>OY992803.1:14531571-15871370 GCA_963921375.1 Tiliacea citrago
TATCTGTTTAATTTCAAATTCTTACCGCCCATTCAAAACAGAACTGTCAAATAAAATAATACAATCAAATAATCAAACACAGTCTTTATGTCGCACAACATTTAAACTTGTGATAAAGTCAAATTCTGAAATCACAACACGATCGCATTTGACAATTCAATAACCGAACTACAAAGATAACTGCGGCGAAAATCGGAACTAATTATTAATGAAGAAAGTATGACTACTAGCGCCATTGTCAGGGGTAAGATTGGGGGGAGGGTTGTAAGGCAGTGTATCGGGTCACGAGAAGTCACGAGAGAGCCTTATCTCGGTAGAAAGTGGTTCACTGTTGACTTCAAGATTCGGTATGGTTCTGGTACTGATGGATTTGGTTCTACGCAACAGATAATAAGTCACGATTGATTGTCCTATACTGTTATGAACTCATATTGTTTTGGAATTAAGTGATAAGCAGACGCGATAGCGAGTTTCACAGAAGCTAGAAGAACGCTTAATTATACAAGACACGTAAATGAACAGTTTTTTCTAGCACCGAGTTGTTCAAATAGCTTTTATAGGCAGCAGCAGAGTTTTCGAGACCTAACCTACCTTGAAATAAATCTGAAAAAAGATTAATACAATTATTCACGCTAACCTATTCAGTCAAGCAGCAGGATAATCACGACAACTGAAAAAAACACATTGCCTCAATAAAATAAATACCTATTCAGATTCATGGACAAGATAGTAATAGCATCTTATTTTATATTTCCAGTTTCTTTCTTCCTGTCCGTGCGAAAGTAGAATACTTATGTCTAACGTGAAGTTAAATAGCATTATTAAAATTGTATTTTAATTATTAAAGCGCAATGCGATCATATTAAGAACAAGTATTTAGAAATAAATATTGAAGTTTCTAGTGACAAGACCATAATGTTAACGTATTGTGTTTTATTTTATTTTTTTGGGAAAAAAAAACAGTTACATATAAAAAAAAATACAGAAAATTCTTAAACTATGGTAACAGACAAGTTACACCATTGTGCACGTATTAATAACATAATCAAAAAAGTGAAGGACTGTGTTTTGAGTACACAAAGGTTATCTGTGATAGCTTAATGTACCAATTTTACGTTATAATAACCAATACAATGTTCTATTGTTGGTTAGACATAGTGAATATGTCAAGTTCCATAAAATTAGTGTTTTATGTGACAAGGCGATGCAGAAGTGCGCGTTCCCCAGCGTTAATCTTGCATGTCTTAATGTAGATCCATATTTCCATAGCATAATCAGCCTATAAGGTTCCCACTACTGGGACACAGGCCTCCTCTCAGTGAGAGGGAGTGAACCGTAATCTACCACGCGGGCCCAGTGCGGGTTGGTAGAAGTCACAATGTCTACGAATTTTTGGTTCTAGAACATTGTTTCCCCACGATGATTTCCTTCACCGGTTTGAGAGCAGTGGTGATGAAAGAATTTACACAAAGTAAAGCGCCTGTCTGGGGACCTATAAGTCGTAAGTGGCGGCGGTCACCGCTGCTCACCATATTTCCATGCCCACCTTAAAAGCTCCACAATATCACCAGACTTATCCCCGCTTTCACTTATCCCTTACACCATACGCCGCCGTACGTTTGGGCGTATCGTCATTGGCCGATAATCTCGCGTCACATCCGGCTAATCTATCGTCATATTTTGTTCGGTGGGCGTCGCGTTGACGTAACCAATCGGTTTACGACTAAAGTTTTAGTTATAATCCCTTAAGTACTTGTATGTCAATTTAATTCTTTTTAATTCTAATCTGGGAATGGGATTGAGCGCTTGTCTGAAGTGTGGAACGGGTTATTAAATGAAGCTGTGTAACGGACCTCCTGATAGATGAGTGATGTAAATGATTTGAATGTCTAATGTAAAGAAAAGACAAGTGTTACTCACTTTGTCGAGTCCGTGGTAAAAGGCGTGGTAGATTCTGGCGCCTCAAATCTGTTGTCTCAAATCTGCAAAATAAAGATTTACATGAGCTTGTGGCGGCATCTACATTACCACATGCGAACTACGCTACACACTGACGTAACGCAAAATCCTGCATCGCGCAAGCAGAGTTTACCGCGCGATTAGCATTACAACGTCCCGACGTCAACCGTCGGGCAGTTGCCCACCAGACACAACACCCGTCTGGTTGGAGGATCCTCCCTTTTCTATGGAGGATGAGTGAACTTTACACCCTGTTCCTCATACTTCTATAAATTCAAATGTTATTATAATCAAACAGAATAATGCTTCTTCTCCCCTCATTAAAATCTTGAGTTTGTATATGTCTTAAGTCTATTTACAGTCTATAAGTTACTTTTCCCCTCTTCCAATCGATATTCTAGCAAAATCTATTCCATAAGCCCAATTTTCAATATTCTTAGTCAAACGATTTATCTTATTCCTACGTAAATTCTCTATAACACATAATTCTTCATACACGAAGGCATTTCCTACACAATTAGCATAGCAGTCATACAAAATTGCATTCAGAAATAATGTTGTCATACAATACCGTGCTCTATTTAAGATCATGATACAATCTGACCTACACTCGCAGACATCATTTAAATATATCTTGTTAAGTAGATTAAAGTTTTTACGCAACGATACAATGATATTTTGTATCTACTTATTGTTTCCTGGCGTATTCATAGTATGGTTACAATAACAGTAAAAAAAAACACAATAAAAGGTTACCATTGGTGAACTACTCAAATTGATATACGTACGAGGCTTTTCAACGTGTTAAGTGCTACATAGAGAGCAGTGTCTCAATGGTAACGACTTACTTACGTCCCTACCCTGACTTACGAGTTGTAGGTCATAAGTTCGAACCCAAGCAGGGCCTTTACTTTGTGTAATTTATTTCATCACCACTACTATCAAAACGGTGAAGGTAAACTCCGTGAGGGAACCGGCTGTTCTAGAACCATAAATTCAAATATCTATCGAATCTATCTTCTAATCCGCACTGGGTCCGCGTGGTGGTTTACAGCCCACTCCCTCTCACAGAGAGGAGGCCTGTGTCCCAGCAGTGAGAACTATATAACAGATGAATTATTATTATTATCATTCATCATCCAATCTCGCGGCCATACATAAAAACCTGATGCAATTTTCACTTCAAAATACATATAAGCAGAATCCAATATTAATTAATTTCTCCCCAGACGTTACTCAAATATAACTCCACAAGTCCTTTCCAAATCAATTTAAACCAAAACCATTAATCACAACCACACACGGCGCATCGAATCTCCCCGACTCGATTCTCCTAAACAAAATCGATACTATGAATACGATAGTTCAATACACAATAAAATATCGCTCAAGGTTGTTCAAGTCCGGATCGAAGATCGCGCCAGTGAGCGGGTGAACTGTGAACTATTGTATGGAACTTAAACCATTGTAGTTAAAATTTTAAAGAATGTCAAAGTGCCACGCCCAACTGGTGAACGGGTCATAGTGTGTGTCAGTGTTAAAAAGCTTTTTAGAGGCCTTGATGTAACTCGATAGTGATAGTGATAGTGATACGGTTTTGTTCAGATGTGCGTGAGATGCTTGGGTTAGCACGTGTGATATTTCAATCTCAGATGGACTTTTGTATAAATGTATACGAAGTAGCTAAGACACGCGTGTGATATGTTGATCTCAGGTAGGATAGGACTTCTTTATCATCTGCCTATAGCCTTTTCTGTTCAACTATGTTGTCTAGTTTAACCGGATGCAGCTGAATACCAGTATTTTACTTAAAGCGACTGCCTATCTGAACTCCATAACAAAGTTACTGGGTAATACGATATCCCTTGGTAAGACTGGTTGTCAGTCTTTCGACCTTCTGACGACCTGTTACGACAGTCAAAGATCCACGAATGACAGCCGGAACCAACGGCTTAAGATGGTTTCCGAGGCACGGAGGGGTCTTGGTGTGTAAAAATGGTCACCCATCCACGGACAAACCACGGCAAGCGTAGCTTAACCTCATCGATCGTCCCCGTGCGGCTGTTATTACTTATTCGTCTTCTATTTAGATTTTAGACTTGCCCAAAAGCTCGGGCTTTAACGCTCTACATCTTGTGAACTTCACACGCGACCATAAGATGTTCCTTCAGACATAAATTGATTATATCGGTATAAGATTGGTTCCAGGCACATTGCTATTCTATGTATTATCGTCACCTTTATTATGAACTATCTGTTGGCCGCGCCTTCACCCGCAAGGCTTTTTTTTAATAATCACATCAGCTAACTGCCAGTGAAAGTCTCATCAAAATCGTTCCAGTCGTTTCGGAGATTAGCCAGAACAAACAAACATAAAGACATATAGAAATTAAAAAAATGTTTTTTTGTTATAAGTACCGTATATACTTTCATGAGCATTTAGTAAAATCCTGTTATTTTGATATTACGAACAGACGCTTCAATTTGATTTATTTGGGTACTGAAATAGGACCTTGAACTTAAACTTTCTTTAGAATAGTTGTTACAAAACACCTGAAAAAAAAAGGTATTCCACTAAAGCACCTAATCAAATCTTTATTCTTTTCTAGGTAATACTAGTCCGCGGCCACTACGTTTCGTACCTGCCACTGTGTAGCCGCAACGAGCCAGTGTTCCTCGCGGTGTGCACGCCGCTGGCCATGCCCGAGACGCGCGAGTGCGTGGTGCACGGCGCCACCAACGTTTTCACCACCGTGCACGCAATGGACATGAAGATACTGCATATTGATACCAAGTAAGTCCACTTAACTACGTCAGAGACGTCTTATCATCCAGTATAGGTATTCAGCTTCGCAAACTGCTGACGCTCTTAGACCTACCATTAAAAACAAATACTAAACGCTAGCCCAACTTTATGATTATGAGCTAAATCTAACCATCTTTACTTGTATGTCGTAATTTCGAAGCAGCAGTACTTACAGCTCGTCTTGAAAAAAGACTTGTGGCGGCATCTACAACACCACATGCAAACTACGCATCAAATACCTGACGTCAAACAAATCCTGCATCGCGCAAGCAATGTTTACCACGTGACTGGCATATATACAACATCCCGACGTCAACCGTCGTGCAGTTGCCCGCCAGACACAACACCCGTCTGGTTGGAGGAACCTCCCTTTTCTAAAGAGGATGCTCATTACTGACAGACATAAGTTCCGGGAGCACTGGTGGCACAGTGGTAACGACCGCGGCTTACGATTTGGTCGTAGTTTCGAACCCCGACAGGTGCTTTACTTTGTATAAATTATTTCATCACCACTGCTCACAGAGCGGTGAAGGAAAACATCGTGAGGAAACCGGCATGTCCTAGAACCAAAAATTCGAATACATGTGAGATCTACCAACCCGCACTGGGCTCGCGTGGTGGATTACGGCCCACTCCCTCTCACAGAGAGGCTTTATAGGTATTTTAGGCTGATTATGTTATGTTGTATATGTATAAGTGCCGGTAAAATCACAAACACATAAGGTCTTTTGAATTGGTCTCTTTGACTTATCGTCAAAACCATGTTAATAACCAGTTCTGATAATCTGGGCCGTCAATATCATCTAGTTTGCCAAAACATTGCCATTAACTACCCAAGAACTGCCTTCCAAACACGTGATCTAGATTTACATGGACTACAACCAACAAACACCCTACTGGTTCAAGGCCCCCTCAAACAATAAACAATACACTATGTGTAACTGTCACAGAACCAGTGTCCATCAAAGGCTGAAATGTATGACAACATATCTATTGAGCTTGCTTCATATTCATGCATGTCGTCAGTTCGTCACCAGCATTCAATGGCACGAAATAATAAGACGAGTTGAAATATATATGCAATGGTAAAGAGATGAGTCGCACTCGACATTCAGGTACAAATAATCTGACGTTTTTTATGCAGCTGTCGGCTTGAAATGTGGAATTTATACGTAGAGAATAATGTTGTTGATAGGGTGTTGCTTTTGTAATGGACAATTTCAATAATATAGACTTCAATAGTGTCATAACCATTTGCTGCGTAAATATAGGATTTTTGATCTTCATTTGTTCTGTTATTTGCGTCACCAGAATTAATGGTACGCGAGAAAATGACAAAACCAGTCACAAATCAATAAAAATTTCCGTTATCCGTATGCTTAATTTAGCATACCTAATAATGTGGTTTCTGTTCAATTGTATTCCCACGTTAGATATTTCTGGCTACTTAGCTGTCCTTATAAGTACCCAACCCAACCAATAACAACATAATTAATATCTAATTTATTCAAATGCTGAAGCCATCGGGCCTTTCATTGCACTATATTTCCGTGTCTGGTGTTGAAATGTAAACACGGCTGTCACCTGCTCGGAAACGGACAGACTTTGCATACAATGACAAAGTTACAAGCTCCCGTGAAACTCTGTATTAGAGCGGTGAACACACTGGCTTATCTTTGAGATCGTAAGCTAGTTTTGGGAGATATCGTTTTCAAAATACTTGGGATTATGAGAAATCAAAATTATATATATTTTCCTAGAAAGCAACTAGCTAAGAGAAACTACAGTATTTCACGTGAAAAAAAACTGCATCTCACACACACACACAGTAAATCCATCATTACATATTGATCTTTGGATCTTCTGCAAGTAATGCTGCCGTCAATGATACTGATGATGACATTATCACAAGCATGATGAATGGATGCAGATATATTAAGTAAGATTTTACATAAACATATCAGTAGGTACTTTTATGAATAAGTAGAATTTTGTAAGTAAAAATTAATAACTCTAAATCAAATTCTCTTCAAAATAACCTAATAGTCGCATTTTAAAATAAACTCAAATACGGTAATAAATACAACATCTGTAAACCCATCTTATATAATAATTATATTCCTACCACTTTATTTGTAGTGAACATTTCCAATAACTTAACTTGATTTAACCATAAAATACAAACCGATTTAACATAAATGATGCTAAGCATGACGCCATGCAGACTCCCTATTAATTAACAGACAAGTCTGTACGTTTGAACAAGTGGTATAAAATCATAGCTTATTTCAAAGCTAACACTCACGAAGCTGCAAAAGTTGGCAATAACACTTTCCCCAAAATCAAAGCTAAATTCAAAATAGTTAGGTAAACAGGTCTACCCTTAGCCCAAAACGTTTCAAGCTTAAATACATCATCATCATCTGCTTAGAATTTTCCCAAAAAAAGGTCGGCTTAAAGTCTAACCGGATGCAGCTGAATACCAGTATTTTACACGAAGCGACTGCCTATCTGACCTCCACACCCCAGTTATTCGGTTACACGGTACCCCTTCCTTCCCCTACTACCCCTACCTTCAAGCTTAAATATATGATGATTGCTAAATGGATGGTTTAGAAATGTTGGGCTGAAGATAGTAATGCTCCCGAAAACGTTTTTTAGTACAGAATAAAATGTTCTCGAACCTGTACGCCTCCTCAAACCCATGCCAATGTCATGCAAATGCCCATGAAATAGTCCCTAGAGTCACATTAAAAACATACTCATTGGCACTTGTGCGATGCAAATGTGATTTCAGATCTATTTCGTATATGCTGATGATAAGCCTCGATAAAGTTAAAGATAGGAAACAGCCCAAGTACGATACTTCTCAGAAAACTGAAAAAATAACAAAGATTTCTTCTAGAAATAAATTGGACGCTGGGCCAACTGAGCTTAATAATGTAGATTTACACTCCTAACCACATTCTAAGCTAAATCTGTGAGTTATCCGACGGCACGAATCAGCACCAGAGAGTCTATTCCGAAGCACTAAACCGAAGTATCGGCTGAATGTTCGGCCGTTTTATAACTTCCAAAGTTTCCTTTTTTGACTTTGAGTCCTTACCCGAGTTCAAGTCACAGTTTTGACTTTGGCTTCTCTTCGAATTTCTCTTTTTTTTTCGCCGTAGTCAGCGATAGTTAGCCGTAGTAAAGAAACGACCGAACATTCGGCCGATACTTCGGATTTATGTTCGGATAAGACCCCCAGTGCAGACTTACCTTATAATGATCTATGATTTATATGTTAAGCGGATCACGCACGACCATATGTCACATGGTCTATAATGTTCTATTGCATCTGGTAGTCGTAAACATTATTGTTCTGTCTTTAGCGACAATATGCGCTTTTCAATGAGCCTCTACGTCACAGAGATGCAAATATTCACTTGTTTAGTTATGAGTTGTTGCTGTACGCTTAGCGGGTGATTTTAATATTGATTATTAATATTAAAATGATGTGAAGTTTATTGGCTTTATGTGCTGGACTATAGACTTGGTTTCTGGTTGTTTTATTAATGCTACCTAATATCATATGCATAATAATTACTGGTTAATTACTTGGAATACTTCCGCGATCAATGTCGGGTTTGACCAATGACCTGCAGGCCTTCCTTTCCTTCCTTGATTATGTGTTTTTTTTTTTTTTTATAATTTTATTTTAGTGATCATACACTGCTATAGATTTGGAGGAGCTTGTGGCTAAATAATAACTGCCGCACGGGTCGATCGATCAGCTTAAGCTACGCTTGCCGCGGTTGGTCCATGGATGGGTGACCATCTTTTCATACCAAAATTCCTCCGTGCCTCGGAAAGCACGTTAAGCCGTTGGTCCCGGCTGTCATTTGTAGATCTTTGACAGTTGTTACGGGTCGTCAGAAGCCCAAAAGTCTGACAACCAGTCTTACCAAGGGATATCGTGTTAGCCCAGTAACTGGGTTGTGGAGGTCAGATAGGCACCCCCTCCATGTAAAATACTGGTATTCAGCTGCATCCGGTTAGACTGGAAGCCGACCCTAACATAGTTGGGAAAAGGCTAGGCAGATGATGATGGACACTGCTATAGATTTGAACAAAAGAAACAAACTCACTTTCGCGTTTTTAATATGATTTAAGATTTGATTTATCGATTAAGCATAACTTGTAAGATCTTCTCAAAATTTTTAATTGCCAAAAAAACTGTTCCGTCCGTCTACGTCCTCACGTGCATCAATAATACATTTAAAATAATTTGATTGATTGTTTATGCATCTTAAAGCGGTAGTTGCCTTGGATATTACAGCAGTCATAATATTGTAGTTTGATCCCGATCAAATATCAATAGCTTCTACGAAATGTACTCTTAAATTATTGAACAGTTAAGGCGCTGACAAGAGACAAATGATCTAAGAAATATTTTCTTTAAAAAAATGCCAAATCTATATAGTTTGTGTTAGCGGAAAAAATATATGTTATTCTTGAACACATTTCTCAAAACTTGGTTCTAACGAAAACACGTTTACAAAACAAAATCTCGATACAAATTAACGGTAAACTAACCTTTTACTTTGAGTTCCAATCCAAAATAAATGTATTAAATAACAACGTACGGTTGGTATTTGATTAATAACAAGAACGTCTTATTTGAATGCAGAACTTGGTTGTTTTTTATTTTCGATTACGTAACTCATTTTTGAGTAAATAGATAATTGCTTCATATTTTGCAATAAATTACAAGCGTTGTGTCATCGCGCTTCTCTTTCTTTTGTATGCAGTCTGACAGTGACCGCGTTTTAGCTGTTGTCAGCGTCTTAAATAATATAATTATTTATTATTCATTGGAAATCTACTGCATTTAAAGGTCACTAGTAGTGCCAGTTTTCCTATAGGCAGTACACTCTATGTGACGAATAAGGTTCTGCTTAATGCCTCGATTGGAGAATCAGCGAAAGAATTAAGTATATAAACGTAGCTGATAGGGGCTTGTGGCTAAGTATTAACAGCCGGACGGGTCGATCAGGTTAAGCTACACTTGCCGCGGTTGGTCCGTGGATGGGTGACGATCTTTACATACCAAGACCCCTCCGTGCCTCGGAAAGCACGTTAGGAGGTTGGTTCTGGCTGTTATTTGTAGATCTTTGACAGTTGTTACAGGTCGTCAGAAGCCCGAAAGTCTGACAACCAGTCTTAATGTAACTGGGTTGTGGAGGTCAGATGACAGATAGGTAGTCGGTCCATGTAGAATACTGGAATTCAGCTGCATCCGGTTAGACTGGAAGCTAAATTCAACATAGTGTAAGCCACAGTTGGGAAAATGCTAGGCGGGTGATGAAACGTAGCTGGTCTTGGATTGCTGGACTGATGAGAGATCATGAACCTTTAATGAACGCCATTAGGGATACCAAAATCATCTTTTGAGATTTGTCGTCACAGAATATAAGCATTCATTTAAAGAACAGCATTATTCCTAACTTTGTGGTCCAACTGACCACAAAGTTAGGAATAATGCTGTTCTTTTATCTGGTGTAAAAAGTGCTAAATGAGGAAAGGCACCAGCTATTAAAGTCAGGGAAATGAATTGTTAAGCCAATTGACTACCTACCAACTTAAATTGTCCTTATATTCAAATCACTACAGTCGTTCTTTGACAGTTGTATGAAATGGCGAATTGAGAAAGGGAGTCATATTGATTCACAATTAATTGCCCTGACTATACTTAGCAGTGACAGGCTGAAAATTATGATGATGATAGAGTTTGCTCATACGCAACACAGGGGAAGAAATAAGGAGTATTTTCGTATAAACAACGCGCCTCAAGCAACTGGCACAGTATTTTGTTATTGACAGCAATCTTTGCAAATAATCTAAAGAACTTTTACTTTCGTAAGACATAATGATTTTAATGCAAATATAAAACCTATTTATTCCTAATTGCCCTACTATCAAAATATTGTATCTATTGCTGTTTTCAAAAATGACAGTCGCAAATTCGTATTTCGATAAATATAATTAGTTATTATTACCACTCTAAACTATTGCCAATGACCCACTTTATATGAAGAAAACTCTTAACAAGAAGCATTTAATAGCTAGTAAGATAAATGCAAATATTAACGTAATATCGATTACAATCACCTTTATCAGCTAATCAAATAATTGTTAACTCTTATTGTGTTGCAGTAAGGTCGATATTATTTGAATAGGAATAATGAAACAGCTTTACTTAAGACAGCTGATAATCCACTTGGTATTTTGAAGAGATTTTGCGTTGGTAAAGAAAACAAAATGTTATGTGTATGAGCCAATCGCTACTGTTGATTTGAGTATCCTTAATGTCAAGTTAAAAAGGCCTTAACTAAAAACCAATATTGCAATCTTTTACTTAATCTAACCTAACTATAGTACGTTACTGCAGCGGCCTGCAAAAGAGGCAATAGAGGATTCACGTATGAGTGCCTCGGCTTCGCCTCGGCCCACATTTTCCAAAAGCCAGTATAAAGGCCAAAGCTAGTATAGTGCTTTTCGCAAATAATGCGCGGAAATTCAAACTAAGTAAATTATTTATAAATTCCAGATTCAATGACGAACTACGATAATTTTTTAACGCGCCATCAGGTTCATTTGTTTCTTTTTAGGGTTCCGTACCTCAAAAGGAAAAAACGGAACCCTTATAGGATCACTTCGTTGTCCGTCTGTCTGTCTGTCTGTCAAGACCATTTTTCTCAGGAACGCGCAGAGGCATCAAGTTGAAATTAATATCAAATACGTAAGTCTATGGTCCCTTGAAGGTCTAAAAAATCAAGCTTCCAAGTCAACGCAATAAAAAGATACGGCGATATAAGCGACATTTTTGCGACATATTTCGATACTTGCAAATAAATCAAAACCTACAGGGTACTTCCCGTTGACCTAGAATCATGAAATTTGGCAACAAGCAAGGTCTTACAGCACAAGTAAAGGAAAAAGTCCGAAAATTGTAAATTTTTAGTTTTATCACATAAAAAAAATTTGCGAATATCTCGCACATAAATCAAAACCTAGGTACTTCCCGTTGACCTAGAATCATGAAATTTGGGCAGAAGCAAGGTCTCACAGCAAAAATAAAAGAAAAGTCCGAAAATTGTTAATTTGTAGTTTTATCACATAAAAAAAAACATTTTTTGCGATTACAAACTTAAATTTTCAGCCGGAAAATTGACCGTGGCGTATATCGATGTATGGGAGAACATGTTTTTCAACTAAAATGTTAAGTTTGTTTTAGAGATAAATTCATCCTAACTACCGAACCCTTCATTGTGCGTGGTCCGACACGCACTTGGCCGGTTTTATTAATTTAAACATCTCTATTTCCATGCCAGTTCGAAATTTAAATAAAATCTTTGATAAGCTACCTCCTTGGTTGCCATGGGCCGACGTAAAAAAATCGTTCCATTTTTAAATTACACGACAGATATGAGTTTTCATAGTAACATGGCCGGTCGCCTGCTCGCAAGTATTTGACCAGTACAACATTTTCGATTTATCTCGAAGAAATAATGCTCGAATTTCGAAGCATGTTTGAGAAAATATTATAAATGCGAAAATGAGTTTATTCGTTACGCTTTCACGCTAAAATGGCTGAACGGATTTAGATGAAATTTAGCACATGGGTAGACCATAACTTGGATTAGGACATAGAATACTTTTTATCCCGATATACCTACGGGATCGAGACTTATGCGGGTGAAACCGCGGGGCGCAGGTAGCGTATTAAAAGTAAAGGCTTATCATTTAGGCATGGTTTACTAAAAGGAAACCATGTTCAGCAATGAAATGGAACGCTTTAACACTTATGACAAGTTAATTCTAAATTCAAAAAGGATTTTTCTAGTACCTACATTGTTAAAATTATAGCAATATAATATAAATAATTATTTAAAGTAGAACTATGTAAAGTCCTGCCTGCATGAGGTCCTGGGTTCGATCCCCAGGTCGGGCAAAGTGTTTATTGGGTTTCCATCAGGAGTTTCTCAGCAGCAGGCCGGAGTTTGGATTTGTGCCTGGTTGATGGCAATAGGCACGCCCCCTATTACATGGAACTTAAAACATATCTGGCAAAATGTGGGTGTAGTATAGGTACATCTCTACCTAACCCTTCGGGGATTACAGGCGTGATGTTGTAAAAGTATATTTTACAAATAAGCTTGGAATCTTGCCCATTCAATTTTGCTACATTTATTCTATACGATTTCAAGACTAGCTGACCCGTGCCCACTTCGTTGGGCGGAAAGTCTTTTCATTTATCGGATTAATATATAGCCTAAGACACTCACAAATAACGTGGCTTTCTATGGGTAAAAGAATTTTCAAAATCGGTTCAGTAGATCCAGAGATAACCCCCTACAACAGATAACAAACCACAATGACCACCATTGATACAACGAATGGATTAATAGCCCTAAAACAATTACAAAACACAATAAACAAATACCCGAAATTACCAAATCAAGAACGATTAAAAGTTAAATTAATATTATGAACTTGAAGTACAAACACAATCTGTTGGGGTCATCTAAACCATCAATCAATTGGACCTTGAACAACCACTATAGTTCTTTCGATACTGTTTTATAATGTTTGCATAATACCCAGAAACATTGGTCTGATTTCTTATTAATTATGGTCTTTTTTTAGTCTTTTGTCTCTGATTCTTTGCCTTGAAACTAAGCTAGTTTTAATAAGATGATTTTTAATTGAACTAAATCCAATTTGATGTTAACGAAACTTGTATTGAAATTAACTTTTTGCTCAGTTCATTAGTGTTATACATTTTATGATGTTCAATTACGAATCATGTTAACAAACTGAGAACTGGATTATTAAAAGGACTCTTGAAATCATGCAATAGTGCATACAAATTAGTTTAATTAATTAGCTTATCGTAATCTATCGCTTCATGAAATTGCGTTGGTGATCCGGGTGTAATGACTTAAGCTGGTAGAATACTCGTTTCCTCTGCAGAGGTAGCCTGATGTAGTCACCATTCGTCCTAGAATAGGACCGATAACATTTATTATGGTTTCGTAGTCAACAAGGAACCCTCATAGTTTCGCCATGTCCGTCTGTCTGTCTGTCTGCCCCCTGCTTAGCTCAGAGACTCTTAGTACAAGATTACTCCGACTGGAAACTGGATTACGAAAACTGGTAAAATTAAATCTTGAAATATTTTTTTTTTTAGGTTACCGCTCCTTCACGTAAAGTGGGGATAATGTTTTGGAGAGATAGATATATACATATCCTAAATAATGGATACATAAATACATACATACTAAATACTCTCATACATAAACTCATATCTCTGCGACAATCTGTCATAGCCATTTATAATCTACGTCGCCGCGAATCTCTTTAAAAAGAATATGACGGTAGCTTGCCAATATATTTATGAAAATATTATGTATGTAAGAAAAAATCTACATCTTTTTTATAAAATAAATGATAGACATAATCTTAATACTAGAAATAAAGATAAAATAGATAAACCATTCTTCAGATTATCTAAAGTACATACTTCTTTTATGGGGTACTGTGTTAAATGTTACAACGAAATACCTTGTGTTGAAATTTTCTTTCATTTAATTGCATTATGGAATTAAATCAAAGAAATTTTAAAATTCATATTAAAAGTACACTTTTTAAACAAGCATTATTACAAATTAGAGGACTATATCCAAGATAAGAATGCTTGGAAACATGCTGGTCCAGCTCCATAGGATAATCTAGACAAAATGAAACTGGTTGCTATTTTAATTGTATAATTTATTATTTTTATGACATTGATTTTACATTCATTCATTACCTTAACTCACACACTGACCTATTACTCATTTTTTTTAGGGAAACGTATACTTTTACAGTGTTTGTAAATATGTGAGCACCATGTAGCTATCACATAATTAATTTATCTGTCATTGCTTCATTTTTAATTATTTTTACCTATTGCGGTATAGT
Organism: Tiliacea citrago; assembly: GCA_963921375.1. NCBI lineage: Eukaryota > Metazoa > Arthropoda > Insecta > Lepidoptera > Noctuidae > Tiliacea > Tiliacea citrago. The sequence continues at coordinate 14,546,345 of OY992803.1, forward strand.
AATTTTATTCTAGGTGCATCGTCTTCACATATAATTATAATTAATTTACCCATACAAAATATTGTAAAACATTTTAAAAGAGTAACGGCGGAGTTTTTTGCCCATTTGCTACATACCTTTTGAAAGGGGGCGACTAGTATCAATTTTATTTTTTGTTAATTTCGACGTTCAAAGGTATTTGAAATAAATAATTTGACTTTGACTTTGAATCTTGCGCTCACTGCCAAACTGTTGCAGTATATAAAAGAAGATTGATAACACTATCTTTCCACTTCGTTATAGTTGCGTAGGTATTTAGTCATTTAAATTACATTATAATCATTAATATCCTATACTCCATTGGTTTAGGTAATTAAATAAAGGTAAACAAATCGTAAAAAGGGTTTTTACACATGACACTTTATTGTTTAAAAATACGTTAACTTAATTTTACCAAATTAAATGTATTTTTAATTTTTACGATAGTTTTAATGAACTTTATCATTTATTCTTAAACTACTCGTCGTAGATGTAACTGCTTAAGCACATTTTTTTTGTTCGATTTATATTAATACTATAATATTTTGTAATCTGTCTATTGTAAAAAGCCCAAAAAGACAGGTTCTCTAACCGTCAACGATTTATAACGTTGCTAAATTGAAGAGTACAACTGTGACGTAGCATGACAACTGAAGTGACAGGCATTACGTTTAGTCGGTTACTTGACAGCTCTCCCGTCACGTGGTTTTTTTTGTTTACCTTTATTTAACTACATATACCAACGGAATATAGTGATATTTATTTTAGAAGTATGTATGCATCTATAATATGTAAGTATATTCTCATAATATTTGTTTTATTTTTACTTTCCCTCTACTCTTAGGTTCACATGTTGTCTACATCTCTTTAACCACTTTCCTATCGCAGGTATGCTGGAAGAGATGTATTTAGAAATAAGCAGCTCCTTTGTACGTATTTTTCTGTTCTTTTCTTCTTGTCTGTTTATATTATATGTGTTTACATAAATCTTTTCGAAAGCTCGCTGTGCCATGGCAGCATCTAAGTTATGTTCATCTATATACATAGATAAATGTTTAAAAAAAGAACTCATATAAAAATCAATGTTAAGTCCAATACTGATTGATCTTCTTATGTTTGCCCAGTAGTGAATGGCATCTTGGCTGGGAGAGAAGTTCACTGCACGGCGTGAGCTGGTACCATCTGCTACATCCAGACTGCTGCAAGGAGGCGCAGAGCAAACATCGGTTAAGTGAGTATTCTCTTGAAGCAGTAGTTATGATAAAAACTCCATATTGCACATAACCGAATTACAATTTAAAAGCAACAACAGCTTCGTGTAACCTTTTCTCTAAGCGGTTAGTGTTGGGTTCTGTCTGCATAGATCCGGCTGAATATTTAAAATGTTACAAATAAAGTAACTGCCATGTGACCTCCACAATCTTGGGCAATGCCGATATTTTACCAAGGTTAGAATAGTTGTCAGACAGTGAGGTTTCTGACCATTTGTTATGACTGTAATAGATGTTTGTATAACAAGCAAGACAGCGCGATCATGAAAGTACAGTTGGTACTCAATATGTAATGAATCGTCGCTTATCCACGGAGTTACTTTTTTCAGTCTATTAAATGTTGACAAACATAAGTTACAACAGTGTGCAAGATATTACAGTTGTTCATAACCTTACAAGCGTGTGTAACTACAAAAAAAAACATTAGAAACCGTAATCTAGATACACACAGTGATTCTAACGTAATTCCATAACATCAACTCGTGCGCCGGCTGAACCCGTCAATCTCGCAGTAAACTGCACGCTTTAATAGATCTCTAAAAGACCGCGCATGCGTCCATTGTTTGTGATTAATGATGTAGGATCTTAGTGTCCCGGTGGACGAAAAGCGTGGGAACTTGTATTGTTTATGAGAGAATAAAAATTTGAGGTTCATGTTGGTGAAATTTTTGCCATGTTTAACTAAACTTTTTTGAATTTAGATCCCATTGTTTCCTGTTATGACCGTAGATCGAGACCCTTGACTAAAGACCACAGCGGTATTGTGACAGCATCTTATGCAGTGTGTGGCGGCATCAACATCGCCACATGCGAACTACGCATCTCACTGACGTCACGCAAAATCCTGCATCGCGCAAGCAGAGTTTACTGCGCGACTAGTATATATTATACAACGTCCCGACATCAATTGTCGGGCAGTTGCCCACCAGACACATATATATAATTATCTATTTAACAGACAACACCCGTCTGGTCGGAGGATCCTTCCTTTTCTATAAAGAATGAGTGAACTTTACACCCTGTTCTTCATGCCTCTATAGTGTCCCAAACATTTAGGTAGAGACTAGCAAAACCAATGTTCCGAAAAGATGACAATCGACTATCGGGCACATCGCGTGCGATCGCTCGATAACCTACGACAACACAAAAGCGTTTAACGCAAACTTATCTGCGTCAACACACGTTAGAGAAAGTCGACGACTTGACGCGACAGCGACGTGACGATCGTGTGTGAACCTTCCCTTACGTGAGCGATTATATCAACTAAATCGAGCACTCGACTAAATATTACTAAATGAATCCCAACTCTATGTCCACATTATAATGTTCCGTTTTCAAAATCTTGCTCAAAACTCGTGACTTCGCGCTTGACGCAAACTTAGTAAATCCGAAATTGGAACACTTTCGCAGGATTCGCGCTAAGATGTGCATAAGTCAAATGTCAGGTAAATAGAGGATGGTAGGGTAATAAACTATCGACGAATAATGAAATAGCTGATGTACAAGTTATTCAAATGCAAATAGCCCATAAAATCATATTCTAGACACGGATATCATCTATCGACTGTTTGAATATTATGTTAATGAAAATGGTAATTTAGTATTAAAATATTTAGATTACAAATATCATTAGAATTCGAACTGAAACAGATCAAACGTTCAAAACATCAGTCGTCTGAAATACGGAGCTCATAACTTACGTGTCGAACATTTAATCTAAATCTACGCCTATTTCTAGTTAGAATGAGAATTAATTACTACAATTTACATTCATATCATTATGTCATTCGTTAAGGTGCGCGTAGGCAGAGCTCTGAACACAGCTCGCAAATCAAACCCACTTTAGCCAAACATACCGGTATGTACCTGGGAATAAACATACTGGCAGTTTGCCGACCTACAATCGCAACAGTCGTCAATCTCTTCCCTCTAAAACCAACAGTCGAGATTACAAAAATGATCGGCTGGCATTAACCCTCATTACTCTCCTACAAACGTACATTCTTACTTCGAAATATGAAATAATTCAGCTGTCACATTGACATAAGACGTATATTTGAACGACGGATTCGATTTACGAACTTTGTAGAATCGGAATCGTACTTGGCAATGCATCGTAGTCGAGTCATCATTCGAATGATTCGATAATCGGTAATGACAAGGACGGCTCTCTGCTTGTGCGGTGACCTTTGGAAATTATATTGGGTTTGGTTTAGCGGTAACTACTTTGATTGCGTTTTATTATTGGTTTTTGTTATTGATATCGACTACAAATAAAATTTTTACTTTGTCAATACCTACCTATTCATTATTATAGGTTCCAGCATCAATAGTTTTTGCGCTAAAAAGGAAAACCAAAACACAGCTTGAACCTTTTCTTGAGTTAAGCTCAGGATAAAAGTTTAAGTTGGTTTTCTGGTAGTGACAAACATAGATTGTTTAACTCTTGAGGGTCTATAGTACCTCAGCGCAACCTCACTCTTTTTGTCGCTCGCGCACTATTCCCGCGGTCACGCGAGCAAGCGAGACAGGGTGGCAGGGAGAAGACTACAATGCACCGATATTTGAGTTTATTTCTTTTCATGGTGAAAATAATGGTAATTAAAAAAAAAAATACACAAGACCTGCTTTATAGTTAGTTCAGTTAATATGCAAAGTTTCATTATCTAATTTGAAGTCTTTTTTGAATACCAGCGGTTTATTGTTCGGTTTGGAGGTAACTTTGGATTGTTTTCTATAGAGATTTTTTTATGGAATCGTGTGGTCGTCAAACATAGTACTTATCATTAATCCTCAACTTTACCGTATATTTATTTCAAAATTAATGCTGCAGTATTTTCGACATAACGGAGGATCATGCTAAGCCATTTGAGGTAGTATAGGCTCTTAACTACTATTGTTGAACTGTCTGAACATATATTTCGCTGTACCAATATAGTAAATCAAAACAAACAACAGTCGCTATTTAATTGAAACCGTAATGACCTATGATTTACAGCTTTGTCAAGAATACATCAATTTGCTTGCTTAACTACCTCAAAATATACATTCATATGTTTTACGAGGAATTTAGAATGCTTTATATCTAGGACTGCCTCGTGAGTCTAGTGTTCCTAGTGTTCGCAAGCGCTTCTGCTGAGCACGAGGTCTAAGGTTCGATGCCCAGCTCAGGCAAAGTGATATTGGGTAGCAGCCCGGAGTCTGGATTTGTGCCCGGTTGATGGCAATAGGCTCGCCCCCTATTACATGGGACTTACCTAAACATAACTGGCGAAACATGGGTGTACTATAGATACACCTCTGCCTAACCCTTCGGGTATTACAGGCGTGATGTTATGTATCTAATAATATGCCTTCATCAAATGTTTATTACAACTATTTATTATTATTGATATTATATTTATGACATAAGGCATCGTTTAGCACTGCCTAAGTTCCTATATACTCTGCACTAAGATTAGTATCCTAATCCTAACTAATGGGTAAATAGTTTGATTGTTTGTTACGCTTTCACGATAAAAATGAATGAATGGATTTGGATGAAATTTGGCACAATGACCTGGCTTAGTACATAGGATACTTTAAATCTCGATTTTCCCACGGAATCGAGGCTTACGGCTCTTACAGACTCACGCGATATCGCGGGCGCGACAGGCACCGACAAAGAAATTGTCCTACTAGTGTCGCGTCGCGCCCGCGATATCGCGTGAGTCTGTAAGAGCCTTTATGCAGGTGAAACCGCGTGGCGTAGCTATTTGGATAATAAAGGTACAGTAATATAATCATATTTCCCTTTCAAATCCTCAATCATAATAATGTCTCAGTTATTGCGTTATCATACGCGTTAAATCTAAAGTGTGAAATGGCTTTACGCGCTAGTGGTTCCGTAGAGACATTTGATGATTTGGTCTGAGACTATACTATAGAATCTGAACGATAGGTAAGTATATTTATTCTGTAGGTACTGATGATAACAATCCAGCCTCCCCCTTATCATTTAAGATCATATGCATGTGAGGTTTTTTAGTGAATTTGAAAAATTCAACATTTTTGACAGCCCTACACAGCTTTTGACTTTCCTCGCGGTATGGTTGCTTGTGCCATAACAGGTACGCTGATATTTATATAGAAACTTCCTATGGATCCCTACAATATTAATTTCATTAAGATAATCTTGAGAAATTTTAAGCATTTACTAGCATTCTTTGTCGCAGTTCTTAGATAATTTATTACTTATTGCAATCAGATATAAACGTCTTGGATTCATTTATCTGTCACAGAGCAAGCGTAGATACGGCTCTTTGAAATATTTCATTTACCTAATATTGTGTACTTTATAGAGAACTGTCAATAGTGTAAGGACATCGGTGTAATGTTCGTTTAGACTGATTCGAGTTGCAATAAAAACGTGTATGATTATTTATGATTTTTTTTTTTTTAAACCGGCCAAGTGCGATTCGGACTCACGCACGAAGGGTTCCGTACCTATTAAAAATGGCAAAAAAATCACGTTAGTTGTATGGGAGCCCCCCTTAAATATATGTTTTATTTTAATTTAATTATAAATTTTTAAAGTGAATATATAACTTAATATTTTATGAATATTTCAAGCGTCTACCTGTTGCCGTTATCAATATCGAGCAAAAACGAGCAAAAAAATCACGTTTGTTGTATGGGAGCCCCCTAAATATTTATTTTATTCTGTTTTTGAGTATTTGTTGTTATAGCGGCAACAGACATACATCATCTGTGAAAATTTCAACTGTCTAACTATCACGGTTCATGAGATACAGTCTGGTGACAGACGGACAGACAGACAGACGGCAGAGCCTTAGTAATAGGGTTCCCGTTTTACCCTTTGGTACGGAACCCTAAAAACTATGAAAAAAAACTATGTTAGCTACCACTTCACTTCACTAGCTTGTCATTATGCTGTCCTGTGGTACTTGAAAATGTCGATAAGTAGGTAGGTATTACTGCGGTTTCGCCAGCATATTTATGCCCTGCGTAAAAACACACATTAATAGTAGATTCTTTACCCAGGGAGCAAACAACTATTATAAAGGCGAGTGTGTTTCTTTGAATCCAGAGCGGAGCAAAGGATTCTAAAGTAGAATTCTGAGCACAGCGAGGGATTCAAAGTATGTCACTCGAGCTTAAAATTGTGTTGATTTCGAGGTGGACACTCTACTTTTTATCATCAGAAAATAAGTAAGTTCAACATATTAATGAAAACATTTTTTTTTTTTTATTTGGTTCGTGCGCGGTATACTGTATCATACAGCCTATTACTTGTTTATACAATGTTTTTGATTAATCTTTGGTGATTGGAACTTTTACTAAAAATATCCACATTCCAAATTCAAATCACTTTTAGTCCCTAATCCATTAGAATAATAAACTAGCTCTTTTTGAACAATGCGATAAAAAAGAATTAAGGATGTGACAATACCAACACGGATCCAGTGGAAGCACATGAATTAATTACTTCAATTATTGTTGTTAAAGAAGTAATAAATTAATATTAATAAATCTATTAAACTGTGAAGTCTCGTATGTTGAGTAGCCGGACCTCAGACAGTAGATAAATCATACAGTGTACATAAAGGATGTTCTTAATTCAATCTGCCTAGCCTTTTCCTAACTATGTTGGAGTCGGCTTCCAGTCTAACCGACCATATACCAGTATTTTAAATGGAGCGACTGCCTATCTGACCTCCACAACCCAGTAACTGGGTAACACGATACCCCGGGTAAGAGTTGGTTGTCAGACTTTTGGGTTTCTGATTACTCGTAAGACTGTCAAAGATCTACGAATGACAGCCGTGACCAACGGCTTATACATTAGGTATATCTGTAATTCCTTCGCTTATTTAACTTAGTAATTTATGTAAAAATAATAAACACTATTTATATTCCTATTATTGTAATAGAAACACATATTAATAGACTTCTCGTATATTTAAGGAGTATCTAAATTGTATATTAGAATAAATGTCCCACGGGTTGATAAATATTCCAATTACTATAATCAAATTAAAATAGATTTCTAAAGAAGCATTTATGGTAATTAAACAATAAATATTTTTTATGTTTGGTTACGATACAATGTTCATAACAGCCTTAATGTTTCTCCGAAGGGTTGGGCAGAGGTGTGCCTATAGTACACACACATTCCGCCAGTTCTGTTTAAATCCCATGTAATAGGGGGCGAGCCTATTGCCATCAATCGGGAACAAATCCAGACTCTGAGCTGGCTCAATATTTTGCGTACAAACTTACGTTTGCAGTCGGAATGTATGGGAGAACATGTTTTTCAAATACAATGTTAAGTTTTTTCTTGGGATAAACTCATCCCAACTACGGAACCCTTCGTTGTGCGTGGTCCGACACGCACTTTTGCATGGAGCGACTGCCAATCTGACCTCTACAACCCAGTAACTGGGTAATACAATACCCCTTGGTAAGACTGGATGTCAGACTTTTGGGCTTCTGACGACTCCTAATGACTGTCAAAGATCCACGAATGACAGCCGGTGCTTTCCGAGTCACGGAGGAGTCTCGGCATGTGAAGATGGTCACCCATCCACAGACTAACCGGATCAATGCTCGTGCCTTCTCTGTATAGGAAGAGGCCTGAGTGGGAAGCAATCTTTGATTGCAGCAAATTCATCTATTTAAGTCGATCGTGTTCAAATTAATAACTACTAGCTGTATTACAGAACTATAAAAAGGGCTCGGCGATTAAATACCAATAAATAATCATCGATACTTACAATCATTTAGTAATAAATAATAATCTCGAATAACTTTATAAGGGAAAGCTGTTCAAACATAATAAAACGATGCAGTTACTATAAACAAATAAAACTAACTAGCAATGATCACAAGTCGTATTAGCATCGTTAGGTATCGATAAACACACCAAATTGATTGCGTAAACATCGGGCATACGAATCGAGAATCGATTTATCTCCGAAATGATCAACAAACAAACGAGTATACCATTTATGACGATTCGATGGACGTAAGAATCGGATGCCTTGTACGGCGATTCGTATGATCGGACGGACCATTCCTGGCGTATGTAAATTACAACCATAACATCATTGTCAAAGTCAAACACCTTGTATAAATCAAGGGCTGTACTCAAGGCAATTCAAACTCTATATCCTTTTCATAATGTTAGGCTTTGAATGTGATTAGATTGTCTCTTGTTACTACTGGGAAGTGTTAAAGATAGTGTTAGCCGCACGTCGATAATCTTTAAATTAACGACGTTCTAATTTTAGGGCTATTCAATTATAACTACTCAGTGAGATTGTGTTTGTTGCCATTTCATTTCTTACAACTTGTTTATATGATCTGATATTCTGAATGAATGACAGTGCTGCGTTCCTGTTTAGCAGAAAGAGTAGGCAGAGATCTAGGTGCCTAAGCTAGTTACCTCCATAGTTTGCAGTACATTCCTAGATGACACTATTGGTCCAAGGGACGTACGTGTAGTAAATCTGGCCAGTAACTGGAAGTTTATAATCCTAATTTTATATATAATACTAGATTGCCTCGTTGGTCTATTGGACGCAAGCGCTACTGCTGAGCACGAGGTCCGGGGTTCGATTCCCAGGTCGGGCAAAGTGTTATTGGTCTTTGCCACCAGGAAATTCTCAGTAGCAGCCCGGAGTCTGGATTTGTGCCCGGTTGATGGCAATAGGCTCGCCCCCTATTACATGGGACTTAAACATAACTGACGAAACGTAGGTGTACTATAGGTGCACCTCTGCCTAACCCTTCGGGGATTACAGGCGTGATGTTATGTTATATCTATTAATATCCCTTCATCAAACGTTTATTACAACGACTTATTATTATTGATATTATATTTCCTAACTATAATTATTATAAATGGGAAAGTAAGTTTGTTTGGTTGTTTGTTTGTTTGTTACGTTTTCACGCTAAAACGGCGGAATGGATTTGGATGAAATTTAGCACATGAGTAGACCATGCTTAGCGTTAGGACATAGAAAACTTTTCATCCCGTTATTCCAACAGGATCGAGACTTATACGAGTGAAACCGCGTGAAGGCGCAGCTAGTAATAAGATAATGAGAACCTTATAACATTTAGTATCCAAACCCAATATACCTTTGGCGCACTTGTTACCACTGACCCCAAGGATATTATAAGTAAAAAGACGTAGATACGGCACAATGTCAGACTATTAGAAGACACGTGGAAGTAGGACGGCAAGTCGTAATTATCGGGAGCGAAAAAGAGACAAGACGAAGAAAATGTGGCTGATAAATTATACTTGTCAAAAAATAATAGGCCCGTTTTGACATTTATCTTGAATCGATTTATCGTGAGTATCGAGTACCGAGTCGTATGGTTACTTCACTAGTTACGTCGCGATTTTTTGACAACTTTAGCCAGGCACCGTACAACCCCGGTTAAGAGTTAAGCCTTTCAAAGGGGTAACCCATTCAATGGGTTACCTTTATCATGATGTAACCCATTGAATGGGTTTTATACTAGAAACCCTGTGAAAGGGTTACTGGTAACCCATTGAATGGGTTTTATACTTGAAACCCAGTGAAAGGGTTACATGATAACCCATTCAATGGGTTCTATACCTACTTGAAACCCAGTGACATGAAAAAATCATAATATTATAATATGTTATTTCGATATAAGCCCAGCACGCGTAGCATTACCAATTATATCTCTATTCTACCCAGGGACCATTTTGGTTTCCATTTTAGGAAAACCCTATCGAAAACCCTTTCAATGGAAAGGGTTTTTGATAGGGTTTTTCTAAGCAGTTAATCAAAAACCCATAAATGTGTAGTAAGGTGTGGGTAATTTTGAATGGCTTAAACTAAGCCGTTCAAAAGGGTTACCCACACCGTATGGGTTTTTATCGAAAACTCTTTCAACGGGTAACCATAATTTAATTTAAGCCGTTCAAAAGGGTTACCCATATCGTATGGGTTTTTGATTAACCGCTTAGAAAAACCCTATCGAAAACCCTTTCAATGGGTAACCAAAATGGTCCCTGAGTCTTTAGCCAAGCTTTGACGTGCCACTTGCGGAGCGTGTATATAGTAACCTATCTACCTCTTTTAATTTATAATAGATATCATTGACTCATCCCATGAGAACACTTGTCTATTTATTATTTTCTTACTTTGATTACTACATGCTATTGTTGACTACTTACAAGTGCACATGTAAAAAAATAAGTAACGTAGGTACTGAATTGTCAGACAAAAATGGCTAACAAGGTACGAGTAGGTATCAATTTATCGTTGCAGTAAAAAATGTGCTTTAAACAGAACACAAAAGATGATGGAAAGAAAAAATAACCCCACTTGAATCCATTATAAAGGCTCAGACTGGTGCGATATCGCACCAGTCTGTACGAGCCTTAATGGTGCCTAATATCAAAATGCAAGATCATAGTAATTTATTTTTAATTTAAGAAATGTAGGTACGTTTCCTCTATAATTTTATTCTTGAAAATAATGCGGTGCGAATGCGCTGACCGAGTAATTTTTAAATGCATTATAAAGTTGGTGTTACTGTGTGTTATCGTATGGTAACTGGATTGTGGAGGTCAGATAGGCAGTCGCTTCATGTAAAATACTGGTGTTCAACCGCATCCGGTTAGACTGAAAGCCGACCCTAAGATAGTTGTTAAAAGACTAGGCAGATGATAATTATAATGTATTGTAAACTTAAATACAGCACATATCCATGACTACACATATAAGCAACAACGTGCGACCAGCGCACCTGGTCATTTAGACCCGATACCAATTAGCTGACTAGCAATTTTTGCAACACAGCTGCAGCTAAGATGGTTTGTTGAACGAAATCTCCAAACGGCTGGTTGACACTTGCCGTGACCCAAGGGCTGGCTTTTACGTTGGCCAGGGGCTAAGCATTACCATACGAGTACAACGTGGCAATGCCGCCAGTCTCTTGGGTACATTACCAGTCGACAGCGATGCGGAGGAATTTTTCGACGCCATTTTAGTTTGTTAATAGTTTTAGTTAGATATTGTATAATTATAAAATTAAACTTAAAGGATTGTGATCGTGATAATAGTAGGCTGTCTCCCTAGTGCGAGAACGACTTTAATACGCAAGAGTGTCTGCTGCATGGCGCCAGTCATTTATAATAAATTACCAAGGAATTGGAAAGAATTAAACTTGACTTTATTTTAAAAAAGCTTCGAAAATTTTTAGTAGACAAAGCTTATGTGACGGAATATTTAATGGAAAGGAATTTCTTGATTACTTAACTATTTTTTTATATTGATTACAAATTAGAAAAATATAGACATTTAATTTATTTTGTATTTTGACTGCAGAAGAATTGTGTATAAATAACTATTGAAGTACTTCATAATTCAATCATAATTAAATTATAATAATTGACATTGTTTATCTTTATTATTATGAACTTGCCATCTCTATTGTATTATTGTACTTTTGCATGCCTTCTGGCTAAATATGACTGTTTTTAATAATATTTTTTTTGTCACCGTGTTTTTATACCGTTATTTGCCAAATAAATATCTTATCTTATTGTAACGTTACAATTAATAATATTATTTTTATTTATTATTATTATAATTTCTTTATCTTGTGTGTCACAATTTAAAGAAATTATAAATACCCGGGCCAGGGGGTCTACTGCGAAGCGCTAAACCGAAATATCGGCTGAATGGTCGGCCGTTTTATAACTTCCACAGTTTCCCATTTTTGACTATGAGTCCTTACCCGACTTCAAGTTACAGTTTTGTCTTTGGCTTATTTCTTCGACTGTCTTCGCCGTAGTCAGACAGAGACAGAGCCGTAGTAAAGAAACTACCGAACATTCGACCGATACTTCGGTTTAGCGCTTCGGAGTAGACCCCCTGGTCCTTATCGGACGGCGAGCTACCCATCGCTCACCGTCCGCAAGCGGTGGCTGGGAAACGGCTTGCGACTCCCGACGCGTGGGGCGTCTCAAGGTAAGGGTTGGCAACCCTGACGTGCGTTCTGTACATTTCACAACCTAATGTATATTTTTCTAAATAACTTTTTCTCTCTTCAACAGTAACACAATCAGAACAAGAGCGGTCCTGCATCGCGTTGCTGCGGCTTCAGCGTCGCTCTGGTCAGTTCCTCTGGGTGCATGCTGTTCTGCAGCTCAAGGATAACCTGGAGAACTCCCAGAGACCCGTCATCGTGTGTACTAATCAGGTTTTGAGGTAAGTAGCCTTAATATGATTTAGAGTCCATAATACCTCAAATTGCTTAGCATGATCCTCTGTTATATCGAAAATACTGCAGCATTAATTTTGAAATGAATATATGGTAATGTTGAGGATTAAAATGTTTGACGAAAACGAGAGAAAAGATTCCATAAATTTATCTCGACAGAAATAATTACAAAGTTACTTCCAAATAGAACAATAGACCACTAGCTAGTTTAAAAAAAAAAAACTTCAAATTTAATCATGAAACTGCATACCTATCTGAACAAAATATTTTTTTTTTTTTTGGTTTTTTGTTTAAAAAAAAACGTTGCCCCACACTAGGAATTTCTCCTGTATCGTGGGTGCGTTTACAAACATAAAAAGCAGATACTATGTTTTTCTTTCATAAAAACGATTTATTTCTAATAATTTGCTACATCGGTCTCTCGTCGCGAGATAAAGAACTGTCAAAGTGCCTTTCTCGAGTTTACTCGAGCGTAGCGGTCATGTTAGTGTTTAGAATGACGTCATAATCGTCGACAAATTTTGACAAATCGAGAAAGAGAGCTTTCTCGCGCATGTCATGTTAGCCCGCTGGACAAAACATGCATGGTTATCTAGATGGAGGTAGATGTTTTGTAGAAGTACCTACCTATTCGGTACAATTTATTATTTTTCGAGTTTTTTCTATGACCTGAATAAAGGGCGTCTCAGTAATAAGGATCTGAAATGTAGATAGTTGCTGCTTTTTAAAGAGCATAGCGCTCTGCTTTGATATATAAATTCTACTTAACAACTCATAGCATAATCTAGCCTATAATATTCCCACTGCTTCGACACAAGCCTCCTCTCTGTGAGACAGAGTGGGCTGTAATCCACCACGCGGGCCCAGGGGGGAGGGGGTCACGTCCTGGAATGTTTAGTTCCAGGAAATGCCGGTTACCTCACTATGTTTTCCTTCGACGATTTCAGAGCAGTGGTGATGAAATATATTACACAAAGTAAAGTGCCTGCCTGGGTTCGAACCTACGACCTACAACTCGTAAGTCACGGTCGTTTTTACTGGGCCACCACTGTTCTAAACGACTCAAGTTCATAGTAATCTACGAAATAACCCTACTCTCTGCTTATGGCCTACAGTACTAAACCATACTAAATTATCCCTCAACTCACAAACATTCGCCATAATAACCCATCCACATAGCATCTCAGATTACCCACTAATACATCGAAACGAGCGGCATTGCCCGATCAAGGGTGAAATCACTTCATTGGCCGTCCTGCGCCAGCGCAATTATTGTGTTAACTAACGTTAAATGGACAGTTTATAACGATGAAGCAGAATGGTCACATCACACAATCATATAATATATTACGGTTATTTCAATGAAAAGTATTCTAAGAGACTTATTTGACATTTCTTAAGATTGTTGTTCGTATTTTTCAATTTAGAGTTTGACATTGGCACCTGTCAAACTAGTACCTGGGAAAACAACGAACTTTCCTTAAATTTATTACACAGTATATCCCTAAAGGGCGCCCTATTTGTAATAAGTCAACTTCTTGGCCCAATGGGTGAGGCCATATAGCAATCATTTGACTTATTATCATTTAATATTTCTGCAGCCAATTTATCTACATTACTTCACTTCAAAATTACAAATAATTACCAGTTCAACCAATCATAAAACCGTATTATAGGTATTATTTAGAACTAAACATCAAATTACATAACTAATTATTGAATACATTTCCCAAATGTACGCAAAATACTACTCGTACCATGATGTTATTATAATATATCAATAAACGTCAAAAGCTCATGTAAATGCGAAACGTTGAATAAATTCCGCACTAAAGTAACAAACACCATATTGCGCAGTAATAAATAAAGCACTTTAAATCACATTTAATGTTCTCGGAGTAACACAAATAATTCTATCGCCGAATCATAGCTCAAATTATGATGTGTACAAAGAGTAGTAAGTAAATGGAGGAACAACTGTTATGCGGCGGCTACAATGTCGCGATAACGCGAAATTAATAATCTTCGTGCGCTCTCTTTCGCACGTTCAAAGTAGCCGTAGTCATAATATAAACGCGACCGTCGCCGATGCGGAAAAGATTTCATTTGACACGTTGAGGTTCCATCTCCACATCACATCCCTGAAGGTCTGAAATTCGGAAGTAAATTTTCACCACCTTCTAACAACTCTCCAAAAGCTATGAAGCACGGTTTCGAAAGAAAAGCATAGCCATGATGGGATAGCAACCGAATTTAATGCAGCATGCTTAGTTATTTTATTATAATATCAACCATAGGCACAACAAATAACCCACGAATTGGTGCTTAAAAGGGTAACCTTTACCAAAGACTACCAGAGGCTTTTTTCTAGCGTACCTATCTAAAGCTTAAATGTCATTTTAATTCGGGTGTAACGCGCACTCCAAGTTCTGACTAATCTGTGGCGTAATGAACAGCTACCTACATTCAAGTTAATATAATAGGTTTTATTTAGGTAGGTACTCAGGATGATCATAAAAGTCGTAACAAATCTTCGACAGCTGTTCTTAGAAGTTACTACACAAAATGTCTGTTACGTCAGCAGAATGTTATATTACTTAATAAATGGCGATGACTGGACTTTGAATTTCAGCACATTCAGCTGCATTTAATAATATACGGGAGGTGCATTGCAAACAGTAAATACATTCGATATTTACTGTAGTATTAGATACAGTATACTCTAAATAAAACATTCACCATGAAGCTTACAAAAAGAAAGTAATTGAATTCTGAAAGTCATAATGTCACAAAGATGTACGTACCTACGCAGTTTTCCAAAGTCGATCCTCAATTCTGTATTAGTCGATTACCACTATCTTATTATTTATTACATTTTCTTATCGTCCCTCCAACCCACACATCAAATTAAACCTCTCCATCAACAAACAATATCATGTAAACCAATACTAAACGGTATGATATTTATCGTCAAGTTGCCGGCGTTCAAGCAACAACCAATTATGTTTACGGCTGTGCGGTCCGGACCGGTAATTATGAATTAAACTATAATTGGATATAATTTTACAAGGTATTTTGTTTGCGTTCATCTCGACAACATTTTTTAAATTCCAAGATGCAACGTGCAATATTTCCTTTTATAGGATGTGCTGAAGTGGCAAATAAATCTGCTAGTGTATTCTGTAAAAATCTCACCGTGAAATCTTAGGTGAAGTGAGCTTCTAGTGAACTGCCATCCTATCCGATGCTAGGGATTGACACTATTGGCAGCTTACTTCACCTAAGTTAGATGAAGTGAGCTTCTAGTGAACTGTCATCCCATCTGATGCTAGGGATTGACACTATTGACAGCCCACTTCGCCTAAGTTAGGTGAAGTGAGCTTCTAGTGAACTGCCATCCTATCCGATGCTAGGGATTGACACTATTGACAGCTCACTTCGCCTAAGTTAGGTGAAGTGAGCTTCTAGTGAACTGTCGTCGCATCCGATGCTAGGGATTGACACTACAGGTCTCAGGTGACTGACAGGTCACTTGAAGCTCACTTTTAGGTGATGTTTTCACGGTGAGATGTTTTTTTCGGAATCGCACTACTGATGCTGGTATGACTAGGACAAGACTCTTAAGTATAGGTAAATGCTTAATTAAGGTTTGTTGAGATCGTTGAAGGCGAGTAACTTAGAATAGGCAATTACTTTATTTTATGTGTGCTGAGATGTTTGTTTTTCTATCAAAGATACAAATCGAACGATAAAATAATATGCTTGAATCTAATAAATGAAAAAAAAAATGTCCTAGTTTGAGTAGCCGCCTATCTCTTGAAAATGAGTTCATAGACTCGCCCACGATAGTGGAAACGAGAGGAACATAATACAAACTCAAAAAAAGCAGACAAACGAACAAGATAATAAAAGCTCCTTAGAACAATAACTCCAAGTGTATCTGAAAGTCTAAAGCTCGCGAGCTAATTGAGCCCAAAGCCACACTATTAACCGGACTGATAATTCTGCCGGCCCACGGTGCGCCGACTTTGAAAAATTACGGTCATAACTTAACGCGGTCACTTACAGACTTCCCTATTGAGATATCAATACTAGATGACGTCGGACGACGTACGCCTCTCGCGTAAACACGGCCCGTACTATTGTCGGAGGAACTCGAATTTGTTGTCAAAGAACCAAAGGATTTCAAAAGAAATTGTGACGACAAAATGGTGTTCGAAATTATATATAAATTCCAACATATCCGCTTTTTTTGCAAAAGGAACACGTTACATTTGAAATTGAAAAAGCCGTTAAAACATTTTAGAAACTGCAAACTATCGTAAGATGTATAACCATGCAACCAATTAATGAAATAATTATATATTATCTAACAGTCATGTTTTCATAAGAAGACAATCCATTTTATAGACTACTCATGAGTCAAGCATAACTTTTCTATGCCTCGTTAATTGGCGTTAATAGTCACAATCATAGCCTAGCAATTTTAGAAGGCCAATTATGTTTCATTTTGTTTACTTGTCTTGATTGGGATAGCCTACATTTGACTTACACTCTTTTAATGATACGCTACGTAATGATTTTCATTCAGAGCATTCGGTATTCTTCCTATTCTTTAGTTTTTTGCTTGCATGTCGAAATTCAAAGCTGTGTCATGGTAGGCAATGATACACTTTGGAATCACAGCTATAATAAATTAAATTTAACGATCACACATTCAAGTGACAGTTTGCATGCTAGGAATACCGAGACAACTTTCGCTGAATGTTTTCTGATCTCTCTAATCAGTGACGCGGTTCAGGCGTTGCTTTTGATCTCTCATGCTTATTTTCTAAGCTGCATTGGGAATATTTATCTACTCTGTTCTATGCAATCGAGTGTTAAAACTCGATCGAACACCTAGAGTTCGTAGTGAAGCTTCGCAGAGAATAAATATTGTAAGGGGGTGATTTATAGAGCCGGGGCGAGCCTCGCAAGCCGATCGGCCGGCCGATGTTACTATCGGGATGGCTTGAAATATGCCTGCAAAGGGCTATTGTTGTGATGTGAGAAACGGTGTTTAACAAGCGCCGGGTTTGATCGATGGACCCGGCGGATACAACCGTCTATATTTTATAGCACGAAAATACACGAAAACTGCTGCTAATTTTGTAAATTTGCTCGAGATGTATGGCCGGATTGATATGAGTGAACTTTTGTTTAGAAAGTAATTTTGGAAGATTGATCCTTTCCGAAGTTCTTGCGTTATGATTTGGTCCCATCAATAATTTCTTACATTGTAGATAAGCGGTCGAAAGATGCTATAAAAAGCGCGCGGCTTATCGACGAGATTCTGCGACGATGCGAGAGATTTCCCTAGGAGCTCCTCCCTTATTCAATAGTGCATACCATTACAGGCGTAATTAAGATAACGTCTAACTTAACACTTTCCTAAACATTAAATTCAACACCATTCACAATCCGGATTAGGCATCTAGATAATAATCGGCGCGAACAAAGTCATTATGGCTCGGCCTACAGTGACAAGACCGATTCATATTAGTCGTGGTAGGCGCTATTTAGATAGTAAATCTAAATTAATTTGAATGGGCGAGTGGGTGACAGTCCAGCTGACCTAAACAATCAGGCACAAAGGGCGGTGGCGCGGTCCTTACCCAGTTAGGTCTTGGGAGGGAGTGGTGCATGTCATAAGCAGCCGATAATAACACCTGAAGCAGGTGTGCAGATGAATGAGCAGATTATCTATAATGTACCTATACGTACACTGTAAGCTATGGGGATATTATTTTTATTAGTTGTCCAGAGTTGCATAGCCCAAAGGCATTTGCAAAATCGGTGATTAATTCGTGCTAACCTAGCCAACACCACCGAGTAGTGGTGGCCGAGTTGTAACGGCCTCGATATACGAGTAGCGTCGTGGATTCGAACCCAGACAGGCGCTTTACTTTATGTAAATTATTTCATCACCACTGCTCTCTAAACAGTGAAGGAAAACATCGTGAGGAAACAGGCATGTCCTAGAACTAAAAATTCGAAGACATGTGACATCCACCAACCCGAACTGGGCCCGCGTGGTGTATTACGGCTCTCTCACAGAAAGAGAAGGCCTGTGTCCCAGCAGTGGGAAAATTGTAGGATTGATTATTTATTATGTAACACCTGAAGACCATTTACCGTTAAAAGCACAAATTAACGTTAGTTCTACGTAGTTGCCTCAAAATGCAGGTTATGATACTTTAAGAGCTTTGACTCTTAAGCAATTAGTTAAGCGGTAAACAAATTGGACTTAAGTAGGCTTACTTAGGTCCAACATTTGAAAACATAAATATACTTAATGGCTTTATTAATAAAAACAAAATACTTTGAATTTAAACATTACTTACTTAATTACATATCATTACTTTAAAATTACTTAATTCTCAGAAAATGAAACATTATGGATAGTGCCAACGAGCTTTCAACTTATCGACTACGACATTCTAATATTATTTTACCCCTGCAAATCGGTGTAAAGTTAAGATATTAATTCCCAGTTCTTGGACAAATTATACAAACGCTTTATTTCATAAATTGCACCCAAAGTTATACGGTGGTGGCTATAAATCCGCTGTGCTCACAAGCTCAGTTGCATTGTTCGTGGGATTGCGTCATTTGTCACGTTTCTGCGCTGATGCTCTTGCGCAACCTACTCATGTTACTTCGTGCTCTCCACTGACAAATACTGGTGCTTTTAATAATGAGCCCGGCTTACGTGAATAACTGATTTAATGGCGTCCCGAGCTTTACTTTCCAGCCATTTCATCGGCAACGGAAAAAAATTCACGGTCATTCATAGTGACTAGAGATTTTTTTGGGATATTTCTTCCAACAAAAATCATGTTACTCTTCCAGGTTTAATTGGTTCATTACTTTTAGGCATAAGAACATGCTGCGTAAGAGCCAAGTGACGCTTTTTTGTAGAAGACACGTGGCGTAGGTATTGATAAAGAACCGTTTTCGTTGTTTAGACCAACAAAAGAAATATCGATGTTGAAAGTGTATGAGCAAGTAATTTAATGCTTGTTTATGCACACCTATGGCATGTACACAAGTGATACGGTGAACGACAACAAATTGTCAACATGTCGGCCGCCTACGTCATGTCGACGAGATTTATGCGTTCAGGCTGCGCGGACGCACAAATTGGCGGGAAACTGAGAACATGGACGGATACGTTGATTTCCAACATTCCATTAACTCGGTTATGCATAACAAGCACCGGATTATGTAGACAATATAAAAAAATCTAACTAGAATGCTTGAACCTTGAAAATATTATCTTTAAAGGATCTTAGTTAAATAGGATCTACGACATTTTATAGACGTTGGCAGATATACATATAATTAACTAAATACGTGTTCAAACTTATGATGGAGGAGCACGTAAATTATTTCTGACTACACGTACTTTATTTATCTAAAAGGACGATATAACTGACTACCCGTCCTCTGCAATTTAAAAATTATAATAAATGGCGCGCTTTTGATGCACGTTTCATTTATTTTTGGCATCAGAGTTAGGTAAGGTACGGTGCGCTATACGGTAGTTCGCGAAATTCAAATTTTCTTACGTTTTTTGCAATTAGCAGGTCAGTCTCAAGTTTTATGTTGATTAAAATATGATTCGCGACCGTAATAAATATGGCTTTTCAAAATTTATCATAGTTACAATCAGCAATACAACTCTTTATGTAAGAATGGGCCGCAAATGTCATGATTTCATGAAATAGTCATGCAATAGGATAATATGAACTTAGAGCTTTGTATTGATGATTTTTATGATTAAGATTATAATTCTATAAATACTCGTAAATAATTATTTGATACGACCGCGAATCATATTTAGATCAACATACAACATGGATAGGATACTGACCTGCAAATTGCAAAAAACCAAAGAAATTTTGAATTCCGCTACCTTGACGATTTCGTCGTTACTTTCCTACAAATCGACAAACATTCCTGCAACCGTGGTCCCGACAAACATTCACATAAACCAAACAAACCATTTGCCATTTGTTTTGTTTTTGATCTTTATGTTTCTATGAGTGTGTTTTTTGTATAGTTTAATTTGTGATCTGTGCGAGTCCCAATAAATGCTTTTTCTTTCTTTCTTTCATTTCATTGGAAATGGTGTTCCAAACACTCAATTCCAATATGAAATAACTTACTATACAAATGAGCATATAATTAATGGCAACTAATGTGCATAACTTACCTACTGTTCCAAGATATCTCCGAGGCGTTTAGTGTGGCTTTTAGCATAAATAAAATGTTGGCACAAGCTAGCTATAAATCACTAAAGGTCGTAAGGGTCAAGTTTATGCAGAACGCGTGTAAACATAGGAATAGCGTTTTATCCCGACGCCATGTTGGTTCTGAAGCCTTCACAACAGTATCTCTTTCCTCACAATGACTGTAATAGTGATTTGTCGCTGTCAGACACATATCTACACTTTGATGTACTGTCGTCGTCAACTCAACAGTTGAATTTACAACGACTGATTTATAACAAATTATTTGAATAATTTTATTTTGAAATATTAACGATTTTCGTATTAAAGTACGTTTGTCGGCTTACGAAGTAGGATCTTTCATTATTTCATAATAAACGCAAATTAAGTATTTTTGTCTGTCTGTTTGATACGTACCAGCCACGACTGAACTGCTGATCCGATTTAGACCAAATTTGACGAAGGGATATCTGGATAAACGGTGCCTTGCATCCCGGAAAATTGAAAACTTGACAATCGGATACGTACACTTTCCTTGGCAAAGAAAATCAAATTTAAATAAAATAGGATTGACTCTTTAACTGTCATGTGCTCCTCTAGTCCAATATTTCAAATAGTAACATCAAAATTGTGCATTATCAGTCTAATAAACTTAGTCCGGCGACATTCAATAAGGTACATAACTAATTATAAATCTATTTATCGCCATCAACTAATCCAGCCGACTTGCATTGAATATGCATGTTTTACTGATTCAGTCTCACGCTATTATTTCTTTCAAGCATTTTGAACCCACCTGTACAGATGTAGGTCCAGGGCTGAGTCCAACTATGTGACATTTCCTTGCATCCACTATCTTAAAGGTCGCAAACACAAACGCTAAGTGAACTCGCGCGAAAGGTTACATTAAGTACAAATTCAATACTGTGTATTCACCTTGCCTTACCCGCACAGTCATTACCTACATGTCGTTTGTTTAAATGTTCCTCATTTTCTCGACAATCGGAGATGTGTGACGTAGATAACATACGTATATATCATTTGTTAACTAGTTACGAACATAAGGTTGTTAACTAACTTTATTGGCAATACGTTTATCTTACGACAGGACGACGATCGAAGGTAAAAACAATTTAATTGTTTAACAAAAGAACGTTGATTTGCTTTGTCAATGCCTTTCCAAAGTGCTGGATAAAGAATGTTAA
The DNA here is from genome assembly GCA_963921375.1 of Tiliacea citrago. NCBI lineage: Eukaryota > Metazoa > Arthropoda > Insecta > Lepidoptera > Noctuidae > Tiliacea > Tiliacea citrago. The sequence continues at coordinate 14,568,386 of OY992803.1, forward strand.
CTACAGCCAGTAGAAAACGCTTTTATAATGGAAGCGATAAAATTCTCGCCGCTCGAAAATGCGGGGCTTTAATCGGAAAATCTCAGACAGCAAACTCTATTTTAAGTATTTGTGAGAAGGCCGCTAAACAACAGTAACTTGTTAAACACATTACAAGTCTAATATACTGTCGTTATCTGCGATTAGTGTAATGGAACATAGCCTAAACTACTTCGATACATAATTAATAGGCGGTCGTAACGCATGGCCAAACGAATCCTACTAAAAATATAAACATTAAACTTTAGTGCTCCTCTTTACTATTCTAGTAATGGCTAAAGCTTGTAACAATGTCGTAGAGACTAACGCGAATTCTTTCCAGTTATATGCAATCACCATTTAAAAGTTATTTTAATTGTTTGCGTAGCTCATAACTTACGATCTATTTCGAGTTCAAGGTTTCTTGCGCTGGAACTGGCTATTCTACTCAAATAAATATTGATGGTAGATAGGTAGGTACAAGGGGAATATTTTATTAACCATTAGTTTAATACCTACAGACAATAATCTTTTTATTATTCTCAAAAAGGATCATAAAAATCCTACAATCAAAACTTGCCTAGTTTACTAAGCTATTAAGAATGAATTTTCTTTTTGTCAACAGTGAACAGGAAGCAGCAGTAATGAAAGCAAACCCTTGGCTCTACCACTACTACGCGGTACAATCCAAACTACACTACGGACTGGCGTACGAAGCAGCAACGAGGATGTATGGGCCCCCACCATCAGACATACAAGTCTACCCTCCAACGATGCAGTACACGCCGACACCGCCTGTCTGCATCAATGGCAACCAGCCGGTCATGATGCCCAACCCTGGCATGCAACCTCATATACCACACGTTCCACCACATATAGCTCCCATGCACTACGCCTACGAAAGGACAGACAACGGACCCGTAGATTATTCAGTCTCACTGCAGGAAAATAGGTAAGATATTCTACTTTCCGATTTGATGGCCAACAATTGTTAATTATGCTAATGGAATTAAACTGCTCATGGCTATAACTCGATTAATTTCAAATTGTCAGTTCATCTAACAACATAGTGTTTAGGTATCAGGTATGGCCTAGAAATGATCTTGCTAATTGCACTATGACCTCATGCTGTTCATCAAATATGTCGTTTTTGGAATGCGCGTATTATTTAGTTCCATCTTGAAATTGTTTTCGTGATTAACTGTGACGATCTTGCGTAGTTAGTCCTATTGAAATTCCACATGTGTAACTTTAGTTTCCTATTTCAGGTACCACAATATACAGATAGAGGATATGAGGATCCAGCCCAATGCTAAGCGGAAAGGGAAGAATATAGACGACAAATCAAATACCCCAATAACTAATATGTCACCTCGTTGTACGCCTTCAACGATCACATCAGGAGGAGATACACTAATAGCAGTTTCAGCTGGATCTATTGCCAGTAGAAGACCGGGATCCAAAAACTTTAACATAACAGAAACAGAAATGGTTGACCAATGGAACCCAAGTCCCACGTGGTCAGAATCAGCGTTACAAAAGGTGCCTGACGTCTGTCACCAAGACCTGAGTCCTTACGTGACGACGACGCCTCCTACACCGTCCGGGACACCTACAGCCTACACCCACAACTACAGTCATACCTTCGTGTTCGACTGGTCACCAGAGCAATATGTTCCTCATACTAACAATAGATGTAACACAATAACCACAGAAAGTTCCTATCAACAGACGTGGAACAGGAGTCAAAGGACAACGTTCGCTAATAGCGCGGAGAACTCGGTAGATGAAAACTCAAATCCTAATAGATTAAGTTTACCAATGAGGGTCAGTAATCCACCGCCAGCGTATAATGCATCTAGGGAAGACGTACTTAGACGGCAAATTGGTAAGTTACTGCATTTGAATTGAATGAGAATTTTAGTTATCGTATCCACTGTTGGAACCAATATTTCGTATCTTAAGATAGTTGGAATCTGTTTCGAAGTACAGAGATTGTAGATACATAAATAAAGCAAGATAAAAGCGCAGCAGCAATGCGTCTGCACTACCTACACCCGATAAAACATCAGAATAAAATATATTAACGTTCCCTTTTTCTTATTGTTCTAGATCGACCACATTCAGATGCGCCGGATGCCAAAAAGCCTGCGTTATAACTGTAGCTTAATTCCATGTAATTTCTTTGAATAGTTAAATAATAATTTGTTACCCTGTAATAATAAATTTTATTAATTATAGTAAAAGCTCTGGAACTCTCCTGTGATCTTTGTGTTTAATTTTTTTTTTTGTATAATTAGGTACTTATTATTAATTTGTACATAAATATTATCCGGTATCATGGATTCTGTACACAATTAACTAGAGCGTAATTAATTATTGTTCACATTCAATGTGATTTGTTTGTGTATACGAAACGTATTGTTTTTGTAAATATTTATAAGTAGGTAGTCTACTAGTTCGTACTTTGGTAAATCGATGCCGTCCATTTTACTAGCCCCTTTTATTCCCAGTGCTGTTCATAAATTATGCGCAAACGCAATATTGCTTCTAGTACCGTTCCACTACGAGGTTGCAACTCCCTATTGAATAAAACAATAGTTAGTCTGGTTATAGCTCGTCGCTCTAATTTCTCTTTCTGCTTTTAAATATAAAAAGTAATAAAAGCAACCAACAAGCAAAGCAAAATTTGAAGTTTCTAAAACTCGTTTGGTTTGGAGACGGTATTTTCCCATCTACAGTTCTAATTTGTTATTGAAGTATTTTTATGAAGGTAACAAACTTTGCAAAGATATGAAGCAATGGATTAGCAATATCCTTCAAAACTGTCGGATTGTGATTTAAACTGTGTTACGCAATTAGGATGCTGGTATTCAATCAAACCCTTATCTATATTAAATTCAAACTAGGTAATTGATTTGATTTCGCTGAAAAGTGTGATAAAGCACAAAAATACGAAAGATACAATTGACTTTAGTTCCTTTGACCACTCATTTTACGAACATTTCTCTCCGAACAATTTCTATTTCCGTCCAGCGGGTTAACTGCGTAATCCACAGTAGCAATGGGTTTCATTTTGACAGTTCAACAGCATTCATTGCGTTATTTTACGTTAATGAGCAGAAAAATTCTTCAACATATGAAGCAATGGATTAGAAATATCCTTCAAAATCATTCAGACTGTGTGTGATAGTGTGTTACGCAATTGGAACTCATAGAATTAAGAATATTGTACAAAATAGTCGTTAAGTGTGTAAATTACGAAACAGGAACAACTATTTGTAACAGAAGTGCCTAGTATTAATTTATGATCACTATTTTGTTGATTGCGTTTTGCGAAGTAAAGATTATTATAAACATTCGACATTTTGTTTGATTTTCCTACCCCTAGCTAAAAAATCAAGGATATGAAATAAATGAAACTTTGAATTCAATATTTGATTTTATTTTACACAATAAGCTATAATAATTATAATGACATTTTAGTTGATCTTAAATCTTATAATTAACATTAATCAGGTCTGAGGCGCATATTCCTCATAAGACATAGATCCCTAGCAGTATCTTTTCGTCCATAGGGAGTCGACAAGTCATACAATCGGAGGATCAAACTTATATTGAAACCATCGGGAAGACACTTTATAAGTGTTGGTACAAGTTCACTTGGCATTTTCTGCAGGACGAGTGGAGCTCTATCGTGTCCACATTGCACAATATAAACGAGAAACTGTAAAATGAAATCAGTCTGCGGCGTAATGTCGCCATTTTTGCCTGCCAATTGGGAGAACGACGTATACAATGTGTCTAGGGCGCTTAGTAAAGGCTCTTTCAATGTAATCCCAGAAACACTATGTCCTTGTGAATAGTACATGCTATCAGAAGAGTTGTCATTCAACCTCCGCACTTTGTTGGATGTACACATTTCTAGGTCCTCAGAATCGTCGTGACGGCGCTTTCTGGACGTCTGCCCTTTGGTCAAGTTGCTGTGTTCTAGAGCAGCATAAATGCAATAAACTGCTAGTTTCGCTAACATAGCACATTGAGGTTCAACTAGATCCTCACAAAGTTTAGCATTATACAAGTATTGCGGTAAGACATGAAGCAACAAAGCCTCAGTGCATTTCTCAATATCCAGATGAAGCATAGCCAGAACTATGTCAATTGATCTATCAAGGTCTTCCTGATAACGGAATTTCAGTGTTTCTTTAACTAAGTTTGTGACGAACCAAATAGGTCCAGTTGTGTTCAGAAGACTTTCTATAGTATGTGTAGCATCAATGTGAAGGTAGCCTCTCGATTTAATATCTTCCCAAACTGTTTGCAATTGTTCCAGAATGGGCTGCCGTGATATAATATTATGTGTTAACGCTAAGGCTTTTGACTTTGGCACTGAAGGCGGATGAATATCATATTGCATCTTTCTGATAATTTGACACATCAAAACAGTTCTTTCTTTGAAATTATCAATTTGTGTCAGTTCCACTTCACTGGGGGGTACCAAAAACTGCTGAACCATGTTGATAGGTTTCAAAAATGCGTCTTGATGCACAACATTTATGTAAGAACACAACCAAACTGAAGCACAGACAGCCAAAGATGCCATTTTCTGTCTCAAAGAATCTAACATACATTTGACATCGGCAGCCGAAAGAGAACCTTGTTCCCAAGCAAATAAGATTTCTTTTATCACTCCAGTTACATTCATACAAAGATCGTGGGGCTTGATATTTGTATTTTTGAAATCAAATTCGGGAGCACTCAAGTGGTTGATAAATATTTCTACAAGTTGAGCATCACATTTTTGGAGAATCTGATCAGGTGATTTATGTACTCCCTGATATACCATACATTCCTTTACCCATTTCTCAAAGAAAGAGTCGCCATTTTCATCAAGGACAGCATCGGCGCCATAGTCTTGAACAATTGAGCATAGAATCAAAAATGAAATATCAAAAATGTAAACCTTGGATTGGGGAGCTCCTTTCTCATTGGCAGCAAGCAAAGCAAATTCATTGAATTTAATCAATCTAGAGACAAATAATTTCAACTTCCCTTCCACAGTGGCAACTGCAAGGATTGTGTCCAAAGTTGTCCCACCAACCACAATTTGACACAGCATAGCATACAAAGACTCCTGGGTTTTATGAAAATCACCTCCCATTGTTTTCAAGATACCAGCTAAAGTTGGTTCAGCTCTTGTGATGAAAGAAGGGACCGATCCTTGAAGCCCGGTTGGTTCCAACTTTTGTAATTTAACATCCTTATGTTCCCGCTTCTGTTTGAAGTATGCGAGGTGACTCTCTGACACTACATTTAACTTCACCAAAGGTTCTAACAGCGCTATGACACTGTTGCAAGAATTCTTTGTATCAACAATATCTAGTAGTGGTGTTGATTGTAGCAATTTCTCGAATGCCTCGGCAATCTCTATGGAGTATTCACTATCTTTAGTTGTAGTCCCACAAATATTATGTAAATAGTGCATGACTTGAGGTATTTTAAGGAAGGTGAAAGCAGCCCACAACGATTGCGTAGTGGCATCCTTGCTGGAATCATTGAGAGAAATAAAACATGCTCTGATCAGTTCGCAGTACAGTCTTGATAGTGGGTACCCTTTAATCCTCTGTACCATGAGTAGCTGGTTAGATAACTGTTGCATATTAGCGCTGGGGTTGGACAGCACATTCACCGCTATCAGTGCTTGTAAACAATGAGTGACAGGCTCCGGTTTATTATTCAATGGTGCTATTTTATCAATATCCATATTGCATATCTTCTGTAAAGTCTCATGGATAGTGATGGGTGCCTTAAACTGAGTATTCATCATCATAAATGCTGTGATCTCCTGGCACTTCTTCGTCACCTCACTATACTCATTAGGGTCATTCTGTTTAGCTAAATAGAACATAGCAAGTAGAAAATCAGCGTTCATAATGGAATTCAAAAGTGTGGTGGATTTTTCCAGTAGTTCTTGACTTTGGATAGGATTTGGTGATGGATACTTGCCAAGACAGTAATGGTACACTTGCAGTAGCCATAAGATAATTGACGATACAGCCAACGATAACACTTCCTCTTCCATTTTCCCGCGACATGTAATGCCATCGAGAACACCTTCCAAAAACTCAAGGAGGCTCATAATACAATGGGGTTTATGAAATGCATCGAATTTCGCTATTCTCTGCAGGACGGCGGCATATGATACGAGATGAGATGCCAAAGAATGTTTCAAATAAGATATTACCAACTGGTTTGCTCCACAACCAACCATTGCTTGTTGGAGTATGCAGTCTGCTAGGTTATACAGGTCGCCACTTACTCCCCTTGGGAGTATGGTCTTGATGTTGATGCCCCATTGTATGTCAGTCCACCGTTCTCTCCAAGCTTTGAGGATCAGAGCCTTCAACGAACTAGTTTTACTCGTCACTTTGGACGCGTCCATCTTCACCATATTTCTTCAGTGTCAAACAGGAAAACATAAGACTATGGTTTTATTAACAACTGTGCACTGTCATGTCCGTGTGTTATCCACTTATTTATTCATATTTACCACTCAAACGTAAATTACTAAAATCCCAGATCTCTATTTTGACCGCATCCAAGCAAGCAACGTCAAACTAAGTACGTTTCCTATTTCGGCTATTTCTACTTTGACGATATTCTCTATCGTTACTGGTTGACAATCAACTAAACAGAGGTGACCATTCAAAAATCAGCATATTGTTCATAGAGAACTGACTTGCACTAAATTACTTTCGTTATTGGTGACAAAAGCAATAATCAAACAATCACAAAGTGTTCAGTCTTAGATATTTATTAGATTTGTGATTTTCATTTTGTAGATTTTATGTGCAGAAGTGAAACACCATTCACATTATTGTAATTTTGAATCAAAAGAACTTATTTTCTTCATCTTACCTGAAAACTAAGGTCAGCTGACGTTTATTAGAAAACGATAGTATCGAAACGTAACGTCAAAACGTAGAACACCCCTCGTGTAGTGGTTTGTTTACAAACTTTGTCGATCGCAAAAATAATAACAAAATAAAGATGAGTTTCAGAAATTATAAAGATAAAATTGAGGAGGGGGATACAGCTATTCTGTATCTGAGTAATAACCTGTACGCAATAGATGTGCAGCCTGAAATGAAAAACAAAAAGGGTGAATTGATGGAAAATGTGTATCAAACTCCTTTTGGTGCCCTAAAAGTGAGAACTCTCATCGGAGCTGAATATGGTACCCGGGTAAGACTTAAACCACATAACAAAGTACTAATTGTAGTAATATTGTACAAAATTTAAAAAATAATAAACTTCTAACCTCAATCAAACTTCAATACCTGCTTTTATTTACTCCTTGCGTAAAATACTTTCATAATCTTTATTAACAACCCATTAACTCCAAGGCATTACTTATCTGCATACGCCTTAAGTCGCTTTATGAAGTAATTACCAAATATTTTTTAAGCAATAAGTAGTAGAACCATTAAAAAACACTAGAAAGCTAATGCTATTTAAAAATTGAAATATACTAGCCCATTGTACATTACAAAGCGTTCACTCACCTAATATGATTGTCCAGAAAAAGGAATAACCACATAAAAAATCATTTAAAATCCTGTATTTGTTTTATTTTATTAGTGCACAATGAAGAAGTTATTATAACATGCTATCTTAGGCTATTAAAAGCACTGATTTTATTTAGGTGGAGCTATCAAAAGGGTGGGGTCATGTGCTACAACCAACTCCGGAGCTATGGTCATTGACTCTGCCTCACCGCACACAGATTATCTATACTCCTGACATTAGTATGATACTGTTACAACTTGACCTGGTGCCAGGGTCCGTTGTTGTTGAAGCTGGTAAGTTGTACTTTTAAATAATAATTTTAAAAAAAATATTTTCCCAATCACAGCAAAGTCAAAGGAGGGTTATGATTTTAACAGGCTATGTATGTATGTTCATCTATTCCCTCAAACCTCCTAAACTACTCACCATATTTAGACAAACGAGGTATCGTTAAATGTGTATAACTGGAGTCACATGTAATATGTATGATTTAATGCCTTAATTACATGACATATTTAGTAATTACGTACCTGCGGTTATACTAAAACCATAAAACGTAATAGAATAGGGGCTCGTGGCTAAATGATACCACCCTCACGGGTCGATCGAAGTTAAGCTACGCTCGCCGCGGTCGGTTCTTGGATGGGTGACCATCCATTAGGTACTTATCGAGACTGCGCCACGGAAAGCATGTTAAGCATTTAGTCCTGTCTGCTTTCCTAGGCAAATAGGAGTCTCGGTGTGTAAAGATGGTCACCCAGCACGGACCAACTCTGGCAAGCGTAGCTTAACCTGTTGGATTGACCCGTGCTGCTGTTATTACTTAGCCACAACCTCCAGATTTTACAAATATATACAATACAGTGATTGATAAATGACCAAGTTAAATTTTAATGTTTGGTATTGTAAAATAAGCCAAGTAAATAGTTTTTTTAGTTTCACCATGTCCGTCTGTCTGTCGGTCTGTCCCCAGCTTAGCTCAGAGACTCTTAAGATAAGATAATTTATTTGCTTAAAACATGGTATACATAGGTTCTTAGTACTAGAAAGCTGTAATTTGGCATAGGTATTCTACATATTAATCACGGCGCCAGTGGTAAAATAAAATCTTGAAAAATATTTTATTTTTAGGGTAAAAAAAATACCCCTTACACGTAAAGCGGGGATGATATTTTGTTTTCTCGTCTATCCCATGATGTGGGGTATCTTTAAAAAGGTCGTTTAAAAATATTGAGGAATGGGAAAAAAGGTGAAGACCATTTTTCGATTCAGGGATCCGTTTGCGTAATATTATCTAAGCTTTAAAGTGCTTTTTTTTTTGTTAGAGTCAAGTGTCCCCCCTGGCAGCTAAATGGTTGTTTTTTGGATAGGTATGTGAAAAATTTATGGCTGTAGCACTTATAACGAAATTAAAAGCTAGAGGAAAACTATCACAGCTCGGTAGACTTCACAAGTTAACGAGTAATAGTCGACCAACTTACAGTTGCAGTTGGAGAATTGAGAACAAGTTTTTCAACTACAATGTGTTTGTTTTTGGGATAAATTCATCCCAAAAACGGAACCATTCATTGTGCGGGGTCCGACACGCACTTGGCCGGTTTTAAATTTTAGGATGGAGTTAAGTGGAAAAAAGAAAAGTTAGGGCTTTGGTCTGCAGTGGGACAATACAGGCTGAATTATTATTAATTTATTTTTAAAGAAAAATCTTTATCTTTTCCATACTTATCATCAGAGAAAACCTTACCCAAAACTAAAGTGTGTGTTTCCTCACATGTTATTTTCAATCAGGTACTGGCAGTGGCTCCCTCACCCATGCTCTGATAAGGAGGGTGAGACCTCATGGTCACGTTCACACATTTGACTTCCATGAACACAGGAGTAAGGTGGCCCAGGATGAATTTGCTGAACATGGATTAGCTGATTTTGTTACTGTGAGTAAAATTAAAATTATTTTTTATCCTAGATATATATTTCATTTTTAACAAATTTAATAAATTCGACTGTTTCAATATGATTAATAAAAAAAACATGTTTTATTTTGAGAAATACCTACAATTATTTGTTCGACGTGAGAATCGAAATCAGTCAGTGCATCAAAGCCTTTCAAAACTTGACCATTAGGCTGCCTGTCCACCAGAGCGGAGAAACGGAGAAATATAAAAAGTGGACAGGGATTTGCAATCCTATTGGTTAATATTTCTCCGTTTCTCCGCTCCGCAGCCTCGCTCCGCTCTGGTGGACAGACGGCATATATGTTGCATATGCCGCCGAGAGTGCGAAAATTATTGTAATTTAAACCCTAAGCCGTTTTCATAAAAATCAAATTGCTCTTTTGACTAATTTACTTCTTATATTTTAGGCAAAACACAGAGATGTACTAGCAGACGGTTTTGGTGAAGAGCTGAATGGTAAAGCTGATGCAGTGTTCCTTGATTTGCCAAGTCCTTGGATTGGTGTGCCTCACGCCGTTGATGCTATGAAAGACCAAGGTAAGTCAATATTTCGTAATTATTCGATCTTAAACATTTCTAAGTATAAGAAATTATTGTAGTTCATTCTGTAATTTATTTGGTGTTTTTGATTTTACCATGATTATTTTGATTTGCTCGTGGCTAAATAACAGCCGCACGGGTTGATCCATCAGGTTAAGCTACGCTTGCCGGGGTTGGTCCATGGGTGGGTGACCATCTTTACATACTGAGACTCCTCCATGCCTCGGAAAGTACGTTAACCCGTAGATCCCGGCTGTCATTCGTGGATCTTTAACAGTCGTTACGGGTCGTCAGAAGCCCAAAAGTGACAACCAGTCTTACCAAGGGGTATCGTATTACCCAGTTACTAGGTTGTGGAGGTCAGATAGGCAGTCGCTCCATGTAAAATACTGGTATTCAGCTGCATCCGGTTAGACTGGAAGCTGACCCCGAAATAGTTGGGAAAAGGCTAGGCAGATTGTTTGATTGATTTTGATTATCTAAATACTTAACTGTACAAATAATACACGCGGCGTTCGGCATCATCCAATAGGTACCTATCTACCTATCTACGCTTATTGTCTCTCGGATCCGGCTGCCGTGCTTTTTTCGGCTCACTCCAAGTGATTGCTTAGGTCACAACACAAAACTGAGCTGTATTGACAATAATAAGCGTGCCTATTCTGCACATCTATCCACGCGGTAGCGTGTCAAGCCAAGATAAGAAAAAGGAACTGGCGACGCGGCAGCCGTCTGTTATAATACTCGTAATATTACACGAACCATTTCGAGACACTTTAAACCTATAACAATACAAAATCTATGTAACAAACGGGATCCTGCCGTTTTGCCGAAAAGATTTTAACAAAATTTCACTACCCAAACAAATTTTAGCAACCTTATTTTATACCAATGCAATATTTGGAATGATTTTAGTAGGTACGCACATTTTCATTTGGTCAAATTTTTACTCGGCAGAATATTACCAAGGATAATGTCACTAAGGCATTTGCACACAAATGATTTATTACAGTAAAAAATCTTTAGACAATAAAAATTTAGTTAAATATTCATTATTTTTAGTAGGCTACCCGGAACCAAACTAGATAGATTAGGTTAATTATAAAATAAAAAAACCGGCCAAGTGCGAGTCGGACTCGCGCACCTGGGGTTCCGTACCATTATCTATAAAAATGCAAAAAAAATCACGTTTGTTGTATGGGAGCCCCCCTTAAATATTTGTTTTATTTTAATTTAATTATTTGTTCATTTAATTTATTCATTCTGTGTAACATAGGTGATTAAAGGTGTTTTCCAATATAAATGTACAAACCATGTCCCGCCGATAGGCATACAAAATTAGATTATTATGAACAATGTCAAAGTTACACAAGGACAAATTATACAATTGTCATATTATAGTAAGAAAAATGTAATGAAAATAGAAATAGATTTAAAAAAAAAAACATAACGCCAAAAGATTGCAAAACACAAACACAAAATTACAGTCAAAAATATAAATTATAAAAAAATATACCAAAAAAAAATTAAAAAAATGTCATCCAGATACTCCTTGACTGAATAATATACCATATATATAATATAATTCTTAAAGAGAATATACAGGGTGTTTGGCAGAACGTTGAACATACGAAAATGGTGGGTAGGTGGGGTCATCTGCTACTTACTCAGCCCTAATTTATTTGGCCCTGGCCCCCTGGTATTTTTTAATTTTTTTTTTGCTTTCTTCTAGTTTCACCACTTTCTTAACTTTAAAGTGTAATTTTTATTAAAAATGGGTAAAACAGGCAATATTTTTGTTTTTTTTTTAATCTTTAATGTTGGCAGATGCTTATAAAGTTATTGCTTTACTCAGATGTTAGCTAAAAAATTAAAATTAAAATAATATCTAGGGGGCCAGGGCCAAATAAATTAGGGCTGAGTAAGTAGCAGATGACCCCACCTATCCACCATTTTCGTATGTTCAACGTTCTGCCAAACACCCTGTATAACTAAATACTCTGTGAATGTTTCAAGCGTCTACTTGTTGCCGTTATCAATATACATAGACAAAAATCACGTTTGTTGTATGGGAGCCCCCTTAAATATTTATTTTATTCTGTTTTTTAGTATTTGTTGTTATAGCGGCAACAGAAATACATCATCTGTGAAAAGGAGACGGGCGAATTTGGGCCTGACGTTACAGGAATGAAATATTTATCAATAATTTTTTTCATTTTTTTTGTAGTTTATCTCGAAATATTACGCAGTTTTATCATGGGATAAGAAATTAAATATTAAATCATAAAAATACTGACTTCCGATGTTTTCATTTTTAAATAATGTTGCCAGATAAATAAGTTATTCGATTCATCGAATTCATAATAATATATTAATCATTTTTATACCATTATGACATTAAATATAAATAGAAACAAAAACAATAAAAATTGATTCAGTGTTTCCTTCCGTAAATGTGTTTAACAAAATCATTTTTTCAAAAGTCGTAAAATAAATTGATTAAATCGATTTCACAATCGGTCATCATATTTTAATACACAGGCAATAAACTGAAACTCATGTCAATGTCATGTCAAACGTCAACAAACAAATCATTCGCTTCGTTCGTTTTGCTCTGAGCTTGCGGTAGTGGATATTTTCTTTTATTTTCGTGTGATTATTTGATTAGTGTTCTTTAGCGACTTTGGCTACTTAAAAAGGATATTGACAGATATTACTTTAACGAACGACCCACGCATTTCTAACAACGGACTTAGTTATCTTGCCTACTCGACTTACCTCAGCCTCATCTACCCCGGTTTCCGAAGTAAAATACAATGAGTGATTAACGTCATCGTTGTATCAACTGCGGCATAGCAACTTGGCGGCGTAATCCTATAGGATTACATCAAATAGAAGACGAAGGCGCTGTTTCAGTTATACAGCAATGGGTTGCACCTCAAGTTGTTTATTTCATTACAAGTTCACATTTTGCTGAAGCTTACTTCATTATTAATCTTATAACAATATAATAAGTATAACGTGAGAGTTCAGTGTAAGAATAACATAATAAGGAGCAACAACGTTGTTTTTGTACAAACCAATAACACCCCATATTTTTTTCTACCATGGCGCACTCGACAACATTTTAGTTTTTTCGAAGTGGTATTCATATCTAAATAAAATAATGCAGTAATCGTTACTGTAACGTCAGGCCCAACTTACTATTGACGTTCGCCCGCCTCCTTTCAACTTTCTAACTATCACGGTTCACGAGATACAGCCTGGTGACAGATGGACAGACAGACAGACAGACGGCGGAGCCTCAGTAATAGGGTTCCCGTTTGACCCTTTCGGTACGGAACCCTAAAAACGGTTAGGTTAGATTTGTGACCCTCTACGCACGAGCCGAGCGAGCGAAGCGAACGGTGCCGCGGGAGCGGCCGGCGAGTGCCAGAAACGACTAGAATATATAGAAAAAAAATACTTTAGTAGGTTGCAATTGACTGAATAGAAATGGTACATTGAAAACTGACGATACTAAATATTTGGCTACATTCAAATTGGTAAAAGTACTAGTTGGTGAACAAGTTGATGTTTAAACGTACACGTGCCAAACATTATGTTAGCGTTACAATTATTTGTGAAGAGATTTTTTGCTAAGTAATAATTTGGCAAATGAAATTATGCGGAAAATTGTTTGGGAAGTGATAATTTGTCAATTTAAACACATGAAATTGGTTTTTGGTTTTATTTTAAATATTGTATGTTCTTATAAATAAATTTCAGGATTATCTACAGAACCTGGCACCCATTTTCGAATAATTTTCGTCAACCAAGCATATTCGTAATATTGAACTTGGCTCCCATTTTCACATCTATCTTTTTTTATGGGATACTCCCTTTGAATACCAAGCACAAAACTATTAAGATTCCAGCATCGACAGATCTACTCCTCTATTTGTATAGAACAGACACAAGATCAAACAATTTATAAATGGCTGCCACGATATTCCGATAAGAAATCGTTTGTACGTAAGCGGAAAACGACAGATCCTTATAAATCGACAAATAGATAGCGATCTGATTACACCGTGTCGATTATTCAGATCCCCTTGTAAGTTATTCGAGGCTATTCATTAATCTGGATAGTAGTGAACCAGATAACGAATTCTCAATCGATACATCGATTTGTGTCGATTTGAAAGTAGTTGAACTCCTACTATTGTGTAGGGCTGTCAGTTATCCCATTCATATAGAATTGTATGTACTTAGCTAGACCCGAACAAAAATATAGAATAATAATTTTCCAGGCGACTAATAACTTAAAGGGCGACTAATTATTTGATGCAAAAAAAAATTACATGGCAGCGATTAAATATTATTTCTTAATCGCTGCAAAGTCATCTACTGTTATTGAATCATTTGGGTTAGGTTAGGTTAGAACAGTAACCATTAACAAGCGAAGGCGAGCGAGCAAAGCGAGCGTGCCGCGGCAGCGGCCGCCGAGCGCCAGATCCCCTCTATTGTTGGTAAATTCAGTTACCAAAACAAAAATTCGATGCCAGTTTAAATTAAAACGGAGCTTATTACTGATATATTAATATGCTACCTATTACTTATTACGATACTCCTTATTAGCTGCCAACCCATTATATATGGTACCCACTCTATTTTTTTTTAAAACCTATATTCATTTTACTTAGTTGCCGCATTAAATACATGCCAAAAATATATACTAATTATTGTAAACATAGTATCAGGGGGCCAAGCCTGCTAACGCAGTTGTGTCAGAATGGCTGATCATTGGCACCGTAATTGTAGAGTTTGACAGTTTTGCTAATCTCCTAATTGAAAGGCGTCTTTATGATTTTCCAATGACGTGCCACTGACACTACATTGGAAAATTTGTATGTATTTGGTAATCTCGTACTGACAAGCTCATATTATTTTGACTTCCCTATGGACCACTGTCACGCCATTATGAATTTAGGAGGTTACAAACTATTGGCACAATGGTCATGACGTTGCCTTGGTATGGTCTTCATAATGACCAATCATTGAAAATAGCAGACTTGGCCCCCTGTTATATCTTTGAGGATATATTGGTGCAAAAAAAGGCCCAGGAATTGCAGTATTAAAAACATATAATTGCAGACAGATATTTTTACAAAAGGTTTTTTTTCGGGTATTGGCGGTAACAAGTCGCCACAGATCCACTACAGTAGTCATACCGTCACTATGACATTGACAGCGAACACAATGTTGCCAAAATAATAATATTGAAAAACACATAAGTATAAAATGTTGCCACTTTTGAAGGCTTTATAAAGCCTGAACAGTACCTACAAGCTTAAAACCTCTTGACCACCAAAACAATATCAAAAGTCATTTATTCAAACTAGGCTGAGAATCAGCACTTTTCGAACGTCAAAAAAAACATAAGACAGTCCCCCAAAAACGGCACCCTTCACCACTTCCTAGTGCTTTAGCTGGGAAGAAGAAGTGGTGCAACAAACTCCCCAGCAGCACAACTGTCTGTTCAACTGAACAGACAGTTGTGCTGCTGGGTGCTGTAATTATTTTACATTCTATTGTATAGAATCAAGTTTTCTAACTAGAAAACTTGATTCTATACAATAGAATGTAAAATAATTTGCATGACGCAACACAAAACATGAAATTAAATTATTTGGCATGTGTTAGCTAGCACACGCCACTATACCAAAAAAAAAAAATCGTCGAAAACTATACTCAAGCAGAAATAACGTAAACAGAACGTACCTAAATATAAGCCTCCAGACATAATGGGCGTGCCCGCTTACATAAAGCTAAAGCTGTAACTTGAAGTCACAAAAATGATAAAGTAGTAAAATATATAAACAGTTATTTATTAATAACAATAACAAAACCATGGTCAGCAAGACGACCAGTCACCACAAGCAGCACCCGTTCAGGAGCAACCAGCACCACAAAACCTATTAGGTACGATACCAATAAATAACGCAATGATCTAATTTTCCCGAAAAAAACCACTATAGTCCGCGCGCAAGTACTAGTCACCCCCTGAGGTATGTCAGCGGTGAGACGGGGAAGGTAGACAAAGCTAACTCAGTCTGCCAATCTTGTCATTCGCGCCCTCCCCCGTCTCACCGCTCACATACCTACCTTCAAATCAAATCAGGCGGTGACTAGCACTAGCGCAGTTGTGCGCGTACTATAGATACCTATGTCAAAGTACGAGATAGTCATGAAAGCCACTAGCCAGCTGTCGGCACTCAAGAAAGTGCAATGTCTCAAAATGCTCTAAACGGTGCTAACTGTCAACCCCTTAAGGCACCCAGCTTCCAAACACCCTGTAGTCCTTGTAGAACACTTTGACAGAGAGGTCGGTAAAAGTTCGATAACAGAAATATTTCTACGTTTGTCACATACACAGCCCTAAATTCATTAGTCTAATTGGTACATAGCGGTTATAACATAAGTAAGCGTTAGATACGCATCGCCAGCGATCCGGGCGACAAACTACACAATAACTGCGGCTTATCCTTGAGAATGCTTTTAGCTGTCCATTGTCAACGTTTCAGGAGACACCGGTTAGATACTGCTTGGTCAATAGACCAATTTGGGCGGCTGTTCAGTTTTTTGTTGTGCCTTTTATTTTGGCCAGTTGTGTAATAGTAAAAGTTTGGTTAATATGGGCAGTGGTCATATACTAAATATGTGACATGCTGGGCAATACTAGCCTTACATTTGTCATCATTTCAGCCGAAACACGTCCACTGCTGGACATAGGCCTGGGGGGTTGCCATAATCGCCACGCTTGGCAGGCGGATTGGCGATCGCAGTATGGTGTTAAAATGCATAGAGAACGCTGCTGCCAATTCTCTAGTAAGTCCCTTAGTCGCCTTCTTCGACACCCACGGAAGAAATAGGATGGTGCTATTCTTTACGTCCGGCAACACACGGAACAATACTGGTCCAGGGAAGACCAACTTGCGTTCTTACCAATACTTACATCCTGTAAGATAATAGATAAAGATACATTCATTCCGGGGGACTCGTGGCTACATAAACAAAAGCTACACTTGCCAAAAATAAATAAAAGCTACACTTGCCGAGGTCAGTGGATAGGCGACCATCTAATACATATCAAGACCACTCCGTGCCTCGGAAAGCAGGTGAAACCGTTGGTCCAGGCTGTCATTTGTCGATCTTTGACAGTTATTACGGGTAGTCAGAAGCCCAAGGGATATACGAGTAGTACCTATTACTCAGTAACTGGGTTGTGGAGGTCACATAAGCAGTCGCTCCATGTAAAATACTGGTATTCAGCTGCATCCGGTTAGACTGAAAGCCGACCCTAACATAGTTGGGAAAAGACTTGGCTGATGATGATGGCATTCATTTGCAGAAAATACACTTTTCCCAAAGTGAAATGTGATAGCAGACGGTTCTTCAGTGTTGCAATTAATATTTTGCTTTTTAGGAATAAACTGTAAGATGAATTGTTCGACCAGTTTGCTTCCAAAATAAACAAAAGTTTAATTACAACTCCAAATTCATCGCATCTTTGATACGTAGACTTAACATTACATACATACATAAACTCACGCCTTCTCCCCATGGGGTGGGGGTAGGCAGAAACTATAGAACGCCACCTGCTACGATCGTTACATACTCCTTTTGCTACGCCTACGTTCATACATCTGGTCATACACGCAAGCCGGTTGCGAGTACTACACACCTGACCTTTCTGAAGAACATCACTAATTAGGTCACTATAATATGTTCTCCTAAGGCGTCCCCGGCTTTTCCACTCACCTCTGCTTTGTAAATACCTTTTGTTAGTCGACTTTCACTCATCCTCTCAACCTGCCCAAACCATCTAAGCATACCCACTGACTTAATTCAAAGCTTCATGGAACCCTCTTGCTACTAGATCGATAATTTTCCAAAGCAGATTGGTACCATGCATAAATACACGATATGAATTGCATATACCTACTTAAATACCCATACGTAGGTATGCCTACCTTCCATTACTATAATTACATCCAATGTACTTAAGTAACCTAATCTTCCTTTCTCTCAAAACGTACGGCCCTTTATTTTCCTAAATTAGTCTGAAGAGCCGCTTCAAAGACTTCCTTACGCTATTATATGCTCAATAATGGCTAATACTCTTAATAGGCATATTTGAAACATGTAACGGACTATGTATAGTTATATATTGCGAAATACAGGAACAAATTAAATTAGCTAGCGAAACTCTGCAGCCATGTTGGCATGTTGTAAGTATCTATATCTAAATAATGATAAAATTAAAAAGATTTGAGTGATTTTTTTGGGGCAACGACCGCTTGTCGTGTTGAGAAAATCTGTTTTCTTTTGTTTTATCATGTTTAAATATCGGTCCAACAAAAAAAATCTTATTTTTTTTTTATTTATTTTTTTATTATGTTTAGGTATCGATTCCCCACTCCTCTGCGGAGTTTCGCTCGCTAATTGAATTTGACCCTGTATAAATGAGCAGTATGTGGCTGATGTAATGCGGATTGGTTAAGGCAATCATTGCCTTGATGTTGAGCATACTCGTAGTATTGAATAATATTAGTTTGGTTTGAAATTGGCTTTAAATCTTGTTACTGAACCCTACAGTATTTATTTCGCAGAGGTACCCAGCCGATGTGCGTTACTCATGTCCACTAACATTGCCGTGCATGCCTTTTGGTTCAATTATATTGTTCAGGCATTGCAGCTTCTTTATGGCAGTGAACAGCCACATGATCTCCCTACAAATTAATAGGTATAATATGTCTTCGGTTTTCCTCAAGATATTAAGATATGCCTAGGTTTTCTGAATACTCTTCGATTAGATTTACTTAAACCAATCCATTATGTCCACTAAATTTGTCATCAATGTTTTTACTGACCTAGTGAGTTTGCAGAGCTTCTTGAAACTACCTATGACCTAATACGATGCAAAATTGATACGAAAGTTACTCCACTTAAATTGTTACGAAAGAACGAACTCATAGAGACATTGTCACCACTAAATATTTCAAGCCCAATCGAAACCTTTCAAAATCACGTCTAATACCCCCGTAACTAACAGACTTTCGGTTCAAATTCTAACTTGTATACGTTTATTTATTAGACGTCAATGGCTGTCCAAATATGTCTTATTAATAAATGGTCAGCCGTTCCATGATGTCTGTAACAATAGCTATAACAAATGCATGAGAAATGTCACAACTATTCTCTTCGTAGTCCACTAATACTGTAACGAAGTTGTACTAAACCTTTGTATTAGTGCTGTACCGTTGTTGAATGGACTCATCAGAAAGTATCAATACATTACTTACGATTTGTCATTGTTATCGGGATGTCAACTGTGTTTTAGTTTGACACGATTGATTTGGGCAATCTTTTATTACCTACCTATTATTGCTGACAGAGCTTTCAATCGTTCCACACTGAAGAGTCACCAAAAATATTACATTGCCAAATAAAAAAAATATATAGCCAGTCTTCGGGACTGCCGACAGAAATGAAAACTTACTCAACGCGCCTAAAGGAGTTTTCACGTCAATAAAAACTAAAACACAATTTAAACAATGCACAGTATACACAACTTAAACTTTTCACGTGGTCAATTTAACTTCACTTACTGCTACTACACCATGCCGGCGCGGACATGGCGGTGACGTGAACCCATAAGTTTTTCCCCTACCAAAAATCGCTCAACGCGCCTTAAGAAGTTTTCACTTCAAAAATGTGTTTTATAATCTTTGTATTCAAATAATTGTAACTTGTTACCAGTTTAGCAATCATAAAATGTATTTCCATGGCGGAAGTTCCAGGGCAAAACGATATTTCCTGGATTTCTTCCAACAAATTGATACGTAACAACACCAAAAAAAACTGATTACTGAATATCCATTACCGCCAATAAACACTGCACTCTATAAAACGGCAGGAATTTGAGTAAAATTGCTAAGAAATATGTACAAGTAGAACACTTTTACACTTACAAACCTTTTTTCACATTAACTCCAAGATACACTTAATCGCCTACTTGAAACCCCGCAATCTGAACATTTGAAACAGTAACAAATGTGTGGCCGGGAAGCATGACTCATATCCAACCAAGAAATCCCTCTCCCATGGTGGTCTTCAAGAGAACGAACGAAAGTTTAATAAGACAAGCCTTTAGCTTAGCTGTCTGGCCTAGGACATTATCAGCCAGTGAAAAATAGTGCCCTTTGTGGAATTACTTGAAAGCAACGCGAGCACGATGGCGGAAAGTGACCTGTGCATTAAAAATGTAGGAGGCTGTGTGTGTTTGTACTTTGAATTTAAGTGGTTTATAATTGAGTGCATTTTTTTGTGTTTTAATGTTGGCTGTGATATGGATTGTTGTAGGCTCTTTACCATAAGTAGTTTGTGTTACATAGAGTTTGAACGAAATCTTCGGCATGATTAATACATATGCACTAGTGAATTTAATTTTTCCATGAGACTAATTAGAATTTCTCTGCTTCCATACAGTCTTGCCTTATGCAAGTATATTGTCACCGTCGTCCATAACTCAGACCCTTTGGATACGGTTTTTGTTTGATAGGACCGGTTACAAAAAATAGATTTATATATTGGAAAAATTCATCTAATCTCATTATAGTCTCTCTTTCCCTCCATATACATACTCTCGTTAAATGTAAGTATTGAGGAACGGTTCTGTGTTGATCGTCTGCCTTAGTTAGTTTAAAGCACAATATGTATATATCTGTGTATATAATATATTTTATTTAGTAGAATATTGTTTAATTATTATTTGCATGACAGCCCCATTGTATGTCCAGGCACATCACTGTTCATTCCAAGGTTGCCTGGAAAAGATCGCAGAAAGTGATAAGACTGCTCATTGTATATTTGGTAGTGTTTGATTTATGTTTTCTTATGTTTTTTTTGTGGTCTACAATAAAATATACTAGTATATAAATAAATATATACAGTAGCTGTAACTGCACCAATTAATAAAATCTAAATAAACTTAAATTCTTATCTAACTGCATACCGATTGATTAATATGCGTTTGTATCGAATACTAATCGATGCTAAAGGTTTAGGTTGAGCCATGTTCAACCGTGACCTTATTATGTGTTGATTGAATTATTGTTCGACGATATCGATAAATATGTTCCCTTGATTCTTATGTTTTAAGTGACTAAAGAATTACATCAGGTTAAGCTTCCACCTGCTGGTGATGTCATGGATCGCAAAGTTGGGGAGGCAAAGGTCAGTCCGTGACCGTAGGTTCATGTGAACTAGGTTTATTTAAAAAATAACTCCTGCGCATGGTCACCCTGATCTGCCCATGGTTTTAGTCAATGGTGATAAGTCACCATCGGTGAGCAAGTCACCATCTCCTCAATGCTACTGATCACCAACTGCGTTCTTACCTTTCTCTGGAGCGAATTTTCGGGAGATCTATAATTGATTGACCCCCAAAATTGAACATTGGGTCAGCAGTTACCTAAACTATTTTGGGGTGGAATTGTGTGTTTTGAAATATGTATTCTTGACCTCTTTTCCGCTGAGAAACGCAAACATAAGCAGAACCCGATGCAAAGTAAACTCCAGCTAAGTACTAGATAAAATTCCTTTTGAAAGATATGCTCCCTTAATAAAGGTACCTAGGTATTTGTGTGCTAAATATTATATAGGAAGTCGAGTACCTCCAAGTAATTTGTACCTTGACATTACCTGAGAAAATACTAGGAATAAAGAAGATGCAACGATAAACATGTTGTTAATGTAATTAAAGGTTTCCTAGTTGCTGCTGACACTCGTATATCATTGTGTGACGTCATTCGTGTGGTACTTGCTTCCGCGTGGTTCAGTTGTAGGTATAAGGATGTAGTTACCAGCTTTGTTTTTTAAATAAAGGCGGATGTAGAGCGGTCATACGCCATTCCATAAAATATTACTTCAAAGGGAATAGATGTTATCCTCCTGAAAACAGTTTTTATGTGTAATATCTTTCCTGTCGTTTTGTGGGACTGATTTCGTGAAATGGGACGGGAGTGTGTTAGAAGTGACAGCTTGAGCATGGAATAAGTAAGTACTTTTTAATAGCATGGAATTAGTAAGTACTTTATAATCGCATGGGATTAGTAAGTACTATATAGATTGTAAGGGGGTCTAATTTCGACCAGTGGGCGACCAGTAGTCATCATCATCATTCAGCCAAAAGACGTCCACTGCTGGACATAGGCCTCCCCCTACGGGGGGGTGTTTGTCATAATCGCCACGCTTGGCAGGCAGGTTGGCGATTGCCAACAAATTTCTGTCGCTGCTCAGTTGCTTATTACCAAGGTGAGATGTCAGATGTTACACATCCGCCGCAGGAGACGCCCCGGGCGTCGGGAATCGCAGGCCGGCCACCGTAGGCGCGGGCTTGCGGACGGTGAGCGATGGGTAGCTCGCCGTCCGATACGGACCAAGCCCGGGTCGACAGCGCGTTGTGTTCCACGCGCGCCTCAAAGAGACGTCAGCACCAATTGACGGGGTCCGAAAGGGCCAATGCCTGCCAGGGTTACGAGCCTGTCCGAAAGGGATATCGTGGCCCTGGCACACAGGCATCTGAAGGAACACGGTGGGTTTTAGTCAGTAAAAGTCTGACACTCCCTCCCGCTCCACCCAGAGCGGGAGAAGTTATTTGATAATTTCCCACCCAAAAAAAAAAAAAAAAGATGTTACACATCTTATGCGACTACTGTGAGACTCGCTCGTTTTTTTTTTTGCAAGCCCTTGTAAATACATGGTATACACACTCCGTGAAAAATAAGGATTATGATTTGTTTTAGAATGTTATGAACACCTATTTGCAACTTGAAATTAATCTTTAGTTTCGAGTTATAGAAAGAACAAGCCAAAATGATTGCATCTTCTTTTCCCTTCCCTCGTTTCAGCACGAGATTATACGAAAACATCTCATGTAGTAGTTAAAAGATACATTGATCATCGCGGATAGCAACTATTAAAACTCCTTTTATACTGGGTTAAATTAAATTAACTAGCTAAACTCCGCAGTCGTGATGGGTACCTATCGATATCTAAACACGATAAAACATAATAAAACAGTTTTTCTCATTTCATAATTCAAGAAACAACACTAAAAGCGAGCACTGATCTCCCAAAAAAAAATAGAATAGAATTGAATATTTATTTGCCAGAAACATGGTGTTTACAAAGGTATTCGTATCATTGCATAGTGCTACATGTCTCACCATTTTAACGGTATACAAAATCAATTTACAATCATTATTATCATATATTACAATCATTGAAGTGCATTAATTTTCAGTTTACATTATATTAACATTAAAATATTATTTCAATTATTATATTAACATGTCTCACAGTTTTGACGGTATGTACATTATATTAATTTTAATAACATTCAATCTTTTTATTTTTTATATTATCTTGTATATCGATTATCTCGTCTGCGGAGTTTAGCTAGCCAAATTATAATAACCCTGTAGAAACTAAGTACCTACCGGACCCAGTAAAACCAAAACTAAATAGATTTCTCACGCACTTTGACATATTAATGAATCATCAAATATTCCAAAACCAGTTTACATTTATATGTATATTATGCGGCGAACAGGCAGTTAATAAACAGGGGTACAAATCTTATCGTATCACTCGTGATAAATTTATTTGCTGACAAGTTTCATTTGGTAAACCAACTCTACTGATAAAGATCAAGGAACGAACTGTGCACACTTCATTCAGTCATTTACTGATAATACTGACATACCTTTTGGGGGCCTACTATAACCAATCAACACGAAATAGTAACTGTCAAACGAAATTAAAATGGCCGTCCGCGACCAATTGGGAAGAAGACAGTTGAATCACGTTCCAAAATCGAATCAAATGCGTTCTTTCATAGGAGCTGATGTAATAATATTATTTCCATGAACCAATAAATTCAATCGTACCTAATTTCGAGTCCAATCTTGTGTCCAAATTCATAGTATGCCCCCTGAACTTCAATCAAATTCATATGGCGCGATACAGATCTTATATCCTTGTTACTTTCCTACCAGACGTGTTGTACAAGAAATAACTTTGTGACATAACTTGTCCCCTTAGGCGTTGCTCACACAATACCTTTTGACAACCTCATAAATTCAAACAGCACTAACAAACTAAAACTCTACACCCCACGACACAAGATTGAAACTTGAGTGACGGATCTTTTTCGAAACGAAGTATTAGATTGGCGCGTGCCTTTAAACACCAACTTATACATGCTGTTGTTAAACTATATTCGGCAATAAATTCGTTTAGTATAAAGGTGTTGTTTTATGGCAAACGTAACTTGGCAAACAGTTGCGCCACTAAATCAAATTGCAGTCAATTAAGATAAAGCAGCGGGACCGACAGCTATGGACAATAGACCATATGACTAATACAGCGTTTTGTTTGGCTAACTGAATTACATCTTAGCCGGTTGTAGTGAATAGAATTCCTGTTAATATTGGAGGTGTTACGTACTGGCCGACGGACACGGTAAGTGGTTCCGTCTTACGGTAAAAATAGACAAAGTATTTTGATGTGTAACATCTAACCTCTCGCTTTCTTTGGAAGTGATTTCGTGAAAAGGGATGAAGTGTGTAGCAAGAAGTGACAGTTTGAGCATATATTAGTATACTCATGGCATTAGTAAGTACTATATAGATTGTAAGTAGAGGGGGTCATTTCTGTCGTTGCTCAGTTGCTTATTAAACCAGACCTGACCTTTGCCTGAATTAAAATGATTTTATTTTATTTATTTATTTATTGCCAAGGTGAGATGACAGATGTTACACATCATATGCGACTACTGTAAGGCTCGTTCGTTTTTAGGGTTCCGTACCCAAAGGGTAAAACGGGAACCCTATTACTAAGGCTCCGCCGTCTGTCAGTCTGTCTGTCTGTCTGACTGTCTGTCTGTCTGTCTGTCTGTCTGTCTGTCTGTCTGTCCGTCTGTCCGTCTGTCCGTCTGTCCGTCTATCACCATGCTGTATCTCATGAACCGTGATAGCTAGACAGTTGAAATTTTCACAGATGATTTATTTCTGTTGCCGCTATAACAACAAATACTAAAAAATAGAATAAAATAAATATTTAAGGGGGCTCACATACAACAAACGTGATTTTTTTGCTCGTTTTTGCTCGATATTGATAACGGCAACAGTTAGACGTTTGAAATATTCACAGAATATTTAGTTATATATTCGATTTACTCGCACTTGGCCGGTTTTTTTTTACTTCACGTCGAATCGTAACGAAGCCAAAAATGATACCTCAGACCATCTTAATCCAACATAGCAGAGGCCTGTAACAACATCAAACTGAGAACCCTATTGGCTTTAGATAACTTCAGTCTACATCCTAGGCCAGTTAGTGAACACCTAATGCAATTCTAAAGCTGTACCTTAGTACATAGGTACCTAAAAAATCATCAAATCTTAACATTTTTATTTTTCGTGCTTAGAAATCGATACCATCACGTCTGCGGAGTTTCGCTAGCTTATTTAATTTGAACCTGTAAAAAACTGAATAGGAAGACGAATCTACCATCATCTTGACAAAATCCCTTTCAATATTATTTCTCTAGCAGCCATCAATATTCCATTCATCTTTTGAATACAGGGGGTCTATTCCGAAGATAAATCCGAAGTATCGGCCGAATGTTCGGCCGTTTCCTGCTACGGCTGACTATGGCTGACAAAGGCAAAAATAAAAAAAACGACAGTCAAAGAGATAACTCAAAGTCAAAAATGTGACTTGACGTCAGATACTGACTAAAAGTCAAATAAGTAAACTTTGGACGTTAAGGCGAGGTTGCAGTACTTTTTAACTTTTTAAACCTCTGTAAATCTAGCAAAATAAAATTTTTGCGCAAACAGAAAATATTTTAAGAAAATTGAACATATTATCAAGCACTGTGTGAAGATAGAAACATGAATTAAATTAATTGGCTCGATAAAAAAAAACACAAAGGTGACACTAAATCGCTATTTAAAACGTGTACCTTGAAGAGATTACTTCGTTAAACCATGTAAAAGTTATACCAAAAGATAGGCCTTATTGTTTTTTAGTACTTGATGAGAACACATTTTATAATTTCCTTACTAATTTTTTCTATGGAGCAAATATACACAAAATCTAGCAGTTCAAGAGCTCGCAACGGCTGGCCAGTTACAGCCGGCTACACACCGCACTACAAGACGGCCTTAAGAAACGGCCCAACATTCGGCCGATACTTCGGATTATCGCTTCGGAGTAGACCCCCTGATTTATTTAGGTTTATGTTGATTTAGCTGCAAAAGGTAATATTACAAGCTGCTATAAATAATTTCCTATTCAACTTTATTATCCCCTAACAGCCTCTTGCGTCACATTGCTTATTAGAAGTTATAGTATACTTCATGTGTAAAATAACCCGTAATAAACTTGATACCCAGCTCTTATTAGGGCAAAGTTGTCAGTACCACAGCAAACACGCAATAAATTACTTTATACACAAATTGTGCAATATCTTTACATCGTAGGTGTTTTGTACAGCAAATGTACAATTTTATGGACCTCTGGCATTGTGTTGGAATTTATACCAATTAATAGGTATATCTAAAAGCTAGACGAAAAACTACGAAATCCTAAGAAAAAAAACTAACGAGCCTTACAGTAATCGCATATGATGTGTAACATCTGACATCTCACCTTGGTAATAAGCAACTGAGCAGCGACAGAAATGACCCTACTTACAATCTATATAGTACTTACGAATTCCATGAGTACACTAACTCCAATTCAATGCTATTATAAAGTACTTGCTAATTCCATGCTATTATAAAGTACTTGCTAATTCCATGCTATTAAAAAGTACTTACTTATTCCATGCTCAATCTGTCACTTCTTGTTACAGATCAAAAATCATTTACCTACTGAAAACAGTCCAATCATATTTGTCCAAAACATACCGTTAAAGTGAGCTCTGCGCTGCCACCGATGACGCCGAGGTAGTGGCGAAGTTTTGAGCCAATAATATTTGAAATACTGTCGTGCCAGAGACTTTTATTACGAGATTTTTATTGTACCAATATGTCTACGAAAAATACCAGAAACATATATGTAGGAAATGAAACTTTATTTTTGTCTGTTGTGTATCCAAACGATAGCGAGTGGAATGCTTTATCCCACCCCCTCCCACTCCCTTCCTGCTTTACCTTCCTCTTTTTTTTTTGTTTCTTGCTTTTTTAAGGTTTCGTACCTCAAAAGGAAAAAACTGAACCCTTATAGGATCACTTCGTTGTCCGTCTGTCTGTCAGTCTGTCAATACCATTTTTCTCAGGAACGCGTAGAGGTATCAAGTTGAAAATAATATCAAATACGTAAGTCTATGGCCCCTGAAACTTTAAAAAAATCAAGCTTCCAAGTCAACGCAATAAAAAAATACGGCGATATAAGCGACATTATTGCGACATATTTCGATACTCGCAAATAAATCAAAACCTATAGGGTACTTCCCGTTGACCTAGATTCATGAAATTTGGCAAGAAGCAAGGTCTTACAGCACAAATATAGGAAAAACTCTGAAAATTGTAAATTTGTAATTTTATCACATGAAAAAAAATTGCGAATATCTCGCACATAAATCGCAACCTATAGGGTACTTCCCGTTGACCTAGAATCATGAAATTTGGCAACAAGCAAGGTCAAAAGTCCGAAAGCAAAGGAAAAAGTCGGAAAATTGTAAATTTGTAGTTTTATCACATAAAAAAATGTTTTTTTTTGCGATTACAAACTTAAATTTTCAGTTGAAAAATTGACCGTGGCGTATATCGATGTATGGTAGAACATGTTTTTGAACTACAATGTTAAGTTTGTTTTAGGGATAAATTCATCCTAACTACGGAACCCTTCATTGTGCGTGGTCCGACACGCACTTGGCCGGTTTATTTTTATTTTGGAATAGTTGGCGAATTAGATTTTTTTTTGGCAGAGCAGATGAGCAAAGACGGTTGTATTTTTTACTTCAGTTTTATGTATTTTAAATAATATAGTTGTATCCATGGTTGTACCGATTTATATGCTGAATTTTGTTTGCCCTACCATTCCCACATAAAGGTAGTAGTAGCCTTATTCCAGCTCTCTTAGAAAACCAGTCGTAGGGAAATCATTAATATTCCGTGATTACAATAATACTGATTTGGCACATAATACCAAATAATAGACCCTAATTTACACTACCCTAAAATGGTGCTCTCACAGCTAATATTATTATCCTACTAAACAATTATTACGGTATTTAAATGAAATGATAATAGTCGCACGGATGCCGTCCATTCCACTGATAGGTCAGTAAATAGGTCCATAAATCTAGCATAAAATAATAAATAGGTAAATAATATAAAGTCGGGTTTGCTCGCAATGTTGACATGTTAATTCTTGGTCATTTAAATATCATAAAGACAATATATATTGTCTGTCTGTCGGCTTGTATGCTATTCTGTTTCATGTTACTTGCATTGATAATTATACTCGCTCCTCGTCCTCGAGATTAGTAATTTACACATGTAGTTACGCTAGTTGTCACCACTCATGCACTTAGTTGAGAAAAAAAAAATATATTCAATTTTTCTTTATCTATGGCAATTCAA
Source organism: Tiliacea citrago (assembly GCA_963921375.1). Classification (NCBI taxonomy): domain Eukaryota; kingdom Metazoa; phylum Arthropoda; class Insecta; order Lepidoptera; family Noctuidae; genus Tiliacea; species Tiliacea citrago. The sequence continues at coordinate 14,597,172 of OY992803.1, forward strand.
TTTGACATACCCACAAAACATTTTTTATTTTTTATTCATGTGGGTACTTCGTCCAGTTCCGCTCTCAGACGATGCCGCCAATCATTCGCATTCTAGTGCTCAACCACTCAACATCTATTTCGCGTCTTCGCACAGTTTGTTATAAAAATGCCGAAGCGTAAGAATTCTAGGTCTCGTGAAGAAGACATTAACCATTACAAAAATAAAATAAGAAAGTTAGAACGCAAAATTCGTGATAGACGAATTAGTGCTTCGGAAAGTGTATCAGACTTGGAGGAAGCTGTTGTTCTACACGATGAGGATATTAGAGGAGGTATTTACCTACTTACTTATTTTAAAGTGATAACTATTTTCTTACCGCCCTGTTTACGTATCTACGTATTTCAGTTACTTTAATGCAACCTGAACAGTCACTGGGGCTGTTTCAACGCATTTAAAATACGGTTGGCGTTCCTTCCGCTGGGGATTGTAACCTAACCTAATAATTATTATGATTGACTAATCTACAAACGATAATTATGTACTAAGCTGACTTTGTATAAAGATAAAAGGTTATGATCTTAATAAAAATTAGTCATGGACTTATTTAAGTCCACTTTTTATATTCTTAAGTAAGTTATTCAGCTTACGTTTTAAAATTATCATATCTATGATAATTTTCAGACACCCCCGCACTGCGACCAGATGATTGGTTATTAGAATGGCCACCTGAAGATAAAACAGTTCAGGATTCGAATGAACCGTGTGAACCTCTGCCAGGCCCTAGTACTTCCACGGATGTACCGCCTGAAGAGCCTATTGTAAATATTTCTGATCTGGATACGGAAATTCTAGAAATTTTAGGCGATGATCCCACTAACACTGACAAATATGGGCCTGAAATACGCAACGAACTTGCAAATCGTTTATTACACGTTGTTAAAAACGGTCTGAATAAGGAAAACCGTACAAAATTGACCTCAAAATATCTATTACCTAAAAATTGTATCCAACTAGATGCCCCTAAAATAAATCTGGAAATTAAGGCGGCAATTGCTGATACCGCAGTTAAACGCGATAAAGGTATAGAAAACAAACAGAAACAAATGTGTAGCGCAATTGCTTGTTTGGCCGACATAATAAATTCCCAATTAAATACAAAAACAATAACCAAAGACGTGCTGCAAAAATTAATGGATGTATGCAGAATTTTATGCGATTTACAACATGCAGATTCCATTACACGTAGAAATTTCATTTTATTTGCCCTCAAAAATGACATGAAGGAACACCTTAAAAACACCAAAATAGACACGTGCCTGTTCGGTGAAAATTTAGCAGAGACATTAAAATCAGCAAAGGCTGTGAATAAATCAGGGATCGAACTGAAAGCCGAATCTAGCAGCAAGACTGCGCATACCAATTATAAAGGCCCAGCATCGAGAGCTTTAAACCGCAGAGCTCCCCCCCAGGCGCGCAGGCCGCCCGCGGGGTCGGCGCCTGCGCCGAGGAGCCGCGAGCCTGCCGCGTCGCGCGCGCTGTTTCCCCCGCCGCAGACGCAGTACATGCCACCGCACGCGCACTCATCGAAGACGTCATCGCGGGGCCATCAGTCGACGTACCCCCGTCGCCGCTTCTAGATGCAGTTAAGTACGCAGGCCGCTTATCTCAATTCTATCAACAATGGGCTGCAATTACGAACGATCAGACTATACTATCATGGATAAAAGGTTATAAAATACCATTTACATCACCCGTTGTACAACATACACTCCCTGCTAGACTAACTTACTCGGTTAATGAAAGACCGCATTATTTAGGAGCGATTAATAACCTACTCAAAATAGGCGCAATATCAGAATGTTCTCCATGTGAAAATCAATTTGTCTCAAGTATTTTCTTGGTACCCAAACCAAATGGCAAGATGCGCTTTATATTAAACTTAAAAAACCTTAATAAATTCGTTAAAACAGATCATTTTAAGTTAGAGGATTTAAGAACGGCATTAAAAATTGTTACTTATAATTGTCAAATGGCGTCAATTGACCTCAAAGACGCATATTTCTTATGCGTATATTAATGCATAAAGAATCTCGAAAATATTTAAGATTCTGTTTTGAGGGTAAATTATTTGAATTTAATGTTTTACCATTTGGGTTAAGTACATCCCCATACGTTTTCACAAAAATATGTAAACCTATAGCTAAATTATTGCGCTCCGCAGGCCTTCTGTCCACTGTTTATCTAGACGATTGGTTATTGTTTGGATATTCCCGTCTGGAATGCCTAACTAACATAGATACAACTAAAAAATTATTAACTTCACTTGGTTTCATTATTAATGTAGAAAAAAGCACACTTTTTCCTTCGACCAAATGCAGATTCTTAGGTATGATTATAGATTCACACGAGTTCCAGATTAGTTTACCAATAGATAAAAGGTTACGCATAAAAGCGCAACTTGTGATGTTTTCAAAATTAAAGCGTTGTAAAATTAGGAGTTTTGCTCAGTTATTAGGCTTATTAGTTTCCTCTTGTCCAGCGATCGAATACGGATGGCTGCACACTAAAGAAATGGAAAGATGTAAATATCTCAACTTGAAAGGTCATGATGATTATAACTCATCTATGAATTTACCTGAATCACTACAACCTGATTTTGACTGGTGGCTAAATAAAATAGAAAATTCTGTCCATCGAATAAAAATTGATGTTTACCAAGTTGAAATATTCTCTGACGCCTCAACGACGGGGTGGGGGGCCGCCTGTGAAGGAAAGTCTGCGAGCGGGCAGTGGTCAAACACCGAACGTGAACGACACATAAATTATTTAGAACTGCTTGCTGCATTTATTGCCTTAAAAGTTTTTGCTAAAAACCTTTTTAATTGCCAAATATTACTACGCGTTGAAAATTCAACAGCAGTAGCATATATAAATAAAATGGGGGGTATACAATACCCTCATCTCACAAAAATTACTCGTGATATTTGGAACTGGTGCGAAAGCAAAAAGCTTTTCGTCTTTGCCTCGTACATAAAATCTAGTGATAATATTATTGCAGATTACGAATCACGAAGAACTCATCCGGACATAAAATGGGAACTGTCCGATTGGGCCTTTGACAGTCTTACCCGCGCATTCGGTCACCCAAAAATTGATTTGTTTGCTAGTCGCATAAATAACAAATGTGCCACATACATATCCTGGCACCGAGACCCAGACGCATTCGCGATAGACTCGTTTACAGTTTCATGGGAAAATTATGATTTCTATGCATTCCCGCCATTTTCAGTAATACTTAAAGCTCTTAGAAAAATAATAACAGACAAGGCACGGGGTATTGTGGTCGTACCTTTATGGCCAACACAGCCATGGTACCCCGTGTTTAGATCCCTCCTTATTTCGGAAACTGTTACATTTCCACCTAAAAGCCACGCCTTATTATCTCATTCCAGCTCTCGTCGGATACACGAGTCGATTACCCTGGTGGCAGGCATATTATCCGGGACGCATTTTCAAGGAGAAACATACCAGAATCATCACTTGATATAATGTTAGCATCATTAGCACCTAATTCCATGAAACAATACGACGTTTACTTGAAGAAGTGGTGGAGCTTCTGTAAAATTAATTCGTTAAATGTTTATGACGCTTCTGTACCCACAGTCATTTCCTTTTTGACCCAACTCTTTAATGACGGTTGCCAATATGGTACACTCAACTCTTGTAGATCTGCTCTTTCCCTGGTGCTGAGCCCGGTACTAATTAGTGATGATAGAATAAAAAGATTCCTCAAAGGGGTTTTTAGACTAAAGCCACCAAGACCTAAATATGAAGTTACCTGGGATACCAACTTAGTATTGGATAAATTTACTTCATGGCCTCCTAATGAGGAATTAACCTTAGACAAGCTTACAAATAAAGCCATTACTTTACTTGCTCTGTCGACCGCACACAGAGTTCAAACTCTCTCGAAGATAAAAGTTAGCAACATTCATAACCTTTCTCAGCGTATCACAATTAAAATCTCAGATATTATAAAGACTTCTAGACCGGGATTTCAACAACCTATTATTCATTTACCCTTCTTTATTGAAAAATCAGCCATATGCCCAGCCACTACATTACTGTGTTACATGGAACGCACCTCATTAATAAGAACATCTGACGATTTATTTCTTGGAATTAGGAAACCTCATAAACCAGTAGGAACGCAAACGCTTAGCCGCTGGATAAAGCAAACACTCAGGGAGTGTGGGGTCGACACGAGCGTGTTCAGTGCACACAGCACCAGACATGCAGCATCATCGCGCGCGCACTCACTGGGCGTTAGCCTAGATACCATCCGTAAAACTGCAGGCTGGAGTAGGAATTCCACTACTTTTGCAAAATTCTATCAGAGAGTTATTATTGAAGATGATAGTACAACCTTAGCAGAATCAATAATTAACCAACATTCATTATAATTATACAATTACGACCAGTTAAAATCTCGCACAGAGCAGATCTTCATACATTCATAATTAGTTTGTTGTAATTATACATATTTGTCTACAACTAACTATGATAGCTATTATAAGAATAATTATCCCTTAGTTAGTTAATTATATTCATTTGTCTCTGATTCATTTTACCCTTTGAGTAAATACTCAAGGAAACCGCCTAATTATTGTTAATCCTAGAAGTAGAAGTTGTTATTTCTGTTTATTATTTGTATCTAAATAAACAATAATAAAATAATTGTAATATTAATTTACAAACATTCATTCATCGATGATATTCCCAAAATACTCTCAAAGTCTACATGTGTAAATTACTAATCTCGAGGACGAGGAGCGAGTATAATTAATGATTAAACGAACTTACCTGTACGTGAAGTTCTATCATAATTATACGAGCGACGAGTCCGAAGAGATTAGTAATCCCACCCTCCCAGTGCTGTATAAAAAAAACCCTAGATTATCTTAAGTGTCTCGGAAATACATCAATGAATCACAGGATCTTTTACTCTAAACTAAATGATTGGCGGCATCGTCTGAGAGCGGAACTGGACGAAGTACCCACATGAATAAAAAATAAAAAATGTTTTGTGGGTATGTCAAATTGAATTGCCATAGATAAAGAAAAATTGAATATATTTTTTTTTTCTCAACTAAGTGCATGAGTGGTGACAACTAGCGTAACTACATGTGTAAATTACTAATCTCTTCGGACTCGTCGCTCGTATAATTATGATAGAACTTCACGTACAGGTAAGTTCGTTTAATCATTAATTATGTTGTTAAATGTGATACATTTTATGCATGAAATATGGAAGTCCTCTCAGTGTACCTATTGTGTTGTTTCCTATACACTGTGTATATCACAACTTATCGAACGTACTTATTTGTAGATACTAACCGTTCACAGATACTTCTACAACTACTATACCTCAATCAACTCAGCATATAGCAGTCCACTGCTGGACATAGGCCTCTCCCAGGCTTTGCCACAACACCCTGTCCTCCGCCTTCCGCATCCAGTCTGACCCAGCCACCTTCTTAAGGTCGTCGGTCCCTCTAGCTGGGGGGCATACACTACGCTTACCGATCCGCGGTCTCCAGTCCAGGACTCGTCTACTCCATCGGCCAACGGTCCTTCGACAAACATGGTCAGCCCACTGCCACTGTCAGTTTGCTTACTCCGCACGCAATGTAATATAACTCCGGTTCTTTTCCGGATAATTTAAATCCTGATTTTATCCTACAAAGAGACCTTAGGTAGTCTTCAGACACTGCGGGATAAGCGAAGAGAAGCCTTGACGACTTATACCAACTGGCGTGAAATAAAAAAAACCGGCCAAGTGCATAAAGGATTCCGTACCGTATTAAGGCTCCGTGCACGAAAAAACCCCTTTATCGTCTATTTCTTATCTAATTGTGAGAAAGCTTGAAATAATTGAAACATTAAGTCTGTGTAACTATACAAGTATAGTTTTCGTGGTGCTAAACCATTCGTGTCAGTCACAGCACCTGTTTAATAGTTTCATCACTTTTGTGCTCTCGAAAATATAGTATATTGCACCTTTGATTTACTTAATGAAGATATTGTATAATCATAAAATAAAATTTTGATTTTATCTCAAGGATAGCTGAAGCCCAGTGTGTGAGTTTTAAATTTCTTGATATGGTTTGCTAAATAATAGGAAAAAATACATTAATGACTGGGTTTTTTAACAATATAGGTTTTTTCAACATTATTTTACTGCTATATTTTGTATCGAAGTTGAATAAAGTGCTTCCCCCACATGCAAGTAGACCATATATATAGTTGATTGTATTTTTTAATTTTCAAAATTAAAAGTAGTGTCTTGTTAAAAGGTGATCAAACGTCAGTCTCGCGTCATTTTTCGGAAAACTTGTTGCGAATATTAGTGATTTTCCATGAATACTTAATCTATTTGAAAAATCCCTTTCCGCCACATGCAAAACAAAGAACTCGACATTTCAAATCACAAATAATTTTGTTGAAATTATTTTTCCTTTTTTCACAACCAATGAACAAAATTGATCAAAATCAGCCGATTTCATGCACTGCCCCTTAAGATCGAGCAAAAAACGCCGACAAAAACACGTTTCTTGTATGTGGACCCCTTTAATTATTAACTATATTTATTTCTTATTAATATATTTGTTGTTATAGCGGCAATAGAAATACACAAGCTGTGAAAATTTAAACTGTTTACCTATTAAGGTTCATGAGACAGCGGGGGCTTAGTAATAGGATTCCGTTTTGCACCCTTCGGGTACGGAACCCTAAAAAGACACCTCTATATTTTTGCCTACTCCTTAGAGGAATACAGGCGTTATGTGAACTTTGTGTTGTACTAAAGCAGTTGATGATCACAGCCATTTGACGTCCACTGTGCACATCATCCTCTGTTGCTGATCATTACCAAAAACCTAAGAAAACACATGGACGCCTATGAACACTAGTATAAATTATTCAATGCTTTATATACATAACATAAGCAATACAGCCTATAATGTTCCCACTGTTGGGACACAGGCCTCCTCTCTTCGAGAGGGAGTGGGACCTACCACGTGGCCCCAGTGCGGGTTGGTATGTTTTATATATTAAGCTGTTATTAGTGAGTCATGTCATTACACATTTTCTGTTAATTATAAAGACAAAAACATAACCTGTCCTTGGTAGTCGGGTAAAAAGGCAGACACCTTTTTAACACCAGCGCGATAAATGTAGTATTTATAGTCCAACCATACCTCGCCAAATTACGTCCATCTATTCCTACCCTACCCTCTTTACTAGTAGTAGGTATTTACCAAACCAACTTTAATACGAACTTAACATTATTCACACGTAGAATGCGCGCTACATGGATATACATAGGGCCCTATAGCTCGCTGAAACTGGTCTCGAATGTGGATCAAAGCACAATGTCAACAGCTGGGCGAACTTTAAGCTTTACATGTAGCAAACTAGCTTTAAGTTTAGATAAACGAGGGAAATAATTTGTATTCTGGTTTGCGTAGGTATTATTAAGTGTGTGTCTTGATTCTCAGGGCAATTTCTTTAGAAATTACGTGATTAAGTAATCTACCTACCAACTAAATAAGTTTGAAAATAATTACACAAACCATAATATCTATATATCTACATTAATAGTGTTTTTCCGTATAACATTAGACATACGTACGGTACGTTAGACGATGGTTTTGTAACATTTTTGAGCTTTTCTTTAAACTTATACATATTTATTGAAGTCCTTTCTGAGTTTGACTGTTTGAGCCTTATTTAATATCGAATAATGGATTGTTTGGGCTTCAACAAAGGCACAAGCTAACAAATTAGCTGTATGCCAACGTGCCATGAAAAGAAGTATGATGGACTAAAAAATGAAGATCGGATTAAAAACGAAGAAAAAAGACGGTTAATGACGGTGGCGACGTCACACGGAGAGCCAGAAAACTCAAATGGAAGTACCACACCCTCAGAGGCACGAAACAAATGAAGCAAAAGAGTAACAGTCTGGTACCCGAGACATGGCAAAAGACGTAGAAGAAGGCAGAGAAAACGCTGGACCGAAGAGCTGGAAACCACAGGAGGAAAACTGGACTCGAATAGCAGTCGATAGCAAAAAGTGGAAGGGAATGGAGGAGGCCTTTGCCAATGGGCACACAGACCAAGACAGCCGGTGTCAATAATAGTGTTTTTATTTTTTTAGCTTTATTTACAACTTCAATCAATCAATCTGCCTAGCCTTTTCCCAACTATGTTGGGGCGGCTTCCAGTCTAACCGGATGCAGCTGAATACCTGTATTTTACATGGAGCGACTGCCTATCTGACCTCCACAACCCAGTTACTGGGTAATACGATACCCCTTTTTTACCCCTTTATTTACAACTTATTAATAATTTTATTGTAGTAGCATAAGTTTCAAATGGTCTGAATAATAATATTATTATTATAATGTTTTATCAAATCCTGACTTTAAAGTCAACCCTAGCCCTTATCTCAAACCAAAATCAACCGTGAAAATACAAATTAAAACGTTACAAATAACAACAAGATCGACCATTTTCTCCAAACAATTTATTTCCCAACTTACGAACAAACTCAGATACAATTTTAAGTTGTAAACGACAACCGTGTAACAACATAATAGGCTTTACCTTACTTAATTAATTATTGCTAGGTATTGCCACCACAAATTAAAATTGAATATACATTATATTGATTTATATTCAGTAATGACATTGCGAATAGTTATAATTATATGGTTCGTAATTGGTGTGGGCAATCACCACGCCTACCAAGCCTTGTATGGGCTAGCCTAAACACTAGGTGCGGTGTGGACGATGTTAAAATTAATTTGCTGGTAATAAAATTTATGGCAACACTAAATTATTCATGTCAAATGACATGGTTTTTTTCTGTCGTTGGTTATTAGCCAAAATTCAAACCTAAGTGTTACCTAAACATGGGCGGTGTAACAAAAATCGTAAATATATCAGGAATATATACAGGGTGGAAACTTTCAGCGGGGCAGTAAGGGGAAGTACCTTATCCGTTGCAGTTACGCGAAAATGGTCTTAAGAGACTATCCATAATTTTTTATGGAATTTTGATCCCCATTCACAGATTTTGAAGAAAATGTACAGTCAGCAGGAAAATGGGCAATTTTCACAAAAACTTTTTTTTATGCCAATCGATCATCTTTCTTATAAGGATCAAAAATCTCTATTCGACCAATTGAGGTTTGAGTACTAGAAAAGTCATAAAACGCAAAAAACTTTTCCCATACATTTCGTAGGAAATGAGAAGTTCCAACTTACATTTTTTACCATCGATAAACTGGCCGCTACAAAAAAAACTGATCGAAAAACAAATAAAAAACTATAACTTCTACGACTATCTTCTATAACTATACTTTCTTCTTCTAGTTTCCAACCTGTATATTATTAATTCACCATAAAAACATTTTTCTTATTTATTTACGTGGAGCATTCACCAACGCCATTAAATAATAAATAGGTACATAAATAAATAAATAATCTTTATTTCTCCAAAAAATTTTTCTTTTACATTATTAAGATCTAAAAATATGGCTTGAGCTAGTGTTCCAGAGTGACAAACCCTGACTTCTAAACTAGTTTTATGTACCTGTATCTTAGAAGCCTGTGTCCCTTCAAAATGATGAGCACATAGAAAAGACGGCATAGGTGAAGCATTCCTGAGTTTATTAAATTAACTTTGATAAAATATTACATAACATCAGGATCCTTCGGGGAATACTGCCCCGAAAGATCCTGATGTTATGTAATATTTAAGCCCCATGTAACATGTTTATTTCACCAGTTATGTTTAAGCCCCATGTAATAGAGGGCGAGCCAATTGCCATCATGAGCAGTGGTGGCCCCGTTGTAATGGTCGTGTTTTAAGAGTTGTAGGTCGTAGGTTCGAACCCAGGCAGGCGCTTTACTTTGTGTATATTATTTCATCACCACTGCCCTCAAAACCGTGATGGAAAACATCGTGAGGAAACCGGCATGTCCTAGTACTAAACATTCTAAGACATGTGACATCTACCAACCCGCACTGGGCCCGTGATGGATGGCCTGATGGGCAGGCATGATGGAGGCCTGTCCCAGCAGTGGGAACATTAAAGGCTGATTAAGTATGAACACAAAAAAAAAGTTCTCCTATATTTGCCATCGCCAAGGATGTAACATGTCATATTTCTTTTCCCGTGTTATAAAATTCGAGTACCTAAAGGATTATATCTTGAGAGTGAACAGCATTTTTATCCTTTCTGCAAAGTTATTTTTATAATCCTCTATATATTAATGTAATATTATGTTTTATGTTTTTTTGGTTTAATTAAACCATTTACGGGCACTTTTGAATTGTAAAGTAGTTGGTTAGTTAGAAATATGAAGCTAGTTGCCCATTCTTAAGCGTAGTAGGTACATATGGAGAAGAACGGGCAAGACACTCCATCATTCATCATTCATTTCAGCCGAAAGACGTCCACTGTTGAAACACAGTTTAAACTACTACTGCCTTATTACAAAACAAGATTTATATTTTGACATGGCTTAAACCATGCAGTCAGTTTATGTAATAATAACGTAACAGTGATTGAAATACTGTTCTTTATACAAAACTGAAAACTTAGTTCGGTACTAAGTTGTCAACTTTGTGTTTAGGAACTTTACCATAGTCGGAATAAAGTTCGAAATTCCATAATGGCTCCATGTTTTAAACCTGGGTCTGAAGATAAACCTTGTTTTGTAATAAGGGGGTTAGGGTTGATCCGTAGATGGGTGACCATCTTTACGTACCGAGACTCCTCCGTGCCTCGGAAAGCACGCGAAGCCGTTGGTCCCGACTGTCATTCGTGGATCTTTGACAGTCGTTACGGTACGTCAGAAGCCTGAAAGTCTGACAACCAGTCTTACCAAGGGGTTATCGTATTACCCACGTTACTGGGTTCTGGAGGTCAGATCGCAGTCGCTTCATGTAAAATACTGGTATTCAGCTGCTTTCGGTTAGACTGGAAGCCGACCCCAACATAGTTGGGAAAAGGCTAGGCAGATTGATTGGTCAAACTGACAATAAAACAAGAATTGTAGTAATCGCATCACTTTCACAAAATACCGATAATCCCACTTAAAATCTAGCACTAAAGCCGATCGTGTGATGGACGCAACATCTCGTTTGCTAATTAGTTATTGCAATAATGATCTATGGCCAGGCTTTGATGGCAGTGCACCTGTAAAGTAACGTGTTTATGTCTTCAGAATTAGAAGGCAAACATTGCGAAACTTTATCAATGAAATGTCAAATGGCCCATCACTTAGTAAGTAAATCCGAAATTGTGTCGGTAGGTTTGCTTCTTCATGATTCAACTACTGCACCAGTTTAAGAGCAGGCAGTCTAAATCAAATTTCGAACGCAAGCTCCGCCCCTCGCTCCACGCCATTCCATTATGTGCTAAACGCTAATACATCAGTAATAAAGTTGAATATCGCGTGCGCTCTTTGGTCGTGTTCGAGCACGAAACTAAATAGCGTAAGTCTTAATTCTTATTTCGTTTATAACTAAAGTAATAATTGATGTAGAGAAAAAATATCTTGTGTCGGGATAATAAACTATATTTTCTTGCTGTGAATATTTATTTAAACATAAAAGCTAAACAATCTTGTTTGTTTTTTTATAATAATCCTTAAAAAGACATGATTTTCGAATAAAAAATTTATTGAAAGAAAATTTACAATTACGTAACTGTCTTCAACATGGAAGAACAAGATCCAATAAATCATATACTAAAGTTTCATTTTCTATTGTTTTCAATATTCATGCAAATTAACATAAAAATAGGGAGCCTCCTCTTAACGGAAAAGTGACCAAGTGAATAATTGACCGAGAGAGCGAAGTGTCTCTGCTTCAAGTCGCAAAATTTGCTCTCCTCTGTCAGTTTCTGGCTACTCCTCTACAGGTCGTATTTACAACCGATCTGGACGAAACTTGGTATACAGGTTTTACGACTTTATAAAGAAAGAAAGAAAAATGCGTTTATTGGCATTACAGCAAAAAATACACCTTAAAACTATAAAAACAGAAAACAATCACACTAATATTATAAAGGCGAATTTTTGTGTGTGTGTGTGTGTGTGTATGTTTGATACTACTTCACGCTCAAACGGCTGGACCAATTTTGATAAAATGTTGTATGGAGGTAGCTGACACCCTGGATTAAAACATAGGCTACTTTTTATCCCGATATTCCCACGGGATCGAGACGTACGCGGATGAAACCGCGGGGCGCAGCTAGTATTATTATAATGCCAAAAGGGCCTCAGCTCAGCATAATGTCAGATGACAACACAAGGTGTACCGTACCACTTGACGCTGATTTTCAGCTGCACCCCACGAGTGCCATACGCTAGAATAATAAACACATAGAGAAGTGTGTGTATAGATTTTTTGTCGTCGGTGATTTTTGATTTTTTATTTATTTATTCAGTAGTATAATTACATTTTTATACATATAAGTTGGCGCAAACATAAACTCATTAGAGTTTTACCGTGCACCAAAATCATCGACCACATAATTTATTAATTTATATTTATTTTATTTTGATTGGAGGAGTACTTCCTCCAAAAAGGGGGCTACTGGATATGAGATTCGATTTCGATTGTTCTTTTTTTATTTGATAGGAAGTAACTTTTAGTTGGTCTCATAGACACTTGATGGAGAGGATCTTCAGCGCGATGAGCAGAATAGCTATGTTTTAGATTTCTAACAGTGGAATCGGCTGGTATATTAACTTTGCGGTTGCAAAAAGTTTGTGCTCGCGAGGTCTACTGTTCGCAGAACTACTAGATTTTATCCCGAAGAATAACTTACATTTCCAAGGAAAACTATAAAATTAAGAAAATGAACCACGCAGGCGAAGCTGCTGGCCTAGCTTCCAGTCAGAGTATAAATCTGTTATGTTTGTCCATTTAACTTGATGATTTGTCCGCTTCGTCATCCGTTTAGCTTGAAATATAATGACTTGGAAATTGTGAAATATGCCTAATAGGTAGTTATACCGTAAAATCGATTACCAGAAATTACGTGCTCTGCCTTCAAAAGGGAACATAATTTCTAATATTTTGGACTAGCAATTAATTTTACTCAATCTATATTTTATAACAATTGGTCCTTAATTAAAATATACAATCTAACTCTAAAATATGTACAAGTAGGTATATAATAAAATAATTAAAAAGTGAAAGTGCTCATTGGGCATCAAAAAATTCGTCCGCATCGCTGTCAATGGGAAAAGTGCCCAAAAGGCTGGCAGCAATGCCACGTTGGATGGAAATACTGATTCTTTGGGCTAAAAATAGGCCAGCCCTCTGGTCCAGTGAAGAGTCGACCAACCGCTTGGCGATGTCCCGAAATACTTGATGAGGAATTTTAAAATTTTACTTGTTAGTAAAATTCAAGCTCGTAGATTTTCACTGCTAGCAGAAACACTCAATAAAGACAGAAAGAAACTGGTTGATAATGATCATCCTGATGCAGGAAGACTGGGTTCGGAAGAGGAGTAATCGGATAATTTGGCGTTACTTGTGAGACCCCTATATCCAGCAGTGAACTACGATATGCTAAGTTGATCCATCTTGCTTGACAGTCAATGGAGTTGGGAGTAGTAGGGACTAGTTATCATCATTCTTCTGCTCTTATCCCAATTTATTTGGGGTCGGCGCAAAATGTCCCTTTCTTCCATACTTCTCTATTAGTCGTCATCTCGGTAGTCACCCCCTTTCTAGCCATATCATCTTTCACACAATCCATCCATCGTTTCTTTGGTCTTCCCCCGCCTTTTATAGCCATCGATATACATACTCATAACTTTCCTCACGACATTTTCCTCATTCTTCCGCACAACTTTTCAGTCACCGGTGCCACTTTCAGACTTCTAGGTACCATATACCCTTGCCAAACAGATTTCTGCTTGCAGTTGCAGTAAGTCACTCCTCGACAAACTCCTGGCATCTTTTTACTGCACCCACTTGAAAGGAAACTGGTCTTCAGCCTCTGTCTCTTTAAAACTGTTATCCCCAACAAGGAAAAGCACACCAACCAACATTGATATTAGTAAGTTTAATACGAAATTAACACAGACATTAGGCGTGCCTTTCTCTCTGACCCCTTACCTTGACTCGCCGCGCCCTGCGGCTTGCATTCCGGTCACACGTCACAAGCGCCCGCGCACTATATTTGTTTTCTATAGATTACATTGTTATAATTATCTGGTGTTACGAGCACACTTGTGATTGAGGCCTCTGGCTTTGATTGGCGTCAATGTTGGTATGAGTTATGTAGATATGTTGGCGTGATAGTATTACTGTACCTATTTGCGTTGGTCGAGACTAAAATTGCTGTTTTGGTTGAAAAATTGCGCTGATTTTCTTCTTAATTTTTTTTTATTATAGAATATAATACGCTATATTATGTACACCATAAAAAATACAGATTTAAATGTTGAAATTTAAAAGCGAGCGAGCGACCGTTTTTTTTTTTTTATAATGAAGCACAGAAGAAAAAATATCATATATGACACAGAACTTTTGTTATCTTAAAACCTATATTCTTGTTAATTTTGCTTCCAGGCATTGAATTTCACGTAGGTAGATACGTATAGATAAACTAGCTCTACACCCGCGACTTCGTCCGCGTGGATTTCGTACTTCACTTTGAACTTAAACGCCGCCTCCACCCACTTTTTTTGCGTGCAAAATTATCAAATAATTTCTCCCGCTCTGAGCGGAGCGAGAGGGAGTGTCAGACTTTTACTGACTAAAACCCACCCGTATTCACTCAGTTGCCTGTGTGCCAGGGCCACGATATCCCTTTCAGACAAACCCTGCAACCCTGGCACGCCTCCACCCCCTAAAGGGTAGTTTTGGAATTTTTTTGAAAACCCTTCCCTAAAAACTTTGTTACCCGCTTTTAAACAGAAATGGTTAGATTTTCGAGAAATCCAAGTACACGTCATTCTTTATTTTTTGTCAAGGTCATTAATACTATGATTCAAATTATCTAGACCTTAATTGATACAGTCAATGCCCAGGTGCTCTTTGGCTCAAAGCGACTCTTTAATGATTCGGTCATCTAGGAGGGGTCCCCCCTACGCAACATTCACTGGGGGGTCTACCTAGCAAGTACCCACGCAACCAGGTTCATACAATTCAAATTGCCGATCATAATCTATCATTTTGCATACAATTATGAAACGCAATCAATATTTGACATAATACATAACATTTAATTGAAAAAAGAACTTACAGTTGATCGAATCAAAGTTTTAATTAATTAGTTTAGCGTTTAAATGATTGGCAAATGGCAGTTTTCTTGTCATGTTATTAAATGTTTTTAATGAACAATCGAATAACTAGATACCCGGTTTGATATCGTATCGAATCAGATCTAAGTGGCTAGCCTGAAAGCGTGATATCTAAATCAAATAAATTAACAACTACAAACAAGCTTCAAGCCGGATACATAATTTAAAAATAATAAATCAGTTTTTAATCAAACTTCATTAGTTGAGTTATTTGTATTTTGTTATAGAGCGTGTCTACAGCACGAGATATAATTTCAAAATTAAGGAGCAATGTCAATTGCTGCATTTATACTCAACAAATATAAAGGCGGTTGTACAAAACCGCAATGGAAATCGCGATATGAATTTTCATGATTCGATTTTGAACGCTTGGGTCACGTTGAAATGATTTAATTTCAATATTCACAAACGTCGGTGTAAACGCGGCTGTCCACCACCGCTTAATTTATACCGATTGGCCCTTGTTTATTATTACTGCTTATATAATAAAGCCAGTGATTTTGCAAGGGAATTTATTTTAATGCTATGCGTAAGCGTTAATATATTGGTATTTTTCTCGTTATAACTTTACGACTTTTGTTTGGATAAAATTGTTTGATTGATTGACTGACCGAGTAACTCTCAAGGATACGTCACATGTCTCGTTAACCAAATTGCGAGTCAATTACCCGGATGTGGACGACAATGTATATTATTAATATCAATATGATGACTTTATTATTTACAATCATTGATTAACGATCGCAGTATGATGTTAAAATGCATAGGGAACGCAACTGCCAATTCTGTAGTAAGTCCCTTAGTTGCCTTTTACGACACCCACGGGAAGAAATAGGATGGTGCTATTCTTTAACCAGACAAGATTAAGATTACAGCGGGGCGAGCACGGCCTACTGTGACATGACTTGAGTCACACATTTTATCACAGTTTGAGCGATAAAACTGTTTTGTCATAAAATGCTAGTACAAATTGATATGATATAATTTATCATGTCTTGTCACAGACGTCTTGGCACGCCCGTGCTCGGCCCGCTGGATTAAGTACATCTGACAGCATAATTGTATTGCTTATCATATACTCATGCTGTCAGTATCTGAATAAGGAATGGCCGTTTTCACTAACACTAGACGACATCTAAATGAATTCTTAATTTTAAGCGCGCTGTTACATTTTCAACTTTTGGCGGTGAGCTGACCGTGGAAAATCCAACAGCGCGCTTTTGGGCATAAGTAAATAAACAAAAGAAGTAAGTATTCATTAGCTTTATTCGTTTACATGATAAAGCCAGCTTTGAGGTTAATTAGAAAAATAACTTCTTCATATAAATCCCGCAGATTAAAGCAGATAAAACTAAAATTTTATTAAGTGCCCAGACTAATGCCTCGCATTAAAATCATTTATGTGAGCAATTAATAGCTTAGCTGGATGTTCTCCTACGTTCGAAACAGCCCTTAGGCGGTGCGCCTGCGGTGTTCTATGGCAAATGGGTTAAGACACGCTACACCCATTCTTGTGTACTAAGCGTTATTTGTATGAGAACTTTGCTATATCAAGAATCAATGAATTTTATCTTTCTGGGCAACCAAAACGAATATCGAAATTACGACCACAATTTTATTAAGATTTTACATTATCACAGAATGGTCACCAAATATTTTATTGCTCCACAAATCAAGGAAAAACTTGTTTATCTAATTCTATTTATTTACAATTTAAACTTTAATTTATTATGCAATTTGTCTAGATATGTAATTAATGAACATAAATTACAGCTGCAGGTCATGCGAATAAGTTAGTGTTTAGTGAATTATATGAATTCCGACAAAAACGGTGCCTAGTCTGTGACTTAATACATCTTTTAATCTTAAGGTGAATCCCCAGCACTAGCGCGAACTCAAATTTTATTTCATTTTTTTTGCAATTTGCAGGTCAGTGTCAGGTTGTATCTTGGTCAAAATATGATTCGCGACTATAACAGATATGTATTTATAGAATTATAATCATTAGAATCATGGATTTCATGAAAAAGTCATTCAATGGAACAAATCTAACTTACAGAAATGTATTAATGATTCTAATGATTATAATTCTGTCGTCATTTCAGCCGAAAGACGTCCACTGCTATACATAGGCCTCACCACAAAAGGGGGGGTTTGCCATAATCGCCACGCTTGGCAGGCGGGTTGGTGATCGCAGTATGGTGTTAAAATGCATAGAGAACGCTGCTACCCATTCTCTAGCTCTAATTCTGTAAATACATATTATTTTTTATGGTCGCGAATCATATTTTGATCAAGATACAACCGGCCTGCAATTTTCAAAAAAACGTCAGATAATTTGAATTTCACGGCTTACAGCTGCGGATCCACCTTAAAGGAGCGAACACATCAATAAACATTTGCTTGATGCAATGCATGCATGCCTTGGAAATACAACACTCGTTACGAAGTAACCTAAGTTGGTGCGTCTCGTGTCGATGTATACGCACCTTAACATTTTGTGGCAATATAGCTCCAAGCTAAGTAATAAAACATGCATCTATCCTGTTCGGTACTGCTTTAAGTATTGTTTATCACGTGAGGCACATTAGTAGCCAAATGCCTTCACACATTACTAATTCTACTGTTTACAGGCTTAACTATTCCTAATTTGTTTTGACTGGATTTTAGATAAATACTCGTATGTTTATCTAAACTATGTGACGAAACATGCTTCACGCACTTTCTCGAAATACTCGTAGCAACGTCATATTATTGGCTCTTCATTACTTCACCATAAGTGGCGTCTAAACGTTGCTAATACCACATTTCGAGCGTCCTACTAATTCATGTTGTACCGAGGAACTGTCAATTACCAACAATGTAGTATTATCCAACCTTCCCTCTTATCGTCGTATCGTAGTAAATGTCGCTAGCAAAATACTGTTCGTTTGTTGAACTCCTTAATTATCAGCCGATGGGATGTATTGCATCCTTAAAGGCTTAATTACGTACGCTAAAGGCGATTGACGCAGTTTCTATGGCTATCCGCGAATGCGTGCGACTATCGATTAGACTCAGTAATTCGAGCAATAATTCCCTATTGAACTGTTACCTCGGCTAGTTAAATGAGTTTATATCTCTGCCTAGAACGTTCCCACTTGTTTGCGTTTAAGTTTCGTACTTTATAATACAGCCTGAATAAATGGGGTTTTAGAAGCTCTTTATGTTTGAGAATTGTCTGAGAATCGCAATTTATTCCGAGGCTGCTCTATATTATAATATAATTATACTTGGACATTTATTCGTTTATAGGTTTTAAGTGCCTATTATGAACTGAATCAAATGCAGATTAAAGCAGACCCGCTTTACTTGACCTGTAAGTTAAACGGAAACGTTTTATAATAAACATTAATCTGACCTAAAAGCGTGCATATTGTAAATATTGGGTTACACTAAAATTAGCGAACATAAACTGTTGTAAAACAATGTCAGTATTTAACGGTTGTAGTTCATCGAAAATGTATGCAAATTGCAAACTTGTCGAATTAGCATCGTTCTCGTACGTTGTGGCATCATCCCCGTAACGGGGACGCGTGTCTAACGTCGTATAATAACACGTCCGCTCGCATCGCCGACCGTTGCGCGACTAATCAATTGGCGTGCCGCGTGATGTCTTCATCAGCCGCCTGGGGGCGTAACGCCCTGCGCTTGCGCACCTAACATAGCTTTTAAGCTTTCCGCACCAATATGGTGCTTCTATTGTAATTTCATGCGCTCGTGAAAATATTGCATAATAAGAGGTCTTCTAACTCTAATATTTCTCTAACACAGCAACTTCAAAGATTTTCTTTTAACTAGTGTAGGGTAGGACTTGGAATTTCCGAAGTTTCAAACTCAAACTCAAAAGCATTTATTTTAACTAAAACAATTACAGGCACTTTTGAACTGTCAAAGAGTCGGTCAGCTAGTCAGAAAGTTAAAGCTATTTGCCCATTCCAACTCTATGGAGAAGAACGGGCAAGAAACTCCAAGAATACTCTTTTAAATCAAGATATTACAAAATCCTGGGTACATTATTCTTGTTGCTTCTTTTAAGTGAGAACAACGTAAAAAAATATTTCCTTTTTGATGGTCTCAAACGGATTTAAAAGGAAGTTTTAGTTCGACGACGAAAGAGACAACACACGGTTGAACAAAAGCTAATGTGTTAGAAATTAAAAGGTCCTTTCGGATTGTTAGGTTAGGTCATCATAGCCTGATAAAACACCCTTATGACAACGCGGAAAAATCTCATGACGCTGCATACCAAAATTGTTCTTTCGAATCAATAACAGCCCATGGTACTCGTACTTACAATGACAAATACCAACCATTGAACCAGAACCCGAACAAAAAAAAAAATTAAGTCCACCTGTGAGTGTTAGGGTTGCGCGTGGGAAACCTTCCCTAATTACCCAGGTCCAGATAACGAGTCTAATTCGCGGGCTGCGTGCGCGGCGCCCGACTCTCACGCACGCATTGTCTTCGGTAATTGCCAACCCTGTTCAATTTGTTGCTTCTCCGCGCTGTGATTCCTTTAAGTGGCTACACTGGCTACACTCAATTGCTAAATAAATCGCACGCGTACTTATGTGCCCTAACCGATACTATTTCTCATACATTGTTAAATGTTAATAGGATGGAATGTTGGAGTCGAACGTGGATATGGGCTAAATAAGCTGATTTATTGGCCGTGTTTGAGCCAGATTAGATATTATTTATAAGATTAACCTTTTCACTACATTGGCTTGCGAAATCAGCGATGTGTAATTTAAACGAGGTATCGTTGTTGTATTGTACTACCTGAAATAAGCAAAGTGGTTTTGCAAAAGTGATTTTGTCCGGAAAGTTTCCATGTCTCAGTCCTGAATCAGGGGGTCTACTCCCTAAGCACGAAGTCCGTTGTGTCGGCCTTCGTTACGGGCGTTTCCTACTCCTTATTACCTTCGGACGGATGATTCGTTCCGGGCCCGAACGAAGAATGAATGACAACTAGAGAATACAATACAAAACGAGAATACAAAAAAGAAAACCGTTTTCTGGCCCTGAAAATCCCGGGACTTTACTTGGCTAATCTCGGGATTTTCGGGATTGCCGCAAACAAGTCTAGTTTGTATTCCGTCGCCCCTTGAAAATAACCTTGCCTAGATTATTTTAATACATTACGACAAAAAGCAACTCGTACAATACGTA
This sequence comes from Tiliacea citrago, assembly GCA_963921375.1. Lineage (NCBI taxonomy): Eukaryota > Metazoa > Arthropoda > Insecta > Lepidoptera > Noctuidae > Tiliacea > Tiliacea citrago. The sequence continues at coordinate 14,617,770 of OY992803.1, forward strand.
GGTACCCACTATTTACTACACAGGTACAGTCCTAATAATATGTTTGTCGTAGAACTTAGAAGGGACTTCCCCACTCGGAATACTTTAATACAATACTCTTAAGGTAATTCCCCAGCGAACCAACAGGGGAATCACCCGATCATCTCATATCATAATATTGTTGCGGGTATTTCCCGTCGGTCGGAGATTCCCTGTACGAAAGTAAAAATATGCAAATCAGGTTTTATTTTTTTCATTTATTGTTCTGTCAGTGACGGGTTACGTAGGCTACGTCAGTGACGACGGGTTACGTAGGCTACGTCAGTGACGACGGGTTACGTAGGCTACGTCATTAAAATTTAAAAGTCAATTATCTGAAATTAAGTATTTCAAACGGCGGGAGACTTTGCTAGACCTACTTTGACCCTATCTTTGTCATCGCCACCTGATATTGCAAAATCTTATACATGTATAAAAAACTGCTTATTCATATCTCCACATTGCTTATTAGGTTAGTACTAAAAGAAACTTAACCAACCATTCCTGGTTCCATAGGCTTAGCATGAGAACCGTAGAGAAGTGTTTTAAAGTAGATAAAAATTACGCTTCTGTGTAGACAGCTGACAGTTTTCTACGAAGAAAGATAGACAAGCGATTTCTATTCTACAATAGAGTAGAAATAGAAAGCATCATGCTAAGCCTGCTTTTAGAGTTTTAATTTTGTGTAATAAATGAAAATCACCAGTCTTTCAAAGAGCATGGGAGATGGGCTTCAAGTTAATCTTTGAGGATAATTGATGAAATTATTGTTGCTCTGCTATTATTACTAATATTCAGTTTGAAAAGACTTATCAAATCCCCCTTAAAGTTTAAACTTTAAGTTAGCAATTACCCATATTTATGGGTCTTGAGATACTTAGCTCAAGATACCATCTTGAGATACTTAGCTCAAGACACCATCTTGAGATACTTAGCTCAAGATACCATCTTGAGATACTTAGCTCAAGACACCATCTTGAGATACTTAGCTCAAGACACCATCTTGAGATACTTAACTCAAGATACCATTTATTATTTTATGCCTAGTATCTTGAGATAATGCTTGTGAAGCAGTCCCAATCACCCGTACAAAGGTAATGGGTAAAACTGTGACATTAGAAGGTCACTAGGCAACTTAGAGAGATTAGATAATAACTTATTGAAGACTTACTGGACTTATTGTCTGGAGTCTTAACTGGGGTCATTGCATTATAAACATCACTGATCGTAAATGCTGTAGAGCTCCAGACCATAATCATGTAAAATATATGGAGTAGGTGCCGATATTAACTATTTGCTGTCAACCCATATTTATGGGTCTTGAGATACTTAGCTCAAGACACCATCTTGAGATACTTAGCTCAAGACACCATCTTGAGATACTTAGCTTAAGACACCATCTTGAGATACCTAGCTCAAGACACCGTCTTGAGATACTTAGCTCTAGACACCATCTTGAGAGGCTTGTGAAGCATTGATGTCCCAATCATCCGTACAAAGGTAATGGGTAAACTGTGACATTAGAAGGTCACTAGGCAACTTAGAGAGATTAGATAATAACTTATTGAAGACTTACTGGACTTACTTATTGTCTGGAGTCTTGACTGGGACCAACAGGCCATTGCATTATATAATACAAAAGTAATATACTGTGTCCTGTAGGTAATTATATTATATATGTACAATGATATCCACGAACTCCTCCATTTTCGAACAGGCTCATTTCACGTCTAATACTATTTGCCAACCCCAATTCATTTTGTACTTTTACTTCAGGATCTGGGGATTTCATACTCTTGTCTTCCAGCTATAACTTTTCCTTTAATGTCAATTGGGGTTGGGAGGTCTTAGCTCAAGACACCGTCTTGAGATACTTAGCTCAAGACACCGTCTTGAGATACTTAGCTCAAGACACCGTCTTGAGATACTTAGCTCAAGACACCGTCTTGAGATACTTAGCTCAAGACACCGTCTTGAGATACTTAGCTCAAGACACCGTCTTGAGATACTTAGCTCAAGACACCGTCTTGAGATACTTAGCTCAAGACACCGTCTTGAGATACTTAGCTCAAGACACCGTCTTGAGATACTTAGCTCAAGACACCGTCTTGAGATACTTAACTCAAGATACCATTTATCATTTTATGCCTAGTATCTTGAGATAATGCTTGTGAAGTGTCGAACGATGTCCCAATCACCCGTACAAAGGTAATGGGTAAAACTGTGACATTAGAAGGTAACTTAGAGAGATTAGATAATAACTTATTGAAGACTTACTGGACTTACTAATTGTCTGGAGTCTTGACTGGGACCAACAGGCATCATAAACATCACTGATCATAAATGCTGTAGAGCTCCAGACCGTAATCATGTAAAATATATGGAGTAGGTGCCGATATTAACTATTTGCTGTCAATCAATTACCCATATTTATGGGGTAGTAGAGAATACAATCCCGGGATCCCGACCGTTTTCTGGCCCCGAAAATCCCGGGACTGTACTTGGCTAATCTCGGGATTTTCGGGATTGCCACAAACAAGTCTAGTTTGTATTCCGTAGTCCGTTGCGCCTTGAAAATAACCTTGCCTAGATTATTTTAATACATTACGACAAAAAGCAACTCGTACAATACGTAGGTACCCACTATTTACTACACAGGTACAGTCCTAATAATATGTTTGTCGTAGAACTTAGAAGGGACTTCCCCACTCGGAATACTTTAATACAATACTCTTTAAGGTAATTCCCCAACGATCCAACAGGGGAATCACCCGATCATCTCATATCATAATATTGTTGCGGGTATTTCCCGTCGGTCGGGGATTCCCTGTACGAAAGTATAAATATGCAAATCAGGTTTTATTTTTTTCATTTATTGTTCTGTCAGTGACGGGTTACGTAGGCTACGTCAGTGACGACGGGTTACGTAGGCTACGTCATTAAAATTTAAAAGTCAATTATCTGAAATTAAGTATTTCAAATGGCGGGAGACTTTGTTAGACATAAAAAAGACAGTGATACGACGTCAGTGTGGAGTTATTATTTAGTTGAGAAGGACGGGAATAGTGCTAAATGTAAGCGATGTCCAGCCATCCTCAAGACTTTGGGTGGATCAACTAAGGGATTACATACACATTTGTTATCAAAACATATCATCAAGGTTATATCAGCTGCAACAAGTCAAGATTATGAAAATCTGAACACAGCACCGCCGCCAGCCAAGCGAAAGTTAGATAATTATTTTACTAAAAGTGCCGCCGATAGCCTGGATGATATTTTGGCAAGAATGATTGCATTAGATGGATTTCCATTCAGTGTATTCATAACCTCAGATGATTTGAGAAAATTGCTCTTAGCAAAATACACGGATTTACCAAAGTCAGCCGTCACTGTTCGAAAACGTGTTATGAATTACAGTGAAAAAATCAGAAAGCAAGTAACTGCAGAATTAAAACATTTGAAAAGTGCAGGTGAAAGATTTAGTCTTTCTTTCGACGAGTGGACTTCACCTTCCAATAAACGATACATTGCGGTCAACGTTCATTCATATAAAAAAATTTGGAACTTAGGACTTGTTCCTATTGACAGCTGAAAATTGTCTTCGTATATTGCAAGAGCGTCTAAGTAAATTTGACATTTCCCTAGAAACTGACATCGTGGCTATTGTAACCGATGGACCGAATGTTATGATAAAGGTGGGGCGGCTTATTTGCACTGAACAACAACTGTGTCTCGCACATGGTATCAATTTGGCGGTATGTGATGTGCTTTATGAAAAACATAATAATTTGCAAGATAGCCCTACCTCAGATGATACTATAAATGAACCAGCTGTGACTGTTGATTATATGGACGACAGCGATGATGAACACCATTTAGAAGACTTAGACTGTCCAGAATCAGGTTTAATCGTAATGTCACAAAATGATCTTGCGCCAGAACACGTACCAGAGTTAACACAATATGAAAATATTAATGAGCTGATAAAGAAAATCCGCAAAGTTGTAGTGTATTTCAAAAGATCTCCATTGAAAAATGAAACAGTACTTCAAAAATATGTGAAAATTGAACATGGAAAAGAGTTGTCACTTCTTTTGGACTGTAAAACCAGGTGGAATAGTCTTTTAACAATGCTGGAGCGATTTTATCTTTTAAAAGCATGCATACAAAAAGCTCTTATAGATCTCAATCATTCAATTCGTTTAGAAGATGTTGATTTTGAATTGGTAAATAAAATTGTTGATGTGCTGACCCCAATTAAATTGACAGTAGAAGCAATCTGTCGGCGAGATGCTAATTTATGCACAGCTGATGCCGCTTTGAAATTTCTTATAAAACAACTGTCTAGCAAAAACTCAGCACTTGCCAAAAAAATTAAAACATCCTTAGTGGAACGTATAAAGCAACGACGAAGTGATGATTTAACTGGCGTGTTAAATTATTTACAAAATCCACGAATGGATGTTGAAATGCAGTTATTATCGGATTTGGAATGGCACGACTTATTTCCAGTTCCGACACAGGCTTTAGTGAGGAAGCAAATAAAGAGTATTGTTAAAAGACTTAATAGTCGAGATTACACGGAAGAAGAAGCAAGCTCAGGATCACAAACAGATGATGAGCTAAGGTCAGAAACCTCCCAACCCCAATTGACATTAAAGGAAGTTACAGCTGGAAATTAACAAGAGTATGAAATCCCCAGATCCTGAAGTACAAGTACAAAATGAATTGGGGTTGGCAAATAGTATTAGACGTGAAATGAGCCTGTTCGAAAATGGAGGTGTTCGTGGATATCACTCAGAAACAGCATATAAGTATCTATTGTCTATTCCTCCAACCAGCGTAGAAGCTGAACGAGCGTTTTCAGCTGCTGCTTATGTTGGCAATAAACTACGAAGCAGGCTCGGAAGTCAAACATTGGATGCTTTGATATTTCTGCGATTATATTTTCGAAATTCTAAATAGTTATTTTGTGCTGTTTTTTAATTTCTTGCAAAAGTATAGTATTTTTTGGTTTGTGTTTTTTCTTTTCTTATTATTATTCTGATTTGTGTTGTGCAGACATTAAAGACATTTTTTTTTAATTACTCGTGTTTTTTTTATTTTAGCCCAATTAGAAACCACATAGTCTAATCCCGGGATGAGCCCGGGATCCCGGGAAAAGGCTTCTTTGCCCGGCGTTTTTGCCCGTCCGAAAAGTTCAACTTGACACTTGTTTTGACGGCTCGTTATGTCAGTTGATACGACATCAAAAAAACAAAATAGGCAAAGGTATCAACAGGATAATGCCGGTTTCGGAACAAAAATGGCAAAAATAATGCAATTCTATATTTAGACATAATAAAAAGTATATTGTTAAAAATGCGGTCGTTTCTAACGAGAAACATATTAATTTTCGATTATTTAAACCTGAAAACCACAAAATAAGTAAACAGGTAATCGACCGGTAAAATTGCGCAACTCTATGGTCATGCGTCATTCGTTCACGAAGATTGTCTATGATTCCGTTGGAAACTGATGAATCCGAAATCAATAGGGAGTAGGGTTCACTGCGACGTATCGGACGGGCCCGTTGCTTCGTTAACCGACTTGGGGAGTAGACCCCCAGGAACGGAATAGTAGAGAGAGTTGAGAGAAATAGGAATCGTAGTAGTAGGGCTTTTGTGAACAGCTCGCCCCGGGGAAGTACTACCACCATTCCTATTTCTCCCGGTAAGTAGTTTTGCTGTGTGCTGGTTTGAAGGGTTTGGGTGCCAGGTGTAATTACAAGCACATAAAACATTTTAACTTTATTCAACAGAATCGTTAGTAAGTTTGTCTACTATTTTTTTTTTTCTTGGGTCTTTTGGCCATGCTCCCCCCCGTGGCCAATGTACTGAATATCATGCTTTTAGCAATCTTCAATACAGTTAGAACTTTTGCAGAGTGGTTCAGGTTTGTATCATCGTCAAAACAGTCCATACGTTATTTTTTGATACTGTGTACTTCTGGCCATCTATTAGTGAACCCATAAATTCGACTTATTTATTGATTATAGTGTCCACTTTGGCGAACACCTGTTATTTCGATGTTCCAAATCAAGTAAACCAATTAAATCTGGGTGATCGAACAAATATAAACATTACAGGTATCGTGTATCAATTGACTTAATTGAAAAAAAAGCCTCAGTAAACCAGTATTTAACTAAAACCTATTAATAATCAATTAAAAACACATCTCAATCTGCCCAGCCTTTTCCCAACTATGTTGCAGTCCGCTTCCAGTCTAACCGGATGCTGCCTGCCAGGGTTGCGAGTTTGCCCGAAACGGATATCGTGGCCCTGGCACACGCAACTGAAAGAACACGGGTGGGTTTTAGTCAGTAAAAGAAAAGTCTGACATGACCTCCCACTCCGCCCTGAGCGGGAGAAGTTATTTGATAATTTCCCACACAAAAAAAAAGTCTAACCGGATGCTGCTGAATACCAGTATTTTACATGGAGCGACTGCCTATCTCACCTCCACAACCCAGTTACTGGGTATCACGATACGATTATAATCCATAGCGACTGCCAAAGATATATGAATGACAGCCGGTACATTCCGACGCACGTAGGCTAGATATGTAATGGATGGTCACCCATCCACGAACCGACCGCGGCAAGTGTAGCTTAAACGCAACGCAAGAAAGAACCGCAAAGTGCTACTAACATAGTCTTAAGCCTTTTTATTAACACAAGTTTTGTGCGTATTATGTTTTGTTAGTATGTTTAGGTTAAGGTATTTTTCTATGGGCCTATGTCGCCTGAAATAAACGGTATTATATTATTAACTTCGACCCGATGGCTTTCGGTGGCTGCTATTATTTAGCCACAAGCCCCACACAATTAAAAACACATCTATTCGGCATAAATCATACAGCCGCTGAAGTAAACATCGGAACTAAAGCATTCCCAAAATGGGGCACGAATAAATTTAAATATTGGAAAACTGGAACTTAAATCAAACGTACTTGGCGCGTAAACGCAGCTGCCAATATTAATTTGAATCGAGAACATCGGTGAATAAATCGATTCGCGGGGCGAGTAAAGTGAATCGATTCAATTCGTGCGGTGAGTTTTTAATAAGGCATCTATTAAGTTGACGAACGTGTGAATGAGTTTTACTGCCTTATCGGTTGGTAAGTGAGGCGGGAGGCATTGGCACGTCCTATAATGATTTACTGCAGGTTTCCGACTAACGTAGGCGTGTAGTGTTGCTTAGAAAAGATATATGTAATGTTGTATTTATTCATATTCATGCCGAATGAGCCGTGGTGGCCTAATAGTAACGACTGCGACTTTGAGTTGTAGGTCGTAGATTCGTACCTTGACAGGTGCTTTACTTTGTGTACATTATATCATCACCACTGATCTAAAACGGTGAAGCAAAACATCGTGAGGAAACGGGCATGTCCTAGAACCAAAAATTCGAAGACTTGTGACATTTACCAACCACACATTATAGGGTCACATGATGTTATGTTATGCCTAAGAACACTAGAGAATAGAATAGAATAGAATACTCTATATGATGTACATGCGTGTATTGTGCACGTTGATGTTTTTAGTATGGAAGTATTCGTGTTCTTGCCAGATGTAGTAATTTGTTCAAAGACCGTGTCTCCTAATGGTCTATTTAATATTTATTACTGTTAAGATTTATAACAACTGACACATGAACCTTGATTTATAGAACTGGTACAAGCAAGGTAGATATTTTTTTTATATAAAATATCCACCCAATAAATATCGAGATCCCTCCGTGCCTCGGAAGGTCCCGGCTGTCATTCTTAGATCTTTGACAGTCGTTAAGGGCAATCAGAATCCCAAAAGTCTAACAAGCAGTCTTACTGACGGGTATCGTGTTACTCAGTGACGTTAGGTTTTGACTAAACTTTTTAACAATATCGCCCCAACTAAAGAGAACATGCTAGTCGGTCTCATGTTATTAGGCTTAGAATTAGGACTAGCACTTGGACTTAGTATCTTGTTATACGACAAACTTCCAATTCAAAACCATAATGGCAGCCTTTCCTTTGATTTTCTGAATTTAATTCTGAGGTAGGTGCACCAAACGCCGAAGCCCTTGACATAGTAGTTCCCTAACTGTGCGTCGCGAGTACCCGAGCGGCGTTGTCCCAGGGGAGTCGCGAACCGGTAGCTCACGTTACCGGCACGCGACCTAATGAGAGTCAAACCAATCCACTCCACCCCCTTCTGCACTTCCAATAGTCAAGGAAGAACAGCTGTTAGAACTATCTTGTGATACGAGCCTAAAACTACAGTTCCATAAAGGCAATGTTTTTGATTGATGTTTCAATGATTTTCGAGTAATGTATCCCAAGAATATCCTATTCTTAGTACTACAGCTTTGCTGATTCTATACATTATGCAACTTCGTACACTACGGAACCGGCTGTTCTGCAGTAACAGTAATCAAATCGAAATACAGATCTCACATAAATTTAGAAAAATAAATGAGTGTGTTGCCTCTGATTACTCTGTGTTTATGAATAAACTGCAGAAAACAAAGAGACCAAACTTTGTTCGTAACCTGTCGTACTTGCCTACATATAAACTGCCAAAGATGAATAATGAATATGGTGAGAGAGCCTGGACGTACGCCTTTCCTGCCATTCTAAATGAACATCCAAAGAAAATTGCCAAAAAATTAGAAGACAAAAAACCTAAACAAATTAAAAACATCTTAAAAGCCTACTTTACTGTGGGGAAGTATGGAATGGAGGATGTCAACGTGTAGGTTCTCAGCCATAAACTTTAAGTGAGCAACTATATAAAATAAGCTTATAGCACACATAATCTTATTGTATTGAGATTAAGCGCTATATTTAATTTACAAAAACCATGAAAAGTTATAAGAAATTAATAGTTTTTTTTTTTTTTTTTACTTTTGAGAAGTTATGCTCAGAAAAGCTCGATCATTATTTTCATTAATTGTCAAAAGTTAGTAAGATTCTATATTCTTTGGAGTTTTCTTTGTATAAAATAATCTAGCTGATTCTTTTAATGAGTTTAGCTGCTAGACTCTAGATTCTGATTCTACAGCTACACACAGGTATCTTGTTTTACAAGAGAGTCGAAAAAAAAACAACATGTAAAGGGAGTCGCAGTATAAAAAAGATTGGGAACCCCTGCCTAAATCTATTCCTGTTTGCACACAAGCCATCGACCTTCCTCAACAAAAAAACAACACGCAACTTTTCTAATTACATCACCTTACCCCCGTTTAAGCGCGCACGCACATTCTCCGTTCATTGCGTATAATCGTATAAGGTAGCGACATGTCGCCGCGACACGCGACACGGGCGCGCGCTGTCGCGTTGTCGCCTTGTCGCTACCGTACACTGCGTACGCGCACCTTGATATACGACCGAGGAGTTAGAAGCGTGTGTTTTACTGGCTAATTTAAGCTGCTTAATCATAGTCCGAAACTTGTGAACTTGACTTTTCAAAAAAAACTTTTTCATTAAGATTTGGTAGTATGACAAACACTGTAAAACTGAAAAAGTGTAAATCGCCCGATTTACACTTTTTGCGATGAGACCTTAGGGCGATAACCTAATACACTGTAAAAAAGTGGTCAAAGTTTCAGTATTCGTCCTGAAGTCCATCCTAGCCTTTTCCCAAGTATGTTGGAGTCGGCTTCCAGTCTAACCAGATGCAGCTGAATACAAGTATATTACATGAAACGACTGCCTATCTGACCTCCACAACCTAGTTACTGGGTAACGCGATATCTCTTGGTAAGATTGGTTGTCAGACTTTCGGGCTTTTGACGACCCGCAACTGTCAAAGATCTACAAATGACAGCCGGGATCAACGGCTTAACGTGCTTTCCGAGGCACGGAGGAATCTCGGTTTGTAAAGATCCCATCGAACCTAATCGTGGCAAGCGTAGCTTAACCTGATCGATCGACCCGTGCGGCTGTTATTACTGAGTGATAAGACCCTCGAGTATTCGTCCTGATGTGTTATCTCAAAAATCAACCTGTATACCGTCGCAACTAAAAAAAAAAAAGTAAAAATCTTGAATTTGCTGGTCGTTTTCTGGTAATTGTTCAATTAATTAAACTGAAAATCACCTGCCAGACTCAATAAACCACACCTAATTTCCCCACAAACCTTCCCAGAACAACATTCAAACGATATTGATGAGAGCATACAGATTTCCAGAAATAAATAGCGCAGTATTTATAAGGTTAAGGCAACGGGAGATCCGGCGTAAGATTGCAATTCTTGTATCACTTGTAAAATACTTTATTGCTATAGTGGGCGGGACGAGAAGTGACCGCTGAACACCTTTGGCATTTATGACCAGTATTTTAACCCATTATTTCTAATATGAAATTATTTCCAACCATCGGTATGCGATTTGTCGCAGATATGGTAAACAGGTGTCCTACATTTTGAGCTGTATCTTAACTTTGACACTTTGTGTACTAAGGATTAATTATTTGTTTTCTTACCAGAGGTTAATTACATTGTGGATATTTACATACAATGAAATCAGTGACACGAAATCGCTAGCCGTGGACAATATAGACAGAGGTATAAACTAATTGTTTCATATTTATATTACCAATTCACTCGATAGGCATTGTGGTTATGACAAGATCCGTTATTAACCCTTCGCCGCCGGGTTTCTAGGACGTTCACAGTTACCTACTACATTTTTGTTAATTACTTTAAGCGAACTCTTACATTTTTATTACAAAATACGCGTAAATGCATGATTTCAGATTCAGATTCAGATTCTTTCCTCGTTGAAATTCAATACTATTCGTTGGTTGGTATAAATAATAATTAAGTACTTGGTAAAAATAGTTCGTTTTCTCTTATAATAATAATAAAGCGATTTTTTTATTATTTATTTACTTATTAGCAATAATCGTTTTCCTGATGCAATATGTTTAGGCAAAAATCATGGAGAGTTGATTTGAGAGCTCTAATTTGCAGATTTGGTTGAATATAATCCATCCAAATATGTTTTCTCATAATAAAAATAGGTATCCTATACTTTTATAATAATATAATACATTTTTGTTTTATGCTTTTTATATAAATAAAAAAAACGAGTGGACCTAATTAAATTTTCTACTAAAAACGATTGGAAACAAGTCTAAATACCTCCGAAGTTCTACATTATTTTGAAGTAGTTTTTATACCAAAACAATCTTCAACATTTTCTTAAAGAATAGCATTTTTTTCTTTTTTTTCCCATTGCATCTTGTATTTTTTAATAAATAAAATAAAAGTACTATATATTTCACCGTGCGTTCAACATCGCACGAATGCTTGTCAAGGACGGACTTATGTCAATTGATTTCACGCTCTTTGTCATGTCAATACTACTGTTGAATAAATATAATATAAATATAGTGTAAATATAGAAAAAAATAAAATAGGTACCTAAGTTAGCGCAGCGCCGAAATGTAAGAGGGCTCTTAACATCTAGGTACCTAGAATATTTCTTGCATTTTTCTCGATATAGTTTCTTTTGTCGTTTGGCAATGAAATCAACATTTTCCTGAAACTGAACTTCTACGACAAAACTATTTGAACGAACACTCATCTGAAAGTACTAGGGGTGCATGAGTGGGACAGAGTTAGCGTTTGGTTCGTTTTGGTATTTATAGCAGCGCCTCCCCGTTAGCTTTATCTATATCGCGGCTGTGCGCTATGCGGCTATCGTGCGCCGAGCCATCGCAGATACATACGAACTGAATTTTGGTGCGAATTACGACATTTATAAATGCTTTTTCAGATTCTGAATTTGATAGTTTTATTTGAGTCTTTTGTTTTATACGTAGCAGTTTAGAGAGTGTAACAACCGCCTGTCCCCAGGTATCTCTTGGCCAAACTGGAAATCGTCAATCGACTCCAAAGCCGGATGATAGATCCCGATCTGGATTCCGTTGCATACAACATCTCCAAATGGAGAAGAGGAGATACTTCTTTCGGTATTGAATGCGACTGCAGGGCCCCATTCAGTTCATATCCCATATGTGTGCTTGCACTACTACCAAAGAGACTATTTATTTAATTAAAGACACAAGTACCGCCATGGAAGAGTCGAAATGAGCAATAGACTTGTGGCTACGTCATAGATGCAGTATTTGACCGTAAACCTCTTAAACATGAGTCATTCTAATTGACCCCCAATCCAATCTTGCCTCAATCGTGGTCATTAACAGTCTGATCGGTGGCTATTATATTTAAATAGATTCTGCTGGACCGACTCATAGAAAATTACCATTATTGGAGGTATTCAATTTACTTACAGGAAGAGATACAGCTGATGCCAGAGTTCTCAAAAGCTTTTCTAAAAAAAAAATATGGAACCTGAAAATAATATTAATTAATTTCCTCCACAGAATCGGACAGTGTGTGTCGTACTCGCGAGCTAATGATACACTGATTAACAATATTCGGGGCAGATAGCAGTGAGTTACTCGCGGGGGGCGGGGCGAGGGACCGCCGCGATGTTAGATTGCGCCCGCGCCGATTTATGCCAGCCTCTCCGTATTAACTGATATCGCCCACTAAATATGCCATTATTATATGCGAAACAAATAATGCTCTCTCACATTTACGATCCCGATTGCGCTTTTTCTTATTTATTGCTGAGAATGGAATTTGAAGGCGGTTAAGATAATAACAATATTTTGTGTTACATCTTTCGGATTGTTGCTGCTGATTGTGTTTGCTATTAAGTCTAAGTACCAGTTAAACTGACAGACGTAAACGTTAACTGCAATGCTAATCTGAAAGCAGAAGAAAAAGATGAAATCATGAATACAATTATGGGAACGGTTTCTGCGGTACGTAATACAGCTCAGTTCGATGATGACAATACAGCGAGCAATGGAAACAAAGAATCCAAAAAACTGTGGCATATAAACTCTGCTTTAAGAGCTTCAATATTTCCAAACAGTAAATTGCAAACCTTAAAACTAGAAACTGAAGAAAAACAATGTTAGAGAAGCGACCTATGGAATTAATACAGTCAAGATGTTATTGCTCTGATAGCAAATTGGAATTCTATTATAGTCTAGCATGAATTCTGTTACTTATTTTCTTATCCGCCATCGTACAATTGCATAGCACTTAGCATTTCATATTGTAACTTTACTGAGTGAAGCGTTCACTGTTTTGTTTATAATTTCTCTTGAAGCTTTGATAGTAGCATTTTGTTATTGTTGTTATCATTTGTCTAGTCTTTTAAACGTTTTCCTGTTAAAGTCAACCTTTTTCACCACCAAAATCCGATAAGCGGTTGTTAATATGCATATTATATCAGATTCATCTAGTTTCAGAAAAAGTTCGTCTATGTAGTGGGTAGTCTCTGCCAGTCTGCCTGTGTAACAATCTCTGTCTTCAACTTGTTGTGCCCTGTTAACTCCAGGGCCCTAAGGTACCACAAAAATTCACAAGTCTACAATTCTCCAAGATTGTTAAATTGTAGAAAAAATTGTATAACACAGAAATTACAAATATGTATGAGTTACAATTAACAATCTACAATTCTTTCGCATTCTTAAAAGCTTTACACAAAGCAGGGCGGCTATGTATAAATTGTAGACTTGTCACTACAATTTACATATTTGTAAAGTTTACAATCTACAATTCTTCAACATTTTTAAAAGGCTATTTTTAAATTGTAGACTTGTCAGTACAAGTTACATATTGGTCTGGGTTTTTTCCGTTACAATTGTGTGGCTTATAGTTTTGTGGTACTTACACGATATTGTAAAATTTACAAATTTGTTAATTGTAATTGAAACGTTTTGTGGTTTAAGGCCCTGTCACCAACTGTCATTAGTAAACTAAAGACGACATTCGCAACTCCCAAGCAAAGACTCACATTAATTAACCATTAGTGTTCTTTGTTTTGTTTAACTATTCTTATCAGATTCCAGTACGATGTTGCAGACAAATATTATCACACATTTATCCTGAAAACGATTCGCTAATTATGTCGCATTCTCGTAGATTGGCTATCAGCCCTATCACACATGTCCCACCCTTTGTTAAAAACGGAATAAAGCCAATTTATAAATTCGTCTCCAACACGAACATCATTAATTATGTTGCTGGCTGGGTGGCTGAGAAAAACTTACTCCACTCATTTCGCTATCAATACCATCGTGTATTGTCCCTTTTGCTCCTCCAATTGTATCATCGTTTTGCTTAACTGCTTTGTGACTTATGTCTATTTCTGCTTCTTTTAGTATTGTAACTTGTGGTCTTTGAGATAGAGTTGAATTTGCGAACTCAGTTTTGCAAAATTTAACTTTTTCGGAAATGAACCAATATTAGCGTCCCTTTCTATTGTTTTGTTCGCCAGCCTCCCCGGCGTTAATGGTGTTATCTGGACCCTCGAACGCAGGCACCTCTCCGTATATTTCTTTATCTTGTCCACTCCGTTGGCGGTTACCAACATTTTGTTTTTTATTCATTTGCTAATTTCGAAAATGAGAAGGCGTTCGCGATCACATCTTCCAGTGATCGTAGATTTAGGCTTGCGCGCATTAATAAAATTAACGAATGTTCTTTAAATTAATTGAACGCATCGTACTTGGAATTTCATTATCCGCCATCGGATGCCTTCTCGGTATTAGTCGTTAAAAATGTAAATTGTATTTGATTATATTTTGTTTAATTCACTTCTTTAGAAGTTCTGTCGGTGTTGAGGCTGAACCAATGAAGTGGTGAGTCATCGATGCGAAGTAGATGTACAAAACTACATGTTCTAAACACCATGATTCAGCCATAATAATACGAACTGCAATCTATAATTTAACATACGTGTTTTATTATCATTAGAGTTATTACAACTTAACCTCAAAAGTTGAAGAGACCTTAAGAGCCTTTATGGCTTTATCTTACAATGTTAAGAATAAATGAATATCATATCGCAAACAAACATGACAGAACAATCCTTACCACTTCCCATGATTGTTTACATTAAATTACAACATTGGGTTTATAGGTGGTATGTTGATAATAGTACGAGTTGTCGGCGCGAGCGCAGCCTCGGGCGGGGGCGGGGCCGACGCATGCGCGGGCCACCCCGGCGACGACGCCCCATGCCGCACGCGGGCGAAACACCTCGCTTATGTACAAATTGCTGGAAAAACATGTAGCATATGTAGTTGGAAAAGTATATAACCTCAAGGCTTGTGAAATATGAGTAGCCGTGAAATTCACTCTGGAAAAGCAATGATACAGGACTCTTCTAGTGCAACAATGTGTCGAATGTTGTAAACATATAGTTGAAAGAGCCTTACTTAAGTTTCAATACGAAATTAAATGAAATTCTTAAAAAATCTTATGAAGTTGAAATCAAGTTTATGCTAACCATAGTGGTTTCGCTTCTTTTGTCTTTCATTACATAAAAATGTTACCACAATTTACCATTACCCAACACAAAGCGACGCAGTATCGACGTAGCTTAATTCCAATCGGATCATTGAAAGAACAATACGGTATGCGCACGAGTGGATTGCCAGCCGACCTCATTACGCGTACGCGCAGGCTACACATGTGATTTCACCGCGTTATCTTTACTAATACATCAATGGCTTGTCCAGTATTGTTAGTGACGCGACGCAGGGCTATTGTGATGTGTTGCTTTACATCGTCTGGGATAGTGATGGGGTGTTGTTCTAATCGATAGAGAGAGAATCGACACTTGTGATCACATTTGGCTGATCCAAATTGTGTATTGGGCAATCAAGTGTTTTACAGAAGAACGGGTGCAGCTGAGATACAAAATCTTATAATGAGACCTTAACTTTCAGAATTCATATTCTATCCATAACCAATACAGCCGACAATTCATGCATTCACACATTCTTAAAATGTAGTGTAGTAAATACAGATTGTCGGTTGTAGGATGAAAAACCCCTTCAGGACAACAATTAAATAATTGGACTTATGGCTCGTTCCGACCAAGTAAATCCTGTCAGTCTGTAACATAGTCTTACTATAAATTAACCGATTTTAAATGACAGAGATAGACTATCGATACAAAACATGGTACATCACTAAACCAGCCAGTGAATGGGGGTACTTATGACACAAAGCCCTTGTTACGTAACCCATATTGTTGCAGTCTGCCAGGATTAGACCTGTGTCGTTACCTTCGGTACTAGACTTGACATTTAGATCGCTTTACATCCCTTTCTATAGTATTAACAACACTACAAATTACTGCTTTCAAAGCTCTACTTTGAGTACAGTGTTTAGAGATTATATTCTCTCTCTTCATCGTGCATCAATTTTGTGTTGGTCTTGTGTTTAATTTTGACTGAAGCCAGTTAGGCGAGGCTTTTGGCTACTTTATATAGTGTTTGTATTTTGTCAATTTGGGGGCTTGTAGCTAAGTAATTACAGCCGCACGGGTCAATCGATCAGGTTAAGCTACGCTTGCCGGGGTTGGTCCGTGGATGGGTTACCATCTTTACATATCAAGACCCCTCCGTGTCTCGGAAAGCACTTTAAGCCGTTGTCCCGGCTATGATTTGTAGATCTTTGACAGTTGTTATGGGTCGTCAGAAGCCCGAATGTCTGAAAACCAGTCTCACCAAGGGGTATCGTGTTACCCAGTAACTGGGTTGTGGAGGTCAGATAGGCAGTCGCTCCATGTAAAATACTGATATTCAGCTGCATTCGGTTAGACTGGAAGCCGACCCCAATATTTTAGTTGGGAAAAGGCTAGGCAGATTGATTGACTACAAAACCCAATCATAACCCCCAATTGTTCACTTGTATGATTAGGTTAAAACTGCCTCAGGGCAGCAATTAGTTATGAACAAAGGGGTCGTTACTAAGCGGCAGTGACACTGCCAACCCACCACACCAATTTATCAATTAGGTGACATAGCTATATCTTAACCTAAGGGCCTAACATTGTTTTACGAGGTCAACTCAGAAGATAAATCCGAAGTATCAGCGAAATGTTCGGCCGTTCTATGTTCTATGTTCTATGTTAGCGGGTTCGGTTTCCGCACTTAGTCCTTCATGTGGACCATTGTGCGTGGGCCATGGCGGCCGTCGTTGTTTATTCCAACCAGCCCACCTCCCTCCAGAAGCTGATTAGGTCTCCTGGTCTGCTTAAGATATCCGTGAAAGATCTGGGTGACCCGAGGGTTTCTGTTCTGATCTGGGTGACGCCTGTGCATTCAAAGAGCACGTGCGCAACGGTTTCTTCAGCCTCCATGCAAGCCCTGCACAGAGGGCTGTCCGTTATGCCTATTGTGTGGAAGTGCTTATTCAGTGAGCAGTGTCCCGTGATGGGCCCCGTCACTAGGCGCAGGCCGTTCCTATCCAGGCGTAGCAACCGCCTGGTTAGCCTGCCATCTAAGGACGGCATAGCTTCCCTGGATTGCCTGCAGCCCGGTGTCGAGGTCCACCAGTTCTGTGCTTGTGTGTGGGTGAACTCTTGTAGCCACCTGCGTAGTTGGTTGAAGGGGATGGGTACGATAGGTTCGGGTCCACAGACTGACGTGCTGGATGCTCTCCTAGCAAGTTGGTCAGCTGCGTCGTTACCTAGTGATCCGCTGTGTCCTTTTATCCATTGCAGTGTCACTTTATTACGGTTGCACACTGTCACCCGTTCCAGTGCGTTGTGACATTCTATTGTTAGTCTGGAGGTAATATAATTTTTCCCCAAGGATTGCAAGACTGAGGCACTATCGGAGAGTATACGTATACGGGTGTCCGTAACTCTCCTGGCTTCTATGGCGTAAGCCGCTTGTATAATGCCCACACATTCCGCCTGGTAGACGGTGTTGAACAATCCCAGCGGGCTGGATATATGTTCGGCCGTTTCCTAACTATGGCTGACTACAACGAAAAAAAAACGACAGTCAAAGCCAAAATGTGACTTCGAAGTCGGGTAAGGGCTCAAAGTCAAAAATTCCTTTTTTGACTTTGAGCCCTTACCTTTGTAAGTCAAGAAACGGCCGAACATTCGACCGATACTTCGGAATATAGCTTCGGAGTAGATCCCCTGATTTAAAATATCTTTACCCTAATTCTAGCTCTAAAATGGCAATATAGTTTAACTTTATGTTTACTGTAGAGGATAATAATTAGGGTTATCATGTGTCATTACCTCTAGTTTCCACGAACTTTTTGCTCTATACGAATTATGTCAATCTTTCATATCGATAATTTTGCTGCTCCAATACCTACATAAACGAGCCCCGTTGATCTCGTGGTCGCAAGCGCGACTGCAGTGCGACGCAACCCGTTCCTGGGTTCGATTCCCGGGTCGGGCAAAGTGTTATTGGGTTTTTCCTTTAGAAATTTCTTAGTAACAGCCCGGAGTTTGGAAGTTGGTGGTGTGACACCCCCGTGCCTCGGAAAGCACGTTAATCCGTTGGCCCTGCGCCCGATCTCTCTCCGGTCGTGTCGGATTGCCATCCCATCAAACTATAAGAGTGAAGGAAGAGAGTGATTCTGTGTCTGCACACACACACTTGGGCATTATAATATCTCCCGCGCCGAAAGCTGGTCTCCACTGAGATTGGTGACCATGGACGAAATTTGGTCAGGAGGACTATTAATTAGTAAAATCTGCAATAATTGAAGCTCAATCAAAATCGGGCTGTATTGCTAAATATTTATGCAAGGTATCATAGATAAGACAGTTTCAAAGCCTTTCATTAATTCCCAACTCTAAAACTTTCGTGGTTTTTATTAAATAAAAAAGATAGGGAAAATCCAGAAAAATTATGTTCCACTGCTTTACAATTTCCCATTTCCCCTTCGTTCATTCAAAACGTTTCTCTCCGGTATCTGTTATCAATACTACCAACACGTTCTTATCTGCTACCACATCGACATAATAAATTGCCCAAACCCGCAAACAATGTCACTCCAAAATTGCTGCCCAAATTCTAAATAGCTAAGCAAATACTAAAGCAACAGTGTTATTAAGCAGCAGTGACAAGCCCGTCCTCAGCAATCTGTCAATTAGGCGACATTCCTGTGCCCTGACCCACAGACTGCGCAAGCGCACCGAGGATGACTAACGGCTGTGTTCACTTCACCCTTTGCCTTGCTGTATCGTACATAGATAGGCATAAACTTGGTGTATGGATGTTGTATCATGTTAAGATTCAACTGTGTTATATAACTATAGTTGTTTTTGTCCTATTTCTTCCCGTGGATGTCGTAAAAGGCGACTAAGAGAATTACTAGAGAATGGGCAGCAGCGTTCTCTATGCATTTTAACACCACACTCAAATCGCCAACCCGCCTGCGAATCGTGGCGATTATGGAGGGAGAAACCCCCCCCCCACCCTTTGGGGGAGGCCTATGTCCAACAGTGGACGTCTTTCGGCTAAAATGATGAATTATTTTAGTACTTATGTAATTTTGTTTTGTCTTTTTGCTTCATTGCCCTTATGTCGTGTAACATTGTCTGACGTTTCTTTCCGTTGACTCTTCAGCTAATTGCTTCTAATCTGGTGCTAAACCTAAAAATGAGTCGGAATTATTTTCGTTTGAAAATGGAATACTGTTCAAAATGTTGATCTTACGACTTCTGAACGTTAATTTCTCAGAAAAGGACCATAAAAGTACATTTAAATAAAGGGCAGCCGGTTTTACAACAAATATTCGAAAGATCTAGGTTTGCCAGGTGCCAAGTGCAGTAAAAAGGTTAACGAGCGTAAAGTTATTTTCCAATAAATCTCAATACAATCTCTAACATTTCCCACGATAAAACTGAAACCCTGACAACCCTACCAACGAAATCTTAGAAGACATTAACTTTCAAATGCCCACTAAATACTAATAAGATAAACAGCCTTCATTTATCTACAAACAACTAATCAAATCGTCATCAGTGATTAATTAACTTTAATTGAACACTTGGAATCATGTAACTAAGATAACTCGATACTCGGCCCTCTCGGTATCGAATCGAATCGAGTCGAGTCGAAGCCACTACGTGACTCGCGATGCATTAAGATAGTGTATTACATATTTCACCACCTATACGACCTCAGCTAGGAACCTTTGCAGTGACAGTTTGCAAACTTCGCCACAAAAATGTTGAAAGTAAAAATGTTGCAAAAATATTATGTGATTTGTATCTGTAATTTGTAGAGCGTGTGAAAGATCTTATTTTTGACAGTCTTTTACTCTTTCCTTGGCTTATTTTTAAATGTATTTTTTGAAATGGCAAGTGGTTTTGAATGTGTGATACATACACACAAATAATTTTAAAATAAATCTGTTTCAAAGCTTAAAATATGTATTCTACCTTTAAGCTTCAATTAAGCTCTGCAATGTAAACTACTGCCATTTTTCCATTCCACACACTGCGGCGTAGTGTGTCAAGGCTCGGAGATTATCCTCTATAATGGCTTCATTACGTACCACTAAGCGTCTCTAACTACATTATGTTAATAGAGCGCGGGTTATACCATCCAGGCACGCGATACACATTTTAAAAATGGAACAATTTTAAATTCGCCCCCCGCAGTGAAGCGCCCGCGCCACTCAGATTGGCAGAGTGAGTGACGTCCGCTGTCCTTATTGGTCGATAAGATTTGACAGATAAGAGTAAGCGGCCCACATAAAAGACGATGTGTCTCTTCCTGAGCATTTTGGACTTGTAAAAATTTCAAAACGGTATCGCGGTAACAAAAAGGGTACATTATCTTACTCTCGAGTCGGTCATCTCCTATCACATGGGAATGAAAACATCTGTCGACATTTTGTTATGTCTGGATCTTTTTTACGTGCGCGCGCGCATTATGAAGCGGTTAGACGTCTTGGTTTTGTTTGGATTGTGTAATAGCGAGGTCGATCGCCCCTGCTCCGTTTCAAACATTGTTATAAGTCCGAACGGGTCCTGACTTGGAACGAGGGATCCCTCTGGACATGATCGAGTCCTACCATTGTGATACGAGTTAACACAATACGGAGATGTTCGATAGTGTAGCATACGATACGACTCCGTCATTGCTATCAGAAATCTACGATGCACTATTGAATATGAACCGTTATAAGGTCATTGGTATATTTAAAGTTAAGATGTTACTGAATAAAATTTTATAATGTGCTTTCTGAAGTCTATGTATCTAAATACAATCGTAATCTTCGTTCAAAGCAAATAATAAAATCTTGTAATTATTTCTGAAGTACCAACACCCAGAAAACTGCTACAAGATACACTTTAAAGTATTACAACATTGTTAATGGCAGGATCTTGTTTGCAAGAAGCTTTTAAAACCAAAATGACTTCCCGAATCACAACTTCAACCCGAAAGAGTCATAATTATTAACCAGTAGTCTGGCCTTCTCCCAAATACGTTGAATATTATTGTCATACATACATACATATAGTATTGACCAAAAGTATTAAACACCACTGGCACGAAACAAAACCTTTAGTTAAAAGATTATGTTTAATATTCTAGGTGGAAGATTCTGCTCGTTCTCTCCATGCATCGAGCAAGTCCAGCGAACATGCTTAGCGCTACAAGAGTATGGCTTCCAAGAAATATCCACTATGGAAGTGCTGCAGTCAGAGATCAAAGTCAGCAGGAGAACAGTACCCGTGAGAGATCTGTCCTTCTTGAAACAAAAGGTAAGATTATATTTTTTAAGTTGCACAAAATAGCGCTGATGTGAAAAATCGTCCATCTGAATTTTAAGACGTCCTATTGGACGTCTGAGTCTAAAAACCGACAGTAGCACATGCTTTAGACATTATTCTTGTTCAAACTTATCAGGAACTAGCTATTTCCCGCGGCTTCGCCCGCGTGGAGGTCAAAAATTATCCCACGGGAATGTACTACCGGGATAAAAAGTATTTCTATGTCCTAACTCAGGTCAAGTTCTACCTATGTGCCGAATTTCATCCAAATCCGTGTAGCCGTTTTAGCGTGATAGCGTAACAAACAAACTCACTTTCGCAATTCAATCATGATTCGAAAGACACGTGGCGGCATCTATTATCATAAGAACGTTATTGTTGTTTTCCTAGGGAACAGTACCGTTTTTCGGGATGAAAGGTACCCTATGTCCGTTTCTGTACACCTGACAACGTATATGCAAAATTTCAGGATGATCGATTGAGTGGTTTAGGCGTGAAAAGGTAACAAACAAACTTACTTTCTCATTTATAATATTACTGAGGACAGGATAAACTTCTATTAAGACACCCCTAACTACCTTGAACTTGAGCTGAAAGTTTTGGGTGGTACCCGAAAGCTCATATGTCGAAAAATCTTGATATTCCGAAATATGTGATTGATATTCAGGCATATCTGTGTCCACTTGATCGATTTTTGGTGTAAAATTAGAAATATAGCAGCCATCAAAACTGTAAAAGGAAACATAGTAATTCAAACACCATGCAATACTCCTAACCATCAATTCCATTATAATTATGATTTTTTCATTTGAACAAGGCTGACGGACTGATAACATTATAGTAACTATAAGACACAACTAGATTGCTAATTAAAACCTCCACTGATAAATACAAAAACAACAATTAAGCTATAGATAGCAACATAGTTTTACTTACTTACCAAAGTTTAATTTATGTAATCTAATTAAAACTAACCCAACTTAAAATATTCAAGTAAACAAAACATAGCTCAGAGCCTATCTCCCATCGGCTCTTAATTTACTAATGGCCAGATCTGGGCCATTCGACTGACCTGGCCTGACACATTAGACGGCTGACTTACGACTCTTCAACACACGCCGAGGATCGATCAGGGCTAACGAGCAGATAATTGACAGTATCACTTGGTGGCAGCCAGCCCAGTATAGCCTACTGTTCGTGTACTTGGACCGGTTTAAGGCCATTCTAATAATTGTGTGGTCGAGTTGGGGACTGATTTTGATTGTATTTTGATGGAGTAAGCTGGTTTTTGTTTTGGTACGAAAATTTGGAAATACAGGTCTAAACATTGCGTCAGAAAAGCAGTACGTTTATTTATTTTGGACGGAATCCGTCTTCGCACTTGTACTTTACCCCAAGCTCAAGGTTTTAAACTACTTTATTCGACTTGAGGGGCTGGTTAACTAAAGCGTTGGATTCATTATATTCAGCTACATAATCAGGTTTTTAATTTTAGATCAATAGAAATTGTCTCTTAAAATAGGACGTTCTTTAAATGGTAGCACGGCCTAAATTGAATGGGGCTGCGGATATGAATGGGGTAACCGCGGATACATAGACGATTCGGCGGATAATTGGACCTACGCGGATCCGTGAAACGCGTAGTGAGTAAATGCGGTCATACGTCTTAATGGTTGGGCATTGAGACTAGCGATTTCCATCAAATTAGATTTTGGACGACTCCTTGACAAACCAACGACCAACCAAGTGTCAAAGGGATAGTTTAAACAGAACCAGAATTAATTACACTGTATTAGAACACACCACTATGGTATATTGTTGTCTATGTAATACGTTCAAGGAGTTCGCCATTAAACATAACACTTACTGCCTCCGGAAAATCGAGGTATTCCACTAAGAGCACTGATTTCGCCTGAGCACCACCACTAACCGCACCGAAACAAAATTTTGATATCGGTAATTGAAACCGTATGCCATTTACCAACTACTGTGAACGGATTTGTTGTTTCGTTTAATTCTTCTTAATTAACCTGTGGAAGTGATTTCATATAATTTTACATTTTGAGTTGTATCCTTAAATGAATAAAACATTCGTCAGCAATATAAAAATTCCATATATCCATGGGAATTACTAAATTTCCAAAGTTCTTAAGCTCTTAATGGGCTCACAGATACTCGGCATCGTTCTACCGATGAATCTGGCTGATTTCCGATCCCCGGATAAATCCTAGAGTGACGTAGATTGAAGCTACAGAAAGTTGAAGTGGATGGGGTACTAAACCGCCCATCACAGTGAATAGTGATCGTGTTTCGAATTACATGGGAGTAACTTAGGTAAACTCATTGATTGATTGATGTAAATTGATTGCCTCTAAGGAATATATGTGAGAATATTGTACTATTTCCTTGAATCACCTGGTTATATTGAATTATATTACCGTCGTATTTACTTACGGAGTGAACAAGCCCTTTGGGGCATTCGTTATTTCTACGATGTGTTTTTATTGCAATTACAGACCAGATTTACTCGTAATGGAGACAGGTTATTCTTGAAGCCTCTTGTCCAAAAAATCCTTACTAAGCTACTAATTTCTCTACTACAGTATCGCAATTAAAAGTACACCTACCATTGTTTGTCTGTGTATCAACCAAAGCTCGACCAGCAGAAAGTACCTTTTTTTTTTTTTCTTTTTTTTTTTTCTTTTTTTTTTTTTTTGGGTGGGAAATCATCAAATAACTTCTCCCGCTCTGGGCGGAGCGGGAGGGCGTGTCAGACTTTTACTGACTAAAACCCACCCGTGTTCCTTCCGTTGCCTGTGTGCCAGGGCCACGATATCCCTTTCGGACAAACTCGCAACCCCGGCAGGCATTGGTCCTAACGGACCCCGTCAGTTTGTGCTGACATCTCTTTGAGGCGCGCGTGGAACACAACGCGCCGTCGACCCGGGCCTGGTCCTTATCGGACGGCGAGCTACCCATCGCTCACCGTCCGCAGGCCCGCGCCTACGGTGGCCGGAAATCGGCTTGCGACTCCCGACGCCCGGGGCGTCTCCTGCGGCGACTAGGGGCATGAGGGCGTGAACCTTGTCTCACCCTCACGCGTTCCGCCTCCTCCTTCGCTAGCATAACTGCTTCGCAGAAGGAGGTGACGGCCTCCCATGCACTCTCGCTCCGAACCATGGCCTGAACCAGGCCCGGACGCGAGAGATCGCCGCCGCCGATCGCCTCCGTGAGGACACGGCGGTGCTCCGCCCAAGCTGGGCAGACCTCCACCGTATGCTCCACCGTGTCCTCCGGGCGATCCACACAGTGGTGACACCCGGGCGTTTCCTCCCGCTTAATCCTAAACAGGAACCTCCCGAAACATCCATGTCCGGTGAGGACCTGCGTCAGGCGGAAGGTGAGGACGCCGTGGCGCCTCTCCAGCCACTCCTCAAAGAGGGGACTTATCGCCACAATTGTGGCGTGCCCAGCGCTGGGTTGCGACAATCGCACTCTCCATGTCGCCATGAGATCCCTCCGGAGCTCCGTCCGCTGTGCCGCAATTTCTTGCGGCAGCGGAGTTATGCCCCGGAGTTTCGCCTCTTCGCGCCACACCCAAATGTGCGCGAGGACTTTCGCCTCCAGATCCCATGGCGGCAATCCGGCAAGGAGGCTCGCCGCCTCACGGGAGACCGTGCGGTATCCCCGTACCATCCTGATGGCCATGACCCTTTGGGACGCGTTCAACCGCTGCGCTGGTCGCAGCCTCAGAGAACGCGCCCACACCGGTGCCCCGTAAAGGGCCATGGACCGCACGATCCCCGCGTAGAGCCTCCGGCAGGAGGCGTTTGGACCCCCTAGATTGGGCAGGAGCCGATTCAAAGCAGCCCCGGCCCGCTCCAGTCTGGGAGCCAAACGTCGAAAATGCTCCACGAAGTTCCACCGGCTATCGAGGACGAGTCCCAGGTACTTCATCGTCGACTCGACGCCGATGTGAACCCCTCCCGCCGTTATCTGGGAACCCGACAGTGGCGCGTTCCGAGGACCATAAAAACACATGGCCTCGGACTTGTGCAATGCCACCTCGAGTCCCAATTGCCGGATCCTATCGACGATTGTCGCAACCCCACGTGCCGCCAGTTCGGCCGCCGCCTGATGCGAACTCCCTTGTGCCAGGACTAGCGTGTCGTCAGCGTAGCAGACTACGCTGACGCCACTAGGGAGGTCGGCGCGCAGCACCCAGTCGTACCCGATGTCCCACAGATGCGGCCCCAGGACCGATCCCTGTGGGACACCGCACGACATCCCTCGCCGGTTCCACTCTCCGTGGTGACCGGGGTAGATGACGGCCCTGTCCGTCAAATAGGCCTCGACCACACGACAGAGGTAGGTCGGCATCCGGTGATACCGAAGTGCCTCCCTAATGCAACTCCAGGGCAAGGTATTGAAGGCATTGGCGATGTCAAGAGACACCGCCAAGACGACCCCACCCCGGGCAACAGCATCCCCCGTCGTGAGGGCTCGAACGCGCATGATGGCATCCACCGTAGAGCGCCCCTTACGGAAACCAAACTGGCTCTCCGCCAAATCCGGCCCCACCCGCACCAGCCGCCCGACAAGGCGGTCTGCAATTACTCTTTCAAAGAGCTTGCCCACCTCGTCGAGCAGCACGATGGGCCGGTAAGCGGACGGAGAGTCCGCCGGGCGCCCTGGTTTCTTTATGAGGACCAGTTTCCCCGTCTTCCAACGAAGTGGAAACTGGCCCCTCTCCAAGCATGCGCTTAGGAGCCCCCTTAGTCGAGGCCCGAGAGCCTCTAAAGCCAGAACCCAGGCTTTTCCAGGCAAGCCATCGGGTCCTGGGGCGGTATTCTTGGCATTCAGCCTACGTACCGCCACTCTCAGATCTACCTCGGTCACCTCTGGAGCATCGTCGTCGTCGGTCTGGTCCGCATCTGGCACCGCAGGAGGCGGAGCCATGAGCGGGGGAGTATGTTCCCCTCGCGAAGGGAACAGAGCGCTCACCACGTCCTCCACGAGCTGGGGCCGGAGACTCTGCGTCAGCGGGGGAGCCCATGGGCGGAGTTTATCTCGCACCCATTTGTAGGGGCGTCCCCACGGGTCTCTGTTGAGAGTCTCCAGCGTCTCCTCGCGGGCCAGTCCTCTGGCCCGCTGGATCTCTGCTCGGAGGGCAGTCTTCGCTGCTCTGTACCCCTCGTATAGCTCCGC
Source organism: Tiliacea citrago (assembly GCA_963921375.1). Classification (NCBI taxonomy): domain Eukaryota; kingdom Metazoa; phylum Arthropoda; class Insecta; order Lepidoptera; family Noctuidae; genus Tiliacea; species Tiliacea citrago. The sequence continues at coordinate 14,644,659 of OY992803.1, forward strand.
CTGAATGGCTTCCGTATCCGGAGGGCGGACACGGAGCCTGCGGTGCCTGGAGTACCGGTGGCGCGCAGCAACGCACGCCTCGCGAAAAGCGGTCAGCTCACGCGACCACCAGTACACCTGGCGCCGGGCACGTCCGGGCTGGACCCGGGGCATTGCCACGTCACATATTTCGGACATGGCCTCCCGGAACCACTCCGCCTCGTCATTGATGTCGGCAGGCCTGTCCGGTGATGACACCCAGGCCTGCACGATCGTGGCTTCCAGGAGGAGCTCCCGGTCCAGCTGCTTCAGCGCCCACCGCGGACCACTCGGGGTCTGTCGGACCGGCGCGCCCGAGGTCTGGGCGGAGACGTCAAACCGGATGTACTGGTGATCGGAATATGTCTCCACCCCCTCCATGACGCGCCAGTCGATGACACGCGGTGACAGAGCGGGGCTGGCGAACGAGATGTCCACCACTGATTCACCCCGCATCCGCACACACGTGGGGACAGAACCCCGGTTTAGGACGACCAGGCCTGTCTCCAGAGCCCAGTCCTCCACCATCCTGCCCCGTGTGTCCGTATACCGGGAACCCCAAGCCACGTTCTTGGCATTGAAGTCCCCGAGGACGATCACTGGGAGGGGATGGTACCCGACGACGACGATTCTTAACTCCCCAAGGGAGTTGTGGAACTCGGCGAGAGTTCGGTTCGGGGAGAAGTATACTCCCACCACGACAATCTCCCCGAACCGTGCTGCCACGCAACCCCCTCCCCTCTTGACGGCCTCAAGGGACGGGGTACCGGCGGCGGCCGACGAAATAATGGTCACTGAGCCGCTCAGGTCCTCCACCCAGTCGTCCCTGGGCGGGACAAAGTACGGCTCAGCGACCACGGCGATGTTAATCGACCACTGCGCCATGCTCTGGAGCAAGAGATCCTGAGCGGCGGCGCAGTGGTTGATGTTCGCCTGGAGGAGGCGTAATGGGGCCATTTATTGGCACTCCATTTCAGCCCCCTCCTGGGCCCCCTGTGAAGGCCCTGCCGCGGTGTTAGCGGCGGCAGCGACGACGGTGGTGGCGGCAACGGCGGCGGCAATAGTGGCGGCTGCGGCGGTGGCGGAGGGCTTGCCTCTGCCCCTAGGTTTGGGGGGGGGAGCGCAGGCCTTGCCCCCAGCCCGGTGATCGGCCGGCTTGCCAGCCGCCGCACATGCAAAACAGTGCGGCGTGGCATTACAAGAGCCAGCCTTGTGACCGGGCTGACCACAGCGGAAACAGTGATCGCTGCGGTCCACCTCCGAGGTGCAACATGCTCCCACGTGGTTACCCACCCGGCAGCGGAAGCACCTCAGAGGTCTGGGTTCCAGCAGTTTAACCTGCGCGGATACCCAGCCCACCCGGAGCCTTCGGCCCTCCCCGGCTATCTTTTGGGCCGCCGACACGGGGCAGCTCACCGTAACGGTTTGCATACCCGTGTTATCAGGACGGATGGTGCCCGCCCTCACATGCTCGGCAGAGCACCCTCCAGTCCTAGCCACGGCGGCCACAACTTCTTCCGCCGTCACGCAGTCGTCCAGGCCCAAAATGCGCATGTCAGCGCACTTGGTAGGCCTGGACACCCGGGCCTCTTCCGCATTTAAGGACGCCCTGAGCCTTTCGGCAAGGGCGTCAGCGGTAGGGCCACTGGCCGCCCCGGAGATCGCCAGCATCCGGGCCCCCGTCGCAGTGACCTTCATTCGGAAGCCATCGGCGACGCCGATCTCCTCCAGGTTCACTGCCGCCCACGCCTTAGCGAGCACCTCACGGTAGGTCACGCCCTTCTTCTCCGCTTCCGGCTGTAGTGTAATTACTACAGCTGCGGACTTCGGGGCGCGGAGCCTAGCCGCGGCGCTTCGCTTCTTGCGCCGTTGCCGCCTCTCCTTTCTATTGGCCGCCCTTTTGGCCTTACCCGCCCTCCTGTTCTCTCCAGCTACCTGCCATTCGGTATCCGCCGGAGAAGAATTGGAAGGCGGGGGTGGGGGTGGGGGCAGCCTTCCCGCCGCCAGGGCTGGGGGCCTCGCCCTTTGCACAGCTGCCTGCGCAGCTGTCCCGCCCTTCTTGGCCTTGGGTGGGGGTGGCACCAATTTCGCCGCCGCGGGTTTGGCCGCGGGATTTGCCGCGGGCTTAGCCGTGGGCCGGGCCGTGGCAGCCACGGCGGCGGCAAAGGTGGCTGGCTTGCTCGCCGCTAGTGGAGGGCGCAGGACAATGCCCTCCAGAACGGAAAACCGATTATGGAAGGCAGCCAGCTCCTGCCGCACCAGGGTCAGAACCCGGTCTTCCGCAGGCACGGGAAGACCCTGCCCTTGCTGCTCCACCCCCTGTCGTACCTCCTGCTGAGGGCCAGCTCCTTGGAGCCGGGCCAGGTCCGCTCGGAGTACCTCGTTCTCCTTTCGGAGAAGCTCCATAGCGGCCGTCAGGCGGCCGACCTCCGCCCGCATCTCGGACATTTCGTCCGACGTTAGGCCGGCCTGAAGGGCCCTCGCTGCCGCCATAATGGAGGCCGTGGCAGCGGGTACGACCTTGTCCTTGGAGGCTTGTATCCTCTTCAAGGCCACACCCTTGATCGCAGCTACCACGACCTGCTCAAAGCTGCTGGCGACTCGCTCCGCCTTGGAGCCGGCAGCGGCGTCCAGCTCACCACCTGAGGTGTCAGAGGGCCCCTCCATTGGGAGCCTCTCGGCTCCCTGGGCCGGCTCGGCTAGGCTAGCTCGACTGGGCTCCTGGGTGGTGAGCCCTCTGCCCCCACCCCGTCCTTGGACCCCGCCCCGCCGGCCAATTTTCCTCCGGCCCGAGTTCAGGCCACCATCAGAGGACGACCCCTGGCCGTCCCCTGGCTTGGAGCGCTTCTTCTTCATGAACTTTGCAGCCCCCACCTCCACGAGCTCCGGGCTCTTAAAAGAGCCCTTCGCGCCAGATGCAGCGTCGGACTCCGACCCCGCATCACTCCCTTCCTCTACGGCAACCGGGCGCACAAATTGTGCTCGGGCCTTTGGCACTCTCTGTGCTTTTTGTTTCGGTGCCGTGGACGTACTGGGAATAAAACCCAGCGACTCTTCAGCACCGGTAGGTGAGCCACCCTGGCTCAATGCGTCTCCGAAAGACGGGTAAAAATCCGATCGGGATTTTGGGCGATCATTGTCCCCCCCAGAATACGAGGGACTGACCGAGCTCTGCTCGGTGAGGGATTCTCCTACTGCGGAGCGGCAGGTACCCTCCTGGGGTAGTTGGTTTTTATGATTCGCTTCCATAGTTTTGCTGAACACAGCTTTGCCTTTTTTATGGGGTGGGGTCCCCAGACCACTCCTTCACCTCAGTCATGTCTGATGAGCAGACACGTACTAGAGGTGAACCACTCTTCCCACTCTCCAACAATGAGGAGAGAAACGCGCGCCGTCCAGAACACCAACAACTGTTGAAGTCCTCAGACGGCGCGCCCCTCGCGGAAGTCAGATGACATTGACTCCGCCCCATGTCTCTCTTAGTCAGGTCTCTCACTTGAGGCCTTCCGGCATGAGTGACTCTACCGGCAAAGCCCCCAAGATCATTGAGACACGCAAGCCCCACCACGACGACAACGTGGAGACACACTCGGTGGGGAGCAGAAAGTACCTAACGACATAAATTGAGCCTCTGTATATACATACCTACCTAATCAAAAAAAAAATCAATGATTTTTTCAGAAAAAGATACCATGATGGGAGTCGAACTTATATTTCTTATCCATAAATGCAGGTCACCAAGACAGCCTACACCCTACCCTACGGATCTACAGTTCCTCTTTACATTGATGACTTAATCCAACAAACGCATAGTATTTCATCCCAGGTGGCTCACAATCAGATAGGCTGAGCTTCAGCGCGATTGTCTCTTTGTTAGTCATCATGCCTGTCGGCGGTTGTCACACGTCTGTTGCAGGGTATGCAAGGGGAATGTTCCCATTGAATAAGAAAGAAAGAAGGTGCACTTAGAAAGCTCTATTTACAAATCCGCCTTTACTTTAATTGATGTCGCAATGGTTGACATGATCATTATTTATTTATTTATTTGGGACAAACAAACAGTAACACATTAGTCTATAGTAGTCTACTGCTGGACACAAGCCTGCTACCAGCCAATCGTTACAATGGTCCTGCAGGCTTTGCGCGAGAACCTTAGAAAAGCGTTTTGTCGACTGAAGAGTAGACAAAAATGACGTTTCCGTGTAGACATTTGACAGTTTTCTACCGAGAAGGGTTGACAAGTGATTTATATTCTACAGTAGAGTAGAAATAGAAAACGTCATCCTAAACCTGCTGGTCGACTATTTCTTCAGCAAAATATTCAGTTGAAACCAAGTTTACTTTAAATTAAACCAACTTCTACATTGAGCTGTATTACCTGACGGTGTTTTGGTTTTGTATGTTTGGCCAAATTCAAGTAGAAAGTATATGTGCGGTCCACCAAAAACTTGCGAAGTTACAAAGCAGTCAAAGTCTAGAGTAGCGCAGTGCGGTCTTCCAGTCCTAGATGTCAACCACTACCATTTTTGTAACGAACCTTCTGAGTTATTTACGTATTACGTTTATTCAATAGTCGCACTATCGCTGATCGTAACCTGAATAGAATACGACCGTTTGGAATTGAGATACTTGTGACACTACATGATTTGACGCAGAAATTGTAGGTTTTGCATCTTACAAACACTAGAAATAAAGATATTACGTTAGCAGTACATTCAGGGCCGGAACTACTATGGGGCAACGGGGGCAATATCCCGGGGTCCCTCACCCAGGCAGGGAGAAAATATTGACACCCGTTCTACGAGAAAGCACCGTAAAAAAAATTCAATACCACTATACAATAATTTGAATTTCGCGTCTCGTCATGCTTGCTCAAGGATGCATATCCAGTATGGCTCTAATAATCCCTCTATACCCCAAGGGCACGTCTTCCCTACCATTATCGCGGCCTTCGGTCTACTTTTTGATATGCAATGGTCTCTGTGGTCCCATGAAACATGAGGGTCCAGGGGCTTTTTTTTTTTTTTTGGGTGGGAAATTATCAAATAACTTCTCCCGCTCTGGGTGGAGCGGGAGGGAGTGTCAGACTTTTACTGACTAAAACCCACCCGTGTTCCTTCAGATGCCTGTGTGCCAGGGCCACGATATCCCTTTCGGACAGGCTCGTAACCCTGGCAGGCATTGGCCCTTTCGGACCCCGTCAGTTGGTGCTGACGTCTCTTTGAGGCGCGCGTGGAACACAACGCGCCGTCGACCCGGACTTGGTCCTTATCGGATGGCGAGCTACCCATCGCTCACCGTCCGCAAGCCCGCGCCTACGGTGGCCGGGAATCGACCTGCGATTCCCGACGCCCGGGGCGTCTCCTGCGGCGACTAGGGGCGCGAGGGCGTTGATTTTGCCTTACCCTCACACGTTCCGCCTCCTTCTTCGCAAGCATAACTGTTTCGCAGAAGGAGGTGACGGCCTCCCATGCACTCTCGCTCCGAACCATGGCCTGAACCAGGGCCGGACGCGAGAGATCGCCGCCGCCGATCGGACACGCCGGTGCTCCGCCCAAGCAGGGCAAACCTCCACCGTATGCTCCATCGTGTCCTCCGGGCGACCCACACAGTGGTGACACCCGGGCGTTTCCTCCCGCTTAATCCTAAACAGGAACCTCCCGAAACATCCATGTCCGGTGAGGACCTGCGTCAGGCGGAAGGTGAGGACGCCGTGGCGCCTCTCCAGCCACTCCTCAAAGAGGGGACTTATCGCCACAAAGGGGCTAGTGTGAATCTTTGGGTTCATTCGAGTGATCGAGTATGGTTTAACCACACTGGGGTTGGTGTATTTCATTCATTCATTCATCTATTTGAATTTCGCGCATATTAGTGTGCAGCTCTGCAATTGAGAACCTGCCTTTATGCTATCTAGGAGTCTCCGTCGAGATAGACGACCTGTCACTGTCAGTTTTGAGCTTTGTCTCAGATTTGATCCGCTTGGTTTACGTTGCGAAAATAAGTATCGTTATAATATATATTTGAAATAATGCCTATAAAAAACATTTTTGTTCCCTTCCAAACATTGAAAATTATTGATGAACGAGGCCCCATTTTTTGTCCTGCCCCGGGGCCACTTAAGCGAAAGTTTGTTAGTGTTTCGTACGCACAATACGCTCTTTGACGTGGAATTGCGGACACCAGCCCGTATTACCTAGTTCTCTTTACGAATAAAGTATATTTGGATGTTTTCTTGCTTTTGTTACTGTTTGAAATACTAAACCTTCTGCTAATGTCGATTTCTATCTTGCTACACTAGCCTGGGCGGACAGGTTTGTGACAGTTTAATCAGATGGATCTTTGCTGTTATTACCAAATTATTAATAACAGTACCCAGTGTTCAAATACTGACTAATGTCCAGTTCCTGAGGTTCTCAGATAATCTTTCAATAGTTATTGATTCGACAAAATTATCAATTTCATAGAATTTCATTATATGACTGAGTGTTCAGAATTACAATGTGTCAAGATATCGAACCAATAGCACAATCAAATAGATACAATCTGATTAAGATATCTCAGAATTTGGAAACCGGACATTAGTCATCTTATGATACAAGTCTCCAAATAAAAGTATCCTAAACATGGAAGGCAATTAGTTTTGTTTAATGGAAACTTATAGTGTTGAAGAGAACTTTTCAATATCTTTTGTTTTTTTTACCAAAAATTTTGTAAAACCAAACTAACTTGTACTCCATTAGCGCAAATTCCGTAACACGTAAAGCATGAAAATTGCTGTACTAACGCTTTTAACAAACTTTATATCAACTTTAAATAATACTTAGGAAAAATTTCTGACGTGACAATTGAGCAAAGGAATATGTCTGTTACGTCTTTTATTATAAAGGTTAAAGTGGTGTGTAGTGATGTACCTCGTATCGGCGACATATCGGGCTGCGTTCGGAAACGTCACGCGCGCCGTTTGTCGCGGGCGGTCACGTTTCGCAAACGGTAGCCAAGTGCTGTCGATACAACATGTTTAGTATTATCGATTATCGATAAAAAGCACTACTGGCCTGTTATAATGCTTCAATTTAACTACTGCCGCTTGTAATGTAGAATGGAGTGACAGAATTATGAATCGTAAAACGTTTTCATGTGTCTACGCCTTAGAACAGAAAATGGAAATTAAATCGCTACCCTGTTATCAGATATGCAAAACATAGTGTCAAAGTGAGTCAACTAGTAGATAACAAGTTCAGTCACTTGAACACGATACTAGATAAACAGCATAATTCCTACTTCATAATGTGCAGTTCACACTAACAGTTCTGTCACATTAGTATTCAAAGAAAGCGCACATGACACTTTCAAAAAAATCTGCGAGAGATTCAAGTTTATCGATAAAATTCTTTACCCGCGGCACATGCCTAACAACAAAGCCTCAGCATCCGTGGGAAAATCAGCAGGGCTTTTTAAAATCTAGCTAAAAGCAGCCCGGGTATGCCCATAGTCATATATTAAGACTGCATTACTAGATTACTTGGCTGGATCTTATGGTGTTTTCCTATTTGGGTTAAGCTGATTTACAGCCTCCGTGGTGCATTGGCGGCGTAATGACGATGGTTTCGCTGATGCATATCATTGATCTAAGTTCTCGAGTGTATGAATATGTATGCAGGGTCTTAGATTATTAAATTATTCGTAATCAGCTTTAAATGCACTGATGATCCTTCGTGTAACTTTGTTAGAGGTCAAGGCATTATTGCGCGAGGATCGTAAACAAAATATGCATAGATAGTCAATCAAAGATTTTCAGTCATCGAAATATCCCTGGCAACAATATTCAGTACATGATCAGGGGCTCCAAGAATTTTGATGGATTTGACATAAGATTCTATTAAGATAGAACTTCCATAACTATATCTGCTAAGATCTTGGCACACCTTTTTCTACAAATAGGATAAATGTACTATTTATAAAACATAAATTCTCTAACAATACCCGGATAAACGCTGTCAAAATAAACTAAAAAATTAATAAATCACCTCGCAACATTTATTTCAATGAGCCGCAATTTCTACAGCTTTTAAATCATTGCCTGCCAGACAGCTGGTCGCCGTAATCCCTTCTGTTTATAAATCCCCTTAAATCTTAAGCAAGGTATCTGATAAAGTCGAAAGTAGCCAATCTCGCACAATTGAGTGGCTGGACGTTGATAAATTGCCAAACTGGATCTTGTTAGTCGCTGCGGTATTTAGTATTCATAAATTTTCGTAAACGCATGCCGCTAATATATTTTCTATTCTACGAGTAACACACGTGCGTTTGACTGGTCTTATTTTGCTTAAATGTCAAGTGATTCAGGCTTTGTAGCCTTCGGTTTGATTTAGTTTGGACTTTGTTCTGACTTTGCGATGTTTGTTTTGATTTTCAATGCTCATTCCTGTAAATAAATGACTGTAAAATTGGTTGTAAAAAACTCTTTTACACGTCAAAAGAAACGATAATATTTTAAAACTAGATGAGGCCACTGTCTCTTTTATAAAGTCCAGACATCATCATGGTCAGATTATGTGAGGACCATGCAGATTAGAGTCTGAAAATATTTTTTTGAGGAAAAAACCACGCAGATTTGGGTGAACCTGTCCAGCACCTATATGTCAGTAATTGTGTAGCAAAAAATTATTATGATGTGTTTGTTTGGCTTATGTGCAAAATCATCAACGTTTCATCCATCCATGAGTCAATTACTTATTCGATATTCTCTTGTTTATGATGGTTGAACTCATGTTATGTTACCAACATTGTTCATTCCATTGTATACGTCTGCATTGATAGTAATATCTTCACTCTCAGTTTCTAAAACGATAGTCTTCTTTCATAGTTCAAAGTGCGTTAACACGATTCTGGTGCGTTCAAAATCATCTACGTAGTACGTCACTTTAATGTCATCACAACAGTTAATTTATTCTGTCTGCTTATGAATGTAGACTATACAGAGCTAAGGTGAAGCTAATTTCCTATTTCTATCAGAATAACAAATTAAAGTGGTGGCTATTTCAGCAGACTCAAGTGAGCTCTAGGGCTAGTCTCCGTACATGTTCGCTACTCCACAGAATATCTCTGTTTAATATGACTATTAACTCATGAAACTTGCAATGACTGCCATCCTGACGACAACAGACCCTGTGCTCGCATATTTGCGACCCTAATAAGGCCCACCTGAGCCGTTTATGCCAAACGAGAGCGGGACCCCCGTCGCAAATCAACGAGCGCCTAATAGCGCTGTCACCATTATACGACCATTATAGAACGGGAGGCTTGTTCCACTGTAGTGTATGAGGGGCGTTATGTGTGCCTAATGTGGCCTTATTCTGTGTGCGAGGCCTTAATCTGGGCTGGATTTTAAAAGGTTTTAGAAAGTGTTGTTTGGGTTGAGTGCGTCTGGTTTGTATTTGTTGTAATATAGTTTCCATTACAGTTTCGCAATCACTGTGATGCGTTTTCGCAGTCTGGCTTACATAACTAGTCGAAAGCTCCATTAAAAGTTCTGCCTGTAATTTAGAGTTTATTTACTTTTATATAGATGTAGTGTGGGTTTACTTTTTAACCGACTTCTATATGCATCGGTTGTCATGTGATGCGGAGGAATGAGGAAAATGTCGTGAAAAAGGTTTTAGTTTGCATGTAGATGGCTATTAGACTAGGGGAAGACCAAAGAAAAGATCAAGTCATATCATTAAAATGATATGGCTAGAAAGGTGACCGAGATGACAACTAATAGAGAAGTATAAAAGAACAAGAAATGTTGCGCCGACCACAAATAAATCGAGATAGGACAAGAGAATGGTGATGATGATGAGGAAACAAAACAAGGACACCTCTGCATCTTGCAACAGACTTACAGATTTCGAAAGAGCTTACTCACCAAGAGCTACAACTTCAAATAAAAAGTCATAGCCACAGATAAATCTCACACTTCAATACTTCAAAACATTCCCTAATTACAATCTAAACAAGCGTCTGTCCTAATTTAGATAAAGCATTATTTACTGAAATGATTTATTTGTCCATGCAGCTGTGGACTAACAAAGGCTTGCTTTCATTCCCACATTACTTACAGATATGACTGATCACAGTTTCGTCTTATTATCTTTTGTCTTAGTCTTGTGTTTTTCTTGTCTTAATAATATTCAAATGTTGGAGCTTTTCAATCTTGATTGAATAATTGGTGTGGACAACCTAATGTCTTGATCTTGGTAATAATTTGAAATCTATTTAAATTATATGCAAATAAGGTGATACCTGAATTTAACATTGTCTGACTAATCCTAAGACTAACTTGTTTATTTGTTTGAATATCTCAGTAAACATATTTTGTTTTACGCCTACATGGAAATCTAGTATTCATTTTCATTTGAAAATGCTTCAACCAGATACTCTAGTGCATAAACGCCCCATATAAAGCATGTCAGTAATTATTTTTTATTTATTTATTTTTTGGCTCTATTAATAACCAGGATATTGCAAGACGACGATCACATTTCTTTTTATATGAAGGATATTGTAAATATTTATTTTAAAAGTAGGTAAAGGTAGCTAACATAACTTTTGCCAAAGTAGTCATAAAAATCAATGATCCTAAGTTTTTGCTGTATAGACACAATCAATGAAACGCAAGCCAAGCAAGTATACATATAAGAGAAAAATACACACAGCACAAGTTAAAGCTCCGTACATAATAACATCTGTTATCTCTTAATTCATGTTGTAAGGACCCTTCAAAATTTGAACAGCTCAAATAGTCAATAGAGCTCAAGATGGGTGATGAGATAAAGACCCGAACTGACGGTATCTTAGACTGTCAAGTCAAGAGTACATGGGTACGTACCGCACAATCAAATAGCATCATGTTGTCATTCTTATGGTGAATAGAAAAATATATTCAAGTTGAATTGTTGGCTTGATTGTGATATTACCTTGAATGGTGTTTATGTTTGTGAAGTGGTAAGTTGTGTTTAGAAATTGCCATTTATTCGTCATCTGCCTAAGCCCATTCCCAACTATGTTTGGGTCGACTTCCAGTCTAACCGGATTCAGCTGAATATCAGTATTTTACATGGAGCGACTGCCTATCTGACCTCCACAACCCAGTTACTGGCTAACACGATACCACTTGGTAAGACTGATTGACTTTCGGGCTGCTGACGACTAGTAACAACTGTTAAAGATCCACGAATAACAGCCGGGACCAACGGCTTAGCGTGCTTTCTGAGGCACGGGGTCTTGGTATGTAAAGATGGTCCCCCATCCACGAACCAACTGCGGCAAGCCCCTCAAACAGCCATTTATTCTACCGACAAAACATATTTCAGTATTTATTTATTCAAAGAAGGTCAGTTCAATACAGGGTAGGATATTGAAGGTATTTACAAGGCAGAAGTGAGTGGAAACGCTGGGAGGGGACGCCCTAGAAGGACATATAGTGACCTAATTGGTGATGTTCTTCAAAAAGATTAGGTGCGTAGTACTTGCAACCGGCGTGCGTGTATGACCAGTAAGTTAAGACACCCCAAGTGTAAGTTTGCAAGAGAGTAAACGTAACTAGCGCGTTTGCGTTAAGATTTTTATTCTCACCCTTATAGTCTTAGCATTATGATCTATCGGTCAAATTTTAACGCAAACGAAATAGTTACGTTTACTGTCTTGCAAACTTACACTTGGGGTATAGATGTATGAACGTAAACGAAGCAAAAGGAGTATGTAAGGAGCGTAGCAGGTGGCGTTCTATAGTTTCTGCCTACCCCCATGGGAAGAAGGCATGAATTTATGTATATAGGTATGTGTATTTATTGAAAACAATCGTGTTTCAAAAATTAATTGAAGTTTATCATTTAAAATCACGGCAACGTTTACAGCAATTAAACTAAGCGCTCTTTCTTTAGCTCAGAACTTCAAAAGTACCCCCTAAAAGCGATACTAATATACCTTAATTACAGTAATCATCTACATAAATAGCCACATCAAATTCAATCATTCCACACAAATCCCACTCAATACCCACTTAAATAAATAATTCTACATTAAACAACGTTCCTAACAATTAATCCGTGGAACCATTAAGCACAACTATAAATCGCTTTTAATTTCACGGTCCAATCTAAACCGGAGCTCGGCGCGTGCGCAGCGATACGATCTAATCGCGCGATCGAGACGCGACTCATTGTCGCTGTCGCGCGGCCAGCGCGTGTCCAAACATTGTCCCCTGTGGCACACCGCGATTGCGACTTGATTTCGTGAATGCTAATAGAAATTGGTTTGATGAGTGAGAATTTGATTATAATTGTGTTATGTTGATTGATTGAGAGATCTAAAGATTACTGTTGTTTATGTAATCGGGGTTTCTGCATTTCAATAATTAGAATATTAAACTGGGAGCAGGAATACAAAGCAAATATATAAATATGGTTCTGGCAGTGTTGAATTGAAATTGTTCAGCTGCTAGCTAGACAACCTATGAATGTTGACCTACCTACATAGATCAGAAATTCGCTAAACTATGCCAATATTTTTTGCCATAACCTTTTCCATCTGTTTTGGGTCGTAATCATTAATTATCGTAATCATTGAGACGTAATCAAAATTTTAATGAGATTATAAGTGCAATTCATGCATCAGTCAACAAATAACGCTGTATGTTTTTTAGCATTATTTAAACCCATGATCACATAATGTTCCGAGAATTAGATGATAAGAGATAGATGATCAAGTAAAATAAATATCGGAAATCAACAAAATTCCTTTTTAACCGACTCTAAAAAAGGAGGAGGTTCTCAATTCGGATGTTTGTATTTTTTTTTATGTTTGTTCGCGCATAACTCCGTCGCTTGCCAACCGATTTGAAAAATTCTTTTTTTGTTGGAAAGGTATACTTCCCAAATGGTCCCATGAAAATTTTATCGAAATCGGACAAGCGGTTTTAAAAAATAAACAAACATCTAAAAATGTATCTACATTGTGTACATTAACGATCTTTTCGTTTACTCTGCATTGCGTTTTTCGTTCGCGCATAACTCCGTCATTTACGAACCGATTTGGAAAATTCTTTTTCGGCACTAAAAACTGAAAAATAAAAAACTTTTTACAAAAAAAATAACCGACTTCCAAAAAAACACTACAAAGTTTCTTTGGATCTGTATTTTAGTTTTATGCCACCGACTTCCGAAATTAAAGTTATTTTTCACTTTGTAGTGTTTTTTTGGACGTCGGTTATTTTTTTTGTAAAATGTTTTTTATCTCATTTTGAGTCACCGTTGGCGTGCTAATTATTTAAAAACCGGCCAAGTGCGCGTCTGACTCGCGCACGATGGGTTCCGTACCATTATCTATAAAACCGGCAAAAAAATCACGTTTGTTGTATGGGAGCCCCCCTTAAATATTTGTTTTATTTTAATTTAATTATTTATTTCTAAAGTGAATATATAACTAAACATTCTGTGAATATTTCAAGCGTCTACCTGTTGCCATTATCAATATCGAGTAAAAACTAGCAAAAAAATCACGTTTGTTGTATGAGAGCTTAAATATTTATTTTATTCTGTTTTTTAGTATTTGTTTTTATAGCGGCAACAGAAATACATCATCTGTGAAAATTTCAACTGTCTAACTATCACAGTTCATGAGATACAGCCTGGTGACAGACGGACAGAAAGACAGACAGACGGCGGAGCCTTAGTAATAGGGTTTCCGTTTTACCCTTTGGGTACAGAACCCTAAAAACCGGCCAAGTTTGTGTCGGACCACGCACAATGAACGGTTCCGTAGTTGGAATGAATTTATCCCAAGAACAAACTTAACATTGTAGTTGAAAAACATGTTCCCCTATAAATTCCAACTGCAAATGTAAGTTTGTACGCACAGTATTGAGTGATTTACCATATTATTTTAAGACCATAGACTTCTCATAGATTTTCCTGTAAGTAAGAACTATTTCTATATTTTTTTCAAAATTGTAGGCTCGGCAGTTTCCGAGATAAGGGTCATGTTGGTAAATTTTCATAAATTTTCTTTAATAACTTTTAAAGTTATTAAGGGGGATGCGCTAAGGTAGCCCGCGAAATTCAAATTTGATTACGTTTTTTGCAATTTGCAGGTCAGTAACAGGTTGTACGTTGATCTAAATATGATTCGCGGCCATAACAAATATGGCTTTACAGAATTATAATCATTAGAATCAGCATTACAACTCTCGAAGTTCATAAAATCCTACTGAATGATTATTTCAGAAATAGTCATTCATTAGGATTTTACGAAGAGAGTTAGTTGTATTGCCGATTCTCCCACCCCCACATTCAAAACTCATTTATTTACGTTACACATTCGTGTGTGGGTCACAGATATTGTAAGTGTGTACCAAATTTCAACTTAATCGGTGCTGTAGTTTCGAAGCCAATCGACTATGACAGACGGATAGACAGACACGCGAGTGATCCTATAAAGGTATTGTTTTTTCCTTTTTAGGTACGGAACCCTAAAACGAAATATTCTGGATATATATCCAGAATATATATTCTGAATATATCGGCTATATATTGGCTATGAGTTAACCAAAAAAAACTGTTAAAAGCTGACAAACACAAGCTGAAAAAACTGTTATAACAATAAGAGAGAATTAAATAATGTTGGGTCTACATTTAAACTTACAGTAGTGATTATGAAGATATTATCTTGACGAAATTAAATCCAATTAATCGATGATTTACAAGTACTGGAACATAATAGACTGCACTAGAATGCTATACATTCCGAATGATATCATGATTATTTTCATTCTGACTGTTTACCATATAATGTCTCGGGTCTGGGGTCAATAAGTCAATTATATTAATTGTCTATAATACAGGTTATTATTTCAAGATTACTAAATTCATTGCTAACTGCATTTGTAATATGTCCTAATACGAGCATGTCGACAGAACTAATCATAATGCTGTTTCGTACAGCCTCATCTGACTTGAAATGCATCTACATTAACAAGCAACATATTGTACAACACTAGCTAAAGATCTACACATGCAAATCAAAGAACAAAGGCGATTTAGGGCAGTGTAACACGATCCTCTCTATATTGTTGGCGCATGTGACGCAACTATCTGTCGCACGCGCAGCCAAGATGGCGGCATGATCGAGGGCCGACAGCCGTGGCGAAAGGATGCGCTTGCGCCGTGAAATCGCTCGTTACGGCTCTTGTGTTACAACTTATACACTACACTACACAACTCCACATTATTTGATTAAAAGTCGAAATTGGACCAACTGTGTATAAATCGTGGAATGTTAATTCAGAATTTTAGAATTTCAAATCATTGAATTCACATTCTGATAGTGACGGGGTTAGAGGTGTTTCGTAAAGCAATGGACAGATTCTGTGATAAACATCTATTAGTCGTTAGCTGGGTCGTGCTTGTTAGTGAGACGAAAAAAAATTTACTGCTCGATATTGATATTTGTAACGGAGCTAAAATTGGATTTAGATTTATCTGCATGAACAGTATTTACAATATGACGAATTATTTTATAGCAAATTACCAAACTATTCAGCGACAAATATAAACAATGTTGAAGAATAAAATTTTGTATCAGGTGATGCTTTCGATGTTATAGATTCAACAATCGTCTTCTATACTGGTAACCCGATTCCCAAGGACCCTTTTAGATGAGCCCTGGTGATAGAGTCTGAAATATGAAACGTTCGTAAGCGTTCTATGTCAACAACAGTTACCTAATCAAAGCCTACACACTAACTCAATCCATTCCCAGAGCACAAGTAACCTTTACTTTAGTCCTTATCCTGTCTGATACTATCAAAGAACAAACGCCCTATATAAGAGCATACACTGGCAAATGTTCATAGGACTCCGACACAGCTGTACCGTTACGCGCGGCAATCTATAAATCCCAACTTGACAAAATAATAGGCTGGTCGATAGTTCCTCGCTATTAACGCCCAGCAAGATATATTGAATCTCCTCTTCTCAATCAGATACGTTAATAGAAGCTGCTGCTTCGTAATAGAAAGTAAACAACCTTAATGTTACTGTAGCGGTCTGTTAAAATTGCTGTCACACAAATCTTAGGACACTTGTAATATAGTGTAATTGCCAGTCGGGATTGAGTTGGATTGTGTTACGAATAGGAGATAATTACTATGAATATAACGTAGTTCAGCAATCAGTCTGCTATTAGAAGTAATAGTGGTAATGTCCTTTCAGTGTCTCTGATTTTGTTGTTTATGGGATAAGACTGGGTTCAGTAGTAAGCAAGTTGATCGATGCTTTAAAACAGACTTTGATGTACTTAGTTACTTTTCTAAAGGATGTACCTTTATGTGGGGTTTCCGTTTCTGTTGTCAGGTATGAGAACAAAAACGGAAACCCCACATAAAGGTCCATCCTTTAGAAAAGTAACTAAGTACATCGAAGTCTGTTTTAAAGCGGCCCTGGCTTACAGGCAAATGATCAGTAAAAGTAACCACCACCCAGAGCGGGAGAAGTCATTTGATAATATCCCACACAAAAAATAAAACCATGTCAGGTATTTTGAGCCCATACAAGAAATCTTGTAGTTGTCTATACATTCATCATTCTCCTGCCCTTATCCCAATTTTCTTCCATACTTCTCTATTAGCCATCATCTCAGTAGTCACTCTCTTTCTATCCATATCATCGTTCACACAGTCCATCCATCGTTTATTTGGTCGTCCCCTACTTTTATAGCCATCGACATCCATACTCATAACTTTCCTCACGACATTTTCCTCATTCCTCCGCATCACATGCCCATACCATGACAATCAATTTCCGCACAACTTTTCAGTCACCGGTGCCTCTTTCAGACTTCCTCTTATGTAATCATTTCTTATTCTATCCACTCGTGTCACACTACACATCCCTCTTAGCATTCTCATCTCAGCTACATGCAATTGCCTTTCATTCATCCCTTTTGTGGCCCAACATTCTGCTCCATAAAAGACAGCAGGTCTAACTATCTAAGTCATCGGTCTAAGTAGGAATATGAAGTAATGTTCACAAAATATATTATCTTCTGTCGTAACATATTCCATTCCAGTCTGAAGTGTTGATTTTAGTACCTGCATCATTATTTTACGACAAGCAAATCACCACAAATTTTATACGGGCTAAATAATTAAATGCATCCCAATGTCTTAGAGTAATTTAAATGTTACGACCTACATATATTGCGTTAAGATTGAATGTAAAACACATGTCCATTGCACGCTCATAACTTGGACATTTACGCCCGACATAACAGTTATTATTTATAGATGAAATATTTATATCTCCATCGTTTATTTCGGTAATATATTCGTTTTCATCATTTACTAGCAATTGACTGCACATCGCTCGGTAATTTATACTTCATATGCAAATAAGTGAACTTTTGGATTTATAAGCTATAAAATTCATTCAAGCTGCGTGAGACCTAAATTATGGGGCGTAGTGTATAAATTAATCGGATATAACTACTATAACTACCACGTAACTAGTGCTAAACTACGCATTTCAAATCTATAAATTCGTCCCATCATCGTCAACTTTCATGCGTATCTAATCTTATTACAAGCAAATATTTGTTTAGTTGGATATCGACATAGGCTAGCAATGTGCAACTAAAATTGCATACAGTTTTTGCAAAGAAAGAATGTCCATTACTAGGATTAACTCTCGGCCAGCTCTAACTTCTAAGCTATAAGTACCGTATGATTTATCACTTATCATATTTATTACTTAAATACTTTTTCAGTTGTCCTTCAGAGCCTGACATTTTGCCATATATGTTTACTATCTTCGTGGTCCGTGGAAGTACTTGCGTAGTATTTATTACTCGTCCATGTAATACAAACATGTGAGATGTGTTGTGCGTTGTACCAGCTTGTATCTACGTGTGAAATGGACGTCTACATCAATGACACGCGACTCGGAATCAAACGCTATACGTTGTACTAAAGTAATGTTCATACAGCTAGTTTGCAATTTTGAAATATCATAGGCGTTAGATTTATGTTTAAACTATCTTCGTATTGTTCTTCTGCTCGAATCGATAGTACTTTCTAATATTGCTTAAGCGCAGTAGGTAACCGTGTAAATATCGACATCGGTCGCGTTCTTCAATTCCTTAAAAGTTTGCGTTAGTTGTTAATTGGTAATGGCAAAAAACGCTGGTACAAAAATTATAGTAATGCTAGCTGCCTTCAGATCATTCGCCAGATTTCTGAAAACAAAAAACACTACTTCTGCTGCATAACGTAAAAGGCAATTAATGCCTGAGTCTGGCTCTACCCATCTTCCTGCTGTCGTTAAAAGTCGACAGCACCATTCTCAAGTAGAATCACAAAATAAAATACAGTACCAACTACTGCAGTGACATTAACTCCTTCACTGACATTACTGATTATACCGCGGTCACAAATCTGACTGTAATTGTCAAGTTAGGGGGCAGTATAAACCTGCCTTTACGTAGTACAACGCTTGGAAATGTGAATGTCAAGGTACGCTATGTGAGACAAATCTGTGTATTTGAGTGCGGAAATCGATTCTATATGTTTCAACATCTCGATATTGCATGAATTCTTAGTACGACAAATTGTTATGTTGGAGTATATTTAGATTTAACGTAATTTCGTATTTTATAATGATTGCTGGCTGGAAATAAGTACATTTTAATGCGAAGCTAATTTCAACTGCCTCCGCATTAATCCGCGGGCTTATGGCTAAAATCTCTCGGTCCGGCTCAGACAATTAGAGGGAGGCGAAGCTTTCTGAAAAACACGACACACTCCCTTGTTTTGTCATCAGCTGACTGAAGACCGTCAACTGAGCCGCGCACCGCAATAGGAATGAAATGTATTGGAATTGTTTAAAAGGGTATTTTGTGTGAATAAACTGATTTTATTTATTTATTTATTATAGCGAAAACTACGAAACCAAATGTTTTTATAATACTGTGGGTTGTTAAAAGCTACATTATCATTTGGTCCTATTTGACAGCCAAAAACACAAGCCATTTCAGCTCTCACTTTAAATTAAGAATTGTATGTTACGTAAATGCAGAATCATAACTAACTCGAAGCAGCCTACGGATATAGTTTTGAATTTCTCATGCATTTGCATTTTGATAGTACAGTGCAAATGATTTGTGTAAGTAATAGTCCCCACAGGCCAGGAAGTATCAATGACAAGATTATGAGAAACGTTATTGTAATACTCCTTAACTCATCTTCACTTGATTACTGAAATGCTACAAGCGAAGGTGATTACATCACGGTCGATCGCTATCACAGCATTGTACAAGAATATTTATGAGATGATCCTTAAGCTATGGTTTTGAACTATTGTTATGGTGCGTTTAGACCAGACGATCATAGAGCAAGAACCTTAATTCCATAAGTAAAAATATCCATAATAAAAATATATAGGATTTCGGACAGCATTTTCCGGGTCAAACTTACCACTGTGAAATATGGAAATAAATAGGTATTCATGATACAATGACATAGGCAGCTTTGCTATAAATAGTCCTAGAAATACTAGACAAACTTCAAATCGCTTCAATTAAAATCAACCCTAAAACTGCGAACTAGGAGAGCAAAAACTGGAAATCGCTTGATGCTGATCATTCCGTAATCTTCTCAGCAGGCTAATTCTATTTTAGGTCTGTTCTTTGCCCATTGCCCGTAATATTTTGGTCTAATCACCCCTTTACATGTAACTATTGTGTAAATGATTAACGTATAGTGCGAGTCGTGCATCATTTGGCACGCTCGTAATTATTTATGCCACCGGTTAGTGAGCGGTTTGACTCAATTTACTGCTTAATCTGATTCACTAAGGATGATACGTAGTGATGTATGACTTTGCTTACACAATTTTATGGGTATGAGTTGCCACGATTTCAATTGTTGCCAGCAGGTGCGCGGTTTCGAAATGTGCTGAAAACTACGAACACAGACACATGCTGCGAATTTTTTTAAACGGTTTAGATTTGATTAAATATTATCATTAACAAGCCTTGATATAGGTATGAGAAAATGGTAGCAGCCCAAAGCCGGGACCTAGCAAGCCAATTTAGTGCATTAATGCAACGCACTGAGGCCACCGCTACATAATTGACGCAGTAAATAATCACATACGCATAACAACCAATGTCGAATGACGAAACAAAAATACATGATGGTATTCTAACCACAGAACCGCATTAACAATTTGCTTAGCGTTACCCAACTAAATAACTCAATACGGTGTGACAACGTAGCATCGTTTGACAGTGCACTTGTGGATTTCGGCTCGCTAGCGGCTCATTTGCGATGTGAATTTACGAGGTAATGCCGTGGCAGGCGGGATAGAGTCGTCAGTCCCATGTAGTGCAACGCTAGGCAATAAATTAGCGCTCCGAGAGGTGTGTTCCCACGAACGCTAAACCGTATCAAGATGGTGGTGCGCGGAACAGCGCCGCTCCAAGCCCGCTCGAAACGGGGACACGGGCGAAATGCTTTATTTTCCCCGCGATTTATTTTCTCTATGTGACATTTTGTTACGTTTTGTTAGGTGTCACTCGCTCACACTTGCAGCGTACATTGTTTCAATTTATGCAACAGCGGTTTCAGTGTTTGTTGCGGATTATTGTTATGCACTGTTGTTCAATATACCACTGTTATTTTATCGTTTTTTGTCGCTCTTGTATTTTTACTATTGTAAAAATACAAGAGCGACACACGCGAACTGCAATGGCAGACGTGCAAAAAAGGAAGAACGAGCTAGCACATCAAAAAAGAGCTATATAACAATGACCACTGATTAGAATAGAACATTCTAATGTCATGTAAACAAGGCTACAGATTTACAAGTATATATTCTAACATAATGTTAACTCAACTTATTAGTCCCATCTTGCGTTTACTGGCTTATTTATCCAAATATTTCTAAGCTTTTTAGACTAATTTTCCAAAAGCTGTTGCTGAAAAGCGTTAATTCGCTGTCGATCGCTTTGTCGTTTGAATAAAATCTAAACTAAAACAATTAAACTGAACATTCCAGCCTCACACGAACACCATTCACCTTGAGCTCATTGAAATTAATTAATTGAATAAATATGATTAAGCACCACATCCGTAATTGTGATCGATCGGGTGTCCGAAGTCCTAACAATGATATTCGTGGGTTTGACCGGATAGAAATTACACAGTCGCTATTAATATCCTTGGATCACGATATGAAAGTGGACGGTGATTTGACGAAATGACAAAGCTTTGAAGGGGCGCACACCGGTGGGCGTGTGATGTTGTATAATCGGGTGTTGAAAGATTAAGCTACCACTCTTTGGATTTAATAATGTCCGAACGATTTCTATTGGGCGAATTCAATTCGAAGTTTCGTAAGCTGAAGCTTGAAGACTGAGATGTCTTCGAAAGTTTAACTCTTAGATTGACTTGGTCAGGATTTTTGCTATGCGAAATATAGAGCTGCTATCTAGGCACTATTATAAAAGCTGCATTAATATGGTATAATAAGACAAACGATAAGAAAACTAAAGGTATAAAAACTGATGAAATAGGTACCAGATCTAAACTAGCAACGAAACTATTTCATGCAAGCTTATACCGATCAATAGTCCCAGAAAATCAGAACAGGATACGAATTTCCACATAATTAATGGCTAATATAGCCATATATATAGTATTAGCAGAACTATATCAGTATCGACTGTCTCATTGTTCTAGCCCAAGTTAAAGTTAAGCCACTTCTCATAGGTAGCGAGTGACCCAAAACTGGCGGGACCGTCAGTTCGTGACCCGGCCTGACACCGATCTAGTAACCGCTCCGTACCCATTGTCTCTTGGATTCGGGGATGGTGTAATTTATAAACTGTTTCTTTTAGATGCATTTGCAAATAATAAATTAAAAGTATATATGATCCTGAGAGCAACCTAGAACCTATAATGATGTAGTGCAAAGAAACTTGAACCAAGTTTTTTTTGGCACGGATGTCAAAGACAAAGCTAAGCGGAAGAAATAGATGAGGAAGGCTGACGTCATTATCCCACCAGCCATTCTCCATGTAGCATTAACAGTTGGGAAGAAAGACAATTTGAAAGTATAAATTGGGCTATAAAAATTCACTGTTAAAGTAAGAGTCACGGCGTACAAGCGAAAAGGAGAAGACCTAGTAAGGCCCTCTGCTTTCTGCTTGCAGTTTTATTCTGGTCATCTTGTAATCTCTACTTATAATATAATCTCCTGTTAGTATGTATTGTGTAGTATGTGCATTAGAGAGAACACATTTTCATTTTTTTTTTAATAATAAATTCCAATACGATTAATTCAGTCGCAAATCTTTAAAGTGTTTAAAATTAGTATTTCTTCATTAATGTTATTTACATTAACGTTTCTTCGTCGTACCAAAATGGCTGGCTTTTGCCCTATTTCGTGTCATTGAGTGGCCCTTAAAATTTTAATGACTTTATCTAAAATAGTTTATTGACAAGTTAAATAGTAATTAATAAACTATTACAAATAACGTGGGTGTATGGAATGTAGTAATTTTACAATAAAATTAAACTTTGAGATAACATTTTTACTGCCACTGATAGGCGTTTATGAAAAAATAAAGCTATTATTATTTGTAACTGTACTTTAAATGAGCTTTTAAATATTTATTTGTATTGTAAATTGGTCAATTATATCACTTTCCATTTGGATAGGTTTCTTTTTACAGATTCTTCACCAGCTTCGCTCATACTAGAAGTCGCTTTGAAAAACTGTAAAAACTCGTTTTTATTTAACTTAATTATCTCAACTCTGAACATTATTATCCAATTATCCCTGATTGATTTCATTTTATTTCTAGGGTCTCCTAATATATTAGTCTCTTACAATATGAGCACGTACAATTGCTGCAGATACCAAGATGCAGTTGTACGGTTCTCTGATATTGCCCACTCTTATTTATCCTGGCTTTATTGAATCACAGTGGTAAGAATAGGATTCTATAGAAAGTAAACTAATCTGCGACCAAATTTTTTGTTTGTGCTCGATCTTGAGATTTGTAAGTCGAATCAGCCAAATCATCCACAACAAATTAGTTTAACGTCTTTCTCTCTCTCTCTCTCTCAGGTTACCGTATCTCCTCTCTCTCTCTTCTACACTCAGGTTACCGTATCTCCTGCCAGGGTTGCGAGTTTGTCCGAAAGGGATATCGTGGTCCTGGCACACAGGCAAATGAAAGAACACGGGTGGGTTTTAGTCAGTAAAAGTCTGACACGCCCTGCCGCTCCGCCCAGAGCGGGAGAAGTTATTTGATAATTTCCCAACCGAAAAAAAAAAAAAAAAGGTACATAGCCGAAAAACATCTGGCAAACATCAAACAAGTTATAAGAGAGATACTCTTATAACTTGCAGTACAATAGTCCCGATAGCACCATCATTCGGATAAAGCTCGTATCAGTAATTGAAATGTGTCGCTCTGTCAGTTTAGTCATACATAAGTATATTGCACAGTATAAAAAACACGAAACTTTTTTATGCATTTACTTATGCAACTCCATAGCTAATAATATGTTAAGAGTGTTAACAATAATTAGCTATGTAGCCTGACGATCATACCTGAAGATTTTTGCGAAAATGTAAATAGTTAGCAATGTATTTTGATTTTACAAAGAGTATTAAATGTGTAAGATTTAAATTTCTCGGGAATCATGCGAATGTACGGCTTGTGTAGTGTAAATGTTGTTAATCAATTTATTATAATGTATTTTAGTAATATTTTATGTTGGATATAGTTTTATGGACTTTTGATTAAATCGCACAGATTAACATATACTCTGAGGTTCCTTGACAAAATTGTGTTCTCAAAATGATGTAACGCCATCTTAACATCATTCAAATAAAAAATAGATGCATCTTCAGATAGTTCAAACTATACTAGATTCGATCAAATCTTTCAACACAAATCTATTAAACATTTATTGCAACGAATCAACACCATTGTTCCGAATCATTGACATTACATGACTTCAATCACAATGATATAAAACAAAAGATGGTTGCACAAGCAGTTGAAGCAGTAAATGATCTCATTTGGAAACCATTGTCTTGACCCGTACTGGTCCAGATTAATGATTGGTGACCGATTCCGTTGAAGGATTTAGATTGGTATCGGTATAGATATTAAGATTACAATGGTCTTTGGCTAGTTGAGATTTGTTACGAATCTTAGTACTCTGTGTACCAACCAGCAAATTAGCATCTAGTTATACAAGACCTATATAGGTTTTCTTCTAGTCCTAAAATGTTAATGTTTATGAGACTGCCTCAAGGATATACCTCAAGTCATAATTTTCCTGCCCTTATCCCAATTTATTTGGAGTTAGACACTCCCTTTCTAGCCATATCATCTTTCACACAGTCCATCCATCGTTTCTTTGCTTAGCCCTCCACATTCATACTTAAAACTTTCTTGACGACATTTTCCTCATTGCTTTTTTTATTATATTGCTATATTATAAAATAAATAATGATCTCGTTTGGAATTCATTGTCTTTACCCGTACTCGTCCAGATTAATGAATGGTGGTAAGAGACACCGATTCTGTTGAAGGATGAAGATTGGTATCGGTATCGATATTAAGTTTACAATGGCCATTGGCTACGTTGATTGAGATTTGTTACGAATTGTAGTACTCTGTGTTGAGTGTTTGTCTTTTGTTTGAGGGTTTTCTCTTTGATTTTGGTAAGTTAATTAAGTAATTAAACTTTACTATTTGGTCTAAATATTCGTTTGGTGTCAAATCTGATTCTCATTCTCGCTGTGAGCATTGAAGTGTATCTACCATGCATTAGATATACATAAATATTGAATCAAATTTACTTTCTTCCACAAGAGATAAATGACATAAAGTGACAATTTATCACCTATCATTTCAACTCTAAATGAGTTTGATAACATAAAACAAGCCTACAGCAAATAATAGTCTTTTTAACCCCTTCATAAAAACGTAACGTAACGTATCTCAATGATCTCTTTCCTTGGAGGATATATATAAAAATTGGTATATATTATAGAAAAGTATGTATGTGTTTATAACATATTTATGTACTTGTGTACCTATTTCATTTATAATGAACTATGTTATCTTGTAATATTTTTTATTATCATTATTATTGGTTGTCTCAATCAGAGCACCTGCCATCTTATCTCTTCACCACCCTTGGTTGACTGGTAGAGAATGCCTAAGGCATTAAGTATGCCTTTGTACCTTATTGTGTGCGAGAAGTTTAAATAAATAAATAAATAAGCACAGTGACTATGAGACTACAATGAATGTTTTCGGGGTAATAAAGTCATAACCGCCATGCTTTGCTGTCAACGAATTCCAGAAAAAAATCTTTATTTAACCGTTTTAGGAAGTCAATTGACTTAAAATAAACTTTCCAAATAGACACAATTGCTCGCTAGTTCGCACAAAAATAACAAACAAGAGACGACCAATACACAAAAAAGATGTAAAAAAAAATGAGAAATGAACTTCGTGATTGCACGGTTATCAAAACAAAAGGATTGGTTCAAAATGTCATGGTGTTCAGGGGAATCTTATGGCTTTTTGTGGGGTTTCTATGAAAGGGGGAGGTAACTGTTGAGGTTCATTGAAGAGTTAGAGGGGGGGAGGAGGGGACGTGTCCGCTGGACCGCGTCAGGTCACGCCGCGGCTGACGACCGACGACCTGGCTGTTTCCATTGATATCGACTAAATGTAACAGATTTTCATGATTAGATAAAACAATTATTATGACGTAGATATCTATAAAGATAAGCAAGTCATGAAACCAACCTAACAAACATACTGAAAATAAACAGATGCCCAGAAAATGAGGGCTATGCTCTCGTCACAAAAGCGCCACCTGGTGGAATTTATTGGAACTATATTTCAATACCCGGGGGGAAAACTCATAATTATCATCGTAATAAAAAAAACAGCAGTTAAATTAATTCCAATAAACATCTATAGGATACATAGGTTTACCCTTACAATCTACTAAAATGCACGAGAACATACGAAAATCGCCTCTTAGTCTGAGTTCCCTTGTGACGGTCATCAATGGACACCACCCGTCCATCCAACCTCCGACACGGAAGGTAAAGCGTCACGACCTGACAAAAAATCATCACAATCCAAATCGTGACCAACACTGTCCCATTCACAATCACAACACTGTCTGAGAAAAGCCTACGTGCAACTATTTTCGCAGCCGAAATGCATTCGATGCGCCACAGAATAGTCCTTTGTCAGTACCGACAATTAAAAAAGTAAAAATCACTGGCTTTTACATTAATTTTGTTTTATTCCTTTTTGTTGTTCTATAACTATTTTTTCTCTACAATACCAGTTTGATAAATCATTACCAAATTTTTCTCTTTTGCAGTCACGCGCTCTCTGTTCGTTAAAAACTTAATTTAAATTACGTCATAAAAATATTTAATTGCCAGAAAAATAATATGCACCAAATACTACTATAAAAACACGTTTTTATCATACAAATCCAAAAAAGTATTTATTTGTCTATGCAAAAGTTTACAACCTACCTCGATAGATGGCGTTGGGATCGAGTTAGATCTCGCTATGGTTTCGTTACCGCGATTTGGTTGGGCTCGAGCCGGGAATTTCAAAGTTAACTTTGCGCAGAGGCAATATCGTAACCAATGAGGTTAATCCGAGGTGCGATTATTGCTAGTTGAAAACTTTACCAATACCCCGCCGTGTGGACGTGAAATACCGTCCGCGTTGGCAATTTTTGAATGGCCGTAATTGGCCTGAGAATTCCCTTGAAAATGGCTGGTAGGCCGCTAAGGTGACGGATGAAATCGGAATACTGAAAAAACTTTTAAAAATAATTGCCATAATTATATCGTCTTTTGTCAGGAGCAAAATTAGCGTGGATTTTTTAAATTAAACAATAGATTGCACAACTGTTGTATAATATGAGGTATTCAAACACGAAAGTGGGTTTATCACACGAGGCAAAGCAGAGTTATCTACACCCATGATATTATGAATATGTATGGTAGCTCGCCGTCCGATAAGGACCAGGCCCGGGTCGACGGCGCGTTGTGTTCCACGCGCGCCTCAAAGAGACGTCAGCACGAATTGACGGGGTCCATTAGGGCCAATGCCTGCCAGGGTGGCGAGTTTGTCCGAAAGGGATATCGTGGCCCTGGTATACAGGCAAATGAAGGAACATGGGTGGGTTTTAGTCAGTAAAAGTCTGAGAGCGGGAGAAGTTATTTGATAATTTCCCACCCAAAAAAAAGGACCTATGCTGAGGTCAGGTGACGATTACGCAAACTGGTGGTAAAGATAAACAGATCTTGTCGTGCTGTAACGACTCGGGTTTCGTGGTCCTCCTGGACAGTGCACGAAGCCGCCAGTCTATCGCCAGGTGTCGATGATAAATTCTTTGAACGGCAGAACGACTGACATGCACTAGTAGTGCGCTTACATTTCGCTGACTAAGCCCAGACTGAAGAAGTGTTACAGCTTGCGCGGCTACTTCAGGTGCAGTATCCCTAATTTGAACGTCAGAATGTATAAAAATATAAAGACAAACAATTTCAATACTCTTTTTATGCAAAACAAAACAAATAACGAAATAACTATTGACTTATAGATGCTCTAATCAAAGCTTTTTGTTCCTTTAAGAACGACCAAACTCTGATTTTCTTCTCTTTTTTAAATCCGAAATGATGGCCAGTATGTCAGCTTCAAAACTGCATAAAAACTTTTTCTTTGACTTCTGATCATTATTTTGATGTTTTAGATCAACATTAAAATGCACGGTGGCTCGATTTAGGAGTCCAGGAGTGTATACAAAATGGAAAACTGCATGACTGCTGTATTGTTATAAACAAGAAAATTACTAGCTGTAATCATAATCATCATCATAATCAGCCTATAATGTCCCCACTGCTGGGACACAGGCCTCCTCTTTGTGAGAGGGAGTGGGCCGTAATACACCACACGAGCCCAGTGCGGGTTGGTAGATGTCACGTGTCTCCGAATTTTTGGTTCGAGGACATGCCGGTTTCCTCACGATGTTTTCCTTTACCGTTTTGAGAGCAGTGGTGATGAATTTATTTACACAAAGTAAAGTGCCTGCCTGGTTTCGATCCCACGACCTACAAACTCGTAAGGCGGGGCATGACCACTGGGCAACAACTACTCTCTAGCTGCAATGCGTTTGATTAATATAATTTTCCTCATGCTGCTCCTCCTCCAACTTACCGATTAATTCAAAACTTCCATGAATATGATTTTTGTACGTAATCATTAACATGTACTTTTGACACATGAATGACTTATTAATCAAGTTGGCTGCTTGTTATATTGCGTACCTTAGTCCTGCATTAGACATCATTTATCTGCCTGTCTGCGTAAACTGCATACGGTTCTCCTAACATGTTGAAATTGTATCCATTAAAATAATTGTTGTTAACGTAAGCTTAGTAATGATTGTTGTGGTTCTTGCGGTTTCTGGCAAGGAATGGGGTGTGTTACACATACGTAGTGGGTATATTTTTGCGTACACGCATTTCACCACTTAAACATCACTGGTGAAATGCGTGTACTTACTAGTATACACCTATGCCCAACCCTTCGGTGAATACATGTTATGGTGGTTGTTTCTGTGACCTTAGCAAATTTTAGTTGGACTAGAAGCTGACACCAAGAGCTGGCAAATGTGTTTGGGCTGTCCAATAGGATTGGCTTTATCTAATTGACTCTTGATTTATGATGATTGGCAAATTAGGTGCTTGTAATCATGGGGTAGCTGCCAAAATCGTGTGAAGACACTAAGTTAAGGCTGCTCTGTCCATAATTACTCATTTTAACACAAGCAATGAAAAGCCGGCCGAGCCGGCCGATGGCCGGTGGAGCAGACGAGTCCTGGAGTGGAGACCGCGTATCGGCAAGCGTAGTATGCGGCGCCCCCCAGCTAAATGGACCGACGACCTTAAAAAGGTGGCTGGCACAGACTGAATGCGGAAAGCGGAGGACAGGGTGTTGTGGCGCAGTCTGGGAGAGGCCTATGTCCAGCAGTGGACTGCTATAGGTTGAGTTGATTGAATGAAAAGCTAGCCTATTTAACCGAAGATAAATGGAAACAAAACACTACAACTTTTAAATGCAGATCTGTCACAAAGAAAAGGGTGTCTTGTAATATATAAAACCTTTAATCATACTTGTAACATAATCTGGGCTTTTAAAACAAATGACCGTCACTAAAAGGATTTAAAATCGATACAAACAGTCGGCCGGATTACGTTTCGATCCAGATTTTATACTCATGATTTGACATTCATACTCGGTGAAAGCGCTCGCTTATTACCAATCGATTCAACTGATAATCGATCGTTCGGTTCGCATAATCGCATTAGCATCACGGGGGGTCCCGCTGTACGCGTGCCATTGCACTTCGTTTAGTGTTAAAATTACAGCCATATGAACGAAACTTACCAATCCTAACTTTTATTTTGCAATAGATTAGTTATCTGCCACGATCAGATTTTCAGACCAAGGCTCAGTTTACTCTACATTACACTAATTAGCTTTCAAGTTCTCATGTACAAAGTGACAGCTTATTTGTTATTCGAACGGAAATATTGGCCAATGTTTTGTCTGCTCACTGCCTTACGAAACATGGAATCAATCAAAACTGTACTTATCGAAATTAAAGGACGTTGCAGCCACGATCTCTGTGAGATGAATCGCTGAGCGTTTAAAATTAAAGTATATTATTAATTGCGTATCCTTGCGTGTCCCGGGCATATTTACGTCATTTAAGATTCAAAATTGACCGAGATGTCGTTTTGTTCGTGATTACTAATGTGGGTATTATAATGCCGCGTAATTTTAACGTTGTGCTGTGAGTCATTATGGGCAAATGAGTGATTTAGGTGGCTGAGTGGTATGATAAAATATGTGACGGCGTCGAGCCGGCCGGTCGGTGGCGTGCGAGGAATGTCAGTCGGGAGCCGATGCCGTACGGACACGGCGACGATAATCAGATGCAATGGAAGCGTGAAATTACTGTAGACGGACCGCAGGAATATTTTTGATATTGTTTATATGATATTTGCGAAGGAAATCGACGCAGTAGCAGGTAGCGCTTCAAATGCGGCAGAATCCTAAAATATTTCATCTATAACCGCGTTCATGAACTTCAACGAGAGGGTTTGAGAGGCATGAAATAACGTTGGATGGTATAGAAACAGATCTATTCGACGAGGATCTAATATCGACGAAACACTGAGCAAACGACTACAATGTAGAATCGTTAATGTGAATTCAACAATGGCTGATGGTAATGATGATACTTATAAAAGGAATTCCTTAACTTTTCTGTCTGTAGTTTTCTAAGTCGAGACGGATCCTAGATTGGCAGTTCTATCGACAGTATGAAATTAAACCTGACCATGAACTATATCAATAGCTCATACATATTCAAGATCCCACAAAACCCATACAAATATAAATCTCAGCGTATGATAGCGCGGGCGGTATCAGGCGTGATTCATACGCTCTCATTACTGACAGATGGCAGCGTAATAGCTCGATTGATTTACGATACCGCTTGATTTAATCGTTGCGTAATCGAGTATCGACTATCGATACTCTTGACGCACCGATTGTATCGTCCTTTTATCGAATAAAACACGCATCTCGCTGTGGGAATATTGAATGATGATGCTTTTGAGTTGCGGTTTGTAGATTTATGTGCGTATAGATTTGAATGTGTAATTGCTGGTGGAGTATTGAGCTTTTCATTTAATGTAATGATATTATCAATCCCTTATTAAACCTGCTTTGTATTTATCCAAGATCTTTTCTAAACATAGGCTTCGCCTAAGCCGCGCTATAATTACCCTGCTTCGCCTTCCGTTATTCCGTATCCAACTAACCCAGCCGTCAGCTGTTATGCCCGGGTTACACGAGGATAGTTATTTAAGCTAGGATACCAAGATTGTTGTATTAATCTAGCAAGCTAGTCACTCTGGCCTCGAGTATACAGAACTATCCTTATTTTTAAGCTAGTAAGCTACTCAGAAAGATAGTAGCTAGTGTGATAGTTTAATAACATGTAATGGGGTTCTATTTTTAAGCTAGTACCGCCACCACTGATTTTACTATCCTGGCTTGTGCACCAGGCTCGTGTGGCCGGTATAGCTAGTATTCAATCGTATCATTTTACTCTACGGACTTCAGTCACTGGAATGCTACTGGCTTGAAATTTCCTAGCATCGTGTAAACGACGCTACGAAACGTCGTGTAAACGACGCATGTGCCAAGCCAGGATATTATTTGCTTGCTATCCTAGCTTCAAAAACTACTCGTGTAACCCGAGTATTAAGGCTTGATTTGCATGACCACGGTCTACCCTTGAGGACACATTACTTCAAGTGTCACCTATTCTTTGACAGACTTATAGAGATACATTTTTAATTAAACAGCAGCTGCGTTACTAAATGTTACCAAAAAAAAACGGACGTTACCCCATCTCATGGTTTAGTCGTATACTAATTGTAACAAAGTGTAAGCTCGATATTGAACACGTCAGTGCGCAGGTGGCGGTCGCGTGTGTACTATCAGCAGGCTACCGACGCTTTTTACCATATCTACGACATGGGACAAGCCGTATTTGTTACTTGACTATCAAATTCCACACGCACTTTATAATATAGAAGTTAATTTATATGATTTTTTTACACTATAATGTATTGCACATTATTTATTCAATTATGGTATTTATAGCAGTTATATTAACCTGGTTAAACTGGTAGTCGAACCTTCATATCTAAATATTGTTCGCCAAGATAGACCAGCTCTCCGGATTTAAACCGATGATCACTTCGTTGCTAGTAAATCATCGTCCCAAAGATTATATGCTTTATCATTTGGCTAACATCTCAGTTCCTTCGAAAGCACTGCTTTTGTCTGTCCATCAGCAACCAGCACCTATGCTGGACCGCATCCGACTATTTTTGGTGTATTGACACATGCATGTATTTTCTATGATGTCTTCCATTTCCGTGTTATCACCTAACCGCTTAGTCTCACTATCCATCTTATCCTCTTCAAAAACAACCTCTTTTGTCTCCACTTATCGTTCCAATAATCCTACTACAGCGTTTTATTTCTCATTTCTCCGACCAGGATGAACGTCTAAATTCATGGTCCGTCCGTTTGTCACGGCGGCGACAGGTAACATGCCCTGCCGATAACACTTCTTGTATATTGTAACCGTTTTGGCAGCTCGGTGACGTTTTATCGATGTTTCTTTTACGGTTGGGTTTATTTGCATATCGTATTTCTGGGTATTTTGTTGCTGTTGATTTGTTTTTGTTTTGTGTGTAAAGTTTGTAGTAAAGAGCGTCAGGAGGCTCTTTTCTTTCCAAGAATTAGCTAATAAGTATTTTTAAACTCTCATGTAAACAAAAAAATCTAAAGTAGAGCACTTATTTGGCTTTAGTGTTTCTTTTTAACATGTATCTTCGATAACTTCGCAAATAGCGTATCTATTATAGTTCAAACACATCGGCGTAAGGTCTTCGACACGAGAGCCACATTCGGCACGGGCCAACCGGCCAGTAATTATTTTAAGTGTCAATAAATAATAAAGTCGGCCGCTCGCTGTTGAGTGCCCGTCCATCTCTCTTATCTCAATTCTTAATGCGCCTCTTTGCTCGTTATTCTTTTTTCAAGACCGTTTTTATTTCCTTTTTCGTTTATGTCATCCAGTGGAGAGGTTAAATTCTGTGTTGACAGCGTGAAGGTTTTATGTTTTAATCTGGGCTTTATGGGCGTTTAATCGCGTGTATTAGAAACAGTACGTCGTCGTTCATTTCTTGTTATAAAAGCTTATCTATTTTATGTTCACTGATGGAGGTAAAACCAAATGTGTGTTATTGTATTATAATATATTCAAAGTAAAACATAACTGTTGGTTTAACTGTCGAATAATAAAACGTAGGTAAGATACGGTTGACTAAAATTAACAATGCGATCTAAATAAAGTTGATATAATAAATCAAAATGTAACAAGTGGACATGGTTTTGTTGTGTTTGGGAACACAGCGGTCCATCGATCACGGCGCGTTCGACTCTGGATTTATGTTACGTAATTGCGGTGCGTGCGCGCAGCTTATGCGCACAACGAGCGATGCCTTCGACATTATGTTGTTTTTCAACGGTTAATGTCTTGATATCTCTGTTAATGTGGCAGTGAAGTGTAAGTTTATTATTATTCGCATTGAGTAATTCTTTAACACTTTCAATAAGTTTAATGCAAATGTCACCATGTCTAAACACCACATCAAATGAAGTATCGTAACATTTATTGCCGATCTTGAAACGGCTTCATGTTTTATCTATTTATTCAGGTATTTTTGTGGTGTTAAGTTTTGAAGTAACAACACACAAGTTTGTGAAGAGGCCAAGGTCAGGAGACGAAGTTCAGTTGTGGTTAGAGACGCTGCTCGGCCGGGGTTAGATTAGTGTAATCTTCGCCACAACTCTGTCAAGGTTTCCAATTATGAGTTTATACACTTACGTGGCCATTACAGCGATTGAGGTGTAGACTTTTAGCAAATATTTGAATAAAAGTATTTTTTTAGGCTTGTAAACAATTGATTGTCTTTTTTGCAGCCTCTTCATTGTTTTAAAGGTCATAATGTTTAAGATTTATTGCTTAGGTTTTCCTAATCATAAAATTGATACAGCACAGACTTTATGCTTTTGTCAAAATGTTCCCTTTTTTATAAGAAATTGCACACTTTCTTTAACCAGACCATGCTTCACATATTGTTCTTTCAAGCTTTTAAAACGCTCTGAATAAACTGTACCTTATTATTGGAGCTGAACCTAATCTTGAAACCTAAGTTTTAAGAACTAGTTAGTCATTGATTATGTCGAAGAACTTCTAAATAATCTAAAGTTATGGTTTAAGACATTTATTTCTCAAAAACAGAATACAATTATTATTCACTTAGAATGAGAAACACTGGTTGCATACATATAAACGTTCCTTGGAACGAGTATCGGAACGGTATGTTAGAGGTTAGAAGTAGGTACAATAATGTTAGTCATTAACTTATCAAAAAGTTGGTAAAATAAACTATGTTAAAACTTTTTACAAAAAAATAAGAACCGTCTACCAAAAATGAAAACACACAAAACAAAGTGAAAAATAACTTTAATTTCGGAAGTCGGTGTCTTTGGATCTGTATTTGAGTTTTTTGCCACCAACTTCTGAAATTAAAGTTATTTTTCACTATGTAGTGTTATTTTTGATAGTCGGTTCTTATTTTTTTTGTAAAAAGTTTTTTTTATTTTTCACTTTTTAGTGGGTGAGTTTTGAATTTATCTAAGTTACAATAGCCTAATGTTAACTGCTCATCACCTTTTACAAAATATTGCTTTTCCCGATGCTGGGACGTTGATTGTTCAGGAGTTCTCCTGGTAAGAACCAGGAGAACTGCCACTCACCATATGCATAGTGACGAGCATAAATTGCTTAATCGCAACCCGTTAAATAGAGGTACTCATTATTATATTGCTCCGGTGGCCATATGTGGCCATCATCAGTTCCACTTCACCAAATGGTGCTTTCCGAGAGCAAATGCACGAGTCTACTATAAAAAATAAAATAAATAAATAAAAATACCTAAATCGCTATAGGTTTTTGCCTATAAAATTTGAGGGTTTCCCTCGATTTCTATAGGATCCCTCATCTGATTCTGATTTGGTGGCAATGGGACCACCTCGGGAGTATACCCTTTCGAACAAAAAAATAATTTTCAAAATCGGTCCATAATTAACGGAGTAATCGCGTAACCAGCATACAAAAACAAAAAAAACACCGCCGAATTGAGAACCTCCTCCTTTTTGGAAATCGGTTAAAAGATGTAGGTAAGCTGCAAAAAGTATTGAGACAATAAATAAGTCTCTATTAGAAGTTAGCTAGCTCACTAGTATGCTTTCATTGCACTTGCGAAATCCTGTACCTACACCTTTCGTATTTTCTCGTGTTCCATCTGTCACTGTTCACTTCCTTCGACGCCTAATACAAGCTTTATGAAATACTGACGTCACACTGCACATAACGGTTCTAAACAAAGCAAGGGTGCAGCCAGCCAGAAAGTTTAGTAATCTTCCTAATGAGAGGGGACATCTCTCGCGCAGCTCCACTCTGTGATTAGCGAGCCGCGTGGCGCCACCGCAAGCGCCTTGTCATTTCACCGGTACCTGTGCTAGGTAGACGAGCGTCCTCGAAGATGGATTTGTAATGTTGGCGATTTTTTGGTCGTATCCAGGTAGGTGCTAGCTAGGCAAGAGTCTTGAGTCTCCGCAAGGTAGATTATCTCGAAAGTCTAATAACTGCTTTATCGACTGAAGAGCTTAGACTACCAAAGCTGGGGACATAGAAAATAGACTTTTATTCAGCCGCTGGCCTGTTGGCTGGGCTGTTTATCGAAGCTGCAAATGACGAAAGTGACGAATGTAGGCCATCTTCACACTTCTTCATCATCATTCAGCTGGAAAATGTCCACTGTTGGACTCTGGACTTACGTCTACACTCTTTGGCTCTAGTGATTTTTACTAGAACATATATAACTAACACTTAACTATCATATAACTAATACATAACTAACCGTAAATGAGAAGACACATATATAATCAACCTATAATGTTCCCACTGCTGGGACACAGGCCTCCTCTCTGTAAGAGGGAGTGGGCAGTAATCCGCCACGCGGGCCCAGTGCGGGTTGGTAGATGTCACATGTCTTCGAATTTTTGATTCTAGGACATGCCGGTTTCCTTCACCGTTTTGAAAACAGTGGTGATGAAATAATTTACACAAATTAAAGCGCCTGTCAGGATTTGAACTTACGACGAGTAAGACTCCTATGTTGATTGATATTAGAGTTATTTTCCTTTTTCCGATCTTCGTCACTTTCGTGCTAAGTCTGCCGTGTGCATAGTCCTGATTACGAAAGGCGTTTTTCGGTGAGCACTGTCGGTGTCGCTAAATTTAAACGCGACTACATCTAAATCCGGCTCCCTATAATCCTTTTGTTTTGTATTTTCCCTTGATGTTAACTATTACTTCGGTTGCGAAAGTCAATGTTTATGCTGTTAGATATTATTTTATGTTGATATAGCGTAGTGCACGATAAGGCAGATGTAGATATGAAATTTTACGAGGAAGGTAGCATCGATAATAGCTTATCTAAGTCTCGAATCAGCATTTGTGGTAGTGATACCATAAATTCATCGTAAGCAAGTTGCAGTTTTAGGAAGTACTTAAAATAAACTGATAAATGCTACTGCGTATCTCTCTGATATTGGGAGTATTTCGAAATCGAAAATTCTTTTGCAAACAGTGAGTTCAAATCTGTTTAATTACTTTTGCGTGACGTGAAAACAATTTAACTAAAGATATCTACAAAAATATTCAATTCTCAGGCCTCGAAATAATCGATTCCAATTATTCGTATAAAAATAATATCTTCATTGTATTTTGTTGTGTCTACGCCAATTACTGTCCTAGTTTGATGTTGCACAATGTTTCTGTAATTTGTATAATAATTCTTACAAGTTTACGCTATTAGTATTAAATCTAAATGTCTGTGAATCATCCATATTTGCATGGATCAAGATTACTTGCCCTCATCATTTAACTAATGACCCTCAACGAAACTTAACGTAGACGTATTGCGTAACTCTGTGACCTGTCTGTACAAATCCTTGTATCTTTGTAGGGATTATACACTCTTATGAACCAGAAACATGAACTGTAAAAAGTGTCCTCATGTAACCGTCAGATCTACATTTAGGAAGCCTTATTTTAAACGCGTAAAATGTTATAGACATAACTTACAGTCTTATAAGCGAGAATCTACCGATTTACTCCGGCTACGGCTCCACAAGTTAGTCGCAACGCGCCGGTATCCACATTGGTTGAACAAGCAGCCAACGATGGACAAATCGCGAGCGCGTTGATTTTTTGATAAAACCGACACGCGCCAGCTAACTGCTAACGTTGGGGCCAATACTATTTTCGAAATCCATACGTTGGACGAGCAGCATTGGGGCCAATGTGTGGAGCTGGCCTTAGGCGATTGTGACGTGGTGTCGCGGTTTTGATTGTCGATATTGTTTCGACCCTACCAGAGATGAAGTTGGTTAGGTAAGGTGATCCAGGGAAGGGGTTCTGGGGATCGTCTGGCTCCCCCTATCATACAAGACCCGAGGTGTCGGCGCGTAGTATTCCACGCGCGCCCCTTTTAGACGTCACGATGGGTCTAACACCTCACCCCCCCAGACTTGAGGTGGCCCACACAATAACTGGCAATGGAAGTCGCACATGATCCCTGGTGTAAGTGTGGGAAGGGAACATCCGGGGAGGCAATTAGTCAGTAAGAGTCTGACAGACCCCTCCGCCCACGCCAGGGCGGAAGACGTCCGTGAGCATTTTTTGAAATCGGGAACAATAACAAAATATGGTTAGGTAATGTAATCCTTTTGCCTGGTCCTTTTTGCGATCGTTATTTTGTGCAATTGCGCCTTTTACCTTTGGAAATATTTACCCTAGTATGCGTGTGTAATCGATTCTCGGAGTAAAATAAATACAGTCAGTTACTAGTGATAGCGATGTTTGAAGGACGAGATGCAGCGAGCCCCGAACCGTGTCATCGATAATTATGCCCGCGCCCTGGCCCCTTGGCGTATCGTCGTGTACATAGGCTTTAGGCTGTCCATACTATATTAATATTTAATATTATAAGTGCGAAAGTAACTCGTGTTTGTCTGTTACCTTTTCACCCCTTAAATCGGCTGCACGGATTTCGGTTAAATTCGCCACGCAGGTAGACCTTTTTTTTTTTTTTTTTTTGACGCGGGGAAAAATGCATTACGCATACCCACCCATCGGGGGATGGGAGGGGTATGTGGGACTCCCCGGAAGATCCGGTATACCCACTAAACGACCCAGCGGCGCTCCTACCTCGTCTGCAAGGAGGAGGACTGGGAATCCGGCAGAGCCATAACATCCAGTCCCCCGCTGACGACCGCCCGCCTTGCAGGCGGGCCCGACACGCCCCCCCCCGTCGGGGAGGGGCCCAGGAATGACCGCGAGCGCTCTGTCATTCCCGCCCGACGTGGATGGTGAACTGTGCAATGCAGGAGAAGGCGCCCCCGCACCCGTCTCCCGCTGTTCACCACCAGGGGGCATAAGACGACGATCGTACAATCGCCTTCTCATGCCCCGTCTTCGCCTGCGGAGCGGCGCTGCGTGAGGGTCATCCTCCCGGGCGTGCTCCGCGTCCTCCTTCTGCGACATTACGTCCTCGCAGAAGGAGGCGACCGCTGTCCAGGCCCCCTCGCTTTCCAGCATCGATTTGACGACGCTGGGAAGCGAGAGGTCCTGCCCGACCGCTGCGCTCAGACCGCGGCGCAGCTCGGACCAGGCCGGGCACACCTCGAGGGTGTGCTGTGCCGTGTCCTCCGCCGCGCCACAGTCGTGGCACGACGGGGTCTCCTCCCTTTGGATCCGGTGCAGGTGCGTACCGAAACACCCATGTCCGGACAACACCTGCACCAGACGGAAAGAGAGGAAACCGTGGGACCGCTCGAGCCAATCCTTCAGAACTGGCCCGAGCGCGTCCAGGGTTCGGCGGCCGAAAACGGCAGTGGCGAGGTCCTCCGTCCAGTGACGGACGATTGCGTCCCTCGCCTCTTGCCGCACGGCCTCCCGCTCTTCTGCGGCGGGGGGCTCCCCGAGCGCCTTACGCCGCGCCGTCCATTCGTACACTCTGGTCAGCACCCATGCCTCGAGCTCCCAAGGAGGGGTGCCGGCCAGAGCGCACGCCGCCGAGAAGCCCACCGATCGGTAGGCCCTCGCCACCCGCAGTGCAATGGCCCTTTGGGGCCTGCGAATGGCAGTGGCGTTCTCCCTCCTGTTGAGGGAGTCCGCCCAAATCGGGGCCCCGTAAAGGGCCATGCTTCTAAGGATGGACATACAGAAGCCGGCATCGTGCCTTCGGACCCCCCAGGTTCGGGAGGAGCCAGGAAAGAGCATTCGCAGCCTTCAGTAGGCGCGTCGACAGCCCGCTGAAGTGTGGGCCGAAGCGCCACCTGCTGTCGAGTACAAGGCCCAAGTACTTCATCTGGGCCTTGACCCCGATACGCAGGTAGACCTGGGCTAGGACATATCATCCCAGTAGTGGTGGGATAATTCCCGATATCCACGTGGGCGAGCCGCGGGCAAAATATATTATTTAATAATAAAACATTTTATATGCTTAGGTGCGTATATAACCTGTTCTGTTTGCAATAGCAGTTAATGTGTATTCCTGCCACGCGATTAGCGGTTGGCAAAAAATATAATTGATCAAATTCCTGCCATCAGGCTCCTAGACGCAGTCATAAGCTCCAAGGGTCACCCTGCAGCTAGACAGAACTTAAGTTTTCCATAAAAACGATCAAATACACCAACGATTTTGAGTTCGTATGGTCCCGCGTTTTTTCCTGAATGCATTGCGTAAATTCGCTCTTCGTCTTATTGGAATTTGTGTAGTTTTGAGATAGGCTCTAGTTCTATTAAAATTTACACATAATTTGACTTCAATAAGCACATGACTAATCGAGTGTACTGTACCATCAAGCACGTATAGTGGCAGGCACCTAATAGCGCACGTAACACACGTGGGACTACGCTGTTAGCAGCTGATGATGAGGTGGCGTCATCCTCCGTTTAGCAGAGCCTCAGCTCAACCTTTGACCAAAATGGCCAGTTGAACGCTGACCGAAGAAACCACTTAAATATGTCCTAAAAAGCCATGTATAAAATTAAGGGAATGAGTGTAGCATAAACCTAACTAATATTAATGCCAAAGTAAGTTTGTTTGTTTAACGCTAAAACGGCTGAACGGATTTGGAAGAAATTTGGCACATGGGTAGATTATGACCCGGATTAGAACATACTTTTTGTCCCGATATTCCCACGGGATCGAGGGTGAAACCGTGAGGCGCAGCTAGTATTACTTAAGTAAGGAATTCGTCCGAGGCGCAGCTGCTTATTTAGAAAAACACAAGTTTTATTTATGGTCGACCAAATATAATAATGGCTATGACTTGTCCTAAACAAAAAAATATCAGCACCGTGTTAGAATCTAGCTCTAGAAAATTGTTATTTAAACTTTTACTATCCGACCACAGAGATCCATACAGTGTTAGTAAAGAAAACCTAAATCTAATGTTAGTATCCTAATCATAATCCTATGCTTAAGGCCGGAGTCGGACCTCACATTATCCACGTAGTACGTACTTGTAGACGTATGAAGTCCGATCAAGTGCCGCAGCATCGGACAATCCTACCGCCGCACAACGTGCTCAGGATACTGTGATGACAACTCCACTGACAACGTGAACTTCCCACGTTGTCATCGGATCTAGCAAGGTGCCATCATTGATGATGAGCTAGGCGTAGGTATACTAGAGGTCACAGACCTACTAAAGAAAGAAAGAAAGAAAAAGCATTTATTGGGACTCGCACAGATCACAAATTAAACTATACAAAAACACACTCATAGAAACATAAAGATCAAAAACAAAAATAAAGTAAAAATGAAAATAAAAACAAAGTCCTGTACGAGGCCAAAAGGCCCCTACTGAATTATCTATTAATTTTAATTTTTCATTTGTTTTTTTTTTTTTTTTTCGGACATTTTCAACGTGCACGTCTTTCTACATTGTTCTAACATGTATCATTTCAAGATAATTGAAATATTATGTAACAATATATTAATTTAAAAGAGTGTCCGTGGAGTTTCTTGCCCGTTCTTCTCCATAGGAACCTACTACGTTTTGGAATGGGCAACTAGCTTCATCTTTCTAACTAACGGACCCCTTGACAAAAGTGCCTGTACCTAATTGGTTTATTTGAAATAAATGCTTTGAGTTTGAGTTTATCTCTGGCAGTTTCTTGCCCATTCTTCTCCATACGAAACTACCTTTTGGAAGGGGCAACTAGAATCAATTCTATTTTTTTGTAAATTTTAACGTTCAAAAGTGCCTCTTATGTGCCTATTTGAAATAAATAATTTGAGTTTGCAGTTTACAGGCATCCTCATTTATTCAAAAGCATTTACATATAG
The DNA here is from genome assembly GCA_963921375.1 of Tiliacea citrago. Taxonomy (NCBI): domain Eukaryota; kingdom Metazoa; phylum Arthropoda; class Insecta; order Lepidoptera; family Noctuidae; genus Tiliacea; species Tiliacea citrago. The sequence continues at coordinate 14,685,941 of OY992803.1, forward strand.
ATAACACACTGTACAGAGTCATCACGTCTAGTTCTAATAGCTAGTCATAACGTCCATCAACTCACGCGCATCAACCGATGATGAGGTGACGTCATGAACTTTAAATAGACGTACCGCTAATGAGAGATTTGCGTAATCCCAGACTTACTTTGGTATATATGAGGCAGTTTGCAAGTTTTTTGTGACTTGGTTGTCCTCAGTGACTTCCGATTTTATTTCCCTAATTTGGCCATTCTAGTGCCTTATCTTTCTTATTTGGTCTGGGTCGGTTTTAATAGATGTTAAAGATTGAATTTAGTACACAACGATTTACCTTCTTATTAATGTTATGGTTAACAGATCAGGCGAGTTTTTTTTAGGGTTCCGTACCCGAAGAGTGCCAAACGGAACCCTATTACTAAGCGCTGTCCGTTCGTCTTTCTGTCAGCGGGCTGTATCTCATGAACCGTAATAGGTAGGCAGTTGAAATTTTCACATATTGTGTATTTCTATTGCCGTTATATGAAAAATAATAAAAATAAAATAAAGTAAAAATTAAAGGGGGTCCATACAAGAAACGTGTTTTTGACGGCGTTTTTTGCTAAATACTGTACGGTGCGGTGATACGAAACCCTTCGTGTGCGAGTCCAAATCGCAGTTGGCCGGTTTTTGTTACTTACTATTATTATTGGCAGTTTCATGGAATTGTAACAGACTGCTGACGGACCCACGTCATGCTGATGTCAGCTGCTTATAATAATTATATTTATTCTTCCACAGAGCTCATCATCCCCTGTCGAAGAGAAGCCAAGCAGTGAGACAAGCTACGTGGTAGGCACCTGGCCGCAGTGCACTCCCGGTCATACTGGGTACCTCACCGTCGCCACGCAGCCTCCGTATGCACGCAGTAAGAATATATTATCTGCCATAGTTTGTTGCACACTTGTGCTTGTGGCTAAGTAATAACAGCCGCACGGGCCAATCGATCAGGTTAAGCTACGCTGGCGGCGGTTGGTCAGTGGATCTCCAATCTTTACTCCGTCCCTCGGAAAGAACTTTATAAGCCGTTGGTCCCGGCAGTTATTCATGGATCTTTGATAGTCGTTAACAGGTCGTCAGAAGCCGTAGTCTGACGAACAGTCGGGGTATCGTATTACCCAGTACTGGGTTGTGGAGGTCAGATAGCCACTCCCTCCATGTAAAATACTGGTGTTCAGCTGCATCCGGTTAGACTGGACGCCGACCCTAACATAGTTCGGAATAGGCTAGGCAGATGATGATGATGAGTTTGTTACACACTCTTTTATGTAGGTCTGTAGGTCCTACCTACAGTGGCGTAGCTAGGGGGGGAGGGGGCTCCGCACCTAGTGCCACCTGATTGAAAAAAAAAAATACACAAACTATCATGTTTTTCTGCTCAGTGTGGTGCCGGGCGGCTCCGTGTGGTGCCGGACGTAAAGAATAGCATCACCCCATTTCTTCCCGTGGGTGTCGTAAAAGGCGACTAAGGGACTTACTAGAGAATGGGCAGCAGCGTTTTCTATGCATTTTAACACCATACTGCGATCGCCAACCGGAGGTAGGCCTATGTCCAGCAGTGGACGTCTTTTGGCTGAAATGAGGAATGATGACCATGTTTTTCAACGATAAACCACTTAGGCTTGAAGCCATTTTAACCAACTTATCCAAACTAAATGATTTAAATAAAGCAAAAAAGGAAGGAAAAAATCACGGCAGTAGTTTACAATATTATAACGAAGTCAAAAAGAAAACTAGGCTTTACAAGTTAACGAGTAATAGTCGACCAATTTACATTTGCAGTTGGAATGTATGGGAGAACATGTTTTTCAACTACAATGATAAGTTTGTTTTTGTGATAAATTCATCCCAACTACGGAACCCCTTCATTGTGCGTGATTCGACACGCACTTGACCGGGTCTTTTTTTTTATTCTTGGGTGACACCAGTTTACAGACTATGAGAGTGAGGGAAGAGAGTGCACCTGTCTGCGCACACACTTGTGCACTATGATTAATAAGTATCTCCTGCGTCGATGGCTAGTCTCCTGTCAGATTGGTCACAATGGCTGAAATTCGATCTGGACGACTATTATGACACCAGCTAACCAGACGTATAATAAAGTTTAAAAGGCCGCAAAACATAGGAAATAACTTAGGATATGACTAGATAAGTACCTACACTATCGCATTAGGTTACCCCTGTCATGATAAATGTAAGTTGGAAGCATAGATATAACTTTAATATTTCTATGGTTGGAAGCATGTGCAGTAATGCCAGTGAGCAGGCACAATGGGACCGAAAGGCTCTGGAGTCGTGACCCCGTACCAGAAAGCGCAGCGTTGGTGTATGGATGACCTGGCGGAGGATACGGGAATCCGCTGGACCGGTCGATATCGTTTTAGTTCGAGTATCCGGTTGCGTGAAATCACCACGTTTTTGTAACATAATACATGCCCACCTAAGCCGTGCTCAGTTTGCGTCAATTAAACACTTTAATATCGACATTTTGTAAAAGAAAACAGGGTAGGTACCTGGTACGTCATCGAGGCAACTTGGAATCCTCTTTTTCAGTTTTTCGCAAGTAACTATCTCAAAAACTAGACGTCCTAAATCAAAAATAATGAAAATTTCATCCCCCCGTTATGTTACACCCCTCGGCCGTTTGCTACAGATTAGATTTACAGCTGTAAATGTAACCGTTTTTTTTTTTCGACGCGCAGCACATACCACGCTGCTATTTTAGTACAGATGTTGATTATTTAGCAAAAACAGTTGTTTATTTCACTTATTGTAACGTATTTTGAAATCAGCACGGATTGACATTGGAACTGGGGGCCTAAAATGGACACTTTGGCAGAATCATAATATGATCTGCGTACAATTCATAACCCGCAATTCATATGTTTGACAGTTTTGTATGAAGTTTCGTAAAATGGTCCACAAATTATGAATTGCTATAATGAAGTCTAATGACAAATAGCAGCTGTCAAACAGATGAATTGCGGGATGTATGAATTGTACGCAGATCATAATATTATTATTCTGCCTAAGCGTCCATTTTAGGCTTACAGATCACGTGACCAGTGATCAATTCAGATAAGTATGTATGGTTTTGCAAAACAAGGTTTGACGCAATCTGAACAAGTTTACTTATAAGTAAGTTCTCAAAACAGCAAAAGAGGACAATAGTATCAAAGTAAAAGTCAAATTATATAAGAAGACGATGCACTTAGAATAAAATTACTAGGTTTACCACTATGTAAAAATAATTAAAAATGAAGCAATGACATATAAATTAATTATGTAATAGATACTTGGTGCTCACATATTTACAAACATTGTAAAAGTAAAGAAAAAAAAGAAAAGATATACTTAAAAAGATATATTTTTTTAATTATTATTATTTAGTATAAGTTTTCCTAAAAAAATTAAAGTGGTCAGTGTGTGAGCTAGGGTAATCACAGAACGTAAAATAAATATCATAAAAATAATAAATTATACAATTAAAATAGCAGCCAGTTTGATTTTGTCTAGAACTTATCAACCTTTAACACCTACCAGTGCAGTGGTTTAACTATACATCAATAAATTTACTGACATTTATCTCTTCTCTTACAGGTAAAACAAAGAAAACCAAACCGGAAACCGACGAAGATAAGAGTTCGTCAGAAAACGGTGACAAAATGGTTATTGATGAAACTGTATAATTGATAATTGACGTAATTATTATAATAAAATATTTGAAGAACCTTCTCTTTCATTCTATTTTTCAGAGGCTATTTATGTATATTAGGAAAAGCGTCGGCCCCAGAACACTGCCTTGTGGGACACCGAAGCTCACCTTTAAATCATCGCTAACGTAGTTTCCTATTTTTAGACGTTGCTTTCTATCTTGGAGGTAATCTGTTAGCAGAGCCAAAGGGACTCCTCTTATGCCTATGTTTTCTAGACTGCGGCAGCTGCGGTGTGTGTTTTCTGTGCTGTGTGAGTTTGTGTGACAAGAACGGGAACAGAGACGGTGTCGAAAGCTTTTTTGAGATCCAGGAAAATAGTAAGACTTTTTCTTGCATCCAAATTTTCGACGATATGAGAGTTAATCCTGAAACTGCGTCTTCTGTCGAAAATTGATAATTGACGTAATTATTATAATAAAATATGTTTATTTTTTATTTATAAGTATTCTATCTAGGTATCTATCTACTGCTGAATAAAAATATGTCCGAAATGGTTTTATAGGCTAGCGCATATTAGGCGGGCCGCGCCTCAAATGCACGAAAGTGATTTAGGAGGATTATTGCTATGCGTTGTGTTGCGTGCGGTGCAGCCCGCCCTAATGTGCACGAGCCTTATTGCACTGGACTACATACGGTACGATTCAAGTTTAAATCTGATCCGCCTGAAACTAGTACACACGGCTGCAAATCAAACTATACCTTTCCAGTATAAGCTAATCTCGATTTGTATAGGATTTCCGTACAGTGCGAGATTAGCGTAAACTGGAAATGTATAGCTTGATGTGTAGCCGTCTGTACCTATTGCGGTGCGCGCACCGCCGCCGCGCCGCGACTCCTGAAATCTGCTTTAGCGCAATTCCTACTAATTAAAATTGGAACACTGCGCCGTTGTTATACAGGCTTACGAAAAGAGACAGGTATTGGTATTTCTAGAGAATGGTCACTGTGGAGGCTAACGCTACTGAAAAAAACATAATATAATATAACATAATACAATTTATTGCATAAACATAGATAATGCACTGGCATTCTCTATGTTTATGCAATATATTATACATAATTATTTTTACATAATGGTGATGTAGTAATTGTAAGCACGCGAAGCCGTTAGTCCCGGCTGCCATACGTGGATCTTTGACAGTCGTTACGGGTCGTTAGAAGCCCGAAAGTCTGACAACCATTCTTACCAAAGGGTATCGTATTACCCCGTTACTGGGTTGTGGAGGTCAGATAGGCAGTCGCTCCATGTAAACTACACTGTTGTTCAGCTGCATCCGGTTAGACTGGAAGCCGACCCCACCATAGTTGGGCAAAAGCTTGGCAGATTAATGTAATAATTTTATTGTAGGTGCATCGTCTTCACATATAATTATATAATTAATGTATACAAAATATTTTAAAACATTTTAAAGGAGTAACTGTGAAGATTCTTTCTCATTTTTCTCCATACGAAACTACCTTTTGGAACGGGCAACTAAAATCAATTCTATTTTTCTGTAAATTTTGTCGTTTAAAAGTGTTTCATCAAGCGCCTTTTTAACCAGCACATATCCCACCGGTTATGTTAAAAGGTGTGGCTCTTGAAAGGGTGTCAGATTTTAAGTACTTAGGGCACATAGTTACTGAGGACTTGAAAGATGACGCCGACATGGAAAGAGAACGTAGGGCGTTGGCTGTCCGATGCAATATGTTGGCCTGCAGGTTTGCTCGTTGTACACCAGAAGCAAAAATAACTCTATTTAAGGCGTTTTGCCAATCCTTGTACACGTGCACTCTGTGGGTTCGATATACGCAAAGGGCATATAACGCCCTCAGAGTTCAATATAATAATGCCTTCAGAATGTTGTTGGGGCTTCCACGTTACTGCAGTGCGTCAGGGATGTTTGCCGAAGCACATACTGATGGTTTCAGTACCATCCTGCGAAAAAGGATTGCGTCCATGATGCGCAGAGTGCGTGGGAGCGCCAACGACATTCTGAAGGTCATCAGTGATAAGCCGTGTTGCACCATTATGGCGCATTGGGTGCATGTACATGTGCATGTACCCGGTGTGTCAAGTGAGTGCAACAGGTATTGGAATTAAAAAAATTGAGTTGTATTTGTTACTAACATAGCATAAGTTTTGTGTATTACTAACATTTTATGGATCAAGGTCCGAATTAAAGTATTTTTTTTTTTTTTTTAATAAATGATTTGAATTTGACTTTCGACATTTTATGGGGATTTCACGAAGATGTTCTAGCAACTAACGTAGCTAATGGTCTTACTGGTAAGCCAGACTGATTACCGAGCCTGTTAATGGGTACCGGATTCAGATTTGCTCACGGAAATAGAAAATAAACAACGGATTGTTATGTTAATATACTTTATTGAACCAAAAGCATTAAAAATAGGTAAAATAAATATAATTATCTTAAAATAAAATAGCTAAATATAATTGACTTGAAGACAAAATAACTTAGAATCTAAAATAATTTAGCGCTATCGTAAAATTAATATAAAATCCAGAATAGGGTATTTGGCTGTATTAAAAATATGGATAGATCAGATTTATTTTTTAATGAATCCTTAACTAAAAAGCAAGAAATAATATCCTGAAAATACGAAATAAAAAGCATTTTTTTTTTCATCATTACTGCAAAACAAATTAAGTCACAAAGGAGTTCACAAACAACGTTTATATGGTAAATTAATTGTTTATCAAACTGACTACCACCTTAATTTTCCGTAAATTCACTTCGCAACTGTCATTACTTAATGGTTTTATGAAATGGCTATAACACGGCAAATTGGCGTAGAATGTAATTTTGATAAACAATGAATTTCCCTGACTGTACTATAACATATTGACAGCTTGTTTATTACCTAGTGACGTAACGTGACCGTTTTACGCGGTACTTAGTAGAGATTAACTACGACAATATGGCCCGCCCCTCCAAAATTCAAAACGTTTGAAAGTATTTGTACGCCTGTGTGCGAAATGAGACGGCCTTCAAACATAAACCAATCACGGATTTGTTGCTCGACTAGTAGCGTCATTAATCGCTCATTATTATGAGTATGGCGCTGCACTGACGTACTCTCGGAAACGACACGTGCGTTGTCTTGAGCGATCGGCTAGTTTTGATTAGTTGACCAACAAATCTGGTAATAAGTGAGATATTACGAGTACTTTACAACTACACACAAACTCTTTCGTAAGGATGTGACTACAAACATTGAAACAGTAATTTGGAGGGGCGAATCATGTTATCACAGTTTATCTCTAATTTGAATGTATTTTTTGACTAGCTTCTGCCCGCGACTTCGTTCGCGTGGAAGTCGTCAAATACACAATATACTAAAATAACAGGCACATTTTTATAAAACTCCCTCGGCCTACGACTCACCGAGTCGCATCGCATCGCCCGCCCGCGCTATTACTTCGTGTTCGCTTATCGTTCTTTCTGACTTTTTTTTTCTTTTTGCTCGGCTCCTAAGGGTAGTAGCGCGATGTTAAATAGCCTATTACCTTCCTTAAGAATTGGGCTATCAAATACAAAAATAATGTTTCATATCCGACTGGCAGTTCCAGAGATTAACGTGTTCAAACAAACAAACTCTTCTATTAGTATTAGTATATAGAAGATAAATCAAATTGAAGTGTTTGTTTGTAATGCCAAAATAACAGCTTTTTACTAAATGCATATGAAAGTATACAGGGTCAAATTAAATTAACAAGCGAAACTGTGCAGACGTGATGGGTATCGATATCATGACACGATAAAATTAAAATTAAAAAGATATGAAGTTTATTTATGGAGATCAACGACAGCCGGTGGTATTGTTACTTGAAGTATGAGTTGACAACATCTGTTTTCTTTTGAAAACACTAACTGCGGTTGATAACCCCACGAAAGAATAATCAATTTTTTTTTTGCTTTGGCATGTTTAGGTATCGATGCCCATCACGTCTGCGGAGTTTCGCTAGCTAATTTAATTTAACTCTGTATACGGTACTACAAAACAAACAAAAAAAAATTTTTGTCTGTCTGTCTGTTTGTTCCGGCTAATCTCCGAAACGGCTAGACCGACGGGACTTTTACTGGCAGAAAGCTAATGTTATAAGGAGTAACTTAAGCTACTTTATAGAGAAAGCCGCACGGGCGAAGCCGGAGGGCAGCAGCTAAGTAGTTGTTATCAAGAAATTCAAAATTGTGAAGATTAAAATTAAATACTACTTCATACACCATTTGAGGTGGCATTATAAAACAGTCAAATACCCTAATTGTAGGAACAACTGACATAGCGCGCAAACATGTGTAAATTAAAAATACTTAATAAAGAAAATTTATTAAAATTTGGCATATTGGATCTTTTGTCGCCGCATGCGCAATATGAATGAAATTGAGATCGAATAATGTATTTAAATATTAAAAAAACGGATAGCTTGGAAGCCAAGTGATCCAACTAAAAAGTTGGATCATTTGACTTCCAAATAATTAGGTATAGAAGCTAGTACATGAAGCCATTTGAAATAAGACGTAAATCATATTTGATTATTTCAATACCGTAAAAGTATGAAAAAAACAAATTTATCGCCATTCCATTCACGTCTGCAAATTTTCAAATAAAATCGTCATAATTTAAAACTGTTTCAAGGAACTATCACAGGACTGTTGATTTCCATATAATTTAATTTCGTTAAAAACGTTAATTTTCTAAATATACGAGTATTTTATAGTTTTCTATATTTGCTACGAATATTTTATTTTAGTCGTATATGATTTTTAATTTAGGAATACTTTTTCCCCTTATTCATAAACGTTTATGAGAAATCAATTGCCATCTCCTTTATTTCGAACTGATGTATTTTTTTTATTTTTACCCACACGTGAACAAAGTCAATCGGTCGTCGAAATATTGTGTTACTGTGCGTTCACTATAACTTGACGCGGAACGCGATTGGTAGCACTGAATTTTGCAGCCATGTGATTGGTAGTTCTGTTCGTCAGTCGCCATTTAAACACAATTAAAACCTTCGATCAACAATATCGGGTCAGCACAAAACATACGTCTCGGTAAATAACAGCGCACTTGAGACGTGAGCTCTTATTTTCTTTAGTTCGCTTGAAACACAGCCAATGTAAACACGTTTCACAATGCCGCAGTGTAAATTCAAAAATCGCAAAAATAATGCCCGAAAAGGGAATTTGACGGCCGGAGTGTCTTACTTTCGGTAAATACATGTAGAATAAGTTATATTCTAAGCTTTAAACTAACAAATAATATCAAATTTTGAACAAAATTCCCGATTTTAAACCACCGGTACAAATTTTTGGCCAAGGTTGGCCAATACTCGCGCAAACTTTTGTGTAACAAAACAGTAGATGCATAGTTTATTTTAGACTTTATTACTAGGTGCCATGGTTGTAATTAGGTTGAACTTAAAACTTTTGTCTCAGTTCGTTAGTAAACAATGTAGCTGTATAAGTATATTATATTCACGCGGACAGAATTTAGCTTTGATTTTGTACGTGATCCGTTATCAAGTTTGTATTGTAGATCGAAGATTAAAACTAACAAAATTCAGTGCAGACGTTCGGTACTTAGGATCTTTGATTATTTTACGAATATAGGGGATTAATATCTACGATATAACGAGATCGCTAGGCATCTCTCTACTCTATATTATTGTTCTAAAATGTATTATTTGTAAAATATAGAAATCTAACTATTTTATATTTATAAATTAAATCTACTAAAATGAGGAGTTATGTAATATTTAGGTATCTGTTTAGTGGTCGCAAGGAAATTCTTTTAATAACTTAGTTATGGAATGGTTAATATAATTATAGTCAGCGTACAAATTGTGCATACTTCATTCTCCACGTCACTTCTATTAATATAATGCGTTAAAAATACAATACATATGATATTTATTGCAGACTTGTTTTATCAGAAGTTCGTCGGAGAGTGCACCTGTGTTTGCGCTCACACTTATGCACTATATAATATCTCCTGCGTACTTGGCTGGCTAATCTTGTCGAGATTGGCCACCGTGGCCGAAATTCGGTGTGAGGAGGCTTTTTTTTTTTAGTATCTCTTTTAGAGCTGAATTCATATTATAATGCTCAGCAATATTCTAACAAAAAAAAAAGAATCAACACAATATCTGCAATCATAATATGTTTGGAAGTTGCAAAAAAAAAAACACCTCCATTACACAATATTACAGTATAATTAAATAAGTGTTCCAGTTAGTTTTGTATCGCATCTCTTTTAGAGCTGAATTCATATTATAATGCTCAGCAATATTCTAACAAAAAAAAAAGAATCAACACAATATCTGCAATCATAATATGTTTGGAAGTTGCAAAAAAAAAAAACACCTCCATTACACAATATTACAGTATATTTAAATAAGTGTTCCAGTTAGTTTTGTATCGCTTATTGCGATGTTTAGTTATAACAAGTTACACTTTGGGGCATCATGCAATGTCGTAGGTTATCTTAGAGTCTTTGCCCAAAACTTAGACCGCGGTGTGTTGAGCGTCGCGCGAATTCGCGATCATCGCGCTCATATGTCACGTTTCGTTCGGTGAACTGAACGCGTGGTTGCGCCGCAGAGGGCGCTTTCCGGGTTTTCCGATTAAAATGGCTTATGCACGCGACAATCTTAAATAGGACGCGGGGTTACGGTATCAGTCACCAGAATAATTCTCAGGATAGTCAATATTTAAAAAATGAATTATACTTACTACAAGTAGGAGTTAATAATTAGACATGACAAATACACATAAAATACATAAAAAATACACAAGAAACCCTTGCGTAAAATAAATAATCGCCCGAGTTATATTCTCTATACTAGCCAATGGGCATATATCATAATACTAAATTTCTCACTCGGCCCACACAATTTGATCCTTCATTTTAAGGGGGCGAAGTTTTTCTTTAATATTATAATAAAACGGGCATCATTAGAGTCACAAGTGAACCGCAATAATAGAATGTTATGAAGACCATATTAACGGGGACGCGCTAAGGTAGCCCGCGAAATTCAAATTTTCTTAAGTTCTTTGCAATTTGCAGGTCAGTAACAGGTTGCATGTTGATCTAAATATGATTCGCGGCCATAACAAATATGGCTTTACGGAATTATAATCATTAGAATCAGCATTACAACTCGTATAAGTTCATAAAATCCTACTGAATGATTATTTCAGAAATAGTCATTCAATAGGATTTTACGAAGAGAGTTAGTTATAGTACCGATTCTAATGATTATAATTTTGTAAAGCCATATTTGTTACGGCCGCAAATCATATTTAAATCAACATACAAACTGTTACTGACCTGCAAATGGCAAAAAACGTAATAAAATTTGAATTTCGCGGGCTTTCTTAGCGCATCCCTCAGAAAGATTCCTCTGCTGGGTCACAGATGATGTAGTTTTAAAAACACTTGTTTAAGATCATATCGATTAATGACAAAGAGTTAAAGAAAAATAACGTAGACATTAAACGTTTTCTCTGCCGGGTCTGTGTAGTTTTAATGTAATAAACATTCGTTCAAGATAAGATCATAATTATGTGGGTGTCCAAGCAAAAAGGGAAAGCATTACTTTAAACTAGATTCAAGAGATCACGAAGAGGGGAGAGGGGTTTCTCGATTCCATTTGATTGGTTAAAACTAGTTTTAAGTAATGCTTGAGTATTGAGTGACGTTCTGTAATACGGGACTAAGTTTCCGAGATATACGCAATTTTGTAAAGTTAGGTGAAAAAATTGCATTTCGCGATTTTAATCGATTCATTATTAATTCATGCACAATTATCTACAAGTTCATTATAGTTATTCTCAAATCAAGCTTATTCAGAGTTTCAATTTCAAATGTCTGATAGAATAAAATGTGCCAGTTTTTGTTTTTTTTTAATCCTTATTATCAATTGACTATTCTAGATACCGAAACTAGTCTTAACTCAAGACCCACCACGACTAGACCCTTTTTGCTTGGATATGTATTCAAACAGGTTTGTAAGTAACCAACGTTAAAATTAAAAGTGTTGCCTCAATGATTCACACAATTTGATCCTTTCACATTCGTAGTCCTGTTACATACAGTTTACCTAAAATCGCTGAAGTCTGTCTTTAGTTGTATAGTAGGTTTGGCAGGTTTTGCGTCGAACAGTGGTCGTTGCGACTGCGCCGCGCGACCGGCCCGCGTGCTCGCTTGGTTCGCTTTCAACGCGTTTTCTAGCTTGTTACGTAGCTCGGACGATTGTTGCATCATTGTTTTGAATTCCTGCAAAAATATTATAAAATTATGAATTCGATTTTTTTCAACGTCAAGTAATTTTCAATATAACACGTAAAAAAAGTGTTTACGAAAAAAAACTTCAAATATTTAATGACTTTTTCAAAAGTACTAGTCATTCAAAAATCAACTTTATTTACAAAAGCACAAAGTTTATATTCGTTTAAGTGGACACACTATCAATTGGAAAAGAGGATTTGAATAGACATTTGGTAATGTAATAATAATTTATGCTAAACCGAGCGCATTTTCACCCAAATCAGTGTTTAGGAATATTTTTTGTTCAGTATTTTAACGAAGCGACACGCGCTTTACTTGTGATTATCGAGTGTACAAACACGCTGTAAATCTGTATGTAAGTGAAGGAGCGTGTTAGCTACACTTGGTTCAGCGTTCAGCGAGCGTGTTTGTTGGTTACACTCGGTTACTAACAAGTACAGCGCGCGTCGCTTCTTGAGATAAAAATATTGTAATAGTGGAAGTTGTTGTTGTTTATAATTCAGTCTATTAATAAAGTCAAAACAACATTTAAGGTACAATTTTGCACGTTAATATTCAACAAGAAATTTCACATACCTGTGGATGCTTAGGTCCGACCCTGGTGAGCCATTGCAGCGCAAACTCATGTAACGCACGCACGTGCGGCGCCGCACGCTGTAGCTCTGTGCCCTCGCGTAAGTACGATATTACTATCGGTACTAGAAGCCAGAGCATCTTGATACCTGCAAGGAGAAATAATTTGTGTTCACGTGCTAAGTTTTTTTTTTAAATGTTTTATTTTAATTAACGAAAGGCGTTCCCGCTAATCCGCAATGGCATAGCGTCCACAAATGCAAAAAAAAAAAGATACGTAAAATAAGCACCCAGTCTTTCCACACCGTATTTTTTGTGACTGTGTTTTATAAAAAAAAAACTTTTTTTTAATGGTATTATTTGATTTGCATCTATTCACGCTATACCCTTGCGGGTTAACGGGAACGACTTTCATTAATTAACATACTGTATAACTTTTTAATGACTTAATTAAACATTAATTTTGTCAATAAATTTGAAACAGGTATTTAATTTGAATTGAAGTATTGTTTATGATTTTGAATAGCATAATTTTATTATAGTACCTTTAGGTCCCTCCTCTACATAGCAGCATATAAAACAACATTAGAACGATTAGTGTATTGAACATTTATACAGTGCAGTAGTCTACTATCAACGAAAACTGTGGGCTAGTTTATGACGCCAGTGTATTAATTAATGTATGTTTTTATGTTCTTAAAAACCTTATGAAAAAAAAAAACACTTTTTGATAAAACTATGGTCACAAATTCGTCTTCAAAAAAATGTTGCTAACCAGTCTGCAGTAATGAAATCGCAATATACAAATCCAATCCGACCTAAATTAAATAATCAACTCACGCGCAGAATCCGGTGCAGCATTAACCAGCTCGTCAAGGGCTGTGAAGGCCGCGACGGCCGCCCGCGTGTGCGACATGTCGGCGGGGCGGCGCGCGGCGGCGGCGCGGCCGATGACGATGGCGGCCAGGCCGCGCGCCCACCACGACACGCACGCGGGGGGCGCGCCGCTGGACCACACGGAGCGCAGCACTGAGCAGCACGACGAGAAGATCTGGGAACGCGGTACAGATGTTATTTGCGTTTCGATGACTAATCGGTTAGGAACTGGCAGTCTAAAGGTCACAGCTCATTAGAGCCACCCGGCACCCACGTCGCAGCGCCTCGTCGCACGGCGTCCACTCGTTGTCGACAGGTGGTCCACGGGTGGACGCCGCGTTATCACCAATAAACGTCGCGCGGTCAACCAGTGGACCCCGCGCGGTCAACGAGTGAACGCCGAGTGGTCAACGAGTGGACGTCGCTTGGTCCACGAATTTTCGAGCAGTCTGTTAACAATTGGCACTAATACTAAAGTAAAATTTGACATTACGAAACACACGTGTAGACCACACGTGTGTTTCGTAATGTCAAATTTTACAAACCGTGAATTGGCACTCATAGCTGTCGCGCTAGATGATGAAGAAAATGAAAGACGCAACAAAAAAAGAAAGCTTATTGGGTGCACGAAACGATACGTCCGACTCGTTCGAAAGAAAGGCTGGGAATGAAGGGAGGATGGGGAGCGGCGCATCGCCAAGTATCGTCCTCGCGTGAATCATTTTATTCATCACGGTCCACTCGGGACCCGCGCGTTGGCAACGCGCAGTCAACGCAAGGCAAGCATGCGAGCAGCGAGTTGTCACCGAGCGGTCCACCCGCCGTCCGCACGTTTCCGCGGGCTTACGACCGAGGCGATCCGGTGACGCTACGGAGTTGATATAGTGAGCGCATACCCATACAAGTCCATATAAAGAATACTAGCCGCAGGAGGCGAGGCGGTGCGGAGTGGGTGCCGGGTGGCTCTAATGAGCTGTGACCTTAAATCAAATTTCGGACGCAAGCTCCGCCCCTCACTCCCCGCCACTCCGTTATGTGGTAAACGCTAATACATCGTCGATCGTGTTCGAGCACAAAACTAAATAGCGTAAGTCTCAATTCTTATTTCGTTTATAACTGAAGTAATAATGATCTATAGAAAAAATATCTTGTTTCGGTATAATAAACTATATTTTCTTGCTGTGAATATTTATTTTAGACATAAAAGCTAAACAATCTTGTTTGTTTTTTAGAATTATCCTTAAAAAAGACACGATTTTCGAATAAAAAATGTATTAAGAGAAAATATTACAATTACGTAACTGTCTTCTAAAAATAATAATCATCCTGTAGATTTATCAGCTTTATCTTCAAAAGGAAGACCATGAATTAAAAGTTAAAATTCATGGTCTTCCTTTTATTTGTAACACTATGTTATTTAGCAAAAAATAATCCTTATGATGAAGCCTTTCGATCGGTATGATAAACCTACCGGCTGATTATTTTTCTCGTGTAACGGGTTCGATGTCCGGTTCAACCATGTAATTATTTAAATATCTATGAATGCAGTTTAAATTGTTTTTTAAATTCAAATAATGTCTTCTTTCAGTAAAATGTTCCATCTACAATATTCAAGGTACTTTCCCTCCATGTGGCATATCCGTGGGACGCCCTGTTTATACCACCCTTGCTAATAAATTGATACGTTGTTCTGATAATAATAATATTTTCCCACCTCATTATCGTTAGTCTCCAGACACTGCCTGAAGTGGTTGATGCAGGGGTAGTGCAGTGGCGGCGCGGGCGTCGCTCTGTTCAGCACTACAGCCATACCGCGCGCGCCTATCACTGGCTCGATACGTTGTTCTGGCTCGTCTGTAGAAATTATGATGAAATTGGTTAAAACTAGTGACATAATAATATTTAATAGGGAATATGCACGTAATTCAAAACGTATCCATTATTTTAATATACATTGTGTAGGAGTCAAGAAACAAATTCCAATATTTTTTTCATTTTTTAATGCATTACTTATTTTACAATTAATTAATTTATGTTGCGTTTTTTTGGTGGAACGGAACGCAAACTCAAAACGCGTTCTCTTCGAAAATGCCGGAAGTGACGAAACAAAACATGTGAATAAAATCTATCCTTTGCTTGCTTGCTTGCTGAATGGTTGAATAAAGCATAAACAATAATTTAATATACAAGATTTGGGGCTGGTAAACAAAGCAGTTTCGTGAATAATGACGTCACATCATGACCGCGACAGAAACGGACGTTTGAACTGTAGTAGAAAATTGTTGGAGTTTCATAATTTTTTTGAGCATCAATCAGTAGTTCAATTTAACTTTCAATACTTTCCTTAGGTTTATATTACTGTCTACTATAAATTTAGTGAAAAAAAAAACATGCATATTCCCTATTATAATGGTGATGTCCGGGATACAGAAAAAGTAACGTAGGACGTCCTGCGTAAAGATGGGTTAGATGTGTGGGATACCAAGCGATGATAAACGGAATAACAAAAGAAGGACAAGGACACTCACTTAAATTCTGTACAAACAGAAACGTTACTGGTGCGGGTGCACAGGAGTGGTCTTATAGAGGCATGAGGAACAGGGTGTAACGTTCATTCCTCCTCTATAGTAAAGGGAGGATCCTCCGATCCTCGATTCCTCCTCGGGGTGTCGCCCGACGATTGATGTCGGGACGTTGTATTAACATTAGCATATGTTAATACAACGTAAACTCTGCTTGCGCGATTCAGGATTTTGCGTGACGTCAGTGTCATACGTAGTTCGCATGTGGCGATGTAGATGCCAAGTATTTCGATGAAATACTTGTTTTTGTTGTTTTATTTGTTTTCAGGGGCTTGTGGCTAAGTAATAGCAGCCGCACAGGTCGATGGATCAGGTTAAGCTACAGTTGCCGCGGTTGGTCCGTATATGGGTGACCATCTTTACACACCGAGACCCCTCCGTGCCTCGAAAAGCACGTTAAGCACCAACCAATAATAGCCTTAATAATAGCTATTTGTAGACCTTTACAGTTCAGAAGTCCGAAAGTCTGACAACCAGTCTTTTCAAGGGCTATCGTTTTACCCAGTAACTGGGGGTCTACTCCGAAGCGCTAAACCGAAGTATCGGCCGAATGTTCGGCCGTTTTATAACGTCCAGTTTCCTTTTTAGACTTTGAGTCCTTACCCGACTTCCAATCACAGTTTTGACTTTGGGTTATCTCTTCAAATGCTTTTTTTTTTTCGCCGTAGTCAGCGATAGTTAGCCGTAGTAAAGAAACGACCGAACATTGGGCCGATACTTCGGATTTATGTTCGGAGTAGACCCCCTGGATTATGGAAGTCATATAGGCAGTCGCTCCATGTAAAATACTGTTATTCAGCTGCATACGGTTAGTCTGGAAGCAGACCCCAACATAAATGGGGAATGGCTAGGCAGATAATGTTGTTTTTTTTTTTTTTTTCATTTTAAGTTACGATGCCGCCATGGGATCTGGGGGCAAAAGTCCTCACGCTCATGTGGGAGTGGCGCGAGGAGGCGAAACGCCGGGGCGTAACTCCGTTGCCACGAGAAATCATGGCACAGCGGACGGAGCTCCGGCGGGATCTCATGGCGACATGGAGAGTGCAATTGTCGCAACCCAGCGCTAGATACGTCACAATTGTGGCAATAAGTCCCCTCTTTGAGGAGTAGCTAGAGAGGCGCCACGGCGTCCTCACCTTCTGTCTGAAGCAGGTCCTTGCCTCACCCGGGGAACACGGTGGAGCATACGGTGGAGGTCTGCCCGGCTTGGGCGGAGCACCGCCGTGTCCTCACGGAGGCGATGGGTGGCGGCGATCTTTCGCGTCCGGCCCTGGGTCAGGCTATGGTTCGGAGCGAGAGTGCATGGGAGGCCGTCACCTCCTTCTGCGAAGCAGTAATGCTCGCGAAGGAGGAGGCGGAACGCGTGAGGGAGAGGCAAAATTCGCGCCCTCACGCTCCGAGTCGCTGCGGGCGTCGGGAGTCGCAGGCTGATTACCGGCCACCGTAGGCGCGGGCTTGAGGACGGTGAGCGAACACTGTCAACTGTCTTACACGGAAACTATCTGACGTAGTCCCACGAATAGACGCGACAATAACCAAGTGTGTATCCCGCCAAAACGGCACTAATGCGCAAGAGTGTCTACTGCACGGCTCCGGTCATTTATAATAAATGACCTAATCAATGGAAAGAATTGCCGCTATCATTATTCAAAAACAGGCTCCGAAGCTTTTTAAAGCATACTATAATGTCAGAGAATTCCTTACTGAGAAAGAATTTTGTATAAGTATTGTGTAGTATTTTTGTTAAGAATTTTTTAGGTTGATCTAAATAAGTTGTAATTTAAAATTCCTCAATGTATTTTATAATTGCCTTTATTGTTTAGCGTCAAACTTATAACTTTTGCATGCCTATTGGTAAAATATGGCTGAACCTATCTGTTATCAATTTATCACCACGTACAATATCCATATTTGCAAAATAAACGACTTACTTACTTATAATAACGCAACTTACCACTCTTGACCCTCTCCACTAGCTTAGCGAGCGCGCTCTGCAACAGTTGCGCGTGTTGTTGCTTGGTGTGTTCGTGCAACCTCACTACGCGACACTCTGATGCTCGTTGCAGCAACACTACTCCTGCTTCTGCGGCCGCGCCTTCGCCTTTACTTTCGCGGAGGATCTCAGTTGCGAGGTACAGGATTGTTGGCAGGATTGAGAGTGCGCCTGTGAGAAATTGAATGGTTTTCATACGGACATAACGCATGTATTCCTGAAAGTTTTGACCAATAGTGTCTTATACACCAACATTTATTATAACTGTAATGATAGTAGTAGATTATCTTGTGAAAAGACTAATTTGGGGAAGTACCACTAAAATGCATTGCTAAGTTCTGATCTTAAAATTATGACCACCAGTGAAACAAGCAAATAAAACATTTATCTTTGCCTCTAAAGTGGTAATAATCTACGACAAAAACCCCATGAGGAGTATCCATCAGGATTCCATATAAAACAAAATATGCTTTTGCTCAGTTTTCAAATCACATAATAAAACAGGCATCTGCTAATCAGGTAGTTCAGTTTTCTTTAGAATTGAAATGGCGACAATAAATACTGTATTTATATATTCAAAAAGGTCTTAGAATATGGTATAAAAAAAAAATATTTACACAAATAGAAACTGCGCAAGGTTTAGCTTGTGTTGCAAGATTGTTGTTTACAAAGCATATGCAGGGCGATAAGGTGAGGGGGCTTGTGGCCAAGACATAACAGCTGCACGGGTCGATCGATCAGGTTAAGCTACGTTTGCCGCGGTTGGTCCGTCGACGGGTGACCATCTTGACATACCAAGCCCCTCCGTGCCTCGGAAAGCACGTTGAGCCGTTGGTCCCGGCTGTCATTTGCAGCACTCAAAAACCCTCTGGGCTCGTCTACCAATAGTTAAGTTTTACTAGTTAAGGTTTACAAACTACATTAAAACTGACATAAACCAACTCACCCTGAGGACTAGTCAGCGAAGGCAATTCAGACATTGCCGACAAACTCTTCACCAACAAAGTATCACCATGAACGCCCAATCCTTTCGGCACCCCGATGACACCAACAGCGCCGCCATGTTTTTTTGGAGACAAGGCCGGGAGCCTTCGAACGAGCAGACATAGACATGCCTCTAAGCACGCGAAGACTACGGACTTGCCTGGAGGAAGGTCGCCTGTGGGACCTCCCTCGCCTAGTGTGTGGACTACTTCGAGAACAGATTGAGGTGTGGACCCATCTGTAGCTTCATTTGGTGCTAGTTCTGTGAAATAAACAATAAAAAAAAAAAACTTTTATAAGTTGTAACATTTGGGGACACTTTATTCACATGACTATCTAGCGGCTATATAAAGCTAAAAGGCTAAAAATTGTATATATAATTTAAAATTCAAGTAACTTTAAAATTAAGGAATTCCACAATTGCCCTGTAGAAGGACAATACAGGCTAGATAGAATCGTCCAATAACGAAAGTAATCGATATGAAGAATTATTAAAAGGTAAATTAGGCTGTGTCTTAAAGAAGTAAATAGTGGAAGAAAAACTTCCGCTCTAAACGTGTACAAAACTGCGCAAGTATACTACAGTTTCGAGAAGTATCATGCTTACTTACATCCAGTCAGGTTTATCCTAGGTTCAATCACTGACTGGTTGAAACGTGTTTCAAATCGCATACAAGGGGTCTACTCCAACGATAAATCCGAAGTATCGGCCGAATGTTCGGCCGTTTCCTGACTACGCCTGACTATGGCTGAATACGGCGAAAGAAGAGAGTCAAAGAGATAAGTCAAACATGTGACTTGAAATCGGAGTAGACCCCCTGCTTCGGCCGTATTATACGCCCGTTATATACGAGGTATTATTTGTGCTATTAACAGTTTATGCAAAGTACAGCATCCGCCCGTAAATAAGAAACAAGTTCGGCTTTATAGAGCGTTCTATAATTATGTCACACAGGCCCCGCCCCCACTGTAATACAGTATCAACTAGTACGGGGGGGGGGGGGGGGGGGTATTGTGACTTTTACTGGCGGCCTTATATACAACACTATTTTTAGTATATGCGAAACCTGAATATAGTTTGTTCAGAATAAGGAACTGAATCGATTTCAATATTTTTTACACCATGTTATATTGAGTCCGCGTACCACTGGTCAGTTTCCCTCAGTAGTCAGTTTATTTAATTTGCCAGTTTCGTTAATTAGTCAGTTTCGCTGATTGGTCAGTTTTACCGATTAGACAGTTGCGTTAATTCGACAGTTTCCAGTATTTGCCAGTTTCCTCGATTCGTCAGTTTAGTACACTCAACGTAAAAGATATGTGTACGTTTAAGTAAACAAAAGGGGAACCCAGTTTAATTTTTAACAACCCAGCTTTTTTTTTTTTTAATATATTGGTTTAAAAATATCTCTGTCTAGCCCTTTGAGGAAACAGCCGTGATGTCACGTTACGTAATACGTACATAATTAAATTAGCATACGTTTGGGCAGTTTCCTACCGACTGTACTTTGACTGACGATTTGAATAAAACTGACGAATCAATGAAACTGACGAATCAATGAAACTGACGAATCAATGAAACTGACGAACACTGGAAACAGTCGAGTTGACGCAACTGTCTAATCCCAAAAACTGACCAATCAGCGAAACTGACTAATCAACGAAACTGGCAAATTAAATAAACTGACGACTGATGGAAACTGACCAGTGGTACGCGGACTCGTTATATTTTGTCCCAAAAATATTTAAGTGAGATGGAAAATGTAATCACCATTTAATTACTTACAATACAATCGCCGTACGGTTAGGTACCTACTGCCAAATTATTATCAATGAGCGCAAGACGACCCTGGAGGCGCGGGGGGCGTTAGCATGTGTTTGTACGGACAACCCGGTAACATAACAACCTTATAACTTTGTGATTTTTCATGACACAGTTTTGAAATTTTGTACATAGATTCTTTACATAAAAATAATAGACACGTGTTTCGGGTTTCACATATACTAAAACTAATATTGTATATTGTAATGTCAACAGTAACCAAACACAAAATAAATCAATGTGCTTAAAACAAAATGCTTATTATGCTACTGTACTACCGTAGTATGACACTTGTTTCTTCCTACCTTTAATCTTAGCCTGCATACTCGCATGTAGCTGCTCTCTGGCGCCGTCTATGACTAGTTTCAGCACGTCAGCAGCTAGAAGTAAGGCCTCAATACTCTCCTGAGTGAGGCCTGTTCGGTGGATGATTTGGCACAGTTCAATAGCAAGTGATCTGAGAATGAAAATAATAGGATTATATGATAAAATTATGTGACAATGTTTCCTATATAGTAAAAAAAGAAAAAAAAACTTTTATTTCCAGCATCGCAATAACAGCCTTAAGAATATAAATTCATACGTTTAAAAAAAGAGAAAAAAAAATACAGAACAAAAAAATAAGATCTCATGTCGTGCGTAGAAATATGGTTGTGAGAGAGTAATTCACCCTGACCTCCGTACTAGGTCAGTCTACCTCGTTCTCAATAATCACACACTTAAGCACTTATATAATATTTCGAGACATAGGGACAGTTTTCGGAATTTGTTGCAGTACATCTAGGTATTCACTTTGTTGACGTATTTG
The DNA here is from genome assembly GCA_963921375.1 of Tiliacea citrago. NCBI lineage: Eukaryota > Metazoa > Arthropoda > Insecta > Lepidoptera > Noctuidae > Tiliacea > Tiliacea citrago. Next base: position 14,707,608 of record OY992803.1, read on the forward strand.
CAGCGCCTCCATTCAAAAGCTGCACAAAAATCGAGCCCTTTTGAGTTTGGGAGAAGATCGCGAACTTTTAGCTGTTAAGAGGGCCCTTCCCCCGGTCCGTCTATATTCAACGCGAGCATGGTCGAAAAACTTGTCCTTTCATCCAGCGCAAGTGAGTACTAATAACAAGCAAGTGAGAACGCGATTACATTGATCGAAATATAATGTGCAAAAATTTCATAGAACATGTTCCAGGAAATACGTGTTTTTGAGTAAGCCTTATAAGTTTATGAAATAAATGTTTATATTTAGAATATCCATTACACGTGCTAGGTTTCTATAGATATGTTTTCTTTTTAACCGACTTCTAAAAAAGGAGGAGGTTCTCAATTTGGATGTCTGTATTTTTTTTTTAATGTTTGTACGCGCATAACTCCGTCGCTTGCCAACCGATTTGAAAAATTCTTTTTTTGTTGGAAAGGGGATGAAAATTTTATCGAAATTGGACAAGCGGTTTTTGAAATGATTTTTCAAAAACCGCTTGCATCTAAAAATTTATCTACATTGTCTACATTAACTATCTTTTCGTTTACTCTGTATTGGTTTTTTTGTTCGCGTATAACTCCGTCATTTACGAACCGATTTGGAAAATTCTTTTTCGGCACTAAAGTGAAAAATAAAAACTTTTTACAAAGAAAAAACCGACTTTTTAATATGTTTACAATTAGTGAGCACATTATGAACGGCCAAACTTCAGGTAAAATTTGTGCAAAAAAGTTGGCCGCTCTTAAATAGATAAAATAAAATAACGTAGGGAATATGCTTTTAAGCGCGAAAAGATATTGAGATAATGCTCAGACCAAGCACTGTTATTACACTACAGTAGAAATTAACTACGATAATATGGCCCGCCCCTAAAAACAACGCACGTGTGCGTAATGAGACGGCCGTCAAACAAATACAAATCCACGGATTTGTTGCTCGACTAGCGGCGTCATTAATTGCTCATTATTATTAGTATGGCACTGCACTGGTTACTATATGAAAACGACACGTGCTTTGTCTTGCGCGATCAGCTAGTTATGATTAGTTGAACAACAAATTTGGTAATAAGTGAGATATTACGAGTACTGATTGCACAAAAACTATGAATAAATTCCACGAATACACTCTTTCGTAAGGATGTGACTACACACATTGAAACAGTAATTTGGAGGGGCGAGCCATGTTATCGTAATTTATCACTACTAACGTCGAATGTTATAAATTTATTAACCATACAAATAAGGATAGAGCTTTTAAAGTCTTTCTCATCATAATTTCTGCCCAGAATCACCCACTGGTTTAGCACCCTCAAAAGGGGGGGGGGGGGGGATTTTTCTGTCATACTTCCCGGTTCCGCAACCCTCATCCAGGTGTTACCCGCGACTGTGACGATGTCACCTACGTAACGCGCTTTTGGACGGCCATAAAGACTTACAAACATGAGATTACGTACCTATCCTTCAGTAATCTGGCTCTGTTCTCTGGGGCATCGAGTAGTGTAACCAGAGACAATAGTACTGAGATAATATTCTCGTCGGTCATGTCCCGTTGCGCACATAGGGCTTCCGTGCAAATACCTAGTAAAACACATAATTTATTAGATTAAGTTTTGATACGGAAGTTTTCCGTGAAATGTAAAAAAAAAAAACATCTTACCAAATAACAAATGGAATCTCTCATCGACAGGTTCGAAGAATTCAAAGTTCCCATTCTCAGTTTTTGTGGATCTGTTGTCTAATGCACCTTCAGATTTATCTGAAACAAATTATTTAAAAAATTTGTAGTGAAATTACTTTAGGCGCGTTGAACGATTTTTGTTAGGGGATAAACTTATGGGTTCGCGTCACTGACATGCTAACCGCGTTATGCTAATGTGACCTGTTGGCGACGCGCAGCGGCCTGTGTACATGTATACGAATAGGTCAAATTAAATTAGCTAGCGAAACTCCGCAGACGTGATGGGTATCGACATCTAGACATGATAAAACAAAAAAGAAATTAATTTGATGAGTTTTTTTGGGATCGTCAACCGGTAGTTTAGTCAAATGAAATACCAGTTTAAAAAAACAGTTTTTTTTTATGAAAACTTCACAGACGTGATGTGTATCGATAACTAAACACAATGTTTTTTTTTTTAATCAAGAGGATGCCTTTACGGCAATGTTTGCAGGTTCTGGAAGATTTCTTGCATCTCTATGGAGAGTCGGATGAATTCTGCCAGACACGAAATTATAAGATGCTTATACGCTCATTTTGCTTTCTTATACAACCATGTTACCTGTATCGGGCTTGTTTGAAAGTGCATAAGGAGTCTTGGCGGGAAAGTGAAGCGTCATGATTAGCAGTTTTATTTTATTTTCTAAAACTTATTTAGCCGAATATTCATGTGTGTGTATTGATGTGTGTGTGATGGATTATTAACCATTAAGTGAACGTGCATTAGTGCAGGCAAATGAAACAAAACAGTGCAATATATCACTTCAAGTTCTCTCAAGAAGTCGGCGTGAGGTCTCAGTAAAGTGCCACGTCTTTACTGAAACTCAAGGGGAGCGGACTGCCGAGGATATCACTATCATGCATTGTATATAATTCATTTCAATTTCTAAATAAATACTTGGCTAAAAGGTCCCAGCAACCAGGCCATTAAAAATATATATTTCAAAAAAAAGTGCATATTTGAAAACAATCAGATGCAGTTGGGTCAGTATTTTAACCCAGAGCGACTACTATTTTAACGCCGCGAGAATCGATATCCTTTTCGGGGGCTAAGTAATAACAGCCGCACGGGTGGGTCAATCCATCAGGTTAAGCTACGCTTGCCAGGGTTGATCCGTGAACATATTCACATACCGAGACTCTTCCGTGCGTCAGAAAGCACGTGAAGCCTACAAGCCGTTGGTCCCGGCTGACATTCGTGGATATTTGACAGTCGTTAAGGGTCGTCAGAAGCCCGAAAGTCTGACAACCTGTCTTACCAAGGGATATCGTATTACTCAGTAACTGCGTTGTGGAGGTCAGATAGGCAGTCACTCCATGTCCAATACTGGTATTCAGGTGCATCCGGTTAGACTGGAAGCCGACCCCAACATGGTTGGGAAAAGGCTAGGCAGATATATTTTTATGACTTTCACGGCAACTTACCCGCAGCATTATCAGTCTGTGGCTGTGCGATATTAGCGTTGAACCTCAGCGACGCAGCGTACAGTAGTGAAGGCCAGGCGCGTGCGTAGTGTTGTCTGGACGCTTCCGCTGTTTCCGCTGAATAGAACGCGCCGCCGCCATGAGGGAGTTGGGATGCGAACTCTGTAGACAAAACACAAACATTACGCCAGTTATCTCAGACGGGTAAGCAGAGGAGTATAGTTCATTTCATCAGTAACGTTATAATGGCGTTTTTACTAAAAATGCGCACGCGTCCACATGCTTAACATATTTATTTCATGTTAGGTATTAAATAGAAGGAAATTTGTATAGAGATTCTATACAGGGTCCATCTAGGCTAATATGTGTGCGTGACGAAATATGCATGACACTAAATTTACTTTAGTCTAATGAAATAGTGGGCGTGCCTAATTGCCTATCGAAAATCGCCCTGGACAAATACACCGGGCTGCAAATACCGTCTTATTTATTTATTTAATACTTTAAGCACACAAATGTACAGAGGCGGACTTAATAGGCATTTTCTGCCAGTCAACCTTTGGGCGATACAGAGACAAACAGTGGTAGGTGCAATAGCGAGAATTGAGGAATAAATATTTTTTAAATATAAAGATACATATACCTATTAAAACTATAAATATAATATATACACCTAATTATATATAAATCTAGGAACAAATAAATATACATAAATATATTAAAACAAATAAGACAAACAATGGGAAAACATTACCGTTGTGATGATACTGCCAGCTTCTTGTGAATGTGCTGGGGATCTTTAACTTTAAAGGATAATCGGTTGGTTGCCATCCTGATTTCCTGGGGGAGCGCATTCCACAGAGAGATAGACTAAACGAAGAAGGAAGAGTGAATGAAGTATGTGCGGTGAGTGGGACATTGAAGAAGACGATTGTGAGATGAACGTAAATTTTTATTATGGTTGGCGCAAATGTACCGAAAGGGGGGGCTAGATAACTAGGGGAGCAGGGAGTCAAGAAATGAAAACAAGGTGGTTAACTCCCTTTGCTCACTGCGCTGGCGTATGGGTAACCACTTTAGAAGCGACCGATGCACAGAGATATGATCATATTTACGCAGATTGAAAACGAATTGAATGCAGTTATTGAGAAGACGGTCTATTTTGTCAAGGAGATCTGCATTCAGGTCATAGTAGCACACATTACCATAATCGATGATAGGGAAAATTAAGGACTCACAAGCATTGTCTTCGTACTCGATGGTAGTAAATTTTTCAACCAGTACAGAGGTCGCAGCGTCTTACTGGGGGGTCGAACCAAATAGTGACACTCAGCTATCGATGCAGTGTGCTGCGCATAGTATTTAGAACATCTCGTCACTTACCAGGAGGCAAACTCAAAAGTGCATGATCCTTCAACGCGGCAATCCAATTTTCGCCCAAACTCTCCAACTCAGGTTCGACCAATTTGAGCAGGCTCTCCCCTTTGGACTCAAACTCCCCATACTCCTCATCCTCAGGGGTCTGTGGTTCCGCGTTATCGATCTGGTTATTGTTCTGAAGCAACTGGTTGCGCCATTTTGCTAGTTCCGCGCGGTTGTTGAACGGTTTCGTGTCGAGATGCTTGACGTAGCTGCCCGGGGCGCTGCCGTTGCTGACCATTGCTACTATGTATACCTGTGTGGTTGAAATTGTGAATTATACGATTGTTTTATGTTTTGTATAGGATTTCTAATAAGTACAGACGTCATTTAAGAACTGTTAAAAGGACTAATTAGACCTGGTCTCAACTTTAATACCTCTTAAAGTAAAAGATCAAAATTTGCATGTTATGACATAATTATGATAAAATATACAGACTGTTAAATATCAAAGAGAAATCATTCAACCTGGTTGAGAATTAGGTTAAGTATAAGATAATAGTATACTTTTTGTATTGCAGTAATATGTAGTTCACTCACCTCAGCCCACGCTTTTAAAATAGACAACTTCTCCAGTGTTGCCATACTTTCGTTGTAAATTAAAGTGGTATTGCCTTTAGTATTTAGTTTGTCCAAACTTGAGACCAGTAGTTGGTGAACTCTGCAAATAAATATTGGTACAGTTATTCACAGGATAAATGACTCAGTTTAAAAGTATGGTTATGCTTATCGAACGTCCACTGAATAAACTTTACTTGAAAACACAATTTACATGTTTTGCCACTTAATCAATTATCTGCTTTAGCGTTATGTAGTTTTAGGGCGTTTGTCCACCACCACCGTCAACGAGAACGAGATGTCGGCGCCGAAGTAGCGATACATACAATTACTATGGCCGCTTGCCCACCGCACGTTACCTGAGCGCCGGGATCCTGGCCCCTGAATTTTCTTGATGTTCGGCGCGACCGCAAGATGTCGGCCCGGGATTGTGACGGCCCGACGTGGCGGCAATACAAAACACATTTGATATTGTCCAGACACTGCCGAGGCACCGGAACCGTTCGCCCGGTGTTTTTTTTGTCTATCACCTCACACTAATATTATAAAGGCGAAAGTTTGTGAGTGTGTGTGTGTGTGTGTGTTACTTCTTCACGCTCAAACGCCTGCACCAATTTTGATAAAATTTTGTATGGAGGTAGCTGACACTCTGGATTAAGACATAGGCTACTTTTTATCCCGATATCCCCACGGGATCGAGACATACGCGGGTTAAACCGCGGGGCGCAGCTAGTTATGTTATAATGGACAAAATAAACGCCGGGCGAACGGTCTGAACCGCCGAGTTCGATATGTTATAATTAGACCCCGTTATCTTGTCGCACTGACGTTACTTTTTCGTAGGGATTGAATGTTTTAATTTATCGACCGTCACTATATCGATATTTGTAGTTTATATTATGCAACAATGCGATTGATTTTTTGCCTTTCAAATCTCTGCTCAATCTCAATATAGCGTAGGTAAGTATTCAAATTTCTTGATGAAAAATAAGTAGATAACCTCGTTGGTCTTACAGGATGCAATAACCTTAGATAAAGATTTACCAAAACCCCTTATTTCCACTGGCGATGTAGAATTGTATAAAGTTTGTTGCAAGTAATTATTGTGGAAAAACTATGATAAACATGAGACATTAACTAACGAACACCTGCTACTTATATTTATCCCATTATTTTTTATCACATTTTTATTCGTTAGTAGTAATTATTGTCTTTGGACTCATTGTCTGTATAACAGGGACATACATATAAAGTACAATACCATCGACATTTCGATAGTCGATAAATTAAAACATTCAATGCCTACAAAAAAGAGACGTCAGACCAACGATTTTGAACGGAAAGGATTGACCGAACGTCACGTTTGCATAATCTCGTTTCTCGTTGACGTCTCAGTGACGGCTGCGGTGTACGAACACTGTAAGCCAATTGACCGCAAGTAATAAAAAGGTCCTAAATAAATTGCGGTTGCAATGGAATTTCAGCTTTGTCGTCGTTTTGTTAGTTTTTAATGTTCTTTTCTTTTTATGCCATTGACTTAGGTTTTTCCAAAAATCTGACATTTTAAATATAGATTTGAACACTTCAAAAAGACGAACCTTCTTAGATCATTGATATCCCTAGCGACCCCACAGCCGATCCACGCTGAACATACATCGCAGGCAGCCGCCGTTACATGAGACGCTGTGTCGCCTGCAAATGCGGGACGCACCGCGGCTCCAACCTGGAGACAATAGTATGTGTATTAGAGGAATTATACCAAAAAAAAACTTACAACTGGGAGCCTTACAACTGTGCATTCAGAAAGTTGACAACATCACAAATAGTTCTCAAATCGCGTCATCGCGTAATTATTCAATATTATTAAATTAAAATTACGAAATATCGCTGTTGTACTAAAATATTAATTATGAATTGCAATAACTGATATCCGCCGTGATGCCGATAGTGGACGGTAGGGGGCAAGCCGATGCTGCATACTTCGACTTTCAAAAAGCGTTTGATTTAGTCGACAATGACGTATTACTGAAAAAGTTAGCAGGGGTCGGTTTCACTCCGCATTTACTTAGGTGTTTTGCGGGTTATATGAGTGACAGGCAACAGTATGTTGACTATGCGGGATACCAATCGAAGGCATACTATACTAGATCTGGTGTAAGCCAGGGAAGTAACATAGGGCCCCTTGGGTTTCTTTTAATGATAAATGACCTACCAAGTGTTGTACAAGATGTTAAGTGGTTACTGTTTTCCGGCGACTTCAAACTTTCTCTCCCCATAACAAACATGGATGACTGTGAAAAACTGCAGAGAGATATAGACAGAGTAGTAACTTGGAGCAAGAGTAATCTCCTGCCACAACCACAAAACGACTCCACCGGCATATTTCCTATAGTTTTCATACATTTTATATGGACTCGCCGCACACGGTTGACGCCGGCGGCCGCCACACGCTACTGATACTATACGTAAACTAGCTTCTCGTGGCGGCGTTTGTGGCTGTGGCGTGAAGCCAGTGTGCGGCGGCCCTAAGTGTGTGACTATAAGTTTCTCGCGCACACGCACGCCCATTAGACATAGTTGTACGGTGGACGGGGGTATCGATGGCTAGGGTCACTGAAGTGAGGGACTTGGCTGTCCGTTTCACCACTGGACTAACGTTTCGTGATCATATAGATAAGGTATGCAAAAAAGCATATAGAAACCTAGGATTTGTCCTGAGAATTAACACCGATAACTTGAAGAAAATATTCAAAATTACCTATCCTACTACTAACCTGTGCCTGATACTGTTCTAACAGCAGATGTCCGGGGAAGTCAGGTTCAGGCGCCCTGGCGTACTGCTGTATGATCATCTGCAAAGTCTTCAGGCCACATAGCCGGAGCGCGTCAGATTCGCCTGTGGCGCCCACAAACGCCATGCGGACGAGGTCTGATAGGTATATGGATAGATAGTCACCTGAAAATATAAGACAGTATTTAAAATCTGCAACCAAGATAAGATAGAACATGCTTTACGGCCGAACCTATATATCACCAGTTTTGGCATACTGGAGATAGAGAAACCTATCTATCTATGGTTTAAACGTCCCAATAATTTATTAGAGATTAAGGAATCTTACCGGCCCACGCTATCTATTAGTGGCAGGGTCTAGTTTCGCTTACTAAGGATAGTTATTTGTATGAAAAAGCCAAAGTATGTGTCCCAATAACGTGTTGACAGCTACTTCTTTGACAGGACAGTTACTAAAGATGACAGATTGGTCTATCTCCTGAATTGCAAGGACAAACGTATCTAAGTTTTGTTATAAAAGAATTTAAAAGTGGACAAAGATTGAGCACGCCTTATCGACACGGGCAAGGCATTCCATAACCGTACTGCATGAACTGTAAAACACTTGTCATAAAAGCTGGTGGATGTAATCTCTAGCCTCAAGTAAAGATATTTAGAAATAAAGTAAGTTTCCTGTAAATACCCTCTGGGTTATTCTGTAGCTTCTCCTTGGCTTTGACGAGGTCAAAGTGTGCGCTGTCGCCGGTCGCCTCGCACGCACCCATTATCTTCTGAATGCACTCCATTGCAAACACCTGAGTAGAAAGTAATCACACTAATATTATCAAAGCGAAAGTTTGTGAGTGAGTGTGTGTGTGTGTGTGTGTGTGTGTTTGTTACTTCTTCACGCTCAAACGGCCGGACCAATTTTGATAAAATTTTGTATGGAGGTAGCTGCCACCTTTATTTTTTTGGGGGTGGGAAATTATAAGCTTATTATTATAAGCTTATATAATTATATATATAAGCGGGAGGGTGTGTCAGACTTTTACTGACTAAAACCCACCCGTGTTCCTTCATTTGCCTGTGTGCCAGGGCCACGATATCCCTTTTCGGACAAACTCGCAACCCTGGCATGGCTGACACCCTGGATTAACATATAAGCTACTTTTTATCCCGATATTCCCACGGGATCAAGACTTACGCAGGTGAAACCGCGGGGCGCAGCTAGTAGACGATAAAACGGAAGCTTCAAGAATGTATGTTTTCATGCAGTTGTTAGACTCATCTATACTCCATTTGAAATAAGATTAGAAATTTAAATAAACCTTTTTTACAGTCCGTTCAACCGATTTTGACTTCTATTGCGTTGGTGGCATGACAAATGGCAGCTGTAATAAACAGTTAGTATTGTAACCACGTTTTTGCTTTTAATGCCATCCATGGATTTTCACTTCTATACGTATAGAAGTGAAAATCGGTTGAACGGACCGTAAAAATGTTTATTTAAATTTCTAATCTTATTTCAAATGGATTACTTATACATATATTATAAATTAAAGTCGCTTTTCGTGTCTGTCTGTGTGACCGCGCTGTTCTTCGATTTTGATGCAGTTTTCACTATAATCTAGATAATTTATTCAGGTTTGTGTGTATAATAAATTAATATTTATTTCACATAAAGAAATCTTGATGTTTTGTCAAGTCGTTCTTCAAATCAAAGGTTACTAAATCCAGATCCTACAATCGGCATTTTAGTATCTGTTTTTAGTAACTTATAGTAGCTCAAACACTGGTGTTGAACTGGGAAGAAGTAAGTAGCATACAAATTATCCAGCAAAGATGCACCCCCTATGCTCGCGCATCATCATCATTTTGCCGAAAGACGTCCACTGCTGGACATAGGCCGCCCCCAAGCAACCCCACTTCAACCGGTTTTGTGCTTTCCGCATCCAGCGGAATCCTGCAGCCTTCACAAGGCCATCGGTCCACCTTGTGAGAGGCCTTCCAACGGTACTTCTTCCGGTGCTGATCTATTCTGCGAGCAATGAGCCCTATCCACTGCCACTTAAGTTTGGGCAAAGTCAGTTACCTTCTCCTACGAATCACAAAGGCCCCATGGAGGAGGCTTCATTATTACATACCCTTGTCGGCCATCTTGACTGTACCGCAGGATGAGTAGATGTTTCAGATTCAGCGTGGAACTCTGCTTGATCATCATCACCTTCCGCATCGAAATCTGTCTCTAGATTGTTGCTGTCTTCTGCAAATATAAATTGATTTTCTGATTAAAGTTAATCACATAGTGATAGTCTTAGGGTACCCTAGCGGAACACGTGAGGGTGAGGCAAGGTTCAAGCCCTAGCGCCCTTAGGCCCGGGTCGACGGCGCGTTGTGTTCCACGCGCGCCTCAAAGAGATGTCAGCACCAACTCACGGGGTCCGGCAAGACCAATGCCTGCCAGGGTTGCGAGGGATAAAGGGATATCGTGGCCCTGGCACACAGGCAACGGAAGGAACACGGGTGGGTTTTAGTCAGTAAACGTCTGACACGCGCTCCCGCTCCGCCCAGAGCGGAAGAAGTTATTTGATAATTTCCCACCCAAAAAAAAAAGGTACCCTAGTGGTGGCACTGTTTGGACGTGAGATATGGTTGATGATTCCGCTATGAATCATTTGAACATCAATGGGAAATAAATCAATAATATTACTAACTCACTTTATGCCTCGAGGCAGATTTATTTAGGTATTGAGTTGCGTTTACCTGTATTTGATTGAGTTTAGTTTTCATTATTGCCAATTTAATTTATTATTTGATTGAGTTTAGTTTTCAATATTGCCAATTTAATTTAATGTTAAGATAATTTATTTGCTAAAAATATGGTATAACATAGGTGTTATTAAAGAAAATGAGATCATACATGTTTTTCCTTAAAATTAAAGCATGCAAACTTAGACGATTATACAGATTTGAATTTAAAAACATCTCTGATCTCGTTTCATTGTTTTGTAATCACAATTAATTTGCATATTATTGTATAGAATCAAGTTCTTAACATAACAGGCAATGTGCTGCTGGAGAGTTTGTTACGCCACTTCTTCTTCCCAGCTAAAGCACTTGGAAGTGGTGAAGGGCGGGCGTTTTTGGGGGACTGTCTCATGTAATTTTGACGTTTAAAATGTGCTGATTTTCAGCCTATTTGGAATAAATGACTTGTTTTTTTTTTTCAGTTCACTTTACCTAATCTAATAGTAAGCACTCCCTTCGTCGGTACGATAGAGCAGCGGGCTCGCACTCGCTGTCCAAGAACGTAAATACAGCACCGGAAGGACCGACCGTCCAATTATAGAGAACGTTTTTGACACCGGTAAGTCAAACACCCACCGTAATTCTATGACGCCAGCGCTTTCATAGAAAACCCAATCGACTTATAACATACATATATAAACTCGCACCTTCTTCCCATGGGGGTAGGCAGAAACTATAGAACGCCACCTGCTACGCTCCTTACATACTCCTTTTGCTTCGTTTACGTTCATACATCTGGTCATACACATATAGTGAACTTATTGGTGATGTTCTTCAGAAAGGTCAGGTGCGTAGGACAATATCAAATTAAAACATTTATTTTTGCAAACATGGGTAATTGGTACATAGATGTTTTCTTAAAAAGTAGTCCTCTATATTCTACCGTCTCATGGGCATGCAAATAATATTCAATTCCAAAATTAAACAAAAATTCTATTGATACCGAATGAATATAAATGTCAAACCGTAAGAATTCAAAAAAAAAAAAAAAACAGACTATTATCAGTAGTGACATTTTTACAGTAATGTTAAAAAAACGTATGTCAAAGTGTCAATAAGAATAAAAGTGTCAGAATAGGAACATGTATGTCAATCATAATAATAGTTTATAAATCAGTGCAGAGATTTATCATTAAGGAGTTGTCAATTATGTAATAGTTATTCTCAATTAATATTTGGTTTAGTGCCCTTTTAAATTTTATTACAGTCATATTTTTTATCACATCAGGTACTTTATTATAAATACGTGGGGTAATACCAAAAAAACTTTTCTGCCTAAGTGCGGTTTTACATTTCACTTGGCATAGTTTAGATATACTAACAATATTTGCCGTCGACACGCTTAGAAGAAAAATAAAGTTGATATTATAATTATTTTCCAGAATACGTTACCTAATCTTATAGTAAGTACTCTTTTCGCTAACGCAAGCCAGTCCCTCACACTCCGATGCGTGGCTGCAGCTAACAGGCAGCAAGTCAACGTGTCGCGCGCGTACGACAACGCAGTGGGGTCACGCTCGCTGTCCAAGAACGTGAATAGAGCACCAGGAAGACCGGTCTCTGTGATTACTACACCTGTAAGAAGAAATCCAACATTGTTAGGTCGTGAATACTATGATATTCAACTTTACGCTTGTGAAGCGGTTTCATTTACGTGTGAAAGGTCTTGTAAACTGTCCCAAACCGTCCGTCAGTTCGTTGAGAGCTAAGAGAGACATATCTTTATTCACGACTATTTAAAACTGATAGAACTTTATACAAAAACTTACAGCTTCAGGGCGTATGATACGCCCAGTTCCGTTGCTATTAAAAAGATTATATTGTATTTTTCTACGATATCGTGTCAATGTCAAGTTTTTTTTTTTGTTTTTAATACTTAATACGTTTATTACTTACCACAATAAGGCTTAGCAGGCACATGATCTTTGGCCAAGAGCGCGTATTTGCACACTTCGGCGGCTTCCTTCTGCGACAACTGACGGAGACAGCAGAGAGCGGCGCGACGAACTGTTAGCTCCGAACTTGACAGATCGCGCTAAAAAATTCAGTCTTCGATTAGACAAAGATTTTTTTTTTTGGAGTAACGTTGCAGGATTTTATCAGAATCAGAACTTTATTTGCTATAAATAGGTGTAAGATATTGTAGAGACGCCAGCAGGTCAAGCTATCCGAAACCGTCAAATTTTCCCAATCAACCTTGAACCTTATGGATTAACGATAAAGTTGTAAATCGTTTAAAGAAATTTGACAGATTGTAGTAGCTTGATGTGCTGGCGTCTGTACATAAATTAATGGATCGACTTTTTTTTAATTCGTTTTACCTATTATGGTATAGTAATTTTATTCTAGGTGCATAGTCTTCACATATAATCATATAATTAATGTAATCAAACAAAATATTGTAAAACATTTTTAAAAGAGTACCGGTGGAGTTTCTTGCCCATTCTTCTCCATACGAAACTACCTTTTGGAAGGGGCAACTAGAATCAATTCTATTTTTTTGTAAATTTTGACGTTCAAAAGTGCCTCTTATGTGCCTATTTGAAATAAATGGTTTGACTTTGAGTTATGTAATAATTTGCACGCCGTAAGATAGTCTACCTTACGGCGTGCAAATTATTACATAACTTAAAATATTAATACAAACAAAATAATGTCAACAAAACATAAATTAAAGTGAAGTCAATTAATAATGATACAGTCAGGTAAATTTGCAATTAATTATGACAATCATAAGGGGGATGCGCTAAGGTAGCCCGCGAAATTCAAATTTTATTACGTTTTTTGCAATTTGCAGGTAAGTAACAGGTTGTATGTTGATCTAAATATGATTCGCGGCCGTAACAAATATGGCTTTGGTGGAGTAGACTCCCTGTCTATAAAAAATCTTCACAAACAAAGTCAAACCATTTATTTCAAATAGGCACATAAGAGGCACTTTTGAACGTCAAAACTTACAAAAAAATAGAATTGATTATAGTTGCGCCTTCCAAAAGGTAGTTTCGTATGGAGAAGAATGGGCAAGAAACTCCACCGTTACTCTTTTAAAAATGCAAACTTGATGGATATCAGCATCTGTCCCAATAAATAAAAACAGCAGATCGGCAACTGATCACGTGGTGATGACCCTAGTGCCGAGTGTAGTTCCTTGAAATTATGATTTGGTTACATCACTTTTTTTGTTTTTTAGTTGCTATGGGCATCGCGGTTAAGTAATAACAGCCGCACGGGTCGATCGATCAGGTTAAGCTACGCCTGCCGCGATAAGTCCGTGGATAGGTGACCATCTTTACATATCAAGACCCCTCCGTGCCTTGGAAAGCACGTTAAGCCGTTGGTCCCGGCTGTTTTTTGTAGACCTTTGACAGTTGTCAGAAGCCCGAAAGTCTGACAACTAAAACAAAAACAAAAAGTTGTGGAGTTCAGATAGGCAATCGCTCCATGTAAAATACTGGTAGATATTAACTACGATAATATGGCCCTCCAAAAATCAAAACGTTTGAAAGTATTTGTGAAACTATTTTTTGTGCGTAATGAGACGGCCGTCAAACAGGATTCGTTGCTAGACTAGTGGCGTCATAAATCGCTCATTATTATTAGTATGGCGCTGCACTGACGTACTCTATGAAATGACACGTGCGTTGTCTTGCGCGATCGGCTAGTTATTATTAGTTGACCAACAAATCTGGTAATAAGTGAGATATTACGAGTACTTACAACCTCTTAAACATACAAACCCTTTCTTGTGACTTCACACATTGAAACAGTAATTTGGAGGGGCAAGCCAAATTATCATAGTTTATCTCTATTCAGCTGCATCCAGTTAGACTAGAAGCCGACCCCAACATATTCGGGAATGGGCTATGCAGATGATGATTCCTATTACATACCCATACCCATCACGCCTGTGAGGTTTCAACTATCAATTGAAAAAGGTCGTGTAAAATGTAAATACATTAAATAAAAATACATTATACTCACACAGAGATGCGGCACAAGCGTGTGCAGGTTGATGTGATCGGGCGCGAACATCTGCAACTGCTGCAAACATCCTAAAGCCTCGGACCTTGCGCCTGCGCAGAATTCTCCTAACGCTGCGCACGCACACACGAACCGACCTACTGCTACCACTGTAGGAGAGAAGAGAAAATATGCAATTAATACGTCCACATTTGCAAAATACGCCTTGTTTATAAAAACCAGGGTGTAACAAGCTAGGGAGAGGCAAGGTTCGCGTCCTAGCTCCCCTAGTCGCCGCAGGAGACGCCCCGGGCGTCAGGAATCGCAGGCCGATTTCCGGCCACCGTAAGCGCGAGCTTACGGACGGTGAGCGATGGGTAGCTCGCCGTCCGATAAGGACCAGGCACGGGTCGACGGGTCAAGCCTCAAAGAGATGTCAGCACCAACTGACGGGGTAAGTTAGGGCCAATGCCTGCCAGGGTTGCGAGTTTGTCCGAAAGGGATATCATGGCCCTGGCACACAGGCAACGGAAGGAACACGGGTGGGATAAGTCAGTAAAAGCCTGACACGCCCTCCCACTTCGCCCAGAGCGGCAGAAGTTATTTGATAATTTCCCAACCAAAAAAAAAAGTGTGTAACAAGTTCCAGTCGGAGGTGCGGCGAATGTACGAGTATCTCCCAAGCCCCCGATTCATGGTAATGGGAGGAACCGTGGGGTTTATGTCAGTAGGAGTCCGACAAAACCCTCCGTTCTCCCCATCACCCTCGGAGGCTATCTATGAGGATTTCCCCACAGCAAAAAAACGGTGTAACAAGATAGACAACGATAAGATGTTCGAGAAATGAAATGAATGAAAACTTATTCAATCACGAAATGATCATATGGAGCGTCGGTACGCGTGAAGCAGTGCTGGCTCAGTGGTAAGGCCGCGACTTAAGAGTTGTAGGTCGTAGGTTCGAACCCAGACAGGCGCGTTACTTTGTGTAAATTATTTCATCACCACTGCTCTTAAAACGATGAAGAAAAACATCGTGAGGAAACCGGCGTGTCCTAGAACCAAAAATTCGAAGACAAGTGACATCTACCAACCCGCACTGGGCCCTCGTGGTGGGTTACAGCCCACTCCCTCTCATCGAGAGGAGGCCTGTGTCCCAACAGTGGGGACATTATAGTCTGATTATGCTGATCCTAATTAACTTGATCATCTTTCACAAAAATCTCTATAAAATACACCAAAATCACAGCAAAATACGCCCTTTTACGCCCTTCAAATACACAAATCAAAAGTGTAAATCGTTAGGAATTAAAGTAAGAAGCCAGTCTGGAAGACTAGATTCGGTAAATATTAATTGAATAATTTTTTATAGTTAAAAATGTACTTGATCCCTAGACACTTTTGATGTGTCTATTTAGCAAACATTTTCTTTATTATCTAATATTACCAAACCTTTAATTTACCTTGCAACTCAGGCCCAACAACAGTAATCAAAGCTGATAGCAACCTTCCGATGCTGCGATGTAGATCCTCTTGGAAGGGAGGCGCGCTGAACAGTAGTTTTAAAGCTAGGTTGAGGGTAGATTCAACGTGGCCACGGAACATTGGGCCGGAAGCGTCTGCTAACACTGAGAGTGCGTGGAGAGACCATACCTGAGAAAGAAGACCGTGAGTAATTAATATGACGTAATATGCGATATTTGAATTGCGCTTTTATTTGTGACTAGCTGCACCCCGCGGCTTCACCCACATAAGTCTCGATCCCGTAGGAATATCAGGATAAAAAGTATCCAATGTGCTAACCCAGTAACCCAAAATTTCATCTAAATCCGTTCAGCGGTTTTAGCGTGAATGCGTTACAAACAAACAAACCCACTTTCGCATTTATAATATTATATAATAATATATTAGTTAGGATGTAATAAGGTTTTTTTGTAAGAGGAACTTTTCTCTTATGAAACGTAAAGGTTTGCTCAAAGACTGTATTGTATCAATTGCACTGCTGCAGTGCATGTTTTTGCTTCGTCGATCTAGATGTAAATTATTTCAATAATAGGGAATATGCATGTATTTTTTTTCCCTAAATCAATAATACACAGTAATATAAACCTAAGAAAAGTATTGAAAGTAAAATTGAACTACTGATTGATGCTCAAAAAAATTATGAAACTACAACAATTTTCTACTACAGTTCAAACGTCCGTTTCTGTCACGGCCATGATGTGACGTCATTGTTCACGAAACTGCTTTGTTTACATCTGCTCCGTTCCAACAAAAAAACGCAACAAAAATTAATTAATTGTAAAATAAGTAATGCATTAAAAAATGTACAAAATATTGGAATTTGTTTCTTGACTCCTACACAATGTATGTTAAAATAATGGATACATTTTGAATTACGTGCATATTCTCTATTGCATTAGTTACTTTTAAGTTTTATTCAAAAAACGAAAGAAACTCTACTAACGCGCTTACTCAATTATCAGAAGAAGCTTCTGAACATAGATTTATCTTTAGAAACGCTATTTCTAACCGACTTCATAAAGGAAGTGGTTTTCAATTTGACGGTCACATGTGTTTTTAATAAAAAAAACTTACTTGTAATTCAACTGCAGCCGTATCTTGCGCAAGTGCTCTTAACACCGGCAGCGCTGTAGCGCTAGACGTCGCGCCCCGCGCCCGCTGTACAGCGCCTACTGCAGCTGCAGCGGCTGCGCGCACAGACCTGATGATAGAAGACACTTGAGTGTACACCAAAATTGTAACATAGCTCCTATACCAGACTAGCTCGGGCCGCGGTTTCACCGGCATACAGGGTCCCACAGAAACCATACCTTTTCTAGCAAAAAAAGTATCTGGGAATAGTCTATCCAGAATAGGAATAGTAGGGAATAGTTTAGTGCTACCAGAGATTACCTGTTATATATTTCACCGTATAATTATGAACTTCGTTACAGATAGAGCCATCCACGAAGACGCGCCCCACTGTTTTTGGTCGAGGGGGCCACGGGGAGTGGGGAGTTTGTTCCGAGGTGATTTAATCATCGTGATGTGCGTGCGCACTCATAAGCAATTCGTTCGTATCGACATCACTACAACACTAGCGAAAGGATGCACACTTGCACTGTAAGCAATTAGTAAAAAGAGTGGGGCGCGTCTTCGTGGATGGCACTATTTATATCGGCATTATTTCCGTTAGATTATAAACTGTCGAAATATTTTGAACTGCAACAAACCATTTACAATTTAACGCATATTTTTTCTTTAGTTTTTAATCTATCCATGGGAAACCGACAAATTCTGAACTGGTACCAAACTTGCTTGCTTGCGCTAAAACTGAATAGCCTGCCTAGCTGCAAGCAACTTGGTGGTAGCGCTCGCCGGCTGCTGCTGCAGCACCACTCGCTTTGCTCGCTCGGCTCGCGCGCGGTTGGTCATAGTTCTAACCTAACCCATTTCACCCAATTCACAATTTTTCGACAGTTTATAATCTAACGGAACTAATAGCGACAGATTATGTAAACTAACTGTTCTCACAATCTTACGGTGACATATACATACAAACAGTTGATTAATATATGTACCTATTGACGGCTGTACGAGCTAAAGCGATAACTTTCTCAGATAAAGCTTGGCTTTCTGCTTCAGTGATACAGCCGCACAGACGCCCGGCGCAAGACGCGGCCGCGGCGCGAACTGTTGCGCTGTTTGCTGATAGACCGTTCTGGGGAGAGAAATGAAAAAAAAAAAGTAATTTTTAGTGAATCGTTTAAGTTTCTATGAACAGTCGAACGAGCTGTTTGGTCTACAGGCAAAAATTGTCATCTTTCATATTCACTTTTATAACTTTTTCAAACTCAAACTCAAAGCATTTATTTCAAATAAACCAATTACAGGCGCTTTTGAATTGTCAAGGGGTCGGTCAGTCATAAAGATGAAGCTAGTTCCAAAGCTTCGTAGGTAGGTACCTATGGAGTAGAACGGGCAAGAAACTCCACGGACACTCTTTTAAATTGACATATGGTTACAAAATAATGGTTACATCATTTGTGTTGAAATTATACATGTGAGAACGATGCAAACCGCCAAAAGCGTCCGTAATAAAAAGAATTAAAAAAAAACAATTCTAAAAGTAAAATAAGCCATGGCGCTAAGAGATGACCAGTCCCTACTGTTGGCGCCCGTTCACGAACATGACGCATGGATTAGCACCATTCAGCTCAACCATTTTAAAGGGAGCTAAATGATCCAACAACATCCACACCCGCCACCATCAGCGATACATTACAGTGAGCATGACATGACATGAGTTTTAAGTGCGTAATAACTTTTTAAGCTTATGGCATACGTAGGAGAATAAAGTGAAAGAATTAACTACTCAGTTCAGAACCGTTCAGAACGATCAAATCTGGTGCATGGCAGCCAGAAGCCAGATTGCATTTTTTGATCGACCACTTACGTATTGATGCGAACAATATCGACCGGTCAACGTCGATCAAGCGCACTCTACTTTACCGTAAAAGTAATACCTCTTTCTCAAAGCTATTCAATTGAAAGATCTTTCACAATATCAATAGGGGATTAAAAACATGTTTACTCACAATAACAATCTCTGTAGCGATATTCTTGACAGCTTCCTGTCCCAGCGAACTCTTGAGTTCAGCCAAAGTTCTCAATGCTAACAGCAAAGCGGTGTAAATGTTCACTTGTATCGCTTCTTGACGAGCGCCCTTGGACATTTTGATACATTCCGCGAAGTGTTCTAGCATTTGTTGTCTGAAATAGTGGAAGTTAATCTGTAGAAAATAGACATACTTACTGAAACATTCTTTAACTTTAAATGAAATGTTTGAATATATCAGTGGGAAAAATCTAAAAAAAAAATTGGCTGCGATAAAAAGTTGATTCTATAAAAATCAAATAAAGATAAGAGATAGAATAAAGTAAAACTTGAAAAAGTCGCAAAAAGCTTGTTACATCGAGGTAGCACTGGCTCAGCACATCACTAGCGTAAATCGCCACTTTCCTAAGCACGTAATTGCGAAGACTGACGAGCTTGCCAATGCACCCACCATTTGTATATCAACCAGTTGAAAAATAAACTAGCGTAACTTGGGTAAACACAAACCCCCTTATTACAAAACAAGATTTATATTTTGACATGGCTTAAACCATAGAGCCAGTTTTTGTAATAAGAACGTAACTGTGATTGAAATACTGTTCTTTATACAAAACTCAAAACTTAGTTCGGTACTAAGTTGTCAGTTTTACATTAGGAACTTTACCATAGACGGAATAAAGTTCGAAATTCAATAATGGCTCCATGGGTAAAACCTGGGTCTGAAGATAAACCTTGTTTTGTAATAAGACGGTAGGTGTTTTTTTCTAAGAACTATTAAATGATGTTTAAAATACTCACCGATGCTTATTAGCAGCTCTAGAGAATATCTGCGGGAAGAGCAACACCGAGGCGTCGATGACGGCGACGCCGAGCGGCTGCGCGCCCGTGAGGCCGCGGTACAGGCAGCACGGGTCGTGCTCCAGCGCGCCCGAGCCGCTCGCGCTCAGCGGGGAGATCAGCTTCACCGCCAGGCGGGAGCAGAAACAAATACGAGTTATAAACCAGCGGGGCCATTGGGTAACACACATTAAGGCGCAGACAAGAGGCAAATGATAAAAGTAGGCTTGTCTTTAACAAAAAAATAATGCCAAATCTATGTAGTTTGTGGTAGCGGAAAAAATATATGTTATTCTTGAACATATAATATTTCTGAGAACTACTTGTTTATTAGCAAAACACGTTTAGAAAAAAAATATACAGTTCAAATTAACGTTAAACTAACCCTTTACTTTGAGTTTCAATCCAAAATATCTGTATTAAATATCAACGTATTAATAACAAGAACGTCTTATTTGAATGCAGAACTTGGTTGTTTTTATTTTCGATTACTCAACTCATTTTTGAGTAAATAGATAATTGCTTCATATTTTGCAATAAATTACAAGCGTTGTGTCATCGCGCTTCTCTTTCCTTTGTATGCAGTCTGACAGTGACCGCGGTTTAGCTGTTGTCAGCGTCTTAAATGACAATTGATCGCAATGGGTTTCATTTTTACAGTTAACGTTAACGTAGCAGGCGAATATTTCAAACCTATGAAGCAACGGATTAGCAATATCCTTAAAAACTCTCGGATTGTGATTCAAACAGTTTTGCGCGATTAGGGTGCTTATCATAATCCGCCTATATTGTTCCTAACGCTGGGAAATTAAAATTAAAAGCCATTTATTCAACTAGGTTGAGAATCAGCACTTTTTGAACGTCAAAATTACATAAGACAGTCGTCCAAGACGCCCACCCTTCACCACTTCCAAGTGCTTTACTGGGATAAAGAAGTGGCGCAACAAATTCCCCAGCAGCACAGCTGTCTGTTCAGTTAGAAGGACTAATTCTCACAAGGGACAGGGACTCAGGAGTCATAATAAAAAATGAAAAATGTCTTTATTATGTGAAATCATAATAAAGAGACTGACCTCTGAGTTTGTTTCGGCCTATTTTCTCAGAGTAGTCCGATAGTAAACGCCGACCTCATCTTGTTTTTAAAATATGATTGACGTGTAAAAATGTTTGTACAAACCTAAATACTTACATAAATAAATCATATATCATACATACACGCACAGATCAGTATTTTTCTTCATCTCAATCTCTGTCACGTATCATTCGATAGAGCGAGAAGTCCGCCCAGAAGCGTCCGCAGTCCGCACTCATTAAAACCAAAAAAGCTTTTACGTGGACCATATTGATTTTTCGTTGGGCAAAGGTCTCCCCCAAATTCTTACCAAGAATACGCTCAAAATACCACAATTTTATTATCACACATGGCTTATAAAAAATTAAGAAAAAACTTTTTTGTGTCCTATGTTAGATAAGCCTGCAATATGGTCCACTAAAGTTTCAAGAAAACTCCATTGACAAATTTTCATTTTACAACCAACGTTTCGTATACTATTGTTTTCGAAAACAACTTATTCCGCAAATGTTTTATTTTATAAACACTCGTTTTACAAACATTTATTTGGCAAACAATTCTTTTAACAAATGCATCAGATGATATTTAATCATTTATACATTTTTCATTTCTCATTTAGATTAATTAGGATAAGTCACGTTTCTACTAAGTATCATTTCATCATTCATTTTATTTTTCTCCTATTTCTGGCTGCTGGGTTTAAATAAATCTAACCGAACCTAAAGCGCAGGCCACACCGCCAGCTAGCGGGCGGGCGGGCTAGGCGGGCGAACATCGTTGCACCTCTTTACATGGTTAGTCGGTAGCTCGCGGTGTGAACCGAAGTATGTAAAGAGGTGAAACGATGTTCGCCCGCCTAGCCCGCCCGCCCGCTAGCTGGCGGTGTGGCCTGCGCTTAACTCCCCATGACGTCGACCGTCACGGGGAGTTTATTTTAGCCATTTTACACAAAATCATAATGAATTATATACATAAACCTTTCTCATGAATCACTCCGTATGAAAATACGTTCGGTAGTTTTTTAGTATATCGTGTTCAGACAGACAGACGCGGCGGCGG
Source organism: Tiliacea citrago (assembly GCA_963921375.1). Lineage (NCBI taxonomy): Eukaryota > Metazoa > Arthropoda > Insecta > Lepidoptera > Noctuidae > Tiliacea > Tiliacea citrago. The sequence continues at coordinate 14,729,874 of OY992803.1, forward strand.
CGAGGGGACTTTGTTTTATAATATGTAGTGATAATAGTTACTGGCTTCTATAACTATTATAATAGTAAATTACCTGTTCCTCAATTTCAGCGTGGTCAGTGTCGTATATCCAGCCTTCCTCGCCCAGCAGTATGGTGTCACGAGGATGCATCGCGCTTCGAAGAGTACCTGATAATGGAACACAAAGTAATCAGCACAGACAGAACTGTAAACTTTTCAAGTGGTTTTTTATTGATAAATTGATAATGAACTTAATCACAACTAAAATAGATTTCAAAATAGCGTGCATTCTTTGAGGCGCGTATTCGCATGTTCGCGCATCATCATCTGCCTAACCTTTTCTAACTTTGTTTTGGTCGGCTTCCAGTCTAACCGAATGCAGCTGAATACCAGTATTTTAAATAATAGCGAGCCTGTACATAATTTCAACATTCATTTCTGAGAGAGAAGTATAGTTAAGACTAGAATCCTGAGTGCAGCGAAGGACCCAAGCTTGCCCAAGACTAAATACACCTTTATCCCCGAGGAGATTACTCTATTTTTCAAACCTTAGTAATAAAAAGGTAATAAAAAATGTTTATACTCAATTTTTGTTGAGGTTCTAAATTCAAATCTCATTAATGACCAGTGGGTTATAATAAAATTCAGTATGTGCACCTAGCTTCTGACGTTTCATAAGTGCCCATGTAGGTTTTTGTGAAATAAAATATTTTGATTGATTGATTGAATAAAATATTATTGCCCGGAGACTCCAGGGCTATAATTACTTAATAGGGAATATGCATGTATTATTTTTTTTCACTAAATCAATAATACACAGTTATATAAACCTTAGAAAAGTATTGAAAGTTAAATTGAACTACTGATTGATTCTCAAAAAAATTATGAAACTCGCAACAATTTTCTACTACAGTTCAAACGTCCGTTTCTGTCGCGGTCATGATGTGACGTCATTGTTCACGAAATTATATTGCTTGTTCACGAAATTTTATTTGCTTTGTTTACATCTGTTTTTTAGCCCCAAATCTTATATATTAAATTATCGTTTATTCTTTATTCAAGTAGAAATAGCACTTACATATTTACCTTAGTGAGATTTCTAGCATTTAGCAAAGAATAGATTTTATTCAAATGTTTTGTTTCGTCACTTCCGGCATTTTGCGTTCCGTTCCACAAAAAAAACGCAACATACATTAATTAATTGTAAAATTAGTAATGCATTTAAAAATGTAAAAAATATAGGAATTTGTTTCTTGACTTCTACACAATGTATATTAAAATAATGGATACGTTTTGAATTACGTGCATATTCCCTATTAAGGTTATGTATGCATGACATATAATTTGACATTAATATAATATATATAATTATACACATATAATTTGACATAATTATATTTCGACCAAGCAGGTGGTGTGAAAATAACTTATGGGTTTTGTTTTTTTATAGGTTTTTTACGTATTTTCTTTATTATATCTTTATTTTTGATTTTAGATTTCATTGCCGTCCATACCTGCACGAAAACCATAGCAAAATCTAGTCCAACCATACCTGTAGCCACGTTAGCGCCACTAGGGTCGGCCGAGCCCGCCAGCTCGGCCGCCAGCAGACGCAGCAGCGGCGCGGGCGGCGGCGCGGCGCCGGCGCCCAGCGCGTAGCACGCCTGGTACACGCGCAGCCGCAGCAGCGCCGCCGGGGCCTTCAGGGCGCCGCCGTATGACCGGACTACGGTGCTGACGCTGGAAAAATAATACTAATAAGAGCTGGTATATTAAAATCAAACCAGTTCTTTGTCATTTTTGCACTACCAATTGCTTGTCCGATTTAATACTGAAATAATGAAGCTAGTACCAAATAGCAATGACCATTTTGCACTAGGACAAAATTGTTACCATCATAAGGCTACTACTAAACATCTCATTTCAAAACGCCACCACACAAATTAAAATTAAGTAGTATCGACACTTCTATTTCGATGTATTTCAAGCAATGCTCGAGTTTTATCGATACTCAATCCAATTTCTTTATAATAACAAATGTTTGTTTGACGTACGTGCTTCAGTAAGCTATTTCTTGTCCTTCACGCTTTATTATTAAACAGTCAGTTAACCCTTTATAAGGCAGAAACAAAATTTGAATTTAAAAAATATTTAATAAACTAACTTGAGGGTCGATTTTATCAATAAAAAATCCTAGCCCTTTTATTTAATATGTCGCACGGTACAGTTTGCAAAACTTATTTTTTAATTTTCTAATTTGCCCCCTAAAAGTGACCCCCATGTTCAAAATTCATTTATTTACGTTCACAGAAGTCCATGTGTGTACCAAATGTCCACTTAATCGGTCCAGTAGACTCGGAGCAAATCGGCTGTGACAGACAGACACACGAGTGATCCTATAAGGATTCAGTTTTTTCCTTTTGAAGTACGGAACCCTAAAAATCGACCTTAAAGTTAGGTGGTTACAGGCAAATTTCGTTTCCGCCCTATAAAAGGTTTCGTTAATTGCAACACTTACTTAGTCAGAACAGCGATGGCTCCATCTATCGGTTGCGTCAGACGTTTGGCCGTATCATCATTGTTTACTAACGAAGGACAATGTATTAGCAGACTGTGTAATGCTGATAGGGCTCCAGCACGACCTTCCAATGTCACCTGATAGAGTAAAACGCTTTGGTTTAATATTATAGAAGAGAAGGATCATCATCATTCTCCTGCCCATATCCCAATTGATTTGGGGTCGGCGCAACATGTCCCTTTCTTCTAGAGTATTAGTCGTTATCTCGGTAGTCAGTCCCTTTCTAGCCATATCATTCTTCACACAGTCCATCAATCGTTTCTTTGGTCTTCCCCTACTTTTATAGCCATCGACATCCATACTCATAACTTTCCTCACGACATTTTCCTCATTCCTCCGCATCACATGCCCATTCAATGACAACCTATTTCCGCACAACTTTTCAGTCACCGGTGCCACTTTCAGGCTTCCTCTTATGTACTCATTTCTTATTCTATCCATACGTGCCACACCACACATCCCTCTTAGCATTCTCATCTCAGCTACATGCAATTGCCTTTCATTCGTCCCTTTTGTGGCCCAACATTCTGCTCCATACAAGACAGCAGGTCTAGAAGGATATGCAAGGGAATTTTCTTCAGTAGTGGACCAGAGCAAGTTCGGAAATCTCATCATCTACCTAGCATTTTCCCAACTACGTTGGGGTCGGCTTCCAGTCTAACCGGATGTAGCTGAATACCAGTATTTTACATGGAGCGACTGCCTATCTGACCTCCACAGCCCAGTTACTGGGTAACAAGATACCCCTTGGTAAAAGTAGCCGTCAAACTTTCGGGCTTCTGACGACCAGTAACAACTGTCAAAGATCTATAAATTACAGCCGACGGCTTAACGTGCTTTCCAAGGTACGGAGGGGTCTTGGTATGTAAAGATGGTCACCCATCCACGGACCAACCCCGGCAAGCGTAGCTTAACTGATTGACCCGTGCGGCTGTTATTACTTAGTCACAAGCCCCAAGTTCGGAAACCTGTACAGATTGAATTATGGAGATGTGAATCCGGTGCGATATTAGAAGCTATAAAAGTACAAAAAAAAAAGTAGTAAAGGAGATAGGGACTTGATTTTGAAAAAAAAGCATGTTTGTTGTGTTGATTAGGAATCGACTCAGATCTTCTTTGAAAAAAGACACCCTTATACGCCCACTTTCCGAATGTTTTAAGTTTCTAGCCATTAAGGCGCTGACAAGAGACAAATGATATAAGTAACTTGTATTAAACATAAAAATTACTAATAATAATAATATATATATAATTAAAAATAACTTGTATTACCAAAATACGTTTAGAAAAAAAATCTCGATAAAAATTAACCTTTATTTTGAGTTTCAATCCAAAATATCTGTATTAACAATCAACGTACGGTTGGTATTTAATTAATAACAAGAACGTCTTATTTGTATGCAGAACTTGGTTGTTTTTTATTTTCGATTACTCAACTCATTTTTGAGTAAATAAATAATTGCTCCATATTTTGCAATACATTACAAGCGTTGTGTCATCGCGCTTCTCTTTCTTTTGTATCCAATCTGACAGTGACAGCGGTTTACCTGTTGTCAGCGTCTTAAGTTTCAAGTCATTAAATCGGCTCTCAAATGTCATGTTAGCGACTATGATTCAGTAAAATAACTTTAATACAAAGTTGGCATTCAGCAGATTACAAATGAGTTCTCAAATATCAGGATTTAAGTACCAAACTAACTTGCACAAATTATTTCTAATATACAGTTTATTTTACCTGCCAAGTAAATGCATCTCCCCTGGACTTCTCAGATTCTAGTTCCTTTGCGGAGCGAGGGAAGCTGTTGCGCCAAAGAAGTAGCATTCTTGGTAGCAAGCCACGAACCACAGGCACACCTTATATATTGTATGGAAACAAAGTAACAATAAGGAATTTGAGTTATATTTATCTTTGTAAATCTGAAAATAAACAAAATAGGAAAAGAAATATTGAAATAGTAAGAGCAACATCTAAGGAGGCTCGCGTTGTCCAGTTAAAGGTACTATCACAAAAAAAAGTTTTTCGCCAATTTCTAATCTAATTGTGAGAAAACTTGAAATAATTGAAACATTAAGTCTGTGTTACTATAAAAGTACAGTTTTCGTGGTGATAAAACATTCGTGTTAGTCTCAGCACCTGTTAATAGTTTCATCAGTTTTGCGCTCTCGAAAATATAGTATATTGCACCTTTGATTTACTTAATGAATAATTGTATAATCATAAAATAAAAGTTTGTTTTTATCGCAGGGATAGCTGAAGCCTAGTGTGTGATTTTTAAATTTCTTGATATTTATATATATATTTCTTGGATTGTAATAAAATAATAGAAAAAAAAAACATTACTGTTTTTTAAAAAAAAGTATAGGTTTTTGTAACATTATTTTCTGAGACTATTTGTAACATTTTGATAGTTTTTTTTTGCAACCTTTTTGCTTACATAAAATATTTTTAATAACTAAATTTATGTTATTATATTGAAGAAAAATGTTCCTAAACTCAACACGATATCGTCAATTTTGTGTGAAGAGGCAACGGAAATAATTTTTTACAATATTATAAACCAACATTTTCTAATAAAAAATTGCTACCAATGCAGATGAAGGAGTAATCTATCTGTGACAATTATTAGTTACATTTGGTTTAGTTAAATTTTGCCGCAAAATGTACCGAAATGCAATTTTTTGTCAGATTTTGTGATAGCGTCCTTAACACATAATACAATTTTGTATCGTAATCTACACTTATTTTGCTTTTCTGAATAACTAAAACTTTACTTTCAACTGAGTCGAATCATTAATAATTGATTGAATTCAATAAAACTCTACAAAACTGGCTTTTTCATGCGGTTTCTATCCCGTGGTTTATCCCACCAGCACCGTACATTTTTTCGGCATAAAAACTAGCCTACGTCTCGTGGGAATAGTGTAGGTTTCCATCAGTGAATTGTTTTTGTAAACGGATCAGTTTTTTCCGAGATTACCTATTACAAACTTACAAACAAATTAGTTAACATAAGATTAAGGTAAGATTTTATTTGGTTTTTTTACACCTACCTAGCGTACAAATAGCACCAACAATCAACCAGCCCGCATTGGTCCTCGCAGCAGTCAGTCTACTGCTTTGTCCGGCAGATCTCAATAGTTGTTCTGCAGCATTGAACGCTACTTTGCCCCGACCGTGTGGGACGCCCAATGGGGAGAGTCGTACGGCGCCTAGGATGGCCGCTAGAGCTGCTGAGTAACCTGGAAGATTTATGAAGGAATTAGCGAATGAACTCTGATTTAATATGGAACCAATGTGCTACTATCATCAGACATAATCAAATATAAATAAAAACTATGTAAATCGATTGAAAATGGAAAATCCCAGCGTGTTCGTCAGCAGCTTGAGAATGTATTTATTTCGTAATTCGCAACACAATAAAAGTCGGGATTTTTTTAGAGAAAAGATAATGTTTATTACATCTTTTGAATAACTCACTACCACTGGACTTTGCTATCGACAATGCACATTTGCATTTGTAACAGTAAGTACTTCCCGTCACCACTCTGATTTTCCATAATATTATGCAGGCAACATAATAAATTTTGGAGCAGTGGTGGCCCAGTGGTTAACGGCCACGACTTAAGAGTAGTAGGTCGTACGTTCAAACCCAGACAGGCGCTTGACTTTGTGTAAATTATTTCATCACCACTGCTCTCAAAACGGTGAAGGAAAACATCGTGAGAAAACCGGTATGTCCTAGAACTAAAAAAATCGAAGACATGTGACATCCACCAACACGCACTGGGCCCGCGTGGCGGATCACGGACCACTCCCTCTCACAGAAAGAGGAGGCCTGTGTCCCAGCAGTGGGAACATTATAGGCAGATTTTGTATAATAAATTAAACATCTATATTACTTCAGTTCCGTCAAATACTAAGTAAACATGGGTCCAAAGAAAAATACTAGAATGTTTTACCAGAGATATGGTGCGGCGTAGGCCTAGCCGCGTCAAGAGCGTCCACACATTTGTCTATGAGCGGCGTGATCTGCGACGGTAGCGCCACGCACACGCAGCGGACGCACCACGCGGCTGCCAAGCGGGCTGCTACACACGGATGTTCTAGTACCTAATGAAATAATTAATATATTACAGTCCAGCTGTTGAGAGAATGCGTTCTTGACACCTGTCAGTTTCATCTCATCTGCAGATGCAGATGAGATGAAACTGACATCATCTATCTGCAGCTGGGATGCAGCTGAATACCAGTATTTTACATGGAGCGACTGCCTATTTGACCTCCACAACCCAGTTACTGGGTAATACGATACCCCTTGGTAAGACTAGTTGTCAGACTTTCGGGCTTCTGACGACCCGTAACGACTGTCAAAGATCTACGAATAACAGCCGGAACCAAAGGCTTAAAGTGCTTTCCGAGGCACGGAGGTCTCGGTATGTAAAGATGGTCACCCATCCACGGACCAACCGCGGCAAACGTAGCTTAACCTGGTCGATCGACCCATATATGTGTAACAAATATGTGTTTTGCGAATTTGATCCTAGAAATTGTCCAATTGACAGATGATAGTTGATAGATGGGTCGAATTACGCACAATCCTCAGCACTGAGTATAATCTGTCCCCAATTATAAATAACTAGCTTATGCTTCGCGACTTCGTCCGCGTGTAATTTCGGCCCCCGACACCGCGTCGCGTCGCATCGCAACGAGCGTTCTTTCCGGGTTTTTCTTTTTAATCGACGCCTAAGGGTCGTAGCGTGATTTTAAATACAGGTCCGGGGTTCGATTCCCAGGTCGGGCAAAGTGTTATTGGGTTTTTCCACGAGGATTTTTTTAGTAGCAGCCCGGAGTTTGGATTTGTGCCCGGTTGATGGCAATAGGCTCGCCCCCTGTAACATGGGACTTAAACATAACTGGCCAAACGTGGGTGTACTATAGGTCTAGGTTCCAGAGATTACTGTGATCAATTAAACAAACAAAAAAACAAACTTCAGCTGTTATTACTAGTATAAATATAGATAGGCTTACTTATCAGTCCAATGGATAAAGTAATACTTACAGTACAAATAGCATCGAGCATGTTCAGCGATGTATCCGACACGAGGTTCTGCACTGAAGTACCCAGCTGTAGCGCCAGTTCACCTGCTTCCATCAACGCGCAGACAAGCAAGTGCTGGCTGAATAATGTTTCCTGAGAAATAAATATATATTTTTTATGTACATTTTTGGTAGAAGTGGTCTATGGAATTTAGGGGCTCGTTTTTTTGCTGCTCCTTTTTTTTAAGGTTCCTTAGTCAACTAGGAACCCTTATGGCCTCATTGTTACAAGGTTTATCTTAAAACCCCGGTTTAAATCATTGTGTCATTTTTTTTTAATTTCGAACCTGATTCCGTCTCAGATAAAGTTCTAAAGATAAACCTTGTTTTGTAATAAGGCCGTTATAGTTTTTCGCCATCTCCGTCAGTCTTTTCATGGCTTAGCGCAGACTCTTATTGCTAGAAAGCTGTAATTTGGCATGGCTCGTATATTAATCACGCCGACAAATTATTATAATAAAATCTTGTCAAAAAAATTGTAGGGACGTAAAGTGGGGATGATATTTTTTTTTCTCGTCTATCCTATAGTGCGGGGTATCGTTCGTAAAAATATTGCGGGTCTGTGGAAAGCCATTTTTGGATTCAGGTATCCGTTTGCGCAATATTAAGCATTAAAGTGTACATTTTTAAGAGTCAAGTATCCAGCTAAATGGTTGTTTTAGGATATATGTGTGAAAAAATTCAAGGCAGTGATATAATGAAAGTTAAAAGGAAAACTATCACAGCTAAGTAGGTTTTACTTAACGAGTAATAGTCGACCAACTTATATTTGCAGTTGGAATGTTTGGGAGTACATGTATTTCAACTACAATGTTAAATTAATTCTTGGGGTAAATTTATCCCAACTACACACTTGGACGTGTTTTATTTCAACTCATATCTGGAACTTGGATGTTACTTGCACAGTCGGCAGTACTGCATCCGACAGAAAGCTGAAATCTTTAATTTAAACTGCTTCTTTGATGTAGTGTTCGCAAGTGAGACTACTGAGCGAGGGGTCTAGGGTTCAATCCCCGGTCGGGCAGTGTTGATATATCGATTTAAAAAGTTCAGAAGCATCCCAGTCTGCTTTGAGGCCCAATTCATAGCCCCCAATCCATCAGACATATTAAGAATGTAGTAACACAATGTAAATTGTCTTTGGTCCCTGGCCCTGACATCAAGCAATGGACATGATTGTCAAACTTTTATTGTATTGAAAATTACATAAATAAAATACACACATACAAAGTAGCCAAAAGTCTCGCTTTTGGCTACTTTGTATGTGTGTATTTTATTTATGTTATTTTCTTGTAATGTGCGTTTTGTTGGTGCAGAATAAACAAATTTTATTTCTTTCTTTTCTTTCTTTAATCGTGTTAACCCCCTAGTACCTGTGATTTCGACTATTTTTTATTATCAGCTTTGAAACTTTTGCTAACTAAACGTACCTGATTACAATCCTTAGCGTTCTCCGGGTTGAAGTCAATGCTGTTCATCTGCTTGATAACTATCTGTATGATCTCGCGACACGCCGACGCCTGCGCTTTCTCGCCCAGCATCTTACCAAGAGTGTTGCGTAGTATGAAATTGATACATTTCCTGAGAAGAAAGATTCCTTATTCAATAAAGGGTTTAGGAATACTTTCTCTACCTGTTCAATAAACTGGTCAGCAGGCCCATAAAACTAGATTTTAGATAGGCTCAAGTTATCATAAAATACGAGAACTCGAGAATCGCCAAAAAATCATGAAAACGAAAATAAAATCTCACGTATATTTGATTTCTAGAAACTGGAAGTAAAACAATAGTTAGTTAAAATTATAGAAGCACTACCTTCTGCCCGCGGATTCGCACGTGTGGAAATGTCGGAAAAAATTCCCCGGGAACGTACTACCGGGATAATATTATAAGCAGGGCTCGGAAACCGGTTAATTTTCTATGTAACCTTAAGCCTTATTATAAAGGTTTTTGAACATATTTCGTTAATTATTTAATATTTTGTTACAAAATCAATGAAGAACTTAATGTGATGAAGCAATCTTTGAAGCTAATATCAATTGTATCAAAAATATTTTGTATTTTCGGAAATAAAAATTAACCGGTTTCATGCCCTGATTATAAGTATATAAGTATGTATAAGTATAGATAATCATAACCTTGTCTTGTATATTTACCTAGAATACACAGCGTCGACGTGTGAGCTAGCTGCCTTAGGATTGGCCACAAGATCTAATACGTGGTTCAAAAACGTAGTCATGTTGCGTTCTAACCACACGCCTCCCATGTTCTGTACGAACACTACGTACGCCTAAGGAAAGAAAAACATGCTTTAAGAAAACTATTAAGGGGCCATCCATAAATTACGTCACACGAATTTGATGATTTTTGAGGTCTTCTCCTTTAGTTTGTAGCTCTCTCTCTTTTAATCCCTTTCTCTAAGACTTCTAAAAGTCTTAGAGAAAGGGATTAAAAGAGAGCAATTAGACTATGTCAAAAGAAAATTGTCTTATTTTATCTTTACTTTTTTCTTTGTTTTAATTGGCAAAGGTAACGCTGCAGCCTAGTAGTTAAAGGGCCGATTCCACTGGTAGACATCTAAAAGTGAGCAATTTACTACATTTTGAGGAGCTATTCTGCTCATCACGCCGAAGATCCTCATCAGATCTTCACCAACCATCTCAAATCCATCCATCTCTATCATCTTCTTTCTATGAGACCAACTTAAAGTTACTAGCTCCCAAATAAAAAAAGAACCATCGAAATCGGATCTCATAAGGCGGAGATATCTAATAGCCCTCTTTGCCCCTTTTTGGAGGAAGTACCCCTCCAATCAAAGTCCCCGACCACAAAAAAATATATAAAGTCGTAAAAAATAATAATAATTAATAATTTAATTAATTAATAATTAATAATTTAATTAATTAATAATTTAATTAATTAATAATTTAATTAATAAATAATTAATAATTTAATTAATAAATAATTAATAATTTAATTAATTAATAATTTAATTAATAATTTAATTAATAAATAATTAATAATTTAATTAATAATTTTCTTAATAATTTTAAGACTTGAAGCAGAGACCTTTGGCTCGCTCGGTCAATCAAATAATTGTAAACGTGTAAACTTACATGGGTAACACAAACGCGAACTTCCCGGTTAACTCCGGAGCTGGACTTGATGATCTCTCCCTTGAGGAACGACGTACCGCCGCGGAGGAACGCACCCATCAACAAATTAAGTGCCTCGTCTAGTGATACAACGTTCTTCGGCGGGTCTTTCTTTTGTTGGACTGCAAGTAAAAATTGAATTGTTATGGTGGGTATGGGTGCACTTAAGGCGAAGATAACCGACTTTTAATGATTTTATACTGAAGATCACGTCTAAACGACTTGTGTTAATGATTTGAAAAAATATTTGTTAAATTAGAGCATTTTCACAATAACTTAATATACGAATATTTTAGATTATGTTTATATTACATAGTGAAATTAATTTGTAAAGTTATGTCTAACGCGGATAAAAAACTGAGAATGGCGCACAATGTACCAAGTGTATTTTTCTGAAACCTTCACAAATTTAAAGATAATTAATTTATTGAGCTTTTAATATACGCGTTTTATTAAAATACCTTTTGTTTTGTGTATAATAAATTAATAATGCGTCAAATCGGGGACAGCGCTCCTTGATGGGCGAGTCCTATGACTGACTGAACGTACGACGCGTTGCGTGAGCTCAGTACAGAACACGCAAGCCAACCACTCAAGGTCACTGGCATATATCTGCGTCTTAAGCGAACGGTACATGAAATGTAACATACGTTGAAACGAAAATTTCAAATATAGGTTTAGCCTTTGTAAGGTCAAAAGCCTCTTAATAAATAAAGATTTAAAAAAAATACAGGGTCAAATTAAATTAGCTAGCGAAACTCCGCAGACAGTTATCAATATCTAAACGCTCAATCTGCCTAGCCTTTTCCCAACTATGTTGTGGTCGGCTTCCAGTCTTCCCGGATGCATCCGAATACCAGTATTTTACATGGAGGACTATCAGACCTCCACAACCCAGTAACTTTTTAGCTGTCACGGCATCATGCTGAGCTGTTTTTATTTTAATTTTACTTTATTTTTTTGTTTTTGGTTTTTTAAATGGGTGTGTATGCGTGGGTGTGTTTCTTGGAAGTGTTGTGATCTCCTGTGCTAATCCCAATAAATACTTTTTCTATCTTTCTTTCATACTAGGTAACACGATACCCCTTGATATCAAAAAAAATAAAAATGAAAAAGATTCGATGATATTTTTTTTTTGGTTCGACCGCTGGTTACTGTCCACTGTGTTGTTACTAGACGTATGAGTTACCAAAATCAGTTTTATTTTTATTTTTTCGTGTTAAGTTATCGTTATCGATACCTAGTCTGTGAAGTTTACACAAATACCTATATAGTTTTTTTTTTTATCTGATGTTTCAAGTGGCGGGGTTGATGATCCCAAAAAAAAACTCATCAAATTAATTATTTTTTTATTTTATCATGTTTAGATATATTGATATCCATCACGTCTGCGGAGTTTTGCTAGCTAATTTAATTTAACCCTATACAGAGTCAAATTAAATTAGCTAGCGAAACTCAACGCCACCCACCAGCGACTCACTCGCGATCGATATGTAAACATGATCAAACAAATTTATTTGATGAGTTTTTTTTTTGGGTGTTCAACCACAGTTAGTGTAGTCAAGTCAAGAAAAATCAGGTTTTTTTTGGTATCTTCACAGACGTGATTAATATAAATATCTATAATAAGAAAATCTAAACACGATAAAACAAAAGAAAACAGATTTTCTCAACTGATACTTCAGATAACAACACCAATAGCAGTTAACCCATAAAAAAGTAACATCTTTTATTTTTTTGTCTTGTCGTGTTTAGATATCGGTATTCATCACATCTGCGGAGTTTCGCTAGCTAATTTAATTTAACCCTGTATATGCAATGCAACATGAAATTTAACACACGTTGAATCCGCCTCTGTGGTAGAGATAAACTACGATCACATGGCCCGCCCCTCCAAATTACTGTTTCAATGTTTGTAGTCACATCCTTACGAATAAATAAATCCTTGAATTATTCTTTTGGTCAACTGTCGTCTCTGTACACACAACATGCGTTGTGAGTATTGGTGGCGCCTCGTAAATACTTTGACAAATACTTTCAAACGTTTTGGATTTTGGAGGGGCGGGCCATGTTATCGTAGTTTATCTTTAAGACCACCTGTCACATACTCAGAGGTCCCGGGGTTTCGATTCCCAACGGTAGCAAAATTTTCTGCTCGGTTTGGTTGGTTGGCAAAATGTAGTGTTCAGGAACTTATATAGCAGTAGCGAAGCTAAAACTTCCATTAGAGGGAAGCCGAATAAAAAGTTGTTCAGTTCACATAAATTCAAGATCCTTTACTTCTCTTAATTTAACGCCATCTAAATTTGTCGGAATTTTTAGTTAAAACAGAAAATATAAACTTCGCGATTTAGGATACCTATAGTCTATTCTAAAAACGCGTACGTACCTAGGTACGCGTTTTTTATCTTATGATTTACGTATTAAATACCTGTAATGTGACTATGTACTATATTATTTAGTAATAGTAAACTCAGATAGTCTGTGTTCCGAAGGGAAGCCGGTAGGAATGGGGTTGTATGAAGCCGTCGCCCCTGTTATATAGGGTAGGATACATCTTCCCAGCTGTCGGCTTATGGCAGTTAAGATTCTATTAGCCAGGCAAATCCTAACTATATAATATTATAACTGCGAAAGTGTGTTTGTTTGTTACGCTTTCACGCTAAAACGGCAGAACGAATTTGAATGAAATTTGGCACATGGGTAGACCAAGGCCTGGGTTAGGACTTAGGATAATTTTTATCTCGATATCCCCACGGGATGGAGACTTATGCGGGTGAAACCGCTGGGCGCAACTAGTAGATATTAATTATTAAGCCAAATGTTGTCTTAAGGCGCTGACAAGAGGCAAATGATAAAAGTAGGCTTGGCTTTAACAAAAAAAATTGCGAAATGTATATAGTTTGTGGTAGCGGAAAAAATATATTTTATTCTTGAACATATTTATCAGAAATTGGTTGTTACCAAAACACGTTTAGAAAAAAATCTCGATACAAATTAACGATAAACTAACCCTTTACTTTAGAGTATCAATCCAAAATATCTGTATTAAATATCAACGTACGGTTGGTATTTAATTAACAACAAGAACGTCTTATTTGTATGCAGAACTTGGTTGTTTTTTATTTTCGATTACTCAACTCATTTTAGAGTAAATAAATAATTGCTTCATATTTTACAATAAATTACAAGCGTTGTGTCATCGCGTTTCTCTTTCTTTTGTATGGAGTCTGACAGTGACAGCGATTTACCTGTTGTCAGCGTCTTAATAATTATTAAACTAGTGTGGTTTAAGTCTCCAAAACTGTTATAAATGGCTTGGACCTGTTTATGTAGCTAAACCATCCATGTATTTTAAAGGTAGCTGTTTATTCTAGAGTTATAAATAAGAAATTAGCTGTAATAAATAAAAATACCTGATTGAGCTCCAACTTTTAATTTGGAATTCAGGTTGGTTACTTCACCGGCCTGAGTTATCGCTATCAACCCACCAAGCAACTCCGCAATAGCGCATCTGTTAAAAGACACAAAAAAAAATCTTATAGTTATTCCTAGGATACTTCACTTCGGTCGTTCAATTATTCAGACCTTGATTCAGAACTCCAGTATAACCCACTATTCCCTATACTATATATCTTTCAAATTACTTAGACAAAAAAAATCAGCTGTTCCCGTCATTTTGATGAGTTATTTGAACATATTATAGGGAACAGCTCCTTGTTTTCGCGATTTCTGGTTTGGTCCCATAGTAAAAGTTGTTCATAATGATGAGTACAATGACCCCTTAAGAGGTAGTGCGTTTATTCTTGGACATGTATAACTAGCGAAATGTGGGTTACTATAGTTACACCTCTGCCCAACCCTTGGGGGAAACAAGGCGTGATGTTATGTGGCTTGGGCAACGTATAAGTTACCAAAACAATAATTGTCACTGACTCCGTTTACTATTGAAAACTTCTGAATCTCGGGGCGAAGAGCCAGCTAGCAATCTTAAGTAAAATCAATCAAATAATCTCACCTTAAAGAATAATCACTGGAATGTGCGGCCCTCAAGCAGGCCGCAGCAATAGCATCTAAGTCAGCCGGCGTTAACCGCATCAACGGCAACAAATGGCGCAGCGTGTGCGCCGCGGCCGCGCGCACCGCCGTCGCGCGCTCCGACACCAGCGCGGCGCGGGCCGCGCGCGACACCTCGCGCACTGCCGCCGGGGCTGCCGTGCCCATGCCCACGCAGATCTATCAGAGTACAATAACATCATACCGGTTTTAAGAACCCTATCAAATCTTTGATAAGTTAAACTGTTGTCAAATGATCAAATCATAAATTCGTAAAAAATAATTAGATGCGTTAACGGGAAATTGGCCAGAGAAGGTAACACACAAAGAAAAGTGGAGCAATGCAGATTGATAAAAAGGCATCTCGAACTAAATTAAACAGACGGCTTTTTCAAAAACCGCGGACGTGTTTTTTTTTTCCAACCTGGTATTGCATGAATTCTGCCGTTCTAAAGTTCAAGGCTTGTGGCTAATTAATAACAGCCACACGGGTCGATTGATCAGGTTAAGCAAAGCTTGCCGCGGTTGGTCCATGGATGGGTGACCATCTTTACATACTAAGACCCCTACGTGCCTCGGAAAGCCGTTGATCACGGCTGTCATTCGTGGATCTTTGACAGTCGTTACGAGTCTTCAGAAGCCCGAAAGTCTTACCAAGGGGTATCGTATTACCCAGTAACTGGGTTGTGGAGGTCAATAGGCAGTCGCTCTGTAAATTACTGGTATTCAACTGCATCCAGTTACGACTGGAAGCCGATCCCAACACAGTTGGGAAAAGGCAGATGATGTGTCAAGGTGTCACAGGTGTCAAGAACGCATTCTCTCAACGACTGGACTGTAATACATTAATTATTGGGATTTGATTGATTGATTAATTATTTGGGAAACGGCTAGGCAGATGATGAAACTTAAATGAATAAGTACATTCATCAACTTCATACAATTCTTTCGATAGTTTTTTGTATTATTGTTTTGCTGTGGCAGCAACATGACGATAGACTTATATGTTGAGCTAACAACATGAGTTGATAAACAATTGCCATGACTATAGTAGAATATTTGTCAGAAAGAACATTTCTAAATGAATATGCTATTTCATGATTGACCTAATGGGGCATGTTACATTTGTCAATATTATCATGATCACAATATCGCGATATTTCAAGATTCCCTAAAATTCTGTGTTATTATCACGATACCGCTTATTACACCATCAATTTTACCACGGTATCCTGATATTATTGACAATGTAACATGCCCCAATCATAACATAACATAATATAAGTCCTGTATTCCCCGGAGGGCTAGGCAGACGTGTACCTGTAGTTCACCCACATTTCGCCAGTTATGTTTAAGACTTTAAGTCCAACGTAACAAGGGCCGAGCTTATTGCCATTTATCGGGCACAAATCCAGACTCCGGGCTGCTACTGAGAAACACACTATACCTAATCATGAAATATCATAATCATTTAAAAATACTATTCAAACATAACATTTAAAAATATTTTTACACACGGGTGGGTAGTTGACAAACTCAATAAATTTGCCTAGCCTTTCCCAAACTATGTTGAAACCGGATACAGCTGAATACCAGTAATTTACATGGAGCGACTGCCTATCTGACCTCCACAATCCAGTAACTGGGTAATACGATACCCCTTGGTAAGCCTGGTTGTCAGACTTTCGGGCTTCTGACGACCCGTAACGACTGCCAAAGATCCACGAATGACAGCCGGGACCAACGGCTTAACGTACTTTCCGAGGCACGGCAGAATCTCGATATGTAAAGATATTCACCCATCCACGAACTAACCCCGGCAAGCGTCGCTGAACCTGATGGATCGACCCGTGGGGCTGTTATTACTTAGCCACGAGCTCCTCCGCTCGAGGTAGTTGCCAAACTGATAAGATAATATCCAGTACTAATTTCCATAATTTATTCTAAAAAGTACCTGCTTACATACCAACATAATTATACAAACTTAGGTTCCCGTAGATAAAAACTAGAACGCATACACGATTATTACGATAAAGGAAAGTATCTCACTGGTATTTTTACCTTAAACTATAATTTTCTTCACTAGAGACTGATGGAACTACGAAAAACGCGGGTATGTGTGGTAAACGCCCGGGAGTTCTCTGACTTGAATTAAACCTGCGCAGTAGGGATGCGCGACCCCTATAGGTCAATTTAACCCTAAGGTATTCAACCAGCGGCCCCCATTGTGCCTGCAGCCCGCGGTGGCGTCCTTGGCGGCCCGGCAATAGCTTGGCAAAATTTAATTTTACGAGTACTGTTCATTTCTATACAACAAAATAGACAGGTACTGACGCTAACGCGCGAAAACAGTTTGAGAATTGCAACAACCACTATTGGGGCGGATATTGATAATTAGTTAAGAGTAAACAATGTCAAACATCTCATTGATTGAATTTTATTAGTATCATTTCCTGTTTCTAGCCTTATAAAATTGTATATTAGATAGCTGCAATGATTGTTGTTTCTTAATTACTTACCTACTTAATTATAAGTTTATAATGGAATATAATCAGTTTCCCTTGTGTTGCGGACTTGCAGCCAGTCGCGCCGCCGAATCAAAATCAAAGTATTCTGGGCCCTTGACTTTAAAAAGGTTGAAGATCCCTGCTTTAGCCAAATACCCCATACCCCATACCCCCCCCCCCATACCACATGTAGTAAATAACAGATCCATAATAAAAAAAATAGCAAATTCAGATAATCGCAGATTCGATCCTTAATCCAACTAAACTAAAATGTTTAGGAAAACATAAGACATAAACCTTTTCAAGAGTATTCATAATCTCGAGCCGTGTTTGCGACTCAGCGTTCTTCAAGGACTTGACTAGGGTTGACACAGTCTCCTCATAAGATCTCCCCATCATCCTGCCGAGTTTCTCGTACATACTGCCCAGGCAACATATGGCAGCCCTGAAAAAAACGTAGGTATGCTTACAAAATAGAAAAGGTAGGTACATAATATCTGATATGGAACTGCCTCGTTGGTCTCGTGCTCATAAACGCGACTGCTAAACGACCGACTTTTAGCAGTCGTGACCTCAGGGTCAGGATGTCTTATTGGATTTATCCTAGTAGCAAATAGCAATAGCAGTCCGATACTGGATTTTTGCCTAGTTATTGGCAAAAAGCTTACATAGTCACATACGTGGGTGTCCAAGCAAAAAGGGCCCAGTAGTGGGGTATTGAGTTACGACTAGATTCGGTATCTAGAATAGTCAATTGATAATAAGAATTAAAAAAATATTCAAAAACTGGTACATTTTTTTTATCAGACATTTGAAGTTGAAACTCTGCAAAAGCAAATACTATATGAACATTAATTAATAATCAATTAAAATCGCAAAATTAATTTTTTTCACCCAACTTTACAAAACTGCGAAACTCAATGCCGAGAACTGGACGATTTTTGCTAGGACGCCCTTAAATATTGCTATAACATACTCTGCTTATGGCTTTATTGAATACAAGCATGTTGTTATGCATGGAACTAACATAATGAGATTATAAATATAATCTGTAATAAGCTCATTATGGACATGCATCCTATTATGTAATGCACAATGAGATCCACTGGGCATTAATTTTGCGTATAATAAGCTTAAGAATATTGAAAACATGCGTAAAATCATACTCAGTAGTTTATTTTTTAATTTCTGATAAGCTTTTTTATCTTTTAAAAAGGTTACAAAACAATGATAACAGATGTTTGCAATAAGTATCTGCACTCCATTAAGACCTAACAGATATGGTGTTTACTAAAAATAGTTAGGTCCTTTTTAATTTTTTGGTAAACAATGCTAGAAAGTCTAATAAGGCATTTTAATGCTACCCAAATGCAATAGTTACATTATATTATATCCAGTTTTTCAATTAAGGCTTGCGTAGATACTCGTATACTGTGCACTAAGCAAATATTATGCAAAAAGTAGCTGTGTTTTATTTTATTACACACACTTCTACCAGGTATTACATACGCTATTCAAACCTATTGAGATTATATAACACTGCTTTGTTCATGTATGTACTAGCTGTGACCTTTTGTCTTGGCATTTAGAAATACTTTGTAAACTATGGGACAATTAGGCTAGCCCCATGGGACATAAAATTGGGTGAGGGGTGACTTTAATAAGTGGACTCAATATGGAGCATCTATGTTTTGAAATAGTTTTGCAATGTGGAGACAAAGAATATTTTTTTTGTTTTATTTTATTCATTACTTTGTAATTATGATGTTGCATAAGTACATTTATAGACCCAAACACGCTGATCTATAGAGATAATTCATAAGCCACACAACATTTGTTTTGTGCAGAAACGAAACCATTTAATTTCTTCTCATTTTTTTTTTCTTTGTGCTCTTTCGCATTTCCTCTCTTTTTCTTTTCTTTTTAATTTGTGTTTGAGTTATCTTCATAGCATTGAAGACATAATACAATGAATGATACTCGAGTATGACTAGCATTCATACAAAAATTTGTAACTCACAGTCTCGTCGGCAAATAGGAAGGCGAATCATCTTTAACCTTGATGATGTCATTACACTTGTTCACAGTATCAAAGAGCAGGAAGGTGTCCCCAACAGAGAACAATGTGGCCAGGTTTCTAGCTAACAACCTCCTTGCTGGGCATCCGAGGTTCTCACGCAAGAGGTTCACTAGCTGAGCCACTAGTTTTTGCTGGCAGCTTTTTATGTCTGACTGTTGGCAAAAAAAAAACTTTCTAATACAACTGAAGATGAACCTGCTCTATTAAATATTGTTTAATATTTTTAATAACATTTCAGAAACTCAATTTTAACTATTAACAATTCAAGACAAGTCAATTAGATTCATTCACTCAATCAAAATAAATTATTGTATGCATGTAAGAATTAACAATGATTATTTATTCAGACCGGTCAATGTTCTGACATAATTATGAAAAAAATAATATAAAAAAAACAGTACTTAGTTTGCAAGCTTTTATTATTCTTAAAAAATGAAAGTAATTACTACAGTGTTAACCAAGTAACAGTTAATACAAGTTACATTATTTTTAAATATTCTTTCAACATTGCAATAACAAATGTATCAAACAATAATATTTACCTTATGTGCAGCCACAAGCACCTTATCAAGGAATCGGAGCCATTCAAATATAAAATGTGGCTTCTTGTCATCCGGTAGCTGTTGCAGGGCAGACTCGTTTAGAGTCAGAGAATGGGACACCTCCATTATTCTGTAGAAATATAAAAAAAACATAGGTCTTTGGAAGTAAAATAGTAGTAGGTACATAATACTATCAGTTTGTAAATGATTTCTAGAATAGATAAATTGATAGAATACTCTTGATTATGTACACCATAATAAACTACAGATATAAATGTGGAGACTTTATATAGGACTAGCTTCTGCCCGCGACTTCGTTCGCGTGGAAGTCGTAAGACTCCACAATATACAAATAACAGCCAGTGGCGTAGCTAGCATGGGTGACACCCGGTGCGCATAATTTTGTGGTGTTCATTATGCGTGTGGAACCACGCATAGTGAAGGGTTCCGTAGTTGGGATAAATTTATCCCAAAAACAAACTTATCATTGTAGTTGAAAAACATGACCCAACTGCAAATGTAAGTTGATCGACTATTACTCGTTAACTTGTAGAGCCTAGTTTTCCTTTTAACTTCGTTATTATACTACTGCCGTAATTTTTTCCTTTACTTAAATTATTTAGTTTGGATAAGTTGGTTAAAATGGCTTCAAGCCTAAGTGGTTTATCGTTGAAAAACGTGATAGTTTGTGTACTTAATTATTATTTTTTTACGGTCGGGTGTTTGGATTCTTCTTTCGGGATTTTGTTACGGTTGGACCACCCACCACACAAAATTATTTTTTTGTTCAATATGGTATCCTCTCGAGGTGGTCCCTTTGTCATCAAGTCAGGATTTTAATGAGTGATGAATTCCTCAAATTTTATAGGTACCCAAAGGGTAAAACGGGAACCCTATTACTAAGGCTCCGCCGTCTGTCTGTCTGTCTGTCCATCTGTCACCAGGATGTATCTCATGAACCGTGATAGTTAGACAGTTGAAATTTTCACAGATGATGTATTTCTGTTGCCGCTATAACAACAAATACTAAAAAACAGAATAAAATAAATATTTAAGGGGGCTCCCATACAACAAATGTGATTTTTTTTGCTCTTTTTTGCTCGATATTGATAACGGCAACATGTAGACGCTTGAAATATTCACAGAATATTGAATTATATATTCACTTTGAAAATAAATCATTAAATTAAAATAAAACAAATATTTAAGGGGGGCTCCCATACAACAAAGGTGATTTTTTTGCCATTTTTATTGATAATGGTACGGAACCCTTCGTGCGCGAGTCCGACTCGCACTTGGCCGGTTTTTTTTAAGTTTTTACGTTATTATTAACTTTGTAGTGTTTTTTTTGGAGGTTCGTTGTTTTTTTTTTTGTGAAGTTTTTTTTTTGTAAAACACAAATACATACATAAACTCACGCCTTCTTCTCATGGGGGAAGGCAGAAACTATAGAACGCCACCTGCTACGCTATTTACATAGGTACTCCTGCATCGTTTACGTTCATACATCTGGTCATAGACGCACGCCTGTTCCGTGTACTAAGCACGTGACCTATCTGAAGAACATCACCAATTAGGCCACTATTATGTCCTCCTAGGCCGTCCCGGCGTTTCTACTCACATCTGCCTTGTAAATACCTTTTGTTAGTCGCCTTTCATTCATCCTTTCAACATGACCAAACCATCTAAGCTCTACTATATATATGTATATACTCTTTTAAATTGTTATTTATATTATTATTTATGTACACACAGTAAAATACAGAGCGGTACGATATAACTATGTTGCCCATTGATTTTTTGAGTATCCGGCGCGGTCACGACACACATGCTTCCCAAGGAACACATTTCCACATCATTGATTCTACTTTCCTGCGTCGTTTGCCACACCCAACATTCACTTCCATACATAAGCGTGGGTACCAGCACACAATTGTGAACAGCCAGTCGAGTTTTTTTAGGCATCGACTGGTTGGTCACAATCGCATGTATTGCTTTATTTCCCGAATTAACTCTTTATAAAACTTCCCCGTATTCTACGTTTGTAAGTATGGTCTCAGCAGCCAAAATATACAGACTCAGGAAGTCAGGACTGGTGACGCGGGACGGGAGCAAGCGATGTACAGTTGTCCGTGTGAGAAGCAGTTAGTCCTGAGTTCGACTCCGCAGTCTTCAGAATCAATTTCCCATTGCTTGCGAAGTTTTTCGTTTTTAGTGAATTAATGAACGCCTGCGTCCCTGCTTATACTACCTAATAATACAAAACTGATACACTGACTGATGCATACTTATAAATTATGCCTGACGAACGACTATCACTAAAATAATATACCAGTAGATTATGCAGAACAGATGGCCGATGGGGCCAAAAGTTTCTAAAGTGGCGACCGCGTACCGAAAGACGTTGGAAGGCCTCCCACAAGGTGGACCGATGTATTTGTGTTTTTTTTTTGAGGTTTTGATTAATTTGCGAGTATCAAAATATTTCGCCTATATGGCTGTATTTTTTTATTGCGTTGACTTAGAAGTTAGATTTTTTTGAGCCCCAGGGGACTGTAGGATTTGAAATTAATTTCATCTAAATACCTCCACGCGTTCATGAGAAAAAGGGTCATCACTGACAGACGGACCAACAGGTGAACGGGCGGGCAACGACGTGATCCTATACTGGTTCCGTTTTTCCTTTTGTAGTACGGAACCCTAAAAATTAAGTTGTAGTCTCATTTCCCACAACATGTATGGGAAAAGGTTTTTGCGATTTCTGACTCTTCTAGTACTCAAACCTCAGTTGGTCAAGTAGTTTTTTGATCCTCATACGAAACAGGATATTGAAACCAATTTTCTTTTTTAAATGAATATAGACAATTTTCTTGCTGACTGTACATTTGTTTCTAAATCTAACGCCCGTATTTAAAGAGCGTTACTCAGTACTCAAGCATTATTTATGCTTAGTTTCAACCAGGGACCGTACAACCCCGGTTAAGGGTTAAGCCTTTCGAAAGGGTAACCCATTCAATGGGTTACCTTTATCATGATGTAGCCCATTGAATGGGTTTTATAGTAAAAACCCAGTAAAAGGGTTACATGATAACCCATTGAATGGGTTTTATAGTAGAAACCAGTGAAAGGGTTACATGATAACCCATTCAATGGGTTTTTTACTTGAAACCCAGTGAAAGGGTTACATGATAACCCATTCAATGGATTCTATACCTACTTGAAACCCAGTGACATGAAAAATCCATAATATTATGTAATTTCAATATCCGCCTAGCACGCGTAGCATGACCAATTCTATCTCTGTTCTACCAAGAATAGACAAAGTTTTTGATGTGAAACATTCAACAGCTGCTGTCGGGGCGACGCATGCCACGTGGCGACGCATCGCTACTATATACAGTCATCTGTAGTAAGTTTTTTGATGTGAAACATTCAACAGCCACACGTAAAACCGAGTGCTGGCGGGGCGACGCATGCCACGTGGCGACGCATCGCTACTATATACAGTCATCTGTAGTAAGTTTTTTGATGTGGAACATTCAACAGCCGCACGTAAAACCGACTGCTGGCGGGGCGACGAATGCGACGTGGCGACGCATCGCTACTATATACAGTCATCTGTAGTAAGTTTTTTGATGTGAAACATTCAACAGCCACACGTAAAACCGAGTGCTGGCGTGGCGACGCATGCCACGTGGCGACGCATCGCTACTATACAGGGTGGAAACTTTCAGCGGGGCAGTAAGGGGAAGTACCTTATCCGTTGCAGCTACGCGAAAATGGTCTTAAGAGACGGTGTGGGTAACCCTTTTGAACGGCTTAGTTTAAGCCATTCAAAATTACCCACACCGTATGGGTTTTTGATTAACTGCTTTGATAAACCCTATTGAAAACCCTTTCCATTGAAAGGGTTTTTGATAGGGTTTTTCTAAAATGGTAACCAAAAAACTTACTACAGATGACTGTATAGTAGCGATGCGTCGCCACGTGGCATGCGTCGCCCCGCCAGCAGTCGGTTTTACGTGCGGCTGTTGAATGTTTCACATCAAAAAACTTACTACAGATGACTGTATACAGGGTGGAAACTTTCAGCGGGGCAGTAAGGGGAAGTACCTTATCCGTTGCAGCTACGCGAAAATGGTCTTAAGAGACTATCCATAATTTTTTATGGAATTTTGATCCCCATTCACAGATTTTGAAAAAAATGTACAGTCAGCAGGAAAATGGGCAATTTTTACAAAAACTTTTTTTTTATGCCAATCGATCCTCTTTCTTATAAGGATCAAAAACCTCTATTGGACCAATTGAGGTTTGAGTACTATAAAAGTCATAAATCGCAAAAAACTTTTCCCAAACATTTCGTAGGAAATGAGAAGTTCCAACTTACATTTTTAACCATTGATAAACTGGCCGCTACAAAAAAGACTGATCGAAAAACAAATAAAAAACTATAACTTCTACTTTGGGTATTATTTCACCTTAAAATTAAAAACTTGAAACTACTTTTGGACTCACTTAGAAATTTTACTTTTGTGCTCTAAGTTATGGGGTGATCAGAATGGTAGCCGTTTTGACGTAGGCATAGGTTTATTCTCTTTACTACAGACTGGGTAGCAGCTGATAATGTGCTAGGATTAATTCCATAGAGAATCGTGGTAAGTAAATCTTTGAGTTCCTGAACACTGTTTTATTTCTATTTATAAAGTTCAATTTTTAAATAGCGCCACATAAAAAAGTGTAGAGGCGTGAGATCAGGACTGCGATGTGGTCACGTTATAGGACCATCATTATGTTTGTCTCCACTGCCTTGCGAATTGCCGGAATTTGATTTCGAAATACGAAGTTTATTTATTTTTGGCCAGTCTTCGTTGTAGCGATCCATCTATCGATCATAAAAAACTAAGTTGGAGTATCATTTCTTACGAAATGTATGGGAATAGTTTTTTGCGGTTTATGACTTTTCTAGTACTCAAACCTCAATTGGTCCAATAGAGGTTTTTGATCCTTATAAGAAAGATGATCGATTGGCATAAAAAAAAGTTTTTGTGAAAAATGCCCATTTTCCTGCTGACTGTACATTTTTTTCAAAATCTGTGAACGGGGATCAAAATTCCATAAAAAAATATGGATAGTCTCTTAAGACCATTTTCGCGTAGGTGCAACGGATAAGGTACTTCCTTTTACTGCCCCGCTGAAAGTTTCCACCCTGTATACAGTCATCTGTAGTAAGTTTTTTGATGTGAAACATTCAACAGCCGCACGTAAAACCGACTGCTGGCGGGGCGACGCATGCCACGTGGCGACGCATCGCTACTATACAGTCATCTGTAGTAAGTTTTTTGGTTACCATTTTAGAAAAACCCTATCAAAAACCCTTTCAATGGAAAGGGTTTTCAATAGGGTTTATCAAAGCAGTTAATCAAAAACCCATACGGTGTGGGTAATTTTGAATGGCTTAAACTAAGCCGTTCAAAAGGGTTACCCACACCGTATGGGTTTTTGATTTACCGTTTAGAAAAACCCTATCGAAAACCCTTTCAATGGGTAACCAAAATGGTCCCTGGTTTCAACCAAATCAATGGCTTTAATCTAATCTTAAGTAATGCTTAAGTACTGAGTAACGCTCTATAAATACGGTCTTATGTATGCAGATCAAAATGTCTTCTTCTAAGACCGTTTTCATGTAGCCAAAACGGTAAAGGTAGCCTTACAGCCCCATATCAAAAATCCAACCTGTATATAATATGTCATGATGATTGACAGCTTAGTCCCATAAAGATGATGATGATTTAAATAACTATCTACAATGTTTTAACCATTTGGCTCATCTTTTTACAATTTACAACATAATGCAATATTGCTCATCACCCATTGCATCACCAAATAGCGTGATAATATATAGCCTAGGCTTATATGGAATATGTATGCAAAAGAACAGAATCTATCCAGTAGAATTTGGGTGATGCTGGAACCTACATTCAGACAAACTTACAAAATTTTTAAAAAAAATTTTACAAACCAAATTTTAAAAAAAATATTTTCGGCTTTGGAATCGATCCCAGACCTCGTAGCAATTACTTTTTTTTTATTTATTCTATGTACTTTTTTGACTTTGCTACGATTTTATTATAATATAGTATAGATCAGAAAAGAGAAGAATAGTGCCGGTAGTCTGTGGGTACACCAAACACATATACAAAAAATACATACATACAACATTTACTTAGAATAGTTACGAAATAAACATATTTATTTGCAGGACATAATAGTATGCCATGCCTTCTGGAAGTGAGATGAGTCAAGTACTCAAAAACATTGGTAACATGTTTTTTAGTACTTGAGGCAACTCACTTTCAGAAGGCATGTTAAATTTATTAAATTGGTTTGGTTTACTATCAAGCCAAGCTTATTACTGATTCTCTAGATACGATACTAATGTATGGGCTCTACAATCTTTACTAGTTCATTTGTCAATTGATACAGTATGATTGAATAATCCAGTGATTACTCATGACCTGCCACAATAAACCTAGTTTCACAAACTTGCTGTTTTAATGCGTAAAAAACAGAATAACGAGCGTAGCCCCGTTGCGCTTACACAGTGGAGTTTGTTTATTAATATAGTTAATTATACCCAGCAATGGCGTCAACGCGATGAATCAACCGGAGACTGATAATATTACACAGAAATCAGTACACGGTCATACGGCACTGTTTAGAATGAAATATAAAACGTTTAATTACGAACAAATATAATTAAAATATTACAGAGGTTACAAACCAATAAACGTAGGTAGGAAGTCGTAGAAAACACAACTTTCACATATTATAATTACGAAAATGGTGAAGCAGTACAGCGTCAAATCACTATAAATTAGCTTAGAATTAAAACTTTTATGCGGACAGTGTTCACGACACTAGATTATTAACTCTTAAGTACACAAAATCCACTAATCGCTCAACTATAGCAGTCAGTTTAATGACAGTCGACGGCAGTAGACACCAACCGACAGCTACAAAATAATCAGTGTCAGGTGTCAGATGGGTGTCAGGCGTGACAGCTACCAAAACCACAGAATGTCAGCAAAGTTTTTTTTAATCATTTCATTAATGGCCTGGTTGTTGGGACAATTTTGCTAAGTCTTTATTTAGTTATTTTGTGTTGACAATGATGCTGAACAATGATGAAATGATGCATGAAGAATTGTATGATAGATGATATCCCCACCCGCCTGCTCCCCTTGAGTTTCAGTAAAGACGTGGCACTTTACTGAAACCTCACGCGAACTTCTTGAGAGAACTTGAAGTGATGTTGCACTGTTTTGTTTCATTTGCCTACACTAATGCACGTGCACGAACAGTTAATGGTTAATAATCCACCATTATTATTCAGCTAAACACAAATTTCAGAAAATAAAACAAAACTGACTGCCTTGTTGGTCTAGTGGTCGCAAGCGCTACTGCCGAGCACGAAGTCCTGGGTTTTGATTCCCAAGTCGGGCAAAGTGTTATTGAGCTTTTCCACCAGGAATTTCTCAGTAGCAGCCCGGAGTCTGGATTTGTGCCCAGTTGATAGCAATAGGCTCGCCCCCTATTACCTGGGACCTAACCCCTCGGGGATTACAGGCTAGATGTTATGTTATGTAAAACAAAACTGCTAAACTCAATGATTTCAAAAGGATATAATCAATGTATAAAAATGTAAAAGGATGAAATCACTGTTTTTAAGTCAATGGCTAAACTTGACACTTAACTTTCCCGCCAAGAACCACCGTAACAAAAGTTGATTGAGATTTCAGATTAGAATGGCGAAGCAGGAAAGGAATACGGTTTTTAAATGCGCAGTACCTCTAATAAACATATAATATTAGAAGTCAGTACACCTTCGAGCATTTAACCTATATGGCATAGCTGAGCAAACATCTGTGCCAAAGTCGATTAGCCGACCATGCACATTTTAAAACTAGTTCATTCGCCGACCGCCGCATTGTGTATCGTATTGTGTCGCAAGTAAGACTTCCCAAAAAAAGGGTTAATTATGCAATTTCCTCTTGCAAAAAGCAATCTGCCACTTCCAATTTACGAAACTATAGTGTTTCCTATCACATGTAAGTATAAATTATACATCAACATAGTTCATTAAACATACATATATCAAATACAATGTCGTAATAATCATTATGATATTTACGATAAGAAAATACAGTGCTACATACGTTGGTAGTGCAAACGCAGTACCACGGCTACAGGGGTAAGGATTTGCATAATGATCCTAACCCACGAGCTGCATGAGTAAATCGACTGGCAGTAGCACAGACCACTTATACTCAGGAGGGCAGTAGGCTCTGAAGGGCGTCAGTTTTACATAATTATTTAAAGTATACATTACGCATGTGGCGTAATGCTACTGTCTACTCCGAAACGGTAAACCGAAGTATCAAACAATGCGGGTTGCAGGAAAACAATCTTGTTATTCTGTGTTTTTATCTTAAACTTCAAATGATAATTTACATAATCTGCATATAATGTTCTCACTGCTGGGACACAGGCCTCCTCTTTCTGTGAGAGGGAAATTATAATTTGATTTTATTTTATTTTACAGAAGAATTCAAGCAAACAAACTTGCAAAAAAATATACGAAGGATTTAAAATTCAATCTTGAAATGTCTTATTGCTCTTAGTTACTTGAAACATTCAAAATGATTCACCAAAAATAGAGGGAATCTGGCGCTCGGCGGCCGCATCTGACGCATTACAAACAATATTCGTTAAAAACTAATTCTACTGTTTGTTAAGTTTGTTCTAAAAAAAAATGTTAGTATAAAATTCATTGAATTGTGTTTCTGTGAAATATGTTTCATTCAACTAAATAGTCTTTGAAACAATATTATTAGAAATAAAAATACAAGGATCAAATATTATATGAAACATTTTCTACGAAACAAAATTCTATAAAATTTCTGTCTGCGAAACAAGGGAACACCCTATTTTCTATTTATTGCTTGAGCTAGAGCTTGTGGCTAAATAATAAAGCCGCACGGGTCGATCGTTCAGGTTAGGCTACGCTTGCCGCGGTTGGTCCGTGGATGGGTGACCATCTTTTCATACCAAGATTCCTCCGTGCTTCGGAAAGCACGTTAAGCCGTTGGTCCCGGCTGTCATTTGTAGATCTTTGACAGTTGTTACGGGTCGTCAGAAGCCCAAAAAGTCTGACAACCAGTCTTACCAAGGGATATTGTGTTACCCAGTAACTGGGTTGTGGAGGTTAGATAGGCAGTCGCTCCATGTAAAATACTGGTATTCAGCTGCATCCGGTTAGACTGGAAGCAGACCCCAACAGTCAGTCATAGCTGCCATAGTTGGGAAAAAGCTAGGCAGATGATGCAGATGATGATATATATATATATACTTTAAACTACTAATATATACTATATACTACGAATAATAGAACTGAAGAGTTTGTTTGTTTGAACGGGCTAATCTCTGGAACTAACAGTCGGATTGGAAAAAATCTTTTTGCATTTGAAAGCTTGGTTTTGGCTATTAACATCTCGCTATGAGATGAGCCGAGCAAAAAGAAAAAAGTCATAATGAACGCTAAGTGAAAACGAAGTAATAGTATAGTGCGGGCGAGCTATGCCACGCGACGCGACACGGTGGATCGTGGGACCAAGAAACTTCACGCGGATGAAGTCGCGGGCAGAAGCTAATACCAATAATACTGTCACTAGCGTTAGTAAGTCTTGTGTTAAAATACCTTTAGGTTTTAAATTCTCATTGTCTTTGGCCTTCTTTGCCTGTCAAACTGAACGTCACGTCAATGTCGTCGATTGTCCGACGCTTTCGAGAAATAGTTGCTAGTTAGAATTCTCTCGAACTCGTTAACAAAGTATTAAAAGTTTCTACCCGATAAAGCAAATAATAAATAACTTTTTAACAATATCACTTAAATACAATGAATTTAACCTTACACGTAGCCTACGTGTATTGTAAGAAGCCAGTGCTAAAGCATTAGAACAAGATCAATGATTAACATGAGTGCCCAGCAGAGCCCAGCGAACATGCAGTCCGTGGACAGGGAAAAGATATTTACGTGGATCCTGGAGTTGTGCAATCCTGAGACGCGAGAAAATGCGTTACTGGAACTAAGTAAGAAGCGCGAGAATGTGCCGGATCTAGCGCCCATGTTGTGGCACAGTTTCGGCACTATCGCCGCGCTGCTGCAGGAGATCACCAACATTTACGTGGCCATGATCCCGCCGACGCTCACGGCACACCAGAGCAACCGCGTCTGCAATGCGCTGGCGCTCATGCAATGCGTCGCCTCACACCCCGAGACCCGTTCGGCCTTCCTACAAGCACACGTACCATTATTCCTTTATCCTTTCCTCCACACTGTTTCCAAAACACGTCCATTCGAATACCTACGCCTTACTAGCCTCGGAGTCATCGGAGCTTTAGTCAAAACAGATGAACAGGAAGTCATAACATTTCTGTTGACCACTGAAATAATACCACTGTGTCTACGTATAATGGAGAATGGATCTGAACTATCCAAGACTGTTGCCACATTCATTTTACAGAAGATATTGCTAGATGACAGTGGACTTTGCTATATTTGCCAAACATATGACAGATTCTCTCATGTAGCTATGATATTAGGAAAAATGGTATTATCACTGGCCAAAGACCCGTCGGCACGCTTGTTGAAGCATGTTGTGAGATGCTACTTACGCCTGTCTGACAATGCAAGAGCTAGAGAGGCATTAAGACAATGCCTGCCAGATCAATTGAGGGATTCCACATTTGCAGCATGCCTCCAGGAGGATAATTCAACCAAGCACTGGTTGGCCCAGCTGATTAAAAATTTAGAAGCTCAGCCACCGCCGGCTAGTCCGGCGCAACAGAACATGTGAGCCTTGAATTTCTGACACATGCCCACTATGGACAATATACAATAAGTAGTGCAGTTTTATACACTAATTAAATAAAATATAGCTAGCATAAATACTCATCACTGTTAGTAAAATTGTTGATGGTAAAGTGTATATTTTATTGCAGAGATGTATGAAAAGAAAGCCTCAATAAAGGTTTGGATGATGATTAATCGTAATATTAAGATGTGGTGCACATGAGTGGGTGTTGTTTTCTAAAACAAGCTTGTTCAAAAAGCTTGAGTAGACTGAATAGAAAATGATCACATGCTCTGCACTTGTAGTTCTCTTATAGTATTATATTAGGTCCCTATGGAAATTCTGGAAATTTCAATGAGGATGTATAATATTATATTTGATTTCATAGTATGATAAGGATACTATAAGTGCTACTTTTTCTTATTGTTTATAGTGGGCCTGTGAGCCTTTTTACAATTCCCAGACCAAATCTGTGTTTATATCAGATATTCTACAGATTTGGACTGTTATAATTATTAGTTTACTTACATATCCAATGATATTTTGAAACAATTAAATTCGTGAATGTACTGACAATTTGAAAATTTTGCCTTTTTAAATGTTTTTATGTACCTATTTGTCTCTTACACGTTTTTGTTTCATTATTTTTTAGGTACAAGACAAGGTAAAATTTCAAGGAATGCACTAATTTTGTATGCAGTCGTAGTGGACTAAGAATAAAAATTTTATCATTTCAATTAATTTGTTTTCTTTGTATATCTTTCCCAATATTAGATGAGATACCTATTTATAGCAGTGTCTACTACATACCAAGTGCCTTGGTACAGTCGAGTTCTTTATTATATGAGCATGTTCATGAATCAATAATATATAGGCAAATAAGTTTCATAAAACTCTAAACAGCACCCTAATTGCGTTACAGTTTGAATCGGAATGATTTTGAAGTATATTGCTAATCCATTGCTTCATAAGTTAAAAAAATTGTCTGCTCAACGACGTAAATAACGCAATGAATGTTGTTGAACTGGCAAATTGAAACCAATTCCTACTGATAGTGCGTTAGGTACGCAATTAGCCCACAGCTTTGCCTTACATTAAATTCCAAACAATCCGTGACATCATAAATATCATCATCTGCCTAGCCTTTTCCCAACTATGTTGGGGTCGGCTTCCAGTCTAACCGGATGCAGCTGAATACCAGTATTTTACATGGAGCGACTGCCTAGCTGACCTCCACAACCCAGTTACTGGGTAACACGATAACCCTTGGTAAGACTGGTTGTCAGACTTTAGGGCTTCTGACGACCCGTAACAACTGTCAAAGATCTACAAATGACAGCCGGGACCAACAGCTTAACGTGCTTTCCGAGGCACGGAGGAATCTTGATATGTAAAGATGGTCACCCATCCACGGACCAACCGCGGCAAGCGTAGCTTAACCTGATCGATCGACCCGTGCGGCAGTTAATACTTAGCCACAAGTGACATCATAAATATGTGACTACATTATAGCAATAATATTGCTACAGACAAAGACTAAAAATTGTGGGCAATCCCTTGTTCATATTATTTAGCGCAAAGTTAGGTTCATAAAAATATCTATGCAAAAATGACTTATACGTCAGACCGAAACTCGAAATCCCGAATGAACGCTGTCCCGAATCACGCTATTCCGAATGAACACTATCCCGAATGAACGCTATCCCGAATCACGCTATTCCGAATGAACGCTATCCCGAATGAACGCCATCCCGAATCACTATCCCGAATCACGCTATTCCGAATGAACGCTATCCCGAATCACGTGAGTCCGAAATTACGTTATCTCCAACGAACGCTATATGACGACATTTTAAGCCTCAGCCTTCCACCAGGGCCCATGTCCGACTTGAAAATCTCTGAATAGACTTCGAACTCAAGTCGCCGGAGCAAAGACAATCTCCACAGACGGGGGTTCATGAACTCTGTCTGTCTGTCTGATTTGGTTCTGACTTTTTTCTGATTATGACCAAGGTCATGATTATGATCAAGGACTTAGGATACTTTTTATCCGGGTAGTAAGAAAGAAAAGAAAGAAAAATAAATTTATTTGTCACAGAAACACGTGCAAGATATATGAAAACATAAACTGGTAAAACAAATAGTCGGCAGCTGCACGTCATGACTGTGACAAGAAGGCTTGCACTCAGCATGATGCTGTGCTAT
Source organism: Tiliacea citrago (assembly GCA_963921375.1). NCBI lineage: Eukaryota > Metazoa > Arthropoda > Insecta > Lepidoptera > Noctuidae > Tiliacea > Tiliacea citrago. Next base: position 14,763,008 of record OY992803.1, read on the forward strand.
GGGGGACCCACAGCACAGCGCTGATTTTCAGTAGTCACCCGAAAAATACGTACGGAACCCAAGTCAGGTTTAATGAGTTGTTCATAATAGCTAACAAAATAAAATAAAACAAACAGTACTTAGAATAGAATGCCTATACAACCAAATAAATAAGAATAAGTATGATTAAAAAACACAAAAATTAATCCGCTGGCATCACCATGTATAAATAAAGTAGGTACCTACCTAAAACATTTATTTCATTCGTTACACGGGACTATCAAGTGTTTTGTCTCGCTTGCACCCTGTCCTGCGCACCCGCACACAAAATAAATAATAAGGTAAAGACTACAGTTGCATTTCCCGATTGCGTCTATGAGCGTGATGACGTATTGTGACTGTAGTTACGAGTATCGAGCCCACAGCTGTGGCGCTGCGGCGCGCGGCAGCTCCCGGCGCGGTACGGCGCAGCGGCGCGCGCGACGCACGAGTCCTGCGAAGTCACGTTGCGCGTCACACATGACTATATTACTGTGTAGTGAGCATAAAAAAAGAACTCCTGAGTATAAGTGTTCTGTGGTAGTGAGTTACTAACGACATACCAACAGTGGGCAACCAGCAGTGGGTACGTTCTCGGGATAATTTCCGACCTACATGCATGCGTATCCGCGGGCAAAAGGCAGTTTTTTTTTCAATTTGATTGGTGTATTTCTGTTTCACCACAATAGGCGGTTATTTTTGTTATTTGTTTTTTTACCACTGTTTTTAATTAATATTAAAACAATTTTCTCGAGACACTTTCTGGTTTTTGAATAACAGTTACTCTTTTTAGCCCAGGAAAATACTTGATATTTAATGCGAAAAAAACCCCATTCTCACCGGGGAATCTTTATTCAGGCCTTAGAAATGGTTCCCTAAAGTTTTTATCCATAATCATGCCATATTTTTTTTTGTCTGAATGATAACTTGCCCGAACTTAATGTCACATAATATCAAACGCCATAAAATTGAAATCTCTATACAATAGGCCCTAAATTTTGAAGGGAACATAATGATCCAACACACACGCCACCATCAGCGAGACATTTGAGTGAGCATGACACACTCAGCCGCCACTCCGCCAGGGCACATTCAATTCAATGAAAGACGTAGAGTCCGTCTCACGAAAGTACTTTAGCCAGTCTGAAACCTGGTTGAACTAATTGGTCCCTATTTCTAGTCCCATAATTGTGTCTTTCACCTCTTTTACTGAAAAGATTGAGATTTTTCCTTACGTACATGATGTTTTCATAGATATATTGTCAAGGTACCGTCATGATGCTAATATCTTTGAACAGTTCCCTTAGAGAATCGCGCCTGCGGAGACTATATATTGCTCTGATGGCTCTTTTCTGCAGAATAAAAATAGACTCGATATCTGCAGCCCGTCCCGGTAGTAAAATACCGTAAGACATGATACTATGAAAGTACCTAGCTGAAATATACTAGCCTCGCGGTATCTACATTAGTGAATTGACGGATTTTTCTCACAGCTGAACTTAGCCGTCCTGCAAGAGATGTTAAATGAGGACCCTATTACAGCCTTGAGTCTAGCGTTATCCCATGGAAAACAGTTTTATCGACGAATTCAAGTTTCTCCCTATTCAATACTATGTCACAATCACTACTTTTTACATTCGGTAAAGCAAATCTTATGCATTTAGTTTTTTTCCCATTTAATACTAAATTATTAGCAGTGAACCAATTTTGGACCTGCAGTAGGGCGTTATTTACGTCGTCAAGATTTGATGCCCGTCTATTTATCTTAAAGATTAAAGAAGTGTCGTCAGCAAATAACACCATTTGTGGTTGGTTTTTTAATAAATGGGGTAGATCATTAATATATACCAAAAAGAGGAAAGGGCCTAATATTGAGCCTTGTGGAGCACCCATTTTTGCTTTTAAACCGTTTTTTAAAATTGACACCATTTATTTGAACTTGCTGTTGTCTATCATTTAAATAAGATTTTACTTAACTTAGCGCAAGCTTACCTAGTCCGTAATGCTCAAGTTTCAAGAGTAAGGTTTCGTGATTTACGCAGTCAAATGCCTTGGAGAGGTCACAAAAGATTCCTATGGCATCTTGGGCCTCCTCCCACGCTGTAAATATGTGTTTTAATAATGTGACACCGGCGTCAGTCGTACAACGTCCTTTGGTGAAGCCATATTGCTGAACGTGTAACATTTGGTTGGTGTTAAAATGATGAAGCATCTGATTCAGCATTATCTTTTCGAATACCTTGCTGAATACCGGCAACACGGATACTGGTCTATAATTGTTGGTGTCTTTACTGTTCCCAGATTTAAAAAGTGGTATAAATTTACTGTATTTCATTAAATCTGGGAAGACTCCTTGATCCACACACAAATTAAATATTAAAGCTAAGTATGGTGCTACAGTCTTGATTATGGATGTGCAAACTTTGATTGACAATCCCCATAGATCTTCGGTCAATTTGATTTTTATTTGCCGAAAAGCTTTAATAACTATCACAGGGTTTATATGTTTAAATTCAAATTCAACCGTGGAACTTGGAACGCTTGCTCTTAATAAATCAATTGAGACATCGGGTGAGGAATTTAAGGCTTCCGTCGTTTTGGATGGTATATTAGTGAAGAAATGTACAAATTCTTGAGCTACTTCTAAGTTAGAGCTTATGGCACCACGTGAAGTCTCCAATGTGTAATCAGTGTTTGGTATTTTTTTCCTATTTGTTTCATTATTTATAACTTTCCAAACTGTTTTTTTGAACAATGGAATTCATCCTCGCATGCTCTGGGCGGAGCGGGAGGGCGTGTCAGACTTTTACTGACTAAAACCCACCCGTGTTCCTACAGGTTGCGTGTGTGCCAGGGCCATGTTATCCCTTTCGGACAAACCCGCAGCCCTGGCAGGCATTGGCCCTAACGGACCCCGTCAGTTTGTGCTGACATCTTTTTGAGGCGCGCGTGGAACACAACGCGCCGTCGACCCGGGCCTGGTGCTTATCGGACGGCGAGCTACTTTACTTTTTTCCTACTTCCGGTCACTTGTCCCTAACGGTTCATTAGAAAACCAGCGTCAGACAGCATCTGTCTGGCATTAATGCTGAAATTAACCTTTTTGGCGCATTCACTGTTTTTTTTTTGTTGTTTGTATTTTGTGTTTCACGAACTGTGTCCAAATAAATTTTATTCTTTCTTTCTTAGCTACCCATTGCTTACCATCCGCAAGCCCGCGCCTACGGTGGCCGGGAATTGGCCTGCGATTCCCGACGGCCAGGTCGTTTCCTGCGGCGACTAGGGGCGTGAGGGCGCGTTTGCTTCTCCCTCATGCGTTCCGCCTCCTCCTTCGCGAGCATTACTGCTTCGCAGAAGGAGGTGGCGGCCCCATGCACTCTCGCTTTGAACCATGGCCTGGACTGAAATAAAGCTTATTTGTGGAAAACATTAATCAATTTTTAATTACAATTCTGACAAAATCAGAAATCATGAATGACGTTAGCTGTGCTATGACATACAAAAGAATATAGAATCTATGATAACAAATGAGTCTGTAACATTCCTCCCGGCTTTAGTCCATTTGCTCTATGAGACGATGCGGCGGGCGTATCGTCCTCTTGCTACGCCTTAACACCGGTGCCTGCTCGAGTGTTCGCGGCGAGTACGAAACGGCTTCAATTGGAGGTTGACGATTGGAGTTGAACTGGCACGAAGGAGGGTGTGTAAAGAGCCGATGAGTCAGCCGGTGACGATGGTTATATCGCAATGACTCGCTCGTTGGTTGGTGACTGAGCTACACTCGCCTTGGGGCATATTGGTCGGCGTGTCTGCGTTTCAGGACTCCTTCTGGAGTTCTAACCACATAAGAATACCTGTGCTTCCTTTCCTCAATAATAGCCGGTTTCCACTTATTTTCCAGTTTGGTACGGATGTACACTGCTTTCCCATTCTGGAAATTCGGCGTCTTTTGTTCAGATTGAATAGTAGCTTATGTTTTTATAGCGCGATTAATCGTTGTTCGGTAGTCGCCACATATCCGTAGTTGGCCAGTTGGTTTCAGAACATTGACTGTGGGTGTGGCCCATTCTAATGGTAGGTATCATGTGCTGAAGTCGTTCTAATTCTATTTCAATGTTTTTGCGTATGCTAAACTTAATGGGACGTGCCGGCAGATGTTTTGTTTCACTGCCAGGTTTTTTTTTTTTTTTTTTTTAAATAACGTTGCCCCACACTAGGAATTTCTCCTGTATCGTGGGTGCGTTTACAAACATTTAAACTCACATACACAAACAGCCAGACCCGGACCAACTACTTGTAGGTCATACAAATATTTGTTCCGTGCGGGAATCGAACCCGCGACACGCAGCGCAGCAGTCAATCGCTTAACGACTGCGCCAACCGTGCCGTCAACCGTGCCGTTTGATGTGGATGTTCACTTGATAATTCTTCACCTTTCCTAATTTGTTGTCAAATAGGTCAGTGTAGGTCGCTAGCACGAGATCCAGTGATGTGTCTGTGGAACGTTTGATAGAGTACACAGGCTTCGGAAAAGTCATGTCGTACATTTCGCTCCATTGTAACCCGAAAAGCATAGGATCTGCCTTGTCCATGACTACAACAGGTTTTTTTTTTTTGTATGTTGTCTACGTCAACTGTTATGTCTGTTATACATTTCGCTTGCAGTTTAAAACTGGAATAGGTTAACAATGTTGGAGCTCCAATTTTTTTCCAAATTTTAGTAGAAATGATTGCTTAGATTGATCCAGGGTCCCAGTCCATCGTGCATTTTACACCATTGATGGTAACATAAATTTTCTTGCATCGAGATGTTTTCTTGTTAATGCTGTAGACAGGGTTGGGCTCACTATTACTTTCTTCTGCGGAGGAGTCAGAGTGTAACGATGTCGTTGATGAGGCCTCGGATGTCTCTGTTCGATTGTTAAGCTTCTGTAGTTTGTTGTGTTTGTCAGGCGTTTGCGTTGTGAGTGTCTAGGTTGTGACAATAAATATGCTCTACCTGATTTAATACAAATACTTTCGTAATATCTTGTCATACCACATGCTTTACATTGGTAGCTTTTAGCTGTGCAGTGCTCGTAATCATGTATGTCACGCTTTCCGCATCGTCTGCATTGGTGTGAATAGCTAACTTCATTCATGATTTCTGATTTTCTACATCTTGTCAGAATTGTAATAAAAAAATGATTAATGCTTTCCACAAATAAGCTTTATTTATTGGCGACGAGGCAAATTGTGTTGTTCAGTAGACAAACAACATGAACGCTAAACAATTCGCGGCCTTCCTTACCGCGCAACTGGAACAACAGAAGGTACTAACACTCGGCCTACAACCACTCGTTCAACAGCAACAACACCAGGGATGTCACTCACGAAACAACAGCATGACAAACAACAGCGATAACGCAGCGCCTTGTACAGACGCCAGCACATTAAGCTACTACAATCTGTCAAATTTCTTCAATAGATTTTCAACTTTAACCCTACAGCATAAGCTTCAAGGTTGATTGGGAAAATTTGACAGTTTCGGGTACCTTGATCTGCTGGCGGCTGTACATCGAAACAAAACATTGTAAAACACTTCAAGTGCGGCAAGTTTAACCCTTTTTTTTTGTTGCCGGGGTGGAAAATCCTCATGGATGTCCTCCGCCCTGAGGTGGGCGGAGGGGTCTGTCAGACTCTTACTGACTAAAAACCACCCCGGTGTTCCCTTCCCACACTTGCACCAGTTGCACCGGGGATCTTGGGAGCTAGTATTACTTCCGTGATCCCCGGCTAGTGCCGGCCCGCCTCTGCAGGCCACCTCAAGTCTGCGGGGGGGGTGAGGTGTTAGACCCCCCCGCGACGTCTCAAAGGGGCGCGCGTGGAACACTACGCGCCGCCACCTCGGGTCCAGTGTGATAGGGGGCGGCGGACGTCCCCGAGTCCGCCGTCCCTGGACCCATTGGCAAGTTTAACCCTGCCACAACCACCGCAGAAAACTTTGTGGATCTGTTTGAAACGAAATGTCGAATATGGGGTGAAGAGACTGTTAGTATTCAAAAGGACCTACTCATAAACTGCATTACACCTGAAATATATCACGAACTGAAGGTAGCGTTAACTCCTGACTTTGACACAGCGACATACGACGATATAAAATGAAATTATTAGATTTGACTTTTATACGTTAGACCGAAACCCGAAATCCCGAATCACTTTATACCGAATGAACGCTATCCCGAATGAACGCTATCCCGAATCACGCTATTCCGAATGTGCACATGTGTACATGCTATTCCGAAGTATTTTTAGTTTTGCCTTCTCCTTATCTCTTTTCTTTTTTTTACTCGCTAAATTTTTTGCTTCGACATGATGTTTGTAGGCTCCTTCTTCTACGTTACCAGCCTTATAGGAGGTACAGAAATCACAAGCGTCTTTCTTTAGTTGGTATGGCCCTATATTCTCCTCTTCAAAGACATCATTAAAGAGCTTTCGTGATGCGGCTGGCATGGAGTTTGATGCGGTACAAAATAATCCAGTAATTACTTCAAACCGTGGTGCCATGTGGTGCCGGACGTAAAGAATAGCACCATCCTATTTCTTCCCGTAGGTGTCGTAAAAAGCTACTAAGGGTTTACTACAGAATGGGCAGCAGAGTTCTCTATGCATTTTAACACCATACTGCGATCGCCAACCCACCTGCCAAGCGTGGCGGTTATGGCAAGCCCAGGGGAGGCCTATGCCCTGCAGTGGACGTCTTTCGGCAGAAATGATGATGATGATGAATTACTTAAAAAAACATTTTTTACCCGGAGCGTCACCTATGCACTGCACACTCCAATATAAATTGTCGCGGATATGCGGTTTTCGTGTCATAACTTGTTCGACCGACTCCGCTTCATAAAAAAAAAAATATATCGGTCGATAAAAAAAAAAAATTCTTATGGGTCGACGCCAATCACGCCTACCCCTACAGCCGCGAAACCTCATTTTTGCTTTTTTTTGTACATACGCGGTTTTGAATAATATTAGTTACGCGGTATTGGACCATCAACGACGATTTTTAACTCGCTCAAGTTTAGGTATCTGGATCGCAACACAACAACATTACGCGCACGCACACATTGAAATCGCTGTCCGCTCGATTTTATACGTAACTTAACTAATCTTGGTACTTGAAGGTATATTTTCTTATTTTACTGGTATTGCTTGAGTAAAGTTAGTTGTAAGTTTGCAATCGAATTTTGGTAACTGTGACTAAGTACTATCTGCGTGATATTTTCAATAAGAATGATATAAGCAATACTTTGTATCAAATATTTTATTTTAAAAGAGTGTCCGTGGAGTTTCTTGCCCGTTCTTCTCCATAGCAACCTACTATTTGGAATGGGCAACTAGCTTCATATTTGTAACTGACCGACTTCTTGACAATTCAAAAGTGCCTGTAAATGGTTTAATTGAAATAAATGCTTTGAATTTGATTCATGTTTTTAGTATTTTTGAAATTAATCAGCCATTACGTAGATAGGTACCCAAAAATTTCAAGCGCTGACCATTATGCATTATATACCATATTCTTAAGAAACTAACGACCTAAACATTTTACTATTACAAGGAACACCTATGATTATCCCCCAAATTGGAAAATATGTAAGTACTTGTAAATATTATTTTTGCTGGTAAATGTTCGAGCATTACATAACCAAATACTAGCCGGAGTTTACCGTAGACTTTCGATGTGATATTTAAAAATAATAATCATTCCCATATGAAAACAGTAAGTATTTTATTTACTGAGACTGGGGCGCGATTACAGTATTTTTGATGAAAATTAAAACAAAGTAGTAAAAAGTATATTTTCATTTCATGTTTCAAAGAAGTTCTAGAATGAAGGCCAGCTCTTTCTAGGTTTCCGTATTCGAAGGGTCCAAACGGACACGTGAGTGAGTCACTCACGTGTCCGTCTGTCACACAGGGGCTGCATTCCGTATTAGACTAATCGCTGACAGCGCTCACATCAATAATTTGCGTACCGAATTAGTTATTACGATTATGACAGCCGACAACTGTCATCAATTCGGTACGCTCGTGACCACGCTCACGGTTGGATTACAGTATTTCTTTGTTTAAACACCACACGCACACATTTGTACACTTCTTCTTCTTCTTTGGTTAGATGGCGACGGTAGCCAGAAGCACAATTTCGAAAATGCCACGCTATTATAAATATATAAAATTCAAAGTCCTGAAAATATCATTCAAACCATTTATTTTTATTAAAAGTAAAAAAATGGAATAAAGGGTACAAAAACTACAATTTATAATTTTGGTTTGAATGATATTTTTTAATAAAAAGATTAATTCATAATTTATTTGTTTTTTTTTTCATCATGTGAGAAGTTATTAATATTAAGTTAAAATTCAAATATAATTCCTATATTTTCTTTAACAATTCTGCAATTACATGGGCAGGTAAGTGTTATTAATTAATACTGAATAAAAAGTGGATAGGTTAGGAAAAAAATTATAAAATATAATATAATAGTTAATAAAAATTGACAAATATTTATAATCGATTGATTTATCGATAGTTCATCAACTATATATGGCGCGTTTTCGACCGGAGGCACCGGTTGACCTGAAGTAATGCTGTGACCGCGCACTCTCCGCCCTCTATCTCGAAAACGGATCACCGTATGAAAAATTTTTTGAACAAAATTTGTAGATAATTTTGTATTCTACAATAGGTATTGATAATAAATACAAATAGCAAAAAACCCATAGGAAATGAGATATTTACAAAAAAAGCGCAAAAAACCGATTTTTGTGACCTTTGACCTTGAAATTTAATAGTTGCGTACACCCTACCATATGTAGGTTTTGAGACAACTTTTAGGGTGTCAATATACAAGTATTTACAGACTTACAGCTGGGTATCTTGTATTCCGAGATTCTTATCTAATTTAAGCTGAAATGACTGGACTACGGGGCGTCTCCCGCGGCGACTAAGGGCGTGAGGGCAATTTTGCCTCTCCCTCACGCGTTCCGCCTCCTCCTTCGCGAGCAATACTGCTTCGCAGAAGGAGGTGACGGACTCCCATGAACTCTCGCTCCGAACCATGGCTTGAACCAGGGCCGGACCGACGAGAGATCGCCGCCAGCGTCGCCTCCGTGAGGATATGGCGGTGCTCCGCCCAAGTCAGGCAGACCTCCACCGGTGTTCTCTGGGCGATCCATACAGTGGTGACACCCGGGCATTCCCTCCCGCTTTATCCAGAGTAGGAACCCGTGGATATAACAGGATGCCGTGGCGCCTCTGCTAGCCACTGAAACTGGGGGTCAGTTTCAGTGGCTAGCAGAGGCGCCACGGGGTGAAAAAGGGTAGTCAATTTGACAAGGGAGGATTTTACTGCGTGGCTTGATTAACTCTAAATTATGACGTAGGCATCTGCTGAGAAGGGGTTTTTGGAATTCGACCTTTAAGGGGTGAAAAGGGGGGATTTTGTTTGTATGAAAAATCTTATTCCTTGAGTTAAGAAACCTAAAACTAGGCATGAAAGTAAATTATAAAATTTGTTTTTTTTTTCTTTTTTTAAACTACCCCCGGTAGTACGTTCTCGTGACATTTTTTCCGACATCCACGCGGGCGAAGCCGCGGGCAGAAGCTAGTTATAAATAAGATAAGACTCAAAACAAAACAACGCAACTGTCAGTTTTGACAGCGCTCACGGTGATATTAATTTAGGGCATGGTCGGCGTTATCGCAAGATGGCGCATGTCATGACGTCATCTATGACGTTTCACGTGATAACGTTTTCGTGCTCACGCTAATAGGGAACGCGTTTAAGCGCGCTAAAATCGATTACAGCGATTATGGTCTTAATTCGGAATGCACCCAGGTTTTACAGCCAAACAGTTGGAGCTACACTCCCCTAATTTTCACAGTATACTGTGAAAATTTGTTGCACATTATTGCATCTTGTTGACCCAAAGCCATACAAAATATTAACAAATATTTTTATATGTTTTTAAGGGGGCTCATAAACAGGTAAACGGGGGCGCGATATTTTTTTTTTTTATTTCTCAAAATACTTAGTAATGTTTTACTTAAAATAGTTTGGCAGTATTAAATTCTAATAAAATGTATGTAGCCACTGCAACCGAACTAGGCAATGCCTGTATTTCGGTTTTCAGTGCCTTTTCCCTGGATTTTTTAACAATAAAAATGCCAACAAAGCAAATATTTTTGGTTGTTCTACTAATTAATTTTGAAAAACTAATAACTAACTAGTGTTACATTATTTAATTATATTAATAATATAATAAGTAAATGATCCAAACGGGAGTGAAGTGTTTATGAGTATGTGTGGACTAGTAGGTGTCAGGTGATTTATGTGAAGTTTGAGTGATGTGGGTGTGGGTGTGTTGGTGTATGAGGGCGTGTGAGGGTGAGTGTGTGTGGGTGAGGGGGCAAGTGTGTGTGATTGAGAATGCATGAGGATGGTTTTATCTAAGTTTACTTAATTAACTAATTATAACCTAACATTCAATTATTGTACAACATTTAGCAATAACGGCAATAACTCCGTTTCTTCATAATTAAGTTGTTGCAAATATTCACTTGTAGTTTGTTTACATTTAGATTTAGTAAGAGTGTATATTTAATTCTTTATTAATTCTGCTATAAAGAAACGGACCAAGAAATTCAATAAATCTTTCGCTAAACTTGGTTTTTGAAGGGATTCGTTCCATACACACTTTTTATTTCGATGTTTTTGCGTGAGTGGGTCATAAGTATTTTTGTGTGTTGTTTCAAAATAATATTGAGGATGAAAAGTTGTCTCACAGTCAGAACTCCACAAGTCTGATATTGAGAAACGGTAGGAAAAAGAATAGGTTTGAAAATACACACCTTGAGAATTGCGCGCTGAGCGATTTCAATGGGCTTCATAGTGGTTTTACCTACCCCATCGAGTGTGGTATCGTTGTCTAGAGCTCTTTGAGGAGATAAAAATACTGTATTTTTAGTTTAAAAAAATATTGGAAAACAAAGGAATGAGAAGCTACCAGTCAGCTTTTTTTTTTATAAAAGGAGACGTTCACTAAATGTAGGTTGGTACATAAAAAATTGAAAATTTAAACAGCCTTCTGAGCTATATAGGCTGAAAGAGGGTAATTATTTTGATGTCTTTAGGCATTTTAATTTTTTTTACAGCCGCCCGTTTTTTTTTAAACTCGTGTTGAAAAATAAAATGCTTGCATCACTAACTACAAACATTATATATATTTTAGGGATGGCAGCCCTGTGGCAAATGACGTGACAATGACATTAACAATGGCAGTCAGCGGGACTTGGGTCAGGTTTTTTTAACGTCATTCTGACATTTACAGATTAGACCTTTTTTCGACACGTTTTGTTATTGCATTGTCATGATATTCAATATTTTTTGTCTCAATTTCATGGAGCTGCAGCTAAAATTATAATAAAATCTCAAAGTATTTAATAGAAACAGAAATTTTAGACACATTTAAAATAATTATATTGCATAGAAATGAATAAATAAAGACTATGTGCGTTTTGTTAGTACTGAAACATTTATCTCTTTTTACAAAAACGGGCGCCTAAACAAATCAGATTTAAACGAGTTTGAGTTAGGTAGGTATCTCATTAAACTTTAATATCAAGTAGGTACACATTGTGGAATGCAATAAATGATTGATTATGTAATCAGACCGTGATGTTTTTATTATAATTTGTTAAAAGCCGGTTTAGAAGTCAGGTCCACGGACAGTAGGAGACTGAGCGAGGGCCCATCGTTTGCAAGAATGGTAGTTCATATTACTTGAAAGGTTATTGTTATCTGATTCGGTTGTAAATCTTAGACTTCTAGATTTCTTCGGGCTCAATTTTAATGACGCCCTCGTATGTTGGGCCAACATTGCGTCGTTAACTCGCTGATGCTTACTTCCACTGTTTAAGATGATATCAACCTGTGTACCATAATTGACCTTGTCAACAACTTGTAAACAGTTATTGTCTAACATGTCTTCAAACTGTGTACCATAAGTGACTGTATCAACAACCTGTGAACTGGCTTTATCCATAAAAGTATGCAGTTTGTTATTATATGTTTGAATTTGCTTATCGCTCGCTTTACAATTAGCTTTTCCAGGAGGGCATTTGCAATTATATGAGCTGCGATTGTCCCGTTTGCGAACATTTGTAATACAATCATTATCACACATCGAAGGCCCATCCGTGCAGGGTGTGTTGCCAGCTTTTGACAAGAGAGATCTCTTAGGGATTCGGGCTTCATTTTCTTTGGCATTGTACCGGGTGTTGGATCGGATTGGACCAATAGTATCACGTGTCGTTTTACTGGGTGTTCCCTTTTTCTGTACTGGAACAGTTCGCGATCGGGTGACTGAAGTATATCGTCTGCTAGTTCCAATACCAGGTGTTAGAGTCTCATTTCTTCTTGGATTTAACACAAATGCCCCAAGAGTGGGATTGTCTAAGGCGGGCTCCACGATTTCATTACACAGTCTCTGAGCTATAGACATTGAAGCCAGCTATTCTGAATGTTTAATATTCATAGTCATTTCTATTTGTAATCTTACCAGTCATTTTTAACGCTTTGTAGGCAGGTACTGAACATCAACACATTTTGGTGAATATGATAATCCGTGATTGTAATATCCAAGTAAGAAAATATTTCGTTTTGATTTCAATAAGCCATTTTTTAATGAAACTGGCAACTACAATCTGCGATTCAGGGTGTTTGACAGCGTATTTGTGAAATAGTCTGTCAAGTTATTTTTCTTCCCTTTACTTCCGTCCTTGTACCTACTACCGCATCCGCATGCCGTGTCCATAGCCGTGTCTAAAGCCGTGTCTAGATGCTGCCGGCGCTGCGATTCCGTGCTTTAAAAGGTGCTTTGTGATTAGAAACAACCCTTACTACTATAATTTAAATGAAATGCTCTGTTACTAAACAAACTACTGTGTTCAATGTAAGGTTCAATATGTTTCAAGGCTAACATGTTTAATTTGTCCACTCGAACGTCGATCTATAATTTAGTGAAATTAATATTTGTACTGAAGCATTGGTGAAATGTCGTAGTGAACCTACAAATAGTTATTAGGTTGATTCCGCGTATTCACTGATCGGTCAGTTTCCCTCACTCGGCAGTCTATTTAATTCGTCAGTGTCGTTGATTAGTCAGTTTCACTGATTGGTCAGTTTTGCAGATTAGACAGTTGCGTCAACTCGGCAGTTTCCAGTGTTCGCTAGTTTCATTGATTCATCACTTTTATGCAATTCGTCAGTCAAAGTCAAAGTACAGTACGTAGAAAACTGCACACAAATCAATTTAAAAAAGGAGGAGTTTGTTGAACGTCTGCTCTAACAAGTGTAAGTATGTGTGAATAGACTGGATGGATATAAATGTATTCACACGGGATACGTAGCCAGGATGGCTCACCCATGACCCTGATGTTCATGTGTAGATAGACCATTGACTACATCCTTATTATGAAAACCTGAAAGAATGAAATAGAATAAATAATAAGTGCCTTAGATGCTGTTGAAGTGCAGTAAGAATGGATAGTAGGTACCTACCTACTACTTATTGTGGAATGGTTTTTCCGAAAATGGATCTAATCTAAGGTACACGTGCAGCGACTATAGTCGCTGGCAATTTCAAAATCTCATGTTCACATACAGATTTTGACAAATCACCTGTCTAAATCTATGTGTGGACGTGGATTTTTAAATCACCAGCGAGCCGCTGCGTGTGTACCTAGTATAGGACCTTATTATAATCTTTGCTCTTTTTAACAGTTGGCACTATGAAGTGGTGAGCCTCAGAGAACAATATTATTGCTTTTCATTGTTGTGAGTGGTGAGTGGTGAGCAAGAAGCTAAAGGCTCGTACAGACTCGTGCGATATCACGGGTGTGACGCGACACCAGTAGCACAATTTTTTTGTCGGTGCCTGTCGCACCTGCGATAACGCGCTAGTCTGTAAGAGCCGTTATAGATAAAAGGTTACGAAATAAAAATTCACACAAACCGACAGTTTGCTATTTTGATTCGGGGAGTTCTTGGCGGGAAAGTGAAGTGAAACGTGTAATAATGGTGGATTATTAACCACTAAGCGTTCGTGAACGTGCATTAGTGTAGGCAAATGAAACAAAACAGTGCAACATCACTTCAAGTTCTCTCAAAAAGTCCGCGTGAGGTCTCAGTAAAGTGCCACATCATTACTGAAACCGAAGGGGAGCGGGCGGGGATATCATCATCATTAATTGAATATTTCATTTCATCAATATAACAAAGTTTGTAACTTAATAAAAACTTGGCTAAAAGGTCCAAGCAACCAGGTCATTAAATTATTATTAAAAAAAAAAGAAGAAAATTCTAGTTTTCCTACAATCCTACCACAATGGAAAATTCACACACAAACTGACAGTTTGCTATTTTGATTGGTTGTTGTGATTAAAAAGAAATATTTCAGTGGTTCTTATTTAATTGACTCGATTAATTTATTTAAATCCATAATTGGATATCGAAAAATACAAATACAATGTGGGTCTTTGGGTACGGATCATTGGTATGGAAAGTAGATTTCAAATATGAATGCAAGGTTGTAGGTTATATAAAAGGTTATTTGAGGAGATTTTATCAACACAGTATTGATCACCGAGGAGTACCTGGAAAAGTAAGATCCTACATCAAAAGTAGGATGCAAGATGCAATTTATCATAATACATATCACGCCCTCCCTGTAGGAGTAGAGTAGGCAGGCCGCCATCACTTTTCGGTTCGGCCACATTTTACTCCATCTGACTCTCGCGCGAGTTATGTACTACACACCTGTCTTGTTCGAAGTACATCAACCGCCCCTAAGACGACCCACTGACCGAAGGTTGGTTAGTTCTAATCTTGTGTATATGAGTTTCTACCAATCTTGCGCTATGTGAAAACTTTCTTTGTATATGATTCTGAGAAATAACCATTTATTGCCTAGTCAGTTTTCCATTCCATGTATCTGACATTGATATAGGAATCACAATAATATGAACTATTTCTAATTCCAGCCAGGCAGAGTTGTAACACTAATCCAAAGTGATAACCCAAACAGCAAAGTATGGGGCGTAGCATACAAAATAAGGAAAGAAGATGCAGATCAAGTTACTGAGCACCTGGACTACCGAGAGAAGAATGGATATATCAAGAGAAGCATCACTTTCCACCCAAAAGATACTCTTGAACCATTTAAGTTGACTCTGTATGTAGCAACAGAGGAAAATGAATCTTATGCGGGTAAGATTTCATATGAGAGAATGAATGTTTAAGCTTTTTCATGCTTCCGCAGCCAAGATTACTTCTACAAATTGCAAAAAATGCAGTTAAATCACATAGTTTTACCTGAATGATTGGTATTTAGCCACAATCTTCTTAAAATAGCCCAGTAGTTTAATTATATATAATTTGAGGTTGGAAAGGCCTTCCTGACTGCATAATTAGGCCAAAAATAAACAATATGTTAAGAAACAATCCAGAACCATTGTCTAATAGGTAGAATGCAGGTGCCACTTATACATACTAAGTAGCCACTTATACTTTTTGTAACTATATATCCTCATAGTACTATATATCCTCTCATTATGGCCAAGATGACGACAAATAGAGACATATGGAAGAATAAGACATGTGCCTACCCCAAATAAATGGGAATAAGGGCAAGAGGATGCTGATAGTAGATAGTAAGCAAAGATTAAATGTGTTCCATTTAGTGCCTGCTAAAGAATTTATTCTACATTTAAGTTTAC
Organism: Tiliacea citrago; assembly: GCA_963921375.1. Classification (NCBI taxonomy): domain Eukaryota; kingdom Metazoa; phylum Arthropoda; class Insecta; order Lepidoptera; family Noctuidae; genus Tiliacea; species Tiliacea citrago. Next base: position 14,778,846 of record OY992803.1, read on the forward strand.
GGAATGAATCACATTGCTATTTAATTTAAGTAGGCTCATTGAACATAACTATTTTTTACTACAAAAAAAATCTACCATAGATACACACACACATTTCCTGCCTTGTGAGATGCACTATACAGGGCGTCCCACGGATATGCCACATGGAGGGAAAGTACCTTGAATATTGTAGATGGAACATTTTACTGAAAGAAGACATTATTTGAATTTAAAAAACAATTTAAACTGCATTCATAGATAATTAAATTAAATAATTACATGGTTGAACCGGAAATCGAACCCGATACACGAGAAAAATAATCACCCTGTAGCTTTATCATACCAATCGAAAGAAATCATAAGGATTTTTTTTTGCTAAATAACAGTGTCACAAATAAAAGAAAGACCATGAATTTTAACGTGAGTTTGTTTATTGCGCTAAAATGGCTAAATTCATCCAAATCGGATGAAATTTGCCACATGGGGAGACCATGACCTGGATTAGGACATAGAATACATTTTATCCCGATATTACCACGGGATCGAGACTTGTGCAGGTGAAACCGCGGGGCGCTTCTAGTAATATTATAAATGCGAAATGAGTTTTTGTTTATTACGCTATCACGCTAGAATGACTGAATGGATTTGGATGGGTAGACCATGACCTGGGTAGTACGATAGTACGTTCCCGTGAGATAATATCCACGCGGGCAAAAGCTAGTATTACCATAGTTTTAATTTCTAAATACTTACGAAAGACAATCTACTTTCAGGAGAAGCATCTATAGAACAGATAGCGAAACAAGTCACAAGCTGCCAAGGGCCCAGTGGTCCTAACAAGGAGTATGTTTACAACCTAGCAGCAGCTATGAGGGAACTCGCACCGGACGTTGAAGATGGCCATCTCTTCTCATTAGAGGCGGCTGTAAGAAGGCTAGATTCAGATTCCAAAAAGACTTGAGTGTGATCTATTTTTTTTTTGTTATAAGTAGATCAATTGTTGCTTAGAGCGTAGCTTTGGTGCTGACTTTTTGTCGTTTTTGAAAGCATAAGCCATAAGCATAATCAGCCTATAATCAAAATCAAATCAAAATTTATTTATAAAGACAACAAAGATCCATAATGTTAGTGATACCTACCTTTAGCTAGTGTAAGGCTGCCTGTCCACCGGAGCGTAGTGAGGCTGCGGAGCGGAGAAACTGAGAAATATTAACCAATAAGATTGCAAATCCCTGTCCACTTGCAATCCTATTGCTCCGGTGGACAGGCAGCCTAAGAGTTTGAAGCCCTTTGCACTGAAGATATAATGTTCCCACTGCTAGGACGCAAGTCTCCTCTCTGCGAGAGGGAGCAAAGCTTACTGCTTGATTTGTAAGCAATTGATTTTAAATAAATAAGGAGTTGTCTACTCTTTCTGTTGATAAATTCATAATATTGAATCTTATAAAAATTTAAGGGGAATTTCAGAAAAAAAATCGCTGTTATTTATCACTATTAGGACCCTGCTACGCTCATTTTTGTTATACATGTATTTTAGTAGCTGAATTGTGATTTTAAAATAGTAATTAATTATTTTTGTAAAAATATTCAGTATTTTTACTAAGGCCTGTTTATACTACGATTAGTGTAAGTTTTAAGGAAAAGTAAGAACACTTGCAGAACAAATTCTTCCTAATTCTAATTGATGACTGTAGGTGTGAAGTTTGGACTGTGCAAGCAAAAATACACCTTAAGGTGTTCCGCGAGTGTCGAATTTACTAATGCTTAGATTCTTACAGAGGCTAACAGAGGTAGACAAGAGTAGTATTGTCGAAGTCTCAAGTTCAGCAATGTTAGGTAATTGTTCTGCTGTGAAACTGAATAACACGCAAAACTTGAAATTTCGTGTTCGAAATGGGTGTAAGTATAATATTTTTATCTGTAAACAAACGGTATAATTGCAGTTTCAACTAAACTACATTGAACCACCTCATTTTACGAAGTCGGTTAAAAAAGTGCCACCAGTTGGTTGTTTCTTACTACTTACACTAAGGGCGCTTTTAAATTACCCGCAAACAATCGTGCTGTTTTAATTTGTCCGAAATTGTATCAGCATTTCGGCCGCAGCGCTACAGCTGCGTTTTATTCCGAATAATTTGAAGGCGTCCATATCGTATTGCTAACAGGCCTCACTGCTTTAGCCGAGTACTAATAAGTAGCAATTTAGATAATTATTTTAGATTTTATAATTAGACTATTTATTGTAGCACATATTGATTTATGTATAATAACTAGACTGTACATTATATTTATTGAATATTTTTATTTTAGTAGTGAGTTGTATGACAAATCACTACTCGAACTCGAATTTTTAATGAATATAATCGATGCAATGGCAATGGTGCAGTGTAAAAGGTGTAGTGACAAAAATTTAAAAGAGTATGCTCAGATGGTTTGGTCCTGTTGAGAGGATGAATGAAACGCGACCAATAAAAGGTATTTACACAGCAGAGGTGAGTGGAAACGCCGGGAGGGGACGCCCTAGGACGACATATCAGTGGCAGAGCTAAGGGGGGGGCGTGGGGCGCGGCCCGCACCGGGTGCCACCTGTTTGGGGGTGACCCCCGACGGTAAAAAAAATAATAGTTACACAAACTATGACGTTTTTCAACTATAAACCACTTAGGCTTGAAGCCATTTTAACAAACATAACCAAAGTAAATAATTGAAATAAAGTAAAAGATGGAAGGAAAAATCACGGCATTAGTATATAACCAAGTTAAAAGGAAAACTAGGCTTTACAAGTTAACGAGTATGTCGACAAACTTACATTTCCACTTGGAATGTATGGGAGAACACGTTTTTCAACTACAATGATAAGTTTGTTTTTCGGATAAATTCATCCTAACTACGGAACCCTTCATTGTGCGTGGTTCGACATGGACTTGGGCGGTTTTTATTCTTGGCTGACACCACAATTATGCTCATCGAGTGTCACCCATGCTGGCTACGCCACTGGGACAATAGTGACCTAATTGGTGACGTTTTTGAGAAAGGCCAGGTGCGTTGGTCTCGCAACCGGTGTGCGTGTATGACCAGACATATGAACGTAAACGAAGCAGCAGGAGTATATGTAAGGAGCGTAGCAGGTGCGTTCTATAGATTCTGCCTATACCCCATGGGAAGAAGGCGTGAGTTTATGTATGTAATCTATGCAAAAAGATTGAACAGGGGAAACGAATAGGTTGTTTCTAGGCAAGCGTGCACCTGCATCTTCTTATCTCCATGTAATAAGACATAAGTATGGTGAAACACGAGCCTATCAAAATAATTATTACGGTGAATCCGTAGATGAAGCCCGCGAAATTTAAATTTTCTTACGTTTTTGCAATTTGCAGTTCAGTGTCAGGTTGTATCTTGATCAAAATATGATTGGCGACTGTAACAGATATGTATTTACAGAATTATAATTATTAGAACCATTAATAGATCTCTCTAAGTTAGATTTGTTCCTCAATGTCATGTTTTCATGAACAAGTTTTCAATGGAACAAATCTAACTTAGAGAGATGTATTAATGGTTCTAATGATTATAAGTCTGTAAATACATATTATTTGAATGACTATTTCTGAAATAATCATTCAGTAGGATTTTATGAACTTAGAGAGTTGAGACTTTGAGAGAGTAATGTTGATTCTCATGATTATAATTCTGTAAAGCCACATTTCATACAGCTGCGAATCACATTTAGATGAATATACAACCTGTTACTGACCTGAAAATTGCAAAAAACTTAAGAAAATTTGAATTTCGCGGGCTACCTTAGCGCATCCCCGCCGAATCCGCAGTAGTAGCCCGCGAAATTTAAATTCTCTTACATTTTTTGATCTTGCTCAAAATATGATTCGCGACCATATCAAATAATATGTATTTACAGACTTATAATCATTAGAACCATTAATACATCTCTGTAAGTTAGATTTTTTCCATTGAAAACTTGTTCATGAAACCATGACATTGAGGAACAAATCTAACTAAGAGAGATCTATTAATGGTTCTAATAATTATAATTCTGTAAATACATACTGTTACAGTCGCCAATCATATTTTGATCAAGATACAACCTGACACTGAACTGTAAATTGCAAAAAACGTAAGCAAATTTAAATTTCGCGGGCTACATCTGCGGATTCACCGTAATAATTATTTTGATAGGCTCGTGTTTCACCATACCTATGTCTTATTACATGGAGATAAGTAGATGCAGGTGCACGCTTGCCTAGAAACAACCTATTCGTTTCCCCTATTCGATCTTTTTGCATATATTACATACATAAACTCACGCCTTCTTCCCATGGCGTATAGGCAGAATCTATAGAACGCACCTGCTACGCTCCTTACATATTATACTCCTGCTGCTTCGTTTACGTTCATATGTCTGGTCATACACGCACACCGGTTGCGAGTACTACGCACCTGGCCTTTCTCAAAAACATCACCAATTAGGTCACTATTGTCCCAGTGGCGTAGCCAGCATGGGTGACACTCGGTGAGCATATTGTGGTGTCAGCCAAGAATAAAAACCGGCCAAGTCCACGTCGAACCACGCACAATGAAGGGTTCCGTAGTTAGGATGAATTTATCCGAAAAACAAACTTATCATTGTGCGTCTATTACATTTTATTCCTTACTTTACAGAGTACTCAGATTATTGCTATCTAGTACTTGCAGGTAAACATGGACTGAAAGTTTAAATTGGTGAATATACTTGTAAAGTATGTTATTAGGCAGCTAATGCTCGCTACTCTTCGATCCTGAATAACAGTATTCAAATCTTATGTATGTCGTAATAAAATCATGTCAGTCGTAGTAAGTAAGAACTAATAGAGCAGAGAAAAATATCTTAAACTACTGATTTAGAAAACAATGTGGTATTATTTGAACACCACTGTCCTGATGGGGACAGACAGAGATGTATAATGAACGTGTTTTTTTTTAAATTTCCAAATTCGTGTATTAGGTGCGTTTGTTTTTAAACTCTTTTATAGGGCAAACACGTGATTCCTCCTACAATTATCAAGTTTTAACTTGAAACGTACATTTAAATGAATAAATGACCACAGTTATTTCCTTATTCAGCCGGAAAATAACACAAAACGAATATAAATAATAAGTAGGTACAATTATTTTGTGATATTATCATGTTATAGTTTGGGAAAATAATTACCAGGGGGCCTAAAATGGACGCTTTGGCAGAATCATATTAATAATATAATATTATGATAATATATAAATATTAATATGATAATATTATGAATCATATTAAAATTCGTAAAAAGGTCACAAACTGACAATTCATAATATGATCTGCGTACAATTCATAACCCGCAATTCATATGTTTGACAGTTTTGTATGGAGATTCGTAAAATGGTCCACGAATTATGAATTGCTACTATTGAAGTCTAATGTCAAATAGCAACTGTAAAACAGATGAATTGCGGGTTTATGAATTTTACGCAGATCAAATTATGAATTGTCTGTTTGTGACCATTTTACGAATTTTAATATGATTCATAATATCATTATATTATGATTCTGCCAAAGCGTCCACATTTTAGGCCCCCTGGTAATTATTTTACTAAACTACAAGTCTACAACATAATAATATCACAAAATAATTGTACCTAATTATTATTTATATTCGTTTTGTATTATTGTCCGGCTGATTATGGAAATAACTGTGGTGACCATTTTACGAATTTTAATATTATCATATTATGATTCTGCCAAAGCGTCCATTTTAGGCCCCTGTTCTCATTTTCCTGATGATTATCCAATAGTTTTTTTTTAGTTTCGTTATATATTTTTGTATGGATTACGTATTATGTTCGGTATGTACGCAATTAGCCTGCAACCATTTTCGACAAAAAGGTGTCATTGAATTCGTCTCAGTCACGCAAATAAAAATACAATGGTACATAACAATGCTAAAATGTCGGTCGAAAATGTATGTTTTTGTGCATAAGCTACCTACATTCTATATCTGATTTCGTAACCACCCATTAGTTGTATTAAGCAATCAAGTAATAGCAACAGTTGCTTACCTAGATTGTATAAATTAATTAAGTAATTTAAAAACCAATTAATTGAAACATCAACGTTTTTATAATGTCATTTGTGTTTGACTTTCATGTAGATGTGCAACATTGAAGTACCTTAGAATTTATTTATAATATACTTTGTAAGAGAAACACTGTGATATTTATGTACATAATTATAATTATTTTATTTTTGTGAAATATAATTTCATCAAAGATATTTGTGTTTCTTTTATTTGTAAAGAGTATGAATAAAATTCAATTATTAAAAACAGTTAATTTATTATGAAAATATTTGGTTCCAAGGCTCACTAGCTTACTATCTCTGAAGTATTTGTATGGAAATTGTAACATTAATATACGGAACAAGTTATTAATAGTAGCGATAATGACATCATTGAATTGTAAGTACCTATTGATAAACTACTAAGGCACATTTACGGAAAATTTACAGGATGTACCAAGTATTAATTAATTAAACAAATAATAATATTAACAAAATATATAACGTTAATAGCACAACTATTAAAATTCTCTATATACTAGTTATTCACATAAAACATTATTTGTTATAAAACAGTTTGAATTTGGCAGATAGGGCGTGTCAAATGGCACTTAGTATTATCAGCTAGTGATAACCCAACCAATGCAATACGATAAAAAACAGAGGAAGACTGGCCTTAATTATTTTAGATATAAATAAATCTATCGGTTTATTCCTTAGCGATATAAAGAAATATCTACATATCAAAAGATTACAGAAATGACGTCATGCTTCTTTTAATCTTTGGCTGTCCTGCATTATTTGCAGTATATTCAATATCACATCAATGTTATAATATATCGTTATTATTTGTCCTTCTTGCGACCTAGCAACTTGTCTAAGAAACTACGTTTTCTCTTCACTTTGTTCTGCTTTTTTCTCGTATTCTCATTCTCCAGATTGGCAGCCTCTGCAGCCATTTTCTGTATCAGTGCAGGTATACTTAAATCTATGATTTTGTTGTCTAAAGGTTTTTTTGCAGACTCTTTACTTAATTGTCTTTGAATTGTCGACAGCTCCGGCACTTGATCTTGTTTCTCGTCTAATTCGGATTGTGATGTTTTTGATTCACTTTCCTTCGCTGCACCGGCCTCCGCACTTAATGATTCTGGTCCATTGTGTATGACCTCTGCTTTAACTTCCACGGGATTGTTCTCGGATGAAGTTTCACTTAGAACAGCCGCTGCCACTTCACCATTTTTTTTCTTCTCAAACACGTCATCATCACCTTTTTCGTTTCTGGCGTTTTTATCTCCACTATCAATACTGTCGGCCACACTAGAATTAGATTTAGGAACAGACGCCACCACCCTCGGCTTGGTGGGAGGCAGTTGCCAGTCGACTGGCTTCCGTTGTGGTGAATATCTCTTCAGTATCTCGTCAAATAACTTTTGTTGATCCACTTTGTTGGATGGCTCATGCGTCAAGCTCTGATGTCGCACTCGTTCTAGATCTTGGTTCTCCTTACCACCGCCCTCTTCATCGGCGGGTCCTAGATCAACAACCACTCGACGCACCGGTGTCGGTGTAGAGTAGGGCTCCGCGAACGGAAACTTGTATAAATTGGGACTCTCAATTTTATATTTTAAAGGTGAAGTGTTAGTTTTAACCGGCATGGAAGCCCGCGTCCCGGAGCGGTTGAAGGGACTGGTACTACCTGGCTCGTGTAGGTTCGACGACATGAAGTCCCGCCGCATTTTGGAAAGGCGGCGCGTCCGCTCGGTCATGGTGTGTCTGTACTCCACATCGTCGCTCTGGTTCAACTCCGAGGTGAAGTTGTCGGAGTACTTCCTGGGTCGGAAGTCGAAGACCCGCTCGTCGGTGCGCGATTCCCGCATGCTGGAGTAGCCTGGCGCGTTGCGCTTGAAGTTGGCGGTGGTCTTTCCGTGGTTGGAGGTGATGATAGGCTCGACCTCGCGGTAGGAAGCGGGCGTGGGCGACGCGGGCGGCAGGAACACGGTGTCGTGTTTGCCGAACACTTCGCGGCGCTGACTGAACTGCTCCTCGCCGATAATTTCCCGCGACTTCACACTCATGGTAGGCGATTTAGTCGTCATTTCCGTTCAATTACAAACCGCAACACTTTGTTATTGATACTATTTTCCTGTAAACACTGTATTTCTATTTTTGTACGACGCACATTATGAGTTCACCGGTAACATCGCGCCTATAACAGTACACGTCTATATGTTAAATTGGACAATAAAGGTGGCACGGTCGTCCGTATAAGGCGAGCCGTTCGCGATATGTGTCGAGTGATCAATAGAGTGGATGCGATAAGATACGAGCGTCGTGTAGCGCGCCACTTTAGCTATTTCTTTATCTTTCAGCAGCCGAAACAGTTGAGTAAATATAACCGACTGAACACAATCGTGTACGTAATTAATAGCGGACCGAGTGAAAGCGCGCAAGGCGGCGACCGATCGCCGACCGCCTCATTATATAATGAATATTAAAACAAATGTCCCAAATTCGATAGCACAACTTCACACTGCATAATTAATATTTCTTTAACACTAATTTATTTCTGGAAGCACTTCTGTTATTAATGAATGTCAATATTTATTTGAGACTTAGCCTTTATCACTAATAATTCACAGTCATTAGATAATTGGTAACTGAATAGAAACTCGATTCTCACAAACAACGAGATTATTCTTGCAAGAATATCTTACAACAGATAACATAGATTATTCACAGTAGAGCATGGTCGGGATTATAATAAGTATTGCTCTCGTGTAGAGACTAGAATCGAATGCACTTTGATATGTCTGTATTCACCTACTCATACGAGTTTTGTTGGAAGAACCGTTAGAACGAAAATTGTTCAAGTTGTTAGCGCTTGCGGTGAGAAATATTTGTGTGATACAATGGATTCGGAACACAATTCAGCTCTGTCTCACATTTTACCGCAACGCGAAGACGTTTTCGAACACTCTTCATGGTTCTTGTTTTTCCACAAAAAAAAGTATCACTCATCACTTGGGATTACGGCGGAATCCGTGGAATCCCTTTATCTTTATCCTTTTGAATAAAAAACTTCACTTCTAATCCGTCTGTGCGTAAGTTGTGGCAAAACACGTCTAAGAATGAATTAAAAACAACCTATGGTTTTGACGGGCGTTAAATATAGCTCTCCACTAAATATAGAACTAGATAGAAGAGTTTATAGAACGATATAAGCTACTAACGAGAGACTCCACTAAGGTGAAGTATTTACGGATCGGATTGTTTCAGACTTCCGGGGTTTCGTTGCTTATTAGTCTTATCTTATGACAATCTGTTGCCTCGGCTATGTCCTCTAAATATTTCTTTGCGGGAGGGGAGTATTTAAACAAACACAGATGTGTACATTCGTTACCTTGATTCTATTGATCGAACTGTTCCTTATGAATCGAAGTTTAGATCATGTAAATTCAAATCAATGATTAAATACTCAGACAGTAAAATACCTACAATCATTCTGGGTAGATACTGAGACATACTTAAGTGCTAGCAACAATTGAATTATGTTGAAAGGCATAACATGTAGCGCTTATGCGTGTAGGTATCTAGATAGGTATAGGTAGTATAAAATCCAATGATAAAACATACAGGCAAGGTAAGTAACAAAAGATTACACACTCAACACAGATAAATCACCTAGCTACATACCTTTTAAAACAAGGTTGATTTATCCACACTTCCATAATTGTCATAGGTTTGCTAAAATGATGACATGGCAGGCAGTCTACCTACCTAATTTGCCGTGGATGTGCCAACCTACGAGTTGAAACTGTTTTCTTGAGATCTACAAAATAAAAATGACGAAATTGTATGGTAGTGAGATCGAGAGCTACTTTTAACAATCAAAGCAAATACCTTCACGTTGATAAGTGGGCGCAAACTTGCGTTTCATACAATTTGTCCTCTTGTTAGTGCACTTTACCTCATGTAGGTACCTGCACTGCAATTGTTTTTAAATGCTGATAATTATAAAAGGACAAGGTTTGTCGGTTGCTAATTAATATGAACTAGATATTCACATAATATGACCTATAAATGCATATCTCTCAATGACTGCCTAATTCGCACTTGGTAATCCCCATATCGCATCAAAACATCATGTTTTGGTATTACCTTTGCATGTACCTACCTATCTACTGAAACACCTGTTCGTGCAGTTGTATATTCAAGAACTAGGTGAACAGGTTAACGGTTGACCTTATGTTAATCAATTGTCGACGGCTAACAAGACTCGCTACATTCATACGGGCTAAATGTCATCCATGATCAACTTTCGCTCAGGTAAATACTAGAAAAATCTCATTTTCTGTGAGGTAATGCAGGCTGAATTAAATGAATCCAACATTGATATAAGATTGTAGAAGAACAAGGGGACCGGATCCCGCGGATGTCCGAAAATACACCCATAAGCTTTTTAAAATTAGAAATGTGATGTTATTCTCAAATGATGACATGCTTAGGAAGTACGGTTAGCACAAACCTGTACATAAAAACAACGTTGTTTGCTCTAATGAGGTGTGTTTAAGTCCTTAAGAACGGTACTTTGTTCATGAACAAAGATGTTATTAAACACTTATGCTAATGAAGCCCTGAACCAGATTAGAGCCGACTAGACGCCTAATTACAGGTAGTTACAGCGTCCATTATTAGAAAACAAAGTCAAACTACAAAATATGACGAACGAACGTAAGCACCGAATTTATCTAATCTCTAATACATAATAATCAAACTGTGTTTTATCAGTTCAAAATGTTTCTGAACATTTTATAAGTAATTGAAGATTTTCTAGTACACTTGTGTACTAGTTCCCAAAGATAAGAAGTATGTTGGCGTTAGTGTATGTATTTCTTGCATGTAATTCATTAGGAGTTTCTCTACCTGTGCAATGCTTGCAAAAACGTAGACGTATGTTAACCAGTATAGGGCAAAACGATTATGTATTTATTCAGTGAAACAGAATCGTTGAACCCAACCTTGTAGTGATTATTTGATGTATGCTAACGGTTGCCGTCGAATAGCCCATTATGTACCAAAATGCGAAGGTCGAAATCTTCACAATGTGGTGATCTCATTCGCGTTTAATTTGCATACAGATTTGGGGTTTGGCCTCTCTTGCGACCACCATGGCTGGCCGATGACGCCTACAACCAGAAATGCTGCAATCCATTAGGTACCTAAGCATATTAGGTATTATGATATCTACCTACCTTCTGCATCAAGGTCAGTATGTTTTCAAGATCCATAAGCTTTCAAATTGAATGCTAAAAACAGGTTTATCCAGTGTGGGTGCCAGTATAAACAGTAGCGTTTAGTTTCACCGGTTTCGATGTCGAATGACTAATAGGCATGGCAAGTCATGCTTAGAATTATTAAAATTTATTTTCGGCTGGATAGCCGGAAGAAATCGTGTCAACGATCCCTATTGATTTTTTATCGTGTCCTTTTAGTCTGTAGTACGAGTACTTTTGCTATCAAGTAGCCTGCACACGATTTCATTCTATAAAGAGCAAATTTTTTGCCGGCTTTCACACACACAGGCCGCAGCTCTGCTCACCTCAAACGTTTGGTTACCTTACCTAGGTACCCAAACGGTTGCTTTTGAGACCTTACGTCTCTGTATAAAATAATGAATTAGTCATCACCTCATTTTGGCTTTATATCGGTACAGTCAACTCAAAAGCACTAATATGTTTACACTTAGTCAAATTCAAAAACGATTTTCTCTTGGATTAAGGATTGCAACTTTCATGATACTTAAGAACTATTTCATAATAATGTGGGTTCCAAAATAAAATATTCGTAACAATATAAAATTACAATCATTATTATTTATTTAAGTACCTATTTAAGTAAATTTTCTGCATTATATATGTGTTGGTATATTCTTCTCTTCTTGTTCTCACACACTATTATCTACATTTTTTTTAATGTTTCCTTTCGCAGGTCTTCTGGAAGAAATTTCTTAAGAAATAAGCAGTACCTACCTTTGTACTCAAAATTATAATTATGTCTCGGTATCCCTATTTTACTGTGTGTACATAAATAATAAAATAAATAAAGGACAAAATGAATAAATAAGTATATTCGTGCTCGTGACTATACTCGGTAACAGAGGGGCTTGTGGCTAAGTAATAACAGCCGCACAGGTCGATCGCTCAGGTAAAGCTACGCTTGCTGCTGTTGGCCCGTGGATGGGTTACCATCTTTACATACCAAGATCCCTCCGTACCTCGAAAAGCACATTAAGCCGTTACGGGTCGTCGGAAGCCGGAAAGTCTGACAACCAGTCTTACCAAGGGGTAACTGGGTTGTGGAGATCAGATAGGCAGTCGCTCCATTTATAATACTGGTATACAGCTGCATCCGGTGTTGGGAAAAACCTAGGCAGATGAGGATGACTGTACTTGGTAACATATCTCAGTCCCAATTCTAGACGACTATCTAATTATTTTGGTGCCATACTTTTGCCTAATCGTATCCGATACCGCAATCGATTATTGTTCCATCTCAGCAGTTAATGCGCGCCCTCGCGCCCCTAGTCGCCGCGGGAGACGACCCGGGCGGTAGGAGTCGCAGGCTGATTCCCGCCCACCGTAGGCGCGGGCTTGTGGACGGTAAGCGATGCCGATGGCTAGCTCGCCGTACGATAAGGACCAGGCCCGGGTCGACGGCGCGTTGTGTTCCACGCGCGCCTCAATGAGATGTCAGCACCAATTGACGGGGTCCGATAAGGCCAATGCCTGCCAGGGTTGCGAGTTTGTGTCAGTAAAATTCTGATAATTGATTGATTTGATAATTTCCCAACCAAAACAACAAAAAAGCAGTTAATTTTTCTTTTTGTTTCCAAGATTAGCTGTTAAAGTTACATAATAAAATAATAATTAAGTCCGGATAGTTACGACCCCCAGGCGTGCAAACTCGATTGCGGTGCAGTCGATGGAATATTTCTTTTGTATCCGCCAGTATCGCGTGACCACAACGCCTGTTATTTCATAATAAGCGGAACATTCAAATTTTATTTTTCTACATGAGTTTTTGTATGAATTTGTGCTGATTTCTTTGATAATGTTTTAAACGACTGAGAGATAAATTAAAAATTCTAATTAGCGCACTTTCATACTTCTTCCCTAATAAGACTTGCAGGTCAGAAAAACTTCCAATGCAGTCTATACTCGACATTAAGTACCTATTTAGTCAAAGTATGATCACATCAACATCTTACCTATAATTCCTTTTGATTTTACATAAGCCACTTTTTTTAATTCTTCTGGTATTTCGCTTTATGATTAGGAGAAACCACCCGCGGCAATGGCTTTAATTTTCACAGTTCAACAACATTCATAGCGTTTTTTGGCTTATTTCGTTTATCCACCCTAAAACAGCCACCTTAGGGTGGATATTCTAAAACGCGAGTTCATGTATCCACCCCAGACGGGTTGGATAATCGGAATTCATATATTATTTTTCTTCCGATTTCCCCCCTCGGCTGTGTAATGTCATTTAGAGAAACGTGATAGAAACTGGCCCAAGATACTTAGTGAACATTACATACAATACACAATACATCTACTCAATAATTAAATTAGTGTTGATCATTTCCTGGAAATATTGCAGAATTTATAAAATACTACCTGCCCCGCCTAGGCTTCGCACGGGTGTACTCTTTTTTATTTATTTTTAGTTGGTAGATAAGTAATTTTTTTTTTGTTTAGTGAAAATGTGATTTTTAGAAATACACACACATTTATTCCACTGTCGACTGTACTTGGGGTAAAAAGTCGGAAGAACAATCAGGAAGTGAATTCCGATTATCCACCCCGTTCAGAGTGGATGGGCATGCGTTTCCGAGTCCGAATCCACCTTAGGGTGGCTGTTTTAGGGTGGATAAACGGAATAAGCCCAAATTCACTTTGATGAGCAGACAAATTTTTCGAACTTATGAACCAATTTACGTTTTTAGTTTTAATTTCTGCTTAAGTATAGTTTTCGATGTTTTTTTTTGTTGGTATAGTGGCGTATGGTAGCTAACATATTAGGTCTAAAAGTCTTTTCGCATTATAGTATGTATGAACTTGTAATAAAATCTCTTTGGCTATACTATTTGTATCTGGCTGGCTTTGGTATCATTGAAAGTTTATATTTTAAAGAACAAAATTCAAATTAGGAAAATGTGTGATTTTCATTTGTTTTTCGTACTGTCAAGATGAGTGAATCTAATGAAGAAATTCGATACATTTTAAAAAATTACTACAAAAAAGGTAAAAATGCAACGCAAGCCGCGAAAAAAATTTGCGAAGTTTATTGACCTAGTGCAGTGTCTGTGACAGTAGCACAAATTTGGTTTAAGCGTTTTCAATCCGGAAATTTTGATGTCAAAGATGCACGTCGCTCTGGTCGCCCTATTACGGATAAAATGGATGCCATTTTTGAAAAAGTGGAGCAAGATCGGCATATCAGTAGTTACGACGTAGCTGAAGAACTGGGAGTTGACCACAAAACAGTTTTGGCACATTTGAAAAAAACTGGGTACACAAAAAAGCTCGATATTTGGGTACCTCACGAGCTCACTGAAAGAAACCTAATGAACCGTGTACTCATTTGTGATTCTTTATTACGACGTAATGAAACCGAACCGTTTTTGAAGAAGCTGATAACTGGTGATGAAAAGTGGATCATGTACGACAAGAACGTGCGAAAAAGGTCGTGGTCAAAGGCCGGTCAGGCTTCACAGACTGTGGCGAAACCCGGGTTAACTCGTAACAAGGTGATGCTGTGTGTGTGATGGGATTGGAAGAGCATTATTCATTATGAGCTGTTACGACCAGGCAGGACCATCGATTCTGAACTCTACTGCGAACAACTGATGAGATTAAAGCAAGAAGTTGAGAGAAAGCGGCCGGAATTAATCAACAGGAGGGGTGTGGTTTTTCATCATGATAACGCTAGATCTCGCATATCTTTAGCCACTCAGCAAAAATTAAGAGAGTTTGGCTGGGAGGTGTTAATGCATCCGCCGTATAGTCCTGACCTTGCACCTTCAGGCTTCCACCTGTTTCGGTCTCTTCTGAATTCTTTAGGCAGTGTCAGGTTAACACCACGAGAGGACTGCCAAAACTACTTGTTGCGGTATTTTGATCAGAAGTCCCAAAATTTCTCTAGCAATGGGATCATGTCCCTACCTACAAAATGGCAAAAAGTTATCGAACAAAATGGTACCTACATACTTTAGTTAAATGTAAATAAATTATATTAAAAAATGTTATGAATTTTCTTAAAAAATGCGAAGAAACTTTTTCCCCAACCTATTATAATATTTAGTAATTAATTTAATATATTGTTTTGTGTTATGTTGCGTAATGTAAATTATTGTACAGAATCAAGTTTTTTTCCAACTGACCAGACAGTTGTGCTGCTGGGGAGTTTGTTCCGCCACTTCTTCTTTCCAGCTAAAGCACTAGGTAGTGGTGAAGGGCGGGCGTTTTTGGGGGACTGTCTTAGGTAATTTTGACGTTCGAAAAGTGCTTCTCAGCCTAGTTTGAATTAATAAATTTTGATTTTTAATGGATTAGCAATATCATTCAAAATAATTCAGATTATGATTGATAGGGTGCTTTTGCTCGATAGGTAGAGTTAATATAGGTAATGCCTAAATAGGGGCCAGATATACTTATAGGACGTTAATTACAATAGGCGTACGTAATTAAGCGTAAACAGTTCTTGAAAATGATTGCTACTTGGAACTTATGAGACACTTGATTTGATTGCATGCAGTAGATCATGTCATTACCTGTATTAATTGCATTTTGTAGTTGTAGTTTGTAGCGTGAAATATACATATTTCGATACAAGAAAAATAAAAGTACATAACAAACATTGTAAAAGTACCTATGCATTTTAAGTAGGCACGGTCAAAGTACAAAAGTACCTAGATATGTGTAGGTACTGATAAACAAGTATGGAATGTTTATCAATGAAAACTTGCCAATTCTTATTGTAATGGGATGAAGAGTACCTAATCTAAAAATAGATATAATTTTTGGACCTCCTTATTGATGACATTGTTACAGCGACTCTGCCTACTATCTATGGGCAATATGGCTAATAGACATATTTTACAGAAATTCTATGTATGGGCAAAGGTCTGAAATAGTAGGAAAAAGATGAATTAATTCAATACAGAAGTCATATGACTGACCATTTACAGAATATGTTATAAACACTGCACCTATCATTTACAAGAAATCTATAAGTCATTAAGATACGTATTTATCGCGATAGTGTTTCGATATACAGTTGATAAGGCCATATTATGGTTATGCAATTAGAACATTGATAAATTATTATTGCAAGATAGAAACAATAATTCTAGAATAAGCCGCCGACATCACGTAGGTCGGCACCTATATAAAGTAGGTATCTATTGCTAAGTCTGATATTTTAGTTGGGGTGGTACCTAACTATTCAAATGTAACGTTTTATGCAAAGGTTTGCAATTTATTATCAGTTCAAAGTTTTCACAGTGACGACTAAAGACTTCCTTACCACGACCTTGGGGGGGACAGTAGCACCTAGTAGTCACGTGATGCCCATAACACCGCGAGTGTGCTATACCCTATAGCCCTTTATCCAACCCCGATTCGCGCTATACCCTATAGCCATTTATCCAACCACGATTCGCGCTATACCCTATAGCCCTTTATCCAACCACGATTCGCGCTATACCCTATAGCCCTTTATCCAACCACGATTCGCGCTATACCCTATAGCCCTTTATTCAACTGCGATTCGCGCTATACCCTATAGCCCTTTATGCAACCGCGGTTTGCACTAAAGTGTAGCCATTTATCCAACCCCAATTCACGCTAGATAATAGACCTTTATCTATTATAACCCCAATTCACGCTAGATAATAGACCTTTATCTATTATAACCCCAATTCGCGCTAAACTCTATAGCCCTTTATTCAACTGCGATTCGCGCTATACCCTATAGCCCTTTATGCAACCGCGGTTTGCGCTATAGGCTAAAATGGTTGACAGAGGTGTGAAAGAAAAGAAAAATACTCTGTACAACATTTATTTTGATCAATAAAATTTGATTAATCTATAAATAAAACACGGGAGTTCTTTAATGCTTTACAATAATAATTTTCATTTACAATGTCAAATTATGTCCAAGCAATAATGAGTCCATTATTAATGCACATTCACGTTCTTTAGTATATGTAAGTATTTAGGTAACAGATAAACATTACAAACGTTGCAGTCTTAGATATCCGCAAGAGATAAGATTGCATTGATAAAATGAGTCAATGTCATAAATAGTCCTTCTGTTACCATCTATGTTACTTCCTAAGCCGAACAACATTATAAAGAATATAATATTAATAAATAATCTTACGCTATGTAATATATTTGAGACTATATTACGGCCGATGTCTACTAACAAGTCAACGTTGACAGTTCTAGTTAGTAGCCGACTTGCTGCCAACGTTTACATTGTGCTAGCTAATAATATTTTTAGTAGACATCATGCATTAGTAAGGGTAGAGATTCGTGGAACATAATTATGTCTTATCACTGGTAACATTACATGCCAAGTCTATAACCACCCTTAGGCCCCGTTTAGATTGTGTTGTGACGTTAGATAGTCGTCCTGTTTCAATGTGTCGTGGCTTGTTTATTAATATAGAGTGTACCTTATAAGTTATGATTAGCTGACGCTTGTGAAATCGTATAGTGCGAATTGTTGATTTTCCTTATTGGGTATTTTTCAGGACCTAAGTAGCAGCTAGAAATCAAAGTCGTCTACCGATTATTAATCTTCACAACACTTTAGCAATGGTTGCTTGGTTCACTTTACTCACTCAAGCTTATGATTTCGATAATATTTCTTTCATAGCCAGTTCTATTTTTAATTGAATACAAGCAACTCTTTCTTGAAAGATCTGGTTGATTAGATTAACTCTCTTTTGTTCTAACAACGCATTTTCCTTTATCAGTCTTTGTCTTAGTTCCTGTTCCTCTGGTGTATTATTTTCTTTACTATCCTTAGCACTTTGCGCGCCTTCTGCCTGCTTATTCTTTAAAGCAACATGACTCTTAAGCTTCACTATTTCAAACTGTTCCGAGTTGATTTTCGCTTGGAGTAAAGACTTTAGCTGTAAATATTCGGCGTTTTCAAGTTCCAGTCTCAGTACTTTGAGTTCTTTTTCTGTTAGTTTTGGTTTTTCTTTAACCGGTTCTGCTGGAGGGATTTCTTGTTCGGGCGTTTCTTTTTTAGTTTCGGGCTTCGGGAATTCGAAATTGTCTTCGAATTCAGCTTCGAATATAGGTTCTGTACTGGGCGATTCTTTCGGCTCTAGGAATGGTTCGTTCGGTGCTATCACTTCAATTGTTTCCTGTGGTGTTTGTTGTTGTAGTTCTGTCATTTGGGGCGGTTGTGTTGGTTGAGAAGGCTGTGAGTTTCTTCGCACTGGTTCGTCCTCAGGTTTGCTCTCAGGTTTTTCGTCTAAAGATGCGTGTTGTGGTTGTAAGGAGTTGGCGGGTTCCACTGATTTCTGCACTGAGCGAAGTTTTCTCTGTAATAGAAGGTTTGTATTAATGGATATACATTTTTATAATAATTCTGCAACTGCGAATTCTATTAAATAAATAAATGTTTTATGTAAATTAAAACATAATATTCATGTTAAAATTGATTAATGTTATCACAACTTGTTGAAGTAAATAACGCGACAAATCGAAGAATAGAGTCATAGAACAGACAGACTCTATCAATCAACATTATTTTTACAAAAACGTTTTAAACATTGTGTTCAGCATCTATCATTCAAGCTTCACTAATTAATTCTGTACGCTAATGCTTAAGATACTTTCGATTCAAAACAAGTTTGTCTGTTTATTCGTTACGCAATTAATTTAGGAGACCATGACGTCAATACATTTAATGATTTTCTCGATGATCCGACACTGTGAGAATATTTTCACAATTTTATGAAATTTTTATTCAAATTATGCAGATATAATTATTAGTCGTCGCGTTTTTTGTCCTATGACAAAGTGAGATAAGATAGCAATAGAATGCAAAGGAAACTCCTTATAAAACAACATATTATAATGCGGTCACGAATGCATTTGTCAAGCAAATTAGTAATTATATGAACAGGCCGATACCTGTAAGTCGAAGGTCGCTGTCATGATTAAAGGATTTTCAACCCAGATTTAAGAAAATAATAATAAGAATATTAAACCAGAGATTTAATATTGTTGCCGGTGATTTTCGGGGACCAAACGTAATGAAGTTATTTTATTGGTAGAGCTAATGATAGTTAAGTAAATCGGAGAGAACCGCGATAAGAAACCAGTGACTAATGCGACTGTCATAATAACCTCTAGAAAACAAGTACTTATGTTATTATTTTAGTTAGTTAGAAAATATGATAAATAGAACATGAGGAAAACCACCAAAATGATACCCATGTTTTTTTTATATTAGATTTGAAATATTTGATAGTTGAATTTGAAATATTTATTTTATTTGCACAAAATAAATTCTTTTTCAACATGTAATATGAAAATTTTGTGCAGCACTTGTAAGTTACGGTAATTATATAAAAATAGAAAAGCTTATTTGATACTGATTCGAAGTATTACCCTCTACTTTACTTATTATGGTGGTTTCATTATTTGATTATTGAAACTAAGTCATACGTTTTTATATTTAGGAGGAGCTCTGCAGAAGAAGAAAAGATGGATGGATTCTGCAAGGGGAAAACATTTTACCCCAAGTAACATGGGACTATGACAAGCAGAAGAATAATTGGTTAAGACAACAGCTTACATAAGGTATGGAATACATTGCACGAACTTTAAATAAAACCACATTCGGACACTGTAAAACAGTTGGTACTGTTCAGTTAAATAACTATTGCAAAATGAGGAAGCTGTATTTTCCCTGTAACGCAAATGAATCGAGTATTGTCTATTTTATTTAGGCCATACAGCGGCCAACCTCAAATATTACAGGGCTTGCTAGATCTTGCGAAAATGACCACACATTGGGTCCCGAAAAATAGAAACAAAAATCACGGTGAGCCCCGTAAACGATTGTGATATCACAATATTATAAAAGCGAAAGTTTGTGAGTGTGTTTGTTACTACTTCACGCTCAAACGGCTGTACCAATTTTTTGGGTGGGAAATTATCAAATAACTTCTTCTCGTTGGTTGCATCACAAATGGCAGCTGTAATAAACAGTTGGTATTGTAACCACGTTTTTGCTTTTAATGCCATACTTATGCCTATGGAGTAGAAGTCAAAATCGGTTGAACGGACTGTAATAATGTTTATTTAAATTTCTAATCTTATTTCAAATGGAGTATAGTTACGCGTGCGAATCATATTTTGATCAACATACAATCTAATACCGATCTGCTAATTGAAATAAACGTAAGAAAATTTGAATTTCGCAACTACCATGGCGCTTTCGCTTCAAGGTTCCCATAGACAGGCGCGACGCGACACTAATAGCACAATCTCTATGAAAACTTCATGGAATGCGTCGCGTTGCCTATCGCGCCAGTCTGCACGAGCCTTTAAGCTACACAATAATAATCATCTATAAAATAATCTATCTTTGGTGAGAGTTATATACTCTCACCATGTTCTATAAAGAAGATTATTATCCTAAGGGGCCGCCTCCACGAGCGAGCGAATCGTGACGGATCCGCGCCTCTACGTCGGGCAATCTCCACGAACGAGCGATTATTCCGCCAGCGTATCGTCGCGACTGGTAATGAAATCGCCGCGTGTCCGCGACGTCTCGTAACGGAATCGCCGGGTTGGGACGTTGGCACGCCTTTTTTTTGTTTCCGGGGTGGAAATCCTCATGGATGTCCTCCGCCCTGGGGCGGGCGGAAGGGTCTGTCAGACTCTTACTGACTAAAAACCACCCCAGTGTTCCCTTCCTACACTTGCACCGGGGATCTTGGGATCTGTTATTATTTCCGCAATCCCCGGTTGGTCCGGTCCGCCGCTGCGGGCCACCTCAAGTCGGGGGGGGGGGGGGGGGGGGGGGGGGTTATTGGACCCCCGCGACGTCTGAAAGGGGCGCGCGTGGAACACTACGCGCCGCCACCTCGGGTCCAGTGTTGGGACGCCTGTGTTAAGTTAAGACAGCGTGCTCGCCGTGCTCTCGCTGCAAGAGCGCCACGTTCCGCTACGAGAGCGCGGCGGGCGCGCCGTCAGTAGCTACAAGCGCGCGGCAATACGATGACGTTTCGCTCGCACTCAGCCACTTGTCGCATCGCCGCGATTCTCTCGCTCGTGGAGACGGCCCCTAACAAAGTGTATAGAAATACGTGGCACGACGATAATAAGTGAAGGCACGTGAACATATTCGTCAGAAGTTGGCCGAAGCATCTCAGCGGTGATTTGCTGGAGTCGTTTTCTTCGCTACCGGTCGTTATTTCTCCTGACAAAGTTTATTTTGGTATATTATGTATATATATATCTATCTATGTATTTGTATGTAGGCTTGTATTCATGTTTTGTCTCTGCATCACCCTAAGGTTGACTGGTAGAAAATGCCTCGGGCATTAAGTCCGCCTTTGTACAGTCACTACAGTGTACAAATCGCTCCTGGAGGCGGCTCCTAACTAATATTATAATTGCGAAAGTGAGTTTGTTTGATATGCTTTCACGCTAAAACGGTTGAACGGATAAAAAGTAGTGTGAAAAAATAATTATAATAATCCTCAAGACCGAATTTCGGCCATGGTGACCAATCTCAGCGGAGACCAACCTTCGGCGCGGATATTATAGTGTAAAAATGTGTGCTCTCTTTTGCCGGACTCGGATTGCCGTCCCATTGGACTATGATAGTGAAGGACTCTCATAGTCATGGGACGGTAATCCGACACTCGCTATCACTCTATCAGGCGCAGGGCACACGGCGACACGTGCGCACCGAGGCACGGAAGTAGTATCTGCCAACTTCCAAACTTCGTGCTGTTACTAAGAAATTCCTAATGGAAAAACCCAATAACACTTTGCCCGACTCGGGAATAGAACCCAGGCCCCACGCTCAACAGTCGCGCTTACGACCACGAGAAAGAAAAAAGAGAAAATGTACGACAGTGATGAAGAAGTATTATATTACTTTAATTATCGTGAATGTGAGGACTATGTGAATATTTTTTTTTTTCTAAATTAGTTTTAATGATGGACTGGTGAGTACTTTATGCGGTCTACCCAAATGTCGTTTCTTTGGAATTGTTCATCGAGTCGTTGAGCTTGTTAAGTTCCGAATTACGCTTCACGATTACTGACAAATGCTTGCACTGTCCGGACAGGTTCACTCAAATCCACACACTTCAGACACTAATCTACATGGTCCTCACATGATATCTTAAGAGACTTTGACCCTTGAGTTTTTTTCCCATTTATTTTCAGAGATAGGAAATGTCGACTCCATCTAGCTTATTTTTATGACGTGTATAAGTGACCCGCCTGCCAAGCGTGGCGATTTTGATAAACACCCCCCCTTAGGGGGAGGCCTATGTCCAGCAGTGGACGTCTTTTGGCTGAAATGATGGTATAAGTGATTCCGATACCCTATTTACAGAATGAACAATTTCATTTCATAGGAACTAGGTCGTGGAGACCAGATAGGCAGTCTATACATGTAAAATACTGGCCCGGCATCCAGTTATACTGGAATCCGAGTCCAACATAGTTGGTAAAAGGCTAGTCAGATGATGATCTTACCTTTAGCTGTGTAACAATTCTCTGCGCCTCCCACAGTTGTTGATCCCTAGCTGGAGTGATAAAGCCTGCGTGCATTTCTGCGTGGATTTGATTCAGTAAGGACTCTTGTTTACGAAGCTCCAGGCTGATCTCTGGGGCCGTTTCTGGGAAGTCTGGAGGAATTGACGCGAGAGGTGGGACATATCTGTAAGAGAAAAGGCAGTTTTATCATAGAATTGTTTCTTAAAAGACCAGCGTAATATATCATTTTTTTTTGGCTTACTTCTTTACGCAATATAAGAATAATATTATTTGGTTCTTTTTCATAACCAATCACGAAAACACAAATGTTAAGGTGTATCCGCAATGGTTGCCGAGAGGTACGGTATATATTTTGTTATTGGAAGTATGATAAGATTACTAATTACCTTGGAACAGTGAAAGTGTTAATTATTGATAGGCTAGCGTTTGATCACTGTCTCACCTGATGGAAAGCGGCGATGTGGTCGACGTTGGAGTACGCTTGCGATAATATGCAACTATCCATTCGACTGAGTGCAGTCACGGCTTAAAGTATTACTTACTTAGTCAACTGGACATCAGGGAAAAGTTTATCTGCCTTGGAGATAAGGTAAGTGAGCAGATTCATCGACATGTTGAGCGCTGGACCCATGGCAGTTGCTATAATCTGAATGTTTGCGTGATTCGCCTGGAAACAGAAAATATAAATGTTTTACAGTATTGTAAAATTTTGTCTACCGAGTAGTTACAACTTAAAATGGATATAATATTATGGTTAGTACTTCACTTTAGTCCTTCCAAATAGGTCGTCAAGCAAAATGTGAAATATACAGGGTCAAATTAAATTAGCTAGCAAAACTCTGCAGGCATGATGGGTATCTATATCAAAATACGAACAAATAGGAATGAAAAAGATTTGATGATATTTTTTGGGGTTAACGACCGC
This sequence comes from Tiliacea citrago, assembly GCA_963921375.1. NCBI lineage: Eukaryota > Metazoa > Arthropoda > Insecta > Lepidoptera > Noctuidae > Tiliacea > Tiliacea citrago. Next base: position 14,802,667 of record OY992803.1, read on the forward strand.
TAGTTTGTTGTTACTGGAAGTATGTGTTGAGAGATCTGTTTATTTTTATTTTATCGTGTTTGGTTATCAGTACCCAGTACGTCTGTGAAGTTTACACAAAAAAAACTGATCTTTTAAACTGATATTTCAAATTACTAAATAATGACCCCAAAAAAAACTCATTACATTCATTTATTTTTTGTTTTATCATGTTTACATCCCACCACGCCTGCGGAGTTCCGCTAGCGAATTTAATTTGACCCTGTATAGTTAAGAATTTCTGTCTAAATAATGCATTCCAGATTTTCGCAGGTGTTTGAATAGTGGCAGTGACATATTTTTCGGGAAACACCACTGATTTATATAAACATAACATAAACATAAAAATTGCATATAAGGTATTTGTAGTAGTACCTACATACGAGGGCTGCACTAAAAGTATCGGGAATGGAATATTTCCACTGTTCCTGTCATATTAAAATCTTTTTAATTGAAAACTCCTTGGTTTTAAAAATCGAATACCATTTATTTATTTAAAAAAAGATTCTCGGTCTTGTCACAAGGTTTTGTCAAACTTGTTTAGTCGTTGAGAAAATGGAATTGACTCGAGAGAATTCAAGAGCGATGATTTATTATGACTTTCGAACTGGTTTAACACAAAAACAGTGTGTTGACCGGATGATTTCTGCATTTGGTGATGAAGCCCCATCCAAAACCACAATTTATCGCTGGTTTGCTGAATTTCAACGTGGACGTGTCAAGCTCAGTGATGATCCCCGTCAAGGTCGTCCAAAAACTGCAGTCACCCAAGAAAACGTTGATGCTGTGCGTAAGCTGATTGAGGAAGATCGACATGTGACATACCGCAAAATTCAGGCAACTTTAGACATTGGCATGAGTCAAATACAAATAATCTTGCATGAACAATTAGGTGTAAAAAAGTTGTTTTCCCGATGGATACCGCATTCGCTCTGTGAAGAGCAAAAAGCGGCTCGCGTTACTTGGTGCGTCAGAACTCTCGAAAGATTCCACGCAGGATCCTCAAATGCTGTATACAACATTGTATCAGGTGACGAATCCTGGATATACGCGTACGAACCCGAAACAAAAAACCAGTCACGAGTTTGGGTGTTCTAAAATGAGTTAAAGCCAACAAAAATTGTTCGTTCACGGAGTGTTGCAAAAAAAATGGTGGCCACGTTTGTCTCCAAAACCGGCCATGTTACGACTATTCCTCTTGAGGGACAAAGAACGGTTAATGCAGAATGGTATGCTAGCATTTGTTTGCCACAGGTCGTTTCTGAACTCCGTAAAGAGAACTGCAACCGCCGCATCATCCTCCATCACGACAATGCGAGTTCTCACACCGCGCACAGAACAAAAGAGTTTTTAGAGCAAGAAAACATAGAATTATTAGACCATCCGCCGTACAGCCCCGACCTAAGCCCTAATGATTTCTATAGTTTCCCTAAAATAAAGAATAAATTGCGTGGACAGAGATTTTCATCACCTGAAGAAGCTGTGGACGCCTACAAAACGGCCATTTTGGAGACCCCAACTTCCGAATGGAATGGTTGCTTCAATGATTGGTTCCATCGTATGGAAAAATGTGTCAAATTTCGCGGAGAATACTTCGAAAAGCAATAAATACATTTTTAAATAGTAATGTTGTGTCACTTCCTTGATTCCCGAAATTTTCAGTGCCGCCCTCGTATTAAAGTTTAGTAATTAAGTAAGCGCTCGAACATTCAGAAAATAATTAATAGTTGACTATATAAAGGTGTCCACCCACCTGTTCGTTAGCCACAACGGAGGCAAAGTGCGTCATGAGCCACCCCAGCAGACTGTAGTTAGGCGGCGGCAGCTTGGCTATGAGAGACAGCATGGTTGCTTCGCGCTGGGGCTCGGCAATAGCTGTTGCTTGTTCGAACTGACCGTGAAGCTCTTGGGTTAGTACAGAGTCCGGGAGTTCGCTGGAATTTTGGAAACAAATATATAATATATAATAATAATAATAAAAATATATAATTCAAATCCGGGCAAGTACCGATGCGACTTTTTTTTAATTCATATGGATTTGTTTATATTAGACATAACTGGCATAGGTGATGGAAAACATCGTCAGGAAACCTAGACTATAGTTAGTATAGGTCTTAAATAACTCGTACAGGACTTTGTTTTTATTTTCATTTTTACTTTGTTTTATTTTTGGTTTTGTTCTTTATGTTTCTGACTGTGTTTTATTTTAATTTGTGATCTGTGCGAGTCCCCATAAATGCTTTTTCTTTCTTTCTTTAAATTACCAACCCGTCTTGAGCAAGCGTGGTGATTAATGTTCGTACCTTCTCTGTATGAGAAGAGGCCTTAGTAACTGCAGTGGGACAATAATCATCATCAAGACGTTCACTGCTGGACATAGGTATTCCCCAAACATTTCGCACGGCCAACAACAACATTTCTGCGCTTCCCGCATCTAGCGGAATCTTGCGGCCTTCACTAGGTCATCAGTCCACCTTGTAGGTAGCCACTCCAGAAGCTTGGTTCTTCTGCGGTTCTCTTAATTTTTGATTCGATAACGTGGGACAGTAATTGGCTGGTATAATTAAGGACTCTTAACTTCAAGACTATAGGGCCAGTTAAGTGGCTTGGGTATACCTCACTAACAGATCCTGAAGTCACGACTTGCTGTAGCATATTTATTTCATGCTAGTCATGTCCCCACTTTGCATGCAGGCGAGATGAGATTGCTAAGAGGGATGTGTGTGTATAAGAGGAAGTCTGTAAGTGACACCGGTGACTGAAAAGTTGTGGAAATAGATAGTCTGGTCATGTGGTGTGGAGGAATGAGGGGAAATGTCATCAGGAAAAACACAAATCTCACATAGAAAACAGTTTGTTTGACCCGGAACAACTATATGAAGCCCATACAAATATTTGATCAGGCGGGAATTAAACCTAACACTGGATGAACCTTGCCGTCGGTTTGTCGAAATATACCGACGATATTTCAGTATTACGTTTAGTAGTGGACCGTTAAAAAATCATTTTTGATGCAGTTTGGTTTATAATGAGTGAAATTTTATCTTACCTAATAAAGCATTTAAGCATGGAGCATGCCACAGCAACATCCCAATGATAAGGGAAGGTAGGTCCTCGATCGGTGAACAGTTTCTTTAACTGCTGAAGTTTTATCTTGTCGGGTTCTTGTCGATAGATCTGGTGTGATTTGAGACCGTGCGCCTGAAAATATATTATGAGCATTGATGATCGATTGAGTGTGATGTTGCCTAATGGCTAACATAAAAGTAAAATCGATAAAGGGGAGGTGGTATTGGTTCAACAATATTTACCAACAACTGAGCTGTGTTTATGTCTTAGCTGTCTGTCTAAGCGTGCAACGACGAGTTGTGGCAAGACACTTATTCGTCGAAGTTTTTAGGTGATTTGAAAAGAAAAAAAAAGTGCGAGTTGGACCACGCACAATGAAGGGTTCCGTAGTTGGGATGAATTCATCGTAAAAAAAAAACTTAACATTGTAGTTGAAAAACTCGTTCTCCCATTCACACATCGATATACGCCACGGTCAATTTTCCAACTGCAAAAGTAAGCTTGTAGTTGCAAAAAAAAAATGTGATAAAACAACAATTTATCGATTTTCGGACTTTTTCCTTGTCCTGTAAGACCTTGCTTCTTACCAAATTTCATGATTATAGGTCAACGGGAAGTACCCTATAGGTTTTGATTTATTTGCTAGCATCAAAATATGTCGCATAAATCGCCGTATTTTTTATTGCATTGACTTAGAAGCTTGATTTTTAGAGCGGGGCCGTAGATCTACGTATTTGATATTAATTTCAACTTGATACCTCCACGCGTTCCTGAGAAAAAGTGTTTTGACAGACTCGACAGACAGACAGACGGACAACGAAGTGATCCTATAAGGGTTCCGTTTTTTCCTGTTGAGGTACGGATCCCTAAAAAGGGCAAACTTGCCGCGATGCTTTGCATCTCAAGTTTTAGGCTAAGTAGCGGACTAGGGTACGGAAAGATTTTTTATCACTGAGATAGATAGAATACACTTTATTATGCACACCATAAAAATTACAGATATAAATGTAGAAATTTTACATAGGGTGACATGATGGGAGGTAAAAGCGATCTTTTAAAGACAACCTTTGGATTGGAGTTCATAAGTGAAAGGGCTTTAGGCCTTAAAATAGGAAATAATATATTCGAAACTACAATATATACGATTTATTGAATGACTTTTTCATGAAATCATGCCATTGGGAAACGATTATAACTTAGATTAGAGAGATGTATTAAGAGGAGGCTCCCTATTTTTTTTATGTTAATTTGCAATAATATTCTGAAACAGTCACACATACAAGCAAAATGAAACTTTAGTATATGATTTTTTGGATCTTTTTCTTTCCATGTTGAAGACAAGGTAAGATAAGATAGATAAGTTAAGACAGTTACGTAATTGTAATATTTTCTCTCAATAAATTTTGTATTCGAAAATCATGTCTTTATTAAGTATAATTCTAAAAAACAAAACAAGATTGTTTAGCTTTTATGTCTAAAATAAATATTCACAACAAGAAAATATAGTTTAAGATATTTTTTCTGTAGATCAATTATTACTTCAGTTATAAACGAAATAAGAATTGAGACTTACGCTATTTAGTTTTGTGCTCGAACACGGTCAAAGAGCGGACGCGATATTCAACTTTATTACTGATGTATTAGCGTTTAGCACATAACGGAGTGGCGGGGTGCGAGGTTTGATTTAGACTGCCTGTTCTTAATGATCCTATTGATTATAATATTGTAAATACATGTTTGTTATAGTCGCAAATCGTATTTTGATCAAGATACAACCTTTTTTTTGGGTGGGAAATTATCAAATAACTTCTCCCGCTCTAGGCGGAGCGGGAGGGCGTGTCAGACTTTTACTGACTAAAACCCACCCGTGTTCCTTCCGTAGCCTGTGTGCCAGGGCCACCATATCCCTTTCGGACAAACTCGCAACCCTGGCAGGCATTGGTCCTACCGGACCCCGTCAGTTGGTGCTGACATCTCTTTGAGGCGCGCGTGGAACACAACGCGCCGTCGACCCGGGCCTGGTCTTTATCGGACGGCGAGCTACCCATCACTCACCGTCCGCAAGCCCACGCCGACGGTGGCCGGAAATCGTCTTGCGACTCCCGACGCCCGGGGCGTCTCCTGCGGCGACTAAGGGCGCGAGCCTTGCCTCACCCTCACGCATCAAGATACAACCTGACACTGAACTGCAATTGCAAAAAGCGTAAGAATTTTTTAATTTCGCGGGCTATATCTGCGGATTCACCTTATCAATTTTAATTATTATATGTAGTTATCTCTGAAAATTGGATCAAGATTACCAGTGTGGTGTTTTCAATAATGCATGAGTTTAATCGGTTCACGAACCGTATATCCTTCTAACTGTAGCTAGTGCAGCTACTCTGTTCGTCCGTTTTACACAATATCTTTGAATTTAATACGAACAAAGGAGTAAGTCTGCTGCATTATTGATAGTGGCATTATCAAAACATTTAATAACATTACTGTAAGTCATGTAAATGCTTTTAAACACGTTCCGGCTGCCGGGTAATCGGGACCGTTGCAAAATGTATGGCGAAGTCCGAAAACGTTCACATGTTCCGGTATAATTGTCCCGGTTGCCCACCGTGTCCTCGACAACCAGGGGCCTATTTAATAAAACCGACAGGCAAAATTAAATGTTCTATCTAAATCCATCTGCAATTTTGTAGTTTTTTTTTTAAATCGTTCTCTGTTGTATTATGCAGCATCTGTCGTGAAAATGAGATGTGTTTTTTTTTTATAAATATGTCGCATTATTAAATAGTTTGGTGGTATGAGGAACAGGGTGTAAAGTTCACTCATCCACCATAGAAAAGGGAGGATCTTGCGACCAGACGGGTGGTGTGTCTGGTGGGCAACTGCCCGACGGTTGATGTCGGAACGTTGTATACATATATGCTAGTTGTGCGGTAAACTCTGCTTGCGCGATGCAGGATTTACGTGACGTCAGTGTGGCGCGTAGGTCGCATGTGGCGATGTTGATGCCGCTACAATAAGACCCAGACTGTGTGAAAAGGCACTATTTCCATAGTAGACTCATATACATCATTAGTCATAATAAATGATCGTATGTATAGAAGAACTGTTGAGATAAATTACTATTGCGACGAAACATTGAGACTGTCACTCAAAATTACCGTTTGAAGTACTTTACTAGGTCAACTAACAACCTTTGTACGGGAAATAATGACCCAGTCTTTGAAAGCCTATCCAATTTGGTATATTGCTAAATTATGTCTACTTATATGATTGGTCGTCGTTATTGTGTTTAAACAGCCACAATAGCTAACCTGTACTTTGAAAATAGATTCTTCAAATCCGAGACTCCCAGAAACCGGAGGTCACCCGTCCAAAATAATTAATTTTTTGCTTGTTTAGTTTTGTATCCCGAAACATTGGTATTACGCGACTATTTTTGAACTAAAGCGAGCTAATTCACTAATTCGGTCATGAATTGTAGTCAGCTTCCAGCCTAACCTGATGCAGCTGACCTCCAGTATTTTACGTGGAGTGATTGCCAATCTGACCAATCATAAACATACACTGTTACAAGGTTTTTTTTGGCAATCGAATGACGTTGACAGGGAACGCTTTTGATAAACATTTGTGCAGTCGTTTTATGAAATGTATATAAAAGAAAAAAAAAAAACAAGATGGCGGCATTAGTTCCGATTTGACAACAGTTAGTAGTGGATCAATAAAAAATTCTCTCATTTTAGGATTCGATGCAGTTTGGTTTATAATGAGTGAAATTTTGTACATTATAACTCTGTTAAATAGGTACCTGCAAGTAATCGATGCTGTCTCGAACAACGAGAGGCAGACCGGTGTCGTCGTGACATCGTGAACGCTCCACCGATTGCGCTAACGGCACACCGAATATTGGCAACGCCACTGAAACAGGAAGTAATCAAGCTATATAATCATCTGTGAAAAGAAAACGGGGTACCTAACATCGAGCTTCGTACACACTGCTTTAGAGATGCGGAAGTAGTTATAAGAATTTTAAATCATTACTATAACTAAGATTTTAGAATTTGAATTTTGCAGGACACGTCCTGCAAAATTCAAATTCTAAAATCTTTTATTCAAATAAGGATGAGAATCAGTACTGTTTGAATGTCGAAATTTACAAAGACAGCCCCAAAAACGTCCACTTTTCGTCACTAGTGTTGCCAAAAATGTAGCAAAACAAAATAAATTAGGTATGCTTCTGTTAAAATGCCCTCATTTTCATTATTAGACTATTTTAACTTCATCTTGGATCGGGTGATTAAGTAGAGCGCACTGATTGGGAATCTTTTCGTGAATCGGGAATTCCTTAAATTGGCAATCCAAATTCCAGTCAGTTATTAAATTAATAGCTCGTCATTTGAAGCGTGAAGTTAAACATGTGTTAGTGTAAGCGCGGATTCATCTATAGTCACTCGCTATAGTACTCGTACGTTGCACGATAACTGGTCATTTACATTGCCCTAGAAAAGTCGGCTTCAAAAAAATGTTATCTTAATAAAAAATACCTATAAATCTATTTTCAGAACAACCTCAGCTTGCAGCATAAACAAAGATTCCGTAAACCACATGTACAATCACGTACACAATTAATAAAACAGATTTAAATGCAAACCAGAACACGTCACAATACATATCAATCAAAACATTATTTTCCTACCCGCGTCTTTTGTTTTCATGCGCTATTGTAACTTTATTGTATTTTTATGAGCTCTTACTATTTAATTGCACCATATCATTTGCCGATTGTGCTCGACTGTACGTGGTTAAACCTAAATCGATTAGGAAATATTTTTCGTTAGTTTTGCGACATAACATTGCAAAACATGTAGCCATCGTAATCAAAATAAAAAATAACGAAGGAGGACTGTTTAAACAACTTACCGCCTATAGAAAAACCGTTTATAAAAGGGTTCATTATTAAGAAAAATAACAAAGACACGAGCTGACCGTAATATCGTGAGACAGTAACTAACAGCAGACAAAGTACGACAATACTCCCAAAGAATTCATGTTTACACGCCGTGTTATCATTTACCTTGAAAAGAATGCTCCATTTAGGCATCGCAGATAATTCTGCTCCGATTATGATTAAAAATAAAGGTGCAAAAATCAATTTTGCCGCTGATAAAAAAGTGTGTAACAAAAACAACTCGGAACGAACTAGTCAAATTATTTATTTCAAATAGGCACATAAAAGGCACTTACGAACGAAAATTTACGAAAAAAATTAATTGATTCTAGTTGTCCCTTCCAAAAGGTGGTTTCTTATGGAGAAAAATGGGCAAGAAATTCCACCGGGATTCAGCAACTGAAATCTATGCTTATTATAAATTAAAACCGCTTTTCTTGTCTGTCTGTGTGACAGAGTATTTCATCTCAGTTGCGCAACGAATTTTGATGCGATTTTCGCCATAATTTAGAGAATTTATAACATTAAAAAAAAAACTTTATTTGCTAAATCAATTAGTATTACAATTGCTAGCTAGTGGCTAAATAATAAAAGCCGCACGGGTCGACCATCTTTAAATACCGAGACTCCTCTGTGCCTCGGAAAGCACGTTAAGCCGTTGGTCCCGGCTGCCATTCGTGGATCTTTGACAGTCGTTACGGGTCGTCAGAAGCCCAAAAGTCTGACAACCAGTCTTACCAAGGGTATCGTATTATCCAGTTACTGGTTTGTGGAGGTCAGATAGGCAGTCGCTCCATGTAAAATACTGGTATTCAGCTGCATCCGGTTAGACTGGAAGCCGACCCCAACATCGTTGGGAAAAGGCCAGGCAGATTGATGGATCATTAGTATTAAAATTACATATAACAAAGAAATTTCGATGTATTGTTAAGTCGTAGAATCTGTGGGGTCGCTAGTTGAGGATATTTTGTTTATATTTCGACCGACAGAGGTACGATTGTATGATTCTATACTGATTATGCCTTTTATCGGAATGTTTAGCAGAAGAATGTAAAACTTAAAGTCAAACATAGACAGGTGTTTATCCATCTTGTGCGTCATTTTCAATCATTTGTTTCGGAAACACTTTGATGAGAGACCAAAACATTGTACGCGGAATGTATAAAAAAATATAATGAGACTGGAATAGATTGCTAGAAAGAAGATTATAATTTCAGGTTAGGAAGATACCAGTTAAAAATTTAAGTGCGAAAATACAAACCATCGAAATTTCTTCGTGAGGAAATTCTCATGGATACCCCTCGTGATTTATTATTATTTTATTAGCTGAACGGCCTGTCCAAATTTCAATAATAATTCATACAAAATTCCCATAGAAAAGGCACTTTTAGTTTACTAAATTCGGACTATTACAAACATTTTAAAACAAAAGTTTGCTGAATCGGTCCAGCTCGCTCGCTTACCAACGAACAGTATTTCATTATTATTATTTTATTATATTCGGGAAACTTACATCTAAATTATAGTGTTCTTATACAATATGAAATTGAAGGCCATTTACAAATTTCCACTGATAAACACTAAAAATAAAAACGAGAAAAAAAGGTCGGAACAAAAATAACGCAGGAGGACTGTTCAAAAAACATAGATTTTTGGAAAAATATGTTGTGTCTAAGTCAATTGTAGTTTTTTTATTTAAGAAAGAATATACACATTTTATTATCGACTCTATGCTATAAAATGTATATTTTCTTTCTTTTGTTGTCTAGGTAGAATGAAGTGTTATGAGTATGACTGACTCCTACCGACTAAATTATAATAATATTTATATATTTGCTACATACCACTTCGGTCCACAATGTGTTAGTAGTGCTAAAAAAACTATGTTAGTTTTCGAACCTAAAAACACCTCAGAGGGTAGTTAGGACAAAAACTGGGGTTTTCGGGAATGCGGGGTATACCTACTCGCTCCAAATTAAAACCTGTTTACAGATTCCAGTGACATTAGCTCATTAAATTACGATGACAATAATGTGCAACACAATGCATGCAAACCAGGCTACTAACCATCTGTTCAATCGTATTAACATTGACCTTTGTTAAATTAAGTTATTAAAACCAAAGACGAATTTCGAGTCGCTTATCCAATTCCATTTATATTAGAAACATGATGGTATATTATTGTCTGTTTATTTCGTGTACTGATAATAAAATGTCTGATTAGTACTGATTAGCATCCCGTTAATTAACGTCGTGGACATTTCGTCACCATGACTACGCAAAGGATGTCATGGGCAAAAGCTGGCGGGTAGTTATAAATAATAAGTAAGTATCTACTTATTAAATTATTCTTACCTCCTAAAGTAAATATCTCTTCAAAGGGAATCCCACAAGTGAATGTAGAAGGAGCTTTCGTCAACTTCTTATCTTTTTTATCTTTATCCTTTTCTTTAACTTTTTCCTTTTCTTTCTCTTTTACCTTTTCCTTGTCCTTATCTTTTGTCTTATCTTTCTTCTCATCTTTAAGTTTCTCCTTAGATTCTAATTTGAATTTCACTTTCTCTTCTTTTTCCTGTTAAACAACAAACTGTAAAGTACTGGACAATAATATTAAACATGCGTCGGAAAAAAAAAATGTTGTCAACAAAAGAGCTGGATAAGTTTATCAAAGTAAAAATAACACTACAAAAAAGTCGTGAAATTGTAAACAACACAGTATTTACCCTATATACAAGTAATAGGTACTTAAATTAACTTAATAACCGATGCACATCAACCACTTTACATATATCAACTTTCAATACACGATCATGACCGATTTTATTTTACGAAACAACCATAAAAACTAAGTACGGGTTTAAAAAAAAATCTATCGCATTGACATTGAACAAATGATTAAAAACTCTTTGATAAGAAAACAAAAATAAACAAAAAAAGAACACGTAAATTCGCGCACCTTTGAGAAAACATTGCGTAGGTGATGCATGACGCGCATTCGAGACCCAACTGAGCAAACCATGACCGTTCTGCCGCCGTTTGTCCAAGGTCGGAGCTACACCTACTAAACAGTGAAATTATGCAAAACGTATCAACTGCTGAACCGCGAAAATTTAACCTGACGTAAAAATATTATTAATATTATTATACACGTGCTTTAAAACACAAGACACTTTCTTTTACATTTTGTTCTGTAAGTTTTGAAAGAAACAAAGTTACTTCGGATAAAAACAAAGACAGTACTAATAAATAAACGCGCGCAGGTGCAAGGCTACTGTGACAATAGATGTGTCATGTCCCTTCTTAGTTTATTTGGATCCTTATGTAAAGGGAATAAGGAGTATTTTGGTCACAAACTGGCTGCAAGGTCGAACAATGTCTCAAGATTTGTCCTGGTGGTTTTGTAAGTACTACTTATTTGTTGGAAGTTTATTAATATTTGCCGTGTGCACATAATATATTTTAAAATGTATTTTCTTTCCTTGTTAAAGCAGATATTTCGTTCACCAGTTTCCACTTTGATCGTTTATTCGTTAACTCAACGGTTCTTTTATGGAAAGCTACTACAAAAATGTTTGCAAAATTCTATTAAAATCCATAAACAATTGCAATTACGAAAGATGAGCCAAAATGAATCGTGTCATTTGAAACCTTCGCTATTATTCATCAGACGCTATACAAATAGCTCTGACTTAGTTCAATACTATAATAACTTTTTAGGGTTCCGTAGTCAACAAGGAGACCTTATAGTTTCGCCATGTCCATCTGTCCGTCTGTCCCCGGCTTAGCTCAGAGACTCTTAGTACTAGAAAGCTGTAATTTGGCATGGGTGTACGTTACGTAAAGTCGTAAAATATAAATTTGAAATAATATTTTTTTAGGGAAGAAAGAAAATATCAACATTTACGTGTAAGGGAGGTATCCCTTACACGTAAATGTTGATATTTTTTTTCTCGTCTATACCATGGTGTGAGGTATTGTTGGATAGGTTAGGTTAGGTTAGGTTCAAAATATTGAGACTGTAAAAACCATTTTTCGATTTAGGGTACCGTTTGCGTAATATTAAACTTTAAAGTGCTAAATTTTGTTAGAGTTAAGTGTCCCCCTGCCAGCTAAAATAATTGATTGATTGAGGATATGTGAAAAAATTCATGGTAGTAGTATATATATATAACGAAATTCAAAGGAAAACTATCAGAGCTAAGTAGGCCTTACAAGTTAACGAGTAATAGCCGACCAACTTAAATTTACAGTTGGAGAATTGACCGTGACGTATATCGATGTATGGTAGAACATGTTTTTCACCTACAATGTTAAGTTTGTTTTTGGGATAATTTTATCCCAACTACGGAACCCTTAATTGTGCGTGGTCCGACACGCACTTGGCCGGTTTTTATTGTAATACTGATAACTCAGGATAAACATACTGCAAACTTGTGTCAATATTATTTATTTTAAAGCAATACGGTATGGGAAAATAATCTTCATGAGAACGAACTGTAGTAACTATTGACTAGGTTTGTAGTCAATAAAAGAGATCTATGAGGCGAGTCCTCGCCAAAGGTTTGCGGGCAACGTCCAGTGTTGCTGGCCTTTTCCCTGGCGTCGGGAGGGGTCGAATAAGGCGCTTAGCCCGCTACGCATTGGCCTATGCAGGAATTATTCATTGTAAATGCGTGCGCAACATTTCGAACATGTTTTCATGGTCACACGTGCTACAAAAGCTATCAGTGGCTAGTAAAAGATAGAAATTCTAAGAATCAATATGAGCTATGTCAAAAACTGTATCACTCAGCACATACATAGACAACATGATTTAAAAATTGGTTTTGTACTTAGCTACCTGCACACTTATCTCTTTTGCTGACTGTACATACTGAATGCGACGCATTATGTGAGTAAATGAACCATGAATACAACACCATACCATACAATACATAATGTCCACCATAATCATGTAATCACATGAAACAGCTTGCAAATGAAGCAGGAATTCTATTTACGACTATATCTGTTTTGAACATACCAAGCTCTTGACTTGTTCTCAAGGGGTAGACAGAATCTTCATGCTAAGATCCATGTTTTAAAATATTGTCGTTATTATGTAGCTTAATTATATTTAAATAAAATATTATTAAAAAACAAAATATTAATATTATTGTTATTTTAAAAATGTCTTGCTCATATCTCGGGACCCTGGGGTACCGGATCTTTGAAAAGCGTACGAGGGGCCGAAACCAACTCGCAGAGACCCCTTAGACAATTTTAAATGATGAGGAGGCACTAACCGACAATTATCCCTGTATGCACTATGCAAGTGCACCCAAGGACAATTCCCCGGTTGGTGCAGGACTATACCAATTTTTTTCTGGGTGGGAAATTCCTAAATAACTACTCCCGCTCTGGGCGGAGCGGGAGGGCGTGTCAGACTTTTACTGACTAAAACCAGGGCCACGATATACCTTTCGGACAGACTCGTAACCCTGGCAGGCATTGGCCCTTTCGGATCCCGTCAATTGGTGCTGACATCTCTTTGAGGCGCGCGTGGAACACAACGCGCCGTCGACCCGGGCCTGGTCGTTATCGGACGGTGAGCTACCCATCGCTCACCGTCCGCTAGCCCGCGCCTACGGCGGCCGGGAATCGGCCTGCTACTCCCAGGACTATTCCGAAATCTGGTTACAAAATATATTGGGTTATGGTTTTGGGTGGCTATAGTGGATTGGTTACCTTGATTTATGGAAGGACTATGTCCACAGCCTGACCATTTTTTTATTATACACGGGGAAAATGGCAGGGAGCGACTTGCACACTCAATAATGCGCCCCCGGAAACTGTCTCTAGCACAGAGTGACATAGCGACAAGGGGGCAACATAATTATCCCGAGGTGTTTGAGGATTGGAGAGGTATTCCACGGCTATCAGAACAATCCCAGAGCCCGGAAGATGGTCAAGATCCCTACCTTACTGGAATACTTTCTTCCTCCAAGCACGTTTGCTCTTGCGAATCTCCTCCACTCAGCCGTTCAATAAAGGCAAGCATAAGGTGGGACCTCTGCTCCTCGCCACTGTTCAGTCCAGCCGGCCAATAAAAGCAAGCTAGAGATGAGGAACAAGACTTATCCCGGGAGAAAGGGTCCGTGGGGTCGCCACTGCCCAACAGCTCGCCACATCCTGCCCTGCGGGTTTCTGTATCTCTCTTGATCTGGCTGCTTACCCTAGACCTGTTCCGGCAAAGTAGACTTCCGGCATAGATCTAGAGTGCGGAGCGCGCAAGCCCCACCACGACGTCAACGTAGAGATACGGCGCACAGTGGGCCCATACTGAAAATTTGTGGACTTAGGCAACAAAGTTCCAATATCGATGCGATTTTTTTTTATATGACGTGTTATGATATTCCTGACAACTTTTATTCTTATAAAATTTCTTCTAAAGTTGATACTTTGTCTTGAAAAAAATTAATTAGATTTTTTTGTATGGAGCGAATCACGTTTAATTTTTTTTCTTCAATTGTATAAATATGTTGAGTGTGTGGCGTGAGTATATGATAGCTAGGGTCATTCTCTATCCACGAAAAATCAACGCCGGCCATCTGCGGCAGCGCGAGTAATCATTCGGTAAAAAAAAAATGTTTTGTAAGATTTTTTTGCCATTTAAAATAAATTCAAAGTATATTTTTGTTTCATGTAGCTGTTTTGACCTTCTTTTTAGTTAAATATATAGTTTTCATAGCGCATAGGTACTTATAACTAATTATTCTGGTAGAAATTTAGTTATTATTGCTATGTTGTCGGTAGCACCTGCATTGTGATTGATGACTCATTCGTTTGTGCGCTCGGCTAAGCGCATAACTAATGAGTCATCGTAAAATGCTCGTCTCTGATTGGCTGAATATTTTTCACTCACTGTTATAAAAAAAAAATGATTTAATTAGGACCTTGATCCATAATGTTAGTAATACACAATACCTATGCTATGTTAGTAACAAATGCAACTCAAATTTTAGTTCAAATACCTGTTGCACTCACTTGACGCACCAGGTACATGCACATGTACATGCACCCAATGTGCCATAATGGTGCAACACGGCTTATCACTGATGACCTTCAGAATGTCGTTGACGCTCCCACGCACTCTGCGCATCATGGACGCATTTATTTTATTAGAACTACGGCTGGATTTTGTACCAACCTAGATCTTTTTGTGAAATTAAGAAGTGGCGGTGATCTGAAAAATCATGTTTCTATATGAAAGTATCATTTCTGTCTTGACTACTGAAGTTTCTGAAGAAGACAAGAACCGAATCAAGGAGTTCTGTCGACTTTTTTGTGTAAATCTAAATAAAAAGTGGATAGAATCAAGTAGAAATCAAAAAACTTTTATGAACCGTGTAAGTAATCGCAAGTGGTTGGAAAAAAATCAAGTGGTCTGTCTGTGACAGTGTTGTGTGCACAACGGCAAAAAGAATCTGGCAAAAGTGGTCGAATACCTTTCCAGTAATCCAGATGCGCTATCCGAAGTAGACGAGCGACTATTAAAAAAGCAGAGCTTAAGTACTGTCTCTGAAGATAAGTGTTTAGCTCTTTATACATCAGTTGCACTCTCGAAATGGAAGTACCTACTTAGCTCTTCGACAATTTCTGAAAGAAGAAAACTATGCTGCCTTTCCATCTTATCCAAAGCTTGTAAATGCCAAGAAAAGATGTTACCCACCACAAGAGAGTATGGAGATTACCGAAAAAGAGCTCACATTAAATTGCAAGCGCTATTGGACCACACTGTGAAGAGGATTCTACTAGATATTAATTCTGTTGATAGGTCTCAAAATGAAGAACTCAAGTTGACCTGGAAATGGGGACTTGATGGTTCTTCGTCGCAGAGTAATTATAAACAGAAAACGTCAAACACAGTTACAGAGTTCGATGATTCATCAGTAGTCATGATAAGCATCGTCCCTCTTGGGCTAGTGTCTTCTAGCTCATCATCTGGGAATGAAAATATAGTTTGGGAGAACCCCACACCTTGCTCAACTCTGTACTGTCGACCAGTGAAGTTCATTTTCACTTCGGAGACAGCTGATTTTATAAAGTCTGAAGAGTCTGAGATGAAAAAACAAATTGATGAACGGATATCTACACAGTGTGGAAATATTATTGTATCACATGAATTGCATATGACCATGATTGATGGAAAAGTGGCCAATATTATTGCTGAAGTACCATCATATGCAACGTGTCCCATTTGCTTGGCAAAACCGAGCGAGATGAATAATTTAGACGCTTTGACTTCCAAACCACTTCGCGAAGAAATTTACAAACATGGAATTTCTTCACTGCATATGAAGATTCGGTGTATGGAATGTCTTCGCCATGTATCTTATAATCTGGATTTTCAACGATGGACTGCTAGAGGCGAACATAAGACTTTGAAACAAGCTAAAAAAAATACCACGCAACAAGAGTTTCGTGAGCAAACTGGAATGCTGATTGATATAGTCAAACATGTATGTATTTAATTTTCGCTCTTTTTATGTTTTTTGTGTATTATATCTCTATGTATTGTATATTACAGTATTGTTTTCCCATTTTAGGGTTTTGGAACTACAAATGACGGGAATACTGCGAGGCGCTTTTTCCAAGATTACAAAAGAACATCCAGAATAACGGGAATTGACGAAAATCTGATTTTTAGATTTTCCGTTATTCTACAAGCCATATCATCAGGCAAAAACATTGACTGAAAAATTTAGAAGATACTGTAGAGAAACAGCTGATGTGTACGTGCAACACTATTCGTGGTACTACATGCCAGTTAGTGTACATAAACTTCTAATGCACGGTGCGGACATCTATAACCACTTTGGTGTTTTGCCAATCGGTAAGTAAAAAATAAATATAGTTTGATGTATTATTTGACTCGATTACGTTTTGACATTAAAATGTATGTACTTATGCGTTTTAGGTACCTTATCTGAAGAAGCTTCTGAAGCCCGTAATAAGGACTTCAGAAACGTTACGGAGAGGCACACTCGGAAAACGGGGAGAATAGCATCAAACGAAGACATTATCCATGGACTTCTAATAAGCTCTGATCCCCACATATCCTACATAAGGCCTAAATTAACGAAACAGGTTGATAATGAGTTGTTGCCTGAAGCAATTCAGTTGTTACAGACTACTGAGCCTCCCTGTGACAGTGAGATTATGGAGGAAGAAGAATGCCTCATAGCAGAGTCCGAAAATTTGCCGGACCCACTAGCACTTCTGGAACAAGAAATAATGTGATCCGGCTCTAGATTATTCCTACAAAAGCCCATCAGGGCTAGGAATATGACAAACAGCCCTTTTGAGGGCTACAATTACTTCACCGTTTCATATTGATCATACGTACGATAACTTATACTATAATATATAATACATACGCTTGATTATGTAGATAATTATAAAATACTGTCCTATCATTAAAAAAAATAGTATAACCTGAAACTTATTACGATATTTTTTTACCAATAGATAACGTGCAGTTAAAAAAATAACACAGCCAATCAGAGACGAGCATTTTACGATGACTCATTAGTTATGCGCTTAGCCGAGCGCACAAACAAATGAGTCATCAATCACAATGCAGGTGCTACCGATAACATAGCAATAATAATTAAATTTCTACCAGAATAATTAGTTATAAGTACCTATGCGCTATGAAAACTATATATTTAATAAAGAGAAGGTCAATCAGCCTAATGACACAAAATATATACTTTGAATTTATTTGAAATGGCAAAAAAAATCTTACAAAACATTTTTTTTTTACCGAATGATTACTCGCGCTGCCGCAGATGGCCGGCGTTGATTTTTCGTGGATAGAGAATGACCCTAACTATCATATACTCACGCCACACACCCAACATGTTAGTACAATTTAAGAAAAAAAATTTAACGTGATTCGCTCCATACAAAAAAATCTAAATAATTTTTTTCAAGACAAACTATCAACTTTAGAAGAAATTTTATGAGAATAAAAGATGTCAGGAATATTATAACACGTCATATAAAAAAAAATCGCATCAATATTGGAACTTTGTTGCCTAAGTCCACAAATTTTCATTATGGGCCCACTGTGCGGCGGTGGGGTTATTATTTAAATTATTTATTCAAACTTTATCTGCAGTAGCAAATAAACTCCCGCTGTTTGGGCGCGAAAAGGCGGAAAATACAGAATACGATGTTCTACGATCATAATCTTCTTCATACATTCAGTTCATACATTTGGGTCATCAATGTACGCCAGGTCCGTACTAAGTATTTGACCTTTTGCGTTAGCAATTAGATTAGTCTGTGCCCTTCTGTCATGTAAATTCCAGATGTTAATTACCTTTTATCCTTTATCTCAACATGACCAAAGCATCTAAGCATACCTACGCACACTGTTGTTTGCCACTAGATTCTCTAACACAGCCTATGAACCTATCTGACTTACATAGCGTCTGTCTTTTAAATATATTCGTATTTCGGACGAATTCTCGTACGTATTTGCGTAGTGCCAGTACACGTAAATATACGCACGAAAGATCCCTGTGAACGCTTGCGCTGGCTTCGAGTTAGACAGAGACGTGCAAGTGCAAATACGCGTGGAGTTCAGTCCCTCGACATCCTAAACAATGATCAATTATTATGGATAGGCTCGCGTTTGGCCACTGTCTTACCTGATGAACACACAAACACACGAGGTAACATGTCTTTTGTATCCGCGCCTTCGCTCCCGTAGTCTTACAAACAGGACATTTCCGGGATATAAATGGCCTGTGCTAACTTTCCGGCTGCATGAAATAAGGACACACCAACACACACACTTACATTTATAATAAAGAAGAGGGGTTACGCACCTTAAAGATATTACGCACCTTATCCTTCTCCCTCAACTTGTCACGTTTCTCTTTCTCTTTCTTTTCTCTTTCCCTCTCTTTCTCCCGTTCTTTTTCTTTTTTCTTTTCTTTCTCTTCCCTCTCCCTTTGCTTTGCTGCGTCTTCTAATACCTTTTCTTTATCACGTGATTTCTCACGTTTCTCCTTACTTTTTGTTGGGAATTTAAATGATTTTGTTTTTTTGGATTTCGAAGGACTTCTGACAAAAATTTACTTATTAATTTTGGAATATGATGTTATAATGTAGCTTTAGCAGTTTACTTTCATACACAAATATTTATATGTAATAATGAAATACTATTACTTTTTAAATTGTCTTTATAAAATATTTTTATTAAGCTAAATTTTAATGTTTTTTTGTCAATTTTGACAAAACAATACTACACCTGAAATAGCAATTTAGAATATCAGATAAACACCATAGTTTATCCATTTATGGATGCAGCCAAATTGTGGGTAATGCATTCAATTCAAGTACCTAAATAATAATGAGAGCTTTAGAGCAATTTCAACTTTAAATAGAGATTTTTTTTAAATGTTGTTCCTTGTAGTACCAATTATGCGAGAGCAATTTCCAACAGCCAAAATACATGCCTATTTCTATAACTACGGTGCAGACAAGTCTGGTAGGAAAATATCAATAATACAGGGTTCCTGGTTATTGCTTACAATCCAAGGATCAATGAAAGGGTTTTAGAACACTTTATGCCCTACAAACTTTTGTCTACGGCTTTGCCTGCATGGAGACTAGAAATTATCCCACAGGAATGACTTGGCAGGGTAAAAATTATTGTATGGCCTATTAGGCAATATAAAAAACCTACAATCTTTTCACGACGTGATAGTGACCAATACAAGTAAACCTGGTTATAAAAATAATAAATGTGATAACTGACTTAGTATCGGTATCCTCCTCAGGAGAACTCTCTCCCTCGAGAGCAGCATAGCCTCTATCTTTTTTCTCTTTCTTTTCTTTGCGCCTTCCTAGGAGGTCTTTCTTGCTTGGCTTTTCATGATCAGCTCCATCGCTAACTGGACAAATTAAAATAAAAAAACTTTAGATTGTTTATGCGAGTTTCTGTGTGATGTTTTATTCTGTGTTGTTTTATTTACCAGTGATGTTTTTTTGAAGCTTTTGCAGGATATTGGGATTGGGAAAAATATATTATGGATTATTAGAACTTTAATATCTTCCACTTGGGGTGGACGTCATCCTGTGTGGAGTCATGGACAGTTATCAATACCTAAAGTTTACTTGATTTTAAATGATGTTTCCTAATATTTTTTAAGTTAGGTAGGTATGTGTGTCCCATGAATCTATGGTATAGTACGGTATGGATTAATATGGCTTTGCGATAAATAATAATGAATACATGCCTATTGTCAACATGCATACTTACAGTCACTTTCATTACTTTTCCTGCCACTTTCAGACGCGTACAAGCCAGGAAAATCTTTTTCTACATCTGGACTTTCAAAATCCATGATTTTGAATAGTAATTAATACTTATTTCTTCATCTAACAATGTAAATTGGAAAAAATTCGGCAAAACAAGAAACCATTACCATTATTATTTTTTGTCACTTGTACACAGATAAAAAATTAAACTTCAAACTTGCTTGACATCACTTACTAGAGGTGCTACGCATCCATCATTTGCCTAAAGCCTAGCCTTTTCCCAACTACATATTTTAGGCCGCGTCGGCTTCCAGTCTAACCAGATGCAGCGGAATACTAGTATTTGACATGGAGCGACTGCATAATTATCTGGCCTCCACAAACCAGTCATTGGGTAATACGATACCCCTTTTCTATCTTTATTTAAGGAGGTTTGTTCATATTTGAGTCATGTCACCCCTGTAAGAAAATATGATACCCCTTGTTATGACTGGTTTTCACATTTTTGGATTTTTTATGCTACGCATCCATTAGCTATAAAAACCGTAACAACACAGCGTAACAATAGGTTGAGTACCCAGCTCTATTGGAATGGATGTTTACGTGTCAACTGTCAAGTGTCAGATTGTCGTGAAGATGTGATGTTTTGATTCAGACAAAAAATAAATCGGAGAAACTTTTCTAACCACGGCCACCCATTTTCCTGATGCCTGGTATGTTAGATTTGTTTCTTAATGATGGTTCATTTTGAATACATTAACGTAAGAACCGACGGCAGAACTCACAGGGTTAGTGATGTTCTAATGAAGAAATTCTATATTTTTATTTTTAGGCATAAAATAATTATTATAAATGGCATGGTTCGCGGACCTCGCCGGGAAGGCGGAGAACCTCCTTAACAACCTGGATGAACAGACCGGCGCGGCTCTGCGAAACCATAACGTTACGAGAAAAAGGCTTGACCACCATGGAGCAGATATTGGTGCCACTCATAACAACACGGAGACCGCTTGGTTGCCAAAGAAAAGAACTCTGAGTCGTAGTCCGAGAAAAGCTATGCCTATCCCGGATACATCGAAGATTTATTCACCTAATTCGCATCATCAATCACGTGGACTGGTTAAAGACAATCCAGATTCTTCAAGAAACGGTTCAATTCATTCTAAGAGGTCTCCAACAAAGAAATCCAGTCCATCACGACAATACAATCTGGATCATTGTCCTAAAACATTAGTCCGTGATGTGAAGGTTAAGGACAAGGATATAGATACCAATGTCTATGTTGATCACTTTACACACTCATTAAAACTTAGAAGTAAGTATATGATTTCCTATCCATCTATTATTTATAATTTACAATTGTCTACCACATGCTTCACACTGCATAAAATGCTTTTGGTTTCCCGTTCTCTCTTACTTGCTCACACACACACAATAATTAATTGGGTATCTGAGATTACGAATTCAAGTACTTACCTAATTAATTATTGTAATTATACTTACTTATGTCTCTTTCAATCTTCTGTTACAGGTATCTCTATACTTAAAAGAAGGCCTTTACAAATTATTTGTTAAAACCTGTTCATTATGATTATATAATATAAAAACTTATAAACATAATTATTAAGCTGTTCCCAATTCATGGAGAAATAGTTTTCAAGTGTCAATAAACATTTTAAATAGATGCTTTTCAGTTCATGTTTGTATTTTAGTACTTTTTGCTTTATCAAAGTAATAAAAACACCAACAATAATAATGTAATGGCTTCTTTGAAAATAGTTTAGATTTTCTCTGAAAAGCTCACAACAA
This sequence comes from Tiliacea citrago, assembly GCA_963921375.1. Taxonomy (NCBI): domain Eukaryota; kingdom Metazoa; phylum Arthropoda; class Insecta; order Lepidoptera; family Noctuidae; genus Tiliacea; species Tiliacea citrago. The sequence goes on from OY992803.1 coordinate 14,824,826, forward strand.
TATGCATTTTTAATATAATCACTAATTTTTGGTAGAGAATTTCTGAAGCAACTTCTGCAAAAATTGGACTGTGAATAATTGACAGACATTCCTAATAATTATTTAACCCCAATTTGAATATTTATGAATAATTATTTAGCCCCTTGATCAAGGTTTGTGTGTCAAAAATAAATAATTAAACTCACATTACACTACATTAATATCCATACTTAATATTTACAGGGAGGAGTTTGCCATCAGACTTGGAACTACCAAGCACTGAAGAATTTTTGTACAAGATGCAAAACATGGAGGTAGAGAACGCAATGCTGAAGAACGAACTCAATGTAATGAACCGAGAGGTTGCTGAACTGCTTGATAGGCTACGCAAGACAGAGGATGGTAATGATGTAGATAGTCCAGGTAGGGTAACTTTTTTATAGATTTAGTGCATGTGATGTGTCTTCAGAGTCACTAATGAGGTTTGGTGTCAGTTTCTTTTTATTTGCTTATGGTATTGACTCCATTTGTTTTGTTTTTTTTTGTATTTTCGCAAAAAGGGTTTGCATAAATGAAGAGATTAGGCTGCATATTGTTTTAAGCATTTGCAGGCAATAAATCAATCAATCAAAAACTAGCTTATCATTTATTTTTATCTTTTCAACATGAATTTCCTTTTAGTTAGTTTTATCAAAATAACGATATTAACGTAATTATCTATGTTATCATGCCTTACAAAATATGTTACGTAAGCAATAATAGTAAACTCACTCATTAAATGAACACACAACATAATCAGCCTATAATGTTCTCGGTATCCTGCCGTTTTTCCAAAATTATTTTGACAAAATTTCATTATCCAAACAAATTTTAGCAACCTTTTTATAAACCAATGCAATATTGGAATGATTTTAGTAGGTATGCACATTTTCATTTGGTCAAAATTTTACCCGGCAGAATATTACCAAGGATAACAATCTTTAGACAATAAACATTTAGTCCAATAATTGTACTTATTATTCATAATTTTTAGTAGGCTACCCGGAACCGAAATAGTTAGATTAGGTTAGTAAATAAATAAAAATAGTTAGGGTAGGTTAAAACTGTTGTTGATCCCAAGATCCCCGGTGCAAGTGTGGGAAGGGAACACTGGGGTGGTTTTTAGTCAGTAAGAGTCTGACAGACCCCTCCGCCTGCCCCAGGGCGGAGGACATCCATGAGGATATTACACCCCGGCAAAAAAAAAGGTTAAAACTGTGACCACCTACCAGAAACAACTATAGAAAAAAAAAACTTTAGTAGGTTGCAATTGACTGAATAGAAATGGTAAATTGAAAACTGACGATACTAAATATTTGGCTTATTTTATTTTGCGTAAAATATGTATAAGTACCAACTGAAATATTAGACTACCTACATTAAAATTGGTAAAAGTACTAGTTGGTAAGCAATTTATTGTTTAAACTTTGACTTGCCAAACATTAGGTTTGCGTTACAATTATTTGTGAAGAGTTTATTTGCCAAGTGATAATTTGGCAAATGAAATTATGCGGAAAATTGTTTTGGAAGTGATAACTTATAATTTTTTATTGATGAATCAAAATTAACCCAATGTTCCCACTATAGACTCAGACCTCCTTGTGAGAGGAAGCGGGGGCGTAATCCACCACGCGGGCCTAGTGCAGGTCGCTAGTCATTTTATATCACCCCGTTCTCCAACCCCCGTTTCTAGAGCAGTGGATCACCACTGCTCTAGAAACGGGGGTTGGAGAACATCGTCATCAGATACCAATAAATTAGACAGTAAATTCTCACTTCCATCTGTAATAACTGTTTGTAAAAATTGAAAATAGAGGCCAGCAGTGAGTGTAGTCGGTCGAGCTATAGATGATACTGATATTATTATCACTGCTCGTGAAAAAACTCAATAAACCTTCTTTGTAATTGTAGAAGTAGCAGAAATCCGCATCAAACAAAATACTTCTGAAGTTGCAAATCGCCACCTAACCCAAGAGAAGCAGTCGCTTACGTCACAAGTGGAAATGCTGTCAATGAGGATACAGGAACATAAAACTGCTGAAGTGGTGAAGTATAAGGAGATAAACCAAAGATTAGAAAACGAAATTGTTTTATTGAGACATAGGAATTTGGAGTTGGAAGAAAAGTAAGTGCTTTTCAATATTTTTTTTATTGTTGTAGGTTTTTTTCCTCAGAATTTTTCCTACAGAGTTTTCTACAGCCTGGCAAGTCTCATATCGCGCACATGTGACACGTATTTAGAATATACTAGAATATCTTTATTTTTCATAAAAATGGTACATTAAAGGTCATATAAATACATAGTTTCAAATATTTTGCTTCAGCAAAAATACCTTAAAATTAAATTTTAATCAAAGACTTAAATAAAAAAAAAACTGAAAAAAAACTTTAGAGTTAAATTACTTGAGAGATCATATTTAAAACTACCGGAGCCGGAGCCGGAGTTACCGACATAGCCTGCAGACTAAGCAAGCTGAAGTGGCAGTGGGCTGGCCATGTTTGTCGAAGGACCGATGGCCGGTGGAGCAGACGAATTCTTGAGTGGAGACCGCGTATCGGCAAGCGTAGTGTGGGGCGCCCCCCAGCTAGATGGACCGACGACCTTAAAAAGGTGGCTGGGACAGACTGGATGCGGAAAGCGGAGGACAGGGTGTTGTGGCGCAGCCTGGGAGAGGCCTATGTCCAGCAGTGGACTGCTATAGGCTGAGTTGATTGATTGATTGATTTAAAACTGCTTATAATTTAAAAATTCACTAGTTGTAGAACACCTTATAAAGAGCCTTAAAACGAGCGACATTTTTTATCATGGATTCTAGGTCTATTTCAAAATTGTTCTCGTCTAAATGCATTCTAATACCGATTAGTTTGTTATTCTTAATATTTAAAACTTGTTACAGAATACAAAATAAAAATCTTTTATTTCGGGCCCATAGATATAGTCCATTTGATTAGTATACACACGACTTAGAAACTAGTGTTAGTACTTAAATCTACCAGAAAAACAACAGTGGCATGTAGGCGTATCCAACGTCCCAGTATGGGGCTGTCCCACCTATCAGCTGTCCAGCAGTAGACAGCGAAAGGCCTTGATCATTGGTTGATAGAAGGCCAGTTGCGGATAAGGCCTGAGAAATACTTAAAAACAAAAGAAACACCCATTTTAATCCAAAATATGTAATGCATATTTTATTAAGCTTCTAAAATTCGATATATTTTCAGTTGTAAAAAACTGCACGATAGCACAAAAGACAGAGAAACTGCACAAACGAAACTAGAAAACGACTTGAGACACGCACAATCTACCGTCAATGATCTACAGGTAAACTTGCAGAAGACCACTGACGAATGTAGGAGACTCGAGAAAGACTGGGAAGCGTATAAATTGAGGGTGAAGAATATGTTGCAAGCGAAAGATTCCGAGATCAAGAAGCTACAGGACGGGATTGATATCACTGAAGATACGAAGGCTTTGATGCAGCAGATGGAGCATTTGAAGTGAGTTTTATTGTATTTTACTAATATTAATATTATCCTTTATTTATTTAATTAAAAATTTCGTAAATATCAGCATAACAGCTATAATAATAATAATATATTAATTCAAAAATTACAAGGTATAAAAGTGTACAGTTTTGCTTAAATGTAAATTATATTCTTATGAATTACGTGCCTTGAACTAGGTAATCCTGTGTTTCAGGCGAAAAGTACTAAAATAATCTTATAAAATAAATAAATACCAAAGTTGACAATGGACAAATAAATTATAGTTATGTTGAGTAGCTTAAATCTTATTTTCTAAATATGATAAGTACTTATCGTAGGTTAGTATACTCGTACATATTTACTTTAATACAGTTAATAAATTCTCTGTATCTTCGTAAGACATACTTTGGAGAGCCTCCTTGAGAATTCTCTTACAATTTGTTTTTTTTTTATAATGCGCCAATGCGATGTTACTACTACAAAGGCCAAATATGTCCTTAAATATTAGCGCAAAATTGAAACTGGGCGTACCATACGCCTCAAACCGAATACCGATTTTGACCGCGCTGTGAACTGTTTCGCTTCTGTACGAAGTATTATTCTATGAGATCAGATAAAATGACTGACATAGTTACCCTTGTTTCATGTCTTACGAATTTTATGCTCATGTCGTAGGATACATCCTAGGATTGCAAAAGATCGGATTATTAGAAACTAAGAAAGATTTTCGTAATAGATAATATTAAATTAAGTAGCTCGCAAAAATCTATTTTAGATTCCGTTAATCCGGTCCTTTGTAATAATCCTAGGATTTTCGCAAAGATTCGGTTTTTCCAATTATCTTGCGATCTCCATGAAAACAAAACCATTGAATGGGCAACTCTCTTTTTAGGGTTCCGTACCAAAATGGTAAAAAGGAACTCTTATGGTGAGACTAAGTCAGTCTGTCTGTCACAGCTGGATATCTCAAGAACTACTAATGCTATCAAATTGAAATTTGGAATAGTTTTAGATGACATTTACCCAACTATTTTGCACAAGAAAGAAAAAAATACCTTTTTTGCAACAGGGCCTGAAAGGGGGTCTTAAAAAATCGAACTAGGGTATGGGGTGTGGATATGAAAGAGCGCTGTTTGCACATTCTCAAACATATTTTTTTCTAGACATCATAGTTTTCGACTTTTGATGAAAAATTAAAAAAAAAATACCGTCCTTCCTTATCTCCGAAGTTTGCCTAGAGAAACGCTGAAATTATCTTATGTGATAGAAGTTTATGAAAAGATTACAGGAAAAATAAAACGATGTTTCTAAATAGCACAGTTTTTCAGAAATTATCAACATCATATATACGTACGGAACCCTCGGTGCGCGAGTCCGACTCGCTCTTGACCGGTTTTTTTATTTAAACAATGCTCTTTATATTATTTTTACATAAATTATTATTACTTCAGGGAAGAACGCGACGAGCTACAAGACGCCGTCGCGAACGTTCGCTCCGAATGTGGCGATATGAAGCTATACGTTCAGCAAGTAGAGACGCGACACAGCGCGGCCGAGCGCGTTGTCGCCGCGCTACGAGACGCGCTGAGAGAAGAACGTGCGGCTAGGAACAGAGCTGAGGCCGACTCTTTCACTGTCGCTAAGGTAAAGTATATAATATTACTAGCTGCGTCCCGCGGTTTCACCCGCATAAGTCTCTATCTCGTGGAAACAAACAAACGAACTCAGTTTCGCATTTATAATACCTATTAGTCAGTGGCGGGCACAGAGATCTCAGACAATGCACGGCTAGGCAATGCAAGGGAAACAATACAATGTGTTTGTGTGTAGGTACACAACCTGTTATCCAGTAATAATTGTCATCAAACTATCTAACGAAAATAATGAGGAGCATTACCTTTTTTTTTAAGTTAAATCTAATCGGGTACACACCTTCCTTTTGCAATCAACTTAACTTTTTCCTCAAAAGTTAACGTCGAAAAAGCGCCAGACTTTAATAGGGAATATGCACGTAATTCAAAACGTATCCATTATTTTAATATACATTGTGTAGGAGTCAACAAACAAATTCCAATATTTTTTATATTTTGACGTGACAACGTCTTATAATTCGATGGAGCCGGCTGCACGCACGAAAAAATATGACTCATGCGGCGTTACCTCGCTCTGAGGCGTTCTATTTAAGGCTTGAAGTGCAAGCGAGAGCGCGGAACGAGCGACAAAGAGGCACAATCGGCCTCCGCGTTCGGCAGCGTTCGACATCTGTCTCTCTCCTACTTCAGTGAGCGATGCGTCCGCGTGGACAGCTGCTATACAATAATACATTTACATGTTTTCGTCAAGTATGAAGTGCAGTGAAAAGTGAATGTGGTGTCAATTGTTTATAGCAACGATAATTGCGGCGATTCTTATGACGTTGTCACGTTCAACTATCGTCAGCAAACCGACTTTACAGACAGCCGATTTTTTTATGCCTTACTTATTTTACAATTAATTAATGTTGCGTTCAAAATCAAAAATCAAAATCAAAATTTTGGTGGAACGGAACGCAAACTCAAAACGCGCCTGAGTGCGCGCCACTGCTATTAGTTACTATCGGGATAAAAAGTATCTTATGTCCTAATCCAGATCATGGTCGATCCTTGCGCCAAATTTCAGCCGGTCCAAATCCGCTCAGCCGGTTTAGCGTGAAAGCGTAAAAAAAAAAAAACTCACTTTCGCATAAACAACAATTTTGAAATCATAATGTCAATGTTCCGCATAATTAACAGTTGCTTTGCAGCGCGACACTCAATCTAGACTCTAGACATATAAATAATCAAAGATATTAATTTAGATATCAGATTAATTCTTTAATATAACTTTTTACAGGAAATGAAAGCCCTACAAATGGAGACAGGCCAAACAATAGCCAGTTTACGAACAGCCTTACGAGATAAAGAGCACGAATTGAATCATCTCCGCGACACGTCCTCTACGGTCCAAACCCCAGACTCGAGTGCGCTGAACGTCGCGGATTATGATATCATAGACAATAACAAAATACACTATCTGACACAAACACTCGTGCAGAGACAAACGAAGATCGACAACTTGCTGGGCGAAAATAATATGCTTAGGATACAGTTAGAAAAATTAGAAGTGAGTATGCTTTTGTTTTGTTGTAGAAAAGTGGTGGCACAGTGGTAACGGCCGTGACTTACGAGTTGTAGGTTCGAACCCTGACAGGCGCTTTACTTTGTGTAAATTATTTCATCACCACTGCTCTCGAACGGTGAAGGAAAACATCGTGACGAAACCGGCATGTCGTAGAACCAAAAAATTCGAAGACGTGTGACATCCACCAACCCGCACTGGGCCCGATTGGTGGATTACGGCCCACTCCCTCTCACAGAGACTAGGCTTGTGTCCCAACAGTGGGAACATTATAGGCTGCATATGTATGCTTTTGTTTTAAAAGCCCAGGTACGCACGGGCGATTTTTTCCCGCGGCAATTTTTTTTTCTTGCCCGGATTTTCAGAGCACTGCTTAGCGCCGAGAGTTCAAAATCCAACTGTGTTTTTTTGACGCGCTGGGATGCACGTGTCGGACCACGCACAATGAAGGGTTCCGTACCCTTCATTGTGCGTGGTCCGACACGCACTTGGCCGGTTTTTTTGAAGTAAAACTTCTTTACGCACGCTTGACTTGGGGAGTAAGCTGGTGAATGCGTGACGAGAGCGTTACGGAAGCGAGCGAACGGAAGTTGAGAGGGATATATAAGTTAGTGAAGATAGAAACAGAGAGAGTTACGTTTCGTATTTTACTGTAGGGGCAAGAGAGAGAGGTGCGAGCACACATTTTCTTTCCCTCTTTCTCTCATAGCATTTCGTATATCTAAGACACAGTGCAGGCCTATTGTTGTAAGTATAATTAGTATTACTATTTGTAAGTTTTACTGCAGTCGTGTGGTCTAAAGCACACTCGTTTTTTTTTTGTAATGTGTCACAGACTCATGTTTGTAATAATTTCTTTGAGATTTGGTAACGCGACGCACGTAAATTACCTACGCTTAAAAATAAATAAATATCATCATGATAAACATCCACTACTGTATTAAGGACATCTCAATTGAAAAGGCTGTATTCAAGTTGCGTTATCACCATCATTATAAGTCCATAACAGCAAGCCCACAGCTGGATATACACTGTGTATCAGGAAGGTATGGTCATATTTAAGGGTCCAGAGACAGACCATCAAACTGAACAACGTTGGTCCCACAGAGAAAGTTGTTCAGTTTAATAGTCTTTACCAATCTGCCTAGCCTTTTCCCAACTATGTTGGGGTCGGCCGGATGCAGCTGAATACCAATATTTTGTATACGTGCCTATCTGACCTCCACAACCCAGTAACTGGGTAATACGATACCCCTTGGTAAGACTGGTTGTCAGACTTTCAGGCTTCTGACGACCCGTAACGACTGACAAAGGTCAACGACAGTTGGGACCAACGGCTTTACGTACTTTCCGAGGACCATAGGAGTCTCGGTATGTAAAGATGGTCACCTATCCATCGACCAATTCCGGCAAGCGAAGCTTAACCTAATAGATTGACCCGTGTGGCTGTTATTAGTTAGCCACGAGCTTTTTCTCTTTTATGGTCTGTACCACACCCTATAGTCACACCTTTCTGATAAGGCGTGTACGCACGAACGAATAACGAACAATGAACATCGAACAGCGAGCGCGGCACGCTCTGGGTGGAGCGGGAGGACGTGTCAGACTTTTACTGACTAAAACCCACTCGTGTTCCTTCAGATGCGAGGCGTAAGCTGTGCTTTGCATTAGTGTGAGTGATTACCAAAAGTAGAGTATAAACCGATTAGAAAAACCGGTATTAACCGGTTTTAACCAAGGAAAGGACGCGTCGCGCTCTAGGCCGACGTCACATGATCTATGTGCACTCACACAAATGCAAAGCTCAGCTTTAACACTGTTCGTGGCGATCCAATTTCGTTGTTCTTTGTGGACGGGGGGGGGGGGGAGGTGGTAATTTACGTCCACACGTACGAACCAAATTTTGGGTGTTCGATGTTCGTGTTCACCATGTTTTGCTCGCTCGTGCTTACACGGCTATACAAGCTGTATGTATAAGCTTGCCAATTCTGAACCATCCATTTTCAGGTACTTAACGTAGCCTGAAGCGCACATGTCACCCAATCTTTGAGGTTATAAATATATTTGTTTTCTTTCCACAGTCTAAACTCAAGGCAGAACTAATGCCAAACCGTGAAAAGTTCTCGCATAGTGTGGTGCAATTACAAGAGAGCGAAGGTCGCCGGGCGCGGGCGTATAATACACAGTTGACGCTGTCCGCGTTTTCACTACGATTGGGCATTATGGTGAAGCGATACCCCATCCTTAGGATGTTTGTCATTGGTTATATGGTAAGTATTTCTAAGGATAAATAAATTTATTCTTTAGGTAACAAAAAAAAACCTTTGAAGTTAAACTACATATTAAACACACACCACATCCTATAGGAAACAAAACTATAGGAAATTTATTTTTGTTTTGTTGCAGAAATTCTTGTAATGGATACAATTCTGTATTAACCTTCTACGTAGTTTAAATTTAAAATATTTAAATGGGTGCTCCCTTATGATCTTCGGTAATTTATTAACAAAAAAAAAAAAATTAAAAATTGTAATGCACAATGATAAACATTATTTATACTTGGAGTTGTATTACAAAAAGAAACTAACATTTTTGTTGGATCTCTTGGTCTCTGTTTGGTGTAGTTGTCACCTTTGAATCTAAATAATTCACTGTTTCCTCCCGAAAACCGATACTTATCTCAAACAGACCACCGTCCCCGACCGACGACTGTCTTGATTGTTTTTATTTTTGGATATTGTTAGTTTAAATGCTATTTTTGTATTTCTTGTGCGTGTCCCAAATAAAATATTTTTCTTTCTTTCTTACAAACAAATAAGGTCAATAGTTTCAGTTTTTTGAATAAACGCCTACAACATTCAAGTGGACCGACACAGCGATACAGAAAAATGTGTGATTTCATATCTTGTGCCCTGATAATATTATGAAGTTTTCTTTTTTGTCTGTAGGTCTGTCTACATTTCTGGGTCCTCACGGTATTATTCACAAGCACACCAGAAGATTACGTCCCACCTTCTAAATCTTAGTCCTTAGCGCTTAAATCTGTATAGAATTATTATTATTCCATTAGTATGTATTGCAATATGAAACTAGTTAAGTTAAATTAATCGTTAGGAGATTCAGTTGAAAGTTACGAAGCAATAAATGATACAGCTTTAAGTTAGAAAAAATAGAGTACTTATAGTTAATTTTGGTAGCGATTTTTTCCGGTGATCTGCGGTTTCTGAAAGTCTTCAAGTTTCTGATCAGTGAATCGGCAGCTAAATCTCATGTCTTTTGTGATTGGTTGACAAACAACCAATCGGATGACTTTGACGTGGGGTTTGACAAAATATTCAAATAGAGAAGCCGAGGAGTATTTTTGTATCAAAGCCAGTCACAAAGTTCCAAATGTATTATTTTTTTAGTAATAAATTTCGTAATTTATTTTAGTAATTGTACTTCCTATTTAGTATCTTGATTCGTGGTGCTAAGTGGATGTGAAGAACTAAAATTATTGTGTATCATAATGTAAATAAGTAGACGAATCTCGCCAGTGCTTTACGAAATAATTGGCCATAATAATGTACCTAATCTGTTGTCTTTGTTTCTGTATTAATTTTTATTGTTGGTGTTGATTGAATTTTGATATTTATTTTTATGAAGCATAATGTTATTTTGCCGACGGGAAAATGGGCTAAATAAAGTGTTTATACATAATTTTGTATTTCATTGCGCCGTTACTCAGATCTATAAAACTGATCTCAACACCCTCGCGGTTAGGCATCTGTTCCACTGCCGACGAGGAAGCTACTATTACCCAAGTATCACAAACATGCTCTTTAGCAGCTGACTTGTGGTTCACATGAATACAATAAGATGTACAAATATGCTGTTTAGCAGAAGAATATCCGCTGCTATGATGCTAGTTTGGGCACAAATTAAACAACCTTAACATCACATTAGTATCTTTAATAGCATTACTAGAGAATTATAATACAGTTATAAAGAGTAACTAGGCATTACAAGAGCAATATGAAAGCTTTATATTTGGGTACGAGTTACCTGTTTAACATACTAGTGATGTAAGTGGCCCAAAGCCATCAACAGTTTTCTCGCTCAAGAAACGTGCAAAAGATTGTAAGTAAGTAAAGGAGATAAATAATTTGATAATATATTAAATAGCTGTTGATCGCTGACTGTTCATACTCGTTAGCTGTCAAAGAGAGTAGAGTGCATCAAGCCCATCTGACCCGGTGACGGTGGCGCCGCCGGTGAACAAAAAATTACAGAACTTGTCAATTGTGATTTTGTTAGTTCCAATTAAACCTATCGGGCTGGATAAGCTTGCTACGCTTTACTCGTTCAGCGATGCTCGCTTGCCGGGCAGAACACTCGCTGAGAGACTCACGCTTAGTGGATACGCATACCAGCGAGTAATCGCTCGTCTCCGTCGTGCACTCGCTGTTCGTCGCTCGTCGACTGTTTTAGTTGGTCTACACGCTTGTCGTTATTCGCCGGCGGCGGCGGAGGTGCCTTATGCGGTGGACTCTGCTTGATTTTTACATGTCCACAAACAACATTTTGTTTAAAACTATTACATTTAAACAATTACAATATATTATTTAATATTCTCTAAGCTGTATCTTATCGTTTACCACAAAATTATTGTGTATCATAATGTAAATAAGTAGACGAATCTCGCCAGTGCTTTACGAAATAATTGGCCATAATAATGTACCTAATCTGTTGTCTTTGTTTCTGTATTAATTTTTATTGTTGGTGTTGATTGAATTTTGATATTTATTTTTATGAAGCATAATGTTATTTTGCCGACGGGAAAATGGGCTAAATAAAGTGTTTATACATAATTTTGTATTTCATTGCGCCGTTACTCAGATCTATAAAACTGATCTCAACACCCTCGCGGTTAGGCATCTGTCCCACTGCCGACGAGGAAGCTACTATTACCCAAGTATCACAAACATGCTCTTTAGCAGCTGACTTGTGGTTCACATGAATACAATAAGATGTACAAATATGCTGTTTAGCAGAAGAATATCCGCTGCTATGATGCTAGTTTGGGCACAAATTAAACAACCTTAACATCACATTAGTATCTTTAATAGCATTACTAGAGAATTATAATACAGTTATAAAGAGTAACTAGGCATTACAAGAGCAATATGAAAGCTTTATATTTGGGTACGAGTTACCTGTTTAACATACTAGTGATGTAAGTGGCCCAAAGCCATCAACAGTTTTCTCGCTCAAGAAACGTGCAAAAGATTGTAAGTAAGTAAAGGAGATAAATAATTTGATAATATATTAAATAGCTGTTGATCGCTGACTGTTCATACTCGTTAGCTGTCAAAGAGAGTAGAGTGCATCAAGCCCATCTGACCCGGTGACGGTGGCGCCGCCGGTGAACAAAAAATTACAGAACTTGTCAATTGTGATTTTGTTAGTTCCAATTAAACCTATCGGGCTGGATAAGCTTGCTACGCTTTACTCGTTCAGCGATGCTCGCTTGCCGGGCAGAACACTCGCTGAGAGACTCACGCTTAGTGGATACGCATACCAGCGAGTAAGCGCTCGTCTCCGTCGTGCACTCGCTGTTCGTCGCTCGTCGACTGTTTTAGTTGGTCTACACGCTTGTCGTTATTCGCCGGCGGCGGCGGAGGTGCCTTATGCGGTGGACTCTGCTTGATTTTTACATGTCCACAAACAACATTTTGTTTAAAACTATTACATTTAAACAATTACAATATATTATTTAATATTCTCTAAGCTGTATCTTATCGTTTACCACAAAATGACAAAAGTTAAAATACTTTTTGGAAAGATAAAATAAATTAATGTTATTTTCCTGGATGGTCACAGACTGCGTGGTTAAAGTTACAAATGGGGAAACAGAATTCGTAGTAAGTAATAGCTCAATAAACCAGGTTCCACGAAATTTATCAAAAAGGTATAGGTACAAACTATGTACCTATTCGTTTCTTATTACTAATCTTATCTATGAATATTATTTGTGTGGTTTTGTGGCTACTGAACTATTTTGGTTTGATAAATCTTCTAGTCAACGCAATACAAAAGGCGGCCATTTACCTATACGAAATTTTTTGATACTCACAAATAAATCAAAACCTAGGTACCTACTTCCCGTCGACCTAGATTCATAAAATTTTGCAAGAAGTAAGGCCACAACACAATTAAAGGAAAAATTCGAAAACCGTTAATTTGTAAAATATAAAGAAGAGTTTTATCACATAAAACATCATAACATCTAACAAAACATCTTTTTCATTTCTCCTTTCGCAGGTCTGCTGGAAGAAATTTCTTAAGAAATAAGCAGTACCTTTGTACTAGTATTATAATTATGTCGTATCTCTCTGTATTTTACTGTGTGTACATAAATAATAAAATAAATAAATAAATAAATAAATAAAAAATATTTTTATGCGATTACAAACTTACCTTTGCAGTTGGCGATTGGACTGTGTGATGGATGTATAGGAGAACATGTTTTTCAACTACAATATTAAGTTTGTTTTTGAGATAAATTTATCCCAACTACGGAACTCTTCATTGTGCATGATCCGACACGCACTCGGCCGGTTTGTTAGAGCTCCAAGGGACCGTAGACCTATACGTATTTGATCTGGGGCCCAAGTCTGCTATTTTAATGAATTCAGTCATTCCAACACGATCCCATTGTCATGCCATTGTCATTTTGCTAAAAGTTCGTAATCTGGTAAATTCATAATGGTCGATCATTGGTCGGTCAATGTTCTCGTAATATAATGGTGTTATTACAATGGCATTGTCGTATTCTCATTATTATAAAACCCATTAGTAGAAATGTCATTCATTTGTCATTGTGTACGAGATTACCAATATATGCAATTTCTTTCAATGTAGTGTCAGTGGCCGACCATTGGAAAGTCATAATGACGCCATTATAATAGTAGATTACCAAACTTGTCAAAATCAACAATTATGAAATCAATGATCGACCATTCTGACACTATTGTAATAGCAGACTTGAGGCCCTGCTCGTAGTACCGCCGCGCCGCCATGACGAGCTAAAAACAAAAAGAGCTTAAATTCTCAGGATAAAATAATTATAGTTAGCAGACTGATACAACACACTAAGTTGCATTTGTCTAGCGGCGCGGCGGCGTCTACCTACGTCGATTCCGTCACTGGCTGACTCACTCACTCATCGAAACTTCTAGGCACTTCCCGAAGTTCTAGAAAGCTGAAATTTGGTACGCAGGCTAGGATTTGAATACAAACAACAACAAAAAATACGGGCCAAGTGCGTGTCGGACCACGCAGAATGAAAGGTTCCGTAGTTGAAGTTTCCGTAAAGCCCACTTTTTTTTAAAAGAGTAACCGTGGAGTTTCTTGCCGGCTCTTCTCCATAGGAAACGACCAATTGGAACTAGCTTCTGGCGTTTCATAAGTGCCCATGTAGGTTTATGTAATTTTTTTTTTTGATTTTGATTTTTTTTTAGTTGGGATGAATTTATCCCAAAACCAAACTTAACATTGTAGTTGAAAAACATGTTTTCCCATTCATAAATATATCCCATTCAAATATAAAAATGTAAGTTTGTAATCGCATTTTTTTATGTGATAAAACTATCTACAAATTAATGATTTTCGGACTTTTTCCTTTACTTGTGCTGTGACCTGGCTTCTTGCCAAATTTCATGATTCTAGGTCAAAGGGAAGGTTTAGATTTATTTGCGAGTATCAAAATATGTCGCATAAATCGCTGTATTTTTTTATTGCGTTGAATTAGAAGCTTGATTTTTTAGAGCTCCAAGGTACCGTAGACCTACGTATTTGATATTAATTTCAACTTGATACCCACGCGTTCCTGAGAAAAGGGTAAATATTGACAGACATACATACAGACGGACGGACAACGAAGTGATCCTAGGTCTCCATTTTTTTCCGTTTTTGAAGTACCGAACCCAAAAACAGTCAGTTTAACCCACTTAGATTGTTGACTGTACTATTCTAATTGGGGTCCGTACAAAGAATTTGTGTTTCTTTGTCCAGCTGTGTACTTAAAGTTACTTACTGCGCGCGGCGTTTAGGTCATAAGTACAGGCTCCATTCAGAATTAAAATACATAACATAAACTCACGCCTTCTTCCCATGGGGGTAGGCAGAAACGCCACCTAATACGTTCCTTACATACTCCTTTTGCTTCGTTTACCTTCAAACATCAGAGTCATACACGCACACGCGACCTTTCTGAAGAACATCACCAATTCCAATTTTAATTCCATTCAGAATTATACAGTCATAATGCAATCTTATCTTTAGATAATATTGCATTATGACTGTATCGGTATTTCTGATGAGTCTCGAGTTTTCGTAATAAAAACGTGCATTCATAATTATTTGTTCCGTTCTTACAAGAATTATATTTGTTTGTTTTCCCTGTAAGTATGTTGTACGGCCATCTTTACTAAGGGCAAATATACGACATTTACAAAATTTGGCAATGACATATTTTGGGAAAGGCACGTGTGTTTTAGTGGTCGACAAAACTGAGTCACAATAAATTTACGTTGGATTAAAATAAACTTACCAAACGTGATCCTGATCACAATCTGAATTTAAAAAAAAAACAGGAAAACGATGAAGAAGCTTAAAGTGTGTGTAAGTAGGTTTGTAATAAATTCAGTGGCCTTACAAACCTATTTGCATGAACCACACAAACACTGCTTCAAGTTAAGAGACATTTAAAGCGTCAAAAATGTATGGTTAAACCTCAAAACAATGTGAGGGTTAAACTGTCGATAGATTTGGTCCCCAATGTCACGATTTCATGAAAAAGTCATTCAATGGAACAAATCTAACAAAGAGAGATATATGAATGACTAGCTGCGCCCCGCGGTTTCACCCGCGTAAGTCTAGATCCCGTGGGAATATCGGGAGAAATAGTAGCCAATATGTTAATCCAGGGTTTCAGCTACCACCATACAAAATTTTATCAAAATTGGTCCGGCCGTTTGAGCGCGAAGAAGTAACAAAAACACTCACATATTTTCGCCTTTATAATATTAGTGTGATTCTAATGATTATAATTCTGTTACAGTCGCGAATCATATTTTGATCAATAAACAACCTGATACTGTCCTGCAAATTGCAAAAAACGTAAGAAAATTTGAATTTCGCGGGCTGCAGCTGCGGATTCACTGTAACTTTACGCAACGTTAATGAATAAACTCCTCAAACCTTAATCCACTGGTTACCTAAGGTTTTATGATTATGCATAGCAGTTAAATGTTCACCTTCCTACTCTCTTAAAAATCAAGAGTTATTAGAACGGTGAAAAGTAGTAAGTAAGTGTAGTAACACAGTGAAAAGTAGTAAGTAAGTGTAGTAACACAGTGAAAAGTAGTAAGTGTAGTAACACAGTGAAAACTAGTATGTAAGTGTAGTGACAAAGTGAAAAGTAGTAAGTAAGTGTAGTAACACAGTGAAAAGTAGTAAGTAAGTGTAGTAACTCAGTGAAAAGTAGTAAGTGTAGTAACACAGTGAAAACTAGTAAGTAAGTGTAGTAACACAGTGAAAAAACCTTTGCTCCTATAAAGGGGACTAAGAGATGATATATGTCAGGCAGGCCACTCGGGACTTAGGAAAGGAGTAGCAGACTTATTCAACAGTCATTCATCATCATTTGAGCCGAAAGACGTCCACTGCTGGACATAAGCCTTTTTTTTTTTTTTTTTGTTGCCTGGGTGGAAAATCCTCATGGATGTCCTCCACCCTGGAGTGGAGGGGTCTGTCAGACTCTTACTGACTAAAAACCACGCCGGTGTTCCCTTCCCACAGTTGCACCGGGGACCTTGGGAGCTAGTATTACTTCCGTGGTCCCCGGCTAGTGCCAGCCCGCCTCTGTGGGCCACCTCAAGTCTGGGGGGCGTGAGGTGTTTGACCCCCTCCCCCCCCCCGCGACGTCTGAATGGGGCGCGCGTGGAACACTTTGCGCCGCCACCTCGGGTCCAGTGTGATAGGGGGCGGCGGGCGAGTCCGCCGTCCCTGGACCCATTTAGGGGGGCCGGAAGAGGGCATTGTCTGCCGTCTGCCGACGCCCAGCGCACCTGCTGCGGGCCGGGTGAGCGGGGGACTGTTTCGCAGAAGGACACCACCGCGTTCCAGGACTCTTCGCTGGCGGCCATCGACTCGACCACGGCCGGCAGTGACAGGTCTGAACAAGGCCTCCCCCAACATTTGGGGGGAGGGGGTTGCCATAATCGCCACGCTTGGCAGGCGGGTTGGCGTTCGCAGTATGGTGTTAAAATTTATAGAGATCGCTGCTGCCCATGATTCTCTATTAGTAGTCCCTTAGTCACCTTTTACGACACCCACGGGAAGAAATAGGGTGGTGCAATTCTTTATGTCCGGCATCACACGGAACCGTTATTCAACCGTTTTGGTTTTCAATTATTATAGTGGAGTTGCATCCTGCACCAGGTTTGAAGCTGGTATGCCGCAGACAGGCGCGACGTGACGGTGCGAAGCGATTCTGGTAGAACAATTTACATTAAGTTTTCATAGAAATTGTTCTACTAGAGTCGCTTGCACTGTTGCGTAGTGCCTGTCTGCGGGAGCCTTAAGTGCTAAATACATCTGCTGTTTCCATGAACTCGGCACAGGGTGACCTGGTCGACTGGTGGACCACGACATTGGGCTGCAGGCAGCCCAGCGAAGCTATGCCATCTCTAGATGGCGGCCTAACCAGGCGTCTACTACGCCTGGACAGGAACGGCCTGCGCTTGGTGACGAGGACCATCACGGGACCCTGCTCACTAAACAAACACTTCAACACAATAGGCATAACGGACAGTCCTCTGTGCAGGGCTTGCATGGAGGCTGAAGAAACCGTTGCGCATGTACTGTTTGAATGCACAGGCGTCACCCAAATCAGAACAGAAACCGTTGGGTTACCCAGATCCTTGACAGATATACTAAAGCTAAATAGACAAGGAGACCTAATCAGCTTCTGGAGGGAAGTGGGCTGGTTGGTATAACCAATGACAGCCGCCATGGCCCACGCACAGTGGTCCATATGAAGAACTATAAAGTGCGGAAACCAAACTCTCTAACATAGAGCATAGAACTCAACACAGGGTTGTAGATCCCCCGGCACAAGTGTGGGAAGGTAACACTGGGGTGGTTTTTAGTCAGTAAGAGTCTGACATACCCCTCCGCCCGCCCCAGGGCGGAGGACATCCATGAGGATTTTCCAACCCGGCAAAAAAAAAAAGGGTTGTAGATAAAATGCGTAAAGAATTTTCGTCGGAATTAAAAACATAGGCAGTCATGGCGACTGCCGACAGCAGCGAAAACTTATCGCTCAACGCGGATAAAGAAGTTTTCGCTTCAATAAAATACTCCTAGTGATTATCTAAAACACAATGCACAGTGTACACAAAACAAACTTTTCACGTGGTTACTTTAACTTCACTTACTGCTCCTATAGCATGACGGCGCGGGCATGTCGGTGACGCGTTCCCATAAGTTTTTCCCCTACCAAGAATCACTCAACGCGCCTAAAATTTATATCTAATACCTACACGAAACGAAACCAACCAAAATACAGTACAATACCTACATGGCCGAAATGCATGGACCAGCTTTATTTGTGAGTTACTGAAATTATGGTAACACTGCGTCAGGTTAAGCTACGCTTGCCGGGGTGGTCCGTGGATAAGTGACCATCTTTACATACCGAGACTCCTCCGTGCGTCGGAAAGTACGTTAAGCCATTGGTCCCGGCTGTCATTCGTGGATCTTTGACGGTCCTTACGGGTCGAAGTCTGACAACCAGTCTTACCAATGGGTAAGACTGGTTATCATTGGTAGATATTTGGTGGATGTATTAGTTCCTGGGTTGTGGAGGTCTGATAGGCAGTCGCTCCATGTAAAATCCTGGTATTTAGCTGCATCCGGTTAGAATGGAAGCCGACCCCAACATAGTTGGGAAAAGGCTAGGTAGATTGATTGACTTTGCGCATCGTTGTCTCTTACACCCTGTATGAAAAACTAGATTGTTATGTTGTTCGATAACTACAATATTGTTTACAGTTAAATCCAATAACGGTATCCAGTAAAACCACTTTATTTATGTGGGCTATAAATATTGCATTTTTAAATGAGGCCAAAGTACAGTTACTTATTTTATTAGGTACTTATATATTATATATTTTACGTAAACCAGTCGAAGGAGCAGGTGATCTCCTTTCGAAAATGCATTACATCTATAGTAGGTAGTTCCTATAGTAAGTATACCTGTATAATACCGTTACTTGTATTTTTTTACCATTTTGTCACACGGAGCTTATCGCTAAACTGCAATGCCAGCACAGCGGAGCGGTCCTGTTTTCGAAGAAGGCATGAGAAGTCCGGCCAGTCCCTTGTGTGTATATATCTACATCTGTGAAAGTTCTGTCGTATAGCTACAGTCACAAACATACTCCTTTTACCCTTCGATGTACTCCACAGCCCACTCTATTCGTACTGGATATAGTGGGGTACAATCAACTCAGGGGTTTTTTTTGGGTGGTTTTCCAAATAAGTTCTCCCGTTCTGGGCGGAGCGGGAGGGCGTGTCAAACTTTTACTGACTAAAACCCACCCGTGTTCCTTCAGTCGCCTGTGTGCCAGGGCCACGATATCCCTTTCGGACAAACTCGCAACCGTGGCAGGAACTCGGGGTGTGACGGGGCTTTGCACTGGTGTCGTACATGGTGAAACTGCTCCGAGGCATAGAGTATAACCCGAGTGCTGCATCGGTTGCAGGTTTGTACGTACCCGACTGTAGGACCAAGTTGCTGGCCCACAAACCTCGACTCGAGCAATTGACATCATCCATTATCATCATTTCAGCCGAAAGACGTCCACTGCTGGACTTAGGCCTCCACCAATAGGGGGGGGGGGGGGTTTGCCATAATCGCCACGCATAGCAGGCGAGTTGGTGATCGCAGTATGGTGTTAAAATGCATAGAGAACGCTGCTAACCATTCTCTAGTAAGTCAGTAAGGTGATTCTACCCCCAGGTCGAATTTGATTCTTCCGCCAGGTCGAAATTGATATATGTACATGAAAATCAGCGTCAGGTCGTCGGTGTCTTTGGATCTGTATTTTAGTTTTTTGCCACCGACTTCCGAAGTTAAAGTTATTTTTCACTTTGTAGTGTTTTTTTGGAAGTCGGTTGTTTTTTTTTTTTGTAAAAAGTTTTTTATTTTTCTATTTTTAGTGGGTCAGTTTGTAATTTATCTAATTTACAATAGCCTAATGTCAAATGCTCATCAACTTTTACAAAATATTGCTTTTCCCGATGCAGGGGCGTTAATTGTGGAGGAGTTCTCCTATGTAAGAACCAGAAGAACTGATGGTGACTTCACCATGCTGCATTTTGACGAGCATAAATTGCTTATCAACCATATTAAAGTGCCTAATCGATCGCAACGGTGACATACTTATTATTAAGTAGTTCCGGTGGCCATCTGTGGTCTTCATCATCAGTTCCAATTCACCAAATAGTGCTTTCCGAGAGCAATTGCACGAGTTACTATAAAAAATACTCAAATCGCTATAGGTATGCCTATAAAATTTGAGGATTTCCCTCGATTTCCATGGGATCCCCTCATCAGATTCTGATTTGGTGGCAATGGGACCACCTCGGGAGCATACCCTTCCAAAAAAAAAATAATTTTCAAAATCCGTCCACAATTGACGGAGTAATCATACAACATGGAGGTGAACATACAAAAAAAAAAAAAAAACCTATAGCCGAACATATAACCCTCCTCCTTTTTGGAAGTCGGTTAAAAATGACTATCAATACTTTAGGAGAAAATCGCTTTTGTATCTTACGTAAAGCCCCATTTACACGGTGCAAGTTTCTGGAACGTTCAAGAGCAATAATCAAGAATGCATGCAATGAAATCGTACGCGTGTAAACACACACGCGTACGATTTCCATAAGATGGCTTACAGTAATTGAATGCAAGATTTGCCGTTCAATAATTGCATGCGACTTCTGTTTACACCAAGGCAATTATTGCATACAAGTTTTGCCTCGTTTAAACACTGAGTTGCACGTCGTTTTACAATTGATTCAAGTAGGACCCGTATTTGCGCTGCCAAATATTCCATTTAATTTTATTGAACGTCTTCTCAAGATTTTTTAAAACTTGATTCGTTCGATTATGTTTGAATGATACAAAATTTTCATGACGGAATTCATTGAAATTTTAATGTACTTATGTGCGATTTTATTGTATGTGCTATTTACACCTCTATACCAGTTTTGAACGGAAAATAAGTTGCCCGTATCGTGCAAAAATTGTACGTGTTGTTTAGACGGTACCAATCAATCTTTGCTTACATTTTTGGTATGCCACTGGCAATAAACTTGCACCGTGTAAATAGAGCTTTAGTGTAAGCTATTTATGCTCGTATGATTGCACAATGCATGGCTTGCACGTAACTAATCCGTTGGGGCTGGTATTACAAGTTAGATTTTGTATTATAGTCAAACCAAGATAGACAGCGCTAGATATATTTCAAGAATAGCATATCTCCCACTGCTGGGACACAGGCCTCCTCCTTCGAGAGGGAGTGGACTATAATCTACTACCCACGCCCAGTGCGGGTTGGTAGACGTCACGTCTTCCCGTTTCCTCACGATGTTTTCCTTCACAGTTTTGAGAGCAGTGGTGCTGAAATTATTTAAACAAAATAAAGCGCCTGTCTGGGTTCGAACCCACGACCTACACAACTCCTAAGTCGGAGCCGATACCACTGGGCCACCCACCACTCATTTATTCATATAGAATGACAGTTGAATGGGAATGATTTGGCAGAAATTGATGAGGAAACGCCACATCGGGTAAAACCCTGACCTAGGTGGGTATTGGTAGACTCAAGGGGAAAACGGAAATTAAATTTTATTGTTGGCGCCATAGGTATTCATTTATAATGAGTAATAGTGTGGTGCCGGACGGAAAGAATAGCACCATCCTATTTCTTGCCGTGGGTGTCGTAAAAGGCGACTAGGGGACTTACTAGAGAATGGGCAGCAGCGTTCTCTATGCATTATAACACTGTACTGCGATCGCCGACCCGCCTGCCAAGCGTGGCGATTATAGCAAACCCCTCCCTTTGGGGGAGGCCTATGTCCAGCAGTGGACGTCTTTCGGCTGAAATTATGAGGATTGTGAATAATGATAAATGATGATTGCTTGTATATGATTTTTATTTCTGTAAGTAGGCTGGTACACACGGCTACACATAAAGCTATAGGTAAATTTCCAGTATACGCTGACCTATCATTGTACGGAAATCCTATACAATGCGAGATCAACCTAAACTGGATATGTAGGTATAGCTTGATGTGTAGCCGTGTGTACAAACACTTTTACACGTCAATCATATTTTAAAAACTAGATGAGGTCGGTGTTTCATATCTGACTACTCTGAGAAGGAAGGCCGAAACAAACCTACTTACAGAAATAAAAATCATTTATCATTTAACCCAGAGGTCACAGTCTCTTTTCAAGTCCAGACATAATCTTGGTCAGATGGGTGGATGATTTTGTGGAATGATTTAAAATAAATCGATGGATAATGTAGAGAAGCGAGTACGAGTGAGCGAGGGTACGAGTTTTAATCAATAAGTCTGCCTAGCCTTTTACCAACTATGTTGGGGTCGGCTTCCAGTCTAACCGGCTGCAGCTGAATTCCAGTATTTTACATGGAGCGACTGCCTACCTGACCTCCACAACCCAGTTACTGGGCATCAAGATACCCCTTGGTAAGACTGGAATAATACGTGGTTACTAATCCATGCATTGTTTAGTGGGGAGGAAAGGAGTTAGAAGGTATATGGGCGAAGTAAGCAAACAAAACCCTTCAAACCACATCCAGGCGTATCAGGGTGCCCTGAATATCTATGTGGTTTCGGGCTACATAAGTACCTGCCGAGTAGTGGTGGCCCAGTGGCAACAACCGCGACTTATGAGTTGGTCGAACCCTGACAGGCGCTTTACTTTGTGGAAATTATTTCATCACCACTGCTCTCAAAACGGTAAAGGAAAATAACGTGAGGAAACCGGCATGTCTACTCGTATAACCAAACATTCGAAGACATGTGACATCTACCAACCCCCACTGGGCCCGCGTGGTGGATTACGGCGCACTCCCTCTCACGGAGAGGAAGCCTGTGTCCCAGCAGTGGGTACATTATACGCTGATTATCTAGGTACCTAGCTTCTCGTAATGGAATATTCAAATCTGTTAGGTACCTATTTCCCATGTGGTTAATTTGAAGGGAACTTACCATATCTTTCTTTATCGCGGAATATTTAAATTCCGCGATGTTTATGAAGAATCTAAAATATCATAGCCAAAAAATCAGAAGTTTATTAGGTACAATACCTACTTCCTATGTGGTTCCGTATCCGAAGGGTGCCAACGGAACCATGTTACTATAAGCCTTCGGTGTTCGTCCGTCTGTCTATCTCATGAACCGTAATAGATAGATAGTTGAAATTTTCACAGATTGTGTATTTCTTTTTCCGCTATAACAACAAATAATAAAAATAAAATAATGTTAAAAATTAAACGGAAAAAGAAATGTGTTGGTTTCGGCATTTTTGCTAAATAGGTATTGTATGGTGGTATATTATATACGGTACCATTCGTGTGCGGTACAAAATATACAATGTTTGGCCTTATCGCTTTCTGCGATCTGTTCCAGGCAACTTTGGAATGGACAGTGATTTGCCTGGACATATAATGGGGCTGTCGTTGGTGCAAATAATAAGTACAATATACTAAAAGAATACTTATACGTATAGACTTTATGAAGAATTCTAAAATATCATAACCAAAATTCCGCAAACAGCATTGATCAAAATTCTAAAATAAAAAGCTGTCCTAGATTGTCATATTTTTGTTTACTCGTAGTGAGAACTACTTATTAGATAATCGTTGGACAGATAATGGCAACGTTAGTCACTCAGTCGTCAGGTCACGATCCTCAACCACTTAGAAGTAGGGTTTTCCCGAAATCAAAGTCTATTGGAATGGACCTTAACCTTTTACTTGTCAGATAAGAACTTGATGCACTTATGTCGTAAACCTAAGCCCTTTGGTAAGACGAAGAAAAAGTTCCTGTAGGAATAGTAAACAACAGTTCTTATTTTTGGTTCCATAATTCCATTAAAAATCATGAGATCATCCTATTTTGTAAAAGTGGGTAGGTAGGTACACTATTAGACTTTGCTTCTGGGGAGGAGCTCGTGTATAATTAATAACAATCGCACGGGTTGATCCGTCAGGGCCTCAAGTCTGCTATTACAATAGTGACAGAATGGTTGATCATTGATTTCATAATTGTTGATTTTGACAAGTTTGGTAATCTACTATTATAATGGCGTCATTATGACTTTCCAATGGTCGGCCACTGACACTACATTGTAAGAAATTGCATATATTGGTAATCTTTTTTTTTTTTTTTTTGATTGTTGCCCCACACTATGAATTTCTCCTGTATCGTGGGTGCGTTTACAAACAAACATTTAAACTCACATACACAAACAGCCAGACCCGGAACAACTACTTATAGGTCATACAAATATTTGTTCCGTGCGGGAATCGAACCCGCGACACGCAGCGCAGCAGTCAATCGCTTAACCACTGCGCCAACCGTGCCGTCAATCTCGTACATAATGACAAATTAATGACATTTCTACTAATGGGTTTTATAATAATGGCAATAAGACAATGCCATTATAATAACACAATTATATTACGAGAACATTGACCGACCAATGATCGACCATTATGAATTTACCAGATTACGAACTTTTAGCAAAATCACAATGGCATGACAATGGGATCGTGTTGGAATGACTGAATTTATAAAAATAGCAGACTTGGGCCCCAGGTTAAGCTACACTTACCGGGGTTGGTCCGTGGGTGGGTGATGACCATCTTTACATACCGAGACTCTAAAAGTACGTTAAGCAGTTGGTCCCGGCTATCATTCGTGGATCTTTGACAGTCGTTAGGGGGTCAGAAGTCTGAAAGTCTGACAACCAGTCTTACCAAAGGGTATCGTATTACCCAGTTACTGGGTTGTGGAGGTCAGATAGGGAGTCGCTCCATGTAAAATGCTGATAATCAGCTGCATCCCGTTAGTCTGGAAGCCGCCCCAACATAGTTGGGAAAAGGCTAGGCAGATTGATTGATTTTTTTTTCTGAGGCCTAGGCGAAAGGGCCTATCAGACTCACACTGATAAAAATCCCAAGTCCACCGCTTGCAAGCCGCCATTAACAGTAGACTGTGGCAACCTTCCATCTTGCGCCGCATTTCCTGTCACCTGTGCGCTTGACGATGACGGTCTAATGACTAGGTGAAACATAACTGGCTGAAGCAAACATATTTAAGCTTTCTTTTGCCATCGATAGGCAGGTAATGTAAAGGTTGTCTGCAAAAGGGAACCTTTCAGCATGCAGGCTGGCAGAAAAAATATTCTAGTTGAATTCGATCACTCAAAAGAATTTAAAATCAGTTAAAAAATTATTGTAAAAGAAGCGTTTGTTTTATTTTGTTTAAGTCGGGCAAAAGTGAATACCTCACCATGAAAGTAAATAGATAAAATTCAGCATAGCTTTCCATTAGCGCCAAAAAAGACGCTAGACGAGCCGTAATAAGAATTTGAAGAAATATAGCAGTAAATAACACAAAAAAATCTCACTCGACCTGAATAAAGTAGGTAGCTTCTTAGTAAAATTTCTCATCTACTATTCTTGGATTTCAAAACAATATGCGACTTTCTGAGAGCAGAATTCCTGTCCATTATCTAAAGATTATTTTGAGAAATTGTTCTCTAAATAAAGTTAGTAAGTTGATACCAAATTTAAGTATTCTATAGTTTCATTAGCGGTTCTGCCACATCTATTCAGGTACATACTAAGGCTCCAAAGTCCTAATTGTACCTACGTTAAGAAGAGAAGGAGCCGAAGACATTCCAAGATGGACGATAAGATCAGGAGAAGACACAATAACAAACAATATATAAATACGCTATGCCAAACAAATTGGAAATCTATAAATCGGACGATATATCTGCTTTTCCTATTGCGATCAGCTCAAGGACTCGGAACGAGACACAATTAGAAAGTTTTATTCTTATGGCGCATATGGGCGTCTAGCGGTCCTGAACGAGTACTCTTCAGACCAACTGACGGCAAACAAGAACTTTGTACTTTACCGATGGCGTAATAGCACAAAAAAATTGTGAGTCACCAGGATGTACCTATGTATGAGCATGATAAAGAACCTTTTACAAAATCGCTTGTTTGCAAAAACCGTTCACTGATCCAAATTAATCCAAAATTCCAGATGCCTAAAGAAGTTCTGCAACCAATCCAGTTTTCGTTTACCCAGGGAAAGTATGTCAAATATTATGCCTATAATAATCAATCCGAAACATAGCTGATTATATCGAGTGTTGGACCTTATGTCTTCGCCCGCCGTCACACGTTGATAAACCGGTTGCAATGTCAGAAATATAATCAAACCTTCCTCGTCAAGCTATGCGGAGAACATTTAGTCGCGGTGTGCGCTTCGACTGGTGAACTCGCGTTTCGATAATGAAAATAGTATAAACAGTGCTTTAGTTCTAGTGATAATAGTCAAATGGTTTCTACGTAAACTCCGTATTATTTTCACCTTGAACTTAAGGTTTTTTTATTTAATTTTGTGGTTTTCCTCGTATTTAAAGTGCGATCGCCATGACTTCGATAATTATTGTGTTTTTTGCTGGTGAGTTTGTTTGACCATTTTTTTTCTTTATTTTTATATCTAATGGAGACTCCTTGTATTTGAGTAGAATGCTAATAGTTTTCCAGTTCTCTCAATTATATTGTACGTGTTTGACAACATTGTTTACCCTTTAAAATAGTAAAAGGTCATCGTTATTGATTGTGTGATGTACATACTATGAGTACGTAGGTACTCACAGTATGTAGGTATAACAACTTTGTTTTTTACAAGTTGATGTCAGTGAGCGTTCTGTCTATGCATATGCGACCACAGAACACTATACGCTGGTAGCACACCTCCGCCGCGAAACCGCAGTAGTTCAATTGTACTGGTTCGCGTCATGTTCCGCTACTCGAATCGGATGCGAGTAGCGGAACATGACGTGAACCAGTACAATTGAACTACTGCGGTTTCGCGGATATGGTTTCGCGGCAGAGGTGTGCTATCAGCGTTAATCCTCTGAACGAAATGTTTTTACCTCGCAGGAGAGCGGAGGAGCTCGTATACAGCTAATCAATAACAGCAGCACGGGTCGATCCATCAGGTTAACCTACGCTTACCGGGGTTGGTCCGTGGATGGGTGACCATCTTTACATACCAAGAGTCCTCCGTGCCTCGGAAAGCACGTTTAGCCGTTGGTCCCGGCTGTCATTCGTGGATCGTTTACAGTCGTTAGGGGTCGTCAGAAGCTCAAAAGTCTGACAACCAGTCTTACCAAGGTGTATCGTATTACCCAGTTACTGGGTTGTGAAGGTCAGATAGGCAGTCGCTCCATGTAAAATACTGGTATTCAGCTGCATTCGGTTAGACTGGAAGCTGACCCTAACATAGTTGGGAAAAAAACTTTTTACAAAAAAATAAGAACCGACTACCAAAATTAACACTACAAAGTGAAAAATAACTCTAATTTCGGAAGTCGGTGTCTTTGGTGTATTTGAGTTTTTTGCCACCGACTTCCGAAATTAAAGTTATTTTTCACTTTATAGTGTTAATTTTGGTAGTCGGTTCTTATCTTTTTGTAAAAAGTTTTTTATTTTTCACTTTTTAGTGGGTCAGTTTTGAATTTATCTAAGTTACAATAGCCTAATGTTAACTGCTCATCACCTTTTACAAAATATTGCTTTTCCCGATGCTGGGACGTTGTTTGTTGAGGAGTTCTCCTGGTAAGAACCAGGAGAACTGCCACTCACCATATGCATAGTGACGAGCATACATTGTTTAATCGTAACCCGTTAAATAGGGGTACTCATTATTATATTGTTCCGGTGGCCATATGTGTGGTCTCCATCATCAGTTCCACTTCACCAAATGGAGCTTTCCGAGAGCAAATGTACGAGTTACTATAAAAATACCCAAATCGCTATAGGTTTGCCTATAAAAATTGAGGGTTTCCCTCGATTTCCATGGGATCCCCTCATCTGATTCTGATTTGGTAGCAATGGGACCACCTCAGGAGTATACCCTTTCAAACAAAAAAGAATTTTCAAAATCGGTCCATAATTAACGGAGTAATCGCATAACAAACATACAAAAAAAAAAAAAACATACCGCCGAATTGAGAACCTCCTCCTTTTTGGAGGTCGGTTAAAAAGGCTAGGCAGATTGATTTAACGAAATGTTATTATCAACATCAAACAAGTTTATAACGGGATTTCATGAATTTCCTAGGGTATCAAATTATGTGTAAAAGATAACTGATTGGGATCAATACTCCCTTGACATTGTCAAAAAGTATGAAACTGTGGTTTATTTGGTTTTTGAATAGGTATGCTCAAAACAAAAAGTTATACTCGATAATGACCAGGAAACGGAATTGACTTTGAGAGATGAATTGAAAAAAAAAAGTTTATATTCTATAAGTTTACATAGCATAGACGTAAGGCACCCACCACATCTTGGGAAAAAATTGGCTAGAAAAAAGCCGAAAGAAAGAAGAAGTGTGCAAGAATATGTGGAAACCAGAGGCGGCACGTCATAAAGAGCGCTAGTGCAGTGCACTCCCAAGAAAATAGCATAATCTATATTTCTTTATTATAATCCTATACATACATTCTTTCTACTATGCCCATACGCATACAATAGCAGTTTACTAGAAAACCATTTCCTACGCGTACATTTGGCGTCAAGTATGAGAAATTAGCCTAATTTGGAGCGCCGCTCACGCGCGACGTTGCCAAACGGCGCAAGGCGGCCGCGCGCGGGAATGCGATCTATGCCTATGCGCTGTTGCCGATCTTATGTAAACAAACGGTCGGCTCAACTGTCAGTAGATTCGCAGTGTTTATTCTAAATAATTATTAAAAATAGTTTGTGCGCGACATTTGTATTAAAAATGGAACAATACAGTGTATCTTTTATTAAAAATTGTGAAAAGACTCTCGAAATGCGTATCGAACTGAAAGCTTAGGGACCACCACGTCCCGAAATTGCACTTTCTCAAAAATGTGTTACGAAAAATAAATCTTAACAATATTTCAAAACACCTTGGTTGTGTGGATGTGAAGAAAGCAACAAATTATTTTGTTTCCCGTGTCTGGTGTTTGGAGCTGGCGCCGGCAGTGGTGGTGAATCTGCATGGACGGAAACGGCCGTGTTGACGATTTAGCGCATCTTTCAATAAAAGTGAAAAAACATTCGCAATCTCGATTTCATATCTTATGTGAAGTGCAATTGGCATCTATCGGCCGTCAAGATATTCGTAAGGCGCTCGATTCTGCGTATCGAAAATCTGTTAGAGAGTTCAATGAACGCGTTGCTGAAAATCGATAAAGATCGCCGAATGGATTTTCTTTACAAATAAAATAAATGGTAAGCTCTAGTTCTACGTTTCTTTTTTTAGTGAACCCCACAAATAAATGTCAAGAGCCGCCTCTGGTGGAAACCCTCCAAATTCTTTTTCTACCTGTTATATTGTATCATACAACATAGGTTGAAAAATAATTGGCTGCGATGAGTAACCCTTGGATTCCTCCAAGCGTTACTCATCCCAGGAAATTCGTTCGAAAAGTTTTACTTTCGTCCTAAAAATATAAGATAACTCGAATTATGATACTGGTAATTGTACTCAGCTATTGTCCGGCACACATTGGACAGTCAGCTGTGCTACTAACCTGCTGACTGGCTAATTACGAGATGAGCTTATATTCTCATAACTATCTATCATACAAAGATACAAATATGTCTAGATAGACAGTCAAAGCTGTGAACTCGTCAAAAAAAATTGCGTCCAACCGTTGGCCGCAAAATGCACGCACACTAGAATAACACAATGACAGCACAATGACGTGATGCGAGTGTAAGACGTAGCTGTCACGCACACCAGCATAACAAAGTCGGCGTGTTTGTTTTAGTTCTTTTGCAGCGCGACCCTCTATCTAGACATATAAATAATCAAAGAGTTCATACTTAATAGAATAAGAAGACTAAAAGACTTCCTGAGCTCTATTAGATGAATAACCCTTGGAGGAACATTGACCAATTTAGGCGTCGTAATCGCGTTGCTTTCGACAAAAATTCTACCAGCAGCGCTCCGTGACTGACTTTGGAAATAAAAAAGTATCTTGAAGCTGAAAAATGTTTGGGAGCATGGGATAGGGGAAGTACATTACCTACCTACTATCAATGTTGCCCAAAACTGGATACGTTTCACATTCACATGTATACCACAGCTTGCTTCTACACATTTCTGATATCTTATAGACTTTGGTGCGTTGCCGAGTTGTCTGATCAAAATTCTAGACACAAATAATTCTCATCTTTATAATGGGAAAAAACAAAAGTTCTGCATCATTTTGCAAGCACGAGTATTTAATTTCAACCAGTTCTATACCCACTGGTTTGGCAGGTTTTAGCATAAATTGTCTTCTAAACATTTTTATGATATTGTTAGGTACAGCACCATGTAAACATCTGTAGTGGCCTCCCGAGTGACAACGAGATCATAACGTCAAATTCTTGGGGAAAATAATATTTCCGTTCTGAAAAGAAGTCATGGCAAGAGAATCAATGTGAGAATACATACCTTGGTAATTGCCAAAAAAAAATATTATCATCATTCATTCAAAATACGTCCAGTGTCCACTGCTGGACTAAGGCCACCCTCAAGAATCATAACAAAGACCGAACCTGCCCTTCCCGCATCCGTGATCTTCACCAGGTCTTTCATCCACCCCGTAAGCGACGATAATAAATGGTATAGGTAAATATGTTTTTCAAGCCTGAGGGTCTACTCCGCAGCGCTAAACCGACGTATCGGCCGAATGCTCGGCCGTCTTCCACAGTTTCATTTTTTGACTTCGAGTCCATATCCGACTTCAAGTCACAGTTTTGACTTTGGCTTATCTCTTCGACTGTCTTTTTTTTTTTTTTTCGCCGTATTCAGCGATAGTTAGCCTAGTAAAGAAACGACCGAACATTCGGCCGATACGTCGGTTTAGCGCTTCGGAGTAGACCCTCTTTATATTCTCGTCAGTCATTCGTCGGTTTGTTAAGACAATACTTAAGTTTGGGATCCCACTTTGGGGTATTGTAAATTGAAGATACGATGTGACCGGAATTCGTGTTGCAATAATTCAGATTCTGACATTTTTTGTTCGAAATACCAACATGATTCTCAAAACATGACGTGGATCTAATCACATATTAATTGCACAGTAATGGCAAATCAATTAAGTTAAACAATAGAAACCTGTTTGCGGTTTTGTTTATCACATCGTATGGACAACATAACATAATCAATCTTTAATATTCCCACTGCTGGGACACAGGCCTCCTCTTTCTGTGAGAGGGAGTGGGCCGTAATCCACCACGCGGGCCCAGTGCGGGTTGGTGGATGTCACATGTCTTCGATTTTTTAGTTCTAAGACATGCCGGTTTCCTCACGATGGTTTCCTTCACCGTTTTGAGAGCAGTGGCGATGAAATCGTACACAAAGTAAAGCGCCTGTCTGAGATCGAACCTACGACCTACAGCTCGTAAGTCGCAACCGTTACGACTGGGCCTCCACTGTTCTAATTAGCGTCGAACGGTTATCAGTTCTGCAGACGTAACCATTGCCACCTCGAACACGTAGCTTTTGTAGGTTATGTGTTGTGTAATTGTGTCTTTTGTTTCCTACAATTTTTATCGTTACAAATCATCTGGTAAAGAATAAAATAAAAAAAAAGTATTTATTGGGACTCGTACAGGAGATCACAATTAAAATAAAACACACCCATATAAACATAAAAAACAAAACCAATAAGTAAAATTAAAATAAACATAGAGAGTCCTGTACGAGGCCAAAGGGCTCCTATCTATCTATCTGCCTAGCCTTTTCCCAACTATTTTGGGGTCGGCTTCCAGTCTAACCGGTTGCAGCTGAATACCAGTATTTTACATGGAGCGACTGCCTATCTGCTGCTAACGGCTTAACGTGCTTTCCGAGGCACGGAGGAGTCTCGATATGTAAAGATGGTCACCCATTTACGGACCAACCCCGGCAAGCGTAGCTTAACCTGATGGATCGACCCGCGCGGCTGTTATTACTTAGCCACGAGCTCCTCGAGCCCAAAGGCTCCTATCTCAGCATGCGATTGAAGGCTGCGGCATTTAAAAATAAGTGTCGCAGCGCTGGTATTCTGATATGGGGCTATATGGCCCTATATATATGTATATAGGGCCCGATGCCATACCTACTATTTATTTTGAACGAGGGCAAACTGAAATCTAGTTCATTCTCAGTATAAATAAAAGTAAATAAATAATGAAGTGAAAGATTATTAGCTTGTAACGCACGACTAATATGGCAGGTTATCGGCAGGTCAGCTAGATAACGTGTGAACGGTACCCAAGATGTAGGTCTGTTGGTAAACGTTATGACCATACAAAATAGTTATTATGATGTGTTGTTATGTTAAGGTCCAACTAAATTGATTCCCTTTAATGTTTACGTTTCAACTTGGTGGCTTCATCCAAATTAAAAGGCATTATACTTAAATAAGTAACTCTTTTGTAAGTCTGACTATCAAGCTGACTTCCAAATTGGCGTAGGAACACGAAAATTTCATCGCTGAAGGAGTTGAAATGATAAAGGAGTAATGTGTTCGTCTCACCGCATCGATGAATATGAATAAAGTCATAGGCAGTAGAGAAACTGACAACATAGCTTGCCGAATAATTCAGAATGTTTGTGGTGGCCCGTCTCAAGCGAAAGATGACCGTTTGACGGGACGAGTTTATAAGGGGACATCACAAACCGGTAAGAAACTGCTATATTGTTGCCAGATAGTCAGATAGGTCGACGACCGACATTGGAGAGCTTGTCCAAAACAGCCATAAGATAAACCGTTTATCAATGTTGGGTACATTGATAAATTAGTTGATCGTCACCGGAAATTATTGGACAAAAAGTAGAACTTTCATCAATATTGTATCTTATAATAGTCTTTTTAAATAACAGAGCCTTATGATTGTGGAGGAACTATTTAACTCGATTCACAATTGTAAAATTAAACCCTTGCTAATGAATTCTTACGTGATTGAAAATGTGTTAGGTGAAGCCCCTGATAACTAAGAAAATAATAATAAGGAAAAGAACCGAATATTAACGTGAATAATAAGTGTGCTTTACCAATAGTAAACAGTGTTTCGGTGGTATTTGAATAATTATATTGTCAATATTTCGCAGCAAGCCCAGAATATACTGAAGAGGATTCACGTCTAAAGCACTGGCCTCATCTGGCAGTAGACAAATCGTAAGAAGGAACATCAGACTTTTGCCTTGCAGTTTGATGTTGTAGGCTAAACAAAGAGATTAAAGATAGTATATAGAGAGGTTATTAGAAGTAACGTCATAGAAAAAATGTGATTCATGTCTCAGCGAAAATAAACCGCGGAACGTTACGTCTAGTCGTTTTATCACTACGAGATTTGCAATACCATATTGGACATTTAGACACTTTACTTCGAAAATAATTATTTTCTTTTGGTGGACATGAATGCGAAATGCGACTTGACATGCAGGCGTACCACACTAGACTGAGCGACTTATGCCCACTAGGACAAATGTAACGGATTACGATTTTGTTCGCTATGTCCCGTCTATTGTTAAGTAAATAATTTAATGCCTTTGAGGCTAATAATAAAAACAAAAACCTTTCGCTATGCACTAATACCAAATACGTATGCACGTTGTAGCTCCTGTAACTTGTAACTTGCGCGGTGTATTTAGTACGTCAATCAAGTTATCTGCTTCGGTTTTGTGGTTTTCCCCATGGGAATCTTCGCACTTATACAGCTGATTTATTTATACGCATGTAAATAAAATTACAGTCATGCTGTATGCATTTAGGTCAGTGCCATTGGTGACATTATAATTGCCTGTGCCACCAATGGCACGGATGATGCGTTAAATATTATGAATGCCAGGTACCAACCATTATGAATATGGTCGAATCAAAATTACCACAAGATGATAATATCTGCCACAGTTTCCCCAAAACTAGAGAGTTGAAGGAA
Source organism: Tiliacea citrago (assembly GCA_963921375.1). Taxonomy (NCBI): domain Eukaryota; kingdom Metazoa; phylum Arthropoda; class Insecta; order Lepidoptera; family Noctuidae; genus Tiliacea; species Tiliacea citrago. The sequence goes on from OY992803.1 coordinate 14,858,831, forward strand.
ATACAATTTTCCAGGCATGTATATTCCTTTTGTATCTTGCAAAAGTATTTCCAATATTTGCATGCAGTATACCAGCATTATGCTGTAGGCACTGTATGGTAGTCCTTGTCTAGCAGTTGACGGCTTTCGACTGAAATGATGAGCCTAGCCTTTGAATTACGTAGATCAAACTTTATCTTAACAATATCATGATGATAATCTACTAACTCTAAAATGCATTTGTCCACAGCCTTCCTCGCATTATGTGCGTCGGCAAACGTAGCGATAGATTCTCAAGTCCTACATGACGTGTTTGGAGACTACTCCTTGCGACGTGAAGCGGTGGCTGCCAAGTCCATCGGCCAAGCCGCAGCGGTGACGCCTTCGCCGGATGACACGCTCCTAGACTTGGACTACTGGGACTCGGACATCTTCAACCCAGCGCCCGCTGATTATGACAAATTCGACTGGACGTTGACTAAGGTGAGATTTTTGGGATACTAAAGATTATCCCGATTTTGAACGCAATTGTAGAAAATGTAAAACAGGGCGAAATAGTTAGGATGTAGTCGAAGTAGGGGAGCGTCTTAGTTTTAATGTTACTTGAAATGGAACTATCTGTAGACAGTCAAAAACACTTGGTGCGGTTTAAGCATTATTTGTTGTTGTGTATATCTAGAAAATCATATCTATTTAATTAGATATTAAACACAAGTTCTGCATTCAATAATATTTTAATCATCTCGGGGAAAACCGAATGATGTTATAAGCCTAAATATGGAAAAGCGTGATTCTCGATACCTAAGGTTTGATTACCTTACAAGTAACCTTCTAGTGTATAGATTATGATCGATATGGGTAAATCTAACAGTAATGAACAATACCTGCATTAATACAAACCAAAATGCACCCGAAAAGCTTCGTCATTTACGCATCGGGTGTTTAAAAAAAAAAAGAAAACAAAAAAAGTTGTTTATTGGTACCAGAAAATCATTCACAAAAATAAATATTTCTAAATAAAAGGTTCTAAATATATTAATCGCAAGAGTTGGTGACACTGGTTCCCAAACTCAGCTATCGCTTGTATTTTGGGACACAGCGTTCAGCCGTGAATAATGTTACAGTTTGGTGTCTTTAGGTACTTGCATTTGTTGTGAATGTGAATATGAACTTTTTATTTTTTTATTTATTTTTTATTTAATTATTTAAAAGGGTTAAAATAAGGTGAAAAAGGTGAGTGTGTGTGCGTGTGAGTGTTTATGTGTAAGTGTGTGTGGGGGTGTGCGGGTGACAGTGATCATGGATTACACAGTAAATTTTAGTAAATCTTCAGTCTTTTCATAGTCCATTTTGAGTAGCCAATCAGTAACTATATCTTTTACTTTGCGTTTGTTTAGTCCTACAATTTTTAGTTCCTTATTAATATAGTCGTACAGTTTGCAGCTAAGACTGTTGAATTGTCCTCTGGCAAAGGCTGTCCTTGTAGGGGAACGAACGCATGCCTTCATCCTTCTACGGGCATTAGGGGTAGTAGGTGGAACTATTCGATGTCTTCTCAAGGTGGATTTCAGCACATAGAGCTGCCTAACGGTCAGGACTTTGCATTCCGAGTAGAGTGATGCGGTGGGGTGTGGGGTTTTTAACTATAATAGTTAATGTTGTGGTATCACACTAATCACACTAATATTATAAAGGCGAAAGTTTGTGAGTGTGTGTGTGTGTATGTTTGTTACTTCTTCACGTTGAAACGGCTGGACCCATTTTGATAAAATTTTGTGTGGAGGTAGCTGACATCCTGGATTAAAACATAGGCTCGAGACTTACGCGGGTGAAACCGCGGGGCGCAGCTAGTATTATAAAAGCGAAAGTTTGTGAGTGTGTGTGTGTGTGTATGTTTGTTACTTCTTCACGCTCAAACGGCTGGACCAATTTTGATAATATTTTGTATGGAGGTAGCTGACACCCTGGATTAAGACATAGGCCAGTTTTTATCCCGATATTCCCACGGGATCGAGACTTACGCGGGTGAAACCGCAGGGCGCAGCTAGTAAAATATAATTGGTACATCGTAATTGGATTTTATCTTCAGCTTTTATTTATTAATAAGCCCATAATTTTTCACACCAATCCAACACGTGGGCCCAGTGCCGGTTGGCTGCAACTTTAAACGTCCAGATTTTTGTTAGACTGTCTAGCCAAAGTCAAACTGGTTGCTATTTTAATATATTATATAAATTTTTTATTATTATTTTTATGACATTAATTAATATATAATTCACACACTGACATAATACTTATTTTTTTTTAGGAAAACGAATACTTTTACAATTTTTGTAAATATGTGAGCACCATGTAGCTATCACATAATTAATTTATCTGTCATTGCTTCATTTTTAATTATTTTTACGTATAATATTGTGGTATAGTAATTACATTCTAGGTATTCTTCACATATAATTATATAATTAATGTACGATTAATTATATAACTATACAAAATATTGTAAAACATTTTAAAAGCCTAATGGTGTGGTGTGGCCTAATTTTATTGTAAATTTTGACGTTCAAATGTGCTTTTTATGTGCTTAATTGAAATAAATAATTTGACTTTGTTATTGTTACCTTAAGCCATTTTATTCTTTCAGCGCGTAGCAGCATCTTCAGACCAGAACTTCCTATTATCACCTCTGGGTCTGAAGCTGGCACTGGCAATTCTCACAGAAGCGGCCACAGGAGTGACCCAGAACGAGCTCTCGTCTGTCCTGGGCTTCGATCTCGACAGGAACCTTGTCAGGAGGAAGTTCTCCAACATCATAGAATCTTTGCAGGTTGGTCAACTCTCCCAAATAGTTAAGTACTACGCATCTCACGTTAGTTATAATGCCTATGTCTTATGTGTCATTAATATTGAGTTCATTGCTCTCATATATCGAGGTATCGGTCCCAGTGCGGGTTGGTAGATGTCACATGTCCTCGAATTTTTGGTTCTAGGACATGCCCGTTTCTTCACGATGTTTTCCTTCACCGTTTTGAGAGCAGTGGTGATGAAATTATTTACACAAATATAATTATTATTTTAGTCTGGGTCAGGGTCTGAACTTTTTAACAAAGGTGATTTTCTTCTAACTATGTTAAGGTGCAGGTTTTGCCTGCTTTTTCCCAACTATGTTGGGATCGGCTACCAGTCCAACCAGATGCATCTGAATACCAGTATTTTACATGGAGCAACTGCCTATCTGACCTCCACAACCCAGTTACTGGTTAACACGATACCCCTTGGTAAGACTGGTTGTCAGACATTCGGGCTTCTGACGACCCGTAACAACTGTCAAAAATTTACAAATGACAGCCGAGGCACGGAGGGGTCTTGGTATGTAAAGATGGTCACCCATCCACGGACCAACCGTGGCAAGGGTAGCTTAACCCGTGCGGCTGTTATTACTTAGTCACAAGCCCCTGTCCTTAGTCAAAAGGATCATAATTTATATTATCAGTTTGATCATCTTATATTTCGGTGTGATTACTTGATATTGTTGCATTGCGTAAGAAATGTTTAGGTTCCGTGTGGTGCCGGACGTAAAGAATAGCACCATCCCATTTCTTCCCGTGGGTGTCGTAAAAGACGACTAAGGGACTTACTAGAGAATGGGCAACAGCGTTCTCTATGCATTTTAACACCATACTGCGATCGCCAACCCGCCTGCCAAGCGTGGCGATTATGGCAAACACCCCTTAGGGGGAGGCCTATGTCCAGCAGTGGACTTCTTTTGGCTGAAATGAAATGGTTAAGTATCAATTTAGTTAGCTTATGTACTTTTTTAATAGTCAACACGTGCGTTGAAATAATCAAGAAAATCATAGTTATCGGTTAAACAAATCAACACAATAGTTTTCCAAGATAAAGCTAATAGTTCTCTTGTACTTACTAATTTAAAAAGTATTTCGTTTATCGCCTGTGATAAGGGTCGTGCAGACAGTCGCTACACGACACTACCGGTAGAAAACTTTCCGTGAAGTTTTCATAGAAATCTGTTCCACCAGAGTCGCGTCGCGCCTATCTGCGGGAGCCTTTATGCGGCGGCGACGGCGCAGGGAGAGAAATGAAAAACAATATGATATTGATGTAGTAAGGACGATGGGAACTGACGTCCCCAAAACTGAAACTTAGTCAACAGACTTGAGACATATCTCATTTAAAAGGTCTTAACTTACTGATCATTCTTTACTATGGCGACGATAGTCAAAAGCATGGGGTTTTAAGGGAAATCAAGGAAATGTAATGGTACTACTGTAGTACAAAATATTTTTGATTATGAAAAAATAAGTGAAAATCGTATTGGTTTTTACTTATGATACTTCATATTGTATTTATTTTCCATTACATAACATATTCACGCTTGTATACCCCGTAGGTGTAGGTAGATATTGTGTACCCAGGGTACCCACAACACGATATCCAAACTTAGTCAACAGACTTGGGACATATTTCATTTAAAAGGTCTTGGCTAACTGATCATTTTTTATTATGGCGACGACCGTCGAATGTATGGGGTTTTAAGGGAAAATAATAAAATGTGGTCATAATTATTTTGTAGTAGAGAATAAGTTAGATTATTAAAAATTGAAAATAGAATGTTGCGTGGGTCCACCCACGCAACATTCGATTTTCAATTTTTGGACGGGGTCCATAGTAAATTGCTCATCGTCCTATATTCCACAAAAGAATAGATAGGCAGACATGTGTGGAACATTCACATTTTGCTTTATGTTGTATTTCGCGATGTAATCTATTATACTCATTTTACTTACATGATATCACAATAGCATTTCTCGTAGGGAGGGGAAGGCAGAGGTCCACCCCTATCATAGGTAGGTACTACTGCATTGTATTTTTCGTCAAAATGAATTGTCTACGACTATGTTTTTATTTTAATCTATTTAAAACTCTTTACAAGACACCAGGAACATTCTCAAAGTCGATTTCAACAGAGTGATCTGGAATTTATTTAAAGTGACCTGATACCGCCTTTATTCCATGCAAGTGTAGGCAGAGATGTTATGTTATGCCATTTTAAATAAAGAAGTATGTATACTTAAAACAAATATGCAATAAAGCAAAATAACATTCGATTTTCAATTTTTTTTATGTTTCATATTAAATAAGTAGGCAATTATTATGTTTTATCTCATTTATTGTGACGAAAAATAGAAAACAATCATCTATATTCTCGTTAGATAATTGAAACTGAAACACGAATTTTTCAGGAAACCCCATATATTTAAGACTTGAAACTAGCGGTTTTTTTTTTTTTTTTTTTTTTTAAAAAAAAACGTTGCCCCACACTAGGAATTTCTCCTGTATCGTGGGTGCGTTTACAAACATTTAAACTCACATACACAAACAGCCACACCCGGAACAACTACTTGTAGGTCATACAAATATTTGTTCCGTGCGGGAATCGAACCCGCGACACGCAGCGCGGCAGTCAATCGCTTAACCACTGCGCCAACCGTGCCGTCCGATTGTTATTTTGTAGTTTGTAACGAAAAATATGAGACAAAAGCGAAGTCTGTTGGATCAAAAAAAAAAGTGGGGACGGGTCCATAGTAAATTGCCCATCGTCCTTTTATCCTAGAACAATACTCGACATCTTATGAACTGATATAATAATGTGGTTAAGCAAATTCTAGTGAAGTGATTTTATAGGTACTTGGATTACGGATATTAAACCAATAATAAACGTGGATCTCATCACGATTTACATATCTTATCTTAAAAAACGGATCGAGTTCTTTCATGACACACATAATAGATATCTTAGGTCATCGGAAAACTTGAGACTAGAGGTCGGTGCTTTCCACCAGCTTTTATGACAAGACTTTTACAGTTCAAGCAGTACGGTTATGGAATGCCTTGCCCGTGACGATATGGCGTGCTCAAACTATGTCCACTTTTAAAATTCTGGCAAAAAAACACTTCCTCTCTCTTTAAACATCAGCATTACTTAATACAGTTCCTTGCTCTTATTACATGTTTATTATTGTATATATATATTTATATAGATAAGTGTAGGTATGCTTTATGTACGAGTATGTATTTATTTATTGTAATTAATTTAAAAAAATGTAAATAATGAATCATGGCACAGCTCAACGTAAACACTAAAATATGGTGTCCGTGTAACTGAGTTGAAAGCACGTATAATATATTTGTTCACAATTAAATTATGCGCAATGCACATTTAAATTTGCAAAATTTAATTACACACATACACATACATAAACTCACGCCTTCTTCCCATGGGGGTAGGCAGAAACTATAGAACGCCACCTGCTACGCTCCTTACATACTCCATTTGCTTCGCCTACGTTCATACATCTGGTCATACACGCACGCCGATTGCGAGTACTACGCACCTGACCTTTCTGAAGAACATCACCAATTTGGTCACTATATGTCCTCCTAGGGAGTCCCCTCCCGGCGTTTCCACTCACCTCTGCTTTATAAATACCTTTTGTTAGTCGCGTTCCACTCATCCTCTCAACATGACCAAACCATCTAAGCATACTCTTTCCAATTTTTGTTACTACATCTTCTATTAAACTGCACCATTGCCTTATCACCTCATTTTTCAGCCTATCATTCATAGTCACGCCAGACATGCTTCGCAAGGAACGCATTTCCACTGCATTTATTCTACTTTCATGCTTCAAAATTTAATTGTGTACATATATCGTAAAATCTACGTAACAGATGCTTAGAAACCCACCCATAAAGTTCTGCAAATTGCTTGAGCCTTCACCTACCTAAGTTACGTCATATAGTCAATGTCATAATATATCGTACACTTAAAGTTGGAAATGGCATGAGCAGTCAAATGGCATGAGCAGTCAAATGGCATGAGCAGTCAAATTAACGGTTATTTCCTTACTCGTACTACGAGTAAATCAGCGATTATAAATTTAAAAAAAATTTGCTGCATTCAGACATGAAGGAAGTATTTTTGAGTTATTTTCCAAATCCGTATATTTTATATATATAAATTAATTCAGGTACTATGTTTATATGTATATTTCACAATATACTCAACTCAAACTCAAAGCATTTATTTCAATTAAACCATTTACAGGCACTTTTGAATTGTCAACAAGTCGGTCAGTTACAAATATGAAGCTAGTTGCCCACCACCACCTTGAACCGTGGCAGTATTTGATTATAGATGACTGACAATTACAAATATGGGTGCAAACATCTTCTTTGGTCCTATCCTTATCATACTAAGGTACATACATCTTTTATGGGGTACTGTGTTAAATGTTACAACAAAATACCTTGTGATATATTGCAATTAAATGAGAGAAAATTTAAAACACATATTAAAAGTACATTTTGTAAACAAGCATATTACAAGGTAGAGCATTATATCCAGGACAGGAATGCTTGGAAACATGCTGGTCCAGCTCCATAGGACAATCTAGAGTCTAGACAAAATCAAACTGGTTGCTATTTTTATTGTAAAATTTGTTATTTTTATGATATTGATTTTACATTCTGTGATTACCTATACTCACACACTGACTTATTTTTTTTTTTTTTTGAAAAACATACTTCTACGATGTTTTTAAATATGTGAGCACCATGTATCTATCTCATAATTAAGTTATTTTTCATTGCTTCGTTTTTAATTCTTTTTACCTATTGTGGTATAGTAATTTTGTTCTAGGTGCATCGTCTTCACATAATCATATAATTAATGTACTCAAACAAAATATTGTAAAACATTTTTAAAAGAGTAACGGTGTAGTTTCTTGCCCATTCTTCTCCATACGAAACTACCTTTTGGAAGGGGCAACTAGAATCAATTCAATTTTTTTTTTGGAAATTTTGACGTTCAAATGTGCCTCTTATGTGCCTATTTGAAATAAATAATTTGACTTTGACTTTGAACTGATGATGAGCCTGTTTCAGAACTATATTTGAGTAAAATATGAAAACCTTGTTTTTAGGTGAAATAGACCACTATCCCCATAAAGCTATAGTCTATTCTAATACCTAGATATAATTTATCCAACTTGGGTTTCGATCTCCAAACACGCCATCCGATATCACTTTTATTCATACAACAGATTAGATATAACGACGACTATGTTCAGTCTTGATACTGATTGAAACCATCTCACTTTTCCAGAAAGAATCACAATCAATCTTGAACCTCGGCAGTAGGATCTACATCGGTGACAACGCGCAACCGCGCCAGAGGTTTGCAGCCATTGCGCAGGAGTTCTACAAGACTGAGCTGAAGACCGTCAACTTCCACAACCCTGCGGTCGCTTCGACGGAAATCAACACATGGGTCTCTAATATCACGGAGGGACGTATCCCTTCTCTGGTTGATGAAGGTTGGTATTCCCGACATAAGATTGGTAATGACGTTTTAGAGGGTTCGGAAGATTAATGAAGATAGAGGGATGAACAGGTAGACAAATTGTTGACAATAAATGAAGATGAATAGATAAATGAATGGATAGAAAGAAGGCAAGACTAGTTGCCGTGAATGAAAATTCACGGCAACTAGTCTTGATTTACGGGAAATAAATGCTTAGATAAAAAGAGATAAGTGCATAGGTACAGGGACAGGGGGCCAAGTCTGCTGACGCAGTTGTGTCAGAATGGCCGATCATTGGCACCATAATTGTAGTTTGACAGTTTTGCTAATCTCCTAATTGAAAGGCGTCATTATGATTTTCCAATGACGTGCCACTGACACTCCACTGGAAAAATTGTGTGTATTTGGTAATCTAGTACTGACAAGCTCATATTATTTTGACTTCCCTATGGACCACTGTCACGCCATTATGAATTTAGGAGGTTACAAACTATTGGCACAATGGTCATGGCGTTGCCTTGGTATGGTCGTCATAATGACCAATCATTGAAAATAGCAGACTTGGCCCCCTGGTAGGTTGAAGCATAGACAGATAGATGGATGATTTACGATAAATAGGTGCTATACCAATATCTATATCACACTTAGGTGAATTTATTTATATTTAACAAACAAGTAACAAAAGACTTAAATGTGTTAGTAACAATATTTCTTAATAACTGTGTTAGTAAACTTAACCTACACACTTAACCTAACACTGCCCCATAATTAAAAGAATCCCTGCTACAAGCTCACCACCGATGTGGAAAGCTTGCAGCAGCGATTCACACACAAGCTTACAAGCTTGTGTGAATAGCACTGCTGGACGCAGTGCTATTCTGTAAAAATCTCATCGTGAAATATTGCGTGGAGTGAGCTGTCAGTGCCATCTTACGGATGCTAGGGATTGGCCAAGCATTACATTTACAATCATAATCGAGATTTTTATAATATTTTTTAAGCTTATTTGGTTGAGCATTTCATATTATTTCAAAGCTAGTATCTAAACGTAACTCTAACTAGGAGGTTTTTAAATAAAATAGCAAAACAGAAATTCAGTCAGAAACTCAGTTTTGTTTTTACCAATTTTCCTAGACTAGTCCTTAAACATTACTATGTTTAGACACTTCAATACTAGCTTTGAAATAATATAAAATGCTCAACAGAATTAGCATAAAAAAATATTATAAAATCTCTCTCTACACTGACACTTCAGTCCACGCTCACTTCACATAAGTTTTCACGGTGAGATGGTCACAGAATCGACTTGCAGTCTGCTCGCGACACACTGCAGTATACTGTTGAATTAAGCTGTCATCCTGATGCTAGGGATTGACACAATTGACACCTCACTTCACTTATCTACGGTTAACTATCAATATACACACACATTTAGCGGAACATAAAAAAAGCCAAAAGTTTTTAAAATACCGTTTAATTTAAAAATGTAGTATTTATTCTTATTTAAAATTTAAATGAGATCGCATTTAATATTAATTTTACGAGAAAAATATTTTTTTGTGTAAAATTTACTTTTTTGATTTTTTAAGGTAACCAAGAAAAGTTGAAAAAGCTAATTAAAAAATAATATTTAAAATAAAAATAATACAAATTAATATCGCGTGTTTTCTCCACGTGCTCTTATTAAAGTTTCCACCCGCCTAGACATGCTGAGAATGATTGTTATCAATTGTTTCCTGTGACAGTCTCTGCCATGCCTCAACTACCGCAGTTCACCCACGTTGATAGGAGTTAGGATTTTGTATTTTACTCTTCGTTTCAGCAGGTCCCAAGGTGTTCTATAGGATTCATATCCGGTGATCTCGCCAGCCACCCCATAACTGTGATATTCACATTATTAAGATGTACTTGAGTTGAACGAGCCGTATGCGGCCGAGAATTATCCTGCATCAAAACAAAGTCGTCACCGATAAAGGGGTCAAACAGTACCACATTTTCTTCTCAAATTTCTCTTTTATGACGAGCTGCTGTCAGACTTCCTCCATCGATCACCACCAGGTCCGTACGAGCTCCCAAACATATCCCCCTCCAAACCATTATTGATCCTCCACCATATGCTACTGTAGTTTTAAAATTTGTCTGATTATATCGTTCTCCTTTGTGTCTATATATTCTTTGCCTTCCGTAAACTTGATTTAAAAGAATTCTGCACTTATCACTAAACAATATTTACCCCATTGGTCCGTGGTCCAGAGTCGATGTTCCCGAGCAAAAGTTAGTCTGTTTCTACGATGATGTATCTCAAGTTTTGGAGCCTTGGCGGGCACGTACGAACCAAAACCAGTTTTTTTGAATCTTCGAACCGTACGCTCGCTAACTGTGACACCTCGAACTTCCTCAAGCTCATTTCTGGCTTGGACGGCCGTTAGACGTGGGTTCCTACGTACGCGAAGCTAAATGAAACGATCATCCCTGCCCAAAGTACGTCTTTTTCTGCCTTGTCGCGATCTTCTTACAAAAGCATTAGTCTCCCTGAATCGTTGGATACTGTGATAAATTGTTGAAACAGGTCGGCGAAGAATTCTTGAGATCACTCTGTAGGTTTGATCATTTCTTCTCATCTCAAGTGTGGCAATCTCAGTTGTCCTCAATTCGGGCATAATTAAGTCCTTGACTTTTAAAAAGATTGAAAGTTAAAAAAAAAAACAAATGAAACTGATTTCTAATGAAAATTTTCCGAAATTTTAAACCAAAACCATAAAATGATGAATAGGGGAAATTTGCCCGTAATGATGTAAGTATGAATAAAATTAAAACAATCGCATAAAAGGCGACTTTCAATTGTTTTCTCAATTTTAAATAATTATTTCTAAAATAAAACACATTAACCAGCCAGCAATGTCAAACAAACTAGTTTTTTGAAATTTTTGTTATGTTCCGCTAAATTTGCCGGTGTGTGTTTAATAACTACAAAAACATGATTTTACAGGAGGCAGCGTAGTTTTTGAACGTTTGAATAAAAAACGTGACTTTTATAGTAGATCAAATTGTACAGAACGCTTATGATAGTGATAGTGATTTCAATCAAACATTTCAGAGGCATATAGAATGTAGATTAGAAGTTACTGTTTCAAATTTAACTGATGTTTTTTACTTAACCGTCGCTATGTCTTTACGGTAAGATTTTTACAGAATAGTTGGGCTGTAATTTATCAATGGTGTAGTGTTGGTAACATGGCGTGAATTAGGAAACTATGCAATATCGCTAGATACATTATAATACTGAACAACAATAATTGGAATTGCAGTACTTAATACTGTTCCTGGTTTTATCGTTAGGTAGATACCTACTGCTTTCAGTGACTCAATTATTATGTGTGTTTAGGTGAATGCCCTTTCAACCTGAGTCAGATGCGCTTTGTAATAAACAATATACAGAGGTACAGGATGCTATTATTGAGATTTAGGTATCGAATAAAAAAGTTACCCTATTTGTATGTGTATTTGGTGATTAAAGCGTTATTGAATATTAGCATATTAAATTATACTTTACGAATGTGGTAATGAGCGGATAATAATAATTTTCCTCAATTAGGAAAATACGTGGAAGTGGTTTTGTGTCATTTTGACTGTTTGAATGTACCTATATTCATTTTGAATAGCTAGCGGATGTAGATGGATACAATAGGATTATTTACATAGTTTTGTATGAAAGTCTTTTATCTAAGCTAATCACAATTAACATCTGGTTTACCCCCGGTTTCTAAAAGTCTATGGGATTCAATCTGTTGCTAAATATCATGGCATGTTATTTTTGTTGCATTGTGCGCTTTTATAATTTCTGACTTAACGATATCGTGGCTGCCCACGGCATCATGATGACACAGGGAAGTAAAATGTATGGATATATTTGAAGACGCATTTGAATTTCGTTATAACGTGCACGTATTTCCGTGCCGTGCACCGCCTATGTGACCGAAAGGGTTTTACGTGGTGGAGAGAAATAAGACCACATAAAGTTGTCAACATATAATATATTTTTATAAAAACAAAGAGAAAGAGGGTAGTCAATGATATAAGTGAAAAGAGGTAGGTAGATACATGCTCCGCAAGTGGCACGTCAAAAATTGGCTAATTAGCTAGATTTTCTTTTTCTTGTCTATAGTGTGACATTGTGCCGTTTTTAAAGATCGAATGTTGCTCTTACTCTAAGGTTGAGTAGGTAACCTATCTACGTCGTATGTCTATGGTCACAAGACTCCTTTAATTCCCTTGGGAGTAGCGCAGTACTCTCAGCCTGGTGTGACGATGACCACACCGGGTGTGCCACGCTGCAGACGCCAGGGATGGTGACGGTCAGAGGATGGTCTTGCCAGACCCGCAGCTGCCGTTTACGATAATATCGTCACGTTAGAAATTATAAAAGCGCCCAATGGCTGTCGTTGTTTCGGTCAGCAAATCGCAGCAGTTAACATGAGTTCGAAAGTGTATTAGTTGATTTTTATGTTGATCACTACCTAAAGAACTGGTTGTAAGTAGCACAATGAAACGAAACGATGTTACTGTTATATATTTTTTTGTGCATAAAGGAGGTTTTGGTAGGTAAAATTATTATCATGGGTTGTCCAGCTATCAGTATCACCGGTATCGGTACCGGTATAAAGGGTATCGTATTACCCAGTAACTGGGTTGTGGAAGTCAGATAGGCAGTCGCTACATGTAAAATATTGGTATTCAGCTGCATCAGCCTTTTCCCAACTATGTTGGGGTCGGCTTCCAGTCTAACTACACAAAACAAGAACAGGTTTCCTGTATTTTTTTTGTTATCCCATGGGAATAAGGTGAAAGTTTTTGAATGTCTTGATTGGAACTTGATAATAACATTGCAAAGAAAGAGACATTGCAACAAACATCAAAATCGTGCACTGCGAGTCCCTGTTTCTTCATTGTGTTCATCATCCTACTAATAAGTATTAAAAATGTGAAAGTCTCTATGAGGCTTGATCACGCCTCAACGGCTGAACGGATTTCGAAGAAAGTGACCGCTGCGCTGGCAAAAGCTCGCTCTTCTTTCTAATCGTGACTCAAAAGCTAGTCTATCCTATAAAAACCTTAACTGTAATTTAATGATGCTAGTTTTGTATTTCTACATTATTTTTCTAATCCTATATTCTCCTACCCAGATGACGTCGCCAACATGGTGGTTCTGGTCCTCAACACCCTGTACTTCAAGGGCAGTTGGCGTCACCAGTTTGCGCCCAACGCCACCAAGACTGGACAGTTCTATGTCTCAGCCAAGACCCAGAAGACCATTCCCTTCATGAATGTCAACGATAAGTTTTATTACACGGAGTCAACGAAGTACGATGCTAAGATCTTGAGGATGCCTTATAAGGTGAGCTTTATTATTAAATTAAAATAGCTAGTCTTTAAAAGTTGGAAAATAAATGTCCTTGATAGAGTCCGCATGCAAATATGGCGTTGTAGCATTTCAAAACGGGGCAATATTTCTGCCTTGTTTGAAAAAAGCTCTGTGAGAGACAGGATTAAAATTATCTTAGTAGATAAATCCGAGACATAAAAAGCTGGTACATAAAGGAAAAAAGTGTTGATGAAAAGAGAAAATCAATTAAGTCGATGATACAATAATATATATAGTATGTCCTTTTTCGACATTTGGTCTAGCCGGTTGGTGACACGGTCAGTCCATCTGTACTTTTATAGCTGATGACTGCACGACTAAGTAGGACAATGCCAACCATTGGCATTGTCGTACTTAGCAAATCAAAGGGTTTATCAAATAGCTCTCCTAATCATGGCATACTCTTAAACATTTTTCATCCTTTTCGCAGGGCAACAAATATGCGATGTACATAATAGTGCCCAACTCCCTGATGGGTCTACCCCGCGTGCTGAACGACCTCAGTGACCTTCGTTTGGAACTGAACAACCTTCGAGAGTACCTGGTTGACGTCACTCTGCCCAAGTTCAAGTTCGACTACACCTCACAGTTGGATGGCGTCTTGAAAGAGGTATGCAGCTTGAGCAAAAGCATAGAAACAGAACTTATAAAAATGAAGAATAGAAAAACCGTAGAAAGTATATATGGCTGTATATGTATATGACATGATTATGTAGTCATAATTTCAAGGTTTTTTTCTATGGAGACGACAATTAATTAGTTTATTATTAATAATTGACTGCCTCGTTGGTCTAGTGGTTGCCCCGGACGTCGAGCAGATTCAGAGTCCGGGGTTCGATTCCCAGATCGGGCAAAGTGTTATTGGGCTTTTTCACCAGGACTTTCTCAGTAGCAGCCCGGAGTCTGGATTTGTGCCCGGTTGATGGCAATAAGCTCGAATGGCGATGGCTCGAAGGCTGAATGTTAAATTCTTTTAAGTCACGCCGTCTGGTGTTGGGGATTAGCATCAGTCTGCTTTAAGATTAATTCGTCGAATTCAAGTAAAACCACCGAAAGAAAGTTATACCTACCGCTTCATGATTTTTTTTTTTCTAAAAACTAATTATTCCTTACTTTCGAATCATTTCCGAAAATACAATAATAACACAAAACATAAAATCAATAATAATACCCTTAAATATATAAAACTCTTCATCACGTTCTTCTTTTCTATCTTTAATTAATTATTCTCAATTTATCAGCTGGGTGTCAGAGCAGCATTTGAAGTAACAGCATCCTTCCCTGGTATCGCTCGTGGTCAACTGTTGGACCAGAGACTTATGATTTCCAAGGTGCTGCAGCGATCTGGCATCGAGGTCAATGAACTTGGCAGTGTTGCCTATTCCGCCACTGGTAAGTAAACTTTTAAAAACCCAAGGTTAGCCTGTGGAGAGTGGGTGCAATACTAAGCTAAAATTACTTAAATTTTCGTCCTACAAACTTATGTTTTACATACATACATAATCTTTGGCTTTCTTCCCATGGGGGTAGGCAGAAATTATATAATGCCACCTGCTACGCTCCTTACATACTCTTTTAGCTTCGTTTACGTTCATACGTCTAGTCATATACGCGCGCCCGCCGGTTGCAAGTACTAAGCACGTGACCTTTCTGAAGAACTTCACTATTTAGGTCACTATATGTCCTGTCCTCCTCGTTTGTGTGTTTGCGGACGTAAAGAATAGCACCACCCTATTTCTTCCCGTGGGTGTCGTAAAAAGCGACTAAGGGACTTACTAGAGAATGGGCAGCAGCGTTCTCTATGCATTTTAACACCATACTGAGATCGCCAACCCGCTTGCCAAGCGTGGCGATTATTGCAAACACCCCTTAGGGGGAGGCCTATGTCCAGCAGTGGACGTCTTTCGGCTGAAATGATGATGAATGATGATGTCCTCCTAGGGCGTCCCCTCCCGGCGTTTCCACTCACATCTGCCTAGTACCTTATGTTTTACGATGATGATAAATTGTGTATTATACAATAATCGATATCACCAACACAATAATCTGCTCACAATGGAGCCCTAGCAGGATCTTTGCCACATTTCAAGCTTGTCAAAGACTTAAGTAAGATCGACGCAATACAGGGAAAATAGGCTAGCGTAATGGTGACGACGCTTATGTCCTCCAGTACGATGAATAAGGCTGCGGATGGTTGATGTAGATAGGGTTAGAATAGGTTAGAAAATCTAACAACAGTAACTATAAAATCTGGTCTTCTCCAACAGAAATAGCCCTGGTGAACAAGTTCGGCGAGGACACGGAGGCCAATGCTGAGGTGGTGGCCAACAAGCCATTCCTCTTCTTCATACAGGATGAAGCCACGAGACAGTTGCTCTTCACTGGTCGCGTGGCAGACCCATCCCTTGCTGATGGAGCCTTCAAACTATAATAATTGAATGATTAAGAAAACTTAAGATTAAAAAAGCTTTGTGACTGTAATTTTGATGATAGTGGGTTTGATAAATTATCTCTATTATATCTATTGTAATCATTTTAACTTGCTACAGACACTATCATTAAAAAGAGAAAAAAAACATGGCTTCTGGCTGGTCACAGATATGACAATTGACACTCATCTACATAGGTAGTAATTTTAGATTTAAGAATGAAAAAAAATACGTTTAAGCGTACCTTATGTTAAATGATAATTTGTTTTGGTAACAGCTCACAATAATCTGAGACGAAGAAATACTTGAATAGTGCCATTTGTATGTCGTTGGTTCAATTTAAGAGAGATGTACGCAAATATACGATGATTGTGATAAACTTGAGTTTTATTTTACTTTTTTTGATACAGAAGACTGAGAACTGGGTGTAGTGGTGCAAGTTGTGATAGGCCAAGGTCTGAATCTATTCCAACCGTGGTACAATGTTGGACATAGATCCAGCAATAGACTGCAATTGGCTGAGTTGATTTGTTGAATAATGCTGTCTTCCGGCTAAAGTCTTTAGGCGCTCCCACACCTGGAGCATTTGCTTTTAATGTAATAATCCAAGATTGTAACGGCTAGGGCTTTACAAGTAGATTGCGCAGGCCGTCGCCTGATAGTTAGTGTAGAGAGATAATTCAAACCAGCAGGCTGGGACATATAATTAAAATAGAGGTAGAAGTAACACGGTTAGATTGCTGGTAAAGGTTGCATTACAGACGAAGGTTCCCGGCGAGGGAGCAACTTTTGCCCAGCAGTGACCTGCGATAAGCTTAGTAGATAGCAATCTAAATAAATGATTATGGTATAGATAAGCAAAAGACCGCCAGCAATTGCAGTTAAGCCTTCTTCTGCAGGCTTTGGAACCCACTATTGCCCACACATTTAGTTTTGTGCTTATCTTCTCAACACGCTTTTCTCTATAATGGATAGAAGAACATTGACGATGCCATGCCCTAGTAACAGGAACCCCAAGACGTTAACCACAACGAACAAGCGGAGGGAGGGTGACGTTTGGCGAAATTGAAAGTTGCACAAGTGCGATCATCCCTCACAACGGAGTAGGTAATCTAATTATAATGTAACTTCTGAGTTTCAGTGAGGAAGTCATCAAAAATGAAGTAACGACAACTACATAAGCAAAAGTTTTAAAAATAATATCGGTACCTAAAAACATACATTCCATTTAGAGACACTAAAAAAGATGTAGACAAAATCTTGTCCTGAAAATAACCAAAAAAACCTGAACCTGATTCAAATAAGTAATTAAATTGAACGTAAATACCCTCGGCTATAACTTGTTTGATTTTTTTAATGTAAAGGTCGTGTGTGTTAGTCATCTCTTTGCTTACGTCACACCAGTATCTTGCAGGTTTATATAGGAATCCACATCAGTTTGTTTTTTTGACGACTTGCTTGTGGTCGTCAGTCGCTCGATCAGCATCGTCAACCGGTTTTGTTATTTTATTATGTAAAAACTTTCAAAAAACATCAAAAATGCGTTCCACACTAGCTGCTGGTAAGTCCTTTAAATTTTTTTAAGTAAAAAACTTGAATTTGTTTATTTTTGCGATGTTATTCTCACGTTGTGAGAAATAGAAACATAGTTTATTTGTCAATATATTTAAGTTTATACTTGCCTATGTATTCTCGAATGGCAAACTGAATCGATGCTACTTTTTAATCGAAATTGAGATCAGCAGATATGTGTTTAATAATATACCTCAACCTTGGAACTTTTCCTTGTAATTACATTCCGTAGTATGTATCTAATAAGCTAACGATTTCTTATGGTCACATACTTATATATGTGACCGAAATCTATGATTTCATTATAAAAGATAGGCAATAGGTATTTAATACCTTCGGAACGACTTTTATAATTTTCCTGTGCAATGAAACCGGTATCATTAGTCTATTCGTTTTGTCGTTGATGCAGATTTCATACTATTTATTATGGGTTTGTGAGAAATGTTTTGAATAGAATGTAGACCGTATACCTAAATTCATATCCTGCAAACCAAAAAAACAATGAATGGATTTGATTGAAAGAGTTGGTGAAAGATGACATGGTATTTCATGATGACATGGCGATGTATACTGAGGTGACGGGTGATGAATACTGAGAGATGTATGGGATAAGATATTCTGCGCCAAACTCAAATAAATTGGGCAATACGATTATAATCCATAAGTCATTACAACGAATCCAGCAATATCATAAATATCATAGTAACAAATCCGAACATATCATCGGCATCCCCACTATCATCTTCCCTATCCTCTATATCCTCCCTATCATCTGCATAGGGACTCCTATGAGAGGAGGATGATGATGATATTGCCGGATTTGTAAAGGTTATCCTGGCTCTAAATTGTAAAATTTGCAAAGAAACAAAATCAATATTTATTTTTATTTGCTGTAATGCCAATAAACGCATTTTATTCTTTCTTTCTTTTCTTTTAATATCAATCTGCCTAGCCTTTTCCCAACTATGTTGGGGTCGGCTTCCAGTCTAATCGGATGCAGCTGAATACCAGTAGTTTACATGGAGCGACTGCCTATCTGACCTCCACAAACCAGTAACTGGGTAATACGACCCCCGTAAGTAAAACTGGTTGTCAGACTTTCGGACTTCTGACGATCCGTATGTAACGACTGTCAAAGATCCACGAATGACAGCTGGGACCGAGGCACGGAGGAGTCTCGGTATGTAAAGATGATCACCCATCCACGAATCACCCCCGGCAAGCGTAGCTTGACTGATGGATCGACCCTGTTGTTGTTACTTAGCCACGAGCTCCTCAAAACAAAATCAAAATACAATATTGATGGACACAATGATGATGTAAATTGGCTTCAGCAGAAGCTTCAATATAGGCCAAGCTGGGCATGATAACATATTGTAAAGCTCTGAACATATATATTAGCAAATAGCAATACTGCTGATCCGAAGAATGAAAACCTATTGATATTCATTTTATTGCCCGAGAATCCAAGAATGATAAGAACTCGTTTTGCGTGCATTGATATTTAGAATGTTTGACTTTTATAGGCAATTAGCTGCGCCCCGCGGTTTCACCCGCGTAAGTCTCGATCCCGTGGGAATATTGGGTTAAAAAGCCTATGTCTTAATCCGGGGTGTCAGCTACCTCCATACAAAATTTTATCAAAATTGGTCCAGCCGTTTGAGCGTGAAGAAGTAACAAATACACACAAACACAGTCACAAACTTTCGCCTTTATAATATTAGTGTGATTTTATTTTTACTTCACAAAAATATGACCAGAGACATGTTTATTGACAAACGAAGTCGTTTATTTAGTGTATCAATATCCTCATTACAGTTTTAATCTTCGCTTCACTCCAAAGTTTGGACTGTCTTTCCGGCACTTCAAATTCACGTCTGAACTACTTCGACATCGACCTCCTCCGGTATTGCGCCGAAGGGAAGAGTGGCAACATCATGGTGTCTCCAGCCAGCATTAAGTCAACGCTGGCAATGCTGTTGGAAGGTGCCCGAGGGGTCACTGCTGCAGAAATGCAGACTGCTTTAAGACTGACACCCAATAAAGATGACTATAGGCAACAGTTGAGCGCATTTATGAAGGGTTTGCAGGTAAATTATTGGCAGTTTTAAAAACGTATCCCCCCCTACTCTGAGAACTGTTTTTATGCAGGATATGCAATGGAGAGTGTGCTATTTATAGAATTGTTGCTGGTTATTCCCACACTTGTCTACGCAAAGTATGGTGTAGCAAGAATCTCACAACATGGATTGTAGATCGATCGATATATGCCTAAAAATGGTGTTTAATAAAATACTGAACGCCATTCTGCATTTACCTAAGTAAAGTTTACGATGAAAATGGACAGACGGAGCATGTTGAATGTAAGACTCTTTTCAGGCTACCATCATCAGGAAATTATTTCAGAGTTTTGATCAGATAATAATTTAGCAAACATTTTATAATTTTCTGACACAAATCCAAAATTAATTTCAGGTAAACACAACCAGTGTATGCGTCGAAAACGCAAACGGTTTGTTTGTGTCGAAGAAGCTGCAACTCAAGAAGGAATACGAAATGATGGCGAAGCGCCTCTATTTCTCTGAAGTGAACAACATGGACTTTAATGACCCAAGGACTGCTGCCGACATTATTAACGGTTGGGTGAGCAGCAAGACTAAAGGGCTCATTCCGAATATTATTGAGCAAGGTAATTTTCACTCATTTAACCTAAATTCTGGTTGATATTTCTGCGTTAGGTTTGAGATGGTTTCCTGATCTGCCCATGTGAGGTAAGAACACTGTACTTTGAGTGCTCACATGCCAAAGCTGCTAGATATCGAATTTTTGGAAAAACTATTAAATCTAGTTGAAGAAATGTCTTCAGACGTAGGTTATTAAAACTTATAAACTAAAATAAAGAAGTGCTGAGCCACTAGCGACTTGAAGAGAACGTGCTAATAGAAATAAAACCATGTTAATGATACAAATTTTAATGAGAAAGATATTTCTGTGTCACCACAAATATAAATTTCGCACAAGTATTGATCCCATGGGAACATCGGGATGAAAGTCCTAATATAGGTCATGGTCTATCCATATGCCAAATTTGATCCAAATCCGACAATAACCACGCGTGAAAGACACCAACTCACTTTTGCATTTATAATATTAGTTAGGATTGGATTAAGTCATTATGCTCATCTTTTACTACATTTCAGCACATATCACCCCACAAACGGAGCTGCTAGTGACAAACGCGCTGTACTTCAAGGGCACCTGGTTGCACGAGTTTGAACCTAAGCTGACGCATGCCGACTGTTTCTTCAAAGATGGTGTTTGTAGGAATGTAGCCATGATGGAGTTGGACGCAGAACTCAACTACGCTTATGTGGACAACTTGAGAGCACATGCTTTGGAATTGCCGTACGAGGTAAAAATAAAGGATTTGTTATGTCCTTGGTTTAAACTACAGAGCACGGAGATGCCTCGAAAACCACTGCTAGAGGCGGCATTTTCAACACACTTCATACAAACCAAGATTGTTACCGTACTTACTTTACGACCACAGATTACCAGGGGCCAAAGTCTGCTATTTTTATAAATTCAGTCATTCCAACACTATCCCATTGTCATGCCATTGTCATTTTGCTAAAAGTTCGTAATCTGGTAAATTCATAATGGTCGATCATTGGTCGGTCAATGTTCTCGTAATATAATTGTGTTATTATAACGGCATTGTCGTATTGCCATTATTATAAAACCAATTAGTAGAAATGTCATGCATTTGTCATTATGTACGAGATTACCAATTTAAGCAATTTCTTTCAATGTAGTGTCAGTGGCCGACCATTGGAAAGTCATAATGACGCCATTATAATAGTAGATTACCAAACGTGTCAAAATCAACAATTATGAAATCAATGATCGACCATTCTGACACTATTGTAATAGCAGACTTGGGGCCCAGATTAATCACTCCATACAAATTTGTCAATACCTATCTACTGCTATGATAATTAATAGCATACTTAGTGAGCGAATTCTGGGAAATTTTCAAAAAGGATTTTCTCGAATTCCATTAATTTTTGCCTAGGTTTTATGGTGTGCTTAATTGCTGCAAATGGTTGCTACAAGTTAGCCTGTAGATATAGAAGCAGCAGATAAAACATATTACAAAAACGGATTCTTTGACGTCGGTCATGTCATTTAGCTATAAAACCGATTCTACTTTTCTACTATCTATCTTAGAATAGAAACCATAAATGCTGAACATTATTTAATTTGGTTCGCTTACGAAAATCTTAATGTTAAGGTGAATCCCACAGCTGTGGCTCGCAAAATTCAAATTTTACTACGTTTCTTTGCAATTTGCAGGTCAGTGTCAGGTTGTATATTGATCAAAATATAATTATGATTCGCGACTTAACAGACTGTATTTACAGAATTATAATCATTAGAATCATTAATACATCTCTCTAAGTTTGATTTGTTCCCCAATGTCATGATTTCATGAAAAAGTCATTCAATGTAACAAATCTAACTTAGAGTGAAGTATTATGAGCATTACTCACAAAGTTTATGAATGAATTGAATGCACTCTTGGAAGAAATTCACAGTCAAAATATACATTACGCCATAAAAATAGGTTAAACTTACCAAGCTCTAAGCTAAAAATGCATTCAACATGTACAGACGCTAGCAGGTCAAGCTACCCGAAACTGTCAAATTTTCCCAATCAACCTTGAACCTTATGCTTTAACGATAAAGATGAAATCTTTTAATGAAATTTGACAGATCGTAGTAGCTTGATATGCTGGCGTCTGTACACTAGTCATGTCAATTAAAATATATAATAAACTAGCTTCTGCCCCCGACTTCGGTCGCGTGGAAGTCATAGTCGTACCACAGGTTTGCAAAGCAGTCGTCGGACCACTAAGCTATTGGCTTTGTTGAAAGTTGACTTAAATAGCCGTTCATAAATATGTCATGATTGACTGCTTAGCTCCTTAAAGGTATAGCGTGATCATAATTATTTAAAAGGTTATATCTGCAACTACCGGCAACTTTGTAACCCTAAGGCTCGTTTTTTTACAATTTAATGTGAACTATAGAAAAATACGAACATAATTTTATGTTGCTCGTCCCCCATAGCAAATAGCGTGATAATTTATACCCTAAAGACCAGACCAGACTTATAGCGAATATCCATGCAAAATTTTAACAAAATCTATCCGGGATTATTTGCGTGACATACATTCAGACAAACATAAAAATTCTAACTACTATAATTTCGGCATAAGAATCATTCCCAGACCTCGTAGCAATATTTTTTTTAAATAAGTATTCATGTACCTACAGTTTTGTCTCCACTACAATTTTATTATGTTACTAGTGATTTCTGACATTCTAAGAAGAAAATTAGGACGACAAATAATTTAGAACGACTTGTATGGGTATATTGTTATGACCTGTATTGACTTGAATAATTTGTTCCTTTTGTTCATAGAATTCTTAAAACTCCTTTTTTTATGAATTTATCTATAGTGGTATATTACTGTATAACTGACTAACGACCATTAAATATTTGCATGCCATCAGTGCACGGCGGAATATGGTTTTGCACTGAATTTTATTCGTAACATCTTTTGTAATACTCACCACATTTTATGTAGATAAACGATTTTTATTTGGATGGGAAAAATTTATTGCTATTAATTTCTGACTTTTGTAGCGGTAAGTCTATTCATTATAAAACACCGGTCAAGTCGTGTCGTTGGAAATTTACGTTGGCGTTGGCGCCATCTTGAATTTTGATTTTGACCCCAGTTTTGTTATCAGAGATCTCGAAAAACCATGAAAACGACACCCATGACGAAAAATTGGCAAATTACTAGTGGCGCCATCTTGAATTTTGATTTTGACCCCTTTAGCGTTGTCACGAGTGAATTGGTCGGGCGCGCAGTGCGTCGGCGGCGGGAGTCGCGAACGCGTTTCGTGAGTTGTCATTCATATAAATACAGAGAATTCAGCCCGCGCGCCGTACTGCCAGTTCTGACCCGCGCCCGACCCACACCCGCTGCCTGTGTGTGTTCAGCTTAACTCTCCCCTAAAAAACAGGATTTATTAGCATCAAAATATTTTTTTGTGAAAATTGCCCATTTTCTTGCTACAGATGTTCTATGTCACGAAGTACGTTTGGCTATGAATGTTGTCAAGCGTGCACATGCACATTGTTTTTGTGTGCGTAACCTCGAGAGCGCTCAGTGTCGATCGGGACACGGTCCGGATCAGTAGTGGTTTTTAGTTCGCGCCAAATTGTTTCACGGAGTAAGGTCAGCATGGCAACAAAACGAAGAAGAGTTGTCCATATTGAGGTAATATTTATTTATACGTTTTCAATTAAAATGTTATACAAAGATACTTAATATAGCAATAGAAGTATTTATAAAATGAATGTTTTTTTGTGTTATAAAATGTTTATATTACTTAATTATTTTGATTACATTTTGTTTTAGGGTCGAAACATGATAGCTAGTGTTTATCATTTTCTGCGAGAAGAATATGAATTTACAAAATCATTAATGGAACTCAACTGTGATTTGTCTCATTTACGAGACATTACACGCCGTACAGCTGAAGCTACGGGTGTGAGCCAAAAAACAGTTCAAAGAATATTAAAAGAAGAGAAGGAATTCCCATCCACTTCATCAAAATTCACTTCACCTATGAAGAAAAGGAGAAAGCGAGATAATAAAGTGGATATAGATAATTTTACAGCCGATGTGGTTCGCAGTACTGTACAAGATTTCCATATTGTCCATAAAGAAATTCCAACATTTTCACATTCAATGCTGTTCGTTAAGAACAGCATTGAATGAAAAAATCGGATTCGAAGGTTGTTTAGAAACTGTTCGCAAGTTACTGTTGAAATTAGGTTACAAGTGGCGCAAAACAGAGAACAACCGTAAAGTCTTGACGGAGCGTCATGATATACAAATGTGGCGTTTAAAATATTAAAAAAAAATAACAGAGTACCGCTCTCAAAGTCGGCCCATTGTCTACACCGATGAGAGCTACGTCCTTTCGACACACGTGCGAAACAACACCTGGGCAAAAAAAAAAGGAAAGAACTCCGTTTTAAAAAAAAAATAGCACAGGCACTCGCTTTATTTTAGTGCACGCGGGAACCAAGGATGGTTTTATTGAAAATGCTTCCTTGGTTTATAAGGCCAACTCAACAGCTGGTGATTATCATTCAAATATGAGCTATGATAACTATGTAAAATGGCTAAATGAAAAGTTGCTACCCAATTTACTTCCGCGCTCTGTCATTGTCTTAGACAATGCATCTTATCACAACACACGGGCTGAACGACTACCGACGCAATCTACAAAGAAAGCCGATATGCAGCAAAGGCTCAGGGATAAGGGTATAGCATTTGATGAATCTCTTCTTAAATTGGAATTGTACGATACAATAAAGAAGTACAAAGCCCAACACGTAATCTACAAGATTGACGATTTTATAAAAAGCAAGGGTTTTGATGTCTTACGCCTTCCCCCTTATCACCCAGAATTAAATGCGATTGAAAATATTTGGGGGATCGTTAAAAATTATGTCGCATCTAAAAATATCGAGCAAAACATGACGAATACGGAAAGACTGATCAATGAAAGTTTGGGCCAAGTTAGCAGTGAAACGTGGCAAAAAACTTGTGCTCATGTTGAAAAAATTGAAAAAGACTACTTGAAATATTTTGATCTCGATTTTGAATTTATAATCAATGTACAAGATGATTCTGACGACAGCAAAACGGAATCGGAAATCGAAAATTTATCTGATAGTGATTGAAAATACTGAATAGTCCTACTTGTTTCGTTTCCATTCTGTAACACCAATGCTTAATTAAATGCCTACATATTCTTAATATTTTTGTATTTATTGCAACCTAATCTAATTTATTTACAAAATGTATATACTTTTAAAACCAAAATTTTATTTAGATTATTAAATCTCGACTTGAATATATATCAGATTTTTTTGCTAACGTTACCTACTTTTACACACACAAGCGCGCTTGTCGGGATACGTCACTACTACAATCAAAGCCGAACGGACTTCGTGAAATAGAATATCTGTAACTGTAATTTTTTTTCAAAATCTGTGTATGCAGAACAAAATGTCTCAAAAAGTTAAGGACAGTCTCCTAAGACTGATTTCGTGTAGCTATAACGGTTAAGATACCCTTAATTCCCCATCTTGAAAATTCAGCCTGTCATCATGATTGACTGCTTATCCCCATAAAGATGATATTATTTAAAGGGTTAAATCTTTAACTATCTGCAATGTTCTAACCGTTTGGCTCGTCTAACCATAGAGGAATACAAACATAATGCAATATTGCTCATCCCCCATAGTAAATAGTGTGATAATATATAGCCTGCCGGCTGACCAGACATTAGGGAATTTGTATACAGAATTAGGACAGACTCTATCCGGTAGAATTTGCGTGAATTCTGTTTTATGAGGTATTTCTTTCCGACTTGCAAGACAAAAATTGTAATAGCTTGGCTAATATGCTTGATATAAATATAATTTATAGCACTCAGGAATAATGTAGCTTTATGCCAGTGAAAAAAATTGTAGAATTGGATAATTAATTCCGGAGATTATTACCCCGTACATAAAAACAAACAAACAAACTTACAAACAAATTTTACCTCTATAAAATATCAGTATAGATTGAATATTGAAATTCCAGTTGTTTTTGTCCCAATGTTACGAGTGGAATTATACTTTCAAGGTAGTCCTCTTTTTATTTGTGAATAATAAATTGTTCAATTACAATTATTATTATGCATCATATGCATGCAATGTATGTTAGAAACTAAAGGTCAAAGCATACCTTAGTTTAGAATTGTATCTAGAAATGTTTTGGGTATTATTTCTAAGAACCAAATTCATGTGGGTTCTCCGCAGTTGCAATAACGCTTTAGTAACCCAGGAATTCTTGCGTCAATTGTATCGTTTAAGGCGCAGATATGATTTTAGTGACTTTTAAGTTTTAAATCTGTTATTAAGTCTGCAAGTAAGTTATGCAAAAAATGTATGTTAAACTAGAACGCATACACATCAATTTTATATGTGAATATTTAATAATTGTAGCAAAATACTTTATGAAATAAATTGAGGAAGAAATGTCTACCCAAAGCATAAAAAACGATATTACTTTCAAACTACGTAAGATATTTCCATGCTTTTTTTTTGTATGAATAGACTGTTTTATTATCTATAATTCTATCTGTGTGTTTTTTCAAATATTCATATTTTTGTTACTTAAAATAAATATTCCTTATTTTATTTTATTTTATTGGGACATAAAACAGTTACACGTTAAAATTTTAGTAGATAACAAACTAGGGTAGTAGAGGTAAACATGTAACCTACACCAATGTCCGCGGAATAAACTATTATGGAGAAATTAAACAAAACCAAAGACGCATCTACTGGAGGCGAAATAGGTTAGGAAGAATTCATAAATTATTGTGCAAGCAAATGAACAGCCATTCATTTAAATTTTGTTTGGGATAGTGAAAATATATCAAGATCGAAAAAGTGTGTGTTATATATTTCTAAGAGACATGCCATGCAGCATCACAGCCATAAGTAGGGTTCGCCTGGACTCCAAGCCCAGGAGATTATATGCTTTTAGTAATTGTGCGTACGATAGTTTAGAACGGTGGCATTTATAGTGAATGGAGCGTAAAAATTTTTTTTGGACTATTTCAATCCTTTGCTTATATTTATCATATAAAGGACACCATATTGGGGCTGCGTATTCCAATTGGGAGCGTATTAAGGTTGTTGAAATTAGTTGAGGAGCGCATAACGAAACCATACATACTATAGGCTTTGTTAATAATGTTGTCAATGTGAAGGTTGAAATGCAATTTTGAGTCAAGTGTAACTCCTAAATCACGAATATGGTCAACTTTTTAAAGAATAGTGCCTTGTAAAGTGTAACAGTATTTAATTAGATTTTTGTTTTTTGTGAAAGATATTACATGGCACTTAGGTAAGCTAAGGTAAGTTTATTATCTGAACAATAATTGGAAAGTCTGTTGAAGTCTTCCTGAAGGAGCAAGCAGTCTTCTGTGTTTTTGCACGACTTATAAATTTTAATGCCATCGGCATACATTAAGAAATGGGAGTTAATAAAGCAGCGTTTTATGTCGTTTACGAACAAAATGAAAAGCACAGGCCCCAAATTGGGCCCTGAGGCACCCCAGAAGTAACGACCACGGAATCCGATTGAAAGCCGTTGATAGCCACTTTTTGAGTTCTGTTGTAAATGTAGGACATGAACCACCGCAATAAGTTACCCAATGTTTGCATTTGGAAACAACAGCATAGACGAGAAATGCAGCTTTTTGATTCTATTTCGATATGTTTCGTAAAGAACAGACTGATTTTTATGAACAATAAATAGGCGATCTTGTCCAGAAGCAGCTTCTGATCCATCTTGTCAAATGCTTTTTGGAAGTCGGTGTACACAGTGTCAACTTGGGTTTGATTATCCATGTTCTCAAATAAATGGTTTGTAAATAACATAAGGTTAGTGGTAGTAGAGCGGCGTTTAACGAATTCGTGTTGTTCGGGAATTATAAGGTGGTGAATGTGAGAGTATAACTTGTCGTGCACTAGTCTCTCAAAGAGCTTTGACAAGGCGGGCAACAAGCAGATGGGACGGTAATTCTGTATGTTGTTTATGTCGCCATTTTTGTGTATGGGCGTGATGTGTGCGCGCTTCCTTATGAAAGTTAATGGTGACGCGGCGTGAGCGCGACGCGCATTTGTATGACCAAGGTCAACGGCGACTATCTGACCCTTAAATCATGTTACTCATAATAATATACCTGCTAAAAAAAATATTTCAGACCATTCGTGACAACGCACAGATGATTCAACTTGTCCAATTTCACATTAATCCTAATTGAAGACTGATTCATTTATTACTACAGTTGTGCTTCAAACCATAACATTTTTCTGAGCTCAGGGTATCCCTTACGACGATGCTATTTACGTTTTCATTTTATAAAAAGAAATTAACTTCTTTGCAGGGTAACCGTTACTCAATGATTCTGCTAGTGCCCCAAGACCGTGACGCTGGGGTGGCTCTAATCCGTGACCTGCCCTACATTGGGCTGCTGCAGATATCCCAGCTGCTGCAGCCAACTGAGGTCATCCTTACCATGCCCAAGTTCACTGTTGAATACAGTGGTGATATGGTAGCAGTGCTGAAAAATGTAAGTATTTTTCTAAAACGTAAACTTCGAGGAAGGAAGTAACATAGAGTGGATAATACCTCCTATAACATCCTGGAATAATTATAATGACGTTTAAATCCCGGGATTTATTTATTGGACTTTATTTATAGTTACAAATTATTGATTTGAAAAATAATATCATATTTAGTTGTGTGCAGACAAAATAATAGAAACCGCCACCGCTACGTGTTCCTGGGCACGAATAACCAAATATGTGTACAACAAAATTTATGTAGATATGTATTCGAAGCACAAGTTTTAATAAACCAGCCAACTTAATTTGATTTTATCTGCATCAAACAATACACTTGAATTTGACACAATAGTACGTAACCCTAAATGTTATATTATATAATATTCTTCAAATCAATTATTTGTAACTATAAATAAAGTCCAATAAATAATTCTTTTTTTTTTAGTTCGTAAATAAAATTTTAATGTTATTATAATTATTCCGAGATTTTTTTTAGGTAAATAAGCTCAACCTATTCCGATCTCTGGTGATGATGGCCAACAGCTACATCGACACCAGTACAGAGCTCACAAAAAAAAACCGGCCAAGTGCATGTCAGACCACGCATAACGATGGCTTCTGTAGTTGGGATGATTTTATCCCAAGATCAAACTTAACATTGTAGTTGAAAAACATGATCCGCCATACATTTGAAATTACATTTTTAACTGCAAATGTAAGTTGCGAGTGTTTTAATATGTTATTTTAAGATCCCAGACTTCTTATAAGTTTTACTGTAATATACATATGCAATGAACTATTTTCTGTATTTTTTTTTAATTTTAGGCTCAGTAGTTTCGGAAAAAGGGTGGGATTGATCAATTTTCCAACTATTTTCTTAAATAAATTCAAAAGTATTGTTTTAAAATTATAAAAAAAATATATATATGAAATCCTTACAACAAACCCTTTCATTTGATAGGTACACGGTACAGTTTGTAAAACATTTTTTTTTCTAATTTGCCCTTAAAAGTAACCTCCTCAAAATTCATTTATTTACGTACCTAACTCGTCCATGTTTGGGTCACAGAAGTTCATCATATGATTACCAAATTTCAACTTAATCGGTCCTGTGATTCGGAGCTAATCGGCTGTGACAGACGGACAGAGACAGACAGACACCAGAGTGATCCTATAACGGTTCGGTTTTTGCCTTTTGAGGTAGCTACTGAACCCTAAAACTTGCTCAAAATTTAAACAACTCGTTTTCTGTAGCCGCGCTTATAAGCTTCCGACCATTTACACCCTTTTCAACCTAAAAAGGAAACAACAGCATAGACGAGAAATGCAGCTTTTTGATTCTATTTCGATATGTTTCGTAAAGAACAGACTGATTTTTATGAACAATAAATTGAATCAGAAATTACATGTTATAAAAAAAAATTAAAAAAATTACATACGGAAAAAACATTAAATATTGGGTACAACAATGCATAAATTCAACAAGTATATGAATTTTGTTATACAGATCTTCAACAGCGACACATATTCAACAAGAAACGTTGGGACTGTGCTTCACAATATTCAAATTAGGCTGTACCTTGTAACGTTTAATGTCTTGTCTACGTGTGCCTTCTCTAATCTGTCGTTCTTCTGTTGTCTCACATTCATGTATATATTAGGCCATGTTACTTAGAAGTACTAATACATAAATGCTCGGCACTGTAAGTATATTCAGATTTATAAAATGTTAACGGCAACTCTCTCTTTGCGGGATACGGACTAATGTGCGAATCACTCGTTTTTGTACAAAAGCTCTTTTGATATTACAGTCATAACTTTTTCCCCAAGACAATCAATCAATTAATCAATCATTTATAAAAAAAAACATTGTTATATCTAATTTTTGATTCTACCAACGCGAAATATACATACCATTTTCAATTGCTCAATTCTAATTTCTATTCTAAGTGCCCTTAAAGCATAACATGCGGAACATACCGATGCATATATAGCATTTAATTTTGTTTTCAAATTCAACTGTTCGTCTATATGTATTCCTAAGAATGTAAGTTCCTTGACGAGGACAATTTTGTCGTCATTCAAAACAACCTCTAAATTGTCCTTATTACGGGCTGTCGTTCTAAATAAGATTGCATCTTTGTTTGTAAGTAATGATCATCTAAACCAGTGGTTCTCAAACTTTTTTGGACACGGAACCCTTTTCGAAAACGAAATATTTGACGGAGCCCTAAAGTAATCAAAAATGGTTTTATGTGTATTCTTCATTAATAATCATATTACCTACTTGACATTAAAATTTACATATTTTTTACTTTTGTTGAAATATTTAGATTGATATTATGTTACTCAGGTACCAGAGTAAAATAAAATATAGTAGGTAGACACTCCTTTAGTATTATTTTTTATTCTGACCAGTATTTTTGCGGAACCCCCACAGAGGCTTTGCGGAACCCTAGGGTTCCGCGGAACACACTTTGAGTATGGCTGATCTAAACATTAATATGTATTAATTCTTATCTTCTTATTAACCTTTCAGATGCGCATCACAACTCTATTCTCTCCTGCCGCAAACCTTTCAGGCATCTTCGCAGACCCCATAGCCTCAGGCCACCTGAACAGCATCTTCCACAAAGTGTACATGCAAGTTGACGAGAAAGGCACAGTGGCCGCCGCAGCCACTGCCGGCATGGTTATTCCTCTGATCAACAGCTTCGTCAACCTGAGAGTTGACAGACCCTTCCTTTTCTTCATTTGGGATAATGAAAAAGGAGTAGTGCTCTTTGAAGGAAAGATTGAGGAGCCAACTGAGTTTGTTGATATCCATAATAAGTTTGGTAACTATGTGAAATCATTTTATTTTTTATAATTTATTTAAATTTTGTATAATACGAGTATATCACGCAACAAACTATTTACACTAGGTACTAAGTTATATGACTAACTAACTAAATTAAAAAAAAAAAACAAAAGTCCGCAGTACTCGTCCGCATCGCTATCATCCGGAAACGTACCCAGAAGACTGGCAGCATTGCCTCGTTGAATGGCAATGTTAATTCTTTGGCCAAATAACGAGCCAACCCTCTGGTCACGTGAGACATTTATTTATTTTTATTTTAGCATATTATCGATTTTACTTATATTAAAGTTGTTCAAAGTTAAGTGATGCCGGTTATAAATTAGTGAATCGTGAATGAAAAGTATCACTAATAAGTAGTCCTAATTAATACGTTTCACCAATCTATACCCGGCTACTAATTAACTTCTGCTTAAGAGCTGGTAGTCTAAATCAAATTTCGAACGCAAGCTCCACCCCTCGCTTCCCGCCACTCCGTTATGTACTAAACGCTAATACATCAGTATTAAAGTTGAATATCGCGTGCGCTCTTTGATCGTGTTCGAGCACGAAATTAAATAGCAAATGTCTTGATTCTTTTTTCGCTTGTAACTAAAAAAATAATTGATCTAGAGAAAAAATATCTTGTGTCGGGATAATAAACTATATTTCTTGCTGTGAATATTTATTTTAGACATACAAACTAAACAATCTTGTTTGTATTTTATAATTATGCTTAAAAAATACATGATTTTCGAATAAAAAAAATATTGAGAGAAAATATTACAATTACGTAACTGTCTTCAACATGGAAAGAAAAAGATCCAATAAATCGTATACTAAAGTTTAATTATGCTCGTATGTGTGACTGTTTCAAAATATTCATGCAAATTAATATAAAAATAGGGAGACTTAACCATATACATTAATTAAGCAAAGTTTTTATGTAAGAGGGTTGAGTTTTCTTTATAAGTCTCGATTTAGAAAAGATAAAACAAATTATTGGAGTATTATAAAGGACTTACTAAGTATTGAAAACAGGACCAGTTTATGGATGTTCTGTTTAATTAAGAATATTGTATCTTCATTAAGTATTGTACACCATCACCATCTGCCTAGCCTTTTCCCAACTATGCTGGGGTCGCCTTCCAGTCTAACCGGATGCAGCTGAATACCAGTATTTTAAATGAAGCGACTGCCTATCTGACCTCCACAATCCAGTTCCTGGGTAACACGATCCTCTTGGTAAGATTGGTTGTCAGACTTTCGGGCTTTTGACGACCCGTAACGACTATCAAAAATCCACGAATGACAGCCGGGACCAACGGATTATCGTGCTTTCCGAGGCACGGAAGTATTCCAGACCATCCCAGGATTAAATTCGTATTAACTTATATGTCCAGGTATAAGTACATGTTTCAAAACAAACGTTTTTATTTCAGGTCAGGAGACTGTTAAACCTCAGCCGATCCCAAATCCGACTCCAGGACCTTATAACCAGTCGATTCCTATTCAACAGCAAGTTCCGATCCAGCCCATCGTAAACCAACCTGTCAGCAGTCATCCGATTCCGCCAACGAACCAACCAACCGCTCAGCCGATTAAACCAATTGTTAATCAACCCGTCAACGGCCAGCCGATCCAGCCAACAAACCAACCAATTCAACCTTCAAACCAACCGATTCAACCTACAAACCAACCGATTACGACCCAGACGGTTACGGAGACATCTAAAACCAGCCCCCCAATTTCTAGAAAAAGTGAAAAAAGCTGGTGGCAAACAGTTTTCGGTTGAGTTATTCAATTCTGTAGCGTAAGATTATTCTTTTTAAGTTTAATTTTTTTGATGTGATTTTGAATAGGAAATAAAATATTTAAAGGACATAATAGTTTTTTCTCAAAAATGGAAATCCGAGCATTATTTTGACAACCTTCTTCGAGATAAACAGGTAGTAATCGAAAATGCTGTATTGGTTACGTATTGCCTTTTCCCTAACTAGACCTTAAAAGCCATCAAAGCAGTGTTCAATTGAACGCACGGTTACATGAGCCGTTCGCGTTTCGGGACGACATCGGCACTGTCGCCTACTGAACACGGAAAAGGAAATATTGCGTACTGGTCAAATACATGCGACCAATGGCCGGCAATGTAATATATGAAAATCCTTATCAGTCGTGTTTAGCGGCCGAATAAATGACTATGAAAAAAAAAAGAAAACCGAAAACTCATATCTATCGTGTAATTTTAAAATGGAATCTCATGGTTGCACAGTTTTTCATTAATGCACTGTTTTTTATTTTTTAAATGTTCCAAGTAAAAGTGCAAATTTCACCTTTAATAACTGCACATTTAATAATTTATTAAGCTTTAAATGTTTGAGGAGAAGATGAATTAAACTTTGTTTTCATTAACTTGAGTTATTATTTTGAGTAGGTACCTATATTTTATCACGGTAGGTTGATTGGGAGTTGAAAGAAAAGTAGATTACGCACCTTTCTAAAGTGAGTAATTAATGCACTCGTCTTAATTTAGTGCATTCGCGTGCGCTCGGGCACCAACATAACACTCGTGAAAATAACTCACTTTGCGCTCAATGCTACAATCTAAAATTGTTGGCCGAACCAGATTTTCAAAAAAAAACAACCGACTTCAAAAAAAAAACACTACAAACTGAAAAATAACTTTAATTTCGGAAGTCGGTGGCAAAAACTAAAATACAGATCCAAACACACCGACTTCCGAAATTAAAGTTATTTTTCAGTTTGTAGTGTTTTTTTTTGAAGTCGGTTGTTTTTTTTTTGTAAAAAGTTTTTTATTATTTATCTCAGCTATTTGTTTTTACTGAATTAGGATTAAAGTAAGTAATTAGTTATTGTAAGAAAAACAGAAAGTAACTTGTCAATGCCAACATCATCTGCCTAGCTATGTTGGGGTCGGCTTCCAGTCTTAGCGGATGCACCTGAATACCAGTATTTTACATGGAGCGGCTGCCTATCTGACCTCCACAACCCAGTTACTGGGTAACACGATATCCCTTGGTAAGACTGGGTGTCAGACATTTTGGGCTTCTGACGACCCGTTAATGCCAACATGAAACAAAATTAAGTCCGTTATTCATGAGAGAGTATTTTTAAAAAACACGTTATATGTGGTAAACAAATGTTTTACGAGTAGTACCTACCTAATTTTAGCGTATTTTACACGTGAATACGTAAATATATTCCATTGATTTATAAATGATAAATGATGATAAATGATTTTTATTTCTGTAAGTAGGTTTGTACAAACACTTTTACACGTCAGTCATATTTTTAAAACTAGATGAGGTCGGCGTTTCCAATCTGACTACTCTGAGAAGAAAGGCCGAAACAAACTCAGAGGTCACAGTCTCTTTTAAAGTCCAGACATAATCTTGGTCAGATCATGTGAAGGCCATGTAGATTGGTGTCTGAAATGGTCTTTTGAGGAAAGAACCACACAGATTGAGTGTACCTGACCAGTCAGTGCACGCATTTGTCAGTAATCGTGCAGCTCTACTCAGAACTTACGGAGCTCAACGATGCGACGATCAATACCAAAGAAAGGACGTTTGGGTAGGCCGCTTAAATGACTCTAACTGCCAGACCATGATTAACACTAAGTGAGAATAAAAGTCAAAGTGAAAATAAAAATACAAGAGCAATAACCCACATAGTCTTCACATTCACAATAATTAAAATAATATAATACTTTACAAGTAAATAATCATGTCATTACGTATATATTACGTTACGTATATAAAATAATAAAAGTTAGCAAAAAAAAACAACAAACAATGAAAATAAACCACTTCAATAAGTAAAAATTGGAGCAGCTCAATCCCAAGCCTTTTTGTCCTCAATATAATATTTAACGGTATAAAAAGCTTTCTGACACAACTTACGTGAATTTATTAAGGCTTAGATCTTGAACGTGGCTTGGAAGTTTATTATAAAAGCGTATACATTGACATCGGAACGAGCCACCTATTTTCTTGAGCCTTGTTGTACTCGTAGGTACAACAAATTTATGTTTGTTTCTAGTATTTATATTATGGATATCACTGTATTTTTTAAACAATTTTATATTTTTATGGGCATATAAAAGATTTTAAAAAATATACTGAGAAGGTACAGTCATTACATTAATCTCCTTAAATTTCTCTCGGAGAGAGTGTCTTGGACTTAATTTATAAACTGATCGTACAGCTCTTTTCTGCAAAACAAAGATAGTCTGAATGTCGGCGGCATTTCCCAACAACAGAATACCGTACGACATTACACTATGAAAATAGGCAAAGTACACTAAACGGGCTGTCTCTATGTCAGTTAAATTACGAATTTTTCTAACGGCATATGCTGCGGAGCTTAGCTTTTTAGACAGTTTATCTATATGTGGGCCCCACTGAAGCTTAGCATCCAAAGTTAAGCCCAAGAATACTGTGCTTTCTTCAGGATTCAATTCTTCGCCCTTTATCAACACATCAGTTTTCACCTGCCTAACGTGTTGTTATATTATAGGACATAATAATAATATAGTTATCGTTCACACACTTTAAGAGGCTATTACGCGATAAAATGGTACAGACGCCAGCTCATTAAGCTACTACAATCTGTTAAAATATTTTCAACTTTATCGTTAAAGCATAAGGTTCAAGGTTGATTGGGAAAATTTGACGAGCTGGTCAAGTTACCCGAATCTGTCAAATTTTCTGTACGTCAAAAACATCGGAAGCTATTTTTAAGTATTGTTTTTTTTTTTAGGATATTGTTCCGTAAGCTTAGAAGGATTAATTAATAAATCCATAGTAATTTAAATCTTAATTTTAAAAACCCGCTATCCTGAAAATTACCAGTAACCAGAGGGCAGAAACTGCATATGTCCGTTACAGTTATTTTAAATTAAAATTCATTTATTTCATGTACAGACGCCAGCAGGTCAAGCTACCCGAAACTGTCAAATTTTCGCAATCAACCTTGAACCTTATGCTTTGACGATAAAGTTGAAAATCTTTTAAAGAAATTTGACAGATTGTAGTAGCTTGATGTGCTGGCGTCTGTACCACATAACCCATAATTGAAAACATCTTAAAATGATTTAATAATAAACACAAAATCACACTAATATTATAAAGGCGGAAGTTTGTGAGTGTGTGTGTATGTTTGTTACTTCTTCACGCTCAAACGGCTGGACCAATTTTGATAAAATTTTGTATGGAGATAGCTGACACCCTGGATTAAGACATAGGTTACTTTTTATCTCGAAAAAAAAAAAAAGTTTTCCCGTGGGATGAGCAAGGAATTGAAATACATTTTTGCCCTTTTACGTTTAATCTGGTATTTGGTAGTATGCTTTTTGCAATAAACATGCATTTTTTCCCCGCATTATATGCATTTTGCAACTTATAATACGCAAGATTGATGATAACTTTATTTTTCTAAAAAATCAGGTAGATGGTGCTGCTCAGTCTTAAAACACGCAGTCGTGTTTCAATTAACTACTCGGTGATAGATTCGACCTAGATTCTGGATCATGCTATGGTTTCGTTCGCACTATGTATTTATTATTACACCATATATTCACGCTATGTATTCTATCGCAGCGATTCTTATGAACTTTCACTTCAAAAATAATAAAATAAAATTGTTTTGTAGTATTTAGCAGTCTAATTATATCCAACCTCAGAGTAAATTATTTTATCATCACACTAATATTAAGGCGAAAGTTTGTGAGTGTGTGTGTATGTTTGTTACTTCTTCACGCCAATCGGCTGGATCAATTTTGATAAAATTTTGTATGGAGGTAGCTGACACCCTGGATTAACATATAGGTTACTTTTTATCCCGATATATCGAGACTTACGCGGGTGAAACCGCGTGGCGCAGCTAGTCACTCATAAATGAATACAAACGGATATATACATTACAAATACAACATCAACACACAATTAATTACATAAATCAAATTCATATTCAATCACAATTAGCTCATATTCATTACAGTAGGTAGTCTCTTACGTGCGACACTATAAGTAACTTGTCTTTCACAGAAGTGTCACACATAAGGACAGTCCAACCTATTTGCGATCATATTCAGAACGATATTGGAGCTGGGCCCGCACTCTGCGCACAAGAGACGCGCAGCGCTTCCGCATCGTCGCATGAAAACAGTCCGTGCGCGCCCATGGAATATACCCGAAGCGCTGCAGTAGCGAGGTAGACCCTACGTCGCTCTGAAAGTGTTGTTAAATAGAATGCGGAGGGTGCTGTAGCTTTTCTGCGTGGAATTAGCCCACAGGCTGCAGGTGTACATGGACGTGCAATATGATCGGAACAGAGTTATTTTCACGCCATCCGAGCAACGCGCGAACCTGCGGCCCAGCATATAGACAAAGACTATGTACTGACTTTTCTTAATATTATAAACAAGTCCATGTTTAAGGCGCTGACAAGAGTCTTAAACAAAAAAATTGCCAAATCTATATTGTTTATGGTAGCGGAAAAAAATTATGTTATTCTTGAACATATTTCTCAGAACTTGGTTGTTACAAAAACACGTTTAGATAAAAAAAACTCGATGCAAAATAACGGTAAACTAACCTTTTACTTTGAGTTCCAATCCAAAATATCTGTATAAAATATCAATGTACGGTTGGTACCTATTTAATTAATAACAATGAACGTCTTATTTGAATGCAGAACTTGGTTGTTTTTTACTTTCGATTACTCAACTCATTTTTGAATAAATAGATAATTGCTTCATAATTTGTATTAAATTACAAGCGTTGTGTCATCTCGCTTCTCTTTCTTTTGTATGCAGTCTGACAGTGACCGCGGGTTAGCTGTTGTCAGCGTTTTGACAGCGTAATCCTCACATGTCACTATCAACCTCCTTAGGCCACAAATCGACGCGCTCAGCAAAACCATTTTTTTTTTTTTTTGGGTGGGAAATTATCAAATTACTTCTCCCGCTCTGGGCGGAGTGAGAGAGCGTGTCAGACTTTTACTGACTAAAACCCACCCGTGTTCCTTCCGTTGCCTGTGTGTCAGGGCCACGATATCCCTTTCGGACAAACTCGCAACCCTGGCAGGCATTGGTCCTACCGGACCCCGTCAGTTGGTGCTGACATCTCTTTGAGGCGCGCGTGGAACACAACGCGCCGTCGACCCGGGCCGGGTCCATAACCGGCGCGGCGGCGGCGACAAGTCGAGAAAACACGCATACCGGGGTTTTACAGTTATTATAGTATATGACGGTACCTATGCTTAAGACACAGTATGGCATTTTCTGTTGATCATCGGGGTCTAAATCCAAACTGTAGCCTAATTGCGTAACGCAGTTTGAATCGGAATGATTTTGAAGTATATTGCTAATCCATTGCTTCATATGTTAGAAAAAATTGTCTGCTCAACAACGTAATTAACGCAATGAATGTTGTTGAACTGTCAAATTGAAACCGATTCCTACTGATAGTGTGTTACGCAATAGGGAATATGCACGTAATTCAAAACGTATCCATTATTTGAATATACATTGTGAAGGAGTCTAGAAACAAAATCCAATATTTTTCACATTTTTGAATGCATTACTTATTTTACAATAATTAAGTGATGTTGCGTTTTTTTGGTGGAACGGAACGCAAACTCAAAACGCGTCCTCCTCGAAAATGCCGGAAGTGACGAAACAAAACATGTGAATAAAATCTATTCTTTGCTAAATGCTTGAAATCTCACTAAGGTAAATATGTAAGTGCGATTTCTACTTGAATAAAGCATAAACAATAATTTAATATTTGGGGCTAAAAACAGATGTAAACAAAGCAGTTTCGTGAACAATAACGTCACATCATGACCGCGACAGAAACGGACGTTTGAACTGTAGTTGAAAATTGTTGGAGTTTCATAATTTTTTTGAGCATCAATCAGCAGTTCAATTTAACTTTCAATACCTTTCTTAGGTTTATATTAGTCTGTATTATTGAATTAGTGAATAAAAAAATACATACATATTCCCTATTAGCCCTCTGATTATCGTGCAGAGATATATATTTACTTAATTGCGTATGAAGCAAACCGTCAAACACCTAGCTTCGCTTTAACTGTAGCTATAGAAATGGGCGTATAGTTACTTTTATCAGCTAAGTCACCAGTTTTATCTTTAACTATAGGCAAAACCACAGTTTTCATAAGGTCTGGCGGAAGATAGTGGCTCACGCATAGCGGGTAGAACATTGATAATACTCTGTTTATAAGTGGGCCAGCGTGAACCAGATGTTCAATGGATAGAGAATCATGATCTGGACTCTTGCCTTTTGTCAAATGCTGTTGACATGTCTAATCTAAATAAAATCACGAGGTCAAACAGTTTTTTGCTTTTACAATATACACGGTGACTCACGTATTCCTTCCAGGACCTTAGTGTGACCTATTTGCAACAATAAAGCACCCCATAAAGCCTAGGCGAAAATTCATGGGACTCGAGTAAACGCAGTTTTTATCTATTTTTGAAAATTTCCCAGATTCGATTTAATCATGAATTTTTGCCTAGGCTTTAGGGGTGCACGGGGGGGGGGGGGGTTACCTTTTATATATGTACTCAGAGTCGTTATTTGGGACTTGTTAGTTAACAATCCACGTTAATCGGCAGGTGTAAATTTGGACCCTGTCAGTCAAAATAGGACAGTTAAAAAGAGTAAATTTTTGTTGGTGGTGATGTCTACTCGTAATTGATTTTTGGGTGACGGCTCTGAATGAGGAAATTATGACTACATTGTTGCATTGGGTTCCCATCTGTAAAAACAAATGTAGTGGTAATACTATAATAAATAAATAAATAAATTACAAGTCACCCTGTATTTCTAATTTTACATATTATTATCTGATTGCTATCAGAAAATGGTATCAATTACGTGTATGATATTGTGTAATTTTTTATGTTTATCCGGTGTAGCAACCTCGGACAATATATTTTAGCAGATACTATTACAAGTATGGCTACCTTGATTACACTGATCAATTTAGGTATTATTTATTATGGGAGATAATGCAATAGTTACTTGCATATATCAGTATAATATGTACACGTAAGTAGGTACCTAGTTTAATGCATCTGCCGCGGATGGGTTTTCACTTAATTCATCCCAGCCTCTGTCTTTATCGATCGATTTTATTCGTTGAAGTGGCAGGGCAGCAAAAAAATATGCAGCCCGCGAAATTCAAATTTCCTTACGTTTTTTGGAATTTGCAGGTCAGTATCAGGTTGTATGTTGATCTAAATATGATTCGCGGCCGTATCAAATATTTATATATAAAATTGTAATAATAAAAATCTTCAATACAGCTCTTTAAGTTCATATTACCCTATTGAATTACTATTTCATGATATCATGACATTTGAGGATAATTCTACCTTAAGAAGGTGTATTGCTGGTTTTAATGATTAAACCCCCCCTATTACATGGGACTTAAACATCACTGGCGAAATGTGGGTGTACTATTAGATACACCTCTGCCTAACCCTTCGGGGATTACAGGCGTGATGTTATGTTATGTGTAATTATGTAAAGCCATATTTTTTAAAGTCGCGAGTGATATTTGAATCAACATTCAACCAGCAGGGCCTCAAGTCTGCTATTACAATAGTGTCAGAATGGTCGATCATTGATTTCATAATTGTTGATTTTGATTTTTGACAAGTTTGGTAATCTACTATTATAATGGCGTCATTATGACTTTCCAATGGTCGGCCACTGACACTACATTGAAAGAAATTGCATATATTGGTAATCTCGTACATAATGACAAATTAATGACATTTCTACTAATGGGTTTTATAATAATGGCAATACGACAATGCCATTATAATAACACAATTATGTTACGAGAACATTGACCGACCAATGATCAACCATTATGAATTTAACAGATTACAAACTTTTAGCAAAATGACATTGGCATGACAATGGTATCGTGTTGGAATGACTGAATTTATAAAAATAGCAGACTTGGGCCCGACACTGACCTGCAAATATTGCAAAAAAACGTAACAAAATCTTTAATTTCGCGGGCTACTTTAGCGAAGCTGCGCTCTACACAACAAGTTAAAGATTCTGGTAACCTAGCGATGATTTCAGTATCTCACTACCTTACCTTTTTCGGACATATTATGCATTCAACTAAGCATGGTCTGGAAAGGCTTATGAAACTGGGCCGGGTGGAAGGAAAACGCGCTCAAGGCAGAGCACCGGCAAGATGGTCCGACGCGATCAAGAACGCTGTTGGAGGTAGCATTTACCGAGCGGTCCACACTGCAGAACTGACTTGTGGGAACGACGAAGAAGAAGAAGAGAGAGCGATGATTTGGAATTGTGTTATATTTGGGAAAAGCTCATTTGGCTCTTGATGCGCCTTTGCTGCTATACAGAGATGTTACTTTGTCTCTCCAAAGCTCCTTCCAATGAGTTTTTTTTCGATTACAAGAGAGGAAGTTTAATCTGGGATTTGTCAGGGGTAGACCCTGATGCTTTTGGGCGCTTTAGTGGGCCCCTCCCCTCTGCAGGCTTACCATGACGCTTCCTATTTCTGTCTACCCTTCTCGGTAGAAAACTGTCAACTGTCTAGACGGAAACGTCATTTTTGTTTACTTTTCCGTCAACAAAACGCTTCTCTACGGTTCTCGTGCTAAGCCTGCTGGATCCGCTGCTGTCCTGTTTGGTTCCATCTCGTAGGTGCGCAGAAACAGACCTAGTGCTATGAGTCCTCGAGAAATATGATAAAATTAACAAGATGAAGGGATTTTATGACTTTTCCCGTCGAATATACAACCAAATGAAATATAAAAAATAAAATAGAGGATTAAAATTAACTTAATGATTAAGTATTCATTCGTTGCTGGAAAATGAAGTTACTAGGACGTAGTTTTAAATAAAGAAATCGTATATTATTTATTCTCTAGAGAGAAGCATCACCATTTTAGGGGTCATTAAATCATTTCAGACGGATACAATTTAACAGTTTGCAAACAGGCTTTGGTATCAAAGTAGAATTTTAGCACAAACTTTCAAGCTTATATTGACCGATTTTTTAGCGTACCTACAAAAAGTAAACGGGCGTCTACTTTTTTTATTTTACTCATGAAATAATAATAAAAACTAATGCGACGTTCACATAGATCTGCTTTTAAGTAGGTTGGCAATTGTTTATATTTGCACCAAACCAATAGTGACAGAAATAAAGAAAAAAATATTTATTGGCATAGGAACACACCTTAAAACTGTGACAACAGAATAATATACAAGATGTAACATAAATAACGTTCAACTTCTTAAGGGTCATTGTACTCATCATTATGAACAACTTTTACTATGTCCCAAAACCAAAAACGCGATAAAAAAATCAGATGTTCCCTACATTTATGTTCTCATAACTCGTCAAAATGTAGGGAACAGCTGATTATTTTTCGTGATTTCAGTTTCTGTGTAAATTAGTGCAGTTGTTGTAAATATTATATTAATTTTATGTTATGCAGTTATGCTCCAAGTGCAACGATGTTTCGATATGGTACTTTTTAAGTCTTGGTAAAAGGATAGTTACCTACTCAAAATCTGGACCTCAACAGGCTGAATATTGAAAGAGTTTATCTAAAACATTACCTACTGTTGAGTAAGAAGACAGATTACCTATCCCTACGTCTACATTTGAACTGGGGCTCAAGTCTGCTATTTTTATAAATTCAGTCATTCCAACACGACCCCATTGTCATGCCATTGTCATTTTGCTAAAAGTTCGTAATCTGGTAAATTCATAATTGTCGATCATTTTCTTTGCAATTTCTTTCAATGTAGTGTCAGTTGCCGACCATTGGAAAGTCATAATGACGCCATTATAATAGTAGATTACCAAACTTGTCAAAATCAACAATTATGAAATCAATGATCAACCATTCTGACACTATTGTAATAGCAGACTTGAGGCCCTGCACGGTCGTTGCAAGTCCTGCAACGAGTATGAAAAATAAAGAAAACCACAACCTCTGGTATTCGCTGACATGTAGGTACGCAGTTACACACATTTAGGTAACAAAACAAACCAATTAGGATTCCGA
Organism: Tiliacea citrago; assembly: GCA_963921375.1. Classification (NCBI taxonomy): domain Eukaryota; kingdom Metazoa; phylum Arthropoda; class Insecta; order Lepidoptera; family Noctuidae; genus Tiliacea; species Tiliacea citrago. The sequence goes on from OY992803.1 coordinate 14,902,860, forward strand.
GAAGGGCATAGAAGTTAAAGAACGCTCGTCGACTGCAGGTAGACGAGACGACCACCATTTTGTTTTGTTTCCTCCGACGTAAACAACACTATAAATAAGAAATGAATTCCTTTAGTGAACTTTGAACCTTAAAGGTGGGGATTGAACGTTGTGGCTTGAAAGTCGTGCACACACACTACAACGCATTTTTGCTTGATAGTAGGTCAGTTTAAAGGCGCCATCTCGACAGCCGAGAGAATCGCGGCGATAGTCATGTGCCTTCAAATTATCGCCGCAATGATATCGCCGTGTGGAGATTGAAGGCTCGTGCAGATTGACGCGATATCGCGGGCGCGACAGGCAGCGCGACGCGTGTCGTGCACGAGATTTCGCGCCAGTCTGCACGAGCCTTGATTAATAAAGTTTATATTGAATTTGATATTTTAATGGCACGGCGAGACTCACCGCGATTTCTCGCCCGTGGAGATGGCGCCTAAAGGCGCGTACAGACTTGCGCGATATCGCGGGCGCGACAGGCACCGACAGAGAAATGGTGCTAGTAGTGTCGCGTCGCGCCCGCGATATTGCACTAGTCTGTACGAGCCTTTAGGCGCCTTTAGAGTTTTAGACGGAATTAAGTCGGAAGGCGGTTCATAACTATAAGCTGGATAGTACTCGTATATAGCTAGTCGGAAGACGGAATCGGTAGATATTCAGGTCACTACAAAAATCAAGAGCAATCAAACATTATAAGCGAATAAGATAGATAACATTATATCAAACTGTCTAGCCTTTTCCCAACTATGTTGGGGTCGTTTTCCAGTCTAACCGGATGCAGCTGAATACCAGTATTTTACATGGAGCGATTGCCTATCTGACCTCTACAACCCAGTAACTGGATAATACGATACCCCTTGGTAAGACTGGTTGTCAGAATTTCGGGCTTCTGACGACCCGTAACGACGAGTGTCAAAGATCCACGAATGACAGCCGGGACTAACGCGGTTTATCGTGCTTTCCGAGGCACGGAGGAGTCTCGGTATGTAAAGATGGTCACCCATCCACAAACCAACCCCGGTAAGCGTAGCTTAACCTGATGGATCGACCCACGGCTCATAGATAAGATTAAACGTTTAATTGGCTGGCTTTTCTATAGTCTGAAATTTAGTTTGATTCGAGGATTTTTTTTTGTTTGAAAATTTCCAGTTTTTAATAGGTACCGAAACTGTCAAAAACCCAAAACTACCAAACTGTCAATTCCTCGGATATAAGATATCTGAATAAATCAGCTCTGAATATTCTTGAAATCATAGAATAGAATACTCTTTATTATGTATACACGGCTACACATCAAGCTATACAATTCCAGTATAAGCTGATCTCGCATTGTATAGGATTTCCGTACAGTGCGAGATCAGCGTAAACTGGCAGTGTATAGCTTGATGTGTAGCGGTCTGTACACCATAAAAATCATTATCATCATCATTCTCCTGCTTTTATTCCAATTTATTCGGGTCAGCGCAACATGTCCCTTTCCTCCATACTTCTCTATTAGTCGTCATCTCGGTAGTCACCCCCTTTCTAGCCCATCCATCATTTATTTGGTCTTCCTTACTCTTCTAGCCATCGACATTCATACTCAAAACTTTCCTCACGACATTTTCCTCATTCCTCCGCATCTCATGTCCATACCATGACAACCGATTTCCGCACAACTTTTCAGTCCCCGGTGTCACTTTCAGACTTCCTCTAAATTGTGCTCATTTCTTATTCTACCCATTCGTGTCACATCACACATCCCATTTAAAACAAGAAAGGAAGAAAATCGTTTATTTGCGGTAAACATAACTCAAAGAAATAAAAACACAAACACGTAAGAACAAGTTGAAGGAAAATATGCGTCACATTCACGCAAAACGGCCATCGCTCAGTATAAAGGCTCTTACAAACACACGCGATATCGCGGGCGCGACATGCACCGACAAAGGAATTGTCTTTGTCGGTGCCTGTCGCGCCCGCGATATCGCGTGAGTGTGTAAGAGCCTTAATGCTGCGACCCTATGCAAGACAGAGCCCCAGCCCTGGCAGCGCATTCTCAACTCAGCTACATGCAATTGCCTTTCATTCATCCCTTGTGTGGCCCAACATTCTGATCCATACAAGACAGCAAGTATAACCATTATTTTATATATCTTCCTCTTAAGTTTAAGGGTAATGCGGGAGTCGCAGATTGATCTCTTGACCTGCCGCTAGTTCATCCATCCAGTGTTAATTCTGTGCTTAACCGTCCCATCTACTTCACCATTATGCTTATTGAAATATACACAAGTATCTATCTAAAAAATGCAGATACTTTCAGTGGGCTTACCAAAGTGAGGTGACGATGTCAAATGGTTAAGAATCTTGTCGCCTTTACAAAAGAAAAGGACACTTTATGGCATCTCATAATTATACGAAACGCGACAATGTGAAAGGCACCATGCAATATTTTAATCCAACAATGCATGAAGAATCGAGACCTCATCAGATTGTGGCAATACTTTCCGTAAATTATGCGTGTGTGTCCCCGATTCACTGTTACGGACCAAACAGAAGAATATAATACTCTTTATCTACACTATAAGAACTACAGATATATGTAGAAATTTTACATAAGGTGATACAATGGGCGGTCTTATCACTAAAAGCGATCGTTTAAAGACAATCTTTGGATGGATTAAGAGGGAAGAAGAGACAATACTGCAAGTAGTCTGCGGTGTAACATTTACATATATACAATAAACATATACATACTTAACACTTATTAAACCTATCTTTATAAATATATTCAATAATAATCATGAACCAAGTGCAAAGAACAAAAAAATGGACAAAAATATGTTTAAGGAGAGAGATAGTATGTTTTTACCATAATTTTAAAAATGGACTTGAACATTGAGCACGCTTTATCAACACAGGCAAGGCATTCCATAACCGTACTGCTGGAACTGTAAACGATTTTTCTTAAAAACTGGTGGAATGCATCGGCGGTTGATGTCATCTCAAGTCTCAAGTTTTCCAATGACCTCTGGGTATCTATTATGTGTGTCATGAACATGAAAAATTCGTGTAGATAAGAGAGGGTTGTAGACCAAATCTTTTTATTACATAATCTGCCTATAATGTTCCCACTGCTGGGACACAGGCCTGCTCTTTCTGTGAGAGGGAGTGGGCCGTAATCCACCACGCGGGCCCAGTGCGGGTTGCTGGATGTCACATGTGTTCGAATTTTTAGTTCTAGGACATGCCGGTTTCCTCACGATGTTTTCCTTCACCGTTTTGAGAGCAGTGGTAATGAAATAATTTACACCAAGTAAAGCGCCTGTCTGGGTTCGAACCTACGACTCGTAAGTCGAGGCCGTTAACCACTGGGCCAATCTTTTTATTAACAATGTCTATTTATAAAGTCGTCTTTTGATTTGTTAATCAAATTTGGTAATCAAACAAAATATTGTAAAACATTTTTAAAAGAGTACCGGTGGAGTTTCTTGCCCATTCTTCTCCATACGAAACTACCTTTTGGAAGGGGCAACTAGAATCAATTCTATTTTTTTTGTAAATTTTGACGTTCAAAAGTGCCTCTTATGTGCCTATTTGAAATAAATGGTTTGACTTTGACTTTGACTTTGTTAGTAATACGAGTATTGCAAAAAATGCCCACACACTTTTTTGACTTAGAAGAGTAACTATAACTTTGTCAACAGAAGCACCGATTTTTTTCAATAACATCCTTGCTAATATTATAAATGCAAAAGTGAGTTTGTTTCTTTGCTACGCTAAAACGGCTGAACGGATGTGGATGACATATGGCACATAGGTAGACCATGAACTGAATTAGGACGTATGAGACTTTTTATCCCGATATTCCAACGGGATCGAGACTACGCGGGTGAAACCGTGGGGCGCTGCTAGTGTTTCATAATTTAATTTTCTGTTGGTACTATCTTAGTGTATGTAGGTCAGTATTTGACCAGATGTTAAAGTATTCACATTGATTACACCATTCAGTACATTATGCTTGCACACTGTTTGGACATTCATATTTTCAAGAATACAATGGAAACTTTCTTTTTCAGAACAATATACCTATTAACTAAGTAGTACCAAGTATGATTAATGTTTACAAAAAGTATGAGAAGGCCACTATTTTCTACAAAAGTAATAATTTTGTATTTTAAATGCTTTTGGCAAAATGGAGGTCAAAACGAGGAGCTCGTGGCTAAGTAATACTAATAACAGTCGCGTGGGTCGATCCATCAGGTTAAGATACGCTTACCGGGGTGTGTCCGTGGATGAGGTACCATCTTTACATACTGAGACTTCTCCGTGCCTCGGGAAGCACGTTAAGTCGTTGGCCCCGGCTGTCATTCGTGGATCTTTGACAGTCGTTACGGGTCGTCAGAAGCCTGAAAGTCTGATAACCAGTTTTTCCAAAGGGTATCGTATTACCCAGTTACTGAGTTGAAGAGGTCAGATAGGCAGTCACTCCATGTAAAATACTGGTATTCAGCTGATTCCGGTTAGATTGGAAGCCGACCCCAACATAGTTTGGAAAAAGCTAGGCGGATTGAGTAGGTGGAAACGACACTGTTTGTGTGATCTCATTATTTGAGGCATTCTACTAAGAGCACTGATTTCAACAGCACTTGACCGAACCGCACCTGAGCACTTCCACTAACGGCACTGAAACAAAATTTTGATGAGTGCGGTTCGGTGGAACAGTTTTCTAATATTACTTTAAGTCTCCGAACGGCACCTGCATACAGTTTGTAGTGATGGGACGTATATTATATTATGTGTTCAGGACATTACCAACTCTAACATAACGAGTAGTAAGTGCAATCGAACCACGCACAGTAAATGGCTCCGATATCGTACGTAATGAATGCGGGTAAATGTTTACGTATGCAATTTGTTTAACGTTGGATACAAATCACTAAACTATTTCAACATAGCATAATAGCACAGACGCTGAAAAAGTTAGACCAGATGCTGCAAGGCTTAAATGGAGCCTCTCGACGGGTTGGCCTCGGTATCAATTTGGACAAGACGAAAGTCATGTACTATTCACACGTCTTGCCGAGACCAATCTACATCAAAAGGTCGCTTTTTGAAGTTGTGAAGGAGTATGTCTACCTAGGGGAAGTCATCCCGCTCGGTAGACACAACTTTGAGAATGAAGCGGACAGAAGGATCCAGTTGGGTTGGGCAGTGTTTGGAAAACTTCTTGTCTCAAGTCTCTTCGTCACCTATCCCGCAATGTTTAAAGACCAAGGTCTTGAACTAGTGCGTCCTGCCCGATATTACATATGGTGACAAAACGTGGACACATACAGTCGGGCTGGTCCACAAATTCAAGGTTGCTCAGCGTACTATGGAGCGGGCTATGCTCGGAGTTTCTTTTTTAGGATAAGATCAGAAATGAAACTATCCGGAAAAGAACCGGCTTTACCGACATATCTTGCAGAGTAAGCAAGCTGAAGTGGCCGTGGGCGACCCATGTTTGTTGAAGGACCGATGGCCCATAGACAGACGAGTCTTGGAGTGGAGACCGCGTATCGGCTATATGGACCGACGACCTTAAAAAGATAGCTGAGACAGACTGGATGCGGAAGGCGGAGGACAGGGCATTGTGGCGCAGTCTGGGAGAGGCCTTTCCTGCACTGGTCAGCGCAAGGCTGAGTTGATAGATCACGTTGACGATATAATAGTTACATAATATGAGGAGTTGATTTGATTCCATTCACACATACCTAGATACATACATAAAAGTTAAAAAATTTTTTTTTTAGCTAAAATCAATTTTGAAAGCAATCGTTTAAGTTACTACATAACACACATACATAATCAGCCTATAATGTTCCCACTGCTGGGACACAGGCCTCCTCTCTTCGAGAAGTAAAAAAGTAACAAGTAGTAAGTTTAAGTTACTAACAAGTCCAAAATGGCGGAAAATAATAATAATTAATATGTCTGACCTAGTTCTCGAAATTTACCATGTCACGTTGTACTGGGATCGGTCTAACATTACTGACCGGACTATTGTCGCCAATTTGCCTGATATTGTGGTGATAGATCGATTAGCGTGCCGCGCAATGATTGTAGATGTTGCCATTCCACATGACGAGAACCTCGTGAAAGCTGAGAAAGAGAAACATAATATCTCGACACGAGCTTGTTGACAAGTGGAATGTGAGCTTGGCTGTCATTGTGCCGATTGTCGTTACGGCCAAAAGCCTGATGCCTGAAAGCCTCGCTCAACATCTCTCGAGGCTCTCGTTAGGCGGTTGGATCAAGGGCGTGATTCAAAAGGCAGTATTCCTTGATACGGCTCGCATTGTGAGGAAGTTCCTATCTCCTGCGACCCTAACAACTGGTAGCTCGAACCCTGCTCCCATCACCGGCGGAACTCATTTTTTTATATTTTTAAATGTTTTGTTTTTTATCGATTGTAGGAGATATTTAAAAATGTATTCTGGTAAGAAAACAAAAAACAAACAACATAATTATTATTATAAATTAGACATCCTACCTACATGATAACACGCAATTACTAAACTTCCCTCGATGTGACAGCCCCGACTCACTGCATACTGAAACATACTTAGATTTCATGTGGCGGTCTATATGTGTGAGTGTGTTCATTCGACCATTTTGTTCCTAGTTGAAATACTGTATGATTTGAACCTCAGAACAATTTTGAACAAACGAAATCGCTAAGAAAAGTAACAAGGTCTCTCATTTTTTGTTTACTGACAGCGACTCAAATAAAACATTACTCTTTGCTCCAGGTGAACAAGGTGGAATTATCCGGAAGACTTAACTTCTGCTGATTTGTATCGATATGTTTTGTTTGCTTATGTCTTGAACAAAAAAATACACCCCATCACTAAAAAAATATTTTACATAGGTGCCGTTCGGGGACTGAAAATAATATTAATAAACTGTTCCACCGAACCGCACTCCTCAAAATTTTGTTTCAGTGCGTTAGTGGAAGTGCTCAGGTGCGGTTCGGTCAAGTGCTGTTGAAATCAGTGCTCTTAGTGGAATGCCTCCATTATTTTGCATTTTCATGATCAATCGACTTTGGTTACTGTTGCGAATTGCGATTCTTCTCGGAAATAACTCGGTAGGCAGTCCCAATAAAATTGTCGAGATGACCTGGACATAAAGGAGCTGTGGTGGCCCAGTGGTAACGGAGGCGGGTTACGAGTTGAAGGCTGTACGTTAGAACCCAGGAAGTCGCTTTACTTTGTGTAAATTATTTCATCACCATCTCAAAACGGTGAAGGAAAACATCATGAGGAAACCGTCATGTCCTAGAAACAATAATTCGAAGACATGTGAGAACTACCATCCTGCACTGGGCCCGCGTGGTGGATTACGGCCCACTCCCTCTCACAGAGAGGGGGCCTGTGTCCCAGCAGTGGGATCTTTACACAGGCTGATTATGTATGTATGTATGTATGAGTCCAACCTTGCTCTCTACGAATATTACTCCTAATTGTGGAGATTTCAAGCCTTGCGCGCTACGAAAATGCCAATTTCTTCGTTTCCTGCCGGTATTAATCCCACATAAAACGACGAATACGAGACGCGCACTGATTTGGCATACCTTTTTTTTTGTGTGGGAAATTATCAAATATAACTTCTCCTAGCTCTGGGCGGAACAGAAACGGGTGTCAGACTTTTACTGACTAAAACCCACCTGTGTTCCTTCAGTTGCCTGTGTGCCGGGGCCACAATATCTCTTTCGGACAAACTCGCAATCCTGGCAGGCATTAGCCCTACCGGGCCCTGTCAGTTGGTGCTGACATCTCTTTGAGGCGCTCATGGAACACAACGCGCCGTCAACCCGGGCCTGGTCCTTATCGGACGGCGAGATACCCATCGCTCACCGTCCGCAAGCATGAATTTGGCATACCTGGGGGTCTACTCCGAAGCGCTAAACCGAAGAATCGGACGAATGTTCGACCGTTTTATAACTTCCAAAGTTTCTTTTTTTGACTTTGAGTCCTTACCCAATTTTAAGTCACAGTTTTGACTTTGGCTTATCTCTTCAACTGTCTTTATTTATTTATTTTCGCCGTAGTTAGCGATAGTTAGCCGTAGTAAAGAAACGACCGAACATTCGGCAGATACTTCAGATTTATGTTCGGAGTAGACGATAGTGTGAGTGTTTGTGATTTCTATATCTTTGGAAAAACAGTAAATCAATATTAAATGCAACATGTATTAAAAAAAATACTTCATCTCGATAATACAAGGAAAAGTCGAGTTCCTGATTACGGATTACTGTTACACATGCAATCAACCAATCAGCGGTAATACAGCATACCTATTGTGTTGTTAAAATAATTGTTAAACAGACAACAAATAGTCGTTTCCTAGTAACATTAGTATGCCTTCCGCAGGAAGAAGTGACAGGTGAGGTGAAACACGGAATAATTAAATATTTAATAGGTAATGGACTTTTTATGTCCCATAGGACTTAAGGTTCCCAGAAATACATAACATACATCGCTGGGTTGAAAGAATACTGTATTATTACAAAATACTACAATTTTGAGTTAATTATATGGTTCGCGTCAAACTTTATGGCGGCTCTGAAGTGCGATACGCGCTGCGCAGTGCCCCACCCCTCAAACCCGCTGACACATGAATTCGTTACTGCGCAGTGACTCGCCTCATGTTCCGACCCGCCATAAAGTTTGGATCGGGTTGTACCATGCGACGAAGAACTTAATGGTATCACAACTCTTGTAACTGTGGCGCCACGAAAAGACTACGCCATTGGTGGATTTTGTCTTGAAGAGTAAACTTCAATCAGTTCTGCCGAAAAAAAAAAACCCGTTTTGAGTTGCAACAGTATTCATACAAAGCAACGACATGATCAGCCTATAATGTTCTCAGGCCTCAGGCCTCCTCAAGGTAAGAGGGAGTGGGCTGTAATCCACCACACGGGCCCAGTGCGGGTTGGTTGGAAACTTTGGAAGTTATAAAGCGGCCGAACATTCGGCCGTTACTTCGGATTATCGGTTCGGAGTGGGCCCCCAGGATTCGTCCGCTCCATCGGCCGTCGGTCCTTCGACAAACATGGCCAGCCCACTGCCACTTCTAAAAACACAAACAAAGTCACACAAAGTCTAGGTTAGTATAATAATAATATTGTTTTTTTAAATTGCATAAATCACTGATTTTATTACAAAATTAAGACCCAAGCTAAGATTAAACTTGTGTTATGGGTGCCAGGGCTCTCTCTTTTATTTAATATTCCAATTTATACAAACTAGAACGGAGTTGCGTTGGGTTAGTAGAAGCTACCTATCGTTTGAGTACAAAAATAAAATAAGTTATTAGAATAAAAATATATGTAGGTATACTTATGCGCAAATCGATCGTCTACCAAATGCAATTGAAGCGATTGATAATATTACTACAATTGCAATTGATAGTTTCGGGGACCCTTAAGAGTCTAAGGGGTCCCCGAAACGATCAATTGCTATATTAATCGTAAAAATTGACAATTGCGATTTATCGTTTCGGGGGGTTCAAGATCGGAAATTGTGGCTCATCTTGCGAGAAGTTTATGCCCAGCCAGTGTCTTTGTTGAGGTAGATTAAAAATAAATTAAATTTCCTAATTATGAAATTGCTGATCAATGTCACTAAAAACATCTAGCGCACCCCGAGAGGTCAGCCACATTGCCCGTTACTAACTTTGATCACTGGCTAATTATTTTAGCAGGATATAATGTAGGCTCGTAGGTGTAGTTTATGTTGATACGAGAGAAGATGCCTTTGCATGTAATTATCTAACTAAATACCGCGTTTGGCTACGCAGGTAGTTTAGTATTCATTCTGCTGATCGTAATCTAGTTCCAAAATAAAATCTATCTCCAAATTAAATAAGATGCTGGGGGTCTACTCCGAAGCGTTAAACCGAAGTATCGGCCGAATGTTCGGCCGTTTTATAACTTCCATAGTTTCCTTTTATGATTTTGAATCCATACCCGACTTAGAGTCACATTTTTGACTTTGGCTTATCTCTTTGACTGTCGTTTTTTTTTCTTTCGCCGTAGTCAGCCATAGTTAGCCGTAGTCAAGCAACGGCGGAACGTTCGGCCGATACTTCGGTTTAACGCTTCGGATTAGACCCCCTGACCTTATTATGTAGTTGACTCAGTAATACAGAATCTGATAAAACGTCTTAAGAAATAGTACGTAGGGATTAAAGAACAGGTTAGAGGTAATTAGACATTAATTAAATGCAGTAATTGCTTGTCCCGCGCCACTGGCATGGCATGTGCACGCGCAGAATTAGGATTTGCTACGAGTGCTACGACTCGAGTAAGGACAGAAAGATGAGGTTACAGTTGGGCAGTACATCCTGAAATAATTTATGAAGATTACTGAAGACGTAGAAGAACAGAAAGTCAAAAATCAATCTGTCTAGCCATTTCTCAACTAAGTTGAGGTCGGCCTCCAGTCTAACCGGATGCTGCTGAGTACCAGTGTTTTACATGGAGCGGCTACCTATCTGACCTCCCCAACCTAGTAACTGGGTAACACGTTACGCCTTAGTAAGACTGGTTGTCAGACTTTCGGGCTTCTGACGACCCCTAACAACTGTCGAAGAAACACGAATAACAGCCGGGACCAACGGCTTAACGTGCTTTTCGAGGCACGGAGGAGTGTCGGTATGCGTAGCTTAAGGGCGGCCGACATACTTTTCATACAAACGCTCGTACGTGATTATGGCGTTGTAACACATCTTTCTTTGAAATTTTTGAACCAATAGGTATCTTGTGCACTATATCTAGGTTTCTATGCAAGCAGAAAATAAATTCTTTGAAAAACAAAGTCAGTATAAGCCTGCAAAAATCTGCTTTTTTCACAAATTTTACCTGAAGTTTGGCCATTCATAATGTACTCATTAATTGTAAATGTTAAGAAAACATTACGATAGAAACCTTGCAAATGTAATGGAGATTCTAAATGACCAACATTTATTTCAAAACTGGTAAGGATTACTCAAAAACACGTATTTCCTGGAACAAATTTTATGAAATTTCCGCACATTATTTTTCGTTCAATGTTATCGCGTTCTCACTCGTTTGTTAATAGTTTTCACTTGCGCTGGATGAAACAACAAACTTTTCGACCATGTTCGCGTTGACGATAGACGGACCTTTTAAGGCGCAGATATATGAACTTAGTAACTTTTAAATCTATTATTCTGCCTTCATATAATGCAAGTAACACATCAATTCTATAAGTGAATATTTAAGTATTGTAGTAAAATACTTTATGGAATAAATTCAGGAAGTAATGTCTACCCGAAGCATAAAAAACGATATTACTTTCAAACTACTTAAGATATTTTAATGTTTTTTGTGTATGAACAGACGATTTTGTTATCCATAATACTATTTGTGATTTTTTTAAATATTCATATTTTCGTTACTAAAAATAAATATTGCCTATGAAACTGAACTGCGGGGCGGCAGCGTGAGCGCGACGCGCATTTGTATAGCCAAGGTCAACGGTGATTACCCGACCCTTAACCGGATGGATCGACCCGTGCGACTGTTATTATTTAGCCAGGACCTCCTAGAAAAAACAGATGATAGAAATAGTAATTGTATTTGACGACAATATTATGCATTTCCCTCAAACAAAGAGGAAGCCTGTATCCCAACAGTGGGAACTTTATAGGCTGATTATGCTATTATGCATCTGTGGGAGCGTTTTGATGATTTTTTTAAATAAACAATTAGAACAAATAAAAAACGGAAAGAAAGAATTAGACTAAGGTACTTAGTTGGTACTAGTCCTAAAACTTAACAAACACAAAACAAACTTTAATATGTATGTTATACACGTAATGAATAAAAGGAGACAGTAAATCAACAAAAAACATAGCACTTGAAATCAAAACCACAAATAAACTTTTCCAAAAAAAAATCAACTGATTTCCAACAAATCTGTACTTTCGTTTTTTGCCACCGACTTCCGAAATTAAAGTTATTTTTCATTTTTTTGTGATTTTTGGAAGTCTGTTGTTTTTTTTTTGTAAAAACTTTATTATTTTTAAATTTTTAGTTGGTCAATTTTTAATTTATCTAAGTGACAATAGCCTAAAGCGAACTGCTCATCACCTTTTTACAAAATACTGCATTCCCGATGCAGGGACGTCAATTGTTGAGGAGTTCTCTTGGTAAGAACCATCAGCTCCACTTCACCATATGCATTACGACGAGCATAAATTACTTAGCCGCCATATTAAAGTACCTAATCGAATCGCAACCCGTGAAATACTTATTATTAAGTAGTTCCTGTGGTCTTCATCGTCAGTTCCACTTCACCAATTGATGCTTTCTGAGAGCACGAGTTACTATAAAAAATACCCAAACCGCTCTAGGTGTGCTGCAAATTTTAGGATTTCCCTCGATTTCCATGAGATCCAGACCTCAGATACAGACTTGGTGACAATGGGACTACCTCGGAACCATAAAAAAAATCAAAAAAAGAATTTTCAAAATCGTTCCACAATTGACGGAGAAATCAGTCATATAACCTCCTCCTTTTTGGAAGTCGATTAAAAAAGAACACGGCACGGGCCACATTTAAAATCACCTTTTTTATCTATAAAATCTTGCCACCAAGATAAATAATGAGAAGCAATAAATAAGAAAGAAATTGATCACTCGATAAACGAGCATCTGTGTGGCGCTTAGACTGTAGGTAGACCTTTCTAACACTGGCGATTTCTTTTGCAGCATTTATCGGTTTCGCGTGCTCGATATCCCGGGACGATGCAGACTTGATAATGTTTAGAATCGACGCATTTTTAATTTTGAAGATCATTTTGGAAATCGATTAGTAAATTTTGAATAATTTTGGTTGAATAACCATAAAAAGATGGGTTTAGTTGCTTTTATACTCTGTGCAGTGTGCACTTAAAAGCCAAAAATGCTATTAAATTGCAAGAATATTTTCCTCAGGCATTTGATTTTTTAACCGACTTCCATAAATTGAGGAGGTTATAATATAATATGTTCGTCTGTATGTTTGTTTTTTTTAATGTATTTTCACCGATTTCTCCGTCAATTTTAGACCGATTTTGAAAATTATTCTTTTGTTGAAAGGGTATGCTCGCGAGGTGGTCCCATTGTTAACAAGTATCTGATGAAGGGATTCCATGGAAATCAAGGGAAATCCTCAAATTTTATAGGCACACCCTATAGCGATTTGGGTATTTTTACAGTAACTCGTGCATATGCTCTCGGAAAGCACCACTTGCTGAAGTGGGACTGATGATGAAGACCCACAGGAATTACTTAATAATAAGTATTTCACGGGTTCCGATTCGATTAGGTACTTTAATATGGTTGCTAAGCAATTTATGCTCGTCACAATTCATATGGTGAGTGGCAGTTCTCCTGATTCTTACCAGAAGAACTCCTCAGCAATTAACGTCCCTGCATCGGCAAAAGCAATATTTTGTAAAATTTGATGAGCAGTTGACATTAGGCTATTGTAAATTAGATACCTACATTGCAAACCAACCCGCTAAAAAGTGAAAAATAAAAAAACTTTTACAACAAAAAAGAACGACTTCCAAAAAAACACTACAAAGTGAAAAATGACTTTAATTTCGGAAGTCGTCGTCTTTGGATCTTTATTTTAGTTTTTTGCCACCGACTTGCGAAATTAAAGTCGTTTGTTCTTTTTTGTAAAAAGGTTTTGAATAGTATTTTCGTGAATCCGAACTTCTAAGTGGTTTAGTCAATATTCACAATTACTATTAGCACCTTGATTACAGAATAAACTTGGTTAGAGAAGTGTTTTAAATACTTACTTAGTATTTGATGTTACCTAAAAAAAAGCCTTTCGCAACGATGATGCACGTATTATGTTATGAGAGCATCAGGTGATATTCCGTTTACGGGCTTACAGATGAGTTACAGCTTAACTTAGATAATAGCCAAATCGGTCCAGATGTTCTCACTTACCAACGAATAGCATTTAATTTTTAGGGTTCTGCCGTCAACAAGGAACCCTCCTAGTTTCGCCATGTCCGTCTGTCTCTCTGTCTGCCCCGGCTTAGCTCAGAGACTCTTAGTACTATAAAGCTGTAATTTGGCATGGGTCTACAATCATATTGATCACGCCGACAAAGTGGTACCTAATTTTTTCTTAGGGTACCTACCTCCCTTGCACGTAAAGTGAGGATGGTATTTTTTTTTCTCGTCTGTCCCATGGTGTGGGGTATCGTTGGAAAAGCCGTTAAAAATATTGCGGGTCAGTGAATACAATTTTTCGATGCAGGGATCCGTTTGCGTAATATTATCTAAGCTTTAAATTAGTATTATGATTTAAGTCCCAACCCCCCCCCCCCCCTGCCAGCTAAATTGTTGTTTTTGGATATGTGAAAAAAACTATGGCAAGTAGTATATAAAACAAAATTAAAAGTAAAATTGTCACAGCTAAGTAGGCTTTAGAAGTTAATGAGTAATAGTCGACTTACATTTGCAGTTGGAGAATTGACCGTGACGTATATCGATCCATGTGTGGGAGAACATGTTTTTCACAACGTTAAGTTTGTTCTTGGGATAAATTCATCCAAACTACGGAACCCTTCATTGTGTGTGGTCCGACACGCACTTGGCCGGTTTTATTTATATAGATAGGTTCTGCCTGGACAGTAAATGATTTAAAGTGGAGTTATTTAACAAAAACCGGCCAAGTGCGAGTCAGACTCGCGCACGAAGGGTTCCGTACCATTGTCTATAAAAATGGCAAAATCACGTTTGTTGTATGGTAGCCCCCCCTTAAATATTTATTTTATTTTAATTTAATTATTTATTTATAAAGTGAATATATAACTAAATATTCTGTGAATATTTCAAGCGTCTACCTGTTGCCGTTATCAATATCGAGCAAAAAAATCACGTTTGTTGTATGGGAGCCCCCTTAAATATTTATTTTATTCCGTTTTTTAGTATTTGTTGTTATAGCGGCAACAGAAATACATCATCTGTGAAAATTTCTAACTAAACTGTCTAACTATCACGGATCATGAGATACAGCCTGGTGACAGACGGACAGACAGACAGACGGCGGAGCCTTAGTAATAGGGTTCCCGTTTTACCCTTTGGGTACGGAACCCTAAAAACCGTTTATAACCTTTTTTTGGGTGGGAAATTATCAAATAACTTAGGAGGTGTCAGACTTATACTGACTAAAACCCACCCGTGTTCCTTCAGATGCATGTGTGCCAGGGCCACACCGTTTTTAACCTTGATGCCGCATGCCTGACCAATTAAAAAAGTAATACAATGCAGCATACGGCACCACGGCGCCTATTCTATGTCCACTGTGCCTTCTTCAAACATAACTGTTTAATGTCTAGATATAAACGCGCCCCGCCAGCTTCCGGGCACGTCATTCTCTGTCGAGCTCAGCGCAAGCGCAGCCGTATGTTCCTGCGCTTTAATGTCATTTGAAATTATTAAAAAAAAAAAGTGTATTTACTTTTTAATTAGTGCCTGTGTTGCAGCCTGCATGTAAGTAGTTAGTTACTATTTTAAGACGGCCGTTGACATTTTATTAGAATGTAGGTCAGCTTGCCGTTGTCGTGAGCGGCTTAACGGACCCTGCTTTCATGGTTAAGCCTTTATCAAATTCGCATTATAAGGTTCTATATTTGTCAAATATAACAGGTATTCTTTAGGTTAGCGGGCTAAAACTAATTTTATGCGTGACACTTATTAAAACAATAATTAAACTCAAAAAATATTGTTGACATAGTTCTAAGTTCTTTAATACGGTGGAAATTAGGACATGCTATTTTTTTCTGTATACAATGGTTTTGAAAAACTATTTTGATTTAAATAACAGTTCAATTGGGAAGGTCGGTCAAAGCTAATTGTAGATGATGTGACCATAGTACTTAGTAGGTCCCTTCGGCCTGCAATAAATTAGACATTTCTTATAATTAGTCAATTTCGTGTTCATTATTTAGTTTGGTTTTATACCACTATTTCATTATTTTCGGTGATTTTAATATTTATAAGATTCAGAAATTAAAACCATAAATATTGTTTATTTCCTCGTAATCACTGTCCTCAAAATGTTTTCGAAATAACATAGAATTCTGTGTTGTTATAATAATTATCTACGAATAGCTTTAAGCCTCAATCTCCCAATTTTAGAGTCTTTCGGAGAATAAAAGAATCCACTTTCCAAGCATTTAGAAACATTGAGTCTTTTTCGCAAAAATAAATAAAAACCGGTCAAGTGCGTGTCGGATCACGCACTATGAAGGGTTCCGTAGTTAGGATGAATTTATCATAAAAAAACTTAACATTGTAGTAGAAAAACATGTTCACAATTCTCCGTGCAAATGTAATTTTTATCAAGATTTTATTTTACCACTTTGTTGGCGTAATTAATATGTATACCAATGCCAAATTTCAGCTTTCTAGTATTAAGAGTCTCTGAGCTAAGCCGGGGACAGACATACAGATAACCAGACGGACATGGCGAAACTAAGGTGCCTTGTTGACTACGGAACCCTAAAAACCACGCCTCGCCTTGTTTTGGGAACATAGAGCTACGACATGCGACAGCGCCATTTTGACAGCTGCCTTCCCCATTGTTTTTATCCTTAAAAAATACCTACTAGAACTTGGGAGAAGTAGATATGAAAAACTAAAATGAAACTTGTCATCAACAAAGTAGGGACTAGTTTTTCTTTTAATTCTTTTGTATTTTTTTGTGAGAATTTAACAAAAAATATGCTAGTATTTTTGTATTATTTGTTAGTTATCGCCTCGTCCTTATATATTTATTTAGGTAGATGACAACGTGTTAGGATGTTTCCTCTGACCGTGACCGAAGGTTTTCTTGATTTTTTTTAAAATTTATATCACTATGAAGGTTAAGGATTTTGTCGGTTGTTTTATGTCTTTCACACATAAACTAATTATGTTTTTAATTAAAGTGTTATTGTCAAGTTAAAGTAAGATTGGTATGTTAATAAAATTCTTCCTTCCGAATTCGATGGCAAATTATAATCCAATGGATCTACAGCGTGTTACGGAAAGGGTATTATAAGTACATATCAAAGGCACGGATTCTTTTGGTGATAACAAACTACATGGAAACATTTTTTTAATAATACCTAAGTACATAATTATAAAGTTAAGAAACACCTAACTAATAAAAATCAAATGTTTCCAATATAATTCTACACATCACTAGACCAAGTCTAGTGTTAATTAATCTTAATGTAATCAATTTAATCAATTATAATTTAATCGGTAATCACAGGCCAATGATTTTTTTTTTAAATTTAATTTTTATATGTTGTAAACAGTATTGAATGTTATGATAATTTTTCTTTATTTTTGTTTTGAATTACTTATTAATTATATGTAAAATTTCTAATATGTAAAATTTCTAATTTCAATAATTTATCAATAATATGTTATGTAAAGCCGTTTTCTGTGCATGTGGTGTTAACCTGTAATTAATTGTTGCACTTGCAAATGTTACTATAGTCATTAAATCAGAAATATAGTGTAAACAATTGTTGGTTAACCTAAATAAATAAAAATAAGTCAGCTGATCGGTACACGTTTTAATCCATTCGTTTGATCCCGCCGCCGATCATGCCGCCCGCGCCGCCGCGTGTCGTTGCGGTGCCGTGTTGCAGAGCTGTGGCAGGTGTGTGTGTGTACTAGGCGCACATACATAGCTAATGGATAATAACTCTTGTAGTGCGGTAACACGTTTGTGATGATTTAAATTTAACTATAGAAATAAAAAAAATAACAAACATTTTCAAAGTTATTCTTTTGAGCTGAAATTTTGTACTCGAGCTTCAGAACCAGATGCACTCTTCATCCTGTTTGTATGGATATACCCTTTCCGTAACACGCTGTATAATAACGATTTTACATCTTAAAATGTTGTACAGTTTCATTTCATGAAAATGACCACAATTTTACTTCTGCAATTTGAAAAATACCTACTTAGTAGAAAATACATTGTTTTATTATGTACTTACCTAGAAATTGATGATTTAAGATATTATTTACCAGTCAAATATCTAGCTAAACACGTCATATATTTTATTATTCGGTGCCCCTTTTAGGTGTATTTAGTTGACAAAAGTTCAAGGTCATCTTTCATCACTTATTGCCAATAAATCATTGTAGTCACCAGCAAATCAGGTGTCAAACTGTCAAATTTCTCTTTTAAACCTTAAAAACTTGATGGTTAAGTTCAAAATCAAATGACAAAAAATAATAGTTTGTGGTAATTTGATGTGCTAGCGACTGTACTCCGAGCTTTGGTAATTAAAACGGACTTAACTCGTTTTCACATCAAAAGCAGTTTTCAACTTTATTTGCAAAGAATAGGATTGAAAATTCTGTGAACGAAAGGTCGTCGATCACTGTCAGAAGAATAATGTTATTAATTTGTCTTCCAAAGTTAATTTTCAAGATTATCTACATAAACATTTAACAACTAGTTTTTTTAAATATTTTTTTGTTTTTCTATCGACCGTAAATGTTTTATTACGTTCTAAAATGTGCGCATCACATTTTCTTATAAGTATGAGATTTTTCCATATGATTACTCAATAATCTATTCAATTTATGCTAACGCTTTGTAACGCTTAGCGATGAGTCAATGTTTAATACTTCGAAATTCAAATTTTCTTATGTTTTGTGCACATATCAGGTTGTATCTTGTGCAAAATATGATTGGCGACGTTCGCGACTTTATCAAATACGTATTTACAGAATTATAATCATTAGAATCCTATATCTATTATCATTATTTTATCATTATAATTATTAATACATCTCTCTAAGTTACCCACTTGATTCGTGATCATGAACATGAACGAAGAACTTAGCTAACCATGTTTTTTTCTTGTTTGCAGATCAAGAATAGCTGAACAGTGAAAATGCGTCCGTTACTATTGGGTAAGATTATTATTTGAGTTCGTCTTTTTTGACATGTTATCTGCATGATTCTAAGTTCTAACAAATAAAGTTGTGTTTTATGTAAGTAAGTTGATAGTCGAAAGCTACATAGTGAAAGTTTTGGGATAAAATAAAAGATGGTTAGAACAAGATACCTATTTAAAATGTAATGTTCCATTTCATTAGTGGATTTGGTCAAATCGGATGTCCCATTTCAAAAACTAGTAAGGGACACTTTTTTTCGTACATCGTTTTATTGCATAATCCTGCTAATCCAGGTTAGCAAGAATATGCAATAAAATTATGGACGAAAAAATGTATCCCTTACTAGGTTTTGAAATAGGACAGCCGAAATATACTTTTTAGGTAAACGAAAGAGAATGTGAGCTTTTATTATTTATAATTATTGTGGACGGCCATAAAATGTATGGAAATACGAGCACGTTATAACGTTAATCGTTGTTTTGGTACTATTGCATAGAATCAAGTTTTTCTAACTGAACGGACAGCTGTGCTGCTGGGGAGTAATCGCCACGCTTGGCTTGGCGAGGTGGGTTGGCGATCGCAGTATGATGTTATAATGCATAGAGAACGCTGCTGCCCATTCTCTAGTAAGTCCCTTAGTCGCCTTTACGACACCCACGGCAAGAAATAGGATGGTGTTATTCTTTACGTCCGGCACCACACGGAACATCGTCACGTTAGAAATGATAAAAGCGCACAATAGGTGGGGGACTGGTCAATTACCGATTACCATTATGGGATCAAGATTTTTTATTTCATAATGATTATTCCTGAAGGTATTCCCAAGTACTTACACGTTAAAAACCACCATGATCATATTTATAGGTAGATACCGTTGACGCTCAGCATGTCTTTGTTCCTAGATTTTCCTCAGGGAGCCTTGCTTTTGAAGGATTTTCTGCTTAAATCTGAGTTGAGCTGCACGACTGTCGACTACTGACAAATGCGTGCACTGACTGGACAGGTCCCCTCAATCTGTGTGGTTCTTTCGTGAAAAGATCATTTCAGGCACCAATCTACATGGTCTTCACATGTCATGATGTGACAAAGATTATGTCTGGACTGTGACCTCTGAGTTTATTTCGGCCTTTCTTTTCAGAGTGGTCAGATAAGAAACGCCGACCTCATCTAGTTTTAAAAATATGATTGACGTGTAAAAGGGTTTGTACAAACCTACTTTTTAGAAATAAATATTTATCATTATCATCCAGGATCTATTAAGACCATCTTGCACAGCCAACGGAGATTTTTTTATTTTTTATTTGTACCAGAAAATCTTTCACAAAAATAAATATTTCTAAATAAAAGGTTCTAAATATATTAATCGCAAGAGTTGGTGATACTGGTTCCCAAACTCAGCTATCGCTTGTATTTTGGGACACAGCGTTCAGCCGTGAATAATGTTACAATTTGGTGTATTTGTTGTGAATGTGAATATGAACATTTTTTACAAATTAATATATATGTTTATACTGAATATTTACATTATTCTAACTATTCGTGACAACCACTGTTGTTATGTGAAGTTAACACGTAGGTACGGTATGTCAAGACTTATTCTATTTATGTGTATTAACTAACTCGTGAGGTCATCACCAGATCGAACGTAAGATTATAAGATGTTTTTTTATCGCACGTTTAAGGGGAATCTGAATTCCGATGAATATCTGTTTTATTGACATTGCAAGATGAACATATTTAAGTAGGTACACACGGCTACACATTAAGCTGTACAATTCCAGTATACGCTGAGTTCTCATTGTACGGAAATCCTATACAATGCGAGATCAGTTCATACTGGAAATTTATACCTTGATGTGTAGCCGAGTGTACCTAGAATGTTCTGATAATGTTCTATAATTTATCTCAACTATACCTACCTCAGCAGTGGCGGACAAGTGGTATCGTCTCCGACTTACGGTCGTGGGTTCGAACCTAAGTCGGTGATTTACTTAGTGTAATTTATTTTATCACCACTGCTTTCAAAACGATGAAGGAAAACATCGAGAGGAAACCGGCATGTCTTAAAACCGAAAATTCGAATAATGTGAGATCTACCAACCCGCACTGAGCCCGCGTGATGGATTACGACCCACTCCCTCTCACAGAGAGGAGGCCTGTGACCCAGCAGTAGGAATATAATCGGCTGATTATAAATAAATCAAAAATACCTAACTCTTAAACCCCATTTGTAATAAGATTAGAAATTAAAAATAATCCTAACTAAAAGTATAAAATAAAAAAAGTTAAAAAAACAAAAACCCGACTGCGTAAAAAGTGAACTTAAAAAATATGGAAACATGATTTATATAAATTAATAAGTAGATACTATAAACAATCTCATGCAGTCGGAGGCATCTGCATATTGCCTCCGACTGCATGAGATTGTTTATAGTTCGTTAGTTAAGTTCACTTTTTACGCGGTCGGGTTTTTGATTTTTTAAATTAACTTTTTTATTTTATACTTTTTAGTTAGGATTATAAGACGGTAAATTAGGTTATATAATCACTTATAATCGGCTCACTCCAAAAGTTCGGGATATTTTTTTATAATTTCTCATTGAAATTACTTTTAAATATATAATAAGTATATATTTTTGTAATCACCTTTCAAAACCCTTCATTTTGATACCCCACTCGATAGGCTTGGGAGATATTTTTTTTTGATAAGTACTTCTTTTGGCGCCAAAAACCCGCCATTTTGATTATTAATAATTTTAATATCCTATGACACTCGCGCAATAAAGACGAATCTAACGACATATCATTCGTCAAAATCGGTTCAGCCGTTTAGTAGTTACGAGGGAACATAGGGACAGACATACATAATATACATACATACAGGTCAAACACATAACCCTCCTTTTTTGGCTTCGCCGCAGTCGGGTAATACATATTTTTTACAGTCCGTTCAACCGATTTTGACTTCTATTGCGTTGGTGGCATGACAAATGGCAGCTTCACTAAACAGTTGGTATTGTAACCACGTTTTTGTCTTTAATGCCATCCTTATGATTAGGGTGTTTGACTCTGCGTTTCCAAGATGTACGATATTTTTTTATAAATACTGTCTTTTTGAACGTAAAGTACAATATTTTATTATCTGTCAGATTCCAACATTGTCTGTGAGTGCCTGAGTTTGTTTCGGCCTTTCTTCTCAGAGTAGTCGGATACGAAACGCCGACCTCATCTAGTTTTTTTAAAAATATGATTGACGTGTAAAAGTATTTGTACAAACCTACTGACAGAAATAAATCATTTATCATTTATTTATCAGTATTTTTTTAAAATATAGGTACACTGTGAAATCTATAATTGAATCAAATAAAGAATGAAAAGCTTGTACTTACCTATTTAAAATAAATAAAATACAATTACCCACAACTACGTATTATAGCGATGCCATGTTAGTTAAATTACATTATGATAATTAATTATAATTTCAGGGAATCATTATCATAACCACGTACCTATTACTTATAAATGACCTTCATTGATTGTTATTATTGAGGTAGGTTTAATAATGCGTGTTTAAGTATCTACTACGTTATTATGTCAGACAACGTGACTTATCTGCCACGAGCCCACGACCGAGTTGAGATAATTATGTTCAAAGTTTTAACCAAACATAAGAAAATAATAACAATTTAAACAACATTGCCCAGAATGAACGCAGAATCTCTTAAGGGGTCATTGTACTCATCATTATGAACAACTTTTACTATGGGATCAAACTAAATCTGCTGTTCCATACATTTTGAGTTATTTGAACATTTAAAATGTAGGGAACAGCTGATTTTTTTTTCGCGTTGAGCGAGGTTGTGCGTTAATTCTGGGCCATGTTGTAAGTATGTCTAGATAGACAGTCAAAGCTATGAACTCGTCGAAAAAAAATGCGTCCAACAGTTGGCCGCAAAATGCACGCACACTAGAATAACACAATGACAGCACAATGACGTGGCGCGAGTGTATGACGTAGGTAGCTGTCACGCACTCCAGGTTATCCTTATTTGGTATGTTTGTTTTAGTTCTTTTGCAGGGCGACACTCTATCTAGACAATTATAAATAATCAAAGGTTTTACCATAAAAGTATTCGACAATCGGAAAACCAGTGTGTTTAAAAAAATAACCACACTAATAATAGAAAGGCGAAAGTTTGTGAGTGTGTGTGTGTATGTTGGTTACTTCTTCACGCTCAAACGGCTGGACCAATTTTGATAAAATTTTGTATGGAGGTAGCTGACACCCTGGATTAAGACATAGGCTACTTTTTATCCAGATATTCCCACGGGATCGAGACTTACGCGGGTGAAACCGCGGGGCGCGGCTATAAAAGGCAAAAGACACCTCGTATTTTATTTTTAATATTATTTCAATTACAAATTACATACCCCTGGGTATGTAATTTGTAACCTAGAACCATATTATTGAATAAAATAGTGGAGGTATCTTTAAGCCAGGTTTTTGCCGACAGTATAACTATAAAGATAATAATTTCTGCTGTTTATGTTTGCAAATTCATAGTAACTTTACAGAATTGTAGGTACTCGTAAGATGCGCCAAGTTACATTATTATTTATTATTTACAACCCAGCCAGTGAGCTTCTCCGAAGGTAATTTAAATGTCAATGGGCATCCTTTCATTTAGTAAAAACTACGAAGACAAAGGGAGACGCGTCTTCGACATAGCTTTGGTACGTGACTGCATTGACTTATCTGTGGCTGCATCTGTTACCAAATACTTGCATGAAGAACAAGAATTTGAAGGCCTTTTTTTAAACACATGGTTGATTATAAATATTATGCCTAGATAAAGAGTCGCGCTGCAAAAGGCTAACTTTGTTATGCTCACCAGCATAACAAAGTTGGCCTGGGGCCGTTTTATGAAGTGGGATCCTGCCGTTTTGCCGAAAAGATTTTGCCAAATTTTCATTACCCAAACAAATTTTAGCAACCTTTTTTTATACCATTGCAATATTTCGAATGATTTTAGTACGCATATTTTCATTTGGTCAAATTTTTACTTGGCAAATATTACCAAGTATAATGTCATTATGGCATTTGGTCTTTAATCAAATGATTTATTACAGCAAACAATCTTCAGACAATAAACGTTTGTGAGCGAGCGAAGCGAGCGGTGCCGCGGTAGCGGCCGGCGAGTGCCAGACACGACTTGCATTAATAAAAAAAAAGATATTGTTTTTAGTAGGTTACCCGGAACATAACTATTTAGATTAGGTTAATTTATTTAAAAAAAAAATGGGTAGGTTAGGTTAGGTTAAAACTGTGACCTCCTACACCAGAAACCACTTGCATTAATAGAAAAAAGAGATTGTTTTTAGTAGGTTAAACGGATCTGAACTATTTAGATTAGGTTAATTACTTATTTATATTATTATTTGATTTTGCGTAAAAACTGTTATTCCAACTGAAATATTTGACTAAATAAAAAATGTTAAAAGTACTAGTTGGTAAACAAGTTATAGTTTAAACGTTCATTTGTCAAACATTAGGTTTGCGTTACAATTTTTTGTGAATAGATTTTTTGCTAAGTAATAATTTGGCAAATTAAATTATGCGAGAAATTTTTTGGGAAGTGAAAATTTGTCAAATTCCTTTCGGTCAACAAAGGGAGACCCTTATGAAGTATAAATGCCATTATGATTCCAGACCGAAAAAGGGACGGTGCTAGCGGTCATGTATAGATCCATATCTCTCTTGCACTGGAATCATGATGGCATTAAAACGTCATAATACGGCACCTGTTTGTTTTTTCTGCGTGACAGCTACGTCGTACACTCGCGCCACGTCATCGTGCTGTCATTGTGTTATGCTAGTGTGCGTGCATTTTTTGGCCATCAGTTGGACGCAATTTTTTTCGACAAGTTCACAGTTTTGACTGTCTACCTATACATATTTATATCTTTGCATCATACCTTTGGATAATTCTGGAAAGAAAAAGAAAAAAAAATAGACGCCTTTCGGTAGGTAACATTAGATAAAATATACCTACTTAATGAATGATAGAACATGGAATCAGTTACTAGTAAGTTATTTGAGACGAGAAACAGTAAAAATTATATTTTTAATTTGCGTATTTTATATACCTATGTTTTAGAAAAAAAAAAAATAATAACATACTAATTACCTATTCCCACACAAAAAAAACACACACACACACTCAAAATTTATTTATTAAATGAAAACATTAAAATGTCCTAACATTAAACCTGGTTTAACCCGGTTTTGAGTTTGTATTTTTTTATTTTCTTGAATCTAAATTCAAATTTAGACAATTTTAATAACTATCGGTCTTAGTTCTGCATTATTATGTTTAAGTACATTCGTACTCAATGTTGCTTGAAGCTACAGCTATCGCCTGTTTAAAAGGCATAAAATCGAATAGCGAATTAATGCAGGACAAAGATGCTATGAGCGCACGCGTCGAACTTGTCGCATTAATATTAATGTCCCTCGAATGGAACGAGTATGTAATACTAAATACTGTAAGTATGCTACAACGTGTGAAACTTGCATTCATGATAATTACGTATGCTTGTGGTTGCTTGAAAGTAGTGACCGACCGAAGCTTCGTTTTCGGCCAAAAAATCATGATTCGGCCATAAACCAGCCGAAGCTTCGGCTTCGCCCAAACCGAAAATAACAGAAGTTCGTGTCGTCATTCGGCCTACTTCGTAAAAGCTCCGCATTATCAGGGACGTTCGGCTAATTTCGGGGTGAATCGGGGTCAGCTGATTGAAGTTGTCAAGCGAGGTAATGCTGATTCTTTTCTTCACGCGCTTAAATTAATGGGTAAGACTTATTTACTTTAATTAGTTCTTGACATTTATTTACGACATGCATTTAAAGACATTAGATATTAGGTATTAACTTTTTCACTCAAATTGACAATGGTTTGTAAAACCTGTGATTATTGAATTATCTATCTCTGAATTATCGTGTTTTATTGAATCATTCCACTTTGCCACACCGAGCCGCCGCCTCACGGTGGGGCAAAGTGGAATGCCAAAAATTGGGCAGTGGAATCTGCCCCACTACTTCCATTTAGTGGGGCAGATTCCACTACTCTCAAATCTTGTTGGAATATGCCCCACTGGGGTTGGCACCTTAGAATAAAAGTACATTTTATTTAGCAAATTTTTATTTTCTATTAGTTTGTGGAAGGAAACGGCTTTTAAATCACAGGTTAATTACACGATTTGTTACAAATAAAATATAACTACACTAAACTAAAATCACAGATATACGATTTGTTCTTTACTGGTTCATTAAAGCTTTTTATACTAAGCTCGAAATCACAAACGAGTACGATTTGTCCCCGTAAATAGATCAATCAACTCAGCCTATCGCAGTCCACTGCTGGACATAGGCCTCTCCCAGGCTGCGCCACAACACCCTGTCCTCCGCCTTCCGCATCCAGTCTGACCCAGCCACCTTCTTAAGATCGTCGGTCCATCTAGCTGGGGGGCGTCCCACACTACGCTTGCCGATACGCGGTCTCCACTCCAGGACTCGTCTGCTCCATCGGCCATCGGTCCTTCGACAAACATGGCCAGCCCACTGCCACTTCAGTTTGCTTACTCTGCAAGCTATGTCGGTAACTCCGGTTCTTTTCCGGATAATTTCATTCCTGATCTTATCCTTCAAAGAGACTCCAAGCATAGCCCGCTCCATAGCACGCTGCGCAACCTTGAATTTGTGGACTAGCCCGACTGTCAGTGTCCACGTTTCGGCACCGTATGTCATGACGGGCAGGACGCACTGGTTAAAGACTTTAGTCTTCAGACACTGCGGGATAGGCGACGAGAAGACTTGACGCAGTTTTCCAAATGCCGCCCAACCCAACTGGATCCTTCTGTCGGCTTCTTTGTCAAAGTTGTGTCTACCGACCTTGATGACTTGTCCTAGGTAGACATACTCCTTCACAACTTCGAGTAGCGACCCTTCGATGTGGATTGGACTCGGCAAGACGTGCTAATTGTACATGACTTTTGTCTTGTCCAAATTCATGCCGAGGCCAACCCGCCGAGAGGCTCCGGTTAGGCTGTGCAGCATCTGGTCTAACTGTTCCAGCGTCTCTGCCATTATGACGATGTCATCAGCAAAGCGAAGGTGTGAGATGTACTCGCCGTTCACGTTGATACCCTGTCCAGTCCAGTCCAGCGTCTTGAAGACGTCCTCCAACGCATTGGTGAACAGTTTTGGGGATATCACATCCCCCTGTCTCACCCCTCTGAGCAGTTGGATGGGACTGGTTTTCTGATCTTGGATCTGGACAGTCATCGTGGCAGCGTCATACAAACATCTCAACACTTCTATGTAGCGCCAGTCAATTCGACATCGTTGTAGAGAGGCCAGAACTGCCCATATTTCGATGGAGTCGAAGGCTTTCTCGTAGTCCACAAATGCCATACACAGCGGCTGGTTGTACTCCTCGGTCTTCTGTACAATTTGCCGAACAGTATGGATGTGGTCTACGGTACTGAAACCTTTTCGAAAACCGGCTTGTTCTGGTGGCTGGAACTCGTCAAGTCTCCTGGCGAGACGGTTCGTGACGACCCTCGAGAACAGCTTGTATACATGGCTCAGAAGTGAGATGGGTCTATAGTTCTTCAGCAAGGTTTTGTCGCCTTTTTTGAAGAACAGAACCACCGCACCTCTGCTCCACGCTTCGGGCGTTGTACCCTCTTGGATGACGGAGTTAAACAGACTCGCTAGCTCCTTCAAGACTGGAGCCCCGCCCGCTTTAAGGAGCTCTGTCGTTATTCCGTCATCACCAGGTGCCTTGTTGTTCTTAAGCTGCTCGAGAGCCGCCCTAATCTCGCTCTGGTCGACATCCGGGATGTCCTCCGTGTAGTGGCGCGTTAATTCGGCTCGATGGTCATCCGCACTATGCCCCGCTGGTTTTGGCGTTCGCGTTGAGTATAGGTGCCCGTAGAAATCCTCGACTTCCTCGAATATCTCGGGCTTCGAAGTCACGATTCTGCCATCCGCAGTTCTTAGTTTCGTCAGATGAGACCTCCCTAGTTGCTGAGCGAACACTTTCGACCCTCGGTTCTGCTCAATCGCGACCATGATGTCGCGCGTGTTGGAGCACCGAAGATCGCGTCGCGTCAGTTTCCTAATTTTTAGGTTAAGGGTTCTCCTAACTGATGAAGACGGCTGCGTGGATGGCAGCTCTCGTCTTTCCCTCATAAGCCCAAGAGTCTCTGAGGAAAGTTTGGACACCTTACTTTTTCGCTGCGACGGGAAATGTCTGCGGGACACGTCGCGTAATGCTTTGACCACCTCGTCAGCTTTCTCTTCAACAATGTCTATGGTTTCCAATTGGGCGAATCGATTTTGAAGTTCCAGTTGGAACTTTTCGGATCCTAGAGCGGCTTGAAGCTGCGTAGGTCGGAGGGTAGGCCTCATCATACGGATCCTTTCAGCTCGAAAATTGATAATTAGAGTGCCTCGGACAAGCCTGTGATCGCTTCCGGTATTGAACCTACTAATCACGGAGACATCTCTAAATATATGCTTCTTATCCGTCATGATGAAGTCTATCTCGTTCCTTGTCACGTTATCGGGGCTTTGCCAGGTCCACTTCCTTTGGGGTTTCTTTTCGAAGAACGAATTCATCAAGAATAGCCCCTGCGACTCTAAAAAGTTGACCAGCATTTGTCCCCTGTGATTCCTGCGCCCCAAACCGAACGATCCGACTTTCGATTCACCGCGTTCTTGTACTCCCACTTTGGCATTGAAGTCCCCCATAACAACGTTGTAGTGGGCCTTTGTTGTACTGTGCATTGCCTTGGCAATATCCTCGTACATGGCCTCGGCTGTCTCGTCAGAGCATGTCGAAGTCGGCGCATATACCTGTATCACTTTCAAGTAGTACCTGTCAGTGAGTTTCAGTACAAGGTACGCTACCCGTGTCGACACACTACTGATTTCCACAACGCTGCTAGTGAGTTCCTTGTTGACTAGAAAGCCGATCCCACCTTGGGAGAGCTGATCACCTTCGCGGAAGTAGAATAGGTGGCCTGACTCCAGGGTTATCGTGTCCTCCCCCTGTCTCCGGACTTCAGATAACCCCAGTATATGCCAGTTAATGCGACCCAACTCTACCTCAAGTTCGGCAAGGTGATGGTCCAGCCTCATCGAACGTCCATTATACGTAGCCAGATGTAGTCGTCGTTGGTAGCCTGCCGTAACCCGGTGATTCTTCGCACCCCCCGTCCCGCCGTTACCGTGACCGCTACCTTGACCAGGAATAGCGGGACCACCGGGAACTGGGGGCCGTTGTTTTAGCACTTTCATTGAGAGGTTTAATGCCCGTAGTCACCACGCTGGGCATGCGGGTTGGTGACCGCAGGGCCAATCCTTTCGCAACGATAACGCTGCTGCCCGTCATCGCTCTGGAGAATTTAGGTTGGCTTTTTGGATGGCTATACCGCCATCGGTCGGTCGTCAGCGCCTCGTTCGTCAGTGGCAGGGTGTACCGCGCGCAGGTGAGGTTGACATTTGGGGAGACCGGTTGTTGTGTGCTCCCCCTTACACCCCGTTAGTAAATAGATAACGAAATGCTATTTATTCTAACTACTTATCTCACTACTTAGATCATAGCTAAGGGGTCCGGTTTGACAGCAAGCGTACAAATATGATGATATCCGTCTAACCTCAAAAATGGCGTCAAAATACAAGAATTTCGACTGGCTTATCGAAACAACAAAAATATTAACAGACCTTTACGAGGAAATCGAGTATTTTTTTACAAATGTTTAACCATTTTATTCTTCTTTTTTAATGCAATTTAATAAAATTGCACTCATAGCAACGGAAAACACACAGACACAGTTTATCACACAAATATTATAAAGGCGATCGTTTGTGAGTGTTTTTGTGCGTGTGTTTGTTACTTCTTTACGCTCAAACGGCTGGCCCAATTTCGATAAAATTTTGTATAGCTGCAATATATAATAATTTTGTATAGCTTAGGTAGGTAGCTGACACCCTGGATTAAGACATAGGCTACTTTTTATCCCGATATTCCCACGGGATCGAGACTTACGCGGGTGAAACCGCGGGGCGCAGCTAGTATGATCATAAGTGGAATAATTACGTAAAAATGAAGAACAGCATCATTTTACTATGATCATAGAATTTGATAGATATGAAATCATATTTGTATGATAAATATAGTATTATGATAGTGTAATTGAGGCCGTCAACCCATTCAGGGTTTGTTGGTATAGACGGACTTAGATACCCAGAAGGATGCTGTTTCTATCCTGTATCTATCAATGGGCTAGTAACAATATTCAGAGATTAGTTGTACATTTTCTAAGAGAGTGGTGGCAATGTTTATATTCTCTTACGACCAGCCATTGTAACGGTCTCCACGCCTAGGTGTTATCCGTAGACATGGGAAAACTACATAGAGGTAAATTGCACTTAACGTGTATCCGCAGGAGCAGCCCCCTTTCTCTTATAAGAACAAATCTAACTAAGAGAGATGTATTAATGATTCTAATGATTATAATTCTGTAAATATATAATGTGTTATGGTCGCGAATCATATTTTGATCAAGATACAACCTGAAACTGAGAAGAAAATTGCACAAAACGTAAGAAAATTTGAATTTCGGGGGCTACAGCTGCGCACAGTCCTACGACCGATGTACGATTTTTGTCTAAAATATTATTATTTAAATCTCTATTATTCAAATGCTTGACACATCTTTCTTTCCACGGGTCCATTTTTCAGTGTGTAGGTAAGTGAAAAGTTTTAACGAAAGCGTAGACTAACAAATAACTTTAAACCACGATATCTAAACCCAGATCTAACTACTTGTTCTCAAGGTAATTCAACTCGCATTCCTTAGAAACGGTAGCAAATTTGAATTTCGCGGGCTTTCTTTGCGGATCCACCGTAACGTAATAGTTTATTTATTTATTTTCTCATCACAAATGTTCTTTTGGACAGGAAGTGGTCAATCTAAAAAATAAGGTTAACATTTTGTGAGAGACTGGTGCCAGAAAAAGGCATAAAATACCTGTGTTACGCATCAATACTTTAATATTTACATACTAATTTAGATTAATTAACAAAAGTATGTGATGAACACATACTTTATGTGTAATACTTTAAGGATGGGGTAATTGCCTAGACTTATAGTTATTGCTAATCTGTGCACATTTTTGCCTTACTAACAAGTAGGTAAACACACACACACACACACACACAACACACATAGCTAAACACTCATTACTCTTCCTTTTTCGTAGTCGGGTAAGACGGTTTTACAACAAAGTTAAAACATGAGTGAATACAAGCTGTCTTTAGGCTCTTACACACTCACGCAATATCGCGGGCGCGACCGGCACCGACAAAGACAATTCCTTTGTCGGTGCATGTCGCGTCCGCGATATCGCGTGTGTTTGTAAGAGCCTTTTCTTGGAATGACAATGAAATAATAGTGTATAATTCAAATTGAAGAAAAGTGCATAACGTCACCTTTCAAGCAACAGTTTCACTAGAATTTTATTTCTCTGCGAACATTGTGTCGAAGTGCTTGGAATTTATATAGAAATATGTGAGTGTACAGTCATATGCGGTAATATCTACAATTACACGAGCAGTGTACAGTCAGATGTGTTACGACAAAGTTTATTATTTTGCTCTGAGGCTCGCTGTGATTACTTTCGAGAGAGGTATGCACTTAGAGAGCTGAGTACGGCTTGCAAAAATAATTCTAATAATTAAAACAAAATCAGAAGATGTTTTTAGCTAATTTCGAATTAAACTAACCAACACCAGGGGGTCTACTCCGAAGCGCTAAACCGAAGTATCGGCCGAATGTTCGGCCGTTTTATAACTTCCATAGTTTCCTTTTTTGACTTTGAGTCCTTACCCGACTTCAAGTCAGAGTTTTGACTTTGGCTTATCTCTTCGACTGCCTTTTCTTTTTTTTTTCGGTGTATTCAGCGATAGTTAGCCGTAGTAAAAGAGCGACCGAACATTCGGCCGATACTTCGGTTTAGCGTTTCGGAGTAGACTTGCTTGTTGATTCCCAAGTAGGTAACAATTTCATCCTTGACTGATCTATACTTCGCGTGACCAGAGGGCTGGCTCGTTCTTTGGCCAAAGAATTAGTATTGCCATTCGACGTGACAATGCTGCTAGTCTTCTGGGTACGTTTCCGGATGACAGCAATGCGGACGAGTACTTCGACGCTTAACTGTACTTTTTCTTTTTTTTTTCTTTTGTTTTGTTTATCTCGTTAGTACCTAGTGTAAATAGTTAGTTGGGTGATCTATTGTAAGTATTATTATGTCTGTTGTGATAATCTATAGTATTAATCATAGTATCCTTGTGGCTAGATAATAACTGCCGCACGGGTCGATCGATCAGGTTAAGCTACGCTTGCCGCGGTTGGTCCGTGGATGGGTGACCATCTGTTCATACCAAGATTCCTCCGTGCCTCGGAAAGCACGTTAAGCCGTTGGTCCCAGCTGTCATTTGTAGATCTTTGACAGTTGTTACGGGTCGTCAGAAGCCCAAAAGTCTGACAACAGTCTTACCAAGGGATATGGTGTTACCCAGTAACTGGGTTGTGGAGGTCAGATAGGCAGTCGCTCCATGTAAAATACTGGTATTCAGCTGCATCCGGTTAGACTGGAAGCCGACCCCAACATAGTTGGGAAAAGGCTAGGCAGATGATTAAACGCAGTATCCTTGATTTCAAAACCTGTTCAAGACAAATGGCAAAATATCTGCAGTCAAATATCCTGTATTAAGGGCGGCCAACCCGACATACTTTTCATACAAACGCTCCTACGTGATTATGGCGTTGTAACACATCTTTCTTTGATATTTTTGAACCAATAGGTATATTGTGCACTATATCTAGGTTTCTATATAAGCAAAAATTTTACCTGAACTTTGGCCATTCATAATGTACTCATAAATTGTAAATGTTAAGAAAACATTACGATAGAAACCTTGCAAATGTAATGGAGATTCTAAATGACTAACATTTATTTCACAAACTGGTAAGGCTTACTCAAAAACACGTATTTCCTGCAACAAGTTTTATGAAATTTGCGCACATTATTTTTCGTTTAATGTTATCGCGTTCTCACTCGTTTGTTCATAGTTTTCACTTGCGCTGGATGAAACAACAAACTTTTCGACCATGCTCGCGTTGACGATAGACGGACCGGGAAGGGCCCTCTTAAGGATCAACAGCCAATCAAATTACTTGACAAACCAGACATATATTTTGGCAACAAATGAAATAAGCTTACTGGCAGGAATAGGTAGGACAGACACTGAATAGGTACTTATGACATTTAAAAAACCATTTCACTATGTTAAAAATATTATCATCACCTCCACGCTAATGAATTGAAAAGTAGTAAACTATACAAAATACATTTAATTTAAAAACCGTTTGAAACTGATAATAGGTACTCATAAATTAACATCACCATCTCGTTAATTTATCGCTAAGTGTAAGTCACCTCGTGAGCGCTATTCTCACATCTCACATGTTATTTGCTGACGTTACTCAAGCACAATGGTGTAGGGTCAGCGCAGTGCGTTCACCGCGCCGTGCTTTACTTTACCTCACATTGGAGCAATCGGCGCGGGCGCATGCCATTCCCATGCTTTGTACGTTTGTCTTTAACTTTACAATGAAATATGGCGTAGTTAAAATATTGGTTTTAAGAAATGTCGACTTTAAATACGAAAGTTTATTGTACACGCCTGCAAATTGCAAAAAAAGTAGGATTTCGGATTTTTTTATGTTGAATTATTTCTCATGGGCGTGGAAGATCAACATTATAGGTAATCTACCAGTCTCTTCCAAACGGTAAACAGAGTTTAAAAAAAAAAAAAAAAAAACAATAACTTCGTTCTAATTAAGTCTCAACAGCAGAGTGCTTCATCAAGATGTGTTTTTCTGTTTTCCATGTGCATTGTGCATCCAGAGG
Organism: Tiliacea citrago; assembly: GCA_963921375.1. Classification (NCBI taxonomy): domain Eukaryota; kingdom Metazoa; phylum Arthropoda; class Insecta; order Lepidoptera; family Noctuidae; genus Tiliacea; species Tiliacea citrago. The sequence continues at coordinate 14,936,915 of OY992803.1, forward strand.
GCTAATTGCGTAACACACTATCAGTAGGAATCGGTTTCAATTTGACAGTTCATCAACATTCATTGCGTTATTTACGTTGTTGAGCAGACAATTTTTTCTAACTTATTTATTTATTTATTTAAACTTCTCACACACAATTAGGTACAAAGGCGGACTTAATGCTTACTTAACTTATGAAGCAAGGGATTAGCAATATACTTCAAAATCATTCCGATTCAAACTGTGATACGCAATTAGGGTTCAGTATCCACACTTTTATTTCTTTCTCCTCGTTATAAACAGGCCTATATCATATCTCACTATCGTACAAACCGTTGCATCGTTGCACCGCATCTCGACCGTGACGCTGCGCCCGCGCACCATAGCGTCGCGTCGCTTCTTGTCGATAATCTGCGCGTAATCAGATTCACTGTGGCGCAATTAGTGCCATTGCACTGTGCACAGTAAAGGCTTCGGCAATCATGTGCGATGTGACAGCGCGACGCGACTCTTGTAGAATAATTTCCATGAAGTTTTCATATAATTCGTTCTACTGTCGCGTCGCGGCTGTGATTTTATATGTACTGTAAAAGGTGGTACTTTTTAGATAAATTGTAGGTTTTATATTGTAGGCTGGTAGTGATTAAAGATTAAAAGTTAGTTAATTTAATTAAAATGTAAGCTTTAAAGCAATTGATTTGCTTATAGAATGTAATTTTCTGAGTACATAAACTTCACACTTACATCTAATCTTTTATCTAGCCATTTTCAAAGCAGCTCTCTCCATTTCAGTACATACAATGTAGTCAAGCGGAATTTATACCAGAATGAATTTTCTAATCTCAATAAACTGTCTGATAGACTTCTAAGCCATAAACTATAACGTTATGCATGTATCACGAGAGGATTTTATGTGAACAATAAATTGGAAACTTTCACGGCGAAGAAATCGCTTTCTCGAGCGCCACTCCATTATAGATGAGGGAAATATACAGTATTGGAACATGTTCAGTTTTTATACTAAACGAATAAGTTTAAAAACTAAAACCCGACTACTGAAAAATCACGCTCTAAAAAGTATGAAACAAGAAAATATTCTCATCTGAAATTATTATGTACAAACTATTCAATAATTATTAAATAAACAACTTACACGTAATATATTTTAATGTATTTAATACATATTCACAGTGATGTTCAGAAGACAGCCATGGTCGTATGCCATGGCTCGCTTACTGATCGCTTACTACTGTTAGAATGTGTTGTTTTGATAGGTTAGGTGGCATACAACCACGGCTGTCTTCTAAACATCACTATGAATGAATTTGTATTAAATACATTAGTTTCTAGTTCACTAGTTTCTATTCATCAGCATTATATTTTCTCATCTCTATGTTGTGGGCAGCTTTTGATAATTAGGTATATTCAGAAGTTGTTGAACAAGTATCAGTTAAGTATAAGAAGAGACTGCTAATCTTCCACTGGTATATTTTAAATGGGCCAGGAGTCATATATAACATAACATAACATTTGTTTAAATTCCATGTGCAGTAATAGAGGGCGAGCCTGTTGCTATTAACCGGACACAAATCCAGATTCCGGACTGCTACTGAGAAATTCCTGATGGAAAACCCCAATAACATTTTGCCCGACCTGGGAATTAAACCAAGGACCTCAGTAGAAGCACTTGCGACTACTAGTCATAAATGTTATAGTAAACAAAACCACAACACACAAGCACCTATAAAAAGCAAGCAAACGCTTAAAGCTCAATAAACTTGTAACTCCCAATGTAAACCAGGCCTTAAGGTCTATAAATAAATTGTCCTGCAGCAAACAGTTATAAGTAAATACACATGCATTGATACCGCTACACGTACTCGACCTACTTCTCGAGATGTCTCGAGAACCAGTCTCATATCGATACCGTCCGGAACAGTTACATCGAGAATTAATCGAGTCAATATTAAGGACATTAAGAGCCTATACTACCTCAAATGGCTTACCATGATCCTCCGTTATGTCGAAAATACTGCAGCATTAATTTTGAAATAAATATATGATAAAGTTAAGGATTAAGTTTAAGTACTATGTTTGACGAAAACTCGATTCCATAAAATTTTCTTGTTAGAAAAAAAAAAATCCAAAGTTACCTCCAAACCGAACAATAAACCGCTGGTATCCAAAAAATACTTCAAATTAGATAATGAGACTGCATATTAACTGAACTAACTATAAAGCAGGTCTTAAGTTATTTTTTTTTAATTACTATTATACACTCACATACATACATAAACTCACGCCTTCTTCCCATGGGGGTAGGTAGAAACTATAGAACGCCACCTGCTACGCTCCTTACATACTCCTTTTGCTTCGCCTAATTACTATTATTTTCACCGTATAAAGAAATAAACTAAAATATCGGTGCCACCCTGTCTCGCTTGCTCGCGTGACCGCGGGAATAGTGCGCGAGCGAGATATAGTGAGGTGACGCTGAGGTAGTACAGACCCTTAACTTGTTGACATCTCGCAAATTAAGCTAATATGGAAAATGATCATGCTAAGAATGTCACTGCATTTCAATTAAGTATTGGTCTTTTGACTTTCTGATTTTAGATTTATACGTTATTCTACCTTACCTTCCATTTTACCTTTATATCTTAGGTACCAAGTCAAATCAAATAGAATCATTAATTTATTTGCTTGAATTTGGGTACCTACATGAGGTGATACCAAAAAAAATCTTTAAACCATATCCTACCTAAAGAGGTGTGCAAATATCTAATATAATATAAATATTTTTTACATTATTCATTCATTTACAAATATAAATATAAAATTATTTATGAAATTTATTAATTATTTATTTATTTAATAATTTTATTATTAAATAAATAAATACTTAACTTAAAAATTTAATTACATTTATCATTTAAATAATCAATAATTTTATAATGCCAGTTCATAGATATAATGATACAGTGATGGCAATATCAACATTTTTAAATTTATATTTTTGTTTTTTGTGGTTTCAAGTACCTGTAGGTTTAGATTGTGAAAATGATCTATTTCTCGACTAACTAGGTTACCCTTTTTCTTGATGAACGTATTCCCGATATGGACTTATGGTTGGTCCTTACCAAAGCCATACCTAAATCAAGAATTGAATTTGGTTAAATTTCGAAATATTTTGAACATTCTGTTAAAAGTATATCTATCTAAAACAATTAACCATTACTTTTATCTTCCAGTATTGTTCGTGGTGGGTCTAAGCAGTGCCCGATGGCTTCGCGGTGGCCGCTCGAATCAGCCCAAAGACACCAGTTTCGTAGGCGAAGCGACCAGTGAACTGTCCACAGCAATCTTCCAGGTAATCATCATATTTTTTTCTTCTACTTTGTCTTATTGTTGAAGTAATTAGTGTTGATCTGGGCTTCAGCAATTTAGTAAAGTGCACCTAAATGAGTTTTTCTGTTTTCAAAATTACAGATTGTTGCAATTTTGCTTTTTAGGGTTCCGTACCCAAAGGGTAAAACGGGAACCCTATTACTAAGACTCCGCCGTCTGTCTGTCTGTCTGTCCGTCTGTCTGTCTGTGTCTGTCTGTCTGTATGTCTGTCTGTCTGTCCGTCTGTCACCAGGCTGTATCTCATGAACTGTGATAGTTAGACAGCTGAAATTTTCACAGGTGATGTATTTCTGTTGCCGCTATAACAACAAATACTATAAAACCGAATAAAATAAATATTTAAGGGGTCCCTATACAACAAACGTGATTTTTTTGCCAGTTTTATAGATAATGGTACGGAGCCCTTCGTGCGCGAGTCCGACTCGCACTTGGCCGGTTTTGTTTTTTTAGTTAAGTAATTGTTATTTTTGAAACTGAAATTACTTTAACAGTACGAGTACTTCCACAGATAGGTAGTTTAAATCTAGGATTGACAATTGATTAATAAAAAAATGTTTTGATTTTGACAGGGTTATATAAATTAGCTAGCTTAACTCCGTAGGTGCGATGTGTCCCTAATCTAAACAAAATAAAACAAAAAGAAATAAATTAGTTTTTTTTTTTTGTTGTATTTTAGTCACTTGAATTATCAGTTAAAAATAAACTTTGCAGATGTGGTAGGTATTGATAACTAAACACGATAAAACACAAGAAAACTTTTTTTCTCAACTCATACTTTAAGTAACAACACTAACAGCGTTCGTTGACCTCCCAAACAAAAATATTATTTAGGTATATTTTATCGATTAGATAGTATACCCATCGCATCTGCAGAGTTTAGCTAGCCAATTATAAATAACCCTGTTTTATAGCTAGATTAATTTGAATAATTATGATATATGTATAATAAACACATACCTAACATCACGCTTGTAATCCCCGAAGGGTTAGGCAGAGGTGTACCTTATATAAGTTATACCCACATTTCGCCAGTTATGTTTTAAGTCTCATGTAATAGGGGGCGAGCCTATTGCCATCAACCGGGCACAAATCCAGACTCCGGGCTGCTACTGAGAAATTCCTAATGGAAATTCCCAATAACAGTTTGCCCGACCTGGGAATCGAACCCAGGACCTCATGCTTAGCAGTAGCGCTTGCGACTGCTAGACCAATGATCCAGTCCTATATAAAGGCAGTGATATATAATAAAGAATGTTGATATTCAAACCTATTCAAGTGAATGCTGTTCTCCTAACATGACTGCAGAGATTCACCCCAAGCTACACACACGAGACGTAATAGGGTGGTCTATGTTACCGACACCACACTGTAAACGGCACGATTTCCAGTCAATAGCGACACTAATTGTCTTGCTGCAGGCCTAATTGATATCGAGTATCTCCGTTGACTACATACATGAGTATGTAGTTACTACGGAATGTGGAGATTGAGTCGATCACGGATGTTTTCATAAACGCTAGCGTTCGTGGCTGTAATAACACAGCAACAACAAAGATGGCTGCATAGACAAGACAAACAATGTAAACAATAACAATTAGTTTTTTTATCGTCTATATTCATGCAGTCTACGTTCTCTAGCGGTCTAACTTAATTTATATTTTTAATTAATACTTCATTTATACATACACCGTGGAATTTTAATCGTCTTACAATGACAGCCCACTTTCTGTATCCAATGACTACTAATCATTCAGGAAAGTAAAAAAAAATATTTGTTAACATTTGAATAATTAAAAAATATATACATATTATTCATTATGACGCATGATGTAGTTTGAAACACCCTGTTATGAGCGCCTTGCACTCCATTCCGCGCCGCCCTTGGAACGCAAGGTTCATACGGAATAATTTCTATTTTTCAAATGTTATTAAAAAAAAATAGTTTCATGAATGATTAGTAGTCATTGGACACATGAAGTGGGCTGCCGTTGTAAGATAATTAAAATACCACGGTGTATATGTATAATGAGTTTTGGAATCAATATCATTGATATTGCCTTTTTCCACCTAATACTGATCATAAGCCTCCTCCCATTTGTGTCACACGTACTGTTTGTATCTGCGATTTTCGTTTTGGAATGTCAATTAATTATTTTTATTTCATTTGCAGGGTTACATTGACGATGACAAAAATATCGCCTTCTCACCGCTCGGTTACTCAGCCATCTTGGCGATCCTTGCTGAAGGTGCCCGTGGAGAGACGAGAGAACAGTTGGTATCCGCCTTACACCTGCCTCAAGACCCCATCCTCACCAGAAAGACATACAGATACATCATGGAGAGGCTAAAGAACAACCACGAATACAAATACAACCAACCTGAGTTGAAGAACTATTTCTATATTTACAAGAACTACACAATCAATGATGATTACAAAAAGATTCTGGAAGACTACTACTTAACAGAAGTAAGGTCTGTCGAGAGATACAATCCCGATCTGCATGCTCATGATGCCGATGATGATGATAAAGGTGAATTCACTATCGAGATCTCCGACAAGACTGAAGATAACAAAAATGAGGAGATCCCTGAAATGATGCCTCCTAAGGAAACAAATGAGAAACTCATCTCCTTTGCTGTTGACGACATTCCTGAGAAAGTTGACATTACTCACATGGATTACAAACCTGCGAAGAACATTAAGGAAAAGATTAAGTTAGTGAAGACTTTCCCCAAGAAGACAGAATCTGAGGATGAAGAAGAAACTATGGTGGCTGTTGAAGCGAGAAACCACGCTAGGAGCTTGAAATCTCTGCACGAAGTTCGTGATGTGTCATCTAGCCTTTCCGTGAACAGTGTTGGAAAGAAATCCAGTAAGCTTCTTCAAAATAAATCTTCCTATTTAGATTTTTCTCTGACTCGTTTATAATATACAATAGATAAACAGTGTTTGGATAAATGTAATTTGTGCCATGGGTATATAATAATTTTGTGGATTAGGAAGTAAATGTTGTCTAAATTGTCCATTAATATTATATATATAGGTAACTTAAGAAGAAGGCCGGTAAAATATAAAAAAAATCCCATAGAACCAAGTAGTACGAAGATAATAGACCAGACCTAATTATAATGTTTTATTTTTTAGCATCAATCTCCGACTCCTTGATGATCATCTTCAACGGCATGTACTTCCGAGGTTCCTGGAAGACTCCCTTCGACATCGTTGAGCCTGGCTTGTTCTACAAGTCTAATACTGAGAAGAAGCAGGTGCCTATGATGAAGACTAGGGGCAGCTTCAAGACTGGCTCGCTGCCTGAACTCGATGCTGAGGCTATCAAGCTGCCTTACGATGTAAGTAATTTGAAAATAATATAAAATGAAACTGTCCAGTGTCTCACTGGATTATTTGATACTAGCTGCCCGCGTATATACAACTATAGCATAAAACATATCCTATGCGATAGTGTGCTTTATATCAGTCAAATATTTTTTGTAATCGGATCAGTACTTCAAGAGATTACTTTTTACAAACAAATAAACAATTTTACCTCTTTATAATATTAGTTTAGATTGTCTAAAAGATACTGCAATGTATTTTCTACTAACTACTGAAGAAAGTTCCTTGTAAGTATAGGATTTTTCTTTAGCAATCAAATTATCGTCTTCGATCATTAAGCGATGCTCTCTCTTCTTTAAAATTTACATGCCGTTAATAAATTGCATTAAAAGTTTGTAGGTGCTTAAACTGCCATAGCATCAATAAATATATAAGTTCTGTAGAACTACTTCCCCTAACCAATATTTTCCATCAGGGTGGTCGTTACGCGCTCCTGCTGGTGGTGCCCCGAGCCCGCGACGGTCTGACCAGGCTGACAGCTGACCTGCCCATCGCACCTCTATCTGACATCCTAGACAGCTTGAAGGACGAAGACCTGCAAGTGTCCATTCCTTCATTCTCCGTTGAGACCACTACTAAGCCCGTCGCTGCGTTGGCTAAGGTTTGTTGTTTAAATATTCCAATAAGTCCTAATCTACTGTTGAATCTAAGATGCTCGAGTATATAGAGTATAGATACGAGTATATATGATATAATGACTGTATATACTCGTATATATCACACTGTGCAAACCAGTCACAAACTCTGAAACTCTGAATGTTTAAGATTTTCTCAGCATGGTACAGTTACGAGCATTTATACCTTAAACTTACGCAAGATTCAAAAACGATTTCCTTCTATGTACCTAATCGCTAAGAACAGGTTTCGCCGAGACAGTTTTTGTTGTTTTTGTAATTATACTTGTTTAATTACTAGTTTACTGTATTAGGTATGTTGAAACTGTTTGTACTTCCTGTGTGTACTTCCCGTCGCTTTTCCCTAAAGGTTCATTAGAGAACCAGCGTCAGACAGTATCCGTCTGGCATTAATGCTGAAATGAACCGTTTTGTTAGAACATTATTTTCACTGTTTTATTTTGTAATTTGTGTTTTCATATTACAAAGTATGATGCCTGTACTAAGGATAAACCTGTATCACTGGTGGCATAAGTTCTTACAATTACTATTAGGACTTCTGATTTCTTAACAATATATTACCACCAGCGCCAGCGCCAGGGCTCTGTCTCGCATAGGGTCGCAGCATTATGCTGAGCGATGGCCGTTTTGCGTGAATGCGACGCATATTTTCCCACAACTTGTTCTTTCGTGTTTGTGTTTTTATTTCTTACCGTTATGTTAACCGCAAATAAACGTATTTTTATCTTTTCTTTTCTTCTAAGGTCTTAAACATGTAGATCATTTCTATATTATTTACGGAAAATAGTTGTTAGAACTTAGTTACACGATTATGATTGCGACTGCAGTATTATTATAATAAGAAATTTTCTTTTCTCAAAGTTGAAACAGTAATTTCACGAGAAAATCGCTTTAGAATATTACGTAAATGTGCTCGCGACTGTACTGTACTATATTAAAAATTTTAAGATTTTGAAAAATACTATGAGCCAGAATATCTGAATGAATCAAAACCTCCCGAGTTCCGTGTATTGCGAGTATTTTGTAACTTTATAAATCGTATTTGTCCAGTAGAAATATACCTTTTTTATTTTTGTATGGTAGCATAATTGCTGCGTATAATTTGTTGTGTCTACGTATCTATATTGTCTCCTTGTTCCGTCTAGTTTGGTGTGAGCTCCATCTTCAGTCGGGACGCAGACCTGACTGGCGTATCTTCAGACGAGGGTCTATTCGTCCAGGAGCTGGTGCAGCACGTCGCCGTGCGCGTTGATGATGCTGACAGCTCGGCTTCAGAAATCGCAGGTAATTGTAAAACAGATTTTATTAAGACGAAGTTTGCCCAAGTTGATAATAAAACGGATTTCAGACATACTCAAGATTAAAAAACAAAAACCAGCATTATTGTTACAATTTTTGATATGGTTATTTAAATGAAGTTCAATGGAGTTTCTTGTCCGTTATTTCTCCATAGGAACCTACTACGCTTTGGAATTATCAACTATTGCTTCTACTTACTAACTGACTCCTTGACAATTCGAAGTGCCTGTAGTTGGTTTAGGTCAAATAAATTCTTTGAATTTGAGTTTTGAATGATATATTTAGTAATATTTATAATCAGTAGTAACAATATATTTTATTTTTGCTTACAGCTTCCAACACAGTAATGGAACTGTCAAAGAAACTACCTTTGGAGGCACCCAAATCCCTCCGCCGCTTCAACGTGGAACATCCCTTCATCTTCTATATCCTGGACACCCTCGATAACCTCGTTGTAGTAGCCGGCAAAGTCATGGACCCCGAGAAACCATTCATGGTTGACGACGCAGTACCTGTTTGAAAGATTCTGAAATTTTAAATTCCAGTCACCAACACTTTGGTGTTTCTTTTCGTACTCTAAAGAGTCGTCAACATCGTTTGCCTTCGGCATTCCCGAGAGCCCACCCGTTCTACTCGTATTTATTTATACATTTTGATGTACTTTATGCCTTGCTGTGAGATTGTACAAGTTTCTTAAAACAACCAGATGCATTTGATTATGAAAAAGTACACAGCGTAGTTTTTAAGTTAGTTTTAAGTTATTATTTATTTTTTGTAATGTTGTGATATGTTTAAGATTAAATTATTTATTTGAATTGGCAACTTTGGTTTTATTTTTGGTCGTAAACGTCTTACTCAAGTTACCCTCATCATGTTTAATAAATGGGACAATAAACTTAATGAGGGTAATTATAGTCCTTGTCATTAAAACTTAAAATTTTCATTCTCATACTAACGGTCATGCTGGTCGTGATCGAATGTATTTAAAAAGTTTCAATTATTGTGTAAGTTATAATTTAAATAATATGGCATCCTCAAGACACGACGCTGATAAAGAAAATGTATATAGAACAAGAATACCGTTACCTAAGGACCCTTTACCAGCCTTGCCGAAACATTTATTGGTCGACAACAAAATGGTTCATAAGCAAGAAGTTACACGTCGACGTCCTTTGAAGACTATCATCGCTCAAAGTACGAGTATGCCTATGGCTGGTCCAAGTAAAGTAGTTCCACATAAACCAGAACATCCACTGAACATTGATACGAAAAATGTCACAATGAGGAAGAGAAATGAAGACTTAGATTGGCATTACACCGTCTTTAATGACAATGATAAAAATACCAGTGTTCTATCAATAAGCGATGATGAAAGATATTTGGACGATAGAGGTAGTCAACGGTATTTTGTTGAGAATAAAAAGAAAAATGCATTAGGCGCAGTGTTGAGCGCTGTCACACCAAATCTGAAGGTTAGTTTAGAGCCGAATCGCGTTAGGAATATAAAGAGGAGTCTGAAAAGGCCTCATAGTCGAGAGTTGCAGGGTTTGTCACCACCCGTTGTAGCTAGACAAGAGAAGCCAGATGATAAAGTGAAACGTCGTCTGAAGTTCAATGAGAGTATACATGACAGATTAAGAACGCCTGATTTCTGTAAGTACTTACGGATAATGTATTTTTCAATTACTTTTTATAATCCTGTTCTTCATCAATCGTATTGGCAGGAGCTGGATGAGATCCTATGGCCATGCTATGCTAGAAAGATAGCCTGTATGCAAGGCTTTTAGCTTGTTGTAGCTTGTTTCCTATTATCTGATAATTGTAATGATTAGGTTTGAATAAAGAGGCTGACAACAGGTAAACCGCTGTCACTGTCAGATTGCATACAAAAGAAAGAGATGCACGATGACACAACGTATGGCGTAAAAATGCAAATAAAATCGTATAAAATTAGATATTAACTATTTAATAAAATTAATCCATCACCGGATGCAGTTTGGCATTTGCAATTTTATGGTATACTTTTAATTATAATTATAACTGTTAACGAAGGGATAAACTGCTTTTAAAAATAATGAAGAGTTGTCTTTGAAGATTTTATTGATACAATATTAAATATGTTTAATTATGTTTTGAGTTCCATCACCGTATGCACAAAATACTTTAAAATATCATGCTGTTTTTGTTTTGGAAAAAATATTTACGGTTTAAGAGATACACTGCTTTAAAAAAACACCTTTTTGACCATTTTCAAGAAATCTCCGCCTTAAAGCATATATGCATTGATTGATTAGGTATAAACCAATGTTGCTTGTTAGTTTAGTATCTCGACCGATCAAGTGGAATCCCCTGTAACGTATTATATTTGCCTTGTTCGAATATAATGTTTATTTTTCCGTACATAATACAACAAAAATATTACATACAGACAGTAAACGATGACAGGTTTTGCTTGTTAGTTTACTTCAGAGTTATGTCTATACTATAGGTGTGTCTTTGATATAAATAATTGAAACTATCTACTCCGTAAACGTGATGGGAGCATGATAAAACAAAAAAGAAATTAATTTGATGATTATTTTTATTGGGTATTCTACCGCAGGTAGTGTAGCACCTTGAAATATAAGTTTTGTAAACTTCACAGTCGAGTCGTGATGGGCAACGATATCTAACACAACAAAAAAAAAACGACTGATACTTCAAGTAACAACTAACAAGCGGTCGTTGACCCAAAAAAACCACATCAAATCTGTTTTATTATATTATTATTTTGTCGAGTTTAAATATCGATACCCATCACGTCTGCGGAGTCTCGCTAGCTAATTTAATTAGACCCGGTATACTCGTACGGTCAGTGCTCTGTATTACCTGGCCCTCTTACAAAAAAGATGACGGGAAAAGAGGTCGGGTTATGCAAAGCACTGTCTGTATACACTCATTTATTCTAGCAATTTATTGATCTAGTAGGTACCTAAACTAGGTAGAATTTTTGATGACAATATTATGTTTTCATTGTGAAAATTCCATCCTCTGACATAAAAGCTTGAATGCTTAGTCTTGTATCTCACTAAGACACCATAGTGGCGCAACCATGGTAGCGCTGCCAGCAAAATATACACAGCTTTATGTTGGGTATCTCACCAGCCGTCCGATCGGTTGCTTAACAAACCATACATTTGTAGGGTTCCGTACGAAAATGTTAAAAAGGAACCCTTATGGTGAGACTAAGTCTGTCTGTCTGTCACAGCTGGATATCTCAAGAACTACAAATGCTATGAACTTGAAATTTGGAATAGTTTTAGATGACGTTTACCCAACTATTTTGCAAACAAGAAAGAAATTAAAAAAAATGAATCTTTTTTGCAACAGGACCTTAACGGGGTCTTAAAAATTCGAACGTAGTCTACTAGGATATGTGGGGGGTATCTGCTCGTATCATATGAAAGAGCGCTGTTTGCACATTCTCAATATTTTTTTTTAGGCATCATAGTCTTCTTACTTCTACTTTTGATGAAAAATATAAAAAAAAATACCGTTCCCTTATCTCCGAAGTTTGCATAGAGAAAAATCTGAAATTATTCTATGTGATAAAAGTTTATGTAAAGATTACAGAAAAAAATAAAACGATGTCTGTAAATAGCACAGTTTTTCAGAAATCATCAATAACATACATACCTACGGAACACTCGGTGCGCGAGTCCGACTCGCTCTTGTTTATTAATACGCCCATAGTTGCGCTTGCGCCGCCACTGGTGTACTATTGAGATAGAACCCTTAGAATAAAAAGTTGAATGACCATCAATTCTTGTTCGGAATATAATGTAAGATGATTATGTTATCGTATCAATTAGTTTGTTATGGGGCTTGTGGCTAAGTAATAACAGCCGCACGGGTCGATCAATCAGGTTAAGCTACGCTTGCCGCGGTTGGTACGTAGATGGGTGACTATCGTCACATACCAAGACCCCTCCGTGCCTCAGAAAGCACGTTAAGAGCAGGCAGTCTAAATCAAATTTCGAACGCAAGCTCCGCCCGCCCCTCGCTCCCCGCCACTCCGTTATGTGCTAAACGTTAATGCATCAGTAATAAAGTTGAATATCGCGTGCGCTCTTTGAACGTGTTCAGTACGAAACTAAATAGCGGAGGTAAGTCTCAATTCTTATTTAATTTATAACTAAAGTAATATTTAATCTAGAGAAAAAATATCTTGTGTCGGGATAATAAACTATATTTTCTTGCTGTGAATATTTATTTTAGACATAAAAGCTAAACAATATTGTTTGTTTTTTATTAGAATTATCCTTAAAAAAGACATGATTTTCGAATAAAAAATTTATTGAGAGAAAATATTACAATTACGTAACTGTCTTCAACATGGAAAGAAAAAGATTCAATAAATCATATACTAAAGTTTCGTTTGGCTTGTATGTGTGACTGTTTCAGAATATTCATGCAAATTAACATAAAATAGGGAGCCTCCTCTTAAGCCGTTGGTCCCGGCTGTCATTTATCTTTAACAGTCATTACGGGTCGTCAGAAGCCCGAAAGTCTGACAACCAGTCTTACCAAGGGGTATCGTATTACCCAGTTACTGGGTTGTGGAGGGCAGGATAAGCAGTCGCTCCATGTGAAATACTGGTATTCAGCTGCATCCGCCGCTGCTGTAATATTTCCCCAGTCTTTTAGGTACACACGGCTACACATCAAGCTATATTTTTCCAGTATAAGCTGGCCCCTCGTTGTACGAAACTCCAATACAATGCGAGATCACCCTAAACTGGAAACGTATAGCTTGATGTGTAGCCGTGTGTACAAACATAACTCGCCAATTTAACTGTTTAGATACTCTTATGCGTCCATAATTACGCATTAAAGCGGACATAGCACATACTATTTGGTGAATATTTACAAACTCTGACATTCACTATGACTCAATAGTTGTGAAAATCTTATAATAAGCGTGGTAAAAAAAAATACCTACGGAGTAGTTCATTAACAGCTTAGTCCGTGCGATATTCGCTTCAAATGGATAAGATACGTAGTGTGGGTAGTAAATAATTTTCTTTTTAGGGAAGAGTTCGTATAAGCGGAGTTTAACCCAGGAGTATACGACGGATGTGTTTGAGTACCTCCTGGCTAAGGAGATTAAGTCGGTACAAATGCCCAGGACTTCAAGCATCACCAGGGCTTGTGTTATCAACTGGCTCATGAAGGTTAATGTAAGTGAACATTTTATGTAATGTTTTGAACGAATTAATGATTGAATGATATATTTATTTGCAAGAATGCCTATAGATAGCTAAGAAGCTTTATGAAATTGTTTTTTTTTTTTGCAATTTGCAGGTCAGTAACAGGTTGTATGTTTTACAGAATTATAATCATAAGAATCAGCATTACAACTCTATACGTTCATAAAATCCTACTCAATGTTCAGAAATAGTCATTCAATAGGATTTTTCCAAGAGAGTTAGTTGTATTGCCGATTCCAATGATTATAATTCTGTAAAGCCATATTTGTTACGGCCGCGAATCATATTTAGATCAACAAGCAACCTGTTACTGACCTGCAAATTGCAAAAACCTTTTTGCAATTTACAGCTCAGTGTCAGGTTGTATGTTGATTGGAATATGATTCGTGACCGTAAAAAATATGGTGTTACGGAATTATAATAATTGGAATCAGTAATACATCTCCTTAAGTTAGGATTGGCTTCAAATATAATTATTTGATGAACTTAGATAGTTGTATTGGTGATCTTTATGATTATAATTCTATAGATAAATGTTTGATACGGCCGCGATTCTCAATTAAATCAATATTATTATTAACCTGCAATTTGCAAAAAACGTAAGAAAAATTGAATTTCGCGGGCTACCCTGACGCTTTCGCCTTAAGAACTATGGGTTTCACTATAGGTATACCATTTCAGCCGTCCAGATATTTAGATTTTACATCTTGGTTGCCTATATGGGAGGAGCTTGTGGCTAAGTAATAACAGCCGCACGGGTCGATCCATCAGGTTAAGCTACGCTTGCCGGGGTTGGTCCGTGGATGGGTGACCATCTTTACATACCGAGACTCCTCCGTGCCCCGGAAAGCACGTTAAGCCGTTGGTCCCGGCTGTCATTCATGGATCTTTGACAGTCGTTACGGGTCTTCAGAAGCCCAAAAGTCTGACAACCAGTCTTACCAAGGGATATCGTGTTACCCAGTAATTGGGTTGTGGAGGTCAGATAGGCAGTCGCTCCATGTAAAATACTGGTATTCAACTGCATCTGGTTAGACTGGAAGCCGACCCCAACATAGTTGGGAAAAGGCTAGGCAGATAGATATAGATCTTGGTTACCTATACTTATAGCATGCAGTACATTTTTAGTAATTAGCAATAACATAAAAATACTAATAATAATTACATAATTTAAATTTAGATCACAATGCAATTAATAAAATTAAATACAATTCTATTCATTTAAAATAATAATTTATATTAAAAATAGCGATCAATAATAGAGATGTCATGTCAATAAAAAAATGCAAGAATAATAAAAATGTTTTTTTTTCAATATTATTTAAGTAATGTCACTATCAAATAATCGTTTCGTTTATTTATAAAAGGGTCACATGTACAATAAAAACCTTAACAATTAAAATAGAGCACAGTTGCATATTTGCCTGAACTAGGTTGAACCTGTGCTTCAGGCTAGAAAGTGCATAAATAAATAATGTAATAAATTAACAATGACTATAAAGTAAAAAGTAAAATTAAAACTTAGGTAAATAATAAAATAGCATGTTAGCAGTTCTATTGACTGTGCATAATCTATGGTTAGTAAATATTTGTGTATATTTTTTTTACAGCTAAAGTAATTTAGTTTATAAATACTAAGTTTTCTATTTAATCTATTCTACAGAAATGGGCCTAAGAATGTAAAAAATCTTTCTACAAAGACATATATGTATCTATGTAGATGACATTAGTGGTTTATTTGGCCATATCTATGTTATAATTATGTTATCATGACTAACCGATAATTAGGTAGGTAAATGATTTTCCAAGCCTACTGAAGATAAAATATAAACTTTTTTCTTCAAAGTAGATGTTTGTTGCCAGTTGCTCCTAGTTTTGTGGTTTGAGCATCAAATTGCTAAGCAGAGATGTCTTGCTATTAGACAATGTTTATAAAACTCATCGTTTATGAGTGTTCTAGCTATATTATTTTTTAGAGTTGGTCGATTTGTATACCTGTCCAAACTAAATAAAAACCAGTCGATTTACAAATCTTTCAAATGTCAGAATATAATAATAATTTAAGTTACTTGGTAGTGTGTAATAGTCTTGTTGGTACAAATAAATAGAAATCACATTGCTCCTAATTTGGAATACTTTGACATTTTGACGGCTTCATTAGTTTTAGGTAATATGAAATAGCGAAGAATAATAATTTTACTGTTGGTAATTCCCGGGTGTTATTCCCCAGGATAACTATTCTAGGTTAAATGAATTTCATGCTAATTAAAACGGGAGTTTTTCAAACTGATAGTGATAAACACAGGTTAGGGACAAACATTTTATTTATCTTCTCGACTAGACACATTGAGTACAATTAATGACTCAGTTTCATAGTTCAGCGGGCTACTTGCGTAACACACGATCAGCAGGAATCGGTTTCAATTTGACATTAACAACATTAATTGCGTTAGGTATTTACTTTGTTGAGCAGACAAATTTTTCCAACAAAACAACCGACTTCCAAAAAAAACACTAAAAAGTGAAAAATAACTTTAATTTCGGAACTCGGTGTCGTTGGATCTGTATTTTAGGTTTTTGCCACCGACTTCCGAAATTAAAGCTATTTTTCACTTTGTAGTGTTTTTTTGGAAGTCGGTTGTTTTATTTTTCACTTTTTAGTGGGTCAGTTTGTAATTTATCTAATTTACAATAGCCTAATGTAAATGCTTAACACCTTTTTACAAAATATTGCTTTTCCCGATGCAGGGGCGTTAATTTTTGAGGAGTTCTCCAGGGGGCCATTCTGCTAACGCAGTTGTGTCAGAATGGCCGATCATTGGCACCGTAATTGTAGAGTTTGACAGTTTTGCTAATCTCCTTATTGAAAGGCGTCTTTATGATTTTCCAATGACGTGCCACTGATACTCCATTGGAAAAATTGTCTGTATTTGGTAATCTCGTACTGACAAGCTCATATTTCATTTTGACTTCCCTATGGACCACTGTCACGCCATTACGAATTTAGGAGGTTACAAACTATTGGCACAATGGTCATGGCGTTGCCTTGGTATGGTCCTGGTTGACCAATCATTGAAAATAGCAGACTTGCCCCCTGGTAAGAACCAGTAGAACTGATGGTGACTTCACCATATACATTTTGACGAGCATAAATAGCTTAACAACCATATTAAAGTGCCTAATCGAATCGCAACGGTGAAATACTAAGTAGTTCCGGTGGCCATCTGTGGTATTTATCATCAGTTCCACTTCACCAAATGGTGCTTTTCAACGTTCAGGTTCAAAATGTCCAATTCTCAAAATGTCCAAAGGTTTCAAAACGTCCAATTCCCAAAATGTCCAATTCTTAAAATGTCCAATTCTCAAAACGTCCAATTCCCAAAATGTCCAACTCCCAAAATGTCCAATATTTGAGAATGTCCCGGAACATAACTATTTAGATTAGGTTAATTTCTTTTAAAAAAAATGGGTAGGTTAGGTTAGGTTAAAACTGTGACCTCCTACGCACGAGCCGAGCGAGCGAAGCGAGCGGTGCCGCGGCAGCGGCCGGCGAGTGCCAGAATACATATTTTATTATTATATATACATATATAGGCTTAAAAAAATGAATTAAAAAGTGTACACACGGCTACACATCAAGTTATACATGTCCAGTATAAGCTGATCTCGCATTGTATAGAATTTCCATATAATGTCAGCTTAGACTGGAAATGTATGCTGGCACTCGCCGGCCGCTGCCGCAACTAACCTAACCTACCCATTTTTTTTTAAAAAGAAATTAACCTAATCTAAATAGTTATGTTCCGGGACATTCTCAAATATTGGATATTTTGGGAGTTGGACATTTTGGGAATTGGACGTTTTGAGAATTGGACATTTTAAGAATTGGACATTTTGGGAATTGGACGTTTTGTGAATTGGACATTTTGGGAATTGGACGTTTTGAAACCTTTGGACATTTTGAACCTGAACGCTTTTCAAGTGCAAAGGCACGAGTTACTATAAAAAAAACTCAAATCGCTATAGGTATGCCTATAATTTTTTTTATTTTTTTTTTATTTAATTTTTTATTTAAAATATTACCACTACCATATAATGTAAAAACATAGCTTTATTTCAAGTACATAACGATGTTGTTATAAGAAAAAGTCGAAATATCCACAAACTATGTGTAGCCCAACAAAGAATTAAGTTATTTTCCAATAATGTTTATTGTATGGCAATTAGTATTTATAATAAATTATCTAATGTTTTTAAAAGTCTTAGCTTCATGGCATTTAAAACGAAATTATTTAACTTCCTATTGCATAAGTGTTATTCTTATTACTCAACAAATGAGTTTTAAATGAAAAATTTGATTCTAAATTTAAATTAGACGACGACTTGCCTTTGTCCTCCTAATAATGGAATGACATTGTATTGAATAATTTTTCTACATTATAATTAATAATTCTTCACATTATACTATCTTGACATTATATTATACTAGCTTGTCAAAAAGTGCCACTTGACTACGCAGCTCTAAGGAAGTTATCGTTCGACGCTGTCGATTCGTTTCATGGAATCGAATGATGATAACGTTGTCTAGCTAATTTCAATTCGTTGACCTATGATCACGTGACATTTCGATAGCTAATGTCAACCCCATACATTTTGTGGCTTTTCTACTAGCGTTATCGCTGAGGTTATCGCTAATCGAATGTTACTTTGTCTAGGCCTTCAGATAACCATTCAACTTTTTACTCATCTTCTCCTATTTTAGGGCGCCAACGGCAACCCAGCCATCATCCAGGCAGCGTGCTGGTACTTTGACACTGTCCTGAGCATAGGCCATGTTCAGCTGGACAAGCTACAGCTCGTCGCAGCAGCTTGCTTGTGGATAGCTCAGAAGCTCAATGGCCCCTACCTACCTGCGATGAGGCTGGTCAAACACTCTAACTCGGCCTTCACGACTGAGAAACTGCTGGTTGCAGAGAGAGCTGTGATGAGCAGATTGGTATGTTGTTAAGTAACTTTTTTTTGAAAATCAAAATCAAAAGATTAATTCAAACTAGGCTGAGATTGCTGAGAATCAGCACTTTTCGAACGTCATAATTACATAAGAAAGTCCCCCCAAAAACGACCGCCCTTCAGCATTTCCTAGTGCTTTAGCTGGGAAGAAGCGGCGCCACAAATCCCCAGCAGCACAGCTGTCTGTTCAGTTAGAAAAACTTGATTCTATACAAAAGTATGTAAATTATTTGCCATATGTTAGCTAGCACACGCAACTATAAATAAATAAATAAAATATTGTCGAAATACGCCCACCGTTCAGCACTTCCTAGTGCTCTAGCTGGGAAGAAGTGGCGCCACAAATCCCCAGCAGCACAGCTGTCTGTTCAGTTAGAAAAACTTGATTCTATACAAAAGTATGTAAATTATTTGCCATATGTTAGCTAGCACACGCAACTATAAATAAATAAATAAAATATTGTCGAAATACGCCCACCGTTCAGCACTTCCTAGTGCTCTAGCTGGGAAGAAGTGGCGCCACAAATCCCCAGCAGCACAGCTGTCTTTTTAGTTAGCAAAACTTGATTATATACAAAAGTATGTAAAATAATTACATTACGCAACACAAAACATTTAATTAAATTATTTGCCATATGTTAGCTAGCACACGCCACTATACCAACAATAAAAAAATAATCGTCCAAAACTATACTCAAGCAGAAATAAAAAAAAAAAAACTAAAAAGTTAAACAGAACGTACCTAAATAAAAGCCTCCAGCTATAGCTGTAATTCGAAGTCACAAATAATAAGCTAGCACCATCGAAGTAAAACAAATAAAAAAAATTGGTTAGGTTTAGGGTTCCGTAGTCAACAAGGAACCCTTATAGTTTCGCTATGACCGTCTGTCTGTCTGTCCCCAGCTTAATTCAGGGACTCTTAGTACTATAAAGCTGTAATTTGGCATTGGTATACAACAAAGACAACAAAGACAAAGTGGTAAAATAAAATATTGAAAAAAAAATATACGTAAGTTGGAGACGTTTTTTTTCTTGTCTATCCCATAGTATGAGTAGTTCGTTCGTTTCGTAGCTCGTTGAGTAGGCCGTTCAAATTATTGCAGGGCTGTGAACACCATTTTTCGTTTAAGGGATCCGTTTGCATAATATAAGCTTTAAGAGCAGGCAATCTAAATCAAATTTTGAACGCAATCTCCGCCCCTCGCTCCTCACCACTCCGTTATGTGCTAAACGCTAATTCATCAGTAATAAAGTTGAATATCGCGTGCGCTCTTTGATCGTGTTCGAGTACGAAACGAAATAACGTAAGTCTCAATTCTTATTTCGTTTATAACTAAAGTAATAATTGATTTAGAGAAAAAATATTTTGTGTCGGGATAATAAACTATATTTTCTTGCTGTGAATATTTATTTTAGACATAAAAGCTAAACTATCTTGTTTGTTTTTTAGAATTACCTATCCTTAAAAAATACATGATATTCGATTAAATAAATTATTGAGATAAAATACTACAATTACGTAACTGCCTTCAACATGGAAAGAAAAATATCCAATAAATCATATACTAAAGTTTCATTTTGCTTGTATGTGTGACTGTTTGAGAATATTCATGCAAATTAACATAAAAATAGGGACCCTCCTCTTTAACTTAAAGTGCTATTTTTTGTTAGAGTCAAGTGTCGTGAAAAAAATCATGGCAGTAGTATAAATAACGAAATTAAAAGAAAAACTATCACAGTTACCCAAATTAACGAGTAATAGTCGACCAATTTACATTTGCAGTTGGAGAATTGACCGTGACGTATATCGATGTATGGGAGAACATGTTTTTCAATTACTATGTTAAGTTTGTTTTTTGGATAAATTCATCCCAACTACGGAACCCTTCATTGTGCGTGGTCCGACACGCACTTGACCGATTTTTTATTATGTATTCGATACGATATTGTACCGACCGTAGAGGTTTCACCGGCTTTGATAAAAAAAAAAACTCCACGAATGTTATAATCGGTTGAAGGAGACCGTCCGAGAAACAATAGAAGTATTAGGTACTCGTATTGTTATTAAGTCTGGGGGCGTTTTGTGTCCCAGAAATAAAATTGTTAATGGCCTAATTAAGAGTAATTGGTTTGGTTATTGACTTATTGGTCTATTACTATAGAAGAATAGAATAGAGCAGACAACTTGGAGAGCTGTCTATACTTCATTTGAAATAAGATTAGAAATTTAAATAAACTTTTTTACAGTCCGTGTAATAGAATTAAAAGCAAAAACGTGGTTACAATACCAAGTTCCCAACTGTTTATTACAGCTGCCATTTGTCATGCCACCAGCGCAATAGAAGTCAAAATCGGTTGAACGGACTGTAAGAAAGGTTTATTTAAACGTCTAATCTTATTTCAAATGGAGTAGATTTACAAAAAGTAATTCTTTAGAGGAATAATTATCCTATATTAAGGGTCGGGTAATCACCGATGACCTTGTTAATGCCTTGGGCATTCTCTACCAGTCTTACCTGGTACCTTTTCAACTTTATCGCTACAGCTTACGGTTCAAGGTTGATTGGGAAAATTTGACAGTTTCGGGTAGCTTGACCTGCTGGCGTCTGTACTATCTGTAACGATGAGCTTTTTTACACAGGGAATATTTATATATATTATTTTATAATTATTACAGATAGAATTTACATAATAAAATGTCTGTTCATACAAAACAAAATCATAATAGTATAAAAATATCTAACCTAATAAATATCTAAGTAGCAACCCAACGCGCGTTGTTGGTAGTCAACTCATAGTTGAGAAAATTAATTAGTATTTATTATATAATAAATTACCTGATGTTTTTAAAAGTCTTAACTTCATGGCATCAAAATTTAACAACGAAATTATTTAACTCTCTATACTCAACAAATAAGTTTTTAAATGAAAAATTAGATTCAAAATTTAAAGTAGACGACGACTTGCGTTTGTCCTCCTAATAATTGAATGGAATTTCATTTCTATGACATTGTATTGAATAATTTTCTACATTGTATTAAATAATTCTTGACATTATAATTAATAACCCTTGACATTGTATTTGATAGTAGTTAACGTTTTCCTTGACCTTGACATTTTATGGTTTAATTTCGACATTATTATTATTGTTTAATTCTTTGAAACATTTGTACGCTGGAAACAGCAGAATATTATGGACATCATATAACGTGAACCTTTGTAACAACAATATTCCAACAAATAAATAATTACTTACTTACTAAAAAAAACCGGCCAAGTGCGAGTCGGACTCGCGCACGAAGGGCGTACCATTATCTATAAAAACGGCAAAAAAATCACGTTTGTTGAATGGGAGCCCTTAAATATTTGTTTTATTTTAATTTAATTATTGATTTTTAAAGTGAATATATAACTAAATATTTTGTGAATATTTCAAGTGTCTACCTGTTACCGTTATCAATATCGAGCAAAAACAAGTAAAAAAATCACGTTTGTTGTATGGGAGCCCCCTTAAATATCTAAGCTATTCTAGTTTTTAGTTTTTTTCGCTTTTGCTCCTATAGCGGCAACAGAAATACATCATCTGTGAAAATTTCAACTGTCTAGCTATCACGGATCATGAGATACAGCCTGGTGACAGACGGACAGACAGACAGACAGACAGACAGACAGACGGCGGAGCCTTAGTAATAGGGTTCCCGTTTTACCCTTTGGGTGCGGAACCCTAAAAACGTGTCGTTGAGCCCCCCAAAAAAAAAACTTCAAATGTTTTTGATTTTATTTTAACATGTTTAGATATCCCATCACGTTTGCAGTTTCTCTAGCTAATATAATTTGACCCTGTATATCCACTTTAGCCGTCAGATAGAAGCAGGGACAAGTGTATTGGGATGTGTTGTGTTTGGATTTTCTCTATTGGCAATGAAAATTTAAAAAAACAAAGGAATCTATTTTTGTTTTTGCTAGAGTCTGTCTTTCCTTACCTAAGAGAAAGTTAAGTATATGAAGAAAATCAGGTTTTAACAGAATTTATCCTCAATCATTTGACCAGTGACACTTGGAGGAAACAAGTTTCTATAAAATACGAGTAACTGTGAAATGTATTTCCCAAATACATTCCGGATTGAAAAATACTGTTACAGCCCGAATGATCCGACCGAGTTTTTTTTTTTAAACACGTCCCACACTTGGAATTTCTCTTGTATCGTGGGTGCGTTTCCAAACATTTAAACTCACATACACAAACAGCCAGACCCGGAACAACTACTTGTAGGTCATACAAATATTTGTTCCGTGCGGGAAACGAACCCGCGACACGCAGCGCGGCAGTCAATCGCTTAACCACTGCGTCAACCGTGCCGTAATATACACATAGCCATTGATGAATTTTATATAATATACTATGACATTATGTTTAAGTCTTAAATAGTATATTATTTAAATTATTGTAGACTGTGTCACACTTTTTTTTTTCTCAGTTAAGGACGCTATCACAAAATCTGACAAAAAATAGCAGTTTTTCGGTACATTTTACGGCAAAATTTAACAAAACCAAAAGAAACTAATAATTGTCACAGATAGATTACTCCTTCATCTCCATTAATAGCAATTTTTTATCCGAAAATGTTGGTTTATAATATTGTAAAAACTAATTTCCGTTGCCTCTTCATACAAAATTGACGATATCGTGTTGAGTTTAGGAACATTTTTCTTCAATACAATAACATAAATTTAGTTATTAAAAATATTTTATTTAAGCAGACATGTTCAACTCAAAAACGTAGTAACTAGAACTATCAAAATTTTACAAATAGTCTCAGATAATAATGTTGAAAAAACTTATATTTTTTTAAAAAACACTGTCAGTAATGTTTTTTTTCCTATTATTTAACAAACCATATCAAGAAATAAAAAAAATCAGACACTGGGCTGCAGCTATCCATGTGATAAAATCAAAATTTTATTTTATGATTATACAATATCTTCATTAAGTAAATGAACGGCGAAATAAGCTATATTTTCGAGAGCGCAAAAGTGATGAAACTATTAACAGGTGCTGAGACTGACACGAATGGTTTATCACCACGAAAACTTTATTTTCATAGTTACACAGACTTAATGTTTCAATTATTTTAAGATTTCTCACAATTAGATAAGAAATTGACAAAAAACGTTTTTTTTTGTGATAGCACCCTTAATTTTAATCATGGTCTGGCAGTTGAGTTATTTATGCGGCCTACCCAAATGTCCTTTCTTTGGTATTGTTCGTCGCAACCCTCGTTGAGCACCTTAAGTTCTAAGTTGAGCTGCACGATTACTGAAACATGCACTGACTGGACAGGTCCACTCAATCTGTGTGGTTCTTTCCTCAAAAGACCATTTCAGACACCAATCTACAAAGTTACATGGCCTTCACATGAGCTGACAAAGATTATGTCTAGACTTTAAAAGAGACTGTAACCTCTGAGTTTGTTTCGGCCTTTCTTCTCAGAGTAGTCAGAAAGGCAACGCGGACCTCATCTAGTTTTTAAAATATGATTGACGTGTAAAAGTGTTGGTACAAACCTACTTACAGAAATAAATCGTGTATTTGCCTTAACCTTTTGTAAAACGAATTTTCAAGGGGGATTCCTGCACACAAAGGAAACAAAGACCAAAGAAAAAGTAGGTCGCAAAAAAGTTCGTGAAACCTTTTTATTATTACAGAAATTCCCAAACCAACCAATTGTCGCCCAAGACTACATAACCTACCTATCCTGGTGGTGTGACCCGCACAATGCTGGTGAGATCGAGGAGGCAGCCACGTTCCTAGCCATGTGTGGTCTGCTGGTGGACCGGGTCCTTTGTGGCGAATATCCCTCGGTCATCGCTGTGGCAGCTGTCAGAAACGCCCTGTTGTTGCTCAGGAAAAAGGAGTTAATGCCGCGACTGCAGCTGTGCAATATGTACGTATATCAGATTGGTTCAAATATGACAATTAATTTTCCCACTTGCCGTCCAAATTGGGCAAAAATACACCATCGGCAGACCATTGAAACTTTTTTAAACTAGTGGAATCAGGGCCCAAGGCTAAGACCTTCTGTTCAAACCTCTGTTCATCTGGTTAGCCTTTTTGGAAGGAGCCAAGTTCAAAATGGGTGGTTAAGACCAGATTTGATTTTTTGGCAAGTTTGATTTTGTAATTTTAAACGAATCTAAGAAAAGTTCTTTTTTTTAATCCCAGATACTAATTTCACAGGTACAAATATCAAAGTCCAATTTGAAGAAAAAACGAACAACAATCATTTGAAACAAATTAGTCTCTGGGATTAAAAAACGAACTTGACCGTAGATGGATGTTATTATTGTAGATACACTAGCTGACAGTTTACAAAGGAAATCATAATAATTAAGTAGGTATTATTAATAATTGGGTGCATTATCATAGGAATGTTACCTACTGCTGTAATTAATTTAAATAACAGGTTTGAAAAAATCTTGAATTTGGACCTTAATTGTTTCCATTCCGGTTTTTGTTGATGAATGTGATGATGTTGGCCTTAGCAATCATGAGAGCTGATAATTCTATAAGACCCAGGAGGTTGAAACTGGTGAAACTTGTTTAATAAGTTTAATAACATAAGTTGTTGAAGTTAAATAACAATATTTCCACAGGTAAACACTCAGACGATTTTTTTTTGTCTAGAACTTTGATTTTCGATACTTTAATTTACAGATTCATATTTGCAGAGAAGAAAGCAACAAATTTGTCTCACACTTGTTCGATTCTTCGTCGGGCGGTGCGCACTGTGGCTGCGCCTTTTTACGAGTATAAAGCACCGTTGGAGCACTACGGCATGCCGCCATTCTGCATAGCACAGAGAATAATACAAGCCGCTAGTGATCTGTCAGTTCTGGATGCTAGGAATACTGAGGGGCGTTAGGTAGTTATCATTAGCACAAATAAATCTACTGCGAAATGGTTGCTTCTGTTGTAAAAATATTGTGAAAAACCTGAGACTTAAAAATAGAATTTAAAAAAAAGAAGAGAGAGAAAAAATAAGTAAATATACAAATTACTAAAATTAATGATTGCGTATTGAACTAAAATGAAAGAATTACAACTTGGGATACCATTTTAGAGGATAGTTCCGTTACAAATTGAAAATATTTTTAAAAATGTCGTTGAACTTTCAAAATTGAAACTGGATTATACGGACTGATTTTAATGATGACTGTTAATCATTTTGAAGAAGACTAACTGACGAGCATGAATGAAAACTGACTTAATTTTTTCGACTGACTGGAATAGAATAACAAAAAAACTGACTTGAAAGAATTTGTGGATGACCCAATAAACGATTTTTACCGGTTCGTATTTTAGATTAGTTTTAGGCAAATATTTTAGTTGTATCGAGGAAGAAATCTTAAGAAATATGTACTTAGTTTAATGTTTGTGCCAATTTATTTAGTTAGTAAGTAATGTAAATATTTAAATCACTGACCAAACGGTATAATTAAATTCTACGATTATTATTATTTTTCCAAAAAAGTCAAATGTTCATTATTATTCTAATAAATCTGCATTTATGTTGGATTTATTCTTGTTATTTCAACTATGCAGATTTTATTGCGTAGGTGACTGTTATTAGTGGATTTGGAAATACAATTAAATTATTACATACCTATGTCCTGTTTAGTTGGATCGTCACCCTCCTTATTTTCGACAGTTCTTTCCAGATTTTTCTATAAGTTATATTTTATCTGTCACTTGTATCTTTTTATTTGTTGACACCCAACAGCATTAAATTAATCTAAAACGAATTTGAAGAACATTAAATAGAAATTACTTTTGCTTCCCAAATAAGAAACCATTAGTACGTAGATATACGTTGCTATACCTATACGTGCTTTTAGGCAGATAATTATGTATTTTTTAACAAATAATAACTAAATAAAATTTCGACCAAATCTTTGATTTATTGGAATAATGTGACATGGGCTAAACGCTTTTATCCTTTTGTAAACCTAAAACAGTTTGGACATATGAATTTATTATAATTATCAGTGATTTATGAAAAAAACTGCTTTAAAATAAAATTATCATTGGAAATATGTTTTTTTTTTGTATGTGTAACATCTTTCCTGTCGCTTTCTGTGGGAGTGATTTCGTGAAAAGGGACGGAAGTGTGTAACAGGAACAGCTTGAACATGGAATAAGTAAGTACTTTTCAATAGCATGGAATTAGAGTAAGTAGTAAATTGATTGCAAGTAGAGGGGATCTAATTTCGACCAGTGGGCGGCCATTAGTAATGAATAATTAATTAAACTAAATACTAAAATATTAATTGCATAAATAAATATTTCAGTATTTAGCTTTTTAAAATTTTGAGGTTAATTTCTGTCGCTGCTCAGTTGCTTATTACCAAGGGGAGATGTCAGATGTTGCACATCATATGCGATTACTGTAAGGCTCACTCGGGACTAGGGTCCCGGACCTTTGGAAGGCGTACGAGGACTCGAAGCCAACTCGCAGAGGCCCGTTAGACACTCTTAAAGACATGAGACACCAACCGAAGTTTATCCCTGTATGCACTATACAAGGACAATTCATTCCCGGTTGCAAGACTATTGCAGTTTATGGAAACAAAGATATTGGACTATGAGTTTGGGTGGCCACAGTGGACTGGTTACCTAGATGACCACGGCCTGCCTTTTTTTGTTCAGGGGTGGATAATTCTCATGGATGTCCTCCGTACTGGAGCGGGCGAAGGGGTCTCTTAGACTCTTATTGATTAAAAATCACCCCGATGTTCCCATCCCACACTTGGACCGGGGATCTTGGGATCTTGTGCGACTTCCACGACCCCCGGCTGGTGACTGGCTCGCCTTTGTGGGCCACCTCACGCCTAGGGAGGGAGGCGCGACGTTCAAAAGGGAACCACCCACGTGGAACACTACGCGCCGCCGCCTCGGGACCTGCTGGATTGGGGCGGCGGACGTCGCTGAGTCCAGCATCCTTCTAGACCTGTTAACGGGGGCTGGAAGAGGGCATTTTCCGCCCTCCATCGACACTCGGTACGCCTGCTGCGGGTCGGGTGAGTAATCCTGAGCTCCCTCTCCTTTCCGCAGCTTCCTTCTGCGAAATTACTGTTTCACAGAAGGAGATACCGCATCCCACGACTCAGCGCTCCCGACCATCGAACGAGCGACGGCATGGAGCGACAGGTCGGCTCCGAGTTCTGATACGAGGGCACGGTGCGACCTCTGCCATGCGACACACTGACTATGACCTGCCTGCCTGATCAATTTTTTATACAGCATGTTCCGCAATTAACGGACACCACGAAACAACCCAATTAGAATATTATGTTATAATCGTATCACTTATATATACACTGAATTTTTACTATTACTTAAAAAATATTGTTTATTTAAAAAAATATTTATACTGATTATGGGAGAAAATTGTAGTTACATTAAGGCTCATGCAGATTGGCACGATATCTCGGGCACGACTGGCAGCGTGACGCATGTCGCGCCCACGATATCGCGCCAGTCTGCACGAGCCTTTACAAATCTACGCGCACACACACAGACGCACACGTATAATATGTGATGAGGGGCGATCTCCCTTTTCCTTTCTGCAACTTCTTTCTGCGATAACTGTTCCGCAGAAGAATACCACCACGTCCCAGGACTGCACTGCTTACTATTGAACGAACTACGATCGGCAGCGACTGGTCGTTTCCCACTTCTGAAACGAGGACACGCCGTGGCTCATCCCATGCGACACATTCGTCCAGCGTATGTCATGCCGTGTCCTACAGATAATAAACGCAGCGACGTTCCGGCGCCCTGCTTATGCAAGACAATTATTTGCCGAAGCAACCATGCCCCGAGAGCACTTGCATCGCCCGAAACGTACTTCCTCTCGAGCCAGTCGTCGAGTATTGGCCAGATCAACATAATCTGCCTATAATGTTCCCACTGCTGGGACACAGGCCTCCTCTTTCTGTGAGAGGGAGTGGGCCGTAATCCACCACGCGGGCCTGAGTTCGAACCTACGACCTACTACTCGAAGTCGAGGCCGTTTACCACTGGGCCACCACTGCACTCGGCCAGATCGCCTGGATTAAATCCAGGCTGGTGGCCTACCGCCAGCGCACCCTAGTGCGAAGCCTCTCCCGCTATTCCACCACCATGACCTGACAGAGGTCCGACCCGCGCAGCGTGATCTGTCGCTGCACCAGTCTCTCACCCTGAGTCTTGGTGTCCTCGCGCCATGGGTGCAGTGACGCGAGGTCATCGGTGTGCGATGTAGCGGACCATCAGGTCAGCTGCCCACACCGGAGCTCCATAAAGAGCCATCGATCGCACGATCCCCACGTACAACCATCTTCAGGCGGTGCTCGGGCCCCCCAAATTGGGAAGCAGCATTGACAACGCACCCACCGCACCCATCAGTTTGGGCACTAGCCGCTGAAAATGGGGGCCGAAGTCCCATCGGCTGTCGAGCACCAATCCTAGGAACTTCATGGTTGACTCGACAGTGATTTGAGCCCCTCCGTCCACAATATTTGATCCCAGCGGCGGCGCCCGTCGGGGGCCATGAAATGCGATGGCCTCCAACTTGTTGAGAGCTAACTCCAGACCCAGGCGTCTCAAGTGACTCACGACTTGTGAGACCGCAGCCGTAGCCAGCAACGCTGCCTTGCTGTGCGAACTCCTCCGAGCCGTGACCAGCGTGTCGTCCGCAAAGCACGTCGTATCCGAAGTTCCACAGGCGAGGGCTCACATGATGTCGATGATGGTCACCCTACAATAACAATCAATGTCGAAATTGAACAATTGAACGAGTTATCAATTTGCCTTCGACATTTTGCATGTACGAGTAACTGTGAGCGTTTGTAAACAGACGGCGCCGTTTGTTTTAATGACCAATTATTCAATCTGCCTGTGAAATACATGAATAACATGGCAAGGGGTGACTTGCACACTCAATAATTAGCCCCAAAAACTGTCGCCAGCACACAGTGACGACATAGGTAAATATTCCACGTCTATCAGGACAATCCTGGAAGTATGGTCAAGATCCCTACCAGCATTTTACTGGAATACTTCCTCCCACCGAACGCGTATGTTCTTGGGAATCTCCACTCAAGCCGGCCAATAAAGGCAAGAAAGGGAAACAATAAATCGGTGCAATCAATCTGCCTAGCCTTTTCCAAAATATGTTGGGGTCGGCTTCCAGTCTAACCGGATGCAGCTTAAGTATTATACATGGAGCGACTGCCAATCTGGACCTCCACAATCCAGTTACTTGGTAACACTATAAACCTCGGTAAGACTGGTTGTCAGACTTTCAGGCTTCTACTGCCCGTAACGACTGCCAAAGATCTACGAATGACAACAGGATCTCAATATGTAATGGATGGTCACCCATCAACGGAGCGACTTAGGCAAGCGTAGGTTCGATCGACCACGAAGCCGGCTATGATTATTTGGAAAGGAGCCCCTCTTCAAACAGGAAATCGGTTCATTATTTTCTTATTTCTTTTCTGTCGTCAACGGTGTTCCTACCGGTCTATCAACCACTGCAACTAAGTATGTAGGAGTTAGCTAGTGCAACATTCTTCATAAATAATGCAAATAAGCCCAATCCTTAGCACTTTCAAATAACAATATTGAATTTTTGGATTGAATGAATATGTTCTTTAAATTTAAAACCAAAAGACTCTTTTGACTTTGGTAGATAAAGTTTTATAAAAACGTGTGTAACACAATAGGAATAGACTTATGGGTTGGCGACCTTAGTTTCAGATCACCAAAAGATTTTAAAATACTTTTATAGTATTTTAAAATTATGAATGTAATACATTCATAATTTAACAGCACTAAAATTAAAACAGAATTTTTCACTGCCCACCCACTGAAAATTTTGAAAGAAAAGAAGGTTATGTCTAAATGAAGAAGCTGCAACTCAGATAAAATATCTACGTTGCGCATCTCGTAGGTATTTAATAAAATATCAATATGAGTATGTTTTTAAAATATGTATTAAGGCTTGCCAAGGAAAAACACAAACCGGCTGTTCACGGGAAAACCAATTCTCAAGACCAGACTACATCTCTAACATAAGTATTTTTATTAAAATGAAACCGTATGATTATGAAGCGCTACGTTCAAAGTTGAACGATAAGTCGCATACTAATCAAATTATACTGCGGAGCTTAAGTCCAATGCAAATGTGACTTTATTAAACGGCGAAAACGTTTAAAATTCTTTGATTTTCTTATACGGCTTTTTATTCATCAGATCTTGTTTACGGCCACTCGCCCGGTAGTCTCAGTGGACAGTGCATGTGAACTTTGCGCTTGCGCATTGATAAAGTGATTTACAAAATAAAAGCTACACGTAACTGGGGTACCGAGTGACAAACAAACATCTAGTTAATTTTAAATTGATTCAAACACATCAATCATGTTGTTAAAAAGTAAGTATTATTTAAATATTTTATGAAAGCAGACAACAGGTTTTAAATTAGATGCTTTAGCAAAATAGTTTTGTCGCCGATTTTTCATATCACACAATATAACCGTTAATAATAAAGTAATCTCTCATAATGATTGTGTAAAAACGAGTCGTCGGACCTCAAGGGTCAAACTGCCAAAAAAAAAACTAATATATGCCATTTTGAGAAAGTTGTTTTGAAAATAATCGATAACTTTGAGACTGGGAAATATACAAACATCTTGAATGACTTCACATAAATACAAGTTACTCGTGAACGTGCACATATACATACTATCGTTTCCTGGTGTGACTCGCGCTCTCGGGTCAATAGCAAGCAAGGTGCTTGTTTACTCGTTCTACACTTACCGCGAAATTTAAAGTTGACATAGTAGTTAGGAGAAACTGTTTCAGTTTCATGTGTACTTTCAATCGATTGCAAATAGATTCAGAATATAACAACAAATATAATTCATTACAGGTATAACGCTTTGCTGTTTAATGTTAAACGTTCAGACGCAGAATCTATATTCTCCACATGGCTCACAGTTTCTAAACCCAGGTTATATATATAATCCTGACGATTTTCCAGTTTTACCATTGTCAGTCCCAAGTCCCAATGAACTAAATAAAAATACACAAGGAAGAGTATTTCAAAATGAATCACCGAATAAGAAAAAGCCGACGACAACAGTGGAAATCGAAAAGAGTTTTGTAACAGAATTTGGCTTGACTGTTGAGCAAGTACCTAACGATGATAAACGGAACCATTTAGTCAACAGACAAACATCAACATCAACGACACCTAGTAGGGAGACAACGCAACTGCTTGGACATTACTTACCTCAGATTTCACCAAACAGACAAACTGCACTTCAGGAAGCACAATATGGGCGGAGCAAAACAGAGATATATCGAGGTAGGCCAGCAGTAGCTGTACCCCAGTCAGAACCAAATTGGCCGACTATACAACAGATATCACAAGGAGCACCAAGTTCATCTCAGATATCACAAGATAGACAAAAGGCTCCTCAGACAACGCAAGGAGGTCAAAGTATACCTGAGATATCATTAAATAGGCCATCAGTGGCTGTACCCC
Organism: Tiliacea citrago; assembly: GCA_963921375.1. Lineage (NCBI taxonomy): Eukaryota > Metazoa > Arthropoda > Insecta > Lepidoptera > Noctuidae > Tiliacea > Tiliacea citrago. The sequence continues at coordinate 14,969,484 of OY992803.1, forward strand.
TGAATTCACTGGATAGACCAACCGGACCTCAGATTCAATCCAATCCTAGTACATCGGATTTTAACTTCCCTACTGAGCAGGCTTCAGGTTTCAATTCATTGTTGTACTCAGTGACAAATTTCGGAGTTAATTTATTAAAGGTAATTGGATTATCTTAATTTTTCTGAGCTGAAATTATCCCTCAATGTTTTAAACACTTACTCTTAAGGGGGATGCGCTAAGGTAGCCCGCGAAATTCAAATTTTATTACGTTTTTTGCAATTTGCAGGTCAGTAACAGGTTGTATGTTGATCTAAATATGATTCGCGGCCGTAACAAATATATGGCTTTACACAATTATAATCATTAGAATCGGCAATACAACTCTCTTCGTAAAATCCTATTGAATGACTATTTCTGAAATAATCATTCAGTAGGATTTTATGAACTTAAAGACTTGTAATGCTGATTCTAATGATTATAAATTTGTTACGGCCGCGAATCATATTGAGATCAACAAACAACCAGTTACTGACCTGCAAATTGCAAAAAACGTAATAAAATTTAAATTTCGCAGGCTACCTTAGCGCATCCCCCCCTTAACTAAATATTTTCTGACTGTAATATAATATTTAACATAGCCAAAATGCATGTTTCTTTATTTTCGTTCTTTCATTATTGTTTATTAAACTATTGCAGACTATCGATGCCGTGCATTCAGGCAACATAGTGGTATCACCATTTTCCATCACCTCAGTCCTGGGTCTGCTGCAGCAAGGGGCATCGGGGCAAACACAAGCACAGATCACAAATGCACTGCATATGTCGGCGGATGCATCCGCACCAGCTTACGCCAAGGTTTCTGAGGAGGTTCAAGTAAGTCTTGTGGTGTCAAATTAGTTCGATTTTAAGAATAGAATGAGAATTAGGAATATATGAAATTATTATATAGATGAATTTACTGATATGAGGAGCTCGTGACTAAGTAATAACAGCCGCACGGGTCGATCCATCAGGTTAAGCTACGCTTGCCGGGGTTGGTCCGTGGATGGGTGACCATCTTTACATACCGAGACTTCTCCTTGCCTCGGAAAGCACGTTAAGCCGTTGATCTCGGCTGTCATTCGTGGATCTTTGACAGTCGTTACGGGTCGTCAGAAGCCCGAAAGTCTGACAACCAGTATCGTATTACCCAGTTACTGGGTTGTGGAGGTCAGATAGGCAGTCGCTCCATGTAAAATACTGGTATTCAGCTGCATCCGGTTAGACTGGAAGCCGACCCCAACATAGTTGGGAGAAGGCTAGGCAGATAGATAGATACAGTGCCCCAATAAGTATATAGGATACTAGCTTCTGCCCGTGACTTCGTTCGCATGGAAGTCGTACTCTTACTACAGGCTAAGTACAAAGCAGTCGTCGGACCACTAAACTATCGGCTTTGTTGAAAGTTGACTAAAATAGCCATTAATAAATATGTCATGATTCACTGCTTAGCTCCATAAAGGTATAGCGTAATGATGATCATTTAAAAGGTTATATCTGTACTTCCGGCAATATTGTAGCCTTTTGGCTCGTCTTTTTACAATTTAATGTAAACTATAGAAGGATACGAACATATTGTTCTATTGCTCGTAGGATATTAGAAGGATACGGTCAAAACAAGAAATGCTAAAAGCATTCTTCAATGCATAAATGTGGTTATTTTCACTATTACCTACTCAGTAGTTTATAGAAAGGACATTGACCATCCATAATGGAGTTGGACCAAGTGCTGCCCAGAATGGACACACATCCCATTCTGTTCTTTGGGCTTATATTAGTATGTAAACTAAAGCTCTTCAAAATCTATCTGAGGAATTTTGAGATAAAGTATTTTTTGTTGAGTTTTTACAAGCTTGCTTCGTACGTATATTTCCGTGTACTCCCATTGTAATCGACTTTTAAGCTCTTCCTGGCATTTGATGGAGCTGAAACATACTTATATAACTTCGGTGACAACGCATAAATATGATACCAAGGAGCTGAACTGATGATAGCGATAGCCATAGGAACTCTTCAACTAAATAAGATGATCGCGTCGTTGACTTTGAACTCGCTGGTTTTGTCCCTCAAGTAATCAGATGGTGTTTAATTATATTTTACCACCTTTCAATAAGAGTTACAACTGTTCATGACTTCCTTCCTCACTATCCTTGTAGAATACGTAACCTTCAGTGAAGTTTGTGCCTCTTCTAAAAACTCTAAAATCTATAATATTTTTATTTTCCAGGCTCGTAATTCCCGCAATATCCTGAGAGTTGTAAATAACTTATTCCTATCAGATAATTTTGCTATCAATAAAGACTTCAAGAACGTTGCCATAAACAGCTTCAACAGTGAAGTCACGCCTCTTTCCTTTCAAAGAGCAGGGGAAGCTGCACGCCAGATCAACAGCTGGGTAGCGTCCAGAACTGATAACCAGATCCAAAATCTTATCGCACCAGGTAAATATGTGTTGACGGCTTTAAAATTTGAGATCTTCTCTTTTATATGCACGACCTAGGAATCATATTTTGAAATTGCTCATGGTATTTTAATAATGTACTACAGTCAGCAAGGTAACGAGGCTAATTGCCACGGATGCGTCAGACGTTTATTTAAATATTTATTTTTCCTTAATAGTCAACCAACAATATTTTATACCCTTACAATTTTAAAATAATATTTTACTTAAATCTAAGCTAGTGTAGTTATGCCTTATATGCTAGCACCGTATGCCCCCATAAACGTAATAATTGTGCCACAAGCACTATACATTAAAATTAATAACTACTTATGTAGGAAAATACAAAAGACACAAGTTAAAAGTAACGTGAGATAATAAGCATTTAAAAATAACATAATAAATTAAACAAAGTAAGATTGGCCTTACATAAAACATAGAGATACTAAAATCAAAAATCAAAATGAAAATAGTTTATTTCATATAAACCTACATGGGCACATATGAAACGTCAGAAGCTAGGAATATTCCGAATATGCATGGCATTTTTTTTCACAAAATCAATTCTAGACAGTAATATAAAACCCAAGAAAAATATTAAAAGTTAAATTGCATGTAATTTTTTTAACTCAATATAGGTATTAAAATAATGGATAAGTTTTGAATTCCTAGCATATTCATCCCTATTGGTGGTTTCTTATGGAGAATAGCCGGCAAGAAACTTACCCTTTTAAAAATAAATACCGATAAATTATATTAAAAACCGGCCAAGTGCGTGTCGGACCACGCACAATAAAGGATTCCGTAGTTGGGATGAATATATCCCCTGAACAAACTGTTATTTTAAGACCATAGACTTTTCTTATTACGAAGCCAATCTCATTTTAAGATCTTTATTTCTTTTTATTTGTGTTTATTTTTAGTTCCGTACCTCTAAAAGAAAAAAACTGAACCCATAAACGATGACTCGTTTGTATGTGTGTCTGTCCGTCTGTCACAGCCAATTTGGTCTGAATCTACTGGACCGATTAAGTGGAAATTTGGTACATATATGAATGTCTAACACGGACGTGTAACATAAATAATTGAATTTCGAATAATTATAGGGGTCAAGTTTAGGGGGCAAATTACAAAATAAAAAAATAAAAGTTTTGCATTCTATACCGTGTGAACTATCAAATGAATATTTTTTTTGTAATTTTAAAATTAATACTTTTAAAGTTATTTATGAAAATTGACCATCTCCGAAACTATCGAACCTAAAATTTAAAAAAAAATACTGAAAATAGTTCTACTTATATATTACAGGAAAACCTATAAGAAGTCTATAGTCTTAAAATAACACGGTAAATCTCTCAATATTGTCCGTGCAAACTTACATTTGCGGTTGGAATGTATGGGGAACATCTTTTTCAACTACAATGTTAAGTTTGTTCTTGGGATAAACTCATCCTAACTACGGAACCCTTCATTGTGCGTGGTCCGACACGCACTTGGCCGATTTTTTATGTGAGTCCGCGTTCATTCACAATACAGTGATATGTTCTGAATGTCTGATCCTTCTCATTCAGTTTCGCTTTTGCATCTTGTGGTTAAGTAGAATGATAGAATTAAACAACTGGTTATGACGCACTTGAACCAGTTATGTTACAAGTTTTACATTCCTATCTATATTTAAACTGTCCTTTATAAATGCACCTGTCCATTGCAGAATATGTAGGGTTTTTTTAAATTTTTATTCCTAAATGGTGGAATTGCTGGAATTTATTAGGTCAATGCTGGATGCTATTTTAATGAATAATACTTCAAACTTATTTATCTCATTCAAATGTCATTAAGGTCATTTAAAATTAATTAACACATATGCTACTAGAACACAATAACATATACAAATACAACAAAAAAAAAATTGTTAATGAATTCAAGTAATATCTACATAAATATGAACAACTATATTATGAAGACGAATCAGAAACAAAACATAGTTTACTATAAAGTGAAAAGCAAGGCAATAAGTTAGGTAAAGCTGCAAACAATGAAAGCAGAAAAATATAAAATCTTAATATTTTCGTACAATAATAAATAATATTCGCAACCGGCGGGCGTGTATGACTAGATGTATGAACGTAGGTGAAGCAAAAGGAGTATATAAGGAGCGTAGCAGGTGGCGTTCAATAGTTTCTGCCTACCCCCATGGGAAGAAGGCGTGAGTTTATGTATGTATGTATGTGTAATAAATAATACTTTACCGAACTTATTTCGTTGCTTTTGACACAGTTTTACGATCTCTTAACAAAAACTATTCTCATATATTACATTTATCTCTTATACTATCTCATATATTATATTTTTATCTTTCCAGATGCTATTGATTATACGACGCAAATGGTCCTTGTTAATGCCATTTACTTCAAGGGTCTGTGGGAAGTACCATTCAGAGTAGAATCAACTTTGTCTAAGGAATTCCACCTTAGTAATGGTGAATCAAAAACTGTTCAAAGCATGCGTATACGCAAGATGTTCAAGACCGGTATAGATAAGACTACTAATGCCAAAGTTATTGTGCTGCCTTTTGAAGTAAGTAAATACGGTTTTGTAAAAGGAATTTGTCTGTGTGGTGCCGGACGTAAAGAATAGCACCACCCTATTTTTTTCCGTGGGTGTCGTAAAAGGAGAATGGGCAGCAGCATTCTCTATGCATTTTAACACCATACTGCGATCGCCAACCCACCTGCCAAGCGGGGCGATTATGGAAAACTCCCCTATGGGGGAGGCCTATGTCGAGCAGTGGACGTCTTTCGGCTGAAATGATGAAGGAATTTGTAGTGAATGTCTGCATAGCAGTGGGAAAATGTAGAATCATCCCTAATGGCATAATAGATGTGAAATGTAGAATCATCCCTAATGGCATGATAGATCCCTAATTGGCATTATAGATGCCAAAGTGAGTTTGTTTGTTACGCTTCCACGCTGAAACGGCTGAACGGATTTTGATGAAATTTGGCACATGGGTAGACCATGACCTGAATTAGGACAAAGCTAGGTTACTTATATCCCGAATGGTCGATCCGCGGGTGAAACCGCGGGGCGCAGCTAGTATGAAATAACAAAAGTCGTCACAATTGTTAAAATGGATGATGTTTTGTTATTTTGATTGTGAAGACAGTGTACATGGTCCTCACATTAGCTGACCAAGATTATGTCTGGACTTTAAAAGAGACTGACCCCTAAGTTTGTTTCGCCATTTCTTCTCAGGGGTAGTCAGATAGGAAATGTCGACTCTATCTAGCTTATTTTTAAATTTTTAATATGACTGTTGTTTTAAAAGTGATTCCGTTATCCTATTTACAGAATAAACGATTTCATTTAATTTAAGTGGAGTCTACATATTCGAAGGTTTTACTGAGCCTCACTGATTTAGGTCCGCTTGCACTAACCTTAGCAAAACGATCAGATTATTTTGACTGACGACGCAATTCAACATAATTATTATTATACAATTAATCACTGGTAAAATTTGCTTCGACCCAAAACAGTGCAGAAATCTCATTGTTGCACTGATATTAGGTCACGCTCTTGAGAAACTACAATTATTTAAACTATTAGATAAGACTGAAGAGATGAAGCTACAAGACTTTAAATTTTGTTAAACAACTTGTTGTCTATGTTACAAAATATATTCGTGATTTTTCCATCTGTGATTCTTTAATTACATATAACATGCTATAATACAGCGATGCATGCTATATAGCATGCACAGCTGTATTATGAATTGACTTTGGTACAATTTTAATTCGGCAGCATTGTATTTTTTGGAGGGATGGTACCTTCCAGGTACTACGACAGCACTACCGTTTGAATTCGGCAGCATTATATTTCTCGGAGGGACCACGGGTAAAAAAAAATACCCGTGGTGCCTTCGAGGGACTACGGGAGAGTGATTCTTGTTGTAAAAGCACCAACCAATATTTTTGCCTAATAAATAACCTAAATGTAATAATTAATAAACAATCTTTTCTTTTTAATTTCTAGCGCGACGAGTACCACCTTATGGTGATCCTACCCAATGAGTTAATTGGCATGAGGCACACACTAGCATCACTGAGTGATGCCAGACTACTGAGCTACCTCAGCTTCCAAGCTTTGGACACGGAACTTGAGTTGCCCAAGTTTACTATAAGAGCTGATACGGATTTGACGGTTGTTTTGAAAAGTGTAAGTTTTCATTTAACTATACTTATAAAATACACTTGCAAGTTCACTCAAGTGACTACACTTAATTTGAAAGCGAACTCATTTGCTGATAAAGCAAACAATCACAAATTTATGTTACACCTAGACACTAGTAATGATGTTTAGAGCAACAGGTCCACCTTTAATAAAATCCCTGTTATAGATATATATATAAAGATATTGCTATTGACGTGGTTTTGATAAAAAATCCGGTCTGTGACGCAAACGACCTTTTGCATAACCAACAAGTTAATTATTTTTATCATTTTCCTCATAAGTGTTGAAACTGGCGTCGTTTGTCTGTATTTTGAGTTGTATGATAAAATTACATTTGAGTTATTTCACCATTTTAAAGCAAATCATAGTCATACATCGATAGTTTAGTTTTACCGTATGGGTACTTGGAAACCAAATAATTCAACATCTTTTCTCCGGAAAGATTGAGTCATTGGTCTAGTGATCATAAAATAATACAGTATCTACACCTGAAAATGTAGCCCCACTCATACCTTCATCTGTTTCTCTTACCTTACATAGGTACCTTATCGGAGAAATATTGACGTAACTTTATGAATAATCCTCTTTTCAGATGGGTATCACAAACATGTTCCGTCGTGATTATTCCGAGCTCAATGGGGTTGGAGCATACGGACCCCACTCGCCGACCATATCTTCAGCTGTCCACTCTGCAACGTTGTCTATAGACGAAAAAGGAGGTGTTGCAGCCGCTGCCACAGCCTTCGCAGCAGTAGCACTGTCATACGACGATCCAACCGTAGATTTCAAAGTGAACCGACCCTTCATTGCCGTCCTGTGGGACACTAAGAGCTCTCTTCCCTTATTTATGGCGAAAGTCGAAAATCCCCAACAGTAAAAATACACGTGATGTTATAGTTTTGTAATTATTATAATACTCACTGCTTATGTTTAAGGAAGTTGCAACTAGACTATAAAATAAAAATGCGGTTTGTAATTATTATAATTGGATCTAGTCTAATTTGTTCTTAGTCTACAATTATATACTAAGTATAAATATAAACGTCTATTTCTTTTTCTTGAACATGTTTATGAACCAATCATCGGCAAATATCCTGAGTCTTCCTTGGTAGAAGGATTCAATTTCTTGGAGAGGTTTTCCTTCAGTTTCGGGCATGAAGAAGTAAAGGTAGATGGTGCCAAGGTAAGCGAAGGCAGCGTACGTGGCGAAGGCACCGGTCAGTCTGAAGTGAGTCTCCAAGTCAATGAGGGTCTTGGAACCGATAAAAGTGACCACGTAGTTCCAGGCAGCTCCGATACCTTGAGCTGAGGCTCGACTCCTGATAAAGAAAATGTAATATTCATTATTCAAATCTGCCCATTAGAGTATTGGAATACACTCATAGAAACAGAACGGCTTACTCACCTGAAAGGAAACACCTCTCCTAGGAGAACCCAGGATACATTAAACCCAGTGAAAATAGTAAGAAGATAGAAGAATATCAGAGGAATTACGCTCTTCTCTTTGGGGAATGTCTTAGGATCGTATGAGAACACGTTTTTGTCCAGATGTGTTTTAGCGTAGACGCTGAGAGCAGTGCAGCAGAAGGCTGTTCCAAGCATAGCTGTGATGCCTATTTTGCGTTTGCCTAAGGATTTGATGATGCCGATTACGACGATGCTCGCTATTAGTGTTATTACTCCTACCATTACCTGAAACAGTTGAGAAAGAAATGTAGATCTAAATTTGTTTTTAGAAATATAAATAAATTACTACTTCTAGTATTTTGAGCAATATACTAGTAGACTGAAAGTTAGAAGTCGTTTGATAGAAAAATATCACGATGAAACGGAGTGATTAGTTCTTTGCAAAAAAAAAAAATAAGCCAAATGGTGGCATTAAATCCTTCTGATTTTAATAACTACAGTTAAGATAGTTGTACAACATGAAACATAAGCTGTTTGCAAATTTATTGAAGTTTGAGCTTACTATTTATGAGGAACATAAAGGATTTTAAATAAGCATGAAAACAAATTATCACAGATACAACACTGTAACTTGTACAAAGCAATGAATGTGGAGAGCTGTGTAATGACCTTAGTTAGATGCAGATGTATTCAAGACTGATGACAATACAATAGACGTCGCATTTACTGACGTCATAAATATAACTTAAAATACCAGACAAAAAATTGGAGCATTTGTGACAGACTTTGTAAATCTAATTAGCAGTTTTTCGCATATTGCGTCCCACTGTTATTTTAATAAAGATAATTGAAGACGATAGCAGTGTTTCAATTATTTGGTAAAAATGCAGAACGATAATGTCTGTACATTCAAGTAAAGAACCAAAAATGCTTGTTTACAAACATCTAATGCTAAGCATTTTTCTTCTAATGACCATGATGATACATTTAGTGACGTTTATAATAAAACAGATAACAATCTTAATTAGAAATTTATAGATTTTAACACCAAAGCAGCTGCTAATAATGGAAATAAAAACCGAAATGCTTACCACAATGTTCTTGCTCTCATCAGCCATTCCGAATGCCGAGCAAACATTGACCATGTTTGGTTTGACTGGGTTGAGGCCGCTCATGACGAAGAAGGTGAAGTATAGCATGCTGAGAGTCAATGGCCTCAAGGTTTCCTTGCAAAGCATCACTATGTTGAACTTAACGAAGAATCTACAAATGTTTTTTTTATATTATTATTATTTTTATCTTTTATTTATTACTTTAAGCACACAAAATATACAGAGGCAGACTTAATGCCATAGGCATTTTCTGCCAGTCAACTTTTGGGTGGCAAAAACCGAGGAATAAATATAAGATATACGTACCAATTAAAAACTATAAATATAATATATAGGACCTAATTACATATAAATATCAGCACCAATAAATACAGGAATACACTAAAACAAATAACATAAAAAATGGGATGACTGCCATAATGATACCGCTGCCAGCTTCTTACGAATGTGCTTGCGAACTTTAACTTTAAAGGATAATCAGTTGGCTGCCATCCTGATTTCCAGTGAGAGCACATTCCGCAGAGAGATAGCCTGAACGAAGAAGGAAGAGTGAATGAAGTCAGTGCGGTCAGTGGGAGACATTGAAGAAGAGGATTATGTGATTAACGAAGATTTCTATTGTAGTGGTGCACATGTACTGAAAGTGGGGGCTAGATAACTAGGGGAAGTAGCAGAGTCAAGAAATGAAAATAAGGCACTTTGCTCTCTGCGCTGGCGTATGGGCAACCAGTTTAGAAGCGACCTATGCGCTGAGATAATTGATCTAATATTACGCAGATTAAAAATGAATCGAATGCAGTTATTGAGAATACTGTCAAGTTTGTCGAGGAGATCTGCATTCAGGTCATAGTAGCGCACATCACCTTAATCGAGGATAGGAAAAATTAAGGACTGCACAAGCATTGTCTTCATATTCGATGATAATATTTTTTAAATCGGTACAGAGCCCGCAGCGTTCCAGTAACCTTCTGCTGACCCTAGCGATTTGAGTACGCCAGTTCAGGGTAGCGTTCAAGTACCTTAAAGGGTTTATTTTATGATTTTTTAAATATAACTTTTACCTTAGTTCACTCAAGGTTGATACAAAAATCTAACAAGTGAGTGTAAGTCTAGTTAACAAGTAGTATATTCAAGGTTTATTCAAGGTTTGGTGCAAGAAGAGGAAAGATTTAGGATTCATAGACATGTTCCTGTAAACAATGAAGAAAGACATCGTATAAGTTATTATGTGGAAGAAAAATGAGAGTCCATGTCAATTCAAACTAAATCAACAAATCAAATCATGTCTAAGTTTCACTAAGTAACCCAGCTTTTCAGACTAAGTAGTCAAGTCTATCATGTTGGTATTGAGACTGACTGAATATTTACCTCTTAAAAACATTCATTTTGTAATGATCACATTCAGACTCCTCCCGTTTCTCCTTCCAGCAGATAGCACAGCCATCCAAACTCTTAGAGTATACCACTAGTTTGTCAAACTCGTCCTTTACATTATCAGCTGTGGTCCACCCGCGAAGGTAACATAGTGACTTTAAGGCATCCTTCTCGCGACCTTGAGATAGTAACCATACTGGTGTGTCAGGCACCTAAAAAAGAATATTGAACGATTTGGTTGATTTAAAAGCGTATTGAAGGTCAATTTTAACATATTGAAAATCTATTTTATTTAATATACAGGGTGTTTGGCAGAACGTTGAACATACGAAAATGGTGGATAGGTGGGGTCATCTGCTACTTACTCGGCCCTAATTTATTCGGCCCTGGCCCCTTAGATATTTTTTAATTTTTTTTTCGCTTTCTTCTAGTTTCACCACTTTCTTAAATTTAAAGTGTAATTATTTTTAAATGGGTAAAACAGGAAATAATTTTGTTTTTTTTTTTACTTCTCTAATGTTAGCTAGGAAAAAAGTTATGAGTCCTCAAACTTAAGAAAACAGAAACTAGAAGAAAGCAAAAAAAAAAATTTAAAAAATATCTAGTGGGCCAGGGCCAAATAAATTAGGGCTGAGTAAGTAGCAGATGACCCCACCTGTCCACCATGTCCTACCTTACGTTGGCCGATTCGAGGTCTTCACTCGAGAACACGTCTACCTCAACGGTCATCGGTTCTATGGCTAATATGGCCAGGTTAGCCGCCACTTCAGCTTGATTGTGTTGACAACAGTTTGACTGTTTGTACTATTAATATAATGTCTGAATACTTACAGCGCCAATTACCACGAGTAGCATCGAAGTGAAGGGTATAGAGATACAGATGATGGCAGCGACGCGCCACGTGACCACGGAGCCGAGGAAGTACATCGCAAATATACCGATGGATAGGAATAACTGGGTGATGGTGCATAATGCTCCGCGTATTGATGGCTCACTGAAACGTATGGATATAATATCAATAGTAATCTTGAAGTTTTTCACAGTTCGCAAATGAACAGATTGCATTTATTTAGCAATAATTATTGCTCCAAGTTGTACTTAAATAAGTTTTCCGAGAGTTTATCTATGCTTTCGGCCGATTCGAAGACCAATTGAATTTTGAATGGATTGCCTTTAAAAATAACTGAGCGACCCGTAAGTTAATCTATCGGATTTAAATTCAGTGACCATAGTTTCCTCTATTTACCTAATTTCTCCAACATAAGCGTTGATAGGTGCTTCCATGATCCCTGTTCCGAGGCCCAGCAGTGCGTTCCCAATAAACAAGGTAGGGACGTTCCACGCGAAGTACATGATGATCCAGGCTATCACATGGGGCAGGTTGACTAGAAAAGTGGCTCTCTTTCTGCCGACGTAGTCCACAAATGGCCCTGATACTAGAGCTCCGAATGGCTGCGTCAGAAATGAAAGACTGCCTGTAATATAAATATTGTGGGCTAGTATAATGCTTCAGATTCAAATCCAATTCAGATTACAAGTTTTTAAACTAATTCTCGTCAGGTTTTGTGTGATTGAATCATTTTAAAAACATCACTTATGCTGCAATAGTATCATTAAAAGAAAAACAAGGTATAATTGAAATATCAAATGAAAACCAAAACGGGCCAAGTGCGTCTGCAACTTAACATTGCAGTTGATAAAAATGTTCTCCCATACATCGTTATACGTCACGCTCAAGGTAACTTGCAAATGTAACTTGGTCGAATATTACTCATTAACTTGTAAAGCCTACTTAGCTGTGATAGTTTTCGTTTTAATTTCGGTATATACTACAGCTATGAATTTTTTCACATATCCAAAAACAACTAAATAAAAATGTTTGCACTTGACTCTAACAAAAAAAACCGGCCAAGTGCCAAGTCGGACTCGCGCACGAAGGGTTCCACCATTATCTACCATTATTTACCATTATCTATAAAATGGCAAAAAAATCACGTTTGTTGTGTGGGAGCCCCTTAAATATTTATTTTATTCTGTTTTTAGTATTTGTTGATATAACGGCAACAGAAATACCTTATCTGTGAAAATTTCAACTGTCTTAACTATCACGGTTCATGAGATACAGCCTGGTGACAGACGGACAGACAGACAGACAGACGGCAGAGCCTTAGAACGTAAAATGGGAACCCTACTAGGGTTCCCATTTTACCCTTTGGGTACAGAACCCTAAAAAGGAAACATTATCCGAGATGGCTAGACTTCATTTTGTTATGTTAGTATTGTTGGTACTTACCAAACCATGAAGCTTCAGTATCTGTAAATGACAAACCCCCTGGCGCGTTCAGCAGATCTGGTATCACTATGGTAGCGAAGCTGATAGCCATACCCAAGTCCATTAAAAGCAAGTTCGGTGCCATACTTGCTAATAGCTGTAACAATGTTTAATAAATACATAAGAGCAGTGCCTTTAGATTCATCTGCAGTATGTAATGTTGCAACATAAGTTTTGATTAGTACTTCGTACTTATTAAAAGGCCTACATTATCCTCTCTACCGTCCGGCGTCCTAACGTTTCATAAGTGCCCATGTAGGTTTATGCGAAATAAAACATTTAAATTCAATTGCATATGTTCCCTAACGCCTATAGTATTATCACTAGAAGAGGAAAAGATCAGGTAAAATTCATTCAACTGCATGGTTTGTGGAGGTCCAGTAATCGCTCCATGTAAATTGTAAATTACTGATATTCATCTGCATCCGGTTAGCTTAGTTTTGCCGTGTGGGAACTTGGAAGCACACCACAAATAATTCAGTATCTTTTCTCTGGAAAGATTGAGTCATTGGTCCAGTGATCATAAAATAAAATAACTACACCTAATGCAACATATGCAATTAAATACTAGATGAGGAAAAGATCAGGTAAAATTCATTCAACTGGTTTGTGGAGGTCTAATACGTAATTGCTCCACGTAAAATACTGGTTAGACGTACTGCTGCATCTGGTTAGACTGGAAACTGACCCCAAAATAGTTGGAAAATGGCTAGGCAGGTGATAATGCGAGTGTTATCAGGCCAAATCATTTGATAGGAACAGGCTTGGTGATGACAGTTTAAATCAGTGTCTTGAGGACCACCAGTAGCATGCTCATGTTTCTTAGTAGATCGGTATTAGGACCCAAGAGAAGAAAGAACAGGTAACCAAGAGTGCTAGCACACTTTAACTAAGCTTGTTCTGAACACAAAAATTCAAAAGATTTTTATGTCTGAAACAAATCCATGTTACCTACATGTAATGCAACTGGTACCCAAATATTAGGTAGTTTTGGGCGCCTTAACAGATGACTGAAGACCTATTGAAAAGCAACTAGGTAGGCAAGTACTTGGTGTGTCTCCTAAATCAAATTTAATCTCATGATGTGGCTGCAAAACGTAAAAAAGTTTAACTACAAAAAGTACAAAACAAAAAACTGCCTTTTTCTTTTTCCATAAGGAAAACGGAAAAAAACATAATATATTAATCTTGCTCAGATAGCAAAGCAGTGAGTAGAACAGGAAAACGTACCACAAATTGTGCCTAGACATACTCGCACAACTTTGCATTCATTATGTTGTAATGCAGACGACTCAGCTACGAGATAATATCTTTTGTCACACCCCGAGCAGCAACCAAACTCATCAGGTAATATAATAAAGAAAGATACACTTATAGACCATATATCTTTTTGTTCTTCCACTGGAAACTGCTGTTTTTTAAGGGATATAATAATAATATTATGCCCTTTTTTTGGGTAGGATATTATCAAATACTTAACTCTCTCTAATACTCCTGACACGCTCTCCCGCTCTAGGAGCGGGAGAGCGTGTCAGACTTTTACTGACAAAAACTCACCCGTGTTCCTTCTTCCAGATGCCTGTGTGCCAGGGCCACGATATCCCTTTCGGACAAACTCGCAACCCTGGCAGGCATTGGCCCTACCGGACCCCGTCAGTTGGTGTTGACATCTCTTTGAAGCGCGCGGAGAACACAACGCGCTGTCGACCCGGGCCGGGTCCTTATCGGACGGCGAGCTACCCATCGCTCACCGTCCGCAAGCCCGCGCCTACACATAATCAGCCTATAATGTTCCCACTGCTGGGACACAGGCCTCCTCTCTTCGAGAGGGAGTGGGCTGTAAATCTACCACGCGGGCCCTGTGCGGGTTGGTAGATGTCACATGTCTTTGAATTTTTGGTTCTAGGATATTTTATATAGGCGTTTCCGCGCCTACGGTGGCCGGGAATAAGCCTGCGACTCCCGACGCCTGGGGGTCTCTCGCGGTGACTATGGGCGCGAGGGCGCGAACCTTGCTTCTCCCTCACGCGGTCCGCCTCCTCCTTTGCGAGCATTACTGCTTCGCAGAAGGAGGTGACGGCCTTCCGGATCTATCATAATAGCATAACATTAAGCCTGTATTCCCCGACTGGTTACCTATAACACCCACATTTCACCAGTTATGTTTAAGTCCCATGTGATAGGGGCGAGCCTATTGCCATCAACCGGGCACAAATCCAGACACCGGGCTGCTCCTGACCTTTGGGGGTTGCTTATGTCCAGCAGTGGATGTCTTTCGGCTGAAATGATGATTATGATGAATACAAGGTCAAATTAAATTGGCTAACGAAACTCCGCAGACGTGATGTGTATTGATATCACTCAGAATCACTATAAATAATCAAGAAATAGAACGTCGTAAACGGACTTTGTTTGAACCCAGGCAGGCACTTTATTTTCTTTATTTAATTTCGCTCTCAAAACGGTGTGGAAAACATCGCGAGGAAACCGGCATTTCCTAAAACCAAAAATTCGAAGACATGTGACATCCACCAACCCGCTCTGGGCTCGCGTGGTGGATTATGGTCTACTCCCTCTCACAGAGAGGAGGCCTATATCCCAGCAGTGGGAAAATTATAGGCTTATTATGCTAAACGGACTTTGCCGGGAGCAAACCCGATTCTACGATCGCTAACACCAGTCAAAAAACCTCTATTGGCAACGATTGTTTAGTCCACGCTTATTGCAACTTATCAGCTATCAACTGCCCCGTTAGTTTCGCGATCGCAGGTACGATTGCTAAGCATGGGGTCCTGGGTGTTTACTCCGAACATAAATTCGAAGTATCAGCCGAATGTTCGGCCATTGCTTACCTACGGCTACTATGCCTGACTACGGAGAAAGAAAAAAAAACGACAGTCAAAGAGATAAGCCAAAATCAAAAATGTGTGTGACTTTAAGTCGGGTAAGGATTTAAAGTCAAAAAAGGAAACTATGGAAGTTTTTAAAACGGCCGAACATTCAGCCGATACTTCGGATTAACGCTTCGGAGTAGACCCCTTGGATTCGGTTCCCATGTCGGACAAAGTGTTAATTGGTTTTTCCTTTAGAAATTTCTCAGTAGCAGCCCAGAGTTTGGAAGTTGGTGGTACCCCCGTGCCTTGGAAAGTACGTAAAGCCGTTGGTCTTGCGCCTGATTTCTCCCCGGTCGTGTCGAATTGCCGTCCAATCGGACTATGAGAGTAAAGGAACAGAGAGTGCACCCGTATTTGATCTCCTACGAACCTGCCCAATGTCTATTGAGATTGGCCACCGTGAAATCAGTCGGGAGGATATAATATAAGCAGTTGCTGGGATATTAATAAATAATCGAGTACCTACGTCACTTTCATTGACACTATAAACAAACAGCGCGTAAAACTGTTTCCGGAAATCATTAAAAAAAAAAAATGTCTGGAAGATTATCTCAAAGCTGAAGTACCATTTATACGTTTTTTGATTGCTCTCTTAGTTGAACCAAGACGACCTTTTCAACTGTTTTTACTATACCTGATACTCGTAGTATTGTAAGAAGTACTTAGTTTAGTAGCGTTAGTAGTTACTTAAGTTATTCTAGGAATTTTAAAGGTTCAATTACTAGTACTAGTACAGTTATCAGGGTTAATGTCCACATATATTTGAAACAGAAGAATTATTTCAACTTTGCCCTTGATAATGTCTTCAAAATTGCTAATAATCTCCTCAGTTTTCTGAAACACGACTTAAAAATATACCTGGTACTCTATACTTGTTACAAAGTAACGAGAAAACACTACAATGAAAAATATATTTAAGTTACTCCCATACTTAGAGCACTGTCTTTGAAATTACACGCGGTTTAATCAAGGCCAGGGTTAAAGACCATAGATAAATAGCTGTTCACATAAAATTACATCTGAAAACAGTACTATATTCTGTTTTTCTAGTATTGGCACAAAGCATGTAAGAATAACTCGTGCTCAGAGGCGAAATAACCCTATAACACGATTCCTACCGGCTTCCCTTCAGAAATTCGAAACCCAATCACTCTATCGTCATTGAAAAATGGCACAGTCAGTAGTGTTTAATAATGCCAAATAATATAATCACACTGTAAGTATTTAATACATAATAAAATTAAAACATTATAAAACGCCTACATTAAATTTTTTTGTCATTATATCGTCTATGTCATGACGAGTTTATTTTGTATAGAAACGATTTTTTTTGTTTCGGCTTCTCCCGCTCTCATAAAATCACCCTTCGCCACTGCTCGTGCTGTAGTACAAATATAAATATATTATGTGGTAAGGATAACGGGGCTGACAGCATATTGTGCGCTGAATTAAATATACTGTATGTCATTTGCCTTAAATAGGTTGTTACTTTTATTATTTTGAAAGATTCTTTTATATTTTGTGAATGTGTGAACGTTGTAGGCTTAAGAGGAGGCAGGGATATTTTTATGTTAATTTGCATGAATATTCTGAAACAGTCACACATACAAGCAAAATGAAACTTTAGTATATGATTTATTGGATCTTCAACATCTTGGATCTTCAACAAACTTTCGCCTTTATAACATTAGTGTGATAATCATTAATTTAATTCATGATTATGATATATTTTGAGAATTTAAATGTAAATGAAGACTCATTTATCTTGTATATAAGGTTTTGTTCGAAGGCGATTACATAACAAAGTCGTGAACGCAATACCTACACCTAGTCCGAACAACCGGTGCATTATGTATTACCGGTATCCATCATCTGTCTACCCTTTTCCCAACTATACTGGGGTCGGCTTCCAGTCCAACCGGATGCAGCTGAATACCAGTATTTCACGTAGAGCGACTGCCTATCTGACCTGCACAACCCAGTAACTGGGTAATACGATACCCCTTGGTAAGACTGGGTTGTCAGACTTTCGGGTCTCTGACGACCCGTAACGACTGTCAAAGATCCACGAATGACAGCCGGGACCAACGGCTGAACGTGCTTTCCGAGGCATAGACGGGTCTTGGTATGTAATGATGGTCACCCATCCACGGACCAACCGCGGCAAGCGTAGCTTAACCTGATCGATCGACCCGTGTGGCTGTTATTACATAGTCACAAGCCCCCTCAATTCCCCTCAGATCGTAACCCTGTCATTGATCACGAATGTTTCGGTAGGGGGCATCATTAATTACATGAATATTTACTTTGAAAAGTATTATATTTATTACTTACTTTAATTTATTGTTAATGTGAGCACAATGTGGGTCATATAATATTACAATTTTCATTTTTTTTCCTTTTTTTTCAATTTTTTCTATTTCTCATTTATTTTTATTGATGGTCTGGCATTTTGAGCAATTTATGTGGCCTACCTAAATGTCCTTTCTTTGGTATAGTTCGTCGAGTCGTTGAGCTCCTTAAGTCTTAAGTTGAGCTGCACGATTAGTGACAAATGCTGGCACTGATTAGACAGGGCCACTCAACTTTGTGTGGTTCTTTCCTCAAAAGACCATTTGAGACACGGATCCACATGGCCCTCACATGATCTGACCAAGATTATGTCTGGACTTTAAAAGAGACTTCGACACCTGAGTTTGTTTCGCCATTTGTTTTCAAGGGTAGTCAGATAAGAAAAGTCGCTTAAAATCTAGAGTGATTCCGATATCATATTTACAGAATAAACGATTTCATTTCCTCCTCGTATCATGTCTTCTACTCACATACGCTGTTAGCCGCCATCTCGGTAGTCAGACTCCTTTCTAGCCAGATCGTCTACATTCATACTTAAAACATTTAAAATTTCTCTTAAATATGGAAGCAACGTTATATATACTCTTATATCAACGTTACGTGTTAAACCTTTTAAAACGCCAACATCAATAACGATTGGATCGTCGAAATTGAAACGTGTGGACGTAATCAACATAGAAATACACCTAATGGCGTAACAAACTATCAATTATAATCAGAATGATTTTGATTTTTGAGGTATACCCCGTGGCATTTCATTCATCTTACAACGGCAGCCCACTTCATGTATCCAATGACTACTAATCATTCATGAAAGTAGAAAAAATATTTATTAACATTTGAATAATTTAAAAAAAATACTACAATGGCAGTCTTCTTCATGTATCCAATGACTACTAATCTAAAATATTATTATATTAGGTATAAATCTAAAATTCATGAAAGTAAAAAAATATTTATTAACATTTGAATATTTTTTATTTTATTAATTATGACGCATGACGTAGTTTGATACATTCTGCTACGAGCGCAGTGCTAGCCTTGCAGTCCATTCCGCGCCGCCCTTGGAACACCAGGCTCGCACCGCACTCGTAACAGTTTGTTTCAAACTACATCATGCGACATAATGAATAAAATAAAATAAATAAAAAATATTCAAATGTTAATAAATATTTTTTTACTTTCATGAATTCTAGATTTATAATATAATAATATTTTAGATTAGTAGTCATTGGATACATGAAGTGAACTGCCATTTTAAGACGATTAAAATGCCACGGTGTATTGCTAATCTATTGCTTCATACATTCGAAAAAATTGTCTGCTCAACAACGTAAATAACGAAAATGAAATCCTAGATAGTGTGTTTCGCTATTTCCCCACGGATTAGTTATATACTTACAATTGAGAGGACTTACTGACAATGTTGCTAAGCTAAGTTATAAATTTAATATGTTCTTTAGTTACAGACACATAAGGCTTAAAACCAAATACGAGTACGGTAAACATAGACATTGTAAATTAATTGAAGTTTTAATAATGACACGAGTTGCTAGAAAGTAGCATTGAGGTACCTACTACCTTCTTATGCGTAGCCTTTTTCCAACTATGTTGGAGTCGGCTTCCAGTCTAACCGCATGCAGCTGAATACCCGTATTTTACATAGAGCGACTGCCTATCTGACCTCTACAACCCAGTAACTGGGCAATACGATATCCCTTGGTAAGACTGGATGTCAGACTTTCGGGCTTCTGACGACCCCTAATGACTGTCAAAGATCCACGAATGACAGCCGGACCAACGGCTTAACGTGCTTTCGGAGGCACGGAGGAGTCTCAGTATGTAAAGATTGCCACGAGCTCCTCCCTATACTACCTAGTATACAAGATGTAATTAAAATGATGTTAGGCCTGGAAAAATAAATTATCTCTCTATCTTTACCTGAAAAGGGGTAGTTTTTCTCATTATTAGCTCATGAGGAACAACTTTTAATATGAGACCAACTTTGAATTTCCGAAAAAAATCTGCTGTTCTCTAAACTTTGTCGAGTTATGCGAATAAAAATGTATGGAGCATATTTTGCAAGTGAAAACTTATTTTTCCTTCTGGCAATTTTTTTTTTCACGATTTTTAATGTTGTATTTTTTTTAGACGTTGCTCTAAGTGCACTTTTTTCTTATTCATATTAATGCGCTATTTACATAAATAATCTCATGATTTCAATGCGTTCCAGTCATTGTTGGCCATTTTAAACGCTATGTGTTATTTATCTTTTATGTATATCTGCTTATTTTTAGCAGTGGACTCAGAAAGATAGGTAAGATAATCTGTAGTTAAGTTTTGAGAAGAATACATTGTTTTAAGAGGCGTCTATGTAATTATATCCCAACTAATATTGTAAAGCTCAACACACACAGGGAGCGGGTGCGGGTCGGGCGCGGGTCGGGACGGCAGTACGGCCGGGCTGAATTCTCTGTATTTATATGAATGACACCACACGAAACACGTGTGCGGGTCGGGCGCGCAACGGGTTGGCGGCGGGAGCCGCGCACGCGTTTCAGCCCGCCGTAATACCGTACAGATTCGACCCGCACCCGACTCCTGTGTGTGTTGAGCTTAAATGCGAAAGTGAGTTTGTTTGTTTATTTGTTACGCTTTCACGCTAAAATGGCTTAACAGATTTGGATACAATTTGGCAAATGGGTAGACCATGACCTGGATTAGGACTTAGGATACTTTTTATTCCGATATTCCCACGGGATCGAGACTTATGTGGGTGAAACCGTGGGGCGCAGCTTGTCCAGAATATGTGCAGATTCGCCCTTCTATCTCAATGCCTAACATATCCATAGCAAATTGTAGCATAAATTGCCACACAACCAATTATTTAAAGGCTTCTCTTTTATTTAATAGTTTTTGAAGGAATCGGCTATAACTTCACCATTAATCAGCTTTTTCACGCGCCATTTGAAAAAAAAACAAATGAACATAAATTCATTTGTTTTTTTTTCAAACAGCTTTTCTATTTGCACGCCAGTTCGAAATTTAAACAAAACCTGTGATAAGATACACGATAGATATGAGTTTACTATGTAATTTATTTGGCCGCTAAACCAGGACTGATATAGATTTTCATACAACTTTTGGTGGCCGCTGCTCGCATGTATGTGTATAATTATGAAGAAGGTTGTCAAGACAATGCTCAAATTTCCAATACATGTTTGAGACACACACTATAAAAACACCATATAACGGTGGACTTTTTTGCCCATTCTTCTCCATACGAAACTACCTTTTGGAAGGAGCAACTATAATCAATTCTAATGTAAATTTTAACGTTCAAAAGTGCCTCATAGGTGCCTATTTGAAATAAATAATTTGACTTTGACTTTGACGCAATGAAGGGCTCAGTAGTTAGGATGAATTTATCTCAAGAACAAACTTAACTTTGTAGTTGACAAAATGTTCCCCCATACACCGTTATACGTCACGGTCAATTCTTCAACTGCAAATGTAAGTTTGTAATCGAAAAAAAATATGTATGTGACAAAACGACAAATTAACGATTTCCGGACTATCCTTTACTTGTGCTGTGAGACCTTGCTTTTTGTCAAATTTCATGATTCTGGGTCAACGGGAAGTAGGTACCCTATAGGTTTTGATTTATTTGCGAGTATCAAAATATGTCGCATTAAATGGCCGCATTTTTTATTGCGTTGACTTAGAAGTTTGATTTTTTTAGAGCTCCAAAAGACCGTAGACCTACGTATTCGATATTAATTTCAACTTGACCTGACCTCCACGCGTTCTTGAGAAATAGGGTCTTGACAGACAGAGAGACGGACGAACGGACAACGACGTGATCCTATAATGGTTCCGTTTTTTCCTTTTGAGGTACGGAATCTTAAAAGTACTCACGAATCCGTGCACGAAAAAAAACACTCTTTTATCAATTTCTTATCTAATTGTGAAACTTGAAGGAATTGAAACAAGGTCTGTGTAACTATAAAAGTACAGTTTTCGTGGTGATAAACCATTCGTGTCAGTCACAGCACCTGTTAATAGTTTTATCACTTTAGTATTTTTGTTTCGCTTTTGATTTAGATACTGGGGCTGTTTGTGCATGTGAGTTTAAATGTTTGTAAACGCACCCACGATACAGGGGAAATTCCTAGTGTATTATGAAGATATTGCATTTTAATTTTTACTTAAGTGTGATTTTTTAATTTCTTGAAAGTTTTGCTAAATAATAGGAAAAAAAAATTAAAACAGTTTCTTAAAAAAAAAATCTGGTTTATTTTGTATTGAAGTTGAAAAAGTGGTCCAGCCCCACATACAAGTAGACCATAATGATTTTGATGATATTTTTTCATGTTCAAAAATCACAAGTAGTTTCTTGTAAAACGATGTTCAAACGCCAGTCTCACGTCATTTTTCGGATAACTACTTAGTTGCCAATGTTAGTGATTTTCCATTAATGCTTAAATTAATTTTAAATTCCCTTTAACCCACATGCAAAACTGAGAACCCTACTTTTCAAAATCACAAACGATTTTGTCTAAATTATTATTCCCTTTCTCACAAAATTTATGAAAATCATTCGATTTCGGATTTTCTTAAAAGGAGTTCAAGCACTGTATTGTAAGGTATTTATTTGAATACTCGTATAATATGTAATAAGTACTTACTTGCGCAGAAAACGATTTAATCCTGCTAACAGGTAGTGCCACTTCTTTCATTTCTGTGATTTTGTACACCATTTTGATAGTTTTATAAAAGAAAACTAATAAGATAACAGAACTTTTAAATAAAAATAAAAAAATATATTTATAAAACACTAAACTCCAGTTAATGTCATTGTGCTAAACGAAAGATTTATTTAAGTTAATATTTCTGACATTTTTATCGGCAAAAACTTTTCTTTAGCACACGCCAGAGCCTTGCACAGTCAAGGCGAGCTAAATACTAACTGTCTAAAATGTGAATCACTCAACTAACCAATTCTTAATCTTAATTTGTGGAGCAGGGTTTGTGTATTTCAACATCTGTGCATCTATGCATCCTTTTGATAATATAACATAATGTCACGCCTGAACTCCGCGACGGGATGGGCAGAGGTGTAAGGTACACCTGCTGGCTGGAAAAATGTGGGTGTACTACAAAGTACACCCACATTTCGCCAGTTTTATTTAGGTGTCATGTAATAGGGGGCGAGCCTATTGCCGGGCACAAATCCAGACTCCGAGCTGCTACTGAAAAGTTCCAGTTGGAAAACCCCAATAACACTTTGCCCGCCCCGGGAATCGAACTCAGGACCTCAATGAGCTCAGCAGGTAGCGAACACTCCACGAGGCAGCCTTTTGATAACATCGGCTATATCTACAGATGCAGTGTGCGGCATTCGTCAAGAATGACTTGTCATTCTAAGAAAAAGATGCCTGAAGGCTTTTATTTTTTGGATGTGAATTTTTTTTTTCTAATATCTCATTACTATCCCATTAAGATGAGGAAATTATAAAGTAGTGGTACATGTGAGGGTCAAAGGTCATGCAACCGTTAGGTACGTATTGGTCAATATGATGATCCGTGTGGGGCCGGACGTAAAGGATAGCACCATCCTATTTCTTCCCATGGGTGGCGTAAAAGGCGACTAAGGGACTTACGAGAGGACGGACAGCAGCGTTCTCTATACATTTTAACACTACACTGCGATCGCCAATCCGCCTGCCAAGCGTGGCGATTATGGCACCCCCTCCCCCTTTGAGGAGGCCTATGTCCTACAGTGGCCGTCTTTTGGCTGAAATTATGGTCAATATGAAATCAAGAACTACAATTTTAGGAACCCGCAGACAGGCGCGACGTGACGATATGACGCGATTCTGAAAGAACAATTTTCATGAAGTTTTTATAGACATTGTTTTAGTAGAGTCGTCGCGTAGCGCCGGTCTGCGGGAGACTTTAAGAAGTATAGGTACGCAAAACGTAATTGTAGCTAAGAAAACGTATCTCAAGTCATTTATCCTAATGATTGCCTTATCATTTTCTCGTCCTAGTTATTTTTAGGGAGTATTGTCATTAATTCATGATAATTATAGAAAAACTTTAACAACCATAAAGTGGGTCATGTTAACAAAACACAAAACAACACCCACTTTACCGACATATTTTTTATCTCGTTAAGGTGCTGACAAGAGGCAAATGATCCAAGTAGGCTTGTCTTTAACAAAAAAAAAAAAATGCCAAATCTATGTATTCATTTTGTGGTAGCGGAAAAATATAATTATGTTATTCTTGAACATATTTCTCAGAACTACTAACTGTTACCAAAAAATGTTTAGATACAAAAATCGCGATACAATTTAACGGTAAACTAACCTTTTACTTTCGGTTCCAATCCAAAATATCTGTTTTAAATATATAATATAATAATAATTAAGGTTGTAGTTTTGTATTTTCGATTTCGATTTTACTCAACTCATTTTTGAGTAAATAGATAATTGCTTCATATTTTGCGATAAATTAAAAGCGTTGTGTCATCGCGCTTCTCCTTCTTTTGTATGCAGTCTGACAGTGACCGTGCTTTAGCTGTTGTCAGCGTCTTAAGGCTGATTAAAAGAAAGTAATCTTACTTTTTATTAGGTTTTCTTTGAGATAATATAGACTCGTATGCGTTAGTAAAGCCCTAAATAAATAAAAGAGTCACTTCGTCAAATATATAAATCTTTGTGTCGTTACTGTGTGACCGCCAGACATCTAAACAGATGTCAGTGACACAAATATACGAGTACATATAATAAACACGTAGCGAAGTCAAAATTGTACATTGAATATTTTTGAATAAAAGTAATTGCTACGAGGTCTGGGGGTCTACTCTCTAAGTCCGTCAACGGAGATACGGGCCCGTCCGAAAATAATTGATCCGTCAAAACAAGTGACAAATTCAATTTTTCTAACGGACAAATACACTTCGGGATTAGGGAACACTATCAAATCATGTGTCTTTCATTTTTAATTCGGGCTCTGAACTAATCTTATGTGCGTAAGTGATACGGAGTAGGAAACGCCCAAAAGTTCGGCCGAAACTACGGATTTCGTGATTAGGGAGTAGACGCCCTGGGATCGATTCCAATGCCGAAACTACGGATTTCGTGATTAGGGAGTAGACGCCCTGGTATCGATTCCAATGCCGAAAATATAATTTTTAGAATTTTTATCTGTTTTTCTGTTTTTTTGTTTACAAACATTGAAATTGCATTGTTTTGTTTGAATGTATGTTAGAGCATCACGCAATTTCTACTGGATAGATTCCGTTTAAATTTTGCATAGATATTCCCAATAAGTCAGGGGGCCAAGTCTGCTAACGCAGTTGTGTCCGAATGGCCGATCATTGGCACCATAATTGTAGAGTTTGACAGTTTTACGTAAGTCAACGTTTGGCTTCCCTACGGACCACTGTCAGGCCATTATGAATTTAGGAGGTTACAAACTATTTGCACAATTTTCATGGCGTTGCCTTGGTATGGACGTCATAATGACCAATCATTGAAAATAGCAGACTTGGTCCCCGGTAAATTGGTAGGCTATATATTATCACGCTATTTGCAGTGGGGGATGAGGAATATTGCATTATGTTTGTATTTCTCTATGAATGGATGTTCCAGCATCACGCAAATTCTACCAGATAGTTTCTGTTAAAATTTTGCATAGATATTTCCCTATAAGTCTGGTCAGTCGGTATATTATCACTCTATTTGCTGTGGTGATGAGCAATATTGCATTAAGTTTGTATTCATCTATAGTTTACAGCAAATTGTAAAAAGACGAGCCAAACGGTTAGAACATTGCAGATAGTTACAGGTTTAATCATCACGCTATATGATATATCTTTAAGGGGCTTCTTTTTTTTTTTGTGTGGGAAATTATCAAATAACTTCTCCCGCTCTAGGCGGAGCGGGAGGGCGTGTCAGACTTTTACTGACTAAAACCCACCCGTGTTCCTTCCGTAGCCTGTGTGCCAGGGCCACGATATCCCTTTCGGACAAACTCGCAACCCTGGCAGGCATTGGTCCTAACGGACCCCGTCAGTTGGTGCTAACATCTCTTTGAGGCGCTCGTGGAACACAACGCGCCGTCGTCCCGGGCCTGGTCCTTATCGGAAGGCGAGCTACCCATCGCTCGCCGTCCGCAGGCCCGCGCCTACGGTGGCCGGAAATCGGCTTGACTCCCGACGCCCGGGGCGTCTCCTGCGGCGATCTTTAAGGGGCTAAGCTGTCAATCATCATCACATAATATACAGAGTGGATTTTAAAGATGGGGCGGTAAACCCTACCTTAACCAATGTAGCTACTCAAAATCAGTCTGAGAAGACTGTCCTTAACTTTTTGAGACATTTTGATTTGCGTATACATAACTACTTTAACTGTGGGATTTATTTATTTAAACAAAATCTGGGTCTTTCCTTTTCTTCACAGTTGATGAACTTTCTTTTGACATTAAATCGCGTTCTGTAATTGGTAATGTGGTTCTAAATGATAGACTTGTTAGTAGAGGTGATTTCAATATTAGCGGAATAAGTTGGGTCCCGTCTGGCAATATATCGTTCGTCCCATCGAATCTTAAGAGTAGTGATGAAGTGCTACTTGGAGATGGGTTATGTACTCTTGAATTTGATCAATATAATGGCGTGACTAACAGATACCTACGGTAAAACACTTGACTTCCTCTCGAATCAGGTAGTCAACGTGACTAACAGATACCTACGGTAAAACACTTGACTTCCTCTCGAACCAGGTAGTCAACGTGACTGAAAGTTTAAGCCCATTAGTACCAATCAATGATTATCACCCAGCATTGTTAATTACAATGTATCTTGTTGAAACACCTCCCCTTGAGTGTCATGTCACGAATTTAATTTTTATATGCTAAGGGTGATTACGAATCCATTAACCATGACATTTGTAAGACTGACTGGGAAAATGAGGACGTATTCCACATTGGGCACCTATCGATATTTATCACAGGTGCCATTAGTGGAATAATTTGTTGTTTAAAATTTTATTCCACAAATGGCACAGGCTACGGATCAGTACGTATTAGTGTTGGGACGTTTTTTCTTTTTAGGACCTCAAAATCAAAAATTCGATTAAAATCAGTGGAGAGTTTAATAAACATAACTTCTTTGTTTTTGGTTATTTTAATATCACAATTAGTTTTCTTAATCACATGTATTGCAAAATCAGCCTCGAGTACCAATAGAATTTAGAAACAAATACTTTTTAGGTTTATTTAGGATTATTTCTCTTCTTAGTAAACTTTGTCATCTAAATGTTTTTTTTAGTATGACACACAATTAATAATTGGCACTTCTTTACTAGGATTCGAACCATCGCACATTATGATGGTATTTTGCCTATTTAGGCGGCCTTATTTTTCTTTTATTTTTATATATTTAATTTGGTTTTTTTTATAGTTGTTTATGGTTGTAGGAGCACATAGATTTAAAAAAAAACCCATTTTAAATTTTATATAGTATTTATTTTTTAAATAATAAAAAAAAACCTCTATAAAAACCACACATTATAAAAATTTTAACAAATCTCTTCGTCATTCATTTCCTCCGTAGATTCGTCCGCGGATTCTGAAACAAAACAAACAACCGTTTAAAGTAAAATAAAATAAAAACACAAATCACGTGGTTTTTTTACCGACTTCTTTGAAACCTCATTTATTTCGCATCTAATAAAGAGACGTGAAAAGACATCGTTACAAACACGTGTCTTTGATATGCAATTTTCTTATGTAAGTAGCTCTTATTAAATTACGTCAGAGATAATTGTTAATTACAAACAAGTAAACTCGATGGACCCTTGAGTAAAAGTGCTTCATCTTGTCCCATTGAATTTATAAGTTAAGGATTTTATTATTCTCAATGTGGATCCAGGTGAAAAAAAATTCTATACTGCACTTTTTTGAATCCACTTGGAATACGCATCTGAAATATGGAGTCCATTCATATCACAAGTATGTTGACCGTATTGAGCGCGTACAAAAAAGATTTATAATTTTTCATGCTTTCATCTAAGGGTACCGTATCAGTTCGATAACTATCCAGTCTCTGTAAAAAATATCATCTCTTACTATTGATTAATCGTCGTGAGATCTCTGACTGTATAATATATTTTTGTTGAAGACGGTTCAAAGTGACATAAATAATGTTCTGATATTTTGTCAACTTTCTACTTTAACGATCCAAGCATATCCAAACGGTTCAAACAACCATTACGGGTACCATTTGCAATTACCAACTACAGACAACATTCGTACTTTGTGCGTGTAAGTAGGTATTTTAATAAGGTGTGCAAACAGTTCGACTTTGATCTTTTTAAAACAAGTGTTACCTCGGCAAAAAAGTGTTTAGCAATGTTTTCTTAAGACTTTGTGTTCTTTTAATTTTAATTTTTAACATCTTGGTTCTCATAGGAAATAACCTGTCGCAATTATATTAGTTTTTACATATTTTATTTAGGTGATGATCTACCAAATAGGCTGTGTGTATGTGAGTTTAAATGTGTATAACGCTCCCACGATACATGAGAAATTCCTAGTGTGGGGTAACGTTTTTTTTTAAAAAAAAAAAGACTAATTTTATTTTGTACGCTCCCACGATACATGAGAAATTCCTAGTGTGGGGTAACGTTTTTTAAAAAAAAAAAAAAATAGACTAATTTTATTTTGTTTTTTTTTTTTGGCAATTTTGGCAGTGTGCATATTTTTTCCACAGTACTTACCGGAAAAACTCTAGACGTGAAGACCTGTAATTGGCTGTCAGATTATCATACGGTTATTACTTATAGTTAGTATTAGTATTTCGCTACAGCTAAATACTTTGGTGATAAAGTCTTCCAAAGTCTTTAAATAAATAAATTCTGTCATGAACATTTTTCTTGGGACCTAAACAGGATTTACTGATCAATCTGAGTTGAGTATTTACTGGTTCATGATTTCAAAGTCACGTCAAAGTCAAATTATTTGTTTCAAATATGCATAAAAGGCACTTTTGAACGTAAAAATTTACAAAAAAAAAAAAATTGATTCTAGTCACCCCTTCCAAAAGTTTATTTCGTATGGAGAAGAATGGGCAAGAATGGGAAGTATACGTTTTCCTAAAAAAAGATAAAGTAATAGGTCAGTGTGTGAGTTAGGGAATCACATAATGTAAAATAAATATCATAAAAATAATAAATTATACAATTAAAATAGCAACCAATTTGATTTTGTCTAGACTCTAGATTGTTCTATGGAGCTGAACCAGCATGTCTCCAAGCATTCTTATCTTGGTTAAAATCCTCTTATTTGTAATATGCTTGCTTACAAAGTGTACTTTATGAGTTTTTAATTTTCTTTCATTTAATTGCAAAATGTGACAAGGTATTTTGTTGTAACATTTAACACAGTACCCCATAATGTGTGGTTTCAACAGAGACTGCGATTGTTATTTGAACCTTTACTGAAAAAGGAAATAATTAGGCACAACGAATAGAAAAATAGAAACGTGTTTGTTTGTGATTTGAAAGAATTACAGTTCTTTGTTATGCCATGGCATAAAACGTCTATAAGACGTGTTGGTAATGAAAATCACGTTTGCTGGACTGTAGACACGGATACAACATCACAAAAGCGATATCCAAAATGATTGTTAGAATGTATCAAATGACCATTAATCGGTGGAAATTAAAATTGCAACATAGATTTTATATCAATCAACTCAGCCTATAGCAGTCCACTGCTGGACATAGGCCTCTCCCAGGCTGCGCCACAACACCCTGTCCTCCGCTTTCCGCATCCAGTCTGTCCCAGCCACCTTTTTAAGGTCGTCGGTCCATCTAGCTGGGGGGCGCCCCACACTACGCTTGCCGATACGCGGTCTCCACTCCAGGACTCGTCTGCTCCACCGGCCATCGGATTTTATATGGTTTTTCCTCATTTTCGATGTCCAGAAGCGGTTGTAGTGAACATGAAAATACAACTAGATTGTCGGCCGCATCACAGTCACACACACATATGGGGTTTCTCGGATTTTTCAAATCTTCAATGTATATGCGGCGCTTCTTCGCAGACCATGGGCTACCGTCATCATGCGCCGCCCGTGGCCCTGTCACTTGTACCTAAATGAGGACCTAACGTCTGCGTCAGCGAATGGTGTTAGCGTTGCTGCCAAACAAAAAAACCGGCCAAGTGCGAGTCAGAATCGCGCACGAAAGGTTCCGTACCATTATCTATAAAAACGGCAAAACGGCGTTTGTTGTATGTTAATTTAATTATTTATTTTTAAAGTGAATATATATCTAAACAGTCTGTGAATATTTCAAGCATCCACCTGTTGCCGTTATCAATATCGAGCAAAAAAATCACATTTGTTGTATGAGAGCCCCCTTAAATATTTATTTTATATTTTTTATGTTTTTTAGTATTTGTTGTTATAGCGGCAATAGAAATACATCATCTGTCTAACTATCACGGTTCTTGAGAGACAGCCTGGTGCCAGACGGACAGACAGACAGACAGACGGCGGAGCCTTAGTAATAGGGTTCCCGTTTTAGCCTTTGGGTACGGAACCCGAAAAATTAACATCTTTTCAAAAAATATTTGTCATCAACACTCTAAAAAGCTAGCCCTTCCCCTATTTAAAAAAAAAAGCATCATAGACAATTTAATTTTAGTCTTATTTCTTAACCTCTAACTCATAGATGCAATTTGTCTGGACTTTCTCAAAACCCTGACAAAATACTATCTCAGAATGTCTTAGTTTATTTGCCAACAAAAGAAAACAAATATGTTTTCCAGTAATTAACAGTACAGTCGCAAAAATAAAGTTTTTGTTTAAAATAAACGTGTTTAGTTACTTCATTGTAGAAGTTGTGAAGTCAATTTACTTTATGAGTGTTACAGTGAAGGAGTCATAAATATTTTATTGCAATACAAAATCGATAGTTTACAGTCAACGGCTAACTGCCGTTCGTTTGGTAACAATACAATAAACAATGTTTGGATAAAATGAAGTTATTTATTCTGCTGGGTAACATTTTATTGTATTTTTTTTCTCTGACGAGTATGAATGTATGAAAGGGTTACATTAAAAAAAAAACATTTATTTGCGCAAATAAGGTACAGAAGGTTCTTAGAGATAAGTATATTGATCTCTTGTTCTGTCATTCATTTCAGCGTGCAAATTTTACATAATGATTAACTTTATAAAGAAAATTAGAAACATTGATTAATTTAACAACATATTTATGTTATGTTAAGTTTAAGTTTTGGATTGTACATGCATTAAATAAATTAAAGTAAGTAAATTGTATTAAATTCATTCTAATTTGGTAACAATTCATTATTCATAATTTGACAATCATGTTATTACAATTCATGACTTTGAAGACCAGCTGATCTATTCTGAAAAAATTTCACCGTGTAAACGTAGGTGAAGTGAGCTTGAAGTGACTTGTTAATAGTGTCAATCCCTCACTGACAGTTCACTCCACGCTCACTTCACCTAAGTTTTCACGGTGAGATGGTTACAGAATAGCACTGCAGGTAGTGTAATTAATTTCGTGGAAGACAGTGAAAACATAAAATCTGATATCAGGTTATTGACTGCAACAATCTCACCATCATGCTTCTGCCTTAGTCCCAATTTCTCTGAATATATTCTTCTTCCATATTAAAATTTATTACCTAAGTACCTATAGGCTGTTGACATTACAATTTATAAGGCCGCCAGTACAAGTCACAATACCCCCCGTACTAGTTGATAATGTATTACAGTGAGGTATTATTCCTCATTGCTGTGACCCGTGCAATATACATCTCTAGGCGTCATTTCAATAATCATGCCTTTTCTAGTCATCTTTTTCACAGTCCATCGCTTTCCATCCACATTCATACAACATCTTCCTCATTCTCTATAGGATATGCATAATCAGCCTGTAATGGTCCCACTGCTAAGACACAGGATTCTTCTGTGTGAGAAGAAGTGGGTCATAATCTACCACGCGGGCCCAGTGCACTGGCGGATAGGATATGGCAACAGGATTACTGAAAACGGGAAAAGTCGGATATATATACAAAATTATTTTTAGTATATGCGAAACCTGAATATAGTTTGGTCAGAATAAGGAACTGAATCGATTTCAATCATTTTTACACCATGTTATATTTTGTCCCAAAAATATTCAAGTGTGATGGAAAATGTTATCACCATTTAATTACTTACAATACAATCGCCGTACGGTTAGCTACCTACTGCCAAATTATTATCAATGAGCCCAAAACGACCCTGGCGGCCCGGGGGCGCCGTTAGCATGTTTTTGTACGGACAACCCGGTAGCATAACAACCTTATAACTTTGTGATTTTTCATGATACAGTTTTGAAATTTTATATATACACATATACTAAAACTAATACCTATTGAGATTATAAGAGTGGTCGAAGTTGGTTTTCTGTTAAACGTCTGCAATATCATTAAGATTCAAGTACTTCTACTAGTCTTACCCGTCTAACCTGGTTTACACCTAAGATGTGGTTTTATGTCGTGTGAAAACCGAATTTCCATTTCGACGTGTATGTGTGGACAGAATACAAATTGATTTGTTCAATTATTAGTTTAATTTGTGCGTTTAGGTATCTTTTTCTGAACTAGGGACCGTTAAGAGCGGCCAACCCGACATACTTTTCATACAAACGCTCGTACGTGATTATGGCGTTGTCACACATCTTTCTTTGAAAATTTTGAAACAATAGGTATCTTGGGCAATAGGTATCTAGGTTTCTATGGAAGCAAAAAATAAAAAATTTGAAAAACAAATTCAGTATAAGCCTGCAAAAACATTTATTCTGGTAGCCTTACCAGTTTGTGAAATAAATGTTGGTCAAAAATAACATTATTTTTCGTTCAATGTTATCGCGTTCTCACTTGTTTGTTAATAGGTTTCACTTGCGCTGTATGAAACAACAAACTTTTCGACCATACTCGCATTGACGATAGACGGACCGGAAGGGCCCTCTTATTGGACGTTTGTTCGACTTTTGTCAGTCATTTAGAATGTTTTAAAGATTTGTGTATTTTGTTTCAGTATTAACATCAGTACATTGGACAGAGCAGCATTTGACTTATGTAATGTTTACATATTTTTTATTAAACTAATATTTCCCATAGATGCTCTACTAACCTTCCCCACTGTTTACCAGGAGACATAGAGATGTCTTTAGACCTACCTACTTCTTCTTCCATACTATATCTACTCGACTCGAGGTAAACGTTCTCATGCTGTGGTCTTCTTCAGTAAAAGAGTAGGTAGCCAATTAGAAATGCAAAAAGTGAAGTAAGATTAGACAACTCTAAAAGTAATATACTACTTAGGGCACCGTGTACGAAAAAACCCGTTTTCGTAAATTTCTTATCTAATTGTGAGAAAGCTTGAAATAATTGAAACATTAAGTCTGTGTAACTGCAAAAGTACAGTTTTTGTGGTGCTAAACCATTCGTGTCAGACTCAGCACCTGTTAAATAGTTTCATCACTTTTGCGCTCTCGAAAATATAGTTTTTTTCGCCTTTGATTTACTTAATGAAGATATTGTATAATCATGAAATAAAATTTCAACGGTGCAGTTTAAAAGAAGATGTAGTGACGAAAATTTAAAAGAGTATGCTTAGATGGTTGGTCATGTTGAGAGGATGAGTGAAAGGCGACTAACAAAAGGTATACAAAGCAGAGGTGAGTGGAAAAGCTGGGACGCCCTAGGAGGA
Source organism: Tiliacea citrago (assembly GCA_963921375.1). NCBI lineage: Eukaryota > Metazoa > Arthropoda > Insecta > Lepidoptera > Noctuidae > Tiliacea > Tiliacea citrago. Next base: position 15,003,451 of record OY992803.1, read on the forward strand.
CACATAGTGACATAATTGGTGATGTTCTTCGGAAAGGTCAGGTGCGTATTACTCGCAACCGGCGTGCGTGTATGACCAGATGTATGATCGTAGCAGAAGCAAAAGTTAATACTTAATTTATTTGAAAAACCCCTTCCAGTCACATGCAAAAGAAAGAACTCGAATTTTCAAATCACAAATAATTATGTTTAAATTATTTTTCCCTTCTCACAACAAATTAACAAAATTGATCAAAATCAGCCGATTTCGTGCACGGCCCCTTAACCCACTACAGGCAACTAGCAATAAGTAAGGTTACATTCATTGTTCCATGACAGTGAAAAACGCATCAGCAATTTAATTTAATTTAATATAAGGTAGCTTCACAGCTGACATGTAAATATAACGTTTATATTATTCGAACCATTACACCAATTACGAAGTACACAAAAAAATAAGAAATACAGAGAGTGACATTATTATTAGTATTTAAAGTAGGTATAAGAGTGCGTGTATCTGTGTGGTGCAGGTGCTGAAAGCGTGTGATGATGTGTGTATGTCATGTAGGTATGACTAAAAACTGGCACTATGTACTAAGTTTGCTGATTTTCCGGGGTTAATAGTTAGCTAGTAGAGGCATTAGTGTTAATGATTTCCTTATTAACTAAAAAAACGCTTCTTTTGCGATGTAGGTAACTAATGGATTCGTTGACACAATTACGAAATATTACATATTATGTCATAGGCATCAAAGGAAGCAAGGTTGAACCAGCATTTAAAAAGATATTCGTCGTGATTTGACAACACGTTTCGGAGTCAAAGTCAAAGTTTTTATTAATGCGATTTTTGGTGTTATAACAGGGTCTTAAAAATATTTTATAGTAACTACCTCAAAAATCAACCCTATCAGGCTTGCATTGTTAAATTACAATATTAGAAATTAAAAGAAAGAAAGAAAATACGTTTATTTGCGGTAAACATAACGCAAAGAAATAAAAACACAAACACGAAAGAACAAGTTGAGGGAAAATATGCGTCACATACACAACAAACAAACATTATGAAGAAATATTAATTAGTTCATAATGTTTAATTTCTAATATTGTTTTTTTTTTTCTATAACACATAACATAACATCACGCCTGTAATCCCCGAAGGTTTAGGCAGAGGTGTACCTAATAGTACACCCACATTTCGCCAGTTACGTTTAAGTCCCATGTAATAGGGGGCGAGCCTGTTGCCATCAACTGGGCACAAATCCAGACTCCGGGCTGCTTCTGAGAAATTCCTAATGGAAAATCCCAATATCACTTTGCCCGACCTGGGAATCGAACCCGGGACCCCAAGCTCAGCAGTCGTGATTGCGACCACTAGACCAACGGGGCAGTCAGTTTTATTTCTATACATATTAATATAACGAAATTAAAATACAAGTTATAATAATATATTGCAATAAATTAACAGACATAATGTACCTCGAATATTACATTAAAAGATAAATACATAGAATGGTCAATCACATGAAATTTTGTCAACTAGGAATTCGTCAATGGTATTTTATGGTATTTGTCTATTAAAAATATATTTATTTTACGTTGAAATAATTGTGTCAAGTTTAAATCTTTTATGTCATTTGGTAGCTTATTAAATACTTTTTGATCCATGCAAAGTATGCTCTTGTGCATAAGGGTGGTTTTTGAACGTCTTAGCCATAATTCGTGTCGATACGTTGGTCTTATGGATGGGACTGGTTATTCCCAGTAACAAGCTCAAAGCTACCCACCTACCTAGTTCTTATAAACACTTGTCGTAAGTTCCATTCTGAGTGTTAGAACCTAACTTTTTGTTGGGATAGCACAGAAAATTTCAACACAGCTGGTATGCTGCTGAACAAAATTTTCCAGCTTAGCTCATTTGGGTTAGGTAGGTACCCATTTCCTTAGGTAGGAAGGGTTTTGTAGTAAAGCATAAAGATCTGCCGACCAATTCAGCATGTCGATTCTGTAAAAATCTCACCGTGAAATCTTGCGTGGAAAGACCTGTCAAAGTCATTCCACTAATGCTAGGGATTGACCATTACTATCATAATCGAGATTTCAATAATATTATTATGCTAATTCTATTGGTCATTTTATATTATTTCAAAGCTAGTATTTATGTGTCTATTTAAGGGGTTTTTAAATAAAACCGCAAAACAGAAATTTTCTCAAACTCAATTTAAAACAAAATTGAGTTTCTGTTTTAAATCTCGATTATCACTTCATCTAAGTTTTCAAGCTGAGATGATTACAGAATATCACTGCTGTACTAATCTCACCGGCAAAACTTAGGTGAAGTGAGCTGTCAGACAATTGGCAAAAACGTCATAAGCTAGGTGCACGGTTCCAATTGGTAATTTCCTATGGAGAAGAGCCGGCAAGAAACTACACGGTTACTCTTTTATAAATAATTGGCTTTTACAATGTTTTCAAATTACAGTGTTAATTTTTTTTTTTTCTTTTGGCTTCGCACGGTTTGTGCATTTAGCCAGTGTCATGTAAAATTAGGTAACAAGTACAAAGTTATAATAATTATGAAATGAACTCCACTCAATGCATGATAACGATGATTGATGATATCCCGCCCCGCTCCCCTTGAGTTTAAGTAAAGACGCGGCACTTTACTGAAACCTCGCGCGTACTTCTTGAGAGAACTTAAAGTGATGTTGCACTGTTTTGTTTCATTGGCCTATATTAATGCAGCTTCACGAACACTTAATGGTTAATAATCCACCACTATTACACATTAATATTCGGCTAAACACAAATTTTAGAAAATAAAACAAAACTGCTAACATGACGCTTCACTTTCCCGCCAAGAAGTCTACAGTGTTAATATTATAGGCATGGGAGGACGGTGTAGGCACAGAGTAAACGGACAGAGGGTAAGCTTCATACAACCGCGCTATGATAGGTACATCTGAGCCGATATGAACCGGTTTCTCTTCGTACGCGATGAAGCCGCCAGTTGCCCGCACACACGAGCCTCATGCTTGTAGTAGTGTACCTATCATAGCGCGGTTGTATGAAGCTTACCCACGGTCCGTTTAGTCTGTGGTGTAGTCGTCAATAACTAGCAGGTTCTTAACAAAATAGATATGGTCTACAAATCTACAATATATTAAGCCTGCAACGTTCTCACATTCACAAATTAAAAGAAAATCAATAAAAAATATTATTAAAATCGACAAGACAGCAGCTCACCTTGTCTTGTCTGTTATGTTTACAGAATAGGAACGTGGATTATTTTTTAATAAAAAAAAAAATATCTTACTTTAAGTTCGCTCTAACTAAGTTTTCATGGTGAAATTGTTACCGAATAGACCGAGTGTTATCATAGTTTCGCAAAAAAAGTGCTGCTGACATAAAACCTGCCTATTTGCTTAGCCTTTCCCAACTATGATGGGCTATGTTGGAGATGATATGGCTAGAAAGGGAGTGACTACCGAGATGACGACTAATAGAGAAGTATGGAAGAAAGGGACATGTTGCGCCGACCCCAAATAAATTGGGATATGGGCAGGAGAATGATGAATGATGATGATGATGGGGGTCGGTTTGAAGCACCGCTAAAGCCCCGGCGTACCCCGATCCGGAGTCAGTGCGGGGTCAGCGGTCAAGCCCCGTCAAGCCCCGCTGACTCCGAATCGGGGACGGCGACTCACGCTATTATATAAATAAGGGCTAATATTGTACCCACCTACCTATTGCTTTTGAACCTATTGTCTACGTAACCTTTTCGGTACCGGCGGGGCTTCGCCGGTTTAACTAATAATGAATCCGTTCTCTCAGCCAATAAACTACTGCCGATTGGCAGCAGCGTGTATCCACGACCACAGCATGGTGTGTGCAGCAACAGAGGATGGCTGCAGTCGTCGGACGTTCCTCGACCAGTGCGACATGTACGAATATAACTGTGGTTTTGGTGCGCGTATGTATCAGTTGCTCTTCTATTTCTCGGGCTTGAAATTTGAAATTAGGGGTATCGTACGTACCCTTAAATGCGAATGTTGTCTCCGTTTGCACAAAAAGAAGCATACGATCAAAGAATGACTAATTCATTGCAATGTAACTCTTCTCTCATTGCTATAAAGTATATATTAGAATGATTGCCGTGGTGTATGTATAGTCGAACAATTTTTTTTGTATACAGGTAAAACTATCCATCTTTCCACTACACTGGGCAGTGTAGTGGAAAGATTATATTATTATTTTTTATTGTGTGCGTAATAACTTATGAACCTTATGGCATATCTAAGAGAGTCATCATCTGGAAAAGGCAAAAAAAAAAATCAGTTGGGAAAAGGCTAGCCTCCACAACCCAGTTACTGGGTAATACGATACCCCTTAGTAAGACTGGTTGTCAGACTTTCGGAATTCTGACGACCCGTAACGACTGTTAGACAGCTTGACCAACGGCTTGACGTGCTTTCCAAAGCACCGCGGTAAGCAAAGGTGGTCACACATCCACGGACAAACCGTGGCAAGCGTAGCTTAACCCGATTCGGCGACCCGTGCGGCTGTTATTACTTAGTCACAAGCCCATCCGCATATCTAAGAGAGTTATGTAAAATAATTGAGTACTCAGTAGACTCACAACAGTGTAGTAGTTGCAAGTTAGCAGGCTGTAGACCAAATAGCTTGTTCGACTGTAAGTACATTATGTTAGATTATGAGAAACATCTTCGATGATAAGAAGTGGAACATGTCACATGATTTTAGTTTTGACTGTATGCTAATGTGTGACTATTCAAATGTGCCAATGGTTGTCAACATAATTAGGTATGCTTGCTGACACAAAGTTATACAATTCCTTGACATAAAAAAGTTTCTCCATGAGATGAAAATTATATTATTACTGTTTGTAGCAGTCATATTTTATCTAAACCTAATACTTAGGTATTTAAAACGAGTCGGACTCGCGCACGAAGGGTTCCGTACCATCATCTATAATAACGGCAAAAAAACACGTTTGTTGTATGGGAGCCCCCTTTAAATATTTGTTTTATTTTAATCTATTTTTTTTATATTTAAAGTGAATATATATCTAAATATTGTCTGAGTATTTCAAGCGTCTACCTGTTGTCGTTATTAATATCGAGCAAAAACGAGCAAAAAAATCACGTTTGTTGTATGGGAGCCCCCTTTAATATTTATTTTACTCTGTTTTTTTTTTGTATTTTTTGTTATAGCAGCAACAGAAATACATCATGTGTGAAAATTTCAACTGTCTAACTATCACGGTGCATGAGATACAGCCTGGTGACAGACGGACAGACAGACAGACAGACGGTGGAGCCTTAGTAATAGGGTTCCCGTTTTACCCTTTGGGTACGGAACCCTAAAACAGGATATTACCGACAATCGCGCAATAAAACAGCGTTGCAGTTAGCAAAAAAGTTATGTTTTTTTCCACGGGCTACGTTGAATTAATCATCGTAAGGGTGCGCCCACGAGTGATTTTTGTAGCACACGTCGATATTTTCGAGGGATGTGCACGTGTTATCGAAGTGAGCTAAAAAAAAATCGCTCGGGGGCACCCTAAAGATGGATCGTAACACACGGTCCGTCACAATCTGAATCATTTTGAAATATATTGTTAATCCATTGCTTCATATGTTCCAAAAATTATGTCTGCTCGACAACGTAAATAACGCAATTATTATTATTATTGGTTCTTTATGTTTCTTCTCGTTTAAGAGAGGTTAAGAGACCCTACATATTATGGGTCGGGACCAAGTATGTAAGGCAACATTTAGACAGAGAAGGTGGATGTCAGTGTTGAAGAAGTCAGGAACTTTCGGGTGATGCGACAAGTGTTAAGGATGGTGGTTTTTTTGGAGCATGTAAAATGTGTGAGTAGGCATCTGTAGGGTGTTAAGGCTTTGTGAGAGTGATTTTGGTATTATACCAGTAGATGAAAGAACAATGGGGACAATGTGAACGGTTTGTGCTTTCCATTGAGTTTTAATTTCTATGGCGAGATCTTGATACTTACTGAGTTTTTCGGATATTGTGGTTTGAATATTGTGTGAGTTAGGTATTGCTATATCTATCAGATAAACTGTTTTATTGGTTTTTATCGTGAACGGTAATGTCAGGTCTATTGTAATGAATTGTTTTATCTATGTTATTATTGTTCGATCCCAGTAAATTTTCTGGTCCTGACTTTCTAATACAATTTCTGGTTTATATTTATAATATGGTATCATTTCTTTGACGAGTTTATATTTATTCACTTATTATTTCAAGTTACATGACTCATATACAATATTGAAGACATTATACACTCAACAGACAATATACATTAACAATACAATACAAAACAACCAATCAACCATCGCACTGTCAACACTTACATTACCGACGACTGTAGGTGACGTGCAAGTCACTGCAGAGTCTGAGAGTATGGACAGTCGAGCCTGTCCGCTATCATCATAAGTACGCTGTTGGGGCTTCCGCGCATCCTGCGTACCAGGGGGTCTACTCTCTAAGTCCGTCAAGGAAGATACGGGCTCGTCCGAAAGTAGTTGATCCGTCAAAACAAGTGACAAATTCAATTTTTCTAACGGGTAAATACACATCGGAATTAACTATCAAATCATGTTGTCATTCATTTTTAATTCAGGCTCTGAACTAATCTTATGTCTGTAAGTACTACGGAACGTCCAAAACTTCGGCCGAAACTACGGATTTCGTGATTAGGGAGTAGACGCCCAGAGACGTGCTCCGTTTACGCATCATTGCATAGAAGCAGTCGACGCTAGCTTCGGCAATCATGCCCGAGGCACTACAGTGTCGCGGCAGCCCCATCAACGCTCTGAAGGCGTTGTTATTGGACACGGAGGGCTTCAAAAGCTTTTTGGGTGTGATTCACCCACAGGCTGCACGTGTACATTGAGGTACAATAAGCTCTGAAAAGTGTTTGCTTGACCGACTTGGAACAGCGTGCAACCCTGCGGGCTATCCATATTAGCAATGAATGTTGTTGGACTGTCAAATTGAAACAGATTTTGATTGATCGTGTCTTACGCAATTACGGTGCAGGTTTGATTAATAATTTCTATTGCGACTCACTCAGTGAAACACGTTTCAGTTGGCATACTTATTTGAATCTATCGTTTTGCAATTCGAACTGGGCAAAAAATGTTTTATTTTTATTTACAAACTAGCATAATTAATTATTCATAGCAAATTTTAATTTCTTGGTTCTTTTTTAGGAACCTTTAAATTGATTCTCACTAAAGCGCTAAAAATCAGCAGCTGTTAAATGGAAAATATGTAAAAATGTGTTTATTTTTTTAAATTGTTGGTAATTCCTTAGGGTTCGTTTTGGAGTAAAACTTTATACAGATAAAATTTTATACTTAATTAACAGTAACGTGTTATCTGTCCTATTTCAGGGTACAGAAAACACTTTGCAGCGCAAAGTAACCCTTGTCCGGGAGGGGAACAAGATTTTGGTTGTAATTAATGTCTGAAGTGAAGATTTTTGTTTTATTAAATAAAAAATATTGAGAATTTTACTTTGGTTGTAGTTTGACTCCAAATCTTAATTTCTAACGATGTAAATTATTAAAATAACTTTTGATAAAATAAATACTGCTACAACACTAAACAAAAAAATAAAAATAATATAATACTTACCAGCAGTGCTATTCTGTAAATATCTCACCGTGAAATCTTGCGTGGAGTGAGCTGTCAATGTCATCTCACTGATGCTAGGGATTGACCAAGCATTATATTTACAATCATAATCGAGATTTTAATAAAATATTTTAATTTTAATTCTGTTGACAATTTTATATTATTTTAAAGCTAGTATTTAAGTGTCTAATCAATCCTAATTAGGAGATTTTTAAATATAATATCAAAACAGAAATTCAGTCAGATATTAAATTTTGTTTTTATTCCGTTTTTTACCTAGACTAGTCCTTAAACATAACTATGCTTATGGCCGTTTTCACCATCGTTCTCTCAAACCCCTCCTTACTAAGGGTCTCTTAACCTAAGAGACTCCTTAAATCAGCCCCTTACCTAAGTTTGTTTTCACCAGATTAAAGGGGCCTACGTAAGGGCCACTTACCTAAGAGACAGTTTTCTTAAATCAGGGAGTCCGAAAATTGTATTTTATCGATTAAATTACCGATTTTGTATTCCATCGATAAATCACGTAGATTAATGTAAAATAGTGCGACAAAATACAAAGAAAACATAAAATAAACATGATTTCATAAACAACTGATTAATCGGAGGTGCTGACTTATTCCTGCAAATATTAAAAAACAGAAATTTGGTATTGCGAGTCGTAATATTAATAATCACCACTGTATTAGGTAAGTAGGTAGGTACCTACCTGTATTTAAAACACAAAATTTGAAAAACAAATAGAAGTAAACAAGTAAATAATTAATAAACTTTTTAAGTACCTAAGTAGTTATTAGGTAGTTAAAAATATCATATCTGTATATTCTAAATAGTGTTCTATTTTTTTCTAACAAAAATAACATATATCTAACCTAAATCTTTTGAAGAAGTCCTCATTGTCATATTTCGTGAAAAAATCCGGTCTTTCGCGATAAATATGTGGCCGTCTGAACAAACTTTGATTCGTTGTGATTGTAAATGTAATACTTGGTCCATCCCTTGCATCAGGTGGGATGACACTGACAGTTCACTCCACGCTCGCTTCACGTATGTTTTCACGGTGAGATGGTTACAGAAGCGACATACTGTTTGTAGTCTTTTTTTTTTACCTCTAACCTTCTTAATGTCAAAGTCATGTACTTGTACAAACGGCTACACATCAAGCTATACACTTCCAGTATACGCTGATCTCTCATTGTACGGAAATCAGCTTAAAAATGTATAGCTAGATGTGTAGCCGTTTGTACCAAATTATCTACCAATTACGTGCAAAGTCATGTACCTGTTATTTGTATGGTTACTGAAGTGCCAATTTTAGTTGTAGGTATATAATGAGATGTGATTTGTTGTTGTTGTTTTTGTTGTTATATTATATTTGAATTGGAAGTGACTGTATTGTTGGTGTGCTTATTATAAACTAACTTTTTTTCGAATATTAAAAATATCGTCAACATCATTATAATTATGCCTATTTGTATGCCTGAAGCACTGTTTTCAAGTTCGATACAAAGTATAGCAGAATAATTCGTAATAGTCGGTAATTATATTTTTTCATATTATTTAGCAAACCACATCAAGAAATTTTAAATCACACACTAGGCAATAATTACATCAAATTTTTATAATTTATAATGAATGATTTAAACAATATCTTCAGTATGTAAATCTAAGGCGAAATAAACTATATTTGAAGATATTGTTTAAATCATAACATAAAGTTATGATTTAAACAATATCTTCAGTATGTAAATCTAAGGCGAAATAAACTATATTTTCGAGAGCGCACAAGTGATGAAACTATTGATAGGTGCTGTGACTGACACGAAAGGTTTAGCACCACGAAAACTGTATGTACTTGTATAGTTACACAGACTTAATGATTCAATTATTTTAAGTTTTCTCAAAATTAGATAAGATATTGAGTATTACGAGGGTATATTTTACGGAGCTTTAACAAACATCCGAACATACAAACTTTCACATTTATAATATAATTAGGAAGTAGGATAAATAAATACTTAGCAAAATAAATGTTAACAATTTGAGACTGCAGTCAATTTTAAGTGAATGTTCAAAGTTGTGAATGTAAATGAATTCTTTGCTTCGCTGTACAATATTTTCTTCGCTTCAATCATTTTTTACAAAAAATTATGAAATTTCAGATTGTCGAGAAACCTATAAGCTATTTTGCCTAGATTCAGAATTGAATGTAGGCACCACCACTCTCTTCCCATCGCCAAACACCGTGTGTAACACAGCCGGGTTATTGCTTTACTGGTACTATACCACAAACGACAAGCACAACACCGGCCCCATGCATACCGAACAATACACCGGCCCCATGCATACCGAACAATACACCAGCACCATGTGTACCAAACACTCCGCTTGTGCCATGTATTTCAACGATTACTTCTACTACTACGTCCACTACAGAAGCACCAACAAAGAAACCAAAGAAAATGAAATGGAAGAAGTTTAACAAGAAGAAGGCGATAAAGAAGAAGAAGAAATCTAAGAAGACTCTAGTTATTTTAGCGGCTACAACAGCTTCCCCGCCGCTGACAACACCATTTACGTATAATATATTTCCTTCTGTTGAGATTTTTTACTCACCAACAACGCCAAGCCATTCGATGATAAACTGGGCCTCAGAATCACCAAACACATTACCACCGCGGAAACCAACTTTACCGTCAACATCATGGGCAACCCGGCCACCAACAACAACGCCAACAATACCGTGGATACTATGGCCTCAGAAACCACCATAAACGTTGCCCCACCATCAACTTTACTGCCAACATCACAGAAAACCCTGCCACCAACAACAACGTTTTTGCCCCTACTAACAATGATTTGGCCACCACAACCGCCAAAATCATCACCAATCCCGCCACTTACTCTACCGCCAACATCCTGGGCAACCCGACCACCAACAACAACGCCAACCATACCGTGGATAATACGGGCTTCAGATACACCAGAAACGTTGTTACCCCCACCATCAACTTTACCACCAACATCAGAAGAAACCCTAGTACCAACAATACCGACCCCGGTGTTAAGTAATTGGCATCCCCATGAGCAAAATACGTCACCACCCACGCCACCATCTTTACCACCAACACCATGAGCAACTCGGCATCCAACAACAACACCAACTATACCGTGCATAATATTTTCACAGAAACGGTCAACATCAGGGAAAACCGGAGAACGAACGACGTATCCTCATAAAATAATATTATGACCACCATAAACACCAAAAACGATACCAAACATACGTCATAAAGCGCAGACCGACCTACCGACATTAACAACAAGGATTATTTCACTACCACCTACTAATTATTTTGATGTTGGCGCAAATAGTTTATTGGATAAAGCTGTTTATTCTATATCACCTATACAAGAAAATCTACACGAATACGTTCAGTCACCAGAACAAACACATGAGTAGGTTCAGTCATGAGAACAGACAAATGAACGTGTTCAATCATCAGAACAGATGCTTGAAGATGTTCAAAACACACATTCCTGAATATGAAAAGTCACCAGAGCAGGCAAATGAACATGTTCAATCATCAGAACAAATACATGAACATTTTCAATCATGAGAACATATACAGCGTGTTACGGAAAGGGTATATCCATACAAACAGGGAGAAGAGTGCATCTAGTTCAGAAGCTCTGTACAAAATTTCAGCTCAAAAACGATAATTTTGAAAATGTTTGATATTTTTTTATTTCTATAGTTTATTAAATTTAAATCATAACAAACATGTCACCACACTACGAGGGTCATTATCCATTATCTGTGTCTGTGCGCCTAGTACACACACACAGCTCTGCGACACGGCGCCGCAACGACACGTGGTGGCGCGGGCGGCACGATTGGCGGCGGGATCAAACGAATGGATTAAAACGTGTACCGATCAGCTGACTTGGTCTAGTGATGTGTAGAATTAAATTGGAAACATTTGATTTTTATTAGTTAATTGTTTCTTAACTTATAATATAATTATGTAGGTATTATTAAAAAAATGTTGCCATGTAGGTAGTTTGTTATCACCAAAAGAATCCGTGCCTTAAATATGTATATACCCTTTCCGTAACACGCTGTATATGAATATGTTCAATCCCTAGAACTGATACATGAACATATTCAATCACTAGAACCGTTGCCTGTATATACTTCTTCACCAAAACCGCTTCCTGTATATACTTATCCATCAACACCGCCAACTGTATATACTTATCCACCAGCACCAGCAGGACATTTTCATCCACTAGGAACGAGACCTCACCATGCTCAATATTTTGACACACCAGAATAAACACATGAATACTCCATGATCATTCACACTATGGCTCTTTAGAGTGTTCAACTTGTGAAATCCTTGAATCATGCGAAATATATAATTTGAGATTGGTCAATACGAATACAACATTAAAAAAGTTATTACCAAAATATTCAAGACTTTTTAAAAACTCCGTAAGCCCAAACTACAATAATTACCAATGATTCAAAAATTGGTGCAGTCACTTTTGGCCCGTTTTGTGATAGACCAAAAACTTGGATAACGAGAGAAGAAATACGGCTATTTACTACCGTGTACGACGAAAAGCAAAATAATCGACAAAACCTAAAACAGCCAGCCACCTGACTGAATCAACAAAAATCGAAAATTTTAAGCACAGTTTTTGGGATTACATAGCTACAGCGGTTTGATATTTCTATTCTTTCGTAGTGCAATATTCCTTCGTGAGTTTCATGCCGTGACTTTGAAATTGTAACAATATTTTACCTCGAAATTGTTTCTGAGAGTCGGAAAAAATTATGTATACCAGCTGGAAAATGACAATATAAAATTCCATGGTAATTTTTCTCATAAAAATTTTATTATTAACTAACTTCTACCTGCGACTTCGTTCACGTGGAAGTCGTAAGACACCACAATATACTAAAATAACAGCCACATTCAGATGCAAAAAATATATTTTAAATCTGACTGGCAGTTTCAGAGATTAGTACGTTCAAACAAACAAAACAAACTCTCTATTTAAATATAAGTATAAAAGCATAGATCGACATTAAAATGTCTGCTATTTCGGGGCCACTGTAATGTAATTATGTTTCTTAATCTGATATTTATTTTATGTATTAGGTCTTTTCTCATGAAGTTGCTGTATCGTCTAAAAAAATATTATTCTATTAAGGTTCGTAGCTTATGTAATGTGAAGTACAAATGCAAATGTTCGGTAAGTATATTTGTCTCATATTCATTCATGGGAGTCGTGTTGTTTTTGTTGAATATTGCAATTAGTGTCATATGTAGATAGATATTGTTTCACCTCCTAGTTCAAACAAAGTGATTATGTTGGAATTAGTCCCTTTTTAGCATGTCCTGGTTATCAATTATTAAGTATTGACGCATATTGAGTTCATCAAGCTTTTGGGGCGACTGCGTATGGATATCAAAACTCTTATGAAAAGCATAGACACACATACACACATACATACATTAACTCATATGAAGTTTTATGCCACTGCAGCTTTATTGGTTGGAATTTCACAGCCTGCTCTTGCGGCCATAGAAAAGTTGGGGAGTAGCTATTTTAAGGTCAATGTACTCTAGTGTTGTAAAATGATTACTTTGACTTTCAACAGTCTAATTATGAAACATTAGGTGGTTACCTATGAATTTGTTGTTCTTTTACGCAGGTCATTTGGATTTTGCTTTTAAATTTATTCTGCATATATTTTCATTGTTTGTATTCAGAGATTATCGTTAGTGATTATGAAAATTTATCAAATATTGGCATGATTTTCAAATTTAGTAGCATAGTAATTTGAACACTGCATAGAGCATGCTGGTATGGAAAAAACCGGCCAAGTGCGAGTCGGACTTGCGCACGAAGGGTTCCGTACCATTATCTATACAAAACGGCAAAAAAATCACGTTTGTTGTATGGAGGAGCCTCCCTTAAATATATTTTTTTTAATTATTTATTTTTAAAGTGAATATATAACTAAATATTCTGTGAATATTTCAAGGGTCTACCTGTTGCCGTTATCAATATCAACCAAAAACGAGCAAAAAAATCACGTTTGTTGTATGGAAGCCCCCTTAAATATTTATTTTATTCTGTTTTTTAGTATTTGTTGTTGTAGCGGCAACTGAAATACATCATCTGTGAAAATTTCAACTGTCTAACTATCACGGTTCATGAAATACAGCCTGGTGACAGACAGACACACAGACGGCGGAGCCTTAGTAATAGGGTTCCCGTTTTACCCTTTGGATACGGAACCCTAAAAACTACAAATTTCCAGGTGCACACACACATAACATCACCCCTGTAATTCCCGAAGGGTAAGGCAGAGGTGTACTTATAGTACACCCACATTTCGCTATTTATGTTTAAGTACCATGTAATAGGGAGCGAGCTTATTGCCATCAACCGGGCACAAATCTAGACTCCGGCCTGCTGCTAAGAAATTCTTAATGGAAAATCCCAACAAACACTATGACAAATGATTAAGAACGACATAATAAATAGGTATCTAGTTATAACCCATATTTTCAGTCTGTTTCCCCATGGTATGACGACAAAGACGTAGTTTAGTTAAAATGAAAGCCACAAACAATAAAAAGCGCTTCATACAACATATGGTTGTATTTATCTATGCACTAATTGATCCGAATCATAATAGAATAATATTGTTTTTGTACGATATAGCAAACTTCCTGTGAAAAGACCTAATACGTAAAAAAAATATTAGTAAATAAATATAGGTAGCATGGCCCGGAAATAACAGACATTTTAATGTCAATTCATAATAAAATTTATTATTATTGGGAGAATTACATTTTCCAGCTAGTATAGTTATTACCGACTTAGAAACTATTCCCTTCGAGCTAATATAGTCACAATTTCAGAGCCACGGCACGAAAATCATGAAGAAAATTTGCACTACGTACTAGAAAGATTAGAAAAATATCAAACTAAATGTAGCTATGTAAAGCAGTCAACCCCAACAATTGTACTTACATTTTACGACTTCTGCTGGTTCAGTTGGCTGCGTTTAAGGTTTCAATTTCCTTTTCGTCGTCGTGGTACGGTAGTAAATAACCATTTTTTTTTTTCTCGTTACCCTAGTTTTTGGTCTATCACAACACGGGCCTAAAGTGACTGCAGCAATTTCGTCGTAGTGGAAAAGATATCAGCGAAGTATATGAAGTAAATAATATATAACTCGTCTTATTTAGCAAATATTTATTTAAATAATAAAAATATTATATCCTAACCTAACTAAAATTATTAAGAAACTAAAATATTTCGTCGAAGAAATCCTCCGCATCGCTGTCGACTGGTAATGAACCCAAGAGACTGGCGTGACATTTAGCAAATTAGTTTTAAAAGTTGTTTGTAAAGTGTGTGTTGTTTCCTCTGAAAAATATTTTTTAAGAAGTACTTAATTCATACAGTATTACGGTAATTTGTACAAATATATTATTTTGTATTTATTTACCTAGCTTCTTAAAAATAAACTATTCATAAATAAAGGCATTTACAGTTTGTTGTCAATTGTATATAGTACTAATAATAATTTGTATTTGAATAATATACTTTGTACTTTTTGGAATTCGCTAGTTTTAAAGACTTGACATTATATAACTTTAGAAACTACACCTAAAGCACTTGACACTACAATATTAAAGATAAATTTAAACTGAGAAGATTCACCATCAACTTATGTTACTATGTTACTGTCTAACATAGTCAATAACTAGTACAGAAAAATCCAGAAACTTCAAGACAGCCTATATATACTGAAACTACGTGGTGGTACCCAACTGTGTGTAAAGATAAGAGACGTGAAAGACCTCATACGTGGAATACTCCAACGATGCGTAGAAACCGCAGAAGATTATCTGGATATCAGGAATAATGTATGTACGAATTATTATTAAGTTTTAATCGTTAATACACTCATTTGGAATACAGCTTTGTGTTATTATTTTAAAGCCTAGATACAATACTGAAAACAACATTATAAAACTGTTAGAATCACTCGAGTAATTCAATAAAAAAACAATGATTGATAAAACATTGCATTTTTTTCAGGTTTCACGTTGATTTATTGTGGAGATGGAAAATTATCAACATTAGCACCAACTCTCCCGGATTTTAATACAGTCCCCATTGACATAACAGAGTCAGACTACCTTGAAAATGACATCGAAACTAATTCAATCGAGAAAATTGAAGAAAACTGTCATCCGTATTACAAACCACCTTGTGACAGACCTACCTCGTGGTTTACGACAATAAAAGAAGAAACTGAGTTCTCTACACCAGAAGAACCAACATATTCCGAGATAACCGAAACTACTGTTCAACTAAATACGCCATCCTCTACAATTTACCCATCAATAGAAACTGAAGCTTTTACTGTTACCGAGCCTTCAACTTCTACTAAGCCATGGACTTATACTGTACTGACGACTTCTACTGAGCCATGGATTTATACTGAACTAACAACTTCTACTGAGCCATGGACTTATATTGAGCCCTGGACTTATACTGAGCCGACTACTTATACCGAACCGTCTACTGACACTATACCAACAGAAAAAGATATTAGAACCACTACCACCACCACCAGCCACCCTGAAACAACACCGACAGCAACAACTATAATGACTCAAAGAGTAACTGAAACTAAAACTACGCAAATAAGTTCTACAAAATCGCACTCGTGGTGGCACCCGACACCACCGTGCAATAACATAAGATGTGAGAGACCTGTGACGTGGATCACAACGAGTAAGAAACGAAAACGAAATTATGGTTATCGTTATTAATGTATGTGATTATTTTATGTTGATTAAACCAGTATAATATGGCTTATATTTTTATTATTCAATTGCATTTCAACAAAGTTGGGAAAATTTTAGGCTAATTGATTGAATATATAAGGTGCTAACAAATTAGGTACCAATACTTTTAGAGCTGATAGTACTCGTCTCTAGGAGTAGACTTAAGTATGAAACATTGAAAAGTTTATGTTACTTTTTGGAGATAATTAGGGAAACAACGTTACTGCGTAAAAACACCCTGTTAATAGATAGTCAACAATCCGTGACTAAGTCGTCTTTGATTATCTTATGAAACCTCTTGACGACGATGTTCACTTGACAGAAAGTGTGTCTTGTCAGTTAAAAGCACAGGATGATTATGTTTGGGCGAAATTTTAATTTATTTATTTTGTTCCGTAAATTAAAACAAAAATATCATATAAAAAGTTTTCTTAATTTCTATTTAAAGTTAATTGTTTTGATGTAATGTAACACCTCTTAAAATATTGGTACTTAATTTGTTAGCACCTTATATATAGCTTATACGAGTATTTATACTAGATATGTCGCAATCTAAATATTCTGTATGATCCATATCATTGAGGTAAAAATACCAAGTGTGGGTACAGTCAATGAATTGTAAGGTCGAGCACCTTAAGACACCCCCCCCCCCCTTTTTAGTGACTTTTAAATCTGTTCTTACGCCTTCAAATAATGCATGTACGAGTAAGTTATGCAAAAAGTTATGTAAGTTATCAATTCTATATGTGAATATTTAAGTATTTTAGTAAAATACTTTAACAAAATAGACAACTTTACTATCTACAATAATTACATCTGTGATTTTTTTACAATATTCATATTTTCGGTACTAAAAATAAATATTGGGGGCAATTATACGTGGCCGGGCGGGGGCAAGGCACCGCCCAACCGCACAAGATCACCAGAACTTACCGTCCCATAGCACTTATAAGGCACAAGCGTCAAAGTAGCCTACGAAATTCAAATTTTCTTATGTTGTCGGTATCAGGTTATAAATGTGGATCTAAATATTATGATTAGCGGCCAAATCAAATATTTATATATAGAATTATAATCATAACATCATTAATACAACTCTCTAAGTTCATAGTACCTTTGAATGACTATTTCATGAAATCATGACATTTGAGGCCTATTGGCCTGATTCTAATGATTATAATTCTGTAAATCCATATTTTTAACGTTCGCGAATCATGTATTTAACATAAACATTCCAAAAACGAAAGAAATTTTTGAATTTCGCAGGCTTCCGTAGCCAATCCCTTAAGTTCTATATTTGCTTGCACTCACCAAAACCAAAGTTTTCTTTAGGATTTTACAGTATCTTAAAGCTGACTGAAACATTTTTATTAAAAGAATAGATCCCCAGATTACTTACACACGAGCATTTTTACATACGCACATAAGAGTACTCGGTGAGTTTTGGTAGGCGCTTTTTGCACACTGATGCTTACCGCTGCGAAACTATTTCATACATTTTGTTCTGCTACTACAATATGTTCGCTTCCTGCTGTGATGTGATATTTGCTTTTGTCTACACAATATGAATAATTATGAAAGCTGATAAGTTTTTTTGAACTAACTACTTACCGAAACGGGTGTTCCCCAGGGAGCCATCTTTAGCCCATTTTACTTTTACTCATTTAGGGGAACTAATAATGAAAACAGAATAAATACAAAAAAACTGGATAATGAAAACATTTTATTTTATATTATATAATAAAGTAACAAAATTTACATGTCCATCTATATTTTATCACGATCGCGATATTCTTAAATAGTAAATAAAATACTTTGTATCTAAAGTTTATAATCATAATGGCAAGTTTTTAAATCTGTTCCGAATCCCAATAAATACAAAGTATAATATTCAAATATAAATTATTATAAGTACTATGATGACAACATTTAAATGCCTATATTCGGAACAGCTTATTTTTAGGAAGCTAGATAAATAAATACGACTGTAAAAACTAAGTACGACGATAAAACATACAGTTTACACATATAACTTATCTAATTTTCTAAATAAGAGGAATTATTTAATATTTACTACGTATACATCGATGATATCTTTATTTTTTTTTATCACTACGACTACACGAAAACCTGAGGTTGTGTACTATTTTAATACCTGTATTACTTTTTACGTATAAGAGGACTCAGTGTCCTCTCATCAGGACTAATTAACTAACTCAAAAGAAATAGCATTGCAGAACTACTAAGAACTCAAAGACATAACTGCGGTCTGTTTGATGAGTTTGGCACCAGTATTGAGTTCCTCAGCATTAACAGTAAATGCATCACAAATTTATCCAATATAGACACTAGGTATCATAATTATCGATCTTAGGTTGAAGTATTTAAAATAAAATTTCCTCTAATATGTTCAATTTATCGATTTGACTAGCATCGGTTTATTAGCATCACCGTTCATAAGCTTCTTTTTCCTAAAAGCGTTTATAATGAAATCATCGGCGAATATTTTCCTATCACTTTTGTAAAGCGCTTCAATTTCAGCTAGAGTTTTCTTCTCGGTTTCTGGTAGGAAGAAGTAGAGGTATACTGTTCCTATGAAGCCGAAAATGGCGTATAAGCCAAATGTTCCACTGAGGTGGAAGGTATATTCTATGTTATAGTTTGTTTTGGCTGCCCCAAAGTAGATGATGTAGCTCGAAGCTGCTGCCAGTGCTGTGGCAATGCCGCGACTCCTGGAAAGAAAGAACATGAGCTGTAAATAAAGACAATCACAAACGTAATCAATATTATAAGGGTTACATGATTAGCATCGATACAAAGCAATTTAAACCTCAGAACACTGAAAACCTACGTTACGTTTAAGACTACTTGTTTTCCGTAAAACTTACGTCTATTTCTAGAAAAAAATGTTTACTTTCACAGATACAACGATTAATCGACTTTTCGTCAAAAACAGTAGACTACAAGTTTCAGTTTTTTTCATACATTTATATCTACGTTAAAGTAGAACAAACACAAAATTTACCTAAATGGAAATACTTCAGATAGCAATACCCAAGGTATGCCAAGGCTGTTGAAACAAATGAGCATCAGGAACAAGACCACAGGCAGGATCTCTTTCATATCAGTAAAGGTCTCCATCTCATAGGAGAAGACGGTGGCAGGAAGGCTCGTCCTGGCGTAGATGCTGATAGCAATGCTGCAGCATGCGGTACCCAACATGGAACCGATGACTAGCTTCCTCTTGCCGATAGTTTTGACTATGATAGCTGACAACATACTCATTACTATGAAGAGTGCGCCAATGACGACCTGGAATTATAAAAAAAGAGTGTGTTTTTATGGAATTTAGGATGTTTTAAATATATTAAAATAATTTGAGTTTACATTTTTTAACATAAGAGTGAACTTGTCATATCATGAAAAAGTATGTTTATGGAAACCACGCAAACATTAAGTTTGGATCAATAGTGTAATGGTTCAATGGCTAATGGGTAGATGTTGCTAGTTGAGCCAGCAAGTCATCTAAACTGATTTATTAATTAGGCGTTACAGCTGAATATTTTTAGTTATGTTGGAAATGAAAATAACTAAAAGGCTTTGAATAAGAGTTAACACTGCCCCTATACTTACTATACTATTGTTTATGGACATTAAAGGACGATCTATTTATAAACTTGATTGATTTGCCCTCGAATTTACAACTACGATGTTTAGATATTTATTCAGAAATGCATTCTTTAAATGTTAAGTATGTAATCCAATTCCGGTATTTCGTAAAGAACTAGTTTTTTAAGGTTAACCACATATCATCTCGGCTGTTAAATTACACAAACAAGCGTATAATTTATATTGTTATTTACAAGAATCTTGCTATGTAAATCTGCTTCATAAATTACAAATCACTGATTTTCCTAATGGAGGTGTCAGGTATATGGCGCCTCAATGAGTTGTCAGCACCAACTGACGGGGTCCGATAAGGCCAATGCCTGCCAGGGTTGCGAGTTAGTCCGAAAGGGATATCGTGACCCTGGCACACAGGCAACGGAAGGGACACGGGTGGGGTTTAGTCAGTAAAAGTCTCACAAGTTCCGCTCCGCCCAGAGCGGAAGAATAATTCGATAATTCTCCACCCAAAAAAAAAAGGTCGATTTGTATCTTCTAAATATATTAAATAGGTCTCCAATGCACGGTGTGTAAACCAGAAGATAGAAACCATTGAAAGATCTGAGTGTGTTTAGAGGAGTGCCTGTAGGTATTAAGAAAGCATCCTCTATAACTTTACTTCTGTAGGGCTATATTGGTTGAAGATTGTACACGGTGAAACACAGGTCAGGAAAGACAAAGTAGTCTTTTGGCAATTAACACCTTGGTTTAAGTGACTTTTAAGGGCTGTCAGTTTAAAGGAGATATGTATGGGGAATTTAAGGATATGAGGAAAGACAAAATAGTGTGAAATACTTACAACAATCGTCTTCGGATCATACTTCATCCCTAAAGCCTTGCACACATTCACCATGTTCGGTCTCACTGGCAGCGCCCCGCTCATTGTGTAGAAGAAGAAATACGCTATCACCAACAAAAATGGCTTCATGGTCTCCTTCACGAAAAACACTTCCTTTATCTTCAAGATTTTCTTTTTGATCGAATTGGTACTATGGTGTTCGCAAGGCTCTACAATCTTCCCTTCTTTGGCACATAATACACATCGATTTAATTTCTCGTAGTATTGTAGAAGTTCATCAAATTCTTCTTTTACATCTTCGGGTTTCGCCCAGCCTCGCAAACGGCAGAGTGAACTTAGGGCTTCTTTTTGACGACCTTTCGATATCAGCCATATTGGAGTTTCTGGTACCTGGGATTGAAAAAGCAACATTTTGAGAATGTGAACATATGGATAAGCAAAATATTGCAGTCTTTTCTGATTAATCATGCATGCTCCGCTTTAATTATTAATTCATAGATTATAGAGGATGGTTCTCACTCTATAGGCACAAAGACAATTATCTATACTTCTTCTTGTCAAAACGTTATCATGGTTATCAACGTCAACACTTTCCTTTCCTATTAATGTGCATAATATTTTCTACCATGTAATTATTATACTTTATAATGTGCTATTTTTGACAACTTGATGATCAAGGAATATACGAATAGTTACTTGAAGATATCGTGTTTTAATCTCACCGCATGCCACTTGTCCACGTGCCAATAGCAACTCGCCTCTAAACCACACTCTGTCCAGATAGACGTAATAACATTTTTATTATGAAAATGCTCTGACATAGAGGAGGCTTCTTGAGTCCAAGCAGTGAAAACATTATAGGCTGATAAAGTTTTATGTAAAATAATGGTCACTGAAGGATAAGTAATGTGTCTTTTTATACAAACATTGACGCTGGAAATCGTGCCATGACATGACCCTCAGCTCAGCAGCCGTGCTGACCACAACTAGGTTAATGAGCATACCTAAGATTATTTAGATACAGTATAGAATTAAAGTGACGGTTTGGTTATAAAAACATAAAATTAAGCAGAAGTTACGTCGAAGTAAAAACTTAAAAAACGTATGAACAGATTACCAGTAGACACTTATCTAACTATTTATTAAATTACTGATTTAACTCGTGTTTCACTTATTTATATAAGTGTAAGTCATTCATCAGTCTTATACATTATTTCAATGAACTTTGTTACAGTTTGAACCATTCATGTAAATTTTATCAAGGTTGTTACAACGGGTTTTTGCAATTGAAACACAGGCATCTATTGTGTTTTGACATACATAATTAAAGCATTATCATAAACATAAATGAGGCTAAATAACGTTATTTGGACTAGTTACATTCCAGATGATTTGTAGTTTGCGTATGTTTTATTGTAATATCACAAGTAGTAATAAAAAAGTGGATTATCATTATTTAAAGTTTATTTTAATGACATAATTACACTTATATTATAAAGGCGAAAGTTTGTGAGTGTGTGTGTGTGTGTTTGTTACTTCTTCACGCTCAAACGGCTGGACCAATTTTATTAAAAGTTTTGTTTGGAGGTAGCTAACACCCTGGATTAACATATAGGCCACAGAGTACTTTTTTAGATAGGTATAGAGGCTTTACTTCACGGCTTCGGAAGGAAACCGATTGTTGGCGCCATCTGTAACTACAAACCGACAATTTTCCTGATATAAGATCTATAGGTTTATATCTATAGTTTCATCATCATTCCTGCTTCCGTCCTGTTTTTTTATGCTTTTAAATATTTGGCTACAGAAAATAAAACCCACGACATCTACGCTGACAAACCATCAACACTTGATGTTATTATACGTCTAAATTAAAATAACGTTATGAGAAGGACATGTTAGTATCATACAGTACTCTTTTAATTTGGTATTATTATTATTCCTGGTTGCATGGTAAAATGTTCTAAGATTGTGCACTCTGTTAAAGGCTATCTTTTTATCCCGATATTCCCACGGGATCGAGACATACGCGGGTGAAACCGCGGGACGCAGCTAGTTATAATTATAATACCGTAATAGAAGCGAGTCGAGCTCGAACTACATAACACAAAGCAAGTGTTCTGTATCGATATTTGCTTAGAATCATTGATCATTTTCATTCTATATCCTGTTTTGAAATGAAATTAAATTTATTTATTTGCCAGAATATAGGACCTTACATAATAATATGGTAAAATAATTTTAGTCTCACTGTGTTCGACTTATCAGTCGTGCAAATATTTGTAGTACAGACGCCAGCACATCAAGCTGTCATCTGTCAAAGTTATTTAATACATTTTCAACAGCATAAGGTTCAAGGTTGATTGGGAAAATTTGACAGTTTCGGGTAGCTTGACCTGCTGGCGTCTGTACATGCATTTTCACAATTAATCACACCGAATGACTTAAGATAAATAAAAACTGGACAAATGCGAGTTGAACTCGGGTGGTGAGGGTTCCGTACAATCAATATGACCTACCATGTTTTCTATTCCAAGAACAAACTTGTTCTTAACTTAACATTGTAGTTGAAAAACATGTTCTCCCATACATTTCAACTGCAAATGTAAGTTTGTACGCACAATATCGAAAGATTTACCATGTTATTTTACTTACAGACTTCTTGTAGGTTTTTTTATATTTTATAAGTAAAGAACTATTTTCTGTAATTTTTTTTAATTTTCGTGTCTCGTTTCGCAGATAATTCCAGGGGAATGGATAATTTTCATCTATTTTCTTAAACAACTTTAAAACTGTTTATTTTAAAATTATAAAAAAACCGGCCAAGTGCGAGTCGGACTCGCGCACGAAGGGTTCCGTACCATTATCTATAAAAACGGCAAAAAAAATCAAGTTTGTTGTATGGGAGCCCCCCTTAAATATTTGTTTTATTTTAATTTAATTATTGATTTTTAAAGTGAATATAATTATAACTAAATATTTTGTGAATATTTCAAGCGTCTACCTGTTACCGTTATCAATATTGAGCAAAAACGAGCACAAAAATCACGTGTGTTGTATGGGAGCCCCCTTAAATATTTATGTTATTCTGGTTTTAAATTTTCACAGATGATGTATTTCTGTTGCAATAGCGGCAACAGAAATACATCATCTGTGAAAATTTCAACTTTCTAGCTATCACGGTTCATGAGATACAGCCTGGTGACAGACGGACAGACAGACAGACGGCGGAGCCTTAGTAATAGGGTTCCCGTTTTACCCTTTGGGTACAGAACCCTAAAAATTGAGGCCTTCACATTAAGCTCGCTTCGTTATTTGATTATGTCATACGGTACAGTTTGCAACACTTTTTTTTTCTAAATTTGCCCCTAAAAGTGACCCCTCACATTCAAAGTTCATATTATTTATTATTTACGTTACATGTCCGTGTTTGTCACAGAAGCTCATGTGTACCAAGTTTCAACTTAGTCGGTCCAGTAGATTCGGATCAAATTGGCTGTGACAGAAGGACGGACAGACAGACGGATACATAAGTAAACCTATAAGGGTTCCATTTTTTTCTTTTTGAGGTACCCTAAAACAAAAATCTTGGCTATTCCATGCTAATCAAAAATTCTGTTTACGTTGAAAACTGTGTAAAGCCTGATAACCACATGGAGATGCGGAAATAAAACACAGACGGAAAACTCGGAATAGCCTCTATAAATTTTGACCGATATGGTTCCTGACGACTGATTCGGTCAAGGTTGAGATGAAACTTGAAGGTAATCTTATTTATTGGTTTTAGATTGGAATCTGATATCATAAATTATGTTGTTGATACTTCATTTTATTTTGTGGTTATTATAGTAACCATTATTCACTAAGGTAGGTAAATCTCTAATGAGATACTTATTTTTGTCAACAGACAGGAAGCTATGGGTACACATAATTAAATGCCGTTTAATTGTCCTACTGTTTAAGACATTTTTGATTATGAAAGTTTTTACCAAATCATCATCTGCCAAGCCTTTTTCCAACAGTGGGGTCAGTTTCCTGTCTAACCGAATGTAGCTGAATACCAGAATTTTACATGGAGTGACTGCCTATCTGGCCTCCACAACCTAGTTACCCGGTAACACGACACCCCTCGGCAAGACTTGTTTACAATAATTGCATAATAATTTTATTAAAATCTGTTTCCCTAACAGTTATAAACTTAGGTACTTGGTAAAACACATGTTGATTAAGCAAAGAAAAAATGTACTGTTGAGAAGGTATGTAATTAAATAACGTCACACATTTTTCAATGGACAACCACTTATATCAATGGACTCAATTGAACTGTAGGCAAGCAATTATATAATATTTATCCATCGCTTTAGGGCCTGTGCACACCACGTTTTTTAAACGCGCCGTTGACGCGCGTTTTAGAAACGTGCGTCGACGGCGCGCTTATAACCTACAGTGCAGTACAGGCTGCGTCTGACTCGCGTGCGTATCGCGTCTATAGCGCTACAAACGCGCGTGAACGGCGCGTTTAAAAAAACGTGGTATGCATAGCGTTAATCAATCACTCCCAAGCGAGCGTGACCACTGACGAGCATTGTAAAGTCAAAAAGTACGTAGGCACCTACATGATAAGTATCTTCAATGAATGACTATCAAGATAACTATAAAAAACCGGCCAAGTGCGTGTCGGACCACGCACAATGAAGGGTTCCGTAGTTGGGATGAATTTATCCCAAAAACAAACTTAACATTGTAGTTGTAAGACATGTTCTCCCATACATCGATATACGTCACGGTCAATTCTCCAGCTGCAAATTTAAGTTGGTCGACTATTACACGTTAACTTGCAAAGCCTAATTAGCTGTGATAGTTTTCCTTTTAATTTCGTAATACAGGGTGTCCCGTAAATAATGGATCAAACGTAACGGGTAGGTAGCTTACCTCATTTCCAACAACTAATTTGAACAGTAAAAAAAAAAACCGATAAGGTAACCGATTTTTTTTTTTTCGATTTTTACTATTTTCTGTACCAGCATTCAGTGTTTTTAATGCTGTTGCTGCAAATGGTATCATATTTAGGTGTGATTTTTGTCAAACATTTCTGAATAGTTTACTAATGTTATAAGATACCATTTTTTTAAATAACATTTTATTTGCCTTAGAAAAAAAATCTTGAATTGAAAAGTTTTGTTTTTACGATGAAAAGACCAGAATTGGAAAAATTCTCCTGTAAAAAAAATGTATGACACCAAAGTGTACCATTATTTTAAAAACTTGTAAAATTACTAAGGTTTGCAAATTGGTATAAAACTTACGTCTAGTCCTTGCGGTTACAAAGATATTGCTATGAATCTGACAAAGGTGCCAAATTACGAAATAAAATAAAATTTGAAAAAGTGTGCACAATTCAACTATTTTCTTAAAAATGTTTAGGTATCTCAGCGTATGAAAAAAATTAGGAGGTAAAATTAAAAAAAAAAATACAAATAAATCGTTTTTACAGTAAATGTTCAAACTGACGTCCCCCTACGAGAATGCAAAGTCTGCACCTCCTAATAAAGGAAGCTCTTATCCGACGGACAAAATGGCTGTTGTTTATTTCTGATATAGCAGATTGGATGCGCTGACGTAATTCTTCTTCCGACGTTATTCGTTGTTTGTAAACTTTGTTTTTTAACCATCCCCAATAAAAAAAATCTAAGGGATTTAAATCCGGAGATCGCGGAGGCCACAAAATTGGTCCTAATCGGCCGATCCATCTGTCAGGGTAAGTTTCATTTGAGTTGCGCCCTTACTGCCGTCGCATAGTGAGCGGGGCAACCATCATTTTGTAACCACATTGCTTGCCGCACGTCTTCTGGAATATTTTCTAATAACGTTGGCAACTCATTCCTTAAAAAAAAATTCCATAAAATAAAAAATAGTATTCGGCGTTTAGAGTTGCTGGTAGTTCAAAGGGCCCTATTATTTGCCCATTTATTATTCCTGCCCATAAATTTATTTTAAATTGATGTTGGCTCCTGTCCTCTCGCATCAAATGTGGGTTTACCAGCTGCCAACTGTGCAAATTATGCAAATTGAGATATCCATCTCGCCGGCATGAAGACTCGTCACTCCATAAAATGTTATTAAAAAACTGTGGGTCCGCCCGTATCATTCTAAGCATCCTTTGGCAAAATGCTACTCTTTGCACGCATATCACGTTGCACGTGATATGGGTGAAACCGGTGCCTTTTTAGAACTCGATGTACCGTCGATCTTTGAATACCTGTGCGTTGCGCTATGACGCGAATTGAGACCGACGAATCTTCCTCGATTTCTCGAATAATAATTTCGTCATTGACTTGTGACGGTCGCCCTTCACTGGCACCCCCAACTCCAGTGCCAAGAATTCTTCCCTCAAGAAGCGCGTTATGCACTCTAATGAATACGCGATAGTCGGGATGTCGATCCCGGTTCGGGTATCTTTCACGATACAATTTTTCGGCCGCCCTGGCATTACCTCTTGCTTCTCCGTAGATAAAATGCATTTCGGCATACTCCCGTGGCATGTACTCGTAACGAGGCATCGTACTACTGCACATACGTACAACCTCACACGAACGATTGTTTTCGAAGTCCGTAGGATTGCCAAGTCATTCGTCCAAAACACAAACAGTTCCAAATCGTTAGGCAAAGCAAAGTCCAAATACACAGCACAAGTTTAATTTTAAGGAACACAACAGTTAGGCACAGCGGGAGCGAAAGTAGTCTGACGTACGTATCAACTCGAAGAGAGATTCGTGTCAACTAAACAAATAAAATCATGCAACAATGAAGCCCTGTATGAGTGAAGGGTGAAGGAAAAAAAATACCTGCACAAAGACACCGATTTACCAAAAATACAAAAGCGGCGCTATCTATCCCTTTCACACTGAGTGAGGTGCAACTCCGCAGGCAGCGGTCCCAAATTCTGAACAGATGACGTCATTGGCTCGGAATTACGCTACACGCTTAACCACATGCTTAGATTACAAGCATAAGCCATTACGAGAAAGAAAAGTTAGATTGTACCATTTTAATTTCTGTTCTGTCTTCTTCATCACATTCATAGCAATATCTTTGTAACCGCAAGGACTAGACGTAAGTTTTATACCAATTTGCAAACCTTAGTAATTTTACAAGTTTTTAAAATAATGGTACACTTTGGTGTCATACATTTTTTTTACAGGAGAATTTTTCCAGTTCTGGTCTTTTCATCGTAAAAACAAAACTTTTCAATTCAAGATTTTTTTTCTAAGGCAAATAAAATGTTATTTAAAAAAATGGTATCTTATAACATTAGTAAACTATTCAGAAATGTTTGACAAAAATCACACCTAAATATGATACCATTTGCAGCAACAGCATTAAAAACACTGAATGCTGGTACAGAAAATAGTAAAAATCGAAAAAAAAAATATCTTGGTTACCTTATCCGTTTTTTTTTTACTGTTCAAATTAGTTGTTGGAAATGAGGTAAGCTACCTACCCGTTACGTTTGATCCATTATTTACGGGACACCCTGTATACAACATTATTTTTAGAAGACAGTTTGTTTAGAATACAAACCGAACTGACCGTGTTGAACTGAATCGATTTCAATAATTTTTATACCATGTTATAATTTGGCCGAAAAATATATAAGTGTGATGGAAAATGTTATCACCATTTAATTACTTACAATACAATCGCCGTACGGTTAGGTACCTACTGCCAAATTATTATCAATGAGCGCAAGACTACCCTGGACGCGCGGGGGCGCCGTTAGCATGTTTTTGTACGGACAACCCGGTAACATAACAACCTTATAACTTTGTGATTTTCATGATACAGTTTTGAAATTTTGTACATAAAATGATTCTTTACTTAAAAATATTAGACACGTATTTCGGGTTTCGCATATACTAAAACTAATATTGTATACTAGTGCCATGATTTTTTTTACATATCCAAAACAACCTTTTCTTTGGCAGGGGGACACTTGACTCTAACAAGCAATTTAAAGTTTAATATTGACAAACGAATCCCTGAATTGAAAAATGATTTTCACAAACCCACAATATTTTTGAACGGCTATCCAATGATACCCCCACACCATGGGCAGGACGAGAAAAACAAAATCATCCCCACTTTACGTGCAAGGGACGTACCTACTAAAACAAAAAAAAATCCAGGTTTTATTTGACGACCTTGTCGGCGTGATTAATACCTATGTATACCTATGTCAACTTACAGCTTTCTAGTACTAAGAGTCTCTGAGCTAAGCTGGGGACAGACAGACAGACGGACATGGTGAAACTATAAGGGTTCCTTGTTGATTACGGAACCCTAAAAAGCGTATCAGAAATATAGGTAGGAACTTATCAACAAGCATGTGGATAGAGATTTAATATGGAACTATATATATTATACTTAAAGATTCGTTTGATGATGGATTCAGGGCTACAGGTATACACGGTAGAGCATACGGTGGAGGTCTTGCTTGGACGGAGCACCGCCGCCGTGCCCTCACAGAGGCGATCGGTGGCGGCGATCTCTCGCGTCCGGCCCTGGCCATGGTTCGGAGCGAGAGTACATGGGAGGCCGTCACCTCCTTCTGCGAAACAGTAATGCTCGCGAAGGAGGAGCTCACCGTCCGATAAAGACCAGACCCGGGTCGACGGCGCGTTGTGTTCCACGCGCGCCTCAAAGAGATGTCAGCACCAACCGACGAGGTCCGAAAGGGCCAATGCCTGCCAGGGTTACGAGCCTGTCCGAAAGGGATATCGTGGCCCTGGCACACAGGCATTTGAAGGAACACGGGTGGGTTTTAGTCAGTAAAAGTCTGACATGCCCTCCCGCTTCGCCCAGAGCGGGAGAAGTTATTTGATAATTTCCCACCCAAAAAAAAAAAAGGGCTACAGGTATGTGAATGAATTCTAATTGTTTTCTTTAAGTGCTGCTAAGGTATCAGAGCCCTCAAAACTTCTCTTTATATACAATGTCTAACTGAATTAATGCATATTATGAAAGTCATCATCTTTTCAGCCGAAAGACGTCCACTGCTGGACATAGGCCCTTATACTGTGACCCCACTGTGTGTGCGTAGATTTTTAATGTGACCACAATGTTTCCTACATTCAGTATAACTAATTTAATAAATAAACAATGTTTTATACATAATAACAAAAATTCTGTGTATGCATAATATTCTAATTGGGGTGTTTGGTGGTATGCGTTAATTCTCGGATATGTTGTATAGAGAAGTTTATAAAGGAATATATTTTTCGAGGCGACTTACAACTTAAAGGGCGACTAATTATTTGCTGCAAAAAAAAATAACATGGCAGCGATTAAATATTATTTCTTAATCGCTGCAAAGTCATCTACTGTTATTGAATCATTTGGGTTAGGTTAGGTTAGAACAGTAACCATTAACAAGCGAAGGCGAGCGAGCGAAGCGAGCGTGCAGCGGTAGCGGCCGCCGAGCGCCAGATCCCCCTCTATTGCTGGTAAATTCAGTTACCAAAACAAAAATTCGATGCCAGTTTAAATTAAAATAAAGCTAAAAACTGATATATTAATATGCTACCTATTACTTATTACGATACTCCTTATTAGCTGCCAACCCATTATATATGGTACCCACTCTATTTTTTTTTAAAACCTATATTCATTTTACTTAGTTGCCGCATTAAATACATGCCGTTTATAAATAAACAAGAGTTGCCAGAAAAGATGGTCGTAAATATTTTAATAGGTGCAGTAATCCTCATCAATAAATTTGCTTTAAAGTCATTTATCGACTAATTAAATTAGAGTGTCTTATGAATATTAATTTATGTATATACATTAGTGTCAAGTAGGTACCTACTTCTGTAAATTATTTATTTAACAGCTTTTCATACATATTCAATGGGGACAAGACCTTGCCGAACAAAAATATTTCTTTTAAGGGTAGGTTAGGTATGCCGACGAATTCGCGGGCCAGCGCACATCGGCGGATGGCGGGGCAGGATATTTTAAATCTACCAATGTAAATTCGTACGTATGTAATGATAACTAGATATAGATTCCAAAGCTCAGAGTACCGACCACGGAGCATCAAAGGGGATTCTCTCTGCGATATTGAAGAATGCGCTGGAGGATACCGCAGCGGAATGCGAAGTTATGCGCTGGAGTCCGCAAGAATACTGTCGCGGGGGAGAGGCAGTACAAGCGGGGGTGCACTCCGCATTTCCCCCGTGGCATACCGCGATATGCGCTGACGGGCGAAAAATCCTGCTAGATACCGTCCCCCGCCGCCGTTCGCCGATGTGCGGTGGCCTTTAATCTCCAATAAAAAGAAAAAACCGGCGAAGTGCGAGTCGGACTCGCGCATGAAGGGTTCCGTACCATTATCTATAAAAATGGCAAAAAAATCACGTTTGTTGTATGGAAGTCCCCCTTAAATATTTGTTTTATTTTAATTTAGTAATTTATTTTTAAAGTGAATATATAACTAAATATTCTGTGAATATTTCAAGCGTCTACCTGTTGCTGTTATCAATATCGAGCAAAAACGAGCAAAAAAATCACGTTTGTTGTATGGGGGCTCCCATACAACAAACGTGATTTTTTTGCTCGTTTTTGCCCTTAAATATTTATGTTATTCTAGTTTTTAGTATTTGTTGCTATAGCGGCAACAGAAATACATCATCTGTGAAAATTTCAACTGTCTAACTATCACGGTTCATGAGATACAGCCTGGTGACAGACGGACAGACAGACAGACGGCGAAGCCTTAGTAATAGGGTTCCCGTTTTTTACCCTTTGGGTACGGAACCCTAAAAAGGGCAATATGGCAGCTGTCTTTACCTATCCCATTTTATAAGGTGTTTGTTTCAATGCAAGTCCAATGTAAGAATATGTTATTTACCTTGTTTCAAACCTGACCTATACTTGACTTATACCATGGCCATGATAACAATCGGTTAAGGCGAAAAGGCTTGATTGACGCATCCTGTTATTTTTAATGTTACAGCATCAGACATGTAATCTTGGCTCAAGGAAGTTTTGCTTCAATTTACCCACATAATGTACTGATTGCCGCATTAAGGCGCATTTGATTTTAGTGACTTTTAAATCTGACTTTGATAGTGCCCGTCAAATAATGCAAGTGAGTTATGCAAAAAATGAATGTTAAAGCAGAACGTGCACACATCAATTCTATACCTATGTGAATATTTAAGTTTTGTAGTAAAATTATTTATTAAATAAATTTCGGAAGTAATGTCTACCCAAAGCATAAAAACGTTATTACTTTCAAACTACTTAAAGATATTTTCATGTTTTTTTTTTGTATGAACAGAATATATTATTATATATTTATATCTGTGATTTTTTCAAATACTCATACGTTCATTCCTAAAAATAAATACTGCATTAGAAACCGAATGACAGCGCAGCGTAATCGAGAAGTGCATTTATATAGCCAAGGTCAACCAACGGCGCTTACCCGACCCTTATGTTAGTTGATTTGTTTGCTTGATTTAAATTATTTATTCATTTACTTGAGTTTTATCGCTTTTTTGCTGTTGTGTAGTTGAAGTAAAATGACATTAACTCTTAGGTATTATATGAAATGCTGAAAAACAGTTAAATGCAAAATCTGGTGTCAATTTTGATGTTGATAAACGTGGACACTTAGTGCTGACCGGATCACCGGACCTATAGTTAAGTTCAAATGAAATAGCTGTTTGTCCCACGAATTTGTTTATTACTGGAAAAATACGCCACATTAACAGACTGGCCTTCAATGTTTATTGTGTATTCATTATTTTAACGCCTAGTCCATCAACAGTCATATCGACCTTTAATCGGGTAACTGGTTCTCACCAGATGTATAAAACTTAAAAGAATTTAAAAATACTAAGAATACAGCTGTCTGTCACCCGGACTATGATTTTATTAATTCACAAGAGAATAATTTCGTGTCAATTTGTGGAACATAATATCTATTCTTAATGGTCTGCCATTTATAGGTAGGTATATAGAAATTGATCATTACAAAACCAAATGAAATGCAAAACAAAGAAATTGGCAGCTTTTAAAATAATCTGATGTGTCTCTCATGTATCTAAAATTGAGTGAATGAGTCGTAAATCTTATTTACTTATCTATTCTCAGACATAATTGGTGATTGGTCGTATTTTATTTTAATATAATCGACCTAAGCAGATGGCATCTGTATAAATACGTTATTTTTAACTGGCATTCGACTATGATTCCATTCGTGTAGCACCTTTACGATTACGGCCAAAATCACCGAATCAAGTCCATCGTGTGGATTGGCATTTCACTATACAACACAGTATTTTGAATTTTCCATTTAGTGTCGTGGTATAAAACGACGTACCTACCAAAAAGAAAGTCAAGTTTAAAGATAATTATGTTTCTTACTTAATTAATATGCCCTCGAAATACGAACTATTCCGCATTCTTCCCTAGATCATAGTACCTGTATGATTATGAAATAATAATATTATAAATGCCATAGATATCAACATTAACGCCTCAACAAGCTGGACCAATTTTATTAAAAGTTTTGTTTGGAGGTAGCTAACACCCTGGATTAACATATAGGCTACAGAGTACTTTTTTTAGATAGGTATAGAGGCTTTACTTCACGGCTTCGGAAGGAAACCGATTGTTGGCGCCATCTGTAACTACAAACCGACAATTTTCCTGATATAAGATCTATAGGTTTATATCTATAGTTTCATCATCATTCCTGCTTCCGTCCTGTTTTTTTTATGTTTTTAAATATTTGGCTACAGAAAATAAAACCCACGACATCTACGCTGACAAACCATCAACACTTGATGTCATTATACGTCTAAATTAAAATAACGTTATGAGAAGGACATGTTAGTATCATACAGTACTCTTTTAATTTGGTATTATTATTATGCCTACTTGCATGGTAAAATGTTCTAAGATTGTACACCCTGATATAGGCTATCTTTTTATCCCGATATTCCCACGGGATCGAGACATACGCGGGTGAAACCGCGGGACGCAGCTAGTTATAATTATAATACCGTAATAGAAGCGAGTCAAGCTCGAACTACATAACACAAAGCAAGTGTTATGTATCGATATTTGCTTAGAATCATTGATCATTTTCATTCTATATCCTGTTTTGAAATGAAATGAAATTTATTTATTTGCCAGAATATAGGACTTTACATAATAATATGGTAAAATAATTTTAGTCTCACTATGTTCGACTTATCAGTCGTGCAAATATTTGTAGTACAGACGCCAGCACATCAAGCTGTCATCTGTCAAAGTTATTTAATACATTTTCAACTTTATCCCTACAGCATAAGGTTCAAGGTTGATTGGGAAAATTTGACAGCTTCGGGTAGCTTGACCTGCTGGCGTCTGTACATGCATTTTCACAATTAATCACACCGAATGACTTAAGATAAATAAAAACTGGACAAATGCGAGTTGAACTCGGGTGGTGAGGGTTCCGTACAATCAATATGACCTACCATGTTTTCTATTCCAAGAACAAACTTGTTCTTAACTTAACATTGTAGTTGAAAAACATGTTCTCCCATACATTTCAACTGCAAATGTAAGTTTGTACGCACAATATCGAAGGATTTACCATGTTATTTTACTTACAGACTTCTTGTAGGTTTTTTTGTATTCTATAAGTAAAGAACTATTTTCTGTATTTTTTTTTAATTTTCGTGTCTTCCGTTTCGCAGATAATTCCAGGGGAATGGATAATTTTCATCTATTTTCTTAAACAACTTTAAAACTGTTTATTTTAAAATTATAAAAAAACCGGCCAAGTGCGAGTCGGACTCGCGCACGATGGGTTCCGTACCATTATCTATAAAAAACCGGCCAAGTACGAGTCGGACTCGCGCACGAAGGGTTCCGTAATAAAAGCGGCAAAAAAAATCAAGTTTGTTGTATGGGAGCCCCCCTTAAATATTTGTTTTATTTTAATTTAATTATTGATTTTTAAAGTGAATATAATTATAACTAAATATTTTGTGAACATTTCAAGCGTCTACCTGTTACCGTTATCAATATCGAGCAAAAAAATCACGTTTGTTGTATGGGAGCCCCCTTAAATATTTATGTTATTCTGGTTTTAAATTTTCACAGATGATGTATTTCTGTTGCAATAGCGGCAACAGAAATACATCATCTGTGAAAATTTCAATTGTCTAGCTATCACGGTTCATGAGATACAGCCTGGTGACAGACGGACAGACAGACAGACGGCGGAGCCTTAGTAATAGGGTTCCCGTTTTACCCTTTGGGTACAGAACCCTAAAAATTGAGGCCTTCACATTAAGCTCGCTTCGTTATTTGGTTATATGTCATACGGTACAGTTTGCAACACTTTTTTTTCTAAATTTGCCCCTAAAAGTGGTTCACATTCAAAATTCATATTATTTATAATTTACGTTACATGTCCGTGTTTGTCACAGAAGCTCATGTGTACCAAGTTTCAACTTAATCGGTCCAGTAGATTCGGATCAAATTGGCTGTGACAGACGGACGGACAGACATACAGATACATAAGTAAACCTATAAGGGTTCCATTTTTTTCTTTTTGAGGTACCCTAAAACAAAAATCTTGGCTATTCCATGCTAATCAAAAATTCTGTTCACGTTGAAAACTGTGTAAAGCCTGATAACCACATGGAGATGCGGAAATAAAACACAGACGGAAAACTCGGAATAGCCTCTATAAATTTTGACCGATATGGTTCCTGACGACTGATTCGGTCAAGGTTGAGATGAAACTTGAAGGTAATCTTATTTATTGGTTTTAGATTGGAATCTGATATCATAAATTATGTTGTTGATACTTTATTTTATTTTGTGGTTATTATAGTAACCATTATTCACTAAGGTAGGTAAATCTCTAATGAGATACTTATTTTTGTCAACAGACAGGAAGCTATGCTATCAGAATACCAGCGCTGCGACACTTATTTTTTTTTTTTAAGTGCCGCAGCGTCATGCTGAGATAGGGGCCTTTTGGCCTCGTACAGGACTTTCTGTTTTTATTTTAATTTTTACTTTATTTTTGTTTTTGATCTTTATGTTTCTATGAGTGTGTTTTTGTATAGTTTAATTTGTGATCTGTGCGAGTCCCAATAAATGCTTTTTCTTTTCTTTCTTTCTTCTTTCTATGGGTACACATAAATAAATGCCGTTTAATTGCCCTACTGTTTAAGACATTTTTGATTATGAAAGTTTTTACCAAATCATCATCTGCCAAGCCTTTTTCCAAGAGTGGGGTCAGTTTCCTGTCTAACCGAATGTAGCTGAATACCAGAATTTTACATGGAGTGACTGCCTATATGGCCTCCACAACCTAGTTACCCGGTAACACGACACCCCTTGGCAAGACTTGTTTACAATAATTGCATAATAATTTTATTAAAATCTGTTTCCCTAACAGTTATAAACTTAGATACTTTGTAAAACACATGTTGATTAAGCAAAGAAAAAATTTACTGTTGAGAAGGTATGTAATTAAATAACGTCACACATTTTTCAATGGACAACCACTTATATCAATGGACTCAATTGAACTGTAGGCAAGCAATTATATAATATTTATCCATCGCTTTAGGGCCTGTGCACACCACGTTTTTTAAACGCGCCGTTGACGCGCGTTTTAGAAACGTACGTCGACGCACGGCGCGCTTATAACCTACAGTGCAGTACAGGCTGCGTCTGACTCGCGTGCGTATCGCGTGTATAGCGCTACAAACGCGCGTGAACGGCGCGTTTAAAAAAACGTGGTATGCATAGGCCCGTTAATCAATCACTCCCAAGCGAGCGTGACCACTGACGAGCATTGTGAAGTCAAAAAGTACGTAGGCACCTACATGATAAGTATCTTCAATGAATGACTATCAAGATAACTATAAAAAAACCGGCCAAGTGCGTGTTGGACCACGCACAATGAAGGGTTCCGTAGTTGGGATGAATTTATCCCAAAAACAAACTTAACATTGTAGTTGTAAGACATGTTCTCCCATACATCGATATACGTCACGGTCAATTCTCCAGCTGCAAATTTAAGTTGGTCGACTATTACACGTTAACTTGCAAAGCCTAATTAGCTGTGATAGTTTTCCTTTTAATTTCGTTATACAGGGTGTCCCGTAAATAATGGGTCAAACGTAACGCCCGTTGGGTAGCTTACCTCATTTCCAACAACCAATTTGAACAGTAAAAAAAAACTGATAAGGTAACCAAGAATTATTTTTTTTCGATTTTTACTATTTTCTGTACCAGCATTCAGTGTTTTTAATGCTGTTGCTGCAAATGGTATCATATTTAGGTGTGATTTTTGACAAACGTTTCTGAATAGTTTACTAATGTTATAAGAATAAGATACCATTTTTTTAAATAACATTTTATTTGCCTTAGAAAAAAAATCTTGAATTGAAAAGTTTTGTTTTTACGATGAAAAGACCAGAATTGGAAAAATTCTCCTGTAAAAAAAATGTATGACACCAAAGTGTACCATTATTTTAAAAACTTGTAAAATTACTAAGGTTTGCAAATTGGTATAAAACTTACGCCAGTCTTTGTCGTTACAAAGATATTGCTATGAATCTGACAGAGGTGCCAAATTACGAAATAAAATAAAATTTGAAAAAGTGTGCACAATTCAACTATTTTCTTAAAAATGTTTAGGTATCTCAGCGTATGAAAAAAATTAGGTTAAATTAAAAAAAAAATACAAATAAATCGTTTATTTTGTTTTTACAGTAAATGTTCAAACTGACGTCCCCCTACGAGAATGCAAAGTCTGCACCTCTTAATAAAGGAAGCTCTTATCCGACGGACAAAATGGCTGTTGTTTATTTCTGATACAGCAGATTGGATGCGCTGACGTAATTCTTCTTCCGACGTTATTCGTTGTTTGTAAACTTTGTCTTTTAAACATCCCCAATAAAAAAAATCTAAGGGATTTAAATCCGGAGATCGCGGAGGCCACAAAATTGGTCCTAATCGGCCGATCCATCTGTCAGGGTAAGTTTCATTGAGTTGCGTCCTTACTGCCGTCGCATAGTGAGCGGGACAACCATCATTTTGTAACCACATTGCTTGCCGCACGTCTTCTGGAATATTTTCTAATAACGTTGGCAACCCTTTCCTTAAAAAAATGCAGATAGTATTCGGCGTTTAGAGTTACTGGTAGTTCAAAGGGCCCTGCCCATTTATTATTCCTGCCCATAAATTTATTTTAAATTGATGTTGGCTCCTGTCCTCTCGCATCAAATGTGGGTTTACCAGCTGCCAACTGTGCAAATTATGCAAATTGAGATATCCATCTCGCCAAAGACTCGTCACTCCATAAAATGTTATTAAAAAACTGTGGGTCCGCCCGTATCATTCTAAGCATCCTTTGGCAAAATGCTACTCTTTGCACCCATATCACGTTGCACGTGATATGGGTGCAACCGGTGCCTTTTTAGAACTCGATGTACCGTCGATCTTTGAATACCTGTGCGTTGCGCTATGACGCGAATTGAGACCGACGAATCTTCCTCGATTTCTCGAATAATAATTTCGTCATTGACTTGTGACGGTCGCCCTTCACTGGCACCCCCAACTCCAGTGCCAAGAATTCTTCCCTCAAGAAGCGCGTTATGCACTCTAATGAATACGCGATAGTCGGGATGTCGATCCCGGTTCGGGTATCTTTCACGATACAATCTTGCGGCCGCCCTGGCATTACCTCTTGCTTCTCCGTAGATAAAATGCATTTCGGCATACTCCCGTGGCGTGTACTCGTAACGAGGCATCGTACTACTGCACACACGTACAACCCCACACAAACGATTGTTTTCGAAGTCCGTAGGATTGTCAAGTCATTCGTCCAAAACACAAACAGTTCCAAATCGTTAGGCAAAGCAAAGTCCAAATACACAGCACAAGTTTAATTTTAAGGAACACAACAGTTAGGCACAGCGGGAGCGAAAGTAGTCTGACGTACGTATCAACTCGAAGAGAGATTCGTGTTAACTAAACAAATAAAATCATGCAACAATGAAGCCCTGTATGAGTGAAGGGTGAAGGAAAAAAAATACCTGCACAAAGACACCGATTTACCAAAAATACAAAAGCGGCGCTATCTATCCCTTTCACACTGAGTGAGGTGCAACTCCGCAGGTGGCGGTCCCAAATTCCGAACAGATGACGTCATTGGCTCGGAATTACGCTACACGCTTAACCACATGCTTAGATTACAAGCATAAGCCATTACGAGAAAGAAAAGTTAGATTGTACCATTTTAATTTCTGTTCTGTCTTCTTCATCACATTCATAGCAATATCTTTGTAACCGCAAGGACTAGACGTAAGTTTTATACCAATTTGCAAACCTTAGTAATTTTGAAAGTTTTTAAAATAATGGTACACTTTGGTGTCATACATTTTTTTTTACAGGAGAATTTTTCCAGTTCTGGTCTTTTCATCGTAAAAACAAAACTTTTCAATTCAAGATTTTTTTTCTAAGGCAAATAAAATGTTATTTAAAAAAATGGTATCTATTAGTAAACTATTCAGAAATGTTTGACAAAAATCACACCTAAATATAATACCATTTGCAGCAACAGCATTAAAAACACTGAATGCTGGTACAGAAAATAGTAAAAATCGAAAAAAAAAATATCTTGGTTACCTTATCGGTTTTTTTTTTACTGTTCAAATTAGTTGTTGGAAATGAGGTAAGCTACCCAACGGGCGTTATGTTTGATCTATTATTTACGGGACATCCTGTATACAACATTATTTTTAGAATACAGTTTGTTTAGAATACAAACCGAACTGACCGTGTTGAACTGAATCGATTTCAATGATTTTTATACCATGTTATAATTTGGCCGAAAAATATATAAGTGTGATGGAAAATGTTATCACCATTTAATTACTTACAATACAATTGCCGTACGGTTAGGTACCTACTGCCAAATTATTATCAATGAGCGCAAGACGACCCTGGACGCGCGGGGGCGCCGTTAGCATGTTTTTGTACATAAAATGATTCTTTACTTAAAAATATTAGACACGTATTTCGGGTTTCGCATATACTAAAACTAATATTGTATACTAGTGCCATGATTTTATTTACATATCCAAAACAACCTTTTCTTTGGCAGGGGGACACTTGACTCTAACAAGCAATTTAAAGTTTAATATTGACAAACGAATCCCTGAATTGAAAAATGATTTTCACAAACCCACAATATTTTTGAACGGCTATCCAATGATACCCCCACACCATAGGCAGGACGAGAAAAACAAAATCATCCCCACTTTACGTGCAAGGGACGTACCTACTAAAAAAAAAAAATCCATGTTTTTTTTGACGACCTTGTCGGCGTGATTAATACCTATGTATACCTATGTCAAATTACAGCTTTCTAGTACTAAGAGTCTCTGAGCTAAGCTGGGGACAGACAGACAGACGGACATGGTGAAATTATAAGGGTTCCTTGTTGATTACGGAACCCTAAAAAGCGTATCAGAAATATAGGTAGGAACTTATCAACAAGCGTGTGGATAGAGATTTAATATGGAAATATATATATTATACTTAAAGATTCGTTTGATGATGGATTCAGGGCTACAGGTATACACGGTAGAGCATACGGTGGAGGTCTTGCTTGGACGGAGCACCGCCGCCGTGCCCTCACAGAGGCGATCGGTGGCGGCGATCTCTCGCGTCCGGCCCTGGCCATGGTTCGGAGCGAGAGTACATGGGAGGCCGTCACCTCCTTCTGCGAAACAGAAAAATAACGCGAAGGAGGAGCTCACCGTCCGATAAAGACCAGACCCGGGTCGACGGCGCGTTGTGTTCCACGCGCGCCTCAAAGAGATGTCAGCACCAACCGACGAGGTCCGAAAGGGCCAATGCCTGCCAGGGTTACGAGCCTGTCCGAAAGGGATATCGTGGCCCTGGCACACAGGAATTTGAAGGAACACGGGTGGGTTTTGGTCAGTAAAAGTCTGACATGCCCTCCCGCTTCGCCCAGAGCGGGAGAAGTTATTTGATAATTTCCCACCCAAAAAAAAAAAGGGCTACAGGTATGTGAATGAATTCTAATTGTTTTCTTTAAGTGCTGCTAAGGTATCAGAGCCCTCAAAACTTCTCTTTATATACAATGTCTAACTGAATTAATGCATATTATGAAAGTCATCATCTTTTCAGCCGAAAGACGTCCACTGCTGGACATATACCCTTATACTGTGACCCCACTGTGTGTGCGTAGATTTTTAATGTGACCACAATGTTTCCTACATTCAGTATAACTAATTTAATAAATAAACAATGTTTTATACATAATAACAAAAATTCTGTGTATGCATAATATTCTAATTGGGGTGTTTGGTGGTATGCGTTAATTCTCGGATATGTTGTATAGAGAAGTTTATAAAGGAATATATTTTTCGAGGCGACTTACAACTTAAAGGGCGACTAATTATTTGCTGCAAAAAAAAATAACATGGCAGCGATTAAATATTATTTCTTAATCGCTGCAAAGTCATCTACTGTTATTGAATCATTTGGGTTAGGTTAGGTTAGAACAGTAACCATTAACAAGCGAAGGCGAGCGAGCGAAGCGAGCGTGCAGCGGTAGCGGCCGCCGAGCGCCAGATCCCCCTCTATTGTTGGTAAATTCAGTTACCAAAACAAAAATTCGATGCCAGTTTAAATTAAAATAAAGCTAAAAACTGATATATTAATATGCTACCTATTACTTATTACGATACTCCTTATTAGCTGCCAACCCATTATATATGGTACCCACTCTATTTTTTTTTAAAACCTATATTCATTTTACTTAGTTGCCGCATTAAATACATGCCGTTTATAAATAAACAAGAGTTGCCAGAAAAGATGGTCGTAAATATTTTAATAGATGCAGTAATCCTCATCAATAAATTTGCTTTAAAGTCATTTATCGACTAATTAAATTAGAGTGTCTTATGAATATTAATTTATGTATATACATTAGTGTCAAGTAGGTACCTACTTCTGTAAATTATTTATTTAACAGCTTTTCATACATATTCAATGGGGACAAGACCTTGCCGAACAAAAATATTTCTTTTAAGGGTAGGTTAGGTATGCCGACGAATTCGCGGGCCAGCGCACATCGGCGGATGGCGGGGCAGGATATTTTAAATCTACCAACGTAAATTCGTACGTATGTAATGATAATTAGATATAGATTCCAAAGCTCAGAGTACCGACCACGGAGCATCAAAGGGGATTCTCTCTGCGATATTGAAGAATGCGCTGGAGGATACCGCAGCGGAATGCGAAGTTATGCGCTGGAGTCCGCAAGAATACTGTCGCGGGGGAGAGGCAGTACAAGCGGGGGTGCACTCCGCATTTCCCCTGTGGCATACCGCGATATGCGCTGACGGGCGAAAAATCCTCCTAGATACCGTCCCCCGCCGCCGTTCGCCGATGTGCGGTGGCCTTTAATCTCCAATAAAAAGAAAAAACCGGCCAAGTGCTAGTCGGACTCGCGCATGAAGGGTTCCGTACCATTATCTATAAAAATGGCAAAAAAATCACGTTTGTTGTATGGAAGTCCCCCTTAAATATTTGTTTTATTTTAATTTAGTAATTTATTTTTAAAGTGAATATATAACTAAATATTCTGTGAATATTTCAAGCTTCTACCTGTTGCTGTTATCAATATCGAGCAAAAACGAGCAAAAAAATCACGTTTGTTGTATGGGAGCCCCCTTAAATATTTATGTTATTCTAGTTTTTAGTATTTGTTGCTATAGCGGCAACAGAAATACATCATCTGTGAAAATTTCAACTGTCTAACTATCACGGTTCATGAGATACA
The DNA here is from genome assembly GCA_963921375.1 of Tiliacea citrago. Classification (NCBI taxonomy): domain Eukaryota; kingdom Metazoa; phylum Arthropoda; class Insecta; order Lepidoptera; family Noctuidae; genus Tiliacea; species Tiliacea citrago. Next base: position 15,046,378 of record OY992803.1, read on the forward strand.
GCCTGGTGACAGACGGACAGACAGACAGACGGCGAAGCCTTAGTAATAGGGTTCCCGTTTTTTACCCTTTGGGTACGGAACCCTAAAAAGTGCAATATGGCAGCTGTCTTTACCTATCCCATTTTATAAGGTGTTTGTTTCAATGCAAGTCCAATGTAAGAATATGTTACTTACCTTGTTTCAAACCTGACCTATACTTGACTTATACCATGGCCATGACAGATAACAATCGGTCAAGGCGAAAAGGCTTGATTGACGCATCCTGTTATTTTTAATGTTACAGCATCAGACATGTAATCTTGGCTCAAGGAAGTTTTGCTTCAATTTACCCACATAATGTACTGATTGCCGCATTAAGGCGCATTTGATTTTAGTGACTTTTAAACCTGACTTTGATAGTGCCCGTCAAATAATGCAAGTGAGTTATGCAAAAAATGAATGTTAAAGCAGAACGTGCACACATCAATTCTATACCTATGTGAATATTTAAGTTTTGTAGTAAAATTATTTATTAAATAAATTTCGGAAGTAATGTCTACCCAAAGCATAAAAACGTTATTACTTTCAAACTACTTAAAGATATTTTCATGTTTTTTTTTTTGTATGAACAGAATATATTATTATATATTTATATCTGTGATTTTTTCAAATACTCATACGTTCATTCCTAAAAATAAATACTGCATTAGAAACCGAATGACAGCGCAGCGTAATCGAGAAGTGCATTTATATAGCCAAGGTCAACCAACGGCGCTTACCCGACCCTTATGTTAGTTGATTTGTTTGCTTGATTTAAATTATTTATTCATTTACTTGAGTTTTATCGCTTTTTTGCTGTTGGGTAGTTGAAGTAAAATGACATTAACTCTTAGGTATTATATGAAATGCTGAAAAACAGTTAAATGCAAAATCTGGTGTCAATTTTGATGTTGATAAACGTGGACACTTAGTGCTGACCGGATCACCGGACCTATAGTTAAGTTCAAATGAAATAGCTGTTTGTCCCACGAATTTGTTTATTACTGGAAAAATACGCCACATTAACAGACTGGCCTTCAATGTTTATTGTGTATTCATTATTTTAACGCCTAGTCCATCAACAGTCATATCGACCTTTAATCGGGTAACTGGTTCTCACCAGATGTATAAAACTTAAAAGAATTTAAAAATACTAAGAATACAGCTGTCTGTCACCCGGACTATGATTTTATTAATTCACAAGAGAATAATTTCGTGTCAATTTGTGGAACATAATATCTATTCTTAATGGTCTGCCATTTATAGGTAGGTATATAGAAATTGATCATTACAAAACCAAATGAAATGCAAAACAAAGAAATTGGCAGCTTTTAAAATAATCTGATGTGTCTCTCATGTATCTAAAATTGAGTGAATGAGTCGTAAATCTTATTTACTTATCTATTCTTAGACATAATTGGTGATTGGTCGTATTTTATTTTAATATAATCGACCTAAGCAGATGGCATCTGTATAAATACGTTATTTTTAACTGGCATTCGACTATGATTCCATTCGTGTAGCACCTTTACGATTACGGCCAAAATCACCGAATCAAGTCCATCGTGTGGATTGGCATTTCACTATACAACACAGTATTTTGAATTTTCCATTTAGTGTCGTGGTATAAAACGACGTACCAAAAAGAAAGTCAAGTTTAAAGATAATTATGTTTCTTACTTAATTAATATGCCCTCGAAATACGAACTATTCCGCATTCTTCCCTAGATCATAGTACCTGTATGATTATGAAATAATAATATTATAAATGCCATAGATATCAACATTAACGCCTCAACAAGATTTAACAAATTAAATAAATAATGATGGGTCGAATTTATAGACACCATAAACAATTTTTTATTTTAATGATCAATTAGGATGACATTAATCGTTATTCATAACATACACAACAACTATTGAATAAAAGGGATAAACAAATAAAACTAACCTCATAAATAAAGTTAATAGAAGGTAAACTAATTTATAGAATTAAAAGAGGTTGTTATTATTGTGGAATACGTTATTTCTTATTTATTTTAGCTAGAAATGGATCTACTCAGTATTCTACGAGTACTATTTGAGACACGTTCATAAGGTCGCATATTATTAATAAGTATAAATGATTTCTACGCTGAATAGGTTTATATTATAAACAGCATAGCAAAATCATAATGACAGGATGTAAAATATTAATGTTCAAAATTTGAGACCTTGACCCAGAGGTTGTATCAAGTTTTTCTACTCGTATTATGTCACTAGGCAAGTAGGCAAAGAACCATGCCTGTTTAAAAATTAAGATGCAATGTGTATAAAAAATAGATGGACCGACGACCTTAAGAAAGTGGTTGGACTGACTGGATGCGGAAGGCGGAGGACAGGGTGGTGTACCGGAGCCTGGGAGAAGCCTATGTCCAGCTGTGGGCTGCGATAGCCTGAGTTGTGTAAAGAAATATAAATAATCAATTCATATTTTGCCATGCATCTGCCAATATTATCGATTCCAACGACGTACGTTTTATATACAGCTCCCATACAAAACTTTAGAGATATCGTCATTTTAACCACACTTTCCGATTTACGCGAGACCACCCTCGACGCGCGACGTAGCGTTGGCGTATGTCAGTTTTTGCAAAAATGACGTCTGACAGCTGAGAGGACATACATAATTTTTAATTTATATAAATTAAAGTCGCTTTTAGTATCCGTCTGTGTGACCGCGTTTTTTTTCTTCTAAATTACGCAACGGATTTTTATGCGCTTTTATTATTTATTTATTAAAACTTTATGCACAAGTAAAAAATACTGTACAATGCCTGAGGCATTTTCTACCAGTCAACCTTAGGGTGATGCAGAGACAAAACATGGTAGGTGCAACAAAGGGGATAGATAACTTGAAAATCAAAAATATGTAGGTACATAGATACATACATACTTATAACCAAAATAAAATGTGTCAGGAGAAATAACGATTGGTGGGGGAGAAACCGAATCAGCGCTGGGATGATTCTGCCAACTTCTTACGAATATATTCCCGTGCCTTCACTTTAAATGTTAACCGACCGGTTGCCATCCTGATGCTCAGAGGGAACGCATTCCAAAGAAAAACCGCCTGGACAAAGAAAGAAGAGTGAATGAAACCAGAGCGGTGAGAAGGACATCGTAGAAGAAGATTGTTGGTGGAACGAAGATTTTTACTATGGGCAGAGCACAAGTATTGAACATGGGAAGTTAGGTAAGAAGGAGAAGTGGGTTTGTCGAGTATGGAAAACAATGTAGACAAAGCCCTCAACTCTCTGCGCTGACGAATGAGCTTTTCACCTTCGGGTATTTATTCCGGAAGGTATCAACTATACATTAACAAGCTTTTGCTCGCGGCTTCACCCGCGTGGAAGTCGGAAATTATCCCAGGGGAACGTACTACCGGAGTAATAAAATCCTATATACGAATCCAGGTCATGGCCTATGCGTATGCCTTTCATCCAAATCCGTTCAGCCGTTAACGCATGAAAAGGTAATACAGACAGACAAATAATATTATACATTTAAATTATATTTTTTATACATAATTTTTTTTATGAATGCGGTGAACCCTTTGAGGGTGAACCTAATTAAAACATACTCGTACCCATACCCATTCCTTGATAACTTCAAGCAATTGACAGAAATAGAACACTGTTATAAATTCGTTTAGCGCTAAACGTGCTTAGTGGTTTGTGGTGCCAGTGCGCCTAACTGTCTAACTTCAAAATAATAATTAGGTATGTATTCATTTTAGAGCGAATTTCACCAATGAAACTGGACGCGATCAGCACATTTAATCCGAGTTCAAGAGCTGTCAGTGTCAATATTCCAAAGAAAATAATGACACTGACAGCTCTTAAACGTGGTTTACACCTAAGTGTATGTGTACGTGTTAGATAAGTTATTTTTATGATTCTAAACAAGGTAATAACTTTTGACCGAGTGAACAGATTTTAATGAAATAAAGACTGCATGTAATATAAATCTTTTAAATCTCTTTAAAAGAGAAAAAAATATCAATATTGCATTTTACCTCCTTGGGGGATGATTTTACAAAAACGTTGAAACACGATTATTTTTAATATAAAACGTAGCGTATGTCCTTCCTGAGGATGCGATTTATCTCCTTGCCATTTTTTTTATCGAAATCCGCTAAATGTTTTAGCCGCAAAAAGGAAACATACAAACAGACAGACAGAGTTACTTTAGAATTTATAATATTAGTCATCATCATATCAGAAAAAAGACGTCCACTGCTGGACATAGGCCTCCCCCTAAGGGGAGGGGGTGTTTGCCATAATCGCCACGCATGGGAGGCGGGTTGGCGATCGCAGTATGGTGTTAAAATGCATAGAGAACGCTGCTGCCCATTCTCTAGTAAGTCCCTTAAGCGCCTTTTACGACACCCACGGGAAGAAATGGGGAATAATATTAGTATTGATATTAAAATGAAATATATAAAATACACAATATATACCATGTATATTTTATACATTAATATTAAACTTAAATATATTAAAGAAACCTCAATCGGTAATCACAATAGGTTTTAATATTATATCAAAGCAAATTTATATTAACCGGAAAAAAATATAAATTTAAAAAGTTGAGACCTTGATCCAGTGCTTCGGTCAAGTTTTTCTACTCATAATATATCATGTCACTAGATAAAGAACCAGCTTGTATAAAAATTGTGTGTAATTTTTTTTATTATTAATCATTGCATATTTTGCCTTGTATCTGCCGATATCTATACCTAACATTATAAATTAAATTCGCGTTTCGTGTGACCGCGTTGTTCTTCTAAACGTTTAATTCTTAGCTTCGTCTTTGGTCGTACGTCTTTCGTCTGACTGATGATTTCTATGATCTTTTAACAAGCGAAGTGCTTACAAATAGCACCAGCACCATGGTAGCCAGTGGCACAATGAGTGGCAGCAGCGCCGCCTGCCTCCAGGGTAGGACTGTACCCAGCAGGTATGCCACGAAAATGCCCGTCAATGTGAACCCGCTAATGAGCGTCGTGAGGATGCCTCGTATTGATGGAAGTACTTAAAAATAGAACCAGCACCATGGTAGCCGGTGGCACAGTGAGTGCCAGCAGCGCCGCCTGCCTCCAGGGCAGGACTGTACCCAGCAGGTATGCCACGAACATACTCGTCGATGTGAACCCGCTAATGAGCGTCGTGAGGATGCCTCGTATTGATGGAAGTACTTACAAATAGAACCAGCACCATGGTAGCCAGTGGCACAGTGAGTGCCAGCAGCGCCGCCTGGCTCCAGGGTAGGACTGTACCCAGCAGGTATGCCACGAAAATGCCCGTCAATGTGAACCCGCTAATGAGCGTCGTGAGGATGCCTCGTATTGATGGAAGTACTTACAAATAGAACCAGCACCATGGTAGCCAGTGGCACAGTGAGTGCCAGCAGCGCCGCCTGCCTCCAGGGCAGGACTGTACCCAGCAGGTATGCCACGAACATACCCGTCGATGTGAACGCGTTGGTCAGGGTCGTGAGGGTGCCTCGTATTGATGGGTCACTGAAAAAATTGTAATGAGGAACTGGATTGAAGATATTTTTAACACAAAGAAGAACTAAGATAAGATATGACACCCCGGCCAAAACTTTCAACCATAGGACATTATAATCTGCTGTGCCTACATGCATTTGATGCACGTGAAGCATCCCTTGTGGATTGTAGTGTTTGAGGAGTCTTCCACGTAGACTACTGTACACTTGGACAGTGCTCAGTAATGGTCATAATAAAGCATGTTGTTACTTTAGTCTACAAAGATGCTGCTACGGGCATGTTAGCACAACACTTAGTTATATTTTGCAAACACGGAAGAAAGCCGATTTATTCACACATTCATATAATATGTTGGACAAGACAAGGCCACAGCGGCTACACCACAAAAAGCTCCTCATTTAATATACGTTTGCTAACTAATTAGCAATAGACAAGAAAAACAATTTAGCCATAAACACTCACGTAGGAACTGAATACATTACTGGTTCAAAATCAAGGTCTTGTTTGTCAAAAATAATAGCACTCAAATTAAATTGGTATGAGGATGTAATATCTGCAGATTTGTCGGTGTTTTTGTTATAAAAATAATGGTAACAAAAAGATTGATGATCTGATTTTGTTTTGTTGTTTTGTTATTCCATTCATTCAACTTGCGTCGGCGGTCTGTGCACACATCAGGGTCAGGACCCTTCAAGGCATGGTCTGGCTTACAAGGACACTGCAACCAGAAGGTTCGAAACCTTTAGGAGGCCTTAATCTAGAAATGTGTGAATAAGGCTTAAAACAAAAATGTTATAATTTCCCTGCTACCCAAATTAATGTGCCTCGTTTTAGGGCTATGCTGATTCTTGAAAAATAAAAGTAACTTCCAACTTTAAGCATACCTACTGCCTACATATTTGAACAATGTGACAATTATAACAGTTTAACTCTTTGATGATATGTTGAGGTCTGTAGAGACTGGAGAACGTATTAAGGCTCGTACAGACTGGTGCAATATCGCGGGCGCGACGCGACACTAGTAGCGCAATTTCTATGTCGCTGCCTGTCGCGCCCGTGATATCGCGTGAGTCTGTAAGCGCCTTAACCTCTTATCTTTTTCAACTTTAAATTGATTTTCAATGTAGGTAATAGTTATTAGTATTTTCTGTTTATGGCTTTCAAATCAACTTGGTCCTTTATATTATGAAATATAAACGTTTTTTCTTACCTTATTTCCCCAATATATGTGACTGATGGTGCTTCCATGACACCAGTCCCGAAGCCCAGCAAGGCATTGCCGATGAACAGCGAAGGTACATCCCAGGCGTAGTACATGAGTAGCCACGCGACCACATGGGGTATGTTGACCAGGAACAGAGCCTTCTTGCGGCCGAAGTGGTCCAGTAGCGGCCCGGAGAATAAGCTGCCTAATGGCTGACAGAGGAATGCCATGCTGCCTGTAATAGAAAAGGTGTTTTAGGAATATATCTTTTAGAATAGAAGATATAGGTTATAGGTACGGTAGACGGACGTCAATGATAAAACCAGTATAAAGCTGGCCTGTTATTCTATTGAAACTTCATACAACGCTAGGCCAGGTCAAAGTGAAAAAAATATGCACCAGCAACAACCCTGGTACCTACTACGCTTTAGAATGGGCAACTAGCTTCATATTTTTCTAACTGACGGACTCCTTGACAATTCAAAGATGCATGTGAATGGTTTAATTGGAATACATGGTGTGAGTTTGAATAGGCTTCTAATGTAAACATTTGTATTTTAATAAGCAAGCGTATGGCAGATGAATAGGAGATGGGATGAGTGCGCTCTTTGATCGCGTTCGAGCACAAAATTAAATAGCGTAAGTCTCAATTCTTATTTCGTTTATAACTAAAGTAATAATTGAACTAGAGAAAAAATATCTGGTGGGTGGATAATAAACTATATTTTCTTGCTGTGAATATTTATTTTAGACATAAAACCCAAACAACCTTGTTTGTTTTTTAAAAAAGACATGATTTTCGAATAAAAAACGTATCTAGAGAAATATTACAATTACGTAACTGTCTTTAACATGGAAAGAAAAATATCCGTCATCTACTAAAGTTTCATTTTGCTTGTATGTATGACTGTTTCAGAATATTCATGCAAATTAACATAAAAATAGAGAGAGCCTCCTCTTAAGTCCGCCTCTGTACATTTGTGTGCTTAAAGTATTAAATAAATAATACGATGGATAGGGTCTGAGATTGTTTTCAACAAATGCTCGTAAATAAATAATAATGGAAAAAATACAAAAATAGATATCTCAAGGCTATAATCTACTTTAGAGACTGTAGGTATAATGTTAACATAAATAATGTACCTTTAAAGTAATACGATCTCAAACAAGCAATATAATCTACGTTATTGACAATCTAGAATCAACATTATGTTAGTTTAAGACTATGTTATTCATGACGATAAATCCAGCCATTATATAATTGTGTAACATGGCATTAATAAACACAATTAACTTATTACTACGGTTCAGAGTTACGCATCACGCTTCGCTGCATCTACATAATCAGCCTACAATGTTCCCACTGCTGGGACACAGGCCTCCTCTCTTCGAGAGGAAGTGGGCTGTAAATCTACCACGCGGGCCCAGTGCGGGTTAGTAAATGTCACATGTCTTTGAATTTGTTGGTTCTAGGACATGCCGGTTTCCTCACGATGTTTTCCTTCACCGATTTGAGAACGCTGCGCTGGAAAAGTTATAATTATGTTAACGGTTTGTGCACATTTATAATGGGGTAAAGAAAAGTTAACCATCACGAAATGTTCTCACTTGATTTTCTGTTAAGACGCTGAAAACATCTAAACCGTTGTCATTGTCATAATTCCCCACAGCTCTTCCCCGCAGTGCTGCCCGATTAACGCGACCATCTGCACCGTTGGTCACTGTGAGCGCCCCCACTGTTCCCCCCGCAATGCCCGTGGTTATGAAGGAAACAAGCCGGGCTGATGATGACGGCTTCGTGACGGTGCAAAGGAGGAAGCACCGTCAGAGTAGCTGTAAGAACCGCTGCGGCAAGGCTCCTACGGAGCCAAACGAAAAACTGCGTGCTGCGAAGCCGAATACTCCGGTGTATATTTCCCGTCTCTACTACACCACTGACGCGGAAGACATCGTGAAGTACGTGCGCCAAAGGCTTTTTTTTTTTTTTTTTTGGGTGGGAAATTATCAAATAACTTCTCCCGCTCTGGGCGGAGCGGGAGGGCGTGTCAGACTTTTACTGACTAAAACCCACCCGTGTTCCTTCCGTTGCCTGTGTGCCAGGGCCACGATATCCCTTTCGGACAAACTCGCAACCCCGGCAGGCATTGGTCCTAACGGACCCCGTCAGTTTGTGCTGACATCTCTTTGAGGCGCGCGTGGAACACAACGCGTCGTCGACCCGGGCCTGGTCCTTATCGGACGGCGAGCTACCCATTGCTCACCGTCCGCAGGCCCGCACCTACGGTGGCCGGAAATCGGCTTGCGACTCCCGACGCCCGGGGCGTCTCCTGCGGCGACTAAGGGCGCGAGGGCGCGAACCTTGTCTCACCCTCACGCGTTCCGCCTCCTCCTTCGCTAGCATAACTGCTTCGCAGAAGGAGGTGACGGCCTCCCATGCACTCTCGCTCCGAACCATGGCCTGAACCAGGCCCGGACGCGAGAGATCGCCGCCGCCGATCGCCTCCGTGAGAACACGGCGGTGCTCCGCCCAAGCTGGGCAGACCTCCACCGTATGCTCCACCGTGTCCTCCGGGCGATCCACACAGTGGTGACACCCGGGCGTTTCCTCCCGCTTTATCCTGAACAGGAACCTCCCGAAACAACCGTGTCCGGTGAGGACCTGCGTCAGGCGGAAGGTGAGGACGCCGTGGCGCCTCTCCAGCCACTCCTCAAAGAGGGGACTTATCGCCACAATTGTGGCGTGCCCAGCGCTGGGTTGCGACAATCGCACTCTCCATGTCGCCATGAGATCCCGCCGGAGCTCTGTCCGCCGTGCCGTGATTTCTCGCGGCAGCGGAGTTTCACCCCGGCGTTTCGCCTCCTCGCGCCACTCCCAGATGTGCGCGAGGACTTTTGCCTCCAGATCCCATGGCGGCAGTCCGGCAAGGAGGCTCGCCGCCTCATGGGAGACCGTGCGGTAACCCCGTACCAGCCTGATGGCCATGACCCTTTGGGACGCATTCAACCGCTGGGCGTGCGCCAAAGGCTGAAGTACGCGCCGAGAGTGCAGCTGCTGGAGTCGCTTCGCAACGTCAACTTTAAGGCGTTTGTGGTGCGCGTACCAACGTGCTACCTGCATCAGGTGATGGCAGAAAGCTTTTGGCCTCAGGATGTGGTGTTCCGCCGCTTTCGCGGTCAAGTGCCACCAGAACGCACAAAGACTTAGTGCATCTAAGTGATACTAACATTGTTTTAAGTTTTATTTACTACCACATTTGTTAATATAATTATGTATACTTAGGTTTTAGTATTTGTCTATGGGTCTTTGTGACCTGCAAATAAATGGTTTATTATTATTACTCGTATTATAATTGCGAAATATGAAGTATGTATTAATTGCGAAATATGAAGCAATTATCTATTTACTCAAAAATGAGTTGAGTAACCGAGGAGTTTCTTTCCGGCTCTTTTCCATAGGAAACGACCAATTGGAACCGTGCACCTAGCTTCTGACGTTTCATAAGTGCCCATGTAGGTATATGTGAAATAAATTATTTTGATTTTTGGTTTTGATTGGTTTAATACCTACATACATACATGCTTATTTTTTTTAAAGTACCTAATTAATTATTCAAAGGCACAAGCCTTTTTTCTCTACTTCTCCAGCTTTAATTAATGAGATGTATTATCAAAACACACGGTTTAAGAAATGCGGCCTTCTTACGTCGTCTACGCCTGAGCGACATCAAAATTAACATCGTTATTAATAAGTATCTAGTTTATTTTCTACATGTGCTAGTTTTTCGCAACCTACACAGTAATTGATCCCTAGTAACTGGCCTTCTATTGAAGCATAGCGAAGCATTAAATAATATTGTGAAATTTTATTCCTTTACGATTTTGTGTTGCCAATTTGACTACAAACTTCAGGGTTAGTCGTTTGGTTTTGAATAACATAGGTAACATTACGTTTGTATTTCTTGTATTGTATTCAGGGACCATTTTGGTTACCCATTGAAAGGGTTTTCGATAGGGTTTTTCTAAGCGGTTAAACAAAAACCCATACGATATGGGTAACCCTTTTGAACGGCTTAAATTAAATTTTGGTTATCTGTTGAAAGGGTTTTCGATAAAAACCCATACGGTGTGGGTAACCCGTTTGAACGGCTTAGTTCAAGCCATTCAAAATTACCCACACCGTATGTGTTTTTCTAAAATGGTCCCTGGATAGAATAGAGATAGAATTGGTCATGCTATGCGTGCTGGGCGGATATCGAAATAACATAATATTATGGTTTTTTCATGTCACTGGGTTTCAAGTAGGTATAGAACCTATTGAATGGGTTATCATGTAACCCTTTCACTGGGTTTCAAGTATAAAACCCATTCAATGGGTTACATCATGATAAAGGTAAGCCATTGAATGGGTTACCCCTTCGAAAGGCTTAACTCTTAACCAGGGTTGTACGGTCCTTGATTGTATTCAATTGTGGGGAAATGCCGCCGACCGACATTCAGACTATCTTTGTTTTTGCTTATAAGGACTGTTTGATCAATTTATAATCTAAGTCGGAGACACTCTCACAAAGAGAAATTTAAGAAGATTAATGTAATGACGGTGCCTTCTCAGTATATTTATGAGAAGCTTTTATATGCCCATAAAAGTATGAAATTGTTTAAAAATACAGTGATATATAATATTATACAGTGTGACGATTAGGTTATCACATTAATTGAAACCACGTATTCTTCATTAAGTATTTTAAACATACACAATTAAAATAATTATTAACAGTTAACATTCTAGCCGTGGGACCTTTTTTTCGTTTTAGTATTTAACAATATTAAACTTAATTTCTGATTATTTGGTAACAATAATTTAAAGTTTGTGTTGAACTATGGTTGAATTGTTAAAACCATCGCTTCGCGCGTGTCTAGTGCCTTATTATCAAGGGTGGTTTATTTTGTGCCAATTTTTACACAATTTATTTTGTTAGAAATATTCAGTTTTCTATTTTTAGTAAAATTGTTTATTATATTGTTTTAAAAGACTGATAACAACTTGTAATAACCGCTGTTCTATTTCATGTGACAGCCTAATCGCCACTCTGTATAAATTAATCTGCCTACCCTTTTGCGAACTATGTCAGGGTCGGCTTCCAGTCTAACCGGATGCAGCTGAATACCAGTATTTTACATGGAGCGATTTCCTATCTGACCTCTACAACCACTGTAACTGGGTATTGCGATACCCCTTGGTAAGACTGTTTGTCAGACTACGGGCTTCTGGCGACCCGTAACGACAACGACCAATCCCCAACCCTTATATAAATACTAGGAATAAACACATTTTCTTAAGTCTTTTGTACCTACAACAAAGCTTAAGAAAATAGGAACGAGGATACATTGAGATGCGCTTTTATAATAAACTTCCAAGCCACGTTCAAGATAAATTCAAATCATTCACAAAATGTTTATGCCAGAAAGCCTTTTATACTGTTAAAGATTGTTGGTGGTAAGAGGAACAGGGTGTAAAGTACACTCGTCCACCATAGAAAAGGGAGGATCCTCCGACCAGACGGGTGTTGAGTCTGGTGGGCAACTGCCCGACGGTTGATGTCAGGACGTTGTTTATATGCTAGTTGCGCGGTAAACTCTGCTTGCGCTTTGCAGAGTTTCTCTAAGAGATTTTTTTAAGGATATCGGTATACTCACGGCGGCATCACAATTCATCTTCGCCAACATCTTATATGTTAGGCAAAATATACACCTATACACTAAAAACAGTGATATTCACAATATTAACACCAGAAATAAGGATAAATTACGTGCTCCTTTTCACCGGCTTCATAAGGTTCTTAACTCATTTGTTGGACTTGGTATAACTTTTTATAACAAGCTACCCTCTTCTTTGTTAGATTTGCCTTTTAATGCGTTTAAAGTTAAAGTTAAATCCAATCTTTGTTCAAAGGCATACTATTCTATCAATGACTACTTAAACGATAAGAATAGTTGGTCGCTGTGATTAACTCAAGACAATGTTCATGTTCTTTCTCCAGAATTAGCGTACCTACTGACAGGTTATATGAGTTCATATAATTGTTTATTTTTATTTGACTGTCTAAGTCAATTTATTTTTATTTATTATATATACATAATATACTCATGAAAATGTTTTTTTATGAGTTGTATTGCAATAAGTGGTTAGCTAGCGACCTAGACAATTGATTATATTATTCTTGCCTGAGCAACCGGCAGCAAGTTCGTCATGCTCCCTTAGATGTCACTGCTTGCGGTAGCGTCGGGGGTCGGGTTGCCTCCTTCCCTCAAATATGGCGAGGGGGGTGATGGCTGATCTTTGCGTTATGCTCGTGAACGGGTGCTGCTTGTGGTGACTGGTCGTCTTGCTGACCATGGTTTTATTATTGTTATTAATGATTAACTGTGTTTTATTTTACTACGATGGTGCTAGTTTATCATTTTTGACTTCGAGTTGCAGCTATAGCTTTGTGTGGGCGGGCACGCCCATTATGCCTGGAGGCTTTTATTTAGGTACGTTCTGTTTACGTTATTTCTGCTTGAGTATAGTTTTCGACGATTTTTATGTTTTTTTTTTGGTATAGTGGCGTGTGCTAGCTAACATAAGACAAATAATTTAATGTTGTGTTGCGTAATGCAAATTCTTTTACATTTTATTGTATAGATTCAAGTTTTATATCTGAACAGACAGCTGTGCTGCTGGGGAGTTTGTTGCGCCACTTCTTCTTCCCAGCTAAAGCACTAGGAATTATGTTAGCTAGCACACGCCACTATACCAAAAAAAAAACATAAAAATCGTCGAAAACTATACTCAAGCAGAAATAACGTAAACAGAACGTACCTAAATAAAAGCCTCCAGGCATAATGGGCGTGCCCGCCCACACAAAGCTATAGCTGCACCTCGAAGTCAAAAATGATAAACTAGCACCATCGAAGTAAAATAAAAAACAGTTAATCATTAATAACAATAATAAAACCATGGTCAGCAAGACGACCAGTCACCACAAGCAGCACCCGTTCACGAGCATAACGCAAAGATCAGCCATCACCCCCCTCGCCATATTTGAGGGAAGGAGGCAACCCGACCCCCGACGCTACCGCAAGCAGTGACATCTAAGGGAGCATGACGAACTTGCTGCCGGTTGCTCAGGCAAGAATAATATAATCAATTGTCTAGGTCGCTAGCTAACCACTTATTGCAATACAACTCATAAAAAAACATTTTCATGAGTATATTATGTATATATAATAAATAAAAATAAATTGACTTAGACAGTCAAATAAAAATAAACAATTATATGAACTCATATAACCTGTCAGTAGGTACGCTAATTCTGGAGAAAGAACATGAACATTGTCTTGAGTTAATCACAGCGACCAACTATTCTTATCGTTTAAGTAGTCATTGATAGAATAGTATGCCTTTGAACAAAGATTGGATTTAACTTTAACTTTAAACGCATTAAAAGGCAAATCTAACAAAGAAGAGGGTAGCTTGTTATAAAAAGTTATACCAAGTCCAACAAATGAGTTAAGAACCTTATGAAGCCGGTGAAAAGGAGCACGTAATTTATCCTTATTTCTGGTGTTAATATTGTGAATATCACTGTTTTTAGTGTATAAGTGTATATTTTGCCTAACATATAAGATGTTGGCGAAGATGAATTGTGATGCCGCCGTGAGTATACCAATATCCTTAAAAAAATCTCCTAGAGAAACTCTGCATCGCGCAAGCAGAGTTTACCGCGCAACTAGCATATACACAACGTCCTGACATCAACCGTCGGGCAGTTGCCCACCAGACTCAACACCCGTCTGGTCGGAGGATCCTCCCTTTTCTATGGTGGACGAGTGTACTTTACACCCTTTTCCTCTTACCACCAACAATCTTTAACAGTATAAAAGGCTTTCTAGCATAAACATTTTGTGAATGATTTGAATTTATCTTGAACGTGGCTTGGAAGTTTATTATAAAAGCGCATCTCAACGTATCCTCGTTCCTATTTTCTTAAGCTTTGTTGTAGGTATAAAAGACTTAAGAAAATGTGTTTATTCCTAGTATTTATATAAGGGTTGGGGATTGGTCGTTGTCGTTACGGGTCGCCAGAAGCCCGTAAGTCTGACAAACAGTCTTACCAAGGGGTACCTATCGCAATGCCCAGTTACAGTGGTTGTAGAGGTCAGATGGGCAGTCGCTCCATGTAAAATACTGGTATTCAGCTGCATCCGGTTAGACTGGAAGCCGACCCTGACATAGTTCGCAAAAGGGTAGGCAGATTAATTTATACAGAGTGGCGATTAGGCTGTCACATGAAATAGTACAGCGGTTATTACAAGTTGTTATCAGTCTGTTAAAACAATATAATAAACAATTTTACTAAAAATAGAAAACTGAATATTTCTAACAAAATAAATAGTGTAAAAATTGGCACAAAATAAACCACCCTTGATAATAAGGCACTAGACACGCGCGAAGCGATAGTTTTAACAATTCAACCATAGTTCAACACAAACTTTAAATTATTGTTACCAAATAATCAGAAATTAAGTTTAATATTGTTAAATACTAAAACGAAAAAAAGGTCCCACGGCTAGAATGTTAACTGTTCTTCCCAGCTAAAGCACTAGGAAGTGGTGAAGGGTGGGCGTTTTTGGGGGACTGTCTTATGTAATTTTTGACGTTAGAAAAGTGCCGATTCTCAGCCTAGTTTGAATAAATGACTTTTGATTTTGATTTTGCAGGATTTGCGTGACGTCAGTGTGACGCGTAGTTTGCAAGTGGCGATGTTGATGCCGCTACACATTAAATATAAAGTGTGTGTTCGAGAACGATTAATGATACTTTAAGGGCATATTATATACAATTTGTATAGACAAATGCACTTATATTCCTAATCTCACACTCCGCGAATGGCAGCCATCTTATTTTCCTCATCGGCTGAAATAGGGTCTGTTTAACAAAATGCTGTAAAACCGTTAAAAAGTTATAGGACGTTTAAGGCTCCTCATTTCAGACGTCTGGATTGAGGAGCCACCTTAAACGTCCTATAAATTTTTAACGGTTTTATTACAAATTCCTGGATCGGGCCTACAAAATCGGCTAACTTACTACTAAATATTGGTAGTAAAATATGAGACATGGCTCCTCAATCAATACGGACACAATTATTCGAATAAATATTTCAGTATTTAGCTTTTTTTAAAATTCTGAGATAAATTTCTGTCGCTGCTCAGTTGCTTATTACCAAGGTGAGATGTCAGATGTTACACATCATAATTATGCAACTACTGTAACGCTCGCTTGTTTTTTTAAAACTAGCTTATCATCCCTTTAAAACTACATAAATACAAGGAGCTAGAACGCAGTCATTCAACTGTCAAGGAATATTTAAAATCCTTTGTAAACGAAAACCAAGATAATTGGGGTATTTATGTGCATACCTACAGTTATGCTAACCTGTAACACAACAAAACATTCGACTACAAAATTAACTCTTTGGTCAGAAATCCTTTATTCCTAACTATCTATGAAATGACTGCTTCGTTGGTCTAGTGGTTGCAAGCGCTACTGCTGAGCACGAGCTCCGGGGTTCGAATCCCAAGTCAGGCAAAGTGTTACATGGGTTTTTCCGCCAGGACATTCTCAGTAGCAGCCCGGAGTCTGGATTTGTGCCCGGTACGTTGATGGCGATAGGCTCGCCCCCTATAGCTTAACTTAAACATAACTAGCTAAACGTGGGTGTACTATCAGGTGTGGGTGCACCTCTGCCTAACCCTTCGAGGATTACAGGCGTGATGTTATGTTATCTATGAAAATAGAACATATTATTGGGACTATATTAAAATGTTACAACATAAATTTAAAACAATATTGTTTTCACTACAGTTTGCAGTGGTACAACGAGCAAACCTGCGGGCTATCATATTCGCACACGGCTTGTCCAGAATAATGTTGACGAATTTACGAGGCAGTCATCTTTTGTCGACCTCAAGATTGTGCAGGAGTTAACTAGGTTTAAATACACCAGAGAAGAGGCTCTGCAAAATATACTTAAAGCCAATTTAAGGAATCTTCTAAATTCTATTACGATTCGATTCTCTCACTAAATCCCCAACACATTACAAGGCTGGTGACCACGTCTACCTGAGGCTCAAAAAGGCACTATCGCCTATCTGGAAAGGACCATACAACATCATCATAATACAGCCACGCTCCTTAACAACAGACGTCACATAGAACATCATTTCGATCAAATGAAACTCGCGGTAGCTATGGACCCTGGGGGTCTACGAAGCAATAATCCGAAGTAACGGCCGACTGTTCGGCCGTTTTATAACTTCCAAAGTTTCCATTTTTGACTTTTGAGTCCTTACCCGACTCCAAATCACATTTTTGACTTTGGCTTATCTCTTTGACTGTCGTTTTTATTTTCTTTCACCGCCGTCGGCGTCGTCAGTCATAGTTAGCCGTAGTCAAGAAACGACCGAACATTCGGCCGATACTTCGTATTTATGTTCAGAGTATAGACCCCCTGTATTACTGTTAGAAATCGGTTAAGATAAGAAAGATTAGAAATAATTAATTATTAGCATGTAAGTATAATAGCTGGTAATTATAATAAGTCTTTAGCGTAGTCTAACTGATTCTATTAATTCTATTTCAGGACTTTAAAAAGCTACTTTCTTCTAGTTCGATAGTCTATTAAGGTAACTTAAAGCAATTAAAGGAAAGTTAAATATTATTAGTCATATAAACATTTCCTATAAAAATCCTCATCTTACTGACCTCAATGATATCTTGGGCATAGTTAGGAAAACATGTCAAAAATCAAGCAACCTTCAATGTGAAAACATACCACCCCACTCACAGTTCGATACAATGATATTAAACGCGAGTTCGATTCTCAAAACTAGGAAAGGTTTAGCATGATTCGGGGAATAGGCACCGTTTTCAAACATGTTTTCGGCACTCTAGGCGAAGATGACACATTAAAATATGAATCCGCAATTGAATCCATTCAAAACCACGAGAAAGCTCGCGGAACTAATGAAAGAAAACATCTTTTTACTCTGGAATCTTACAAAAAAACGATTAAAGTTAAACGATTCACTTAAAAATACTTTAAGTCAACATAAACTACAATTAAATAATATCACGGAAAGTTAAAAAAATATTATAACTGAAACAAAAGTCCATTCTATACTTGCTAACCTCAAAAGCTGCTAGCATTGTCGTTTCAGCTTGAAGACTTAAGGGGATGCGCTAAGGTAGCCCGCGAAATTCAAATTTTCTTACGTTTTTTGCAATTTGCAGGTCAGTATCAGGTTGTACGTTGATTTATATATGATTCGCGTCCATAACAAATATGGCTTTACAGAATTATAATCATTAGAATCAGCATTACAACTCTCCTAATTAAAAAAATCCTACTGAACGATTATTTCTGAGATAGTCATTCAATAGGATTTTTCGAAGAGCCGCTGTAGCTGTATTGCCGATTCTAATGATTATACTTTTGTAAAGCCATATTTGTTAAGGCCGCGAATCATATTTAGATCAACATACGACCTGTTACTGACCTACAAATTGCAAAAAACGTTATAAAATTTGAATTACGCGGGCTACCTTAGCGCATCCCCCTTATTAAATGCTATTAAGTTGACCAGTCAAAACATCCTGCACCGGCGCAACTATACAATGAACTCGTTGTTATCGACCGGTACCTACCTAGAGATACTGGAATTCCTATAATGCTAAGTCTAGATAATATTAAGCATCTGAAGTTGCGCGTGACTATTAAATAAAAACCGGCTAAGTGCGAGTCGGACTCGCGCACGAGGGGTTCCGTACCATTATCTATAAAAACGGCAAAAAAATCACGTTTCTTGTATGCGAGCCCCCTTAAATATTTGTTTTATTTTAATTTAATTATTTATTTTAAAGTGAATATATAACTAAATATTCAGTGAATATATCGAGCAAAAAAAACACGTTTGTTGTATGGGAGCCCCCTTAAATATTTTTTTTATCCTATTTTTTAGTATTTGTTGTTATAGCGGCAACAGAAATACATCATCTGTGAAAATTTCAACTGTCTAACTATCACGGTTCATGAGATACAGCCTGGCGACAGACGGACAGACAGACAGACAGACGGCGGAGCCTTATTAATAGGGTTCCCGTTTTACCCTTTGGGTACGAACCCTAAAAACTTGTAGTCGTTTTAAAAATTCCTTTAGTTACTAATGTCGAATTTAACTTGTATCATAATTAAGCATTACCAACCCCTCACGGATCAAATAATCCAAATACTTTTAGGTTTTATTTTACCTTCTAGTTCGCGTATTGCTATTTCAGTAACAGAGAACAACAAAATGAAATATCTAGCATTTCATATAGCACTAAAATCGAAAAGAAGCATTTGTCAACACCAATAAAAGTATGCAAAGGTGTGCCACAAGGGAGTATTGTAGGTCCTCTGCTCTTTATTATTTATGTTAACGACCTCCCCAAATCCATCAAATCCTCCATGGTTCTGTATGCTGAGGATAGCACTGCAATAGTTGTATCTGACGACCCTGCGACACATGAACATGAAATGAACTATACGCTGTCATCTATAGTTAACTGACTAAATTTAAATAAACTTAAAATAAACCTAACTAAAACATTTATTATAAAAAGCACATTCAATATAAACTATGGACAAATAAATATAGAAAAAATAAACACCACAAAATTTCTGGGACTACACATAGATTCAGACATGACATGGAGGTCACATATTGAACAAATATGTACAAAATTATGTCGGTGTTCATGTGCCATATATATGCTTCGTAAAGTGGTAAACCAAAGTACACTTCTATCTGCTTACCACGATTACGTTGGTTTGACACTAAGGTAGGGTATAATGTTTTGGGGAAGTGCCACTGAGAGAGAAACTGTCTTCAAAGCCCAAAAGAAATGTATCCGGGCAATATGTGCATTAAAACCTACAGATTCTTGCAAACCACATTTTATAAATTTAAAAATATTGATATTCCCATCATTCATGAACATCATCTATGAACTAGCATTAGACATTAGAAATAATAAAAAAAAAAAAAAATTAAACGTTAAAGAGTACCAGGCTTGTCAGTACGCTTTGTGCAATTCGCCACAGAACAGCTAATATAGTTAACAACAGTGCATTTTGTATGGCCCTTAGAATATAAAATATATTACCTAATAATATAAAAGAAGCAAATAATTTTACATCATTTAAAAATAAATTAAAGACTTATCTGATCAATAAAGCATATTACAAAGTTATTGATTATTTAAATGATAAATGTAATTAATTTTTTAAGTTAGTAATAATAATAAAATTATACCTATTAATATTAAATTTCATAAATAATTTAATATTAATAGGTATTCGTAAATTAATGAATAATGTAAGAAATATACTAAGTATAATTAGTAGATATTTGCACACCTGTTTAGGTAGGATATGGTTTAAAGAACTTTTTTGTATGTATCTACTCATGTACCCATCCATATTCAAGCAAATAAATTATTTGATTTGATTTGATTTAAAGATAAACTAAACTTCTCTAATCTAGCTAACCTAGAAATTAAAAACAATAAGCGCTGAGTTGTTTATGTGTCAAATACCAACGGTATTGTTAAAAAGCGTAAATCCTACGTGTGAAAGCAAACTATTAATGAAAACAATTAGCGCTATCCCCACGCAATCAAAAATCAAAATCAAAATATTTTATTTCACATTAACCTACATGGGCACTTGTGATACGTCAGAAGCTCGGTGCACGGTTCCAATTGGTCGTTTCCTATGGAGAAGAGCCGGCAAGAAACTGGTTACTCTTTTAAAAATAATTGGCTTTTACAATGTTTTCAAATTGGAAGGGCAGTGTAGGCCTGTCAACAAGAACCAGGTAATAAAAAAAATAGAAAATGGTCTACAAACCTAAAACGCGCCTAAAACGTTCTCACATTCACAGAATATAAAATAATCTATTTAAAATAACATTAAAATAATAAAAATAAAAATATATTTAAACAAATTGACATGATTGCCATGAGCTGACAGGTATGTCATGATGTAAAAACGTGGATCTGATTCTAGAAATAATTATTCGTAAACATTATACAACGTGCCGCTACATTGGTGACATTAATTTAACACACGGGTAGGGTTAGTGACCCTGGGGGCCAAGTCTGCTATTTTCAATGATTGGTCATTATGACGACCATACCAAAGCAACGCCATGACCATTGTGCCAATAGTTTGTAACCTCCTAAATTCATAATGGCGTGACAGTGGTCCATAGGGAAGTCAAAATAATAGGAGCTTGTCAATACGAGATTACCAAATACAGACATTTTTTCCAATGGAGTATCAGCGGCACGTCATTGGAAAATCATAAAGACGCCTTTCAATTAGGAGATTAGCAAAACTGTCAAACTCTACAATTACGGTGCCAATGATCGGCCATTCGGACACAACTGCGTTAACAGACTTGACCCCTGTAATCATAAAAAATATAATAAAATTAATAAATTTTTAGAACATTGCTTTTTTTTTCAAACCAACTAAATAATAAAGCTCTCTTATTACTTCAATTCGCCTACTCTTTACAAGTTATTCGTTTTAATTTCATTGATGCGATGTTATGATCCGATCCTCGGCAAACGGCAACCTTTGCGCTACAGTTCTTTAAGAACAGGTTGCTCAAAATTCTATTTTAGAAAATTGTTAATAAATCAATAAATAATAACGTTTAACAAATTAAATATCTTTATAAAAAGAAAACT
Organism: Tiliacea citrago; assembly: GCA_963921375.1. Taxonomy (NCBI): domain Eukaryota; kingdom Metazoa; phylum Arthropoda; class Insecta; order Lepidoptera; family Noctuidae; genus Tiliacea; species Tiliacea citrago. The sequence continues at coordinate 15,067,993 of OY992803.1, forward strand.
CGAAACCATATAGGTATATTAAATGAATGTCACCACTAAAGCGGCACGCTGAGTCTTTCATTTATCGACCCGGCAATATAAGGACGAGGAATCATTATAATAGGTACTATGATGCTAATATTGACAGGGTTCTAATTTCAGACCCCCGGCAACTAATGAGAAATACTTAATGGAAAAACTCAAAAACACTGCCGGAACTGGGGACTGTTTTAGAGTTTATTAAAAAAAATAGATGAACACCTTGCAATGATGACATTAAGTCTCTCGTATGAAATGATAATATGATAACTTTGACTTATTATGTAAAACAGATAATTAGTATAAGGAAGATATTTTTTTTGTATTTATCCGAAATTTAGATTATCAGTTGATCAGGCTCAGATTATTTGTCAAACATAATTAAGATAACGATCTGAAAGGTCAACATTTGTATTTAGTACACAACGTATAAAATGTTGTTTTCATAAGTCAATAATGATTGTGTAATAGTGTATTATGCAACTGTTGTATAATAAGGGGGGGTATTAAACACGAACGTGGGTTTATTATGATAATAGTATCTTATGATTATGTACAGTTGTACATAATTAGGTATTAATACACTCATGTCAATATATGCACTCTGTATGCTACTGCATACAAGACTAATAATAATAAAAACGTTTATTTGGACTCAATAAAATATAGCCATACAGTTAAATTCCTAAGAACAAGGATACAAATCATGGAAGTGAGTGGACGGCTTAAACTATACGAACTCCTGAATTCCAAACTAGGTAAAAACCTGTATCTTGGAAAACAGTGCTCTTCCGTGGTAAATTAGGTGTAAAACCTACAAAATTTCATACATGACAATTCCAATATTAAATAACAGACTATGAAAGGAGGTTTAAATTACGGCGCTGTGGTAGTGAACCGCGCGTGCATGACAATATTCTTTTGATTTAATTCATAGAGATACCACGAATTGAGTAGTGACAATGTGGCTGTTTGATGAGTAAGGAAGGGATCGAAAAAGCAAAGGAGTTGTAAAATTAAATTTAGTACAACATTATAACACTCGTTTGGATGATATTATGGTTACTATATCACTGGTTGTTTTAATGTTGGCAATCAAATCAAATCAATTTATTTGCCATAAGTGTTGGTACAATTTCGGTCTTAACATAAATTTTCACAGATCCATAACACTTAGTCATAACAATGTGACATGCAAACATTTGGGTTAATACATAAGTGGTCAAATTATTATCATTACATACACACAAACATAAACTCACGCATAATACTTTTTTTTTATAGTTAAAATTCACAATTGAGTTGCAATATTTTTACATTATTTGATATAAATAAAATAAAAAAATTAAACACTATATTAATGTCAGATTATAATTATTATTATTTTTCAATCTCTTGTTAAATATGTCGCTTACTGAGTAGAAATTCTTTTCCCTTAACCATTCTTTAAGACACCTTGTGAATTTATTGGCTGGTAAGATTTTAATACTCTCAGGTATAGCATTAAATATGCGACCACACATTGCATAGCTATTTTTACTGTATAATGCTGTCCTTGGAATTATGGGCAAAACTATTATATTTCTGTGTCTATTACTTTTTGGAAACAAATCATGAGCTTTTTTAAATAACTCCGGGTGCATTTTAACAAATCTAGCGCATTCCAAGATATACAGACTTGGAAAGGTTAATAACTAGAACTTTTTGAAAAAGGGTTCGCAAGATTCCCATGGGCGTATTCCCGCTATGGCGCGGATGCATTTTTTCTGCGCGATGAATACTCTCGGACTTTCTGTTGAGTAACCCCGACCATATCTCAACACAGAATCAACGTACCCATAGTATGCAGATAATACGGTTTTAAGCGCAGATGTCTCTGAGAGTTCGTATAGAACGTACACAAATTTATTTATTTTATTGCATAAGTACTTTATTGACGTGGGCCTTCCAGTTGCAGTGTTTATCAATCGTGATACCGAGAAATGTCGTTTCGTTTACTTCCTTTAAATTAAGTCCTCTATAATTGAAGTCTAATGTCTTATTTTCTCGTCCATATGTACTAAATTGGATAAAATTAGTTTTTGTTAGGTTTACACGTAGATTGTTTTCGTCAAGCCATGTTATTATTGATTCAATTGTATTATTGATGTCAGTTGTATAATTATTAATTTCAGTATGATTTGATATGAAAACAGGGGTGATTAGTAACTTCAGGAAGGTCATTAATATAGAGTAAAAACAGAAGGGAACTAAGCACACCCCCTTGGGGCACACCAGACCTGTTATGTTTATAATTTGATCTGTATGATTTTAGTTCTAGTTTATTATCATTTTTTTATATTTCTACACTAATAAGCTAACTGTTCCAGAAACTTTTATAGAGGATTTATAACATGGGTATAGATATTAGTGATTAGAAACATATTATTAAGAGTTAGTGGGCATTGTTTTCATTAGCGGCTAAGGGCTTGACTTTAATAAAAGCATTATCATGTATTACACATATTTCAACATATCATCAATATTTTTACTGACCGGTCTTTGTTGTTAAGTATCGTATTTTTTTTTGTTATTGGATGTTAAACGAAACGACGGCCATCTTTTGGTAAGTGGTCAACGCGTCGCCTACGCAATACCCGAGACATCTCAGAAGCTGACCCTGCAGTCTCATGTGCTTGTAACTTCACCCTTTAGCGGAACACAGTAACGGTGCAAAAGAATTTACTTTACGGGATGGGATGATACGATTTTATCCATGATCCATTATTATAATACTGTACACCACTCTAGTTCGCAGTAAGCTAGGGACTAGTAGTTGTGTCTGGCATCCCTATATCGCGGCTCAAACACTGCTGTTGCTGTTTGTGTATGTGAGTTTAAATGTTTGTAAACGCACCCACGATACAGGAAGAGAAAATTCCTAGTGTGGGGCAACGTTTTTTTTTTTTTTAAAAAAAGAGAGAATGCTCGAGAAAGTGCAGAAAATTTTTCTTAGTTATCTTTTTAAAAGAACTTTAAATTTTTACCCTTACATGTACCTACCTCACCAACTATATCCTAGGAACTTTGGTTTTCAACTCGTTGGAGGTAAGAAGAGGCCTTGATCAGCTCACGGCAGCAGTTGTATCTATCGTATATATATTGACTTTTTCTGTCGACTATTTGTGCCCGACAAATACATCGATCACCGCCAAACTCGCCGACACAATCTGTTCGCGCAACTGCCTTGCAGATCGGTCGCCAGAGCTGAATCGCCTGTGTGGGATGCTTAATGCCATCCTGATGGCCAACCCTGAATGTGGTGGGTTTGCGGACGAATGGAGTAAAATTAAGTGCGTATGTCTGATGTTCTGTGAGGAACAGTACGCGAGGGTGTGCACTGTTCCATGTTAGTAAGTAGCCAATAATTGTTTATGACACAATTGTCTGCATTTATAGTTTTGTTTTCTTTCTTTGTTAATTGATGTAATCGGTATTGTACCGTGTTAAATAACTATAAATAAATAAATAAATGACCAGCTGCATATTTTTACGTATAATCATAATTATAAAGATGTACTCACCAAACCACGAAGCTTGTTTCTTAGTAATAGACAGGCCCTCTTTGGCATTCAGCACCTCAGGTAACACCATCGTTACGAAACTGATGGACAGGCCCAGCCCGATCAGCAAGAAGTCCAACGCTAGGCATGCTAGTACCTGACAGCAAAAATTGTTTCTGTTACTTATTAAAAACCGACCAAATGTGTTTCGGACCATGCACAATAAGGGTTCCGTAGTTGGGATGAATTTATCCCAAAAACAAACTTAACATTGTAGTTGAAAAACATGTTCCCATACATCGATATACGTCACGGTCAATTCTCCAACTGCAAATTTAAGTTGGTCGATTATTACTCGTGAACTTGTAAAGCCTACTTAGCTGTTATAGTTTTCTTTTCAATTTCGGTAGGTAATTCTAATTGTTATTATAATTCAAGCGTTAGTAGGTACCTATTTGAACTATTGATATCGGTTGAACACTATTCTTCGAAGAAATATTTTTTTTTTTGTAAAACATCGATCCCCTGTAAATCCATGACGTGCACAACTGCACATCCCTCGATAGCCAGCGTTATCGACGTGTGCTACAAAAAATCGCTCGTGGGCGGCACCCTAACGCCGGTAGCACATCTCCGCCGCGAAACCATAGCAGCGAAACCACGGTAGTTCAATTTAACTGGTTCGCGTCATGTTCCGCTAGTCGCATCCGATTCGAGTAGCGAAACATGACGCGAGCCAGTTGAATTGAACTACTGCGGTTTCGCTGTGATGGTTTCGCGGCGGAGGTGTGCTACTGGCGTAAATGTGAGAGAAATATTTGTTTAGTATTATTGTTTATTATTTATAGATGATTTTAAATAGGTGTTGATTTCCATATCATATTAACATTCTGAAATATAAAATATTGTAGCCAATTCTGTAGTTGGATTGTCCACTAATTCATTTATTTAAGCAGAATAAAAGTGATTCATTTTATTTTTATCCGACTACGGCGCGCGGTGAAGCAAAACGGAGGGATATGACCGATATGTATTTATGAAATTTCATCTGTTCTCTCATAACTTCTAAACGTTTCTCTAAACGTTCTTCTAAACTATTCGTAATAATAAGCGTCTTGATCGTCCGCTGGTTATAGGCTATGTGACGTCACATTATACAATTGAATATGGCGCCCTCTAGAGGACATAAAGTCATGAACTGAAAATCATTAAAAAATTGCGGATAGCATAGCCGTGGTCGTATCAAATAACTTCCCCCGCTCTGGGCGGAGCGAGAGGGCGTGTCAGACTTTTACTGACTAAAACCCACCCGTGTTCCTTCAGTTGCCTGTGTTCCAGGGCCACAATATCCCTTTCGGACAAACTCGCAACCCTGGCAAGCATTGGCGCTACCTGAACCCGTCAGTTGGTACTGACATCTCTATGCACTTACTACTTATGATCGCTTACTACTGTAGAATGTAAGTATTGTTTTGTTAGGGTAGGTGGCATACGACCACAGCTATCCTCTGAGCATTACTATGAATATATAATTAATTATATTTGCATTAAAATATATTACGTGTAAGTTGGTTTATTTAATAGACCATAAATATTGAACAGTTTGTACATAACAATTTCAGATGAGAATATTATCTAGTTTCACACTTTTATAGCGTAATTTTTCAGTTGTTTGGGTTTTAGTTTCTGAACTTAATTTTTAGTATTTATACAGAATCCTTCGCAACCGAAATGTTTTGATCTTTTTTTCTAGTAAAAGCATTCACGCATAAACCCACAATTGCCTGGAAAATCTTAATTTTAATGTTTTCGGAAAAGGATCTAGGAAAATCTACATTGATTATACGTAGATTTTTCAAAAACAATAAGCGAACTGTTGTAATGTTGTTGAATTATTAGCTACACAATAATATTCTCTGTGGTGTGAGCTCGCAAGCTGAAATGAGGTATTTTGCTTTTTGTGAGGCTTGTTTTGTTACATACCATAATTAATAGTTTTATTCTCCTTTATTTAAGGTAAAAATGTAATTTATATACATATAAATTACATTTTTAAATATTAGAATATAAAAAAAAATATATAAAAACATTAAAAAAAATAATAATATAGTTTTATTATTATTATTAATTTATTTATTTCAGACATAGTCCATACATTATATAAAATTCAAATTCAATAAAACACATGACTTTAAAAGAATTAACAATCAATAAAATTACACATACTAAAAAAAAAAAAAAAAAATTATTCGAATAAATATTTCAGTATTTAGTTTTTGATGTTAATTCCTGTCGCTGCTCAGTTGCTTATTACCAAGGTGAGATGTCAGATGTGACACATCATAAGCGTCTACTGTAAAGCTCGCTCGTTTTTATTTATTTATAATTGTATACATATACCTAACTATTATACATATATTGAATGCAGATCTCCTCAATAAACTTGACCGCCTTCTCAATAACTGTATTCGATTCGTTTTCAATCTTCGTAAGTATAACCATGTATCCGCGCACCGACTGCTTTTAAAATGGTTACCCATTCGTCAGCGCAGAGAGTTGAGGGCTCTGTCTATGTTGTTCTCTATTCTCGACAAACCCACTTCTCCTTCTTACCTGACTTCCCAAATTAAATACTTATGCTCTGCCCATAGTAAAAATCTTCGTTCCACCAATAATCGTCTTCTACGATGTCCTTCGCCGTTCTGGCTTCATTCATTCTTCATTCTTTGTCCAGGCGGTCTTTCTTTGGAATGCGCTCCCTCTGAACATCAGGACGGCATCCAGCCGGCTATCATTTAAAGTGAAGGCACGTGAACATATTCGTCAGAAGTTGGCCGAAGCATCTCAGCGGTGATTTGCTGGAGTCGTTTTCTTCGCTACCGGTCGTTATTGCTCCTGACAAAGTTTATTTTGGTATATTATGTATATATGTATATATCTATCTATGTATTTGTATGTATGCTTGTATTTTATAGTTATTTCCGAGCTATCTATCCCGTACGTTGCACCTGCCATGTTTTGTCTCTGCATTACCCTAAGGTTGACTGGTAGAAAATGCCTCAGGCATTAAGTCCGCCTTTGTACAGTCTAGTTTTTACTTGTGCATAAAGTTTTAATAAATAAATAAATAAATATATTACTTGGCACGCACATAAATGACAACTTGCCTTGCCGATATGTACCTACGGTTTTTTGTTTGCCAATTATTACCAAAGCTGATTGATTTGTTCACATAATTAACTTGTCCGTTTCATTACGATAATAGCTTTATGGTCACTAATTGCACAAATATGAAATACAAAGAGACACGTTGTTACTTCTAAATATAATCGATTGATTGATTGGGCCATGTATATTAATTCAGGGTAAGGTCGTTTTCGACGCCTCAATACCTACGTGTAATTAAAAACCATATTTGGATATTGATATTCTATTTCCTAGCTTTATACCTTATAAAGCCTCCTGGCCATAAAATACTTTAATTTAATTATCATAGTTATTAAAGACAAATAAGGTTTAAGAATGGATAAACAGATTCAATTAATTGTGTTTTTCATGGGCAAAAATACTGAGAATGTATTTGTATACAGAATTATGTATACAATAAAATTGTGTACAGAATTATGTATACAAAAAAATTGTATACAGAATTATGTATACAAAAAAAATGTATACAGAATTATGTAGGTATACAAAAAAATTGTATACAGAATTATGTATACATTTTTTTTTACAGACAAGCGCTTTACATTTTATAAATTATTTCATCACTACCTATTGCTTTCAAAACGGTGAAGGAATCGTGAGGAAACCGGCATGGCGGCACATCCTAGAACTAAAAATTCGAAGACATGCGACATCCACCAATCCGTACCGGGCCCGCATGTTGGATTACGGGCCCACTCCCTCTCACAGAAAAAGGAGGCCTGTGTCCCAGCAGTGGGAACATTATAGGCCGATTATGTATGTATGTATGTTATCCTATACAAAAAAGTACAACGACAGACGTATGCACATACAAACACATCCTTTATGTAAATGATGGATTTTACATCGAAAAGAGAAACAAACATTGGAGATAGATCAGCTGTTGATTTAAGGTGAAAGCTACAGGGTAGCCCGCGAAATTCAAATTTACATAAAATACAGGATTAAAATCATCAATACAACTTTCTATACTCCATAGGTTTAGGTAGTTAAATAAAGGTAAACAAATCATAAAAAGGGTATAGGGTATATTTTATAGATGACACTTTCTTGTTTAAAAATACGTTGTAACTTATAATCTTTTATTTTATTTTATTATTATTACGATAGTTTCCTCTTTTATGTATGTTAAACTTTATCATGTATTCTTATCCGTCTTTCTTCTTCGTAGATGTAATTGCTTGAGCACAATTATTTAGTTAGATTTACATATTACTATATTGTTTTCTAATCTGTCTATTGTAAAGAGCCCAAAAAGACATGTTCTCTAAACGTCAACGAAATAAAACGTTGCTAAATTGAAGAGTACAACTGTGACGTAGCATGCCAACTGAAGTGCCAGGTATTACGTTTAGTCGGTTACTTGACAACTCTCTCGTCACGTGGGTTTTTTGTTTACCTTTATTTAACTACCTTAACAACGGAATATAAGTTCAGATTACCTACTGTATTGAATGACTATTTCATGATATCGTGATATTTTAGGTCAATTCTTTTATAGAGTTGTATCGAGGAGTTTAACGATTTTAATTCTATTAATACACATTTGTTACGGTCGCTAATCGTATTTTGATCAACATACAACCTGACACTGACCTGCAAATTCCAAAAAACTTAAGAAAATTGAATTTCGCGCGCTTCTTCAGCGCATCCAGCTTATATTCGAATAGGTAGGTACTACTAGGTGCCTTAGTGTACGGCCTGAGTGAAGAAGCGTCTAGCGGAGCGTTCAGCGTTGCGTGCATGCGGCGAAAGAGCGTTCGCCGAATGGCCTTAGTGCACGCTTAGCGTTCGTGTGAGCCGGTCACATTTTTCATCATGGCGCCTGCGTCGTACGATATTATTGATATGTATTTAGAAGAAAATTTGTGGCTAAAATTTAATTATGAGTCAGGACAAGGTCGTAGTAACATTGTGAAGCAAAGAAAACAATTTGGAGAGTTTTCTACGTTATTTGATAATATTTGATAAAGAATGCGAAGATAACCATATTTCAGGTTTATTTTGTATTTCTGAAATTATTTCTTCAAACGACATCCTTCAAGAACGCACGTATCACCGCTGCAAAACACAAACTGGTTTGAACTTGCACGCGACGCCCCGCTCGACGCAAACAAGCCCGCTGCTGCCCACGCTCCGCTCGGCCGGCCCTCAGGACGGCCACTACGGGTAGCACGTGTTTAACATGAACGCTGCACGCCCCTCCCCGCCCGACGCTCGAATAGAGCGTGCACTCAGGCCGTACACTTAGGCCGTGTTCAGATAACCTGCGCTGACCACACGCGTCGACCTGCACACGCCACGCGCCCGCCTCGCGCCCGCCACGCGCCCGCCCCGCGCTCGCACGCGTTGGGCCCGCCATACACTCGCGTTCGCCACGCGCAAAATCCGCGCATGCCACGCGCCCGCTTATACTACTTATTATTTAATCAAGAAACGCCCTTGAACACAGTCAATACGGCACTAGTCGAAGCGCGGGCACAAGGCGCGTGTAGCGCGTGTGCGGGGTGAGCGCGGGACGGGCGCGAGGCGGGCGCGTGGCGTGTGCAGCTGATCTATTCTGAAAAAATCTCACCGTGTAAACGTAGGTGAAGTGAGCTTTAAGTGACTTGTTAATAGTGTCATTCCCTCTCTGACAGTTCACTCCACGCTCACTTCACCTAAGTTTTCACGGTGAGACGGTTACAGAATAGCACTGCAGGTCGACTTCGATAAATGCAATTTGAGATCTATTGATGTGTCATCAGACTCAAATTAGATGCAACAAATTTCAAAGCGAGCGGGACGGGCGCGTGGCGTGCGAGTAGCGGGCGCGTGTCGTGATGTCGTCTGAACGCAGCCTTACTATTCAAAAACAGTTTATCAAGCATTGTATTAAATGTCGCAATGACGTCTATAAATTTGTAAGCTATCAATTAATCGATTTGATACTACATAGACAAACTGACCTAATGTTCATTGAATGTTAAAAAAATAACAGGAGACGAAAGTGTTGGCTTATTTTTTATCAGAACCGCTTACTTTTTAATTTGGCAAATAAAGGTGCATTGACTTCTTATCTCGTTTAATGAGCTATCAAAGCAATTTATCTGCAAAAGTGACAAATTGTCAAACGATCATTTACACTTGATTTTTAACAAAGAAATAATGTGAGCCATTGGCTATTATTTTCATGCTTTTCCAATATTCGTCTATCCATTTAGGGTTCCGCAGTCAACAAGGAACCCTTATAGTTTCGCCATGTCCGTCTGTCTGTCTGTCTGTCCGTCTGTCTGTCTGTCTGTCTGTCCGTCCGTCCGTCTCTCCCCGGCTTAGCACAGCGACGCTTAGTACTAGAAAGCTGCAATTTGGCATGGGTATACAAATTATTCACGCCGAGAAAGTCGTAAAATAAAACCATAAAAAACATTTTGTTTTACCTCCCTTGCACGTAAGATGGAGATGAATTTTTTTTCTCGTCTATTCCATAGTGTGGGATATTGTTGGATATACCGTTTAAAAATATTGTGGGTTTGTGAAAACCATTTTTCAATTCAGGAATCCGTTTGCGTAATATTAAGCTTTAAAGTGCTATTTTTTGTTAGAGTCATGTGTCCCCTCCCCTGCCAGCTAAATGGTTGGTTTTGGATATGTGAAAAAAATCATGGCAATAGTATATATAACAAAATTAAAAGGAAAAGTATCACAGCTAAGTGTAGGCTTCGCAAGTTAACGAGTAATAGTCGAACAACTTAAATTCGCAGTTGGAGAATTGACCGTAACGTATATCGATGTATGGGAGAGTGTGTTTTTCAACTACAATGTTAAGTTTGTTTTTGGGATAAATTCATCCCAATTACGTAACCCTTTTTTGTGCGTGGTCCGACACGTACTTGGCCTGTTTTTTATTTTTATAATATCAATCAAGGTTACTTATAATTTTTCTTCTTTTTTTAAATTTCGGAATTCAAACCGTAGACAAGCAATCATCTTGGCACCCAGCACGAACGCGCGGAGCGAATGTAAAGTAAATTCAAACGATTTTAAAATTGAAAAATACTCATATAGTTCAAAATCTGCCTAGCCTTTTCCCAATTACGTTGGGGTCGGCTTCCAGTCTAACCGGATGCAGCTGAATACCAGTATTTTACATGGAGCGACCTATCTGACCTCCACAACCCAGTAACTGGGTGATACGATACCCCTTGGTAAGACTGGTTGTCAGACTTTCGGGCTTCTGACGATCCGTAACGACAGTCAAAGATCCACGAATAACAGCCGGGACCTACAGCTTAACGTGCTTTCCGAGGCATGGAGGAGTCTCTGTATGTAAAGATGGTCCCCATCCACGGACAAACCCCGGCAAGCGTAGCTTAACCTGATGAATCGACCCGTGTGGCTGTTATTACTTAGCCACGAGCTCCTTATACGAGGGCTGCACTAAAAGTATCGGGAATGGATTATTTCCACTGTTCCTGTCATATTAAAATCTTTTTAATTGAAAACTCCTTGGTTTTAAAAATCGAATACCATTTATTTATTTTAAAAAAGATTCTCGGTCTTGTCACAAGGTTTTGTCAAACTTGTTTAGTCGTTGAGGAAATGGAATTGACTCGAGAAAATTCAAGAGCGATGATTTATTATGACTTTTGAACTGGTTTAACACAAAAACAGTGTGTTGACCGGATGATTTCTGCATTTGGTGATGAAGCCCCATCCAAAACCACAATTTATCGCTGGTTTGCTGAATTTCAACGTGGACGTGTCAAGCTCAGTGATGATCCCCGTCAAGGTCGTCCAAAAACTGCAGTCACCCAAGAAAACGTTGATGCTGTGCGTAAGCTGATTGAGGAAGATCGACATGTGACATACCGCGAAATTCAGGCAACTTTAGACATTGGCATGAGTCAAATACAAATAATCTTGCATGAACAATTAGGTGTAAAAAAGTTGTTTTCCCGATGGATACCGCATTCGCTCTGTGAAGAGCAAAAAGTGGCTCGCGTTACTTGGTGCGTCAGAACTCTCGAAAGATTCCACGCAGGATCCTCAAATGCTGTATACAACATTGTATCAGGTGACGAATCCTGGATATACGCGTACGAACCCGAAACAAAAAACCAGTCACGAGTTTGGGTGTTCGAAAATGAGTTAAAGCCAACAAAAATTGTTCGTTCACGGAGTGTTGCAAAAAAAATGGTGGCCACGTTTGTCTCCAAAACCGGCCATGTTACGACTATTCCTCTTGAGGGACAAAGAACGGTTAATGCAGAATGGTATGCTAGCATTTGTTTGCCACAGGTCGTTTCTGAACTCCGTAAAGAGAACTGCAACCGCCGCATCATCCTCCATCACGACAATGAGAGTTCTCACACCGCGCACAGAACAAAAGAGTTTTTAGAGCAAGAAAACATAGAATTATTAGACCATCCGCCGTACAGCCCCGACCTAAGCCCTAATGATTTCTATACTTTCCCTAAAATAAAGAATAAATTGCGTGGACAGAGATTTTCATCACCTGAAGAAGCTGTGGACGCCTACAAAACGGCCATTTTGGAGACCCCAACTTCCGAATGGAATGGTTGCTTCAATGATTGGTTCCATCGTATGGAAAAATGTGTCAAATTTCGCGGAGAATACTTCGAAAAGCAATATATACATTTTTAAATAGTAATGTTGTGTCACTTCCTTGATTCCCGAAATTTTCAGTGCCGCCCTCGTACCTTAAAATAACAGCGATTGTCGCAAGAATTTTTAACCAAAATTATATAAGAAAGTTGCATTTTCGATTCTAAAATCGTTCTAATTACGTTACGTTTACTCGCGTTTGTGCTAGGTGCTCTTAGAAGCAATTCCCGTATTTTTAAGAACGTTCGCATTTTAATCTCAGCCTCAATCTGTCAAAAATAACTCTAATTTCCATACATTATTGACAATTTTTTGACATTGACATTGACAGTCGCTGACAAGAGATTGCAACTAAAATAGATATCGGCGAACGGTTTTTATTACGAGGATCCGAAGTATCGGCCGTTTCTTGACTTACAAAGTTTCCTTTTTTGACTTTGAATCCGAACCCGACTTCAAGACTTTGACTTACCATCTTTGACTGTTTTTTTTTTTTACGCTATAGTCAGTCATAGTCAGCCGTAGACAGGAAACGGCCGGTTAGCTTTATACAAGTTCTACTTGTCTATTCAAAAATATGCATCGATTCATTCAATATTTTATACTGATTGATCCCTAATATTCAATGATCTATATATTTCTAATATTACACTAAGTAGTTGCCATGGTGAGGATTGAATTGAACGATGGTTAAACGAGTGTCACTGAACTCAAATTGAGACTGATCTCTTGCAGGCTAATAAAAACATAATGGTTATGTGCGTAACCCGTTGTGTGAGAAGGAATCATAAATTACTATGATCCAAATGGAATGTGTTACCATGTGAAATCGTCAATTTTATTCTCAGAACCATAGACTAATATATAAATGAGACTCAGAACCACCGATTATAGAATTATAATCGGTGGTGGTAAACCAGTTTTTGAATAAAAACTGGTATTTCCTTCTTTTTTTTTTTTTTTTTTTTTTTTTTTTTTCTTTTCCTTTTGGCTTCGCACGGTTTGTGCATTTAGCCAGTGTCATGTAAAATTAGGTAACAAGTACAAAGTTATTTAAATAATTATGAAATGAACTCCACTCAATGCATGATAAAGATGATTGATGATATCCCGCCCCGCTCCCCTTGAGTTTAAGTAAAGACGCGGCACTTTACTGAAACCTCGCGCGGACTTCTTGAGAGAACTTAAAGTGATGTTGCACTGTTTTGTTTCATTTGCCTACATTAATGCAGGTTCACGAACACTTAATGGTTAATAATCCACCACTATTACACATTAATATTCGGCTAAACACAAATTTTAGAAAATAAAACAAAACTGCTAACATGACGCTTCACTTTCCCGCCAAGAAGTCCGGTATTTCCTTCTTGATTGCACTGATACTTAGCAAAAATCACTATATTTTTTTATAAAAAATCAAAACACAATAAAATATTTTTATCCGTAACTTTATGTGACAAAAACAATTGACAGCAGATGACATTACAACATTTTCTTTTAATTTCCCGCGAAAACGCAAACTTTTTTATTCGTATCCTTAGAATATTATTCTTCTAAGTTCGTATCGTAAAACTTAACAGCCAGCCATGTTGTCCTCAGGATTTGATTCAGCACTGAATTCGAACCTTCTCAATCCCCAATCTCAATATCCTCAATAATCCCAATCACAATAACTGTCTTTTCTTTTGTTTTTTGTTTATTGGCACATTGTAGCTATTTCCAAATATTCATGTAATTAGTTATTATTTCATCGTGCTTTTATGTGTTGTGGTGTCTTCTGTATGCACCGAATAAACCATCTATCTGTCTATTAGGTTTTTGATTTTTTACAGATGTAGGTAGATCGTGAAATGTGATAGATGACAGTTTTTGTAATTTCGTGTAGTTACAAATATTGTTTGTTTCTTCGGTATAATTTAAATATTTTGCGCTTGAATTTACCTAATGAAGTAACGACCAGCATTTTATGTGGTTGGCTTTGAAAAAATATTGAAATAACAAAAAAACACAAACAATAATTGCTATTATATAAATAGTCGGTTGTTAAATATTAATAAAATAAACACTTACCTGTGATAAAATTACTCTGGATCGGCTGACTGGCATTTTATCTTCGGCAGTCGTCATTATAAATGTTTTTTTTAAATGCAGGTACACTGCACTGTTGAAATTAGTTATGAAAACACAACAATCGCGCTTTATGAATTTATTGACACTGCTCGCTCATAATATAATTTGTAGGAGATTTGTTAGTGCTTAGTGATAACATCAACTAGATAAGTGTCTAATTCTCATTTTATGTTACTGTCAATGTGAAGAGGTCTGTCAACATTCATTATTCCCAGCCATTTTTATTTATTTATCACATTTCCTATAAATATTGTAAAACACACTGTTTTTCGTTTGCTGTTAACAAAGATTAATATCGCACAGTTCCTATTTCTATTCACAATTATAAATAATAGGCATAATAAAAGGTTATTAATTTAACTCAATACAAGGAACGGTACGGTATACGGTAGAACGTACGCACAATTCTAACCTTCGCGCACTGATTCCGAACACGAAATGCATTTCCTATGCGTCTGCGATTTTGTTTCTGCCTAATTGAAAGTAATTGAAAATTAATAAGTATGTACAGACGCCAGCACATCAAGCTACTACAATCTGTCAAATTTATTTAAAAGATTTTCAACTTTATCGTTCAAGCATAAGGTTCAAGGTTGATTGGGAAAATTTTACAGTTTCGGGTAGCTTGACCAGCTGGCGTCTGTACCTACAGATTTGTTATTTATGGTCATTATGTTTTTTAAATTAAATTCTGATGACGCACTTGTTTATTCGACATTGCTCAATGTAGACATTAATATTATGTCGATTGCCGATAAATTGTTAACTTGACATTTTGAAATCTTAAAAGCTTTTGTCTATTTAGCAATATCATAATTATGTGTCCTATTTAATTGTGACGAGTTTTTTATGTATGTTTTTATACTAATATAATTATGTAGGTACCTAATAAATATTTAAAACTATTAAAAGAAAATACTGCATAGATCCTAGGATCTTTCTTTTCGTTCTTTTCTATTTTTTTAAATTTTATTTAGCTCTCAACTCTCAACATGTTTAAAGGTCATACAATTATCTATTCTTATATTCATTAAAATCATAATTGTCACCATCATTCTTCTGCCATTAATTTATCTAAAATATACTTAGCATTAGTGAAGTAACCACACGATTCGGTAAGGCGGTACTCGATACTCACGATAAATCGATTAACTTAAATGTCAAAACAGGCCTCTTATTTTTTGACAAGTACAATAGCCATATCTTTCACAAAAACGACGAATGGAATCATTTCTGTAAGGTAGACATAATACGTAGAGACATAGAAAATAATCTGCCTAGCCTTTTCCCAACTTTTAACACCATACTGCGATCGTAAACCCGCGTTCCAAGCGTGGCGATTATGGCAAACCCTTTAGGCCTATGTCCAGCAATGGACGTCTTTCGGCTTATGACTTTTGGAACAGACTATAGTCAATTTGCTTAATAGTTAATTCTCCTGACTTCCTGGCTAAGTAATAACAGCCGCACGGGTCGATCGGGTTCATCAGATAATTTAACCTTATCAAGGTTCGGTTATAACTTCATCAGATAATTTAACCATAGCAGGGTTTGTTTACAACTTCATCAGATAATTTAACCATAGCAGGGTTTGTTCATAACCTCATCAGATAAATTAACCATAGCAGGGTTTGTTTACAACTTCATCAGATAATTTAACCATAGCAGGGTTTGTTTACAACTTCATCAGATAATTTAACCATAGCAGGGTTTGTTTACAACTTCATCAGATAATTTAACCATAGCAGGGTTTGTTTACAACTTCATCAGATAATTTAACCATAGCAGGGTTTGTTTACAACTTCATCAGATAGTTTTGGCACAGACCATACTTTATAATTATTCAAATCATAACTCATTCTTAGACAGTTGTATGTAATTAACGTAGGGTTTTGGACTTCTTGGCGGGAAAGTGAAGCGTCATGTTTAGCAGTTTTTTTTTTATTTTCTAAAATTTGTGTTTAGCTGAATATTAATGTGTAGGTAATAATAGTAGATTATTAACCATTAAGATTAGTGTTCGTGAACGTGCATTAGTGTAGGCAAATGAAACAAAACAGTGCAACATCACTTCAAGTTCTCTCAAGGAGTCCGCGTGAGGTCTCAGTAAAGTGCCACGTCTTTACTGAAACTCAAGGGGAACGGGCGGACGGGGATATCATCTATCATGCATTGAATATAATTCATTACCTACATCATTATTTAAACAAACTTTGTACTTGTAATCTAATGTTACTTGACACTGGCTAAATGTGCTAACCGCACGAAGCCATAACAAAAAAAAAAAAAAAACGTAGGGTGTCAATTTCCTCAACAACTAACTTCCCGGACTGTACATCCGAATGAATGAAATAACTTTATTTAATTCAATATAGATTTAAAAACCCGTTTAACAACACCAAGAATGACAAAAACTAGTTGCTGTTAAAAAATAAAAGCAAAGAAAAGTTACGAGTAAAAAGTTTTATAGGAACACGTTTGTTTATCTTTGGTATGCTAAGTAGCTGAGATTGGATCAACCGGTAAAAGTTTCGGTAACTTTGATAGAATTAAGAGTCTACAATTCCTCAAATTGCTTTGCATGATCCTCCGCTATATCGAAAATACTGCAGCATTAATTTTGACATAAATATATTATGGTAAACTTGAAGACTGTATTTGACGAAAACACGATAACACAAACTGTTCTCGACAGAAATAAAATTACAAAGTTACCAAACCGAACAATAAACTGCTAGTATTAAAAAAATACTTGAAATTAGGCCATGAAACTTTGCTTTTTTTTTTAAATCATTTTTTTTTATTTCACATAATCCTACATGGGCACTTATGAAACGTCAGAAGCTAGGTGCACGGTTCCAATTGGTCGTTTCCTATGGAGAAGAGCCGGCAAGAAACTCCACGGTTACTCTTTAAAAAAAAGTGGGCTTTAACAATGTTTCCAAGTTACATTGTTAATAGGTATGGGAGGACAGTGTAGGCCCGTCAACAAGTACCAAGTACTTAACAAAATAAAAGATAGTTTACAAAGCTAAGCCTACAACTTTCTCACATTCACAAATTAAAAAAGAATCTATATAAAATATTACTAAAATAATAAAAATAAAAACCTACATAATTAAACCAAATGACAACATTGTCATTACAACTGTAACAATATGCTTATAATAGCAATATGCTTAATATGCTTATTCATTAATAACTGAATTAAATTTATAGCAGATACTACGCTAACTATCGGCGCCTTGGAGCCTTCTCCCTGCCGCTCAGCAGTCACACTCAGTCTCGCTTGCTCGCGTGACCACGAGCAGCAGTGTGCGAGCGAGATAAAGAGTGAGGTGACGCTGAAGTATGGACTCTTAATAGGTAGGTGAAGAACCAAGGTGGAGTGAAGTGCCAAGGTATGCATTTTTTTCCTTTAAAATGAACTAGCGACCCGTCCCGGCTTCGCACGGGTGCAATGCTGATTGTCTCTACTATATTATACATATAAACCTTTCTCTTGAATCACTCTATCTATTTAAAAAAACCGCATCAAAATCCGTTGCGAAGTTTTAAAGATCTAAGCATACATAGGGACAGACAGACAGCGGGAAGCGACTTTGTTTTATACTACGTAGTGATAAAGTATCACGGGTGGTGATACTTACAATCTAGCCTATATGCTAATAAGTAATTTACTTAGTAACTATACAATTAAGAAATCGTCAATTAAGATGTTAATTATGACCTGGCAGTCTAAATCAAATTTCCACGCAAACTCCGCCCCTTGCTCCCTGCCACTCCGTTATGTGCTAAACGCTAACACATCAGTAATAAAGTTGAATATCGCGCGCGCTCTTTGATCGTGTTCGAACACGAAACTAAAAAGCGTAAGTCTAAATTCTTATTTCGTTTATAACTAAAGTAATAGATGATCTAGAGATGAAAATATCTGGTGTCGGGATAATAAACTATATTTTCTTGCTGTGAATATTTATTTTGGTCATAAAAGCCAAACAATCTTGTTTGTTTTATAACTATCCTTAAAAAGACATGATTTTCGAAAAATAAATGTATCTAGAGAAAATATTATAATTACGTAACTGTCTTCAACATGGAAAGAAAAAATCCAATAAATCATATACTTAAGTTTCATTTTGCTTGTATGTGTGACTGTTTCAGAATATTCATGCAAATTAACATAAAAATAGGGAGCCTCCTCTGACTTTATTATCCAATGCCTTGATGAACTTCCTTTTGTGCCCACTGCTCTGGGTTTTATCCCAGTAATCAGTGGTATCTATACTCCATTTGAAAAAATATTAGACATTTATATGAAGTTTTTTACAGTCCGTTCAACCGATTTTGACTTCTAATCCGCAGGATGGCTGTACTGTCACACCCTTACCAATATTGCGGCCTTACGTGACGTTTGTTAAGGGTGGACGTACATTTACCTACTACATAATAATAATTCTTTATTTCGCAAAAAAAGTGAACACTAGCTATCGCTAAGAGGTGTGTTACCAGATTTTTTTCAAAACTAGCGTAATTTGAACTCTGGTACTCAAAGTAAGATCTAACTTGTGTTATGAGTACCAGTGTTCCAACAAAAGTTATTACACAAAGGTACACAGGTTCCCACGAGGGACAGCAGGGGCATTAGTGCAGCTTCATTGTCACAGAGAAATGAAGTAAAAATTATACAGAAAAATAAAGTAGACAACGTATATAAGTGTGTGAGGGTGAGTTAAATGTTTAGGAATGTGTAATGTATGTATATGTAATTTGTGTATGTGTAGTGTATGTATGTGTAATGTCGTAAGTTTAAAATAATTAGACTTGAATGAGAAATTGTGTATAAGTTACAGTGAGTGACTAAGTAGATATCTTAAGCAGATGTTCGGTGTCTTCGTAATTAAGTTTTTGTAGCCATCCTTGAACACTTTTCTTACATTCGAACCTAGTCATTGGATAAATGTTGCAGTTTTTGTTTACGATATTGTACAGGTGGTTGCTTATAATATTGTAGTGACGTTGAGCAAGTGCTGTTCTGGAGTATTGGTTGGTACAGATTTGATATTTCCTACGGTTTAGTGTGTAGTTTGCAAGGAATGGGAGAGTAGAGTGTTTTCGTAGCACTATTTGTTGGATGAAAAGTTGGCGCACTGTAAGTACTTGACAATTGTCGTAGAGTTGTGTAGTAGGGTATCTGTAGGGCTTGAAGGTCATAACCTTTGTACCTTATTAGAAGCAAAAACGTGGTTACAATACCAACTGTTTATTACAGCTGCCATTTGTCATGCCACCAACGCAATAGAAGTCAAAATCGGTTGAACGGACTGGTAAATAAAGGTTTATTTAAACGTCTAATCTTATTTCAAATAGAATAGGTACCTATAAGTCAAAAGCAGAAAAGTCAACATTATTTAATATTATTCTTACTCAATGATAGTTTTTATTTCCCTCTCATTTACAGTCGTAGGTCTTTATTATCAATTACATGTCACTCGTCTACTAATAAGGCTTACTAATAAATAATTCATTATCGTTACTGCCTTTTTTCTTTACGATACCAAAACCACATGAAAACTTGTGCAACATTTTTTGTTTCTTGAACTTTATTAACTTCGTAAAACGCCTTGGGGGACAACTTCATACGTGGGCCAGTGATGTTCTGTCTTATTATTTTAAATACGCATTTGATCAACATTGCGCAATTTGGATGCAATGAAATAGTTTATATCTATCACTAATTAGGACCAATTAGCTATATCGCAATGGAATTTGGTCCATTAATTCTGTAAACGAAAATTATTTACAGTAATGACTTAGTTTGATTGAAATAACTTCTGACTTTGATACAAAATCCACTTGGCGAACCTATGCTTTTCTGTAACTAAGCAAACACAAACTTGATTTGTTTAAAAAAAAAATATACAGGGTTATTTTTAAGTCGTTTATAACCTCTTAAGGGGTCATTGTACTCATCATTATGAACAACTTTTACTATGGGACCAAAACTGAAATCGCGAAAAAAAAACCAGCTGTTCCCTACATTTATGTTCGAATAATTTGTTAAAATGTAGGGAACAGCTGGTTTTTTTTTCGCGATTTCAGTTTTGTTCCCCTGTATATATATTATTATAGTAATAATAATTATGCTTAATTAAGAAATAAAATATATTTAAAGATTTTAATAAGTATATGTATGTATATCCTTAATTAAATTAATATTTATTCCACAATTTTTATTATTGCAACTACCAATGTTTGCCTCTGCATCACCTAGGTTGACTTGCAGAAAATGCTTATGGCATTAGTCCGCCTCTGTAACATTTGTGTGCTTAAAATATTAAATAAATAAATATAGATACATATGTACATAAGGTGAAAAAAAAATCAGCTGTTCCCTACATGTTGACTAGATAAGCGTGCATAAATGTATGGAACAGCTGATTTTTTATCGCGATTTCTGGTTTGGTCGCAAGAGGTTTTCAGTCTTCGCATTAACACCTTATATTAAAAAAAAACCCAGTGTTTTATGACTTGAAGCTAACGACCAGGTAACAGTAAATAGTTAAATACTAATGCAACTAAAAACACAAAAAGTTTAATCAAAATCCCGGTTATTTAATAATTACCAATAGGTACCATTTTCTAACGAGAAATTAATTGGTTTCTAACAAAGTGGTGATTAAGTTTAAATGATTTTTGAACTATTTCATTATTGCTCCATTATCATAACAACATAAATTATCGACTTAAATCGAGAAATTAGTAGGTAGGTACATACCTACATACTTAATATATTATTCTGCTTTACACGAAACACATAAACAACATGAACATAGAAAAATATACCTAAACATTTTTATCCAAATTCGGATACTTATTCATCATCATCATTTCAGCCGAAAGACGTCCACTGCTGGACATAGTTCTCCCCCAAAGGATTGCCATAATCGCCACGCTTGGCAGGCTGGTTAGCGATCGCAGTATGGTGTTTAAATGCGTAGAGAACGCTGCTGCCCATTATCTAGTAGGTCCCTTAGTCGCCTTTTACGACAACCCACGGGAAGAAATAGGATTGTGCTATTCTTTACGTCCGGCACCACACGGTACGATTCGAATTCGGATATTATGCAAAAGTAAATAATTATGTTATTTGAGATAAAAAAAACAATTCAAAATTTTCGCCCTCAGATTATTTACGATATACCTACCTACGTAAAACTGAACCGGACAGAATGTTGAAATGACTGACAACAGCTCAAAAAGCAGCTCAAAAAAGAAAGAGAAGCGCGATGTTACAACGCTTGTAATTTATTGCAAAATATGAAGCAATTATCTATTTACCCAAAACTGAGTTGAGTAATAGAAAATAAAAAAACTAATCAAGTTCTGCATTAAAATAAGACGTTCTTGTTATTAATTAAATACCAACGTGAGTACGTTGATATTTAATACAGTTAATTTGGATTGGACCTCAAGATAAAAGGCACTTGTCAGTAGCTACAACACTAAAGAATATTGCGATCCGCAATGAGTGACTGACTCAACTAATTGGCCTGAAATGGTCCCACTGCAGAGTAAAACTAAAAAGAAGGCCTGTGTCCCAGCATTTGGAACATTATAGGCTGATTAGGTATGTAGGGTAAAAAGCCTCAACGACATTCCTCCTTTCAAATAATTTTAAAACGGAGGTAGTAGGTAAGAAATATAATATATGCTACAAGTATCAACGAAATCTATCCATCTATATAAATAAAAAGACAAGTCCTGACTGACTGACTCATCAACGCACAGCCCAAACCCTTGAACCTAGAAAGCTGAAATTTTGTACAAAGGTTCTCTTTATAACGGAGACTAGGAATAAGAAAGGATTTTTGGGAATTCCACCCCTAAAGGGGTAAAATAGGGGATGGAAGTTTAAATAAACGTCCGTCAGTTTTGAAGTTAGGATCTTAAAATTTTGTGTTTAGGCTGACGATTGAAAATTAATTTATACGTGTTTCAGTGTTTTTGATAATTCCACCCCCGAAGGGTTAAAAAGAGGGATGAAGTTGTGTATGGAAAGTCCTTCATTTTAGAATGTAAAAATCACTAAATTTATTATTTAGGCTTATGGTCGGAAGCTAACGCAACGGTGTTGTTAGAATTTCAACCCTTAAGGGGTGAAAAGGGGGATAAAGTTTCCCATGGGAGGAGAAGGGGAGGCGGGAGGGGGGACGTTCGGCTTATGGTTGGCTTATACAACGTAAATCGTTGTTTTTTTTTAATTTCAACCCACAAGGGGGTGAAAAGGGGGATAAAGTTTTGTTTTGAACTTGTCCATTCGCAAAATTTTGTATTCAAGTAAAAATAATAAAGTTGATAAACTTGAAACTTGGCACGAATACTTACCTAAGTAAATCATAAACTTTTCCATTTTTAGTTTTTTCAAAGTTTCCCCCAAGGGGGGATTGGGGGATGTCAAAGTTTCTATAGAAGAATTTTAACGCACAGTCTGATAAACTCGAAACTCGGTATTTATACTTAAAACCAAAAATATCGAAAAACATATATCAGAGTTTTTCAAAAATCTACCCCTGACGGGGGAAAAAGGTTAGTAAAAAAGGAAACCATGACTGACTTTGGTTTAATTGACTGTAACACACAGCTCAATTAAACCATAAGCGTTCAGAGGCACACACTAGTTTTAAATGTTTTTTTTTAATCGACTTCCAAAAGGGTTAGGAAGGATTCGGATGTTTTTTTTAATGCTATAACTCTGTCATAAATAAACGGATTTGCAAAATTATTTTTTTGTTCGAAATGGTATGCTCTCGAGGTGGTCCCATGGTCAGCAAGTCAGATTTTGATGAGAAAAACCCATGAAAATCGAGGGAATTCCTCAAATTTTATAGGCACACATTGATTTGGGTATTTTTTATAGTAACAAATGCATTTGCACTTGGAAAGCACCATTTGGTGAAGTGGATCTGATAATGAAGACCACAGATGGGCACCAGGGCACAAGTATTTGACGGGTTGCAATTCGATTAGGCACTTTTATATGGTGGCTAAGCAATTTATGCTCGGCACATTACATTTGGTTAAGTCCACCATCAGAGAAATGCCTCAACAATTAACAAAAGCAATATTTTGTAAAAGGTGATAACCATTTGACATTTGGCTATTGTAACTTAGATAAATTACAAACTGACCCACTAAGAGCAATATTTTGTAAAAAGTTTTTTTTAAAAAAAACTAATCAAGTTCTGCATTAAAATAAGACGTTCTTGTTATTAATTAAATACCAACGTGAGTACGTTGATATTTAATACAGTTAATTTGGATTGGACCTCAAGATAAAAGGCACTTGTCAGTAGCTACAACACTAAAGAATATTGCGATCCGCAATGAGTGACTGACTCAACTAATAGGCCTGAAATGGTCCCACTGCAGAGTAAAACTAAAAAGAAGGCCTGTGTCCCAGCATTTGGAACATTATAGGCTGATTAGGTATGTAGGGTAAAAAGCCTCAACGACATTCCTCCTTTCAAATAATTTTAAAACGGAGGTAGTAGGTAAGAAATATAATATATGCTACAAGTATCAACGAAATCTATCTATCTATATAAATAAAAAGACAAGTCCTGACTGACTGACTCATCAACGCACAGCCCAAACCCTTGAACCTAGAAAGCTGAAATTTTGTACAAAGGTTCTCTTTATAACGGAGACTAGGAATAAGAAAGGATTTTTGGGAATTCCACCCCTAAAGGGGTAAAATAGGGGATGGAAGTTTAAATAAACGTCCGTCAGTTTTGAAGTTAGGATCTTAAAATTTTGTGTTTAGGCTGACGATTGAAAATTAACTTATACGTGTTTCAGTGTTTTTGATAATTCCACCCCCGAAGGGTTAAAAAGAGGGATGAAGTTGTGTATGGAAAGTCCTTCATTTTAGAATGTAAAAATCACTAAATTTATTATTTAGGCTTATGGTCGGAAGCTAACGCAACGGTGTTGTTAGAATTTCAACCCTTAAGGGGTGAAAAGGGGGATAAAGTTTCCCATGGGAGGAGAAGGGGAGGCGGGAGGGGGGACGTTCGGCTTATGGTTGGCTTATACAACGTAAATCGTTGTTTTTTTTTAATTTCAACCCACAAGGGGGTGAAAAGGGGGATAAAGTTTTGTTTTGAACTTGTCCATTCGCAAAATTTTGTATTCAAGTAAAAATAATAAAGTTGATAAACTTGAAACTTGGCACGAATACTTACCTAAGTAAATCATAAACTTTTCCATTTTTAGTTTTTTCAAAGTTTCCCCCAAGGGGGGATTGGGGGATGTCAAAGTTTCTATAGAAGAATTTTAACGCACAGTCTGATAAACTCGAAACTCGGTATTTATACTTAAAACCAAAAATATCGAAAAACATATATCAGAGTTTTTCAAAAATCTACCCCTGACGGGGGAAAAAGGTTAGTAAAAAAGGAAACCATGACTGACTATGGTTTAATTGACTGTAACACACAGCTCAATTAAACCATAAGCGTTCAGAGGCACACACTAGTTTTAAATGTTCTTTTTTAACCGACTTCCAAAAGGGTTAGGAAGGATTCGGATGTTTTTTTTAATGCTATAACTCTGTCATAAATAAACGGATTTGCAAAATTATTTTTTTGTTCGAAATGGTATGCTCTCGAGGTGGTCCCATGGTCAGCAAGTCAGATTTTGATGAGAAAAACCCATGAAAATCGAGGGAATTCCTCAAATTTTATAGGCACACATTGATTTGGGTATTTTTTATAGTAACAAATGCATTTGCACTTGGAAAGCACCATTTGGTGAAGTGGATCTGATAATGAAGACCACAGATGGGCACCAGGGCACAAGTATTTGACGGGTTGCAATTCGATTAGGCACTTTTATATGGTGGCTAAGCAATTTATGCTCGGCACATTACATTTGGTTAAGTCCACCATCAGAGAAATGCCTCAACAATTAACAAAAGCAATATTTTGTAAAAGGTGATAACCATTTGACATTTGGCTATTGTAACTTAGATAAATTACAAACTGACCCACTAAGAGCAATATTTTGTAAAAAGTTTTTTTTTAAGCAATAAGTCATTGGTGTCCGTTTCTTCATATAAAAGTAAGCTTCTGCCTGCGACTTCTTTCCCCTAGCTGGAGGCTTTAAGCTCAAAATTAAGGCAACCACAGGATAATCCGGATAAGTAGTCACGACCTCTCAAGTTTAACTTCGAGACGCCATAGAAAAAAAAATGCGAAATTTCTGCTGAAGCACGTGGTCCTGTAGTACCGCGAGGCCCTCTCGATCCTACACAACCCATTTATTGAAACATTAGTGATTAGACAATAGCAGCTTACCCAGACATAATTATATAGAGTAATAGTTGAATAGACTAAACTAGAAAAAATAAAATGCAGTCCGTCCGTTGAGAGATTGCGTTCTTGAAACCTGTCAGTTGCATACTAAAGAATATGTGTTTTGCGAATTTGATCCTTGTAAAGTTCGTCCTTTAATTCCAGAGACTAATTTGACATTTCCAAATAATGTTGTTTGTTTTTTCAATTTGGAGTTTGACATTTATTTGCACCTGTCAAATTAGTATCATCATTCTCCTGGCCTTATCCCAATTTATTTGGTGTAGGCGCAACATGTCCCTTTCTTCCATACTTCTCTATTAGTCGTCATCTCGGTAGTCACCTCCTTTCTAGTATATCATCTTTCACACAGTCCATCCATCGTTTCTTTGGTCTTCCCCTACTCTTATATCCATCGACATTCATACTCAAAACTTTTCCCAAGACATTTTCTCATTCCTCTGCTTCACATGCCCATACCATGACAACCAATTTTCGCACTATTTTTCAGTCACCGGTGTCACTTTCTCATTTCTTATTCTATCCATTCGTGTCACACCACACATCCCAATGTCAGATTAGTACCTGGGATTAAAAAACGAACTTTAGTTACTAGAAATTCTTCAACTGACAGGTGTTAGGAACATATTCTCTCCAAACAGGAAACAGACGAATGTTAAGAGCCAACAAACCAGTTTAGTTACTTGTTAAACTTCGGTGTGTTAGTTGCTTTTTAGGAGGAATTCTGACGTCCGTCATTTAAACCTGTTTGGGAATTTTCCAACAGCCTCGGGTCTACAGCCTAGTATTACACAATAATGTATCTTCCTTGGCATAAAGAGCAGTGGGACAGTGGTAACGGCTAAGGAGACTCTAAATCGGCATGTGTGTATTATACACGTTAACGAAGGTAAAGGAGTATGTAAGGAGCGTATCAGGCGGCGTTCTGAAGTTTCTGCCACCCGCATGGGAAGAAGGCGTGAGTTTATGTATATACATAAACTATAATTTTATCTGATAAATATTAGATACATATAAATGTATCTATTATTTACCAAATAAAATTATAGCATCGGAACAACGTTCCCTAAGCTAAATCGTTTGATTTAATGACATTACAAATTAAGTATTTTCTTATCAGATGAATCTATTCTACCAATTATTCACCCATAGGTTATTCATCATTTCAGCCAAAAAACGTCCACTGCTGGACATAGACCTCCCTCTAAGGGGGGTGTTTGCTATAATCGCCACGCTTGGCAGGTGGGTTGGTGATCGCAGTATGGTGTTAAAATGCATAGAGGACGCTGCTGCCCATTCTCTAGTAAGTCCCTTAGTCGCCTTTTACGACACCCACGGCAAGAAATGGGGTGGTGCTATTCTTTACGTCCGGCACTACACGGAGAATATGTCCGGCACCTCACATAGGTGCTTAAGTTAAATGATAGATTAACGTCATGGTAAAAACAAATGCATATTGTATGTATTCTATTAATAAATAGTTTAGTTAGAAATACATAGATATCGCATATAGTAACATAAGTACTTGGGAACTTGATTTTAATAGGTATTTTAAATTAATTGAATCAAAATCAAAAAATCAAAAGTCATTTATTCAAACTAGGCTGAGAATCAGCACTTTTCGAACGTCAAAAATTACATAAGACAGTCCCCCAAAAACGCCCACCCTTCACCACTTCCTAGTGCTTTAGCTGGGAAGAAGAAGTGGCGCAACAAACTCCCCAGCAGCACAGCTGTCTGTTCAGATATAAAACTTGAATCTATACAATAAAATTTAAAAGAATTTGCATTACGCAACACAACATTAAATTAAATTATTTGCCTTATGTTAGCTAGCACACACCAATATACCAAAAAAAAACATAAAAATCGTCGAAAACTATACTCAAGCAGAAATAACGTAAACAGAACGTGCGTAAATAAAAGCCTCCAGGCATAATGGGCGTGCCCGCTTACATAAAGCTATAGCTGTAACTCGAAGTCACAAATGATAAACTAGCACCATCGAAGTAAAATAAAAAACAGTTAATCATTAATAACAATAATAAAACCATGGTCACCAAGACGACCAGTCACTACAAGCAGCACCGGTTCACGAGCATAACGCAAAGATCAGCCATCACCCCCATCGCCATATTTGAGGAGGCAACCCGACCCCCGACGCTACCACAAGCAGTGACATCTAAGGGAGCATGACGAACTTGCTGCCGGTTGCCCAGGCAAGAATAATATAATCAATTGTCCAGGTCGCTAGCTAATCACTTATTGCAATACAACTCATAAAAAATATTTTCATGAGTATATTATGTCACTAATAAATAAAAATAAATTGACTTAGACAGTCAAATAAAATAAACAATTATTTGAACTCATATAAACTGTCAGTAGGTACGCTAATTCTGGAGAAAGAACATTAACATTGTCTTGAGTTAATCACAGCGACCAACTATTCTTATCGTTTAAGTAGTCATTGATAGAATAGTATGCCTTTTAACAAAGATTGGATTTAACTTTAACTTTAAACGCATTAAAAGCCAAATCTAGCAAAGAAGAGGGTAGCTTGTTATAAAAAGTTATACCAAGTCCAACAAATGAGTTATGAACCTTATGAAGCCGGTGAAATGGAGCACGTAATTTATCGTTATTTCTGGTGTTAATATTGTGAATATCACTGTTTTTAGTGAATAAGTGTATATTTTGCTTAACATATAAGATGTTGGCGAAGATGAATTGTGATGCCATCGTGAGAATACCAATATCTTTAAAAAAATCTCTTAGAGAAACTCTGGCACCCAACTGGTAAATTGCTCGAACAGCTCATTTTTGAAGTACAAATATATTTTGAATGTCAGCTGCTTTACCCCACAGCAGAATACAGTAGGACATAACGCTATGAAAATAACTAAAATAGACTAATCGGGCTGTATCAACGTCAGTGTAATGTCTTATTTTCCTGACGGCGTATACGGCCAAACTGAGCCTTCCCGCTAGGCTTGATATATGAGGTCCCCACTGAAGTTTGGCATCTACTATTATACCCAGAAACACTGCCGAGTCTACAGTTTCAAGCACCTCTTTATCTAAAACGATGTTGAGACCTAAATTTCTAACATTCGGTAAGGCCAACTTTATACATTTCGTTTTCTTGGCATTGAGAACTAAGTTATTTGTCGTAAATCAATCCGTAACCATTGAGAGTGCAATGTTTACGTCGTCAAAATCTTGTCTATTCCTGTCTACTTTAAAAATAAGAGAGGTATCATCTGCAAATAGTACAACGTCACAGATACCCTTTACATAGAATGGCAAGTCATTAATATACACTAAGAATAAGAATGGGCCCAGTATTGAGCCTTGAGGTACACCTAACTGAACTGGAAGCTCGGAAGATTTCACACCATCAACATCTACACATTGGAACCTATTATATAAATAAGAATTTATTACTTTAAGAGCTTCGTTTTGGACGCAGTAAAGATGTAGTTTACGCAAAAGCGTGTCATGTTGCACGCAATCAAAGGCTTTGCAGAGATCACAGAAAACTCCAATAGCATTTTTCGAGTTCTCCCATGCGTTAAATATGTGTTTCAGCAGTGCAACACCCGCATCTGTAGTCGAACGACCTTTTGTAAAGCCATATTGTTCATTGTGAAGGAGGCTGTTTAAATTAAAATGTCTTAGCAACTGCTTGAGTATTAACTTTTCAAATATTTTGCTAAATGCAGGTAAGATAAAAATAGGCCTGAAATTGCCAACGTCATTTTTATTACCTGATTTAAATAAAGGTATGACTTTACTACTCTTCATAAGGTCAGGAAAAGTTCCTAAATCAACACATTTATTAAAAGTAACAGCTAGATAGGGGCTACGATGTCTATTATACTTAATAGTTTAATGGAGATGCCCCAGTAATCACCAGTGTTTTTAGACTTAAGTGCGATAAAAACATTAACTACATCATGAGGTGTTACATGTTCGAAGCTAAATAAACGACTACATTTAGGCACACTGCTATGCAAAAGATTTCAGCTTTAGACAGGGATGAATTTAAAGAGCTAGTCTTAGTTATAGGTATGTTGGCAAAAACTCATTGAATGCCTCAGCTACGTCAGCTGCATTATTAACTAATTTGTTTTAGACCATAATCTCAAGTTGTTTTTCTTGTTTAACAGACTTACCAGTTTCATTGTTAATAATTTTCCAAGTGGTTTTTACTTTAATATTTGATTTTTTAAATGTATCGCTTAAAAAATTAGATTTAGCAAAAACACAAATCTTTTTAAATAATTTTTGGCACACTCTAGAAAAGGAGTATCAAACCTGTATTTTTTCAAACCATATAACTCGTATAGTCTCGTTTTACTTTTAAAAATACCTGGAGTTGCCCATTGGTTAAAGCCAACGGAGGTACCATCTATGTGAGGATTTGGTCTTGAAAGTAGATTGGTACTCTTTTTGTACAACATCAAAAATGGCTCCATAGATGTCATTAGGATTCTCGTGTTCTACTTTATATGGTGTAATTTTATGAGCTATATTGTTTTTAAACTTGTTGCAACGACTTCTACACGTACTTGTTGTATAAGGCCTGCATTTTATTTTATGCGTAATGGCATAGGGAAGCTAGCTAATAAACCACAGTGGTCAGACGTTAAGTCACTTAACACTAATTTATTTTTGGCATCACAATCACTAAATATATTATCTAGACAAGTCGACGAAGATGCCGTGACCCTAGTAGGTTCAAAAAACAAGTTAATTAAATTTTAATACCTAAACAGGTTGAGTAGTCTAGACTAATACTTAATGGAGTAACATCTAAAATATTAATATTAAAATCTCCACATAAAATTATAATTTTATTACTAGATTTTAACCTATTCAGTGCATCCTCCATTACAGATTCAAAACAAATAAAATCGTCACGGTCCTCGGGGTCGATAAACGCAAATAATAACGTATCGCTCGAGTTCAACACAAGACAACTCAATAGTACGCTCAATAAATAGCACTTTTTCTTACAAAAGCACTTTGTACAGTAAAATTATTATCATTCATAAATACCACTTCATGTTCTTTCAACCAGTGTTCAGTCACACAAGACCTGAATGAAGTGTTAACTCGCATTATGTTACATAAGACGAAATCTGAGCCGAGTTTATTAATCTACTAGCTGCGCCCCGCGGTTTCACCCGCGTAAGTCTCGATCCCGAAGGAATATCGGGATAAAAAGTAGCCTATATGGTAATCCAGGGTGTCTATCTCCATACAAAATTGTATCAAAGTCCCGCCGTTTGAGCTTGAAGAAGTAACAAACACACACACACTCACAAACTTTCGCTTTTATAATATTAAAGTGATTATATTATATTCGTGTGATGATGTATCTGAGACCAATCTAAGATATAGACTTAAACTTAAAATAACCTTCAAAGGGTAAAACGGGAACCCTATTACTAAGGCTCCTTTGAAATTTTCACAGATGATGTATTTCTGTTGCCGCTATAACAACAAATACTAAAAACCAGAATAACATAAATATTAAAGGGGGCTCCCATACAACAAACGTGATTTTTTTGCCGTTTTTATAGATAATGGTACGGAACCCATCGTGCGCGAGTCAGACTCGCACTTGGCCGGTTTTTTAAAGTCGGTAAAAACTAATGCATATTGTATGTATTCTATTATTAAATAGTTTATTTAGAAATACACAGATATCGCATCTATTAGTAACATTAGTACCAGGGAACTTGATGTTTTTACACATTTTAAATCAATTTACTGAAGTGTTACAAAACTCGCATTATGTTACATAAGATGAAATCTGAGCCGAGTTTATTCATCTGTAAATGCGTCCATGTCGTGTACCAAAGTGACCTTTTCAAATCATAATTACTTTGGCTAAAGCCTGTGGCTAAGTAATATCAGCCTCACGGGTCGACTGATCAGGTTAAGCTACGCTTGTCGCAGTTGGATGGGTAACCATCTTTTCGTACCACTTGCCCAAAAAAGTGACATTCTATGCCACAAAAAGCGAACATAACAGTAGTCATTTTTAATCTGTTAAAAACAGGGAAAGAAAATTGTACTGAATTTCATTCATCCTCTAGGGGAGAATGTGATATAAATTTGGAATACTTACCGAAATTTATATTGAACTACATCTGTGTTTACACCATTGAGTTTGTATATAAAGCATTATACATCTTTTTGAAAAAGCAATACGCATTTATTATGCAGTTATGAATAAAATTACGAAAACCGATGAGGCCGTATGAGCTTGATGCCTTTGCTTTTCCGACAAAAAAAAAAATTAGTCTAGGAATTTGCCGCGTTTTTGTTTTCTTCAAATACATAAACGTTAAGTTTATTTTAATTTATTTTTATAAATAAGTTAATGTTCTAAAAATACGTTACGATGTTAAATCAAAGCGACAGTGACAGTGAATTGTCGGATTCCATCAGTGCAAATGCTGCCGCAATTATAAATAATTTGCTTCCAACAAAATCCAAGGAAAATTATTTAAAAACGTATGAAGAATTTTCAACGTGGAGAAGTGCGAAAGGCCTATCAATTTCAGAATCAGTACTTCTTGTCTATTTTGATTATTTATCCAAGACAAAGAATCCGAATACACTTTGGTGCATATACTCAAAACTGAAAGCTACAATAAGCATCAAACACAGCATTGAAATAAATAGATTCACGAAATTACTGGCTTTTTTAAAAAGAAAATCAGAAGGGCATGGCGCAAAGAAGTCAAAAAATTTTACGACTCAAAATGTGGAAAAATTTCTTAATGAAGCTTCTGACGAAATTTTTCTGGCCACAAAAGTAAGTATACATGATTTAACTATGAATATTTCGTAATTATGGTATGTATATGGTATTTATTCTAATAATGGTAATTATTCTATATATTTACCTGTTTTTTATCTTTGT
Organism: Tiliacea citrago; assembly: GCA_963921375.1. NCBI lineage: Eukaryota > Metazoa > Arthropoda > Insecta > Lepidoptera > Noctuidae > Tiliacea > Tiliacea citrago. Next base: position 15,100,818 of record OY992803.1, read on the forward strand.
TATAGGTGGCCTTAATTTTTGGACTCAATGGTGCTTGCCGCGGATGTGAACTTGTAAACTTAAAGGTGGAGGACGTTGAAAATCATTCCAATGAGTTACTGCTGATTAATGTAAAGGAAACTAAGGAACTAAGGAATGCATTGTATGTAATTTGTTATAGGTAGGTACTGAATGTTAGTACTTGCCTATTTAGAATAATTAAGTTAGGATAAGCGCATTTACCGCATTGGGTTACTCTGTAATGGTAGATGTAAGAAGAAAAATAAATAAAGACAAAGAAAAATCGGTCATTCATTGTACAAGGACAATATACTAAAATCATTCATAAATACCAAGCATTACGTCCCACCAACATGGAAAACAATAGATTTTTTATAAACTATCGGAATGGGAAATGTACTCGACAAGCCATCGGCAAAAATAAAATTAGCAATATGCCAAAGGAAATTGCTAAATATTAAAAACTTAAAGATGTTGAACTCTACACCAGTCACTGCTTTAGAAGAACTTCAGCGACTTTCTTGGCGGATTCAGGGGCGGATATTACGTCAATAAAAAGACACGGTGGTTGGAGCTCTGATAGAGTAGCTGAGGGTTATATCGAAAGCTCAATGGCGAATAAAACCATACGAGTATTAAGCAATCAAATTAACAAAAATATAAAACTTAATCCATCAGAGCCACAACCATCAACTTCCGGCATCTTATCTTCGTCCGTATCTCACGATGCACCACCACCACTATCTCATGAAACGCAAGTTCCTCAGACGCAAGAACAGAGAAATACTCAAATCAACTCATCAACAATAAATGTACCAAACAAAAATGTAACTCTCTCTGTCAATAATTGGACCAATGTTTCGAATGTTAACTTTTACTTTTAATTGTCATTATTTTTAATAAATGCTTATCTCATATTATTATTGTGTTAATTTTTTCGCAAATGGTACGAAAAGTAGAGTATTTTCCTCAGTGATAAAGCTGTCTTAGTCTTGGGTGAACTTAAATCCCTCGCTACACTCAGGACTCGCCTTAAATCCCTCGCTTCGCTCGTGATTTAAGTTTTTAACACCCTTGCTACGCTCGGGAGTAAACCTCGAGTCCTTAGTTACGCTCGCGATTTAAATAGTCATCCGCGTCAGAAGACACTGCTTTATCCCCTTGGTTAATAATCTACTATTACATACCAAGACCCCTCCGTGCCTCGGAAAGCACGTTCAGTCGTTGGTCCCTGCTGTTTTTAGATCTTTGACAGTTGTTACGGGTCGTCACAAGTCCAAAAGTCTGACAACCAGTCTTACCAAGAGGTATCGTGTTACCCAGTAACTGGGTTGTGGAGCTTAGATAGGCAGTCGCCCCATGTAAAATACCAACTGGTATTACACATGTAAATTTTATAAGGCATGGATATTAACATGTTGTAAATTATTTTATGAACTGTTATGATTAACAGTTCATAAAACATTTTTTTTTTCATTCGGTAGTGTAGTATTAACTTATCATCTGCCTAGCCTTTTCCCGACTATGTTAGGGTCGGCTTCCAGTCTAACCGGTTGCAGCTGAATACCAGTATTTTACATGGAGCGATTGCCTATCTGACCTCCACAACCCAGTTACTGGGTAACACGATATCCCTTGGTAAGACTGGTTGTCAAACTTTTGTGGGGTTCTGACGACCTGTAACAACTGTCAAAGATCTACAAATGACAGCCGAGACCAAGGGCTTAACGTGCTTTCCAAGGCACGGCGGAATCTTGGTATGAACGAATGGTCACCCATCCACGGACCAACCGCGGCAAGCGTAGCTTAACCCGATTGTTCGACCCGTGCCGCAGTTATTATTTAGCCACAAGCTCATAGAATTAACTACACAACCGAATTGGGACACTGTAATGGTAGCGTATGTATGTAAATAAATATAAATAAAATAAAAATAAATTAAGGCATAGTGGGTAAAGTTTATCTTGGACATTAATGACATCGGTGATGGACAACATCATTAGGAAACCTGGGGTCTACTCCGAAGCGAAAATCCGAAGTATCGGCCGAATGTTCGGCCGTTTCTTGACTTCCAAAGTTTACTTATTTGACTTTGAGTGCTTACCCGACTTCAAGTCACATTTTTGACTTTGACTTATTTCTTTGTCTGTCGTTTTTTTTTCTTTCGCCGACACTTCGGATTTATCTTCGGCATAGACCGCCTGGACTTCCTAACTTCCTAATCCTAACTATTATTATAAATGCGAAAGTGTGTTTGTTTGTTAACTTTTCACGCCTAAATCACTGAACCAATCATCCTGAAATTTTGCATATACGTTGTCAGGTGTACAGAAACGGACATAGGGTAATTTCATCCCGAAAAAAGTACTGTTCCCGAGGAAAACAACAATAACGTTCTTATGATAATAGATGTCACCACGTGTCTTTCGAAGCATGATTGAATTATGTTATGGGATGTATTTAATAGCACTTTAAATTTCTAAAAGCAGAGTACAACCCGAAATAATTGTCAAATTCTAAATTAACGCGAGCGAAGCCGCGGGCAAAAGCTAGTAGTTAATATAAGTCTGAAATTACCAACCTTTCTTGAGCAAGCATGGTGATCAATGCTCGTGCCTTCTGTTTATAAGAAGAGGCTCATGCCCAACATTGGTACAATAATAGGCTGGTGTTATAAATGCGTCAATACGGAAAAAATCAACCAAATCAATAATACGGCTCCAAATAACCAAGACTTACTTAAAACTTCCTATACCTACAGCCCAAATAGTACAGACGCGCCTACATTATTCACTCTACAGAAAAAAATGATTAGAATTTTATTAAAATATCGAAAATACAGACTCCTGTAAGCCCCACTTTACAGATCTAAAAATATTAACCCTGCCCTGCCTCTACTTATTTGAAATTTGTAAATTTGTACGTAAATATCCGCACGCACGCAAACAAAAATTGCACTTAGACATGAAAGCAGATTAAACATACCCACTTCACGATTAAAAATGCACTCTTCTAGTACATTCGTTATGTCCATTAAAATATACAATAAGTTACCGGAATATATCAAAAGTATAAATAAAAATAATATCTTTATAAATAAATTAAAACAATTTCTGATAATCAAAAGCTACTACACTATTAACGAATACTTTAGCGATAAATTTCAACAACAATAAAAACTTTTTTACATAATAAGTACCTTTTTTTACCTTTTTTACATAATATTTCATTTTAAATTTCACTTTAAATAAGAATATAAATTTATTTTAACACACTTTTTTGTTAATTTAAAAATTAATACTTATGCTAAACAGTGCACAATTAATATTGATAATAACATTCTACAAGACTAAATAAAATTCTAAATATTTATTTAATGTAATTTATAATATTAATAATGTAAATCGTGCAATATATAATTTAAAAATATATTCAAATAACTTAAAACCGAATATATATCATAAATACTTGTATAAAATATAAATACCAGAAAAGCAAATGATACTATTTTCATGATACTATTTTAATTTAATGTTATTTTTTTTTTAACAAAAAGCGCCTTCAGCCTCTCTCCTATTAAAAATTAACTTTGCTGTGCCCGACAGGGTCCATAATTGATTCTATGTTTAACATACCAACTGTTTACACATTATGGAATGCAATAAAGTATTGAGTATTGAGAGTCGTCTGCACCCTCATTTAGCCTTGTTGTTTGACTCCCCCCCCCCGCGACGTCTGAAAGGGGCGCCTCGGCCCACCTCGGGTCCAGTGCGATAGGGGGCGGCGGACGTCCCCGAGTCCGCCGTCCCTGGACCCATTTAGGGGGGCCGGAAGAGGGCATTGTCTGCCCTCTGCCGACGCCCATCCAAATCCTATCCTAACTTAACTTAATATTATAAATGCCAAAGTGAGTTTGTTTGTTTGTTACGCTATCACGCTAAAACGGCACATGGGTAGACCATGATCTGGGTTAAATACCATTGCTTTGAATATGTATATCGTCCCCGTAGAGCGAAAAGTCATTAAGTCGAAAAATCATGTTTTGAGATAATGAGAGTTAAAGTTTTTAAAAATAAAAATCGATATAACTTTCGCTTGACATTACATATCTTTATGTTTTTAGCTTTAATTTGAAGGAAACAAAATTAGAATTATATTTTATGAGCTAAAACACGTGAAAAACCTCTTATAATTGAGAAAAGTTAAAAACATCAATCTAATTAATTATTCTCTATATAATCTCTGACTTAGTTGTGAATTAGTTAATTGTCGAACGTAGTTAGTGGTTTTTCTCTCAATTCTAAATTATTTTGAAGAAAATTATCTAGACTTAAGTAAAGTGGAACTAACTGTTAGAGTACGAAATTTGTATTGTAAATTCTACTTAACTGAATATTCGAAGCTTGTGTGGTAAGTTTTGTTTTAAATATATTATGACATTAATTATGTAATAAATTCAATCAAGTTTAATGGAAGGTTTTTTTTGAAAAATTCAATAATAATCGACAATCCACTACATAAATTAAACAAAAAATAAAAACGTGCAACAACCTCATGCACACAAACTGAAAAATAATAAAACGAATCGACAATTGTTATTAAAAAAAAAACGGAATTTAGTCCACTACTTCTTCTTCTCCCTCCTCTGTGAGGTCTGGCTCCAAAATTCGGTCTACTACGTCTTTACTTGTTGGTAAAGACCACAAGTGGAGCTCTTGTGGGATTATCCCCTTTGCACATAAATTATTGAGGTCCTTCTTTTTTGCCTCTGAAATAGGCAGTGGCGAGGAGTAAGCTAGTGGTATTTTATAATTTTTCAGTCCTTGCATCAATCCCTGTCCCTTGTCCATCCGTTTGTTCTTCTTGTTTCCTCCTCTTTCTAGTAATAAATGTAGTTTTTGTCGGACATTCTAAAATATTTAATTCTAGATAGGGACCATCGTGTTGATATCTAAAGTTAACGAGACCCGGAAATTTTCTCTCAAAACGAAGACACTTCATTTTTAGCCATTTAATTTTATTGCCTTCTTTTTCTCTGCTTGTATTTTTTGTTATTTTTTCATTAAGAGCTCTTACATCAACCATTTCCGTGTATTTTAATTCTTTAACAATATAAGGCGGTGCTGAATCTCTGTTTCTTTTAGAGCGAGCACGTTCCATGATCGACTTCCAGTCAATCATGGAATAAACAGGTGTATGTCTTTGCTGTATTTCTATCGCACTATGCATGGAGTCCACTTCCATATGAGTGTGGCCACTCTCTAAATATAGTTTTGAACGTTTAATTTTCTGGTGTAATATAAAATACCAACACCACTGACTGGTATATGCAAAGTAGACTGCATGTCTGCCGTTATGACTAGGTAATTGTCATCAATAATAGACCGCTACTCGTCCGATTCTTTAGGTTCCTGTGCTTCATTTTTAGGGTTCCGTAGTAAACAAGGAATCCTTATAGTTTCGCCATGTCCGTCTTTCTGTCTGTCTGTCAGTCCGTCCGTCTGTCCCCGGCTTAGCTCGGAGACGCTTAGTCCTAGAAAGCTGTAATTTGGCAAGGGTGTACATATTATAACGGGGATTATATTTTTTTTTCTCATCTAATACATGGTATGGGGTATCGTTGGATAGGCCGTTTAAAAATGTTGTAGGTCTGTGAAAGCCATTTTTCAATTCTGAGATCCGTTTACGTAATATTAAGCTTTAAAGTGCTATTTTTTGTTAGAGTCAAGTCCCCCCCCCCCCCCACCTGCCAGCTAAATGGTTGGTTTTGGATATGTGAAAAAATTCATGGCAGTAGTATATATAACGAAATTAAAAGGAAAACTATCACAGCTAAGTAGGGTTTACTAGTTAATGAGTAATAGTCCACCAACTTAAATTTGCAGTTGAAGAATTGACCGTAAGCTCTTTATACAATTCGTACATTTTGGCGATTGTCAGTTTGCTCTCCAGGGTCTTACTTTTCTTCCTGCAGTAATGAGATTCGAGCCGGGGAAAAGAGTTGATGTGGTCGATGATTTTCTGTTCAGACTCTAAACTGGTTTTGTTTATTGGGACTCGAGAACCACGCCTATCCTTCCCTGTATAGTTCCCCATCTCATCTCTATATTCTGTAGACTTATTGTTATACAGCACCTAATGTTTACGTTAATTTTAACAACAACGAAACGCATGAATCTCGGTCGGCTTCGACTCCGCGAATGAGTCACCACGCGCTGCCCTCGTCACTATAGCCCCGACAAACTCACTAACTCGCGGGGGAAATGTACCTTAATTGTATCAATGTACGTCGAAGTTGTATAAATAATAATTAAAAGACTTTAATTATTATTCGCAATAGATCTAATGTTCTGCTTTTAGAATTAAAAAAAACATTAAAATGGGTTGGTGATTTTTCGCTTTTGTAGTATTGTACAAATCATTTAAAAATAAAGAGTGCGTAGTCACTAAGTCTAGTTAGGTAATTTTCGCTTTTTTGGGTTTAAAGCAAACTACCGATTTTAAAAACTCACTAAATCATTTTAGTGATTTTTAGACTACCTAAAGGCGTAAGTATGCATAGATAACTCAAGAGAAAAAGTAATTAAGTCGTTTTAATTTCGAGTGATGTATATTTTCGACAAATGTATAATAATTTACTAAGTTAGTTATTTTTCCCATTATGCTGTGGGGTCCAAAGGGTAGACTTACTTACTTTTCACATTTCATAAAACAAAAACGTTACCAGCTACAAAAATGTCAGTTAGACAAATATTTAGAGAAGAAAATGTTGATTTTAGTGACATTGATAACTCATTTTGGCCATTTTTCGACTTAGTGACTTTTCGCTCTACGGGGACGATATGTTCTATCGATGACTCTTATTCTAAAAAGGTTAGGTAAGTGATAACAATCAACTAGAGAACTGCTTAATATTAATATCTATAATAATATTCATAATAATTCCGTAATAATAAATAGTTATATTTATTATTACGATACACGTTCATAATCTAACTAATGAAGTCAAAAAAATCCTCTTTTATTGAGGAAACTTTAGTTATAAAAGTTTTATTAGCGGTAGGTACGATAAATTGCGTCATTTTGATAAAAGTTGTACCCACAGTCCACAGCCATCGATCAATGTTAAAAGCTGTCGTGGGAAGTTAGATTAGAAAGGCTTTCATAGGTGTATAAAAAATGTAAGAAGGTTCGTTTAACCTGTAGGAAGACCTATCAAATTGTACTTAGAGATAATTGACAAGCTCATTAGCTTAATTTAAATTTGTCTTAAAACCTTGGGTTATACATTCAAAGTTGTAAATAATATTGTTTTGTGATTATCAAAAATACTAAACCAATAAGTAGAATTTAATTTTGTTTTTTATTAAACCTGTTCGTAGGATCGTATCCGCGAACCCTATAGGAAATAATAATGGAATTCATTCATTTCTATTAAAGAAACGATTTTTTAAATAAAATGTATAGAATAGAGGATAATAAATGAGTACCTACGTAAGAGAAAGTCTGAAAGTGGCATCGGTGACTGAAAAGGAAAATGTCGTAAGTAAAGCGCCTGTCTAGGTTCGAACCTACGAACTACAACTCGTAAGTCACAACCTTTACCACTGGGTCACTGGGGTTAACAGTAGGGCCCCTTAGGCGCTCTAGACCGCCCCCATCCGTACTCTGGAAAGCTGTTATCAGATCTCATCCGAATCGTCACCTGACGGAGATCCGAGGCTTCGAAATGTCCTCGTTTGTACACGCAAAAAAATAAGTGTTTCAAAAATTGTGATGACACATCTTGACTCCTTACGAGCCTAACAAGATCTTGACTTCTGAAGCTAGGAGAACTTTGTTAAATTATCATAGTTCCGTCTACTAAGTACCTACTTAATGAATTAGTTTAATTACGGGTAGTTATTTAATTTAGCTCAAATGTTAGCCAGTTTAAGAAAGATATAATGCTAACAAGTTGCTTGTTACGATGAACTTAAATTATAATTTGATATACAAAAGTGAAGAAGTAAAATCAAACAAATTATGTATGATGTAACAAAGACGGTGATTATTCTGTACTGTATGCCACATTGTCGATATAAATAAAATGAATTTGTTCTGGCAAATAAGCTCTCTTGTTTATAGTACCTAAATAGATAAATAATGATTCCAAACATTTTAATGCCAACTAAGAGAAAATGTATCTTAGTTAGTCTGCATTTTTTTCACTGAATGTAAATGTTGCTCTGGGTACTTAGTTTTTATTTAAATTCAAAAATAATTTACGTTAGGTTTACGTCGCGCGTTCGACTCTGTATCCAAAACAAGTGAAGTCAGTCTCAGATGCGTGCCTGTAAATCATTGAACTTCGTACAAGATCTACTATGAAGAATGCGGCTCGTTCCTTTAATGAGCACACGCACCTTGACATACAGATTTTGAAATAAGAGGCAGCAGAGTTTTAATACTTATTTAAGTATAGTAGCAGGCAGCTTCCCTGCTGGCCGTATACGGGGTAGCAACAACGGTATTCTGAACGCAATGGCTGTACGTTTTGACTGTCCCTTTCAGAAGCAGTGGCTCATGTCTTGTGTAGATATGGCGAGTCATGGCAAATAAAAATGTACTAGGTTAAGGTTTATAAGGGTCTATGCCATCCGAAATAAAGTTTTTATTTATTTATTATTAGATATGTTACGGCTAATACCCGAAGTGCGGCTACACCTAGTTTTAGCCGGTTAGAATTATAGGTCCAGACAATCCCTGTTGGATAAAACCAATTTACCAACAATAGAGGGGATCTGGCGCTCGGCGGCCGCTGCCGCGCGCTTGCGACCACCAGACCAACGAGGCAGTCCTTTTATTATTTCCTTTATTACATTTGTATACACATTAATTACATTTTTAAATATTTTTATAAAATCATAAAAAAAAAACATTTAAAAATATAAAAAATAGTGACCCATCGGCATCAGGAACAGGGTCCAAGCTGCCGGTGGTTAGGGCTCTAGAGAGAGGAACCTCCTCACTATACGTGCCGTGTCCAGGAGTACTGCTTTCTGAATCAAGCCCTTGATCCAGCCGCGCAATGAGAGCCTCCTGAGGTGTTGGTCAAGGTTCTCCGCTATTAGGCCATTTACTGTTACAATTATCGGTACAATGATTGCAGAGTCCATGTCCCACATGTCGACAATCTCGTGTGCTAGGTCAAGATATTTGATTTTTTTATCTTTCTCAGCTTTCACGAGATTCTCGTCATGAGGGACAGCGATATCAACACCTGAAACAGAGAGAGCATCCGAGTTCGGTACGCCGTAAGGTTAATTCCTCCCTCTGTAGCCCCATAATATGCGCGCATCACACTTTCATTTATGGACTGAGTCCATCGCATGCGCGACACATTTCCACCGGCAGCGGGGACCATGTTCGGGGCCGGTTGGCCTCGAGGTCCCAAGCCCGCTGGTGGCCGTCCTCTTCCTCGCCGTAGTGGTGGTGTTGGTGATTAAGTAACTATAGAAACAAGACTTGTATTTGTAGTGGTTTTTCTGTCTATTCTTAACAAGTCTTTACAAAATCTGTGACACATAGACTTTCAACAGAAACAGACAAAGGTTCAGGTTTTTTTTTTTTTAATAGGTATGGGTACCTGCATCGAGTTTAGATAACGATCGCCATTAAAATTCATAAAAGTCATCGTGTGTTTTTTGGGTGACTCTTCTATTCTATTGGTCTTAACTCAGACCAATAGAAGCTTGAAACTGTCCTATCCTTGACTATTTTTGCTTGTCAAGGTTTCAGTTTCAACTCTGTAAATGACACAGACAGCAACGCAACTATTTAGAACTTTACTTTTAAAAGGTGAATCCCCAGCTGTACCCGCTAAATTCAAATTTTCTTACGTTTTTTTGCAATTTGCAGGGCAGTGTCAGGTTGTATCTTGATCAAAATATGATTCGCGACGTTCGCGACTTTATCAAATACGTATTTACAGAATCATAATCATTGATACATCTCTCTAACTTAGATTTGTTCCATTGAATGACTTTTTCATAAAATCATGACATCCGAGGCCCGGGTCGACGGCGCGTTGTGTTCCACGCGCGCCTCAAAGATATGTCAACACCAACTGACGGGGTCCGAAAGGGCCGCAAAAAAAAAGGAACAAAATAATCTAACTTAGAGAGATTTATTAATGATTTTAATGATTATAATTCTGTAAATACATAACTAGTTATAGGCGCGAAACATATTTTGGTCAAGATACACAACCTGACACTGACCTGTAAACTGGAAAAAAAATAAGAAAATTTGAATTTCGCGGGCTGTAACTGCGGATTCACCTTAGAACACACTCTTATAGAACTCTTAAAGCAAACAGTAACACGGCCTTTTAAGGAACGTAGGTGGATATTGCATAACATTTTCATAGTTCGTTGAAAATGTTACGCAATTTAAACTACCATAGAGCTTTTATAACTTTATACTGGCTATCAGATAATTAAATAATCCACACGAGATTTTTTGAGAAAAGACCAGTTTATTTTTTTTATTTAATTAAAGTTGTGGGATGAAGGAAGTTTTGACTAGCTATGGACTGAGAAAAGCTTAGTCGGTTGATTGGTTACTATGTTTTAAGGATAATCGATAGCCTGTGGTTAGTAGTCTTTTCTTTTTTTTTCTTTTTGGCTTCGCACGGTTTGTGCATTTAGCCAGTGTCATGTAAAATTAAGTAACAAGTACAAATTATGAAATAAACTCCGTTCAATGCGTGCCCCCGCCCAGCTCCCCTTGAATTTAAGTAAAGACGTGGCACTTTACTGAAACCTAGCGCGGACTTATTGAGAGAACTTAAAGTGATGTTGCACTGTTTTGTTTAATTTGCCTACACTAATGCAGGTTCACGAACACTTAATGGTTAATAATCCACCACTATTACACATTAATATTCGGCTAAACACAAATTTTAGCAAATAAAACAAAACTGCTAACATGACGCTTCACTTTCCCGCCAAGAAATCGGTAAGTAAAGTCAGGGATATTAATTGTTAGGTAAATTGACACCCTACGTCAATTTGCCGTGTTATATGTTTCACACGGGGTCCCTATGTTGTTTCGAACGCCGCTGTTGCGACACACGCTGTTGCGAATTATTTTTCCACTGCCTCACAGGTTCGAAAGCTCACGGACTCGAATGAAGTAGTCGCGAAAGACGCTGTTTCGAAAAACATTTTCACTGCCTCATACGCTCGAATGCTTGTGATTTCGATTTATTTAGTCATAAAGTGTACAGAAAAGTATTTAATCATTTGGGTTAGGTTAGGTTAGAACAGTGACCATTAACGCGCGAAGGCGAGCGAGCGAAGCGAGCGTGCCGCGGCAGCGGCCGCCGAGCGCCAGGTCCCCTCTATTGTTGGTAAATTCAGTTACCAAAACAAAAACTCTTCATCAATATCCAATTTAACTAAATTACTATCACAAGCATTCGAGCGTATGAGGCAGTGAAAATGTTTTTCGAAACAGCGTCTTTCGCGACTACTTCATTCGAGTCCATGAGCTTTCGAACCTGTGAGGCAGTGGAAAAATAATTCGCAACAGCGTGTGTCGCAACAGCGGCGTTCGAAACAACATAGGGGACCCGTTTCACACAACTGTCAAAAAAATACAGTTGTGATTTGAATTAGGTGCATACGGACCATTTTAGTCCACCTTCCTAATTTTTCCAAATCATCAAAGTCCCATCAATTGAATAAATCTATAATGGCGTCTCGTGTGACGTCAAAGGTTCAATCACGACACAACGTGGATACTTTACACTTTAGTACAAACACGTGCGCAGGCGACGTTATTGAAGCCGAACATTCCCAATTGATTAAATTCTTTGATTGATTTATTTCCACGATTTGCTGTCAATTGCTATGAGATTTGATTTCATTGGGTGGGCGATAGATATTTATGGCCACTCAATTCTGAATTTTGGTGACCTTGATTTTAACCGTAGTCAGCTGCCTAGCTTTTTTCTAGGTTGATTTCCAGTCTAAGGCGATTAACACACGACACCGCGCACCGCCGCGGTCGTAGAGTGTGAGAGCATCGCTCGACCGCGCGGTCGGGCGGTATACGTATGTTAGGCATCAACGGATTTTTAAGAGGCCAATGCGACATGAGATCCGCTTCACCGCCTACCGCGGCGGTGCGCGGTGCCGTGTGTTAATGACCTAACCAACTGAACCAGTATGTGACATGGAGCGACTGTCTATGTGATAACCCATTTACTGGGAAATATTATACCCTTTGGTAGGACTGGCTGTAAGACTTTCGGACTTCTGACGACTGTCAACGCTTAACGTGCTTTCCGAGGCACGGAGGAGTCTCGGTATGTAATGCATGGTCACCCACGGGCCACGGAGAGACTTCGGTAAGCGTTGTTTAACCTTGAAGATCGACCCATGTTGAAGGTATTACTTAACCACGAGCCCCTCCGTAACCGTAGTAACTACTAAAAACCAACCAAGTGCGAGTCGGACTCGCGCACGAAGAGTTCCGTACCATTATCTATAAAAAACCGGCTAAGTGCGAGTCGGACTCGCGCACGAAGGGTTCCGTACCATTATCTATAAAACGGCAAGCCCCTTTAAATATTTGTTTTATTTTAATTTAATTATTTATTTTTAAAGTGAATAACTAAATATTCTGAGAATATTTCAAGGGTCTACCTGTTGCCGTTATCAATATAGAGCAAAAAGGAGCAAAAATATCACGTTTGTTGTATGGGAGCCCCCTTAAATATTTGTTTTATTTTAATTTAATTATTTATTTTCTGAGAAAAAAAAAAAAAATATTCTGAGAATATCTCAAGGGTCTACCTGTTGCCGTTATCAATATAGAGCACAAAGGAGCAAAAAAATCACGTTTGTTGTATGGGAGCCCCCTTAAATATTTATTTTATTCTGTGTTTTAGTACCTATTTGTTGTTATAGCGGCAACAGAAATACATCATCTGTGAAATTTCAACTGTCTAACTATCACGGTTCATGAGATACAGCCTGGTGACAGACGGACAGACAGACGGCGGAGCCTTAGTAATAGGGTTCCCGTTTTACCGTTTGGGTACGGAACCCTAAAAACGAGCGAGCCATCATAAGCGACAGTTGTCGCATATGATGTGTAACATCTGACATGTCACCTTCGTAATAAGCACTGGTCGAATTTAGACCCCTTCTACTTACAAATAGTCTATCTGCCTAGCCTTTTCCCAACTATGTTGGGGTCAGCCTCCAGTCTATCGATGCAGCTGAATACCAGCATTTTACATGGAGCGACTGCCTATCTGTCCTCTACAACCCAGTTACTGGGTAACACGATATCCCTTGGTAAGACTGGTTGTCAGACTTTTAAGCTTCTGACGACCCGTAACAACTGTCAAAGATCCACGAATGACAGCCGTGACCAACGGCTTAACGTGCTTTCCGAGGCACATTATGTAAAGATGGTCACCCATCCACGAACCAACACCGGCAAGCGTAGCTTAACCTGATTGATCGACCCGTGCGGCTGTTATTACTTAGCCACGCAAATAGTATACTTACTATTTCCATGAGTACACTAATTCCATGCTATTATTAGTACCTACTTACTAATTCCATGCTATTAAAAAGTACTTACTTATTCCATGCTCAAGCTGTCACTACCTGTTACACACTTCCGTCCCTTTTCACGAAATTACTCCCATAGAAAGGGAGAGGAAAAATGCTACTCATCAAAAATACCTATTAGATTATAAATCAGTAACATTGACAGCGATTATGCTATTAGGGAGCTTTTATTAATAGTCTTAATGTATGTTCACACATTCATGTATTCATGAAAATGATGTTAACGTTTTATTAATATCTTTTTTTTTGTTTTCGTAAACCGTTGAGGTATGAAGTTTATTGTTAGAGACAGTTCTCTAGTAATCTATGACTAATGGGATATTGTGGTAGCTAATCTCCCCCATCTTCGCAATAAAGGAAATTAGAGCTCCAAAATTTTGTATGTACGTTTGTAAGAGTTTTGTGCGAGCAGCACGGCTTTATGATGCATATTATTGTTATTTATTTATAATAAATGAATAAAATATGCTTTAATAGATGAAAGTTTAAAAATGAAGAATACCGCTTGGAAGTTTTTCATTACAATAGGCCAGTGGTTCTCAAACTTTTTTGGAGACGGAACCCTTTTGGAAAACGAAATATTTGACGGAGCCCTAAAGTAATCAAAAATGGTTTTATGTGTATTCTTCATTAATAATCATATTACTTGACATTAAAATTTGCATATTTTTTTTACTTTATGTTGGAATATTTAGATTGATAATATTTTACTCAGGTACCAGAGTAAAATAAAATATAGTAGGTAGGTACCGCTTTAGTATATTTTTTTATTCTGACCAGTTTTTGCGCGGAACCCCCACAGAGGCTTTGCGGAACCCTAGGGTTCCGCGGAACACACTTTGAGTATCTCTGCAATAGGCTATCTCCAAGCTAAGATAAGTAGCAATGTGACCGAATACTTTTTTTTTTCTTTTTGGATTTGCACGGTTTGTGATAACAAGTAGGCTAGAAAGTTAGAAAGTTTTTTTTTTTTTTTCCTACAAAGTTTGTCTAATTAATTAAATTCAACGCATGATACATGATATCCCCGCCCGCCCGCTCCCCTTGCGTTTAAGTAAAGACGTGGCTCTTTACTGAAACCTCGCGCGGACTTCTTGAGAAAACTTAAAGTGATGTTGCACCGTTTTGTTTCATTTGCCTACACTAATGCAGGTTCACGAACACTTAGGTAATGGTTAATAATCCACCACTATTACACATTAATATTCGGCTGAACACAAATTTTAGAAAATAAAACAAAACTGCTAACATGACGCTTCACTTTCCCGCCAAGAACGACCGAAAACTTATTTCAGATTTTTTAGTTTTTTTTTTTTACTTTGGCCAAAGAAATTGCTTTTCCATTCAACGTGGCAATGCTGGCAGTTTTCCGGATGACAGCGATGCGGACGAGTACTTCGACGCCTAAGTGTTGTTTAGTTTTTGTATTTATTTGTATAGTAATTAAGTTAGTTATGTTTTTAATTTGACACCTTTTTGTAAATAATTTTCATGTTTACGAAATAAACAAATTTTTGCATCTTAAGACATTTTTAAGAGAGACAGTGTACCTACTTGAGTTTATGTATAGATACTTCAAAGAATTCATGTTATATTTGTTCAGCTAAAACTTCTAAATAATGGATCATTGGCTAGAAACTTTTAAAGATTAAAATTTAAGAACTGTGCAACGGTATCTTTGCTAACGTGAGCCATGTAAAACAAAACATTTCTATGAACTATTGTGTAAAATAATACCTACACTTTTATCACTTTTTAACCTTATTAATTTACTAACAAAATAATCAAACGATTAGGTACATAAAAAAAATACAAAATTCACTATAACTTCTAAAACATTTCAACTAGCGTCGACACATAAAGTTTTCAGGAAACAGTAAAACTGCTGTTTTCCACAACTTTCCGCACGTCTAATTGTGCATTTCACAACTCCGAGACAATTTGCTTAATAGTCCAAATTGTTTGTTAATACATAAAGGGTCGCGCCGCGATTTCCCGACAGTGTGTCGTGCGCGTTAGGTCAGACTGACTGAGCCATACTGATGACTTCTATTGACCATACTGGTAAAGCTTCTCTCTCAATTATAATTTGATAATAAATTCGGTTGTTTATGTCCGCGAAACGCGTCCGTTAACATGAAAATATTGGTTAGCAAAGATTCTTTTGATAAGTTTTTTTTTTTTTAATGAGGAAGTTCATAATCATTTTTGTAGTGTAGATAGAGCCATGGAAGTACCATTTTCTGGCTATCCTTCCTTTATGTATGGATTCTTTATTCAGATTCTGAAAATTCTGAAATTCTGTCTGTCTACGCCCACTTTGTAACTTTATACAACATTATTTTTAGTATATGCGAAACCTGAATATAGTTTGTTCAGATTAAGGAACTGAATCGATTTCAATAATTTTTACACCATGTTTTATTTTGTCCCAAAAATATTTAAGTGTGATGGAAAATGTTATCACCATTTAATTACTTACAATACAATCGCCGTAAGGTTAGGTACCTACTGCCAAATTATTATCAATGTGTGCGAGACGACCCTGGAGGCGCGGGGGCGCCGTTAGCTCGTTTTTGTGCGGACAACCCGGTAACATAACAACCTTATAACTTTGTGATGTTTCATGATACAGTTTTGAAATTTCGTACATAGATTCTTTACATAAAAATACTAGACACGTGTTTCGAGTTAATCTATGTCTGTACTAAGACTAGTTCTAACCCTTGAAACTTGTTACTAACCCTATAGACTTTTGTCTGAAATAAAAGTATTCTATTCTTAAATACTTGGTACATAACAACATTACCGAAATAAAACAATGAGCCCTTGGCTGTTTAGTTACGGTAGAGCACCTCAAGTTCAATGAATTACACCCATTTTTCCGAACATGTATATTTCCTGAATATATTCCAGCGGGGTGCTTGTGTAATACACTTACAGCACCAATTTCACAGTTCAACAACATTCATTACGTTATTTACGTTGTTGAGCAGACAAATTATTAGAACATGCAATGGATTAGCAAAATACTTCAAATCATTCAGTTCGTGATAGATAGTGTGACAAATTCGAGATCAAAAATGTAAACAAATTAGTGCCAATTTCACCAATGAAACTGAACGTGATCAGCACATAAACCACGTTAGCTGTCAGTGTCATTATTTTCTTTGGAATATTGACACGGACAGCTCTTAAACTAGGTTTAGATGTATTGATCGCGTTCAGTTTCATCGTGTCATTCTCAAAGTGACCGTTCAAGGGTAGTCAACATTTCCCTAGTAATTCAAATTGAGTTTTTATTTTTTTAAATTTAGTGTTTTTGGATGAACGCTAAAGCAGCGTGTCAAAATTAAAAATATGATAGCCTAAGGTAAGTCCTAATATTATAGGTAAGGTAAACGAAATGAAAATAAAAGATTTATATTCTTATGAACAAATTGCTCATGTTTATTTGAAATTAGGATTTATATAATATTATTATTTATTCAATTTGTGATTCGGTCTCAGGACAAGGTTTGTGTGTAAGAAAATTATCATTTATTTCATAAGTAAAAAGCACCCATGCGAAGTCGAGGCGTTTCGCTAGTTGAAAACACTAAATGAAGTCCAAATGTTTAAGACCACCTTATTGCACGTAGCATAAAAATAATTTACACGATTTTATTTCAAACAGTTATATTTTATTCTGGTATCGTAGTTTTCGTCACCTTAAATTTGAAAACTGTGTGCAATATTATATTTTAACTGTTTAAGATATGCCTACAATTTTAGCACTATGATAAAGTACTTTTCGGCAATCTGCACAATTGAGGTTATTATTTAAAATTGGCAACACCTTTGGTTACATTTTTGATCTCGAATTCGATTCCTGGGTTTAGTTAGTTTACCCCTATTTATGCACCACAGTGATCTTTATTTTCGTTGAGTTAAAATAACTGAAAAGACTGTAGGTAAAGAGCCATCAAAATTTCACCTATTTATTAGTTGGTGGTCGAAAAATAGTCTGCGGAAATTTCTTAAAACTCGTTCTATGAAACACGTGTTTTCGAGTACCTAAGCCTTACCAGTTTGTAAAATAATTAATTGTCATTTAGAATTTCGATTACAGTGCAAGGTTTCTATGACGAAGTTTTCTTATGAGTACATTATGAACTGCCAAAATTCAGTTAAAATGTATGCAAAAAAAACAGATGTTTGCATACAAAAATTTCAAAGAAAGATTGTGTCACAACGCCATAATCACGTACGAGCGTTTGTATGAAAATAATGACGGGTTGGCTGCTCTTAAAGATATTTATTTTTTATTTTTACCGACTTTATTTGTTAACCATCTGCAACAACAATAAATATTATTCTATTGTATTCTACTAGGTGAAATGAGTACCTACCTACTCGTGCTGGCTACATCGGCAAACTTGAGTGAAGACCCTAGAAGCTACGGAGGAGCAACGATCTTCACAGGGCTGCTGGTACTTATCAACTAGATGATGGTTGTCGAGCCGAGCCGCATGTCCAGACTTTTTTTTTTTTTTTTTTGGGTGGGAAATTATCAAATAACTTCTCCCGCTCTGGGTGGAGCGGGAGGGAGTGTCAGACTTTTACTGACTAAAACCCACCGTGTTCCTTCAGATGCCTGTGTGCCAGGGCCACGATATCCCTTTCGGACAGGCTCGTAACCCTGGCAGGCACTGGCCCTTTCGGACCCCGTCAATTGGTGCTGACGTCTCTTTGAGGCGCGCGTGGAACACAACGTGCCGTCGACCCGGGCTTGGTCCTTATCGGACGGCGAGCTACCCATCGCTCACCGTCCGCAAGCCCGCACCTACGGTGGCCGGGAATCGGCCTGCGATTCCCGACGCCCGGGGCGTCTCCTGCGGCGACTAGGGGCGCGAGGGCGTTGATTTAGCCTTACCCTCACGCGTTCCGCCTCCTCCTTCGCAAGCATCACTGTTTCGCAGAAGAAGGTGACGGCCTCCCATGCACTCTCGCTCCGAACCATGGCCTGAACCAGGGCCGGACGCGAGAGATCGCCGCCGCCGATCGCTGCCGTGAGGACACGGCGGTGCTCCGCCCAAGCAGGACAGACCTCCACCGTATGCTCCACCGTGTCCTCCGGGCGATCCACACAGTGGTGACACCCGGGCGTTTCCTCCCGCTTAATCCTAAACAGGAACCTCCCGAAACATCCATGTCCGGTGAGGACCTGCGTCAGGCAGAAGGTGAGGACGCCGTGGCGCCTCTCCAGCCACTCCTCAAAGAGGGGACTTATCGCCACAATTGTGGCGTGCCCACGCATGTCCAGCCTACGATCGTCACATGTTTTCAAGCTAGGCTAGGTAGATATAAAGATTAGGTACCTAGGTTGACTCTTTGTAATTACATGACTCAGATAAGTTCCTCATAGCAGGCTTCCAATCACTAATAGAAACTGGACATTACAGCTAATGTTTTTATTTTATTTTATGTCTTATCTACTTACTAGTGACCCTTCACACGACTTGTACGATTTGAAAGGATATCACGATTTATTTAAGTAAGTCACGAAAACCGACTTTAATTTATTTATCTATAATATTATGTAGAAATAAATATTTCTTCTTTAGTTCCGAAATTTAAGTTTTTTTTTTTAGTTTCCTTTTTCAAATGTAAATTGCCATCTAGTAGAAGTACGCCAAAACTAGTAAGGAAGAAATTAAATCACGTAACACTACTGTACTACTAGATGTCTCTGCATTAAAAAGTTCATCTATTCCACACTAGATGGCAGTCATTTATTAGATCTTCTACTCACCCAAAGATGGCTGTAACAAATTAAACCAACTACTCGACGCTAGATAGCGTAGTACATTTGTTAATATTGTTTTGTTCTTTTGTTTTTTTAACTTCTCCCACTCTGAGCAGAGCGAGAGGGCGTGTCAGACTTTTACTGACTAAAACCCATCGTGTTCCTTCAGTTGACTATGTGCCAGGGCCACGGTATCCCTTTCGGACACACCCGCAACCCTGGCAGAGTACGTGTTAATACTGCAATACTGCAAGAAGTACAAAAAAATACTAATTCTTACTTATCGGCCATTAGTTAGATAAGTAATTCACAAGCTGACATCAGATGGTTTTTTTTCGTCAAAGCTTTCATGACTTTTTCTACATTCACAGTGGAGTATGTAGCACGAAGCACCATAGAGCATACATCCGTGAAATAATCCTTGAGACCGATATGAAGGTGGCCTACTTATATTGCCTACCGTTTTTCCATCCATCAAGTCGCTGTAGGCAGTAGTTTTACTTTCATAAAACATTAAGGCGTCAACTGTTCGATCGATGAGCTGGTAGGTACCGTAAGCAGCTTAGTAGTACGCAGTGAATACTTAGGTATACTTAAGCACATGCAATCTAAGTTCAATTTGCTATGAAAGGTTCTCGCAGACGGGCGCAACACTAGTTGCACAATTTCTTTGAAAACTTCAATGGAAAGTGCCGCGCTGCCTGTTTTGCCCACGATTTCGCTCCAGTCTGCACGACCCTTAAGGCCGCCGATCAGTGTATTAAATTAAATTCTTACGTCACTCCTCAGAATCGACAGTATAGGCAGTTACCGGCACAGAATAAGTAATAGTACTAACGTAGTTACGTAGTATCGGTAGGTAGTAGTAGGATGTTACGAATATTCGCATTCGGATCGAGCGATGCGAATGTTTTCAAATGCGAATGCGGCGTGCACTGTGTGCAGGCCGTGCGTGACGTCTCTCGCCCGGCGGCGGCGGCCGCGCGGTTCGTTGATCCACGCACGCGCAAAGCGCGCAGACAGGTATCACGTGTTTCATTCGACCAATAGAAAGCGTTTCTTTCCCGCTAGTTGCTGTGATTGCATGGTTAGTTTGTCAATTGTCTTGTTTCGTTTTATTTGTCAGTCAGCAGTTGTTTGAAACTCATCATTACTTACGTAAATAAACAAGTACCTAGCTTGTGAGTGAACAATTGTGTACAATTTTGACAGTTTTTCCCATGACACTGGGAAAGAACTGGGAAGTGAAATATGGCGATTTTTACGCCTGTAGATCGGGACCACGCGAAATGCAATGTTTCTGAGGATAGTTATTCCACAATTGGGTACACTACCTTGGCGATGCGAAAACATTTTAAAACCGTTCATTCCAAAGAATACCTACGAATTTTATTCCTAGACATTCGCATTCGCGTTCGCGAATGTGATAAATATGACATTCGTAACATCCCTAGTAGGTAGTTATATGACAACTTTTTGCTGAATTGGCTTCTGTTTTATTTTAATTAGAAGAGTTTTGCATAAAGCGTATTTCCCGTCGTTTGTCGATGAGTCATAGAGACCTAGACCCTTAACAGCTCCCGCACACAGGCTCGACGCGCCACTAGTAGCACAATTTCTATGAAAACTTCATGGAAAGTCGCGCTGCTTGTCACGACAGTCTGCACGAGTCTTTAATTGTGGTTAGGTACCAATAATATTGTGTCATCATACTCATCGTAGTGACCATCGGTATGACGGATTTATTTGTGAGGTATTTATGCACTGAATCACCAAACCACAAAACAATCTGCTTTCTCAGTGTTAAAAACCGCCAGAAGTTCTGACTCGTTCAGTGTCAGTGGTTAGTTAACTGCTTTCAGTCAATGATTAACAATGCTAGTCGCTTTTCTTAGGTTTAGGGATAATGTAGATGTTTGCATTATTATTTTAAATTTAATTATTGGTACCTACGTAGGTTCTTAGGTAGGTATTAATGCGGGAGAAAAAGGAAACAACCAAGATTCGAGAGACTAGTATATTTTTTTAAATTGACTTATGATCTAAGAAAACCACAGAAAAGCCAAGATTTTTAAGCGTAGGTACATTTAACGTACACATGGAGCATTGTGCAATAAATTATAAATAACATCTTAATGTCAATCATACAATAATACTTCTAAGGATTCACATTAAAATTTAGAATCTCTCACTCCCTGTAATTTTGAATCCATACCAGTACCACTTAGGGTACAGAGACGCTTCAACAAATCATACAGAGTTACAAAAGATTTTGCGTTTAATACTTATAAGTACCTACTGTTTTTTGTGTTAGATATACCTACTGAAATCAATATAAATACGTACATTTAAATGAACACAGTGATTGGTAGATCTGTGCATTCTTCATTAAACTATTTTTTATTAAATGCAATCTAGATTAAGGCAGCTAGTACACTGTTGACTGAACCAAGGAAATGAGGATGTTTTTTGTATATTTCCGACAGATGGCAGTAACGAGCGTTTGTTTCTTTCTTTTACTGAAAAATGACCGCAAAAAGTGATACAAATTTCGAGGTTAAGAGTTACTTATGTTAAAAGCTCAGTAAACTTAAAAGCTTTGTTTTCACTTTAGAGAAGCCCAATTTAATGATTTTGATATTACGGTGTGTCATGTGTGTGAAAATCTCATATGAAAGAATTCATATGAGATTTTCACACACATGACACAATTCGGTGGTTTTGGATTACTAGAACGTAATTACAAAATTATAACCTAAATTAATGAGCCGTCATGAATATTAAGGGCGCATTCTAATGAGGACATAATTCCTAATGAATGAGCTTCTCAAAGATAATTAGAGTTGACACTTTCTTCACTTGGTCCAATTATCAAAGTGCCTGCTAACGAATACAAAGGTGTTTTGTAGAAATTAATTAAAAACTAAAATAAACTCTAACTTAAATTACGTGCTAAGAGTATTTTTATGAAAACCTTTATTTTCGAGTTCTTCGTACCATGGTTATTTTTCAATAATAAATAATCACTAATCAGCAATCACAATAAATTGGAAAATTTACAATCAATGTAAGGAAAATGATTCTTTTATTAACATCTACGGAAAACATAATTTTCGCAGATTTTTGTGCTACTAATAAGAAACAACATTTAAATTTCACATTACAGCGTTAAATTGCGCTTGAACCATCAGACCGGTGCTAATAACTGGGAACAAAAAGCGACAAAGCGTCACCCTTAACAACCTTTTTACCCAAAATATAAATATATCCAGATAGACAGTCAAAGCAGTGAACTCGTCGAAAATAATTGCATCCAATTGTTGGCCGCAATATACACTAACTGTCACTCACACCAGCATAACAAACTTGGCCTATTTGTTTCAGTTCTTTTGTAGCGCGACACTATCTAGACATATCAATAATTAAAGTTTTTACCCTATCTCCCCGGTCCCGCGTAAATAGTACGCCATAACATTTTCTTAAGCCCTAACGGTCCGATGTTTGACCGTATCACAAATGGTACGAAGATGTCTACCTTATCAATAACAGCCTCGTGCTTACAACCTCTTTATAGCTTACTTTAACAACAAGAAGTTATCATTAGCCACAACATTTTTACTTAAGACACTGCATTTTTTAAATTATTTATTGCTGCTAGAATGGGTAAACCAATACTGAGAGAAAACAGTATGAACTGTTTACAATCTTAAACATATAGAATACTATGTAGACTGGAATAGACAATTTTCAAAATCACGACTACGAATTGAACATTTTAACAATGATTCTTATATAATTTGATCACAATTAATGTCAATATGAGACATAAGTAACTTACAAGTATACAAGGTCTATAAGTAAAGATAAGAAGCTAAATAATTAACAACAGGCTTTAAGTAACATTCAATCAATCATCCATGCTGAACAAAGTAACATCACTCAATCATTCACTCATACATCGCGGTTGAATTACACCTTCGGTTCTAGCTGTAGTGGAGAATTTTCTACGTTTTGTATTTGCCCTTGTGGCGTGGGTCCGTACAAGCGGATGTGTTCTACGTAGCGTTTTCTGTTTTCAGGATTATTCATGATGGCGGCGACGAATTCTGAGGTTTCTTTTTTTAGTGCGATGATCTTTTGTTGGATGAGTCTGTTCTTGTGCATGAGGGCGACAGTCTTCCATGCCAGTTCGAGGATGACCCTGTTCTGGGCGTTCTTGTCTACGGCAACAGGGCACGGGGACACTGACACAGATACAGTGGTGTTGTCATCGCTGTTTGATGGTGATGACAGCCTCTGCAGCCTTTGGATGCGTCTGGCTTCACGCAGACGGGTAAGGTGAGAACCTGAAAAGATGGAGAAATATTGTTAGTTAAATAATCAACAAACACAAGTAACTTACAACTAAGTTTTGTTGGAGAGTGAGCATAATTCCCTGTCTGTTTTAGAATGGCTAAAAATCTTCAAAAGGTTGTTTTGAATTCCGGCTCAGTGCATAAACATCTTAGTATATAAGATAGTCTCAAAACAATGGAACAATGCCTGTGTTCGTTTTCAAATGACGAACGTGTTAAAAGATCAAAACATACAGAACAGGAACAATATAAAGGTCACCTTCAAAACAAACTGCAAAAAAAAATAGTTAGACAATTTCGAATTTTGGATATTACTTACGGTCCTGTCCTAAGCCTCTGTATACATGAACCTACTGTCTCAATTAGTATCCAAAGATAGAAATATGTCTAGATAGACAAAGCTGTGAAATCGTCGAAAAAAGTGCGTCCAGCTGTTGGTCGGAAAATGCATGCACACTATACTCCATTTGAAATAAGATTACATTTAAATAAACCTTTTTTACAGTCCGTTCAACCGATTTTGACTTCTATTGCGTTGGTGGCATGACAAATGGTAGCTGTAATAAACAGTTTTTTTTAAACGTTGCCCCACACTACGAATTTCTCATGTATCGGGGGTGCGTTTACAAACATTTAAACTCACATACACAAACAGCCAGACCCGGAACAACTACTTATAGGTCATACAAATATTTGTTCCGTGCGGGAATCGAACCCGCGACACGCAGCGCAGCAGTCAATCGCTTAACCACTGCGCCAACCGTGCCGTCAGTTGATATTGTATCCACGTTTTTAGTTTTATTGCCATCCTAATGCCTACGGAATAGAAGTCAAAATCGGTTGACCGGACTTTTACAAAATTTATTTAAATTTCTAATCTTATTTCAAATGGATTATAGAATAACATAATGACGTGCCGCCAGTGTAAGACTTAGCTGGCTCGCACACCAGCCTATCAAATTTGGCCTGTTTGTTTTAGTTCTTTTGCAGCGCGACACTATAGATAGTGTCGCGCTGTAGTCTAGAGACTTCTTTAAAATCAAAGTTATTATCACTAAAGTCGAAATTCAAATGATGGCACACATCTATCTGCCTAGCCTTTTCCCAACTATGTTGGGGTCGGCTTCCAGTCTAACCGGATTCAGCTGAATACCAGTATTTTACAAGGAGTGACTACCTATCTGACCTCCACAACCCAGTAACTGGGTAATAAGATACCCCTTGGAAGACTGGTTGTCAGACTTTAGGGCTTCTGACGACCCGTAACGACTGTCAAAGATCCACGAATGACAGCCTGGACCAACGGTTTAACGTGCATTCCGTGGCACGGAGGAGTCCCGGTATGTAAAGATGGTCACCCATCCACGGGCCAACCCCGGCAAGCGTAGCTTAACCTGATGGATCGACCCGTGCGGCTGTTATAGCCACGAGCTCCTCTGATGGCACATGCATGGTATGTAATGACAGCAATACAATTACAAACTCTGGTCTAAATTACCTACCAAGTATAAAATTGCAACAACGTAACTGAAACTTGTGTGTCATTAATATATATACCGTAAACTATCAAGTATAAGTACCTTACCTGTAGGCAGGCCGTATGGCCTTTATACCTACTCAAGAGAGTATAAAGGCCATACGGGTGCGACGCTACTCTAGTAGAAAAAAATCTATGAAACCTTCATGAAAATTGTTCTACCAGAATAGCGTTGCACCGTCGTGTCGTGCCTGTCTGCGGGAGGCTTAAATGTTCTGAGTCAGGCCAAGGCAGCCGTGTTGGTGTGTGGGCAACACCACACAAACATAATAGAACTATCTATATGTTCCGTGTATGTACTTATGTACAGGATAGCAGTGCCTTGACCCAGTCGGGGAAACTGCGTATCCGCACTACATTATGAGAAGATTTTATCGATGTTTTGTATGGTAATACCGATGCATTGAAGCACAATTTTGTAGGTAGCATCAGTTATATTTAGAAAAGGTTTGACGGTAAAAAATCGTTGAATAAAATTAAAAACCCCAAAAAAAGTTGTAAAAACTTGAGGGACTAATTTTACAATAGGCATCCAAAAATAAATGGGGTTCGGCATTCAAATATCTTTCAACTGTATACGTATTAAAGTTGAAAGGGGACTTATTTTGTTAAAAAAGTTAATGAACTTTAGTAGGGGGCGGGGGCTACCTATGAAAATAAACAGGATAATCCTTTAATAACCACTCGATTGTTACGAAATAGCGAAATGAGATTTTTAATATGGGGTGAAAATTATTCACATTCAGTTAAGTAGAAACTATTGTACCTAGTAAAAGAAATACTTAATCTTCAAATAACAAAAAAAATATTGTTAGCCTGCCGAATACCAAAAGTGTAGCTAAGTATTTATCACATAATCAAAGGCAATCCCAAGTCATTCCGTAGACGCTTAGAAATATGCTTATCTTATCGGTTGATAATAAACGTCAACAAATACGTCAATAAGTACCTAATTAACATCGTCACCTAAATATCTTTACAAAAACAATCGTCAAGACCTTTTGTTTTGCCTCACGTGTTAAACGTGTCCCGGAAATGAAAAAGAAGGAACAATACAAAGAAGCCTTTGCTTGCAGTTCGTCATTAAAAAAAATCGATCTATCAGAACAGTGAACAATGCTCAAACGCGGTAAGTCACGTTACGGGCCGGGCGCGCGGCGTGCTTTCAAAAACCTGGCAACAAAAACAGCGATGCGCGTGTAGCAGCCACGTGACTGACTGTGGAGCAGTTTTAACACAGAAAATAAATACTGCAGATTGCAGACTTGCAGCTTGCAACGTGAGTCTGTTCCGTGGCTGCAGACAGTCACGTTACGTTTAACATTACAGAATTGCCAGACTAACACGCGCGTAGTTCCTTGAAACCGCTTTATCGCGTTGGTTGCGTGACGTCTATTTCGATTTAGTGTCGAATAATGTTTTTTTCACTCCTCTTGCCCAAAAAGTCCGTGATTGTAGCGTACCAGAGTGGAGATAAAATAGCATATTTTCCTCTAGGGAAAATGGTAATATTTTTTTCAAATTTTTGTCAGTTACCAACGAGCCCACAAAAACGAAGTCTTTATTCATAAGTAGAATAATCATGAATAAAAACTCGACTTATCATCATCATTTTAGCCGAAAGACGTCCACTGCTGGACATAGGCCTCCCCGAAAAGGAGGGTGTTGCCATAATCGCCACGCTTGGCAGCTTTTGGAGTTGGCGATCGCAATAAGGTGTTAAAATGCATAGAGAACGCTGCTGCCCATTCAACCTTAGTCGCCTTTTACATCACTTACGGAAAGAAATAGGATGGTGCTAGTCTTTACGTCCAGCACCATACAGAACTCGACTTATTACTGTTTCATAAAAATAAAATTTTATTTTTGAAAATGGAATTAAAAGCGGCGATCTCTTCGGTAGAATGCCTGCATTGCGTTGCGCCTGCAGAAGAAATAAAAAAAAAGCATTGGCGCGAAATTTTAATGATAAATGATTTTTATTTCTGTAAGTAGGTTTGTACAAACACTTTTACATGTCAATCATATTTAAAAAAACTAGATGACTACTCTGAGAATAATTTTTCTATAATTACAAATTGAATTGGTGACCGTAATTTATTTTACAACAATGAAAATGTCATCAGCTAGTGAGAATGGAAACCCTAATTTGCAGATGGAAGAAAAAGGAAAAGAAATAATTTTTAAGCAGTTGCCGTCAAGGTGTATTAGGTTATTTTATTTTCTTGCAATCGTAGTGAAAAGTAGAGTGTAACACACGGTGCTAAAAACCCATTATAACTTGGTTTCTAAACCTACCTCGTATATAATCGGTCATTTTAGCCCCTTGTATAATAATATACTATTTATGTTAGTTAACCAATAACTGATAATGTAATATTTGTGGGTGCTGCGAACTTGAAATAATTAGGTTCAATGAGTAATTAATTACAAAACGCTATTTAGGTATTCTATTTTATAAAGATGGCATAGTAATTCCAAATAAGTAAATTTATACATAATAATAACATTATATGACGTCATTTCAACGTTATTTTTGCAACTGATTTTCCTGGAAACTACAATAAAGCTGTCCACTTTTCAGAATTTTTTCAGAAATTGCGTCCAACTGTTGGCCGCAAAGTGTAAGACGTAGCTGTCCCGCACACCAGCATAATTATTAAAGTTGGCCTGTTTGTTTTTGTTCTTTTGCAGCGCGACACTTTCTAGAGTCTAGATAAAGTGTCGCGCTGCAAAAGAACTAAATTATTTATGTCTAGATTCTAGAAATATGAGCAAGCAATTAATCTGCCTAGCCTTTTCCCAACTATGTTGGGGTCGGCTTCCAGTCTAACCGTCTTGAGCGTGCGTGGTGATCAATACTCGAGCCTTCAGTGTATAAAAAGAGACATTTGCCCTTCACTGGGCCAGTAATAGGCTGTTTTTTTATTCTTTTGTTATCTTCAGTATTATATTTTATCGGAAAGGCGTAATGTTGAGCTAAAAATAAACAGGGCTCATCGGATTGAGCTTGCAAATTAAAAATAAAGCTTTGGTACCAGTAGAAAACTGAAAGGTATTTTTATTATGTTCTGTATTATTTTGTTACTTGCTGAAACTCAGACGGAGGCAGGTAAACAAAGTTTAATTGAAGTGTTTTATGCGAAACTTTTCTAAACGTTTTATTTATATAGGATTTTTACTAAATCGTTCTAACCTAACCTAGGTACCTAGAATAATAGATTATTATGTATTTATATATCGATTGTTGATATTGAAATATTATTTATTTATTTCGTACCATCCCTATCCCTCTGGTCTTCAAATAAATTCAAATAGGTACCTAGTTTGTTTGTTTTGTAATTTTATATTTTGGTAGTAGCATTGGATACCCACGCGTTACTTGCGTTAAGTGTCGAATGTGTCAACATCAACAGTCACGGTTTATTTTTCTTTAAGAATAAATGCGTATATTTTTTAGCTTCCCAAATGCATTTAACACAAAGCTAATGACCTCTTAGGTTTATTTATTTATGCGAATTATTTTCATTTTGTGAATGAATCACTTTCCTAATTTTTTAACCTATCCAAAAAAGAGAGTAAAAACAAATGACAACCTGTAGAAGACCAAAATGTATTTCAAAAATCGAATACAGGTTTAATCCGATTCGCACTAGTGTTTATTCGAGAATGACATACATAATGACAATTCATTTACTTCTTTATTATCGGTGTTCGATCAACTACCACGTGACAACCTATAACGTCACATCGGGTCAACGAACTTTCACCCGACCGACTATGGTTACCAGTTATAAAACAGCATCACATTAAATAAATGAAATTAAACTTTATCCCTCTCAATATAAATGTACATATTGCTTGTGTTCAATACACTCACGTTGACGCGTGACGAGTCGGAACTCGTAACACGCTAGGAAACATGTGACTGTCGGTGAATGTGTTCTATCCTAATTAATTGAGGAAAGTGAGATATTCTGCTTTCATCCTTTAGGGAAAGGGTGATAATAGGGAATATGCAAGTATTTTTTTTTTCACTAAATCAATAATAGACAGTAATATAAACCTAAGAAAAGTATTGAAAGTTAAATTGAACTACTGCTTGATGCCCAAAAAAAATTATGAAACTCCAACAATTTTCTACTAGAGTTCAAACGTCCGTTTCTGTCGCGGTCATGATGTGACGTCATTGTTCACGAAACTGCTTTGTTTACATCTGTTTTTTAGCCCCAAATCTTATATATTAAATTATTGTTTATGCTTTATTCAAGTAGAAATCGCACTTACATATTTACCTTAGTGAGATTTCAAGCATTTAGCAAAGAATAGATTTTATTCACATGTTTTGTTTCGTCACTTCCGGCATTTTCGAAGAGGGCGCGTTTTGAGTTTGCGTTCCGTTCCACCAAAAAAACGCAACATGAATTAATTAATTGTAAAATAAGTAATGCATTAAAAAATGAAAAAAATATTGGAATTTGTTTCTTGACTCCTACACAATGTATATTAAAATAATGGATACGTTTTGAATTACGTGCATATTCCCTATTATTTTACTATTGACTATAATAATGTTCGAAACGTAGCATATATTTGGAATTTATCTTGACTGATAACAAAAGTCAAGTAACACGATAACAGAATTCCATACACCCTAGTATTATTGTTGATCCCCCTTAGAGTATATTTATACTAATTCCTCATCCCCTCTGCTGCTTCTACATACCATCAACCATACTCACGGTCGCACCAGACTTAGGTACTCAAGCAACCTAAGTATGAGACATGTCCCTCATACACTTTCACCAGTTTCTCACACACACTCTGGTATCTCCACAAACTCTTTGTATTTTTTTTTTTTATATTAGCTACTAAATTTTATAGTGTTTCTCAATTTATTTTTCGTTAAGAGTCTATACTACCTCAGCGCCACCTCACTTTTTATCTCGCTCGCACCTACTGCTGGCGGTCACGCGAGCAAGCGAGAGAGGGTGGCAGGGAGAAGACTCCAAGGCACCGATATTTTGCTTTATTTCTTTTTACGGTGAAAATAATGGTAACTTAAAAAAAAAATTACATAAGACTTGCTTTATTGTTACTTAGTTCAGTTAATATGCAGTTTTTAATTATAATACGAGCGTTTATTGTTCGGTTTGGAGGTAACTTTGGATTTTTTTTTCTACAGAGAAAATTTTATGGAATCGTGTTATCGTCAAACATAGTACTTAACATTAATCCTCAACTTTACCACATATTTATTTCAAAATTACAGCTGCAGTATTTTCGACATAACGGAGGATCATGCTAAGCCATTCGAGGTAGTATGCATTGTTATTGTCATGTATCCAATCTAGCCGCGGGAGGGCCTGGTGACCAGTAATACAGATATAAACTTACCACAGGCTCCAGTCTCTCACAAAGTTAGCTCCGTTTGTGCACTACTGTCAAAGTTTAACATTAAGTTTATAACTTGTATTGAGAAAGTAAACGTTTTATAACATATTATTGTTTATATTTAAAAACATTGACTGCCAGACATAAAAATTCAAGCTTTTGAAACAAATTCAAGTCTTTTCAGGCAGAAACAATACCTTGGTATCTAAAATAACCTAGAAATAAACAGTTGAATAATCCTCAAAGCCTCAAACGTCATTATATTGTTCCTAAGGTCATTGACTCCTTTACCTTGCCCCACCAGGTTCAACTGCAAAGCGTATTGCGAATAAATAAATATTTTAACGTGTTATAAGCCCGAAATTCACGTCGTTTTTATACAATTGTTTTCGTTAATGAGACAGTACTGTTTGTTTCTGAACAACAAACCGATAAGTTGATTTTTATTCAGTTTGCAAAAAGGTTACGTAGCAAAGAGGTCAGTTATGACGTGACGTACGCAATTGACAAAAACAATATTTTGAAATTGAGTTTTTTAATTTCGAAGTTCAAAAAATGATGGCCGTTCTCCTATTTAGTTTTAATTAGACTGTTTACGAATTTCCGACAAATAAAATGAATTTTTGACAACGTTATCAATAAAAAGTGTATAATAAAGGCAAATTTATACGGAATAACTAGCTAAATGAGTTATACAAAGTAAATTATGCAATAGATAAAGAATTAATTAGTTAATGACAAGAATTTCATGAAATAAATTAATATTTGTTCTGAATAATCTATAAACGTGAAACTGTAGTTAATTATATGAATACGTATCGTTCCTTTTATTTCCGCCAAGAGTCGTTCCGGGGTAAGTAGTTTTGATGCCTAGTTTCCTCTAGTAATAGAATTAGTATTACCTAGTAATGTCATAAGCTCATCCCCATTATAGAACCCAGTTGAATGCAGCAAATAATTCAAAACGAAATGAAGGATTAACATTTTAAACCAACGTATACCAAAATAGCTCGATCGATACTTCAATATTACACCGAGCAGCACGGGCGGCGCGGCGCTCAGCAGCACTGGCGTTGATTAAACCCAACCATATTCGAGGATTAAAAGATTAATCACATCTGGCTGCACTGCACTAATACTCAATTACGTAAACGACTGTAAACTTTGATTTGATTTTGAGCTTAGTTAGTTAGTTATAATTAAAACACGCTTTTAAGTTTTTTGTACCAAACTAACATATCCATGGACCATTGTTGTCTAAGTCAATAAATCCTGCCTAGCCTTTTCCGAACTATGTTGGGGTCGGCTTCCATTCTAACCTGATGCAGCTGAATACCAGTATTTTACATGGAGCGACTGCCTATCTGATCTCCACAAGCAGCTATTGTGTTCAACGTTCAAATCGGAATGGGTTCTAGGGACTATACCTGAGAGATTAAGAGCTATTATTACCTCAAAATAAATAATAGCGATCTATGTTATGTTTACAAAGAAGAAAAGAAAGACCACGTGTATATTATGTACCAATTTTAGTGAATAAAATATTAATATATTAGACCATTAGCTTAATAATGAAGCAAATACTTGTATGACCGTCTAGCGAACTACAATATTTTAACGTTTGTTTAACCGTCGAAAACAGTATTGTGTGAGAACGCTAAGTTACACAAGAGATAACAATTATATTTTATTATGAAATCTGGTTGTCACGAACTTTTTTAAGGCTTGTTAAAATAAAAAATACTTTTTAACTTAAAAAAGAATAGAGTAGAACAGAATACTCTTTTTTTTCTTTTTTTTCCCCTATCAGAATACCAGCGCTGCGGTATTTATTTTTTAAATATCGAAGCATTATGTTGAGATAGGAGCCTTTTTGGCTTCGCACAAGTCTTGATTGTTTTTATTTTAGGATATTGTTAGTTTAAATGCTATTTTTGTATTTCTTGTGCTTGTCCCAAATAAAATATTTTTCTTTCTTTCTTTTACACCATAAAAAATACAGATATTGTATATGTTGGAATTTTACATAGGCTGACACAACGGGCACAATGTTGATAAAGTTATTTTCCCATGCGTCGTTTCTAATTTAAATTGTCTTGAGTTATGTTTAGTCAGCCATAATACGAACGGTAAGACGTGTCGTCACAACAGCTGATCATTTTCTAGTTTTAGATACTTTCGTACTTAGCAATTTTAATAATACAAAGTACTTACTTAGTGGGGATTTCACCCATGATACCGTGTTCAACAGCTGTCAGTGTCAATATTCCACAACAATGTTAACACTGACAGCTCTTGAACGCGTTCAATTTAATTGGTGAAATTTGCCCTTAGTATAATAAAATAACCCTGTATATGTCATGCATTGTTATCAACATGTTATTAAAAAAATTCGTTTGATTAGGAATTGGGTCAGTTAATACATAGAACTGAGTACCTACCTAATGTGTACATTATAATTAATTTTGTATGAGCTTATGTTGCAAGGATAGAGAAAACGTACATTTCGGTATTTTTATTATACCGTTATACCTATACCCATTTGCGAGTACCGCTTTCTTTTCAGAACCGTTATTTGTCGCGGCGATCGAGATTTGATGTGTAAAAACGTGGCATAAAACGAGTGGAATAATAATATATTATGTTATTGCGTATAGCTACATAATATTTTTTTATTTTAAATTTAAAATATTACAAAAATTTAGCATTAACAAAACTAAAATAGGTTAAACCAAGCTGTATTGTTTAAAAATTAATGTCCATATTTTTTTCCTCATGACTCACAATGCGTATTGAAATCCGAATAGAAGAGGACCTCTTGACAGGTCTTAGAACAGTAGCTCAAGTGGCTGGAGTATATTTTTTACAAATTGTTTAGTAACAAATAATTTAATTGATTGTCAGTCTTTGAAAAATTAAAAGCATTTTAAAGTACATAGACGTAAAAACGCGGCGTGCGCGTTGTGTCTACGCCGCGCCTACGAGTTGCCTACGCAGCGCCTTCGAGTTGCTACGCAGTGACTACGCCATAGAGCATCTACGGCTTGTCTACAACCTACGCAGCAACGCAGCGCTGCTGCCTCTACGCTACGCTGTGCAAACGCCTGTAAACCAGTGATGCATGGTTTACAAACTACAAAATTGAATTCAAATTCATTAACAATGTGTTGTAGAAACCTCAAATTATTTATTGTTCTACTTAAATATTAAAAGAAGGTAACTGGAGAAGACATTTCAAATTACTGCAGAATATACAAGTTTTTATTGTTCCCGGTCTTTTGATTAGCAACCCGGTTAATGTGCAATCAATTGGAACCCAAAAAAAAAAAAAAACCCCCAAAAGGGGTAAATGGATACCCCTTTGTGTACCACACTTGTATTGCAAAAGCTGTATGTAGGTAATAGGCACCTAGATAACAACATCGGTACATTGTTATTATTGTCTTGTGGAAGTCCGTTCTCTTTGTACATAGGCCTTCACATAGCGGTCAATGTACGGCCTTGGCAGATATTGTATATAGCGGCCAACCAAGGCAGCTAAGCTACTCGTTGTTTACAGGGCTTGAAACCGGTTAATTTTTGATTCCGAAGATATAAATAATTTTTGATACAATTGATATTAGCTTCAAAGATTGCTTCATCACATTAAGTTCAGCATTGATTTTGTAACAAAATATAAAAAAAAAAACAAAATACCTATGTTCGATAACCTTTATAATAACGGTTAAGGTTACATAGAAAATTAACCGGTTTCCAAGCCCTGCTTGACAGTAGCTAAAGTTAAATTGTTTGGTAACCAATACTGGCTTCAATGACCAAGCTTGACAGGGGAACTGGTAAAATATTGTGATGGATGCCCTGTAAACTGCCTCTTCTAACTTAGATTCAGATGATGATGATGTTTTGATGATGATGATTATTACTAGAAAGTGTATTTTTAATAATTTTGTATTCGAATGACGATTGTAAAATAAAAAATAAAGTATATGAAAAAGTTATAGATATGGGCAAAATGCCAGGGATTTCTTAAGTTTCAACACTAATGTGTTAATTCCTTGCTTTGTAATGGAAGGGACGATTTGTTAATTAAATTATATTTATGTAGCTAACTGAGATTCCTTTTGATGGAATATCTATAAAGATATTAATAGAATGGCTGGGTAATACCTCGGTCTTGGCTAGACCCAGACCCAAAGATGAAGACTAAAAAGGAATATCGAAAGCTCGTTGATAATTATGTGAAATATTCCTAACTACATCAAAATAATAATAATAACATAAAAATGTTTAGATACAAGTTGCTTTCTCCATTAGTAATCATTGGAAAGCTTGACGCGTCTATAGATTTTATAATCGGAGCAGTGTTATCCTAATGGTAACGACCCCGACTTACGAGTTGTAGGTCGTGGGTTCGAACCCAGACAGGCGCTTTACTTTGTGTAAATTCTTTCATCACAAAACGGTGAAGGAACACATCGTGAGGAAATCGGCATGTCCTAGAACCAAAAATTCGAAAGACGTGACATCTGCCAACCCGCACTGGGCCCGCGTGGTAGATTACAGCCCACTACCTCTCGAAGAGAGGCCTGCCTGTGTCCCACCAATGGGAAAATTATTGGCTGTTTATGTTTATGAGTAGTTATATGTATAGATAAATGGCTAATTAGCTGCATCTGCATCATCTATTTGATTAACTAACAAGATAATAAGTAAAACAATTAAAGATGGAGATAAGATTAGGTCTAGGTTGGGGTCGGCTTCCAGTCTAACCGGATGCAACTGAATACCAATATTTTTACATGGAGCGACTGCCTGTCTGACCTCCACAACCAAGTTACTGGGTAACACGATATCCCTTGGTAAGACTGGTTGTCAGACTTTCGGGCTTCTGATGACCCCTAACAACTGTCAAAGATCTACAAATGACATCGGGACATGGTATGAAAAGATGGTCACCCATCCATGGACCAACTGCGGCAAATGTAGGTTAACCTGATCGATCGACCCGTGCGGCTGTTATTATTAGCCACCAGCTTAGCTTAGCAAGATTAGGTAAGTAAATTATTTTATTACCAAATTGCTTATAATTCGGAAGTAAGTACTTATCTGCAACTTTTCTTTAATTGCATAAATGTTCTTAATTATTGCATTTTCATATACTTAGATTCCTAAATCTTTGGCTTATCAAACAATGCACCATGTACCTATTTACACAGAAAGAAATTGACTCTGTTCTTATCACAAGTTCCAGGTTTAAAAAAACAAAAACGAATCTAAGAGGTTGCCAGACTGCAGTAGCTGGCAGCTATGTGTATGTCCAGCCAGTAAATAAATACAAAAGAGGATTATTTGAACAGACTGTTTGCTTTGTTATCATCAGTCTGTGACTGATATTAGGTATAAACCTCCTCAGCAAAGTTCTCAGTAGTCTTTACTTTATCTGAATCGTCGGCACATTCCGTGCAGTTTTCTCTTCTCTCTTATTTGTAACTTGACCCGGCATTGCAACTTATGATATTGCAAACCTTTTGTTATTTATAGAGTTATGAGAATAAATTGCACAATGGTTGTTGTGAGATGTAGACGCAACGAAAGCAATTTCAAGGAAAATAATTTTAACCTGGTTTCGTATTTATTTTTCACTTCAAGCGTCCGTAATATCAACAAAGGAGTTTAAATAGCATACAACTCGTATTGATAACTTATCAGTCGAGTAACTTATAAGTTGTAACCTTCGGACGTAGGTAAATGTCCAATAGGCCTTCTGAGACATTCGATATGCAATATTTTTTTTTTTTCTTTTTGGCTTCGCACGGTTTGTGCATTTAGCCAGTGTCATGTAAAATTAGGTAACAAGTACAAAGTTATTTAAATAATTATGAAATGAACTCCACTCAATGCATGATAAAGATGATTGATGATATCCCGCCCCACTCCCCTTGAGTTTAAGTAAAGACACGGCACTTTACTGAAACCTCGCGTGGACTTCTTGAGAGAACTTAGTGATATTGCACTGTTTTGTTTCATTTGCCTATAATAATGCAGGTTCACGAACAATTAATGGTTAATAATCCACCACTATTACACATTAATATTCGGCTAAACACAAATTTTAGAAAATAAAACAAAACTGCTAACATGACGCTTCACTTTCCCGCCAAGAAGTCCCCCGATATGCAATTTACTCTGTAATTAAGTACCTACTTAGTATAGGTACAGTTGAATTTTAATGTATTTTTTTCTTTTATTTGTAAGGATCTTAGACAAGTACCTAGTTAGGTACCTAGGGAATTTGCGAGTCGAACGTATGTGTATAT
This sequence comes from Tiliacea citrago, assembly GCA_963921375.1. NCBI lineage: Eukaryota > Metazoa > Arthropoda > Insecta > Lepidoptera > Noctuidae > Tiliacea > Tiliacea citrago. The sequence continues at coordinate 15,137,843 of OY992803.1, forward strand.
AATAGCATATTAATCCAGTATGTACGAGCATAAAACTTGATCTAAGAATAGGTGTAAGCTTGTAGAAAAAATATCGATGTATCGATGTTTTGTTCGATATACCTATCTATATTTTTCGGTAATATCTAACATTACGATATATCGATATACAATAACAAGTATCGAAAATGTATCAAATACGATATATTTACAGTAGCAACACCGTTGACCCCACTGACTAAAACCGCTAGAATTCAGTGCCGTAAAAAGTAAACTCGTGTGAAAATGTGTGAAATGTTTTATTATTTTACATCAGAAATGATGTTTCTATGTAGTTTGGTATTTCTATGAATAAAAAACAAACAATACCTATGTATACATAAATTACATTATACTTTTTAGAAAATTTCATCGATATTTCGTTAAATCGATATTTTTTTTCGATATATCGAAATCGCTGTCAATATTTTTTAAAATATCGATACTTTTTGGCACTTCTTGCATCCCTAATAGAAGGTGTTGTTTTCATAAACTAAGCTAATAAGCAGCCAGCGTTGAGCGTAATAAAGAACCTTGTGATAGGTCAGTTCCAACGTTGAGAAAGGCAACGGCGCGCGGCGTAGCTGTTATGATTTGAACCTATTGTTAGAATCTGGCAATAACTATACGAAAAGCAAGATATTTAATTTAGAACCTTACTCCGTGATTACGAAAGTTCAGAATCCCTGTTTTTCAGTAAGTAGGTTATATAGGTAAACAGGGTACCAACTTGATTGTACGAGTAAAAACATTTTCCTAGTAAACAAAACAGTTAACAGAAATATGGTATTCTGGTTAAAGTAACAACAATAAAATGATGAAGATCAACCAATTAGGTACCTACGAAGGTACCTAGGTATAATTCATAATTAGGTAACTTTAGGTGTAGGCCTCTGATGGGATACAACGGTAAAAAAGAAGCGAGACTTATCTGAACGAATATGAGAGGTAGCCACACAATTTCAAAAATATTCAGCTGAACTATGACATAATTATTGACAGTAAAGTAGGTACCCTCAAATGTATTCAGAAGATCAATAGAACACCAATACCCAATCATCAGACCAGAAATATTAACTATAATCGGACCTACAAATTATCTGCAGTAAAATGACAGTCACTTTGTAAAAAAATGTTCTAAGTTAGTGACTAAATAACAGTAAGAACTGCAGCTGAATAAAAGTCCTAGTGTACCTACGACTTCCGACAAAATCTTTATATTTTCTCCGATAAAGTAAGGCGACTTCCATTTCATCCCTCCCTCATCGTGACTATTTAATATCCTCTAACATAAAACTAGGATAAACAGCTCAAATATAAGAAGAAAACAAACCGTACCTTTCTTAATCTTTCTGGTTCTTTTTTCACACATGTTGGCTAAACAACACAGCTTAAAAACACTGAGTTAAACAGGTAACACGACTTGTCAATATTATTGACAAATATACAGCGATACACTATTGAGAGCGAAGGGCGCGTGCGAACCGTCTCAATACTGAACGTGGAATGAGTTAACTAGATGGCGAGGCCGGCTGTTTGAAAATCGAATACGGCGTGCGTTGCGTCGCCGTCGTCGGTTCGTCCGCTCGGCGTGTAGAGGAAGACAGAGCATTGTGTTGTAGTGCAGCGGTTTACGTTACCCTGATATGAAAACCGTAGAATAAAAAAAATCGGGTGGTTACTTTTTAGTTGATTTATTTCTAAGTGGGTAAGTACAAATTATATTTGAGTTCGTAGCGTGCGGCTACGGACTATGAACTCAAATATGATCTTCAATCAAAGCATTAATCCATCCAAAGGTTGTCTTTATGTTTTTTTTTGTAACGCTGCATAAAGTTTAGATAAGTGTTTTTGTACAATTGAAGGTAATAAATAACTTTCGCTTTTTTTTTAAAGATCGCTTTTAGCGGTAAGACCGCCCATTGTGTCACCCTATGTAAAATTTCTTAATTTTATGGTGTTCATAATGAAGAGTATTCTATTCTACTATTCAATCAGTATATTCTGATTTCTATTATATGACCTTACTATTCATTGGGGTTTAATTATTGTAAATAATTATATTTTAAATTATGCATTGTTAATTTGATACAATATACAATGTATCGAAATTGATCTGCTTCCGAGTACGTGGGTACCTACTACATCTAAAACGATTTACGCAATTGTTTGTAGTTTCTATCTTGTTATTATCAAGTTGTAAACGCAACAAAGTGTACTTATTATTACTACGCTCAAGGATATGTTATGAGTATAATTTTTACGTCTAGTACGTGATATTATTTTACTACCCGTAAGTTTATGAGTTATTCAAATTGTATAATAGCTTCCGTAAAGGTCACACTTTACCTATACCTTACCTAGTAACAATAATGAAAACTATTAATTTAGCTCAAGGGCAGTGCTTAAATCAAATATGTCAATAATCCTATACTTTACGTTACTAGTTAACAATCTATTTGAGGTGTACCGATTTTGTTGAGAACAAAGTTATTTTATTTTTTAGTTAAAGTTAAAGAAGTTAAGTTAGAGAAGACAGAAAAATAGTATCAAAACTCCACAAAATATTACCTAAAAGCCAAACAAAATGGCAACTTTCTAACCGCATCCACAATACCAGATAAAACATGATCCAACAGCAAATTCTTCCCGACCATTCTCCCATCTCCCCGGGAAAATTACCCCTTTTCACACGACAACTCTAGGGCCCAAACGCTTCGGCCGGGGAGCGCTCACCTCGCAAGAAAAAACACGTGTCGGTATGTTACCCAGGACAGGACCACTGTCTAGCGCACGTGGACCTAATAAGTGATTAGACTAGTTATATTATACGATTTATACGTCAAGATAGGGTGTGTCGTGTGATAATAGGAAAAATAGACGTGGGGCCACGTGGGTGGCATTAGAATTTAGAAGTCTGGTTGATAAGGTATCTGTTTACATCAAAGTGATTGATAAAGAAATAATTTGTTTTTTTTTTCGATTTTTTTATGGGTTTAGTTAAAATATTTAGTTTGTTTTAGGGGCTAGACTTTTGTACATTTTAGAATATATTTTTATTTACTACGCAATATCAGATAAATCACCATACAAAAATACGCTAATTGTATTTTGTACTGAAAAATACCTCCTCCGAAAAAATCGTAGCTTCGTAGCTCGTTGTCCACGCACGTTGTCTGTGACGTCACATGCGGCGCAGCGCGGGCGCAACGTGGGCCGGTCCGTGAGTCATCAGCACGCACGTTGACTAGCACTCTCGCATATCAACACATCATACAATCAACTTCATGCACATATCAAATAAAGCACGCACACATACGCAGCACATTGACACGTGTATATAGCGGGGAAGCAAGGGGACATATTCGTGTTCCATTTTCAAGTTTGTGTCAAAGAATTTTTTCCATGTTTGAGTGAGACAACCAATGACAATGACAGTGAGACAATCAATTTCTGAAAGGTTTGTGTGAATTTTCAGACACATGTCGACGCCTGCTCTCAACTCAATGCATCGACATATAAATTGAGATTTACCACCTTCATACCGTCTATTGTTAAGAATTTGCTCAACTTTGCAACGTGACTCTCGAGACAGTTCCTGAGCACGTTGTATTGTATAAGCATTATGTCTCGGCATTACATGATGCTTTATACCGTTTATACATCGGTAGGTACACTTGGTACAACAAACTTTATCAGCAAATGTGTCACAGTTCTTTAAACTGGCACACTTTAGCATGTGCCACAATTACGAATCATATTACTTTTCTTTTTCAGTTTTATTTCGGGGTAATAAAATGTTGAAAAGTTCTGTTGAAATATGTATTATTGTCACACCCTAAAATATAATACCGACTGTTTGGAAATACCGATCACTTTCATGCGTATTTTTAGGGTTCCGTACATTATATGAAAAAACGGAACACTTATAGGATCACTTGTTAAGGTTAAGGGGCAGCCTGCCGGGGTTGCGAGTTTGTCCGAAAGGGATATCGTGGCCCTGGCACACAGGCAAATGAAGGAACACGGGTGGGTTTTAGTCAGTAAAAGTCTGACAGGCCGTTCTAAAGGATGTCAATAATGTGTTTAATATCCTTTTTCTTATATAATGGAAGATGTGATTAACTATTATTACGTGAGACGTCTGGTCCCACGCAAGGCTAAAAGGGAATAGTAAGGGTTGCTTATACGAAGTAAGGATTTAGGTCAAGTGGTAAGGCGTGCTCGGATAGTGAACATGAAGTAGGGTCGATTTGCTTTTTGCTATACTCCAATATCACTCGTGTGTCTGTCTGTCTGTCTATCACAGGCAATTTAATCGGAATCTAATGGACAGTTAAGTTGAAATTTGGTATACTTGTGAATTTCTGTGACGCAAACACGGACGCATAACGTAAATAAATGTACTTTGAATAGGAGGGTCACTCTTGGGGGTCCCGTGTGACAAATTAAACGAAAGGGCACACTATGAGAGTCTCAATTATTTTTTTAATTTTAAAATAAATACTTTTAAACTTATTTAATAAAATAGAGGAAAATTAGCCGTTACACCCCCTTAACTCCGAAATTACTTAGCCCACATTAAAAAAAAAAATACAAAAAGTAGTTCTATACTTATAAATTACAGAAAAACCTATAATAAACCTATATGGTCTTAAAATAACATGGAAAACCTCTCAATATTGTGCGTACAAACCTACATTTGAAATCAAAATATTTTATTTCACATGCGGGCACTTATGAAACGTCAACTAAGTGCAAACGTCAAGCTAGGCCGGTAAGAAACTCCACGGTTACTCTTTTAAATATAAGTGGCTTTTACAATGTTTTCAAATTACAGTGTTAATAGGTATGGGAGGACAGTGTAGGCCCGTCAAAAGTATCAGGTATTTAACAAAATAGAAAATGGTTTATAATATATAAAATAACAATAAACTATCAAAAATATTATTAAAATAATAAAACAGATGGAATATATGGGAGAACATGTTTTTCAACTACAATGTTAAGTTTGTTCTTGGGATAAACTAATCCCAACTACGGAACCCCTTATTGTGCGTGGTCCGACACTCACTTGGCCGATTTGTTTCTTCTTCTTTTTTTCCATATTTGGAGTCAGCTTGCAGTTTTTTTTTAATGGTGACTACCTATCCGCCCAAGGCGAAGTCTGCGAGCTAGTTGTACCTCGGACATTTTCTGAGACCTTGTTGCTATTTTTTATTCTGTAAATTGATTTATTTTAAAAGTTCAGTCTTATTTCTATTATATTTCTTGTTGTTACATTTAACTAAAAAAAAACTGTTCTCTGGACTACGCAAAATTTCCCGTGTAGCCTTGCATATAGCCAGCAGTTCCGCCTGGTAGACGGTACAGTGGGGCCACAGCTTTAGTTTTTGGCTTTTGGTTTCAGCATTATTACTCCAGTGAGACAATGATGCTCCGACCTTGCCCCTCGATCTTGCTGCCGTCCGTGTATATAACAGCACTGGTTAAGGAGCAAGCTAACAACCACTGACACAACTGCACAGGCTTTTACGTTTGGCTGGGTGATGGACCTTGTTAAACGCAGTACGTTGCTCAATCTCCTTATCTCCTAGCGCTGGCCGGGGTACTCCCCTCTTCACCTCATATAGAGCCGCTGCCTCTTGTATTCGGAGATCAAGAGGAAGTATCCCAGCCAGCACCAGTGCCGAGTTCAATGAGACTGCGCGATAGGATTTGCACATTTTCTGCGCAAATCCCCTTTGGACTGCGTTCAATTGTTTGCGTATTATCAACTACTCTGCTGCTGGTGCCCACGCACTTGCCGCATACAGGGTTGTCAGTTCAATTACTGCCATGTAGATGGTGCGAATGACATCCGGATTGAGTCCCCAACTGATCCTGGCTGCTCTAGACAACTGCTTATAAAAGTTGAATGCCTTTTTGCATACATTAGATACATGGGCATTAAAGGTCAGCTTGTTGTCAATAGTCAGTCCCAGGGCTTTAATCTCCTGCGACATCTCATGTACATTTGCACGTCGCTAGATCTCCGAAGTGGAGTCCCCATCAAACACTATAACTACGTCATCCGCGAAGGCTTGGCAATAGTCTCCCCTTTGTACCGGGCCTTTAAGTAGGGAGTCGAGTAAGAGGTTCCAAAGAATCGGACCCCCTATTGATCCTTGCACACAACCTTTATTGGTTTCCTGACCTCCTGTCCCGCGTATCTTAACCTGACCTTTCTGTGTTCCAAGTAACTGTCCACAACTCTTCTCAGGTTTATCGGGCATTTCGCTTCCACTAGCCTGGTTCTTATGGCCGGTCACCATTCATTGTCAAAGGCTCCCTCTATATCCAGCGATAAAATGACAATCAGTTTTTTGTCTTTTAGTTTTCCTCGTATGAATTCTAGCAGGTCATAGTCTTCGGTGCTTTTTTGTGGCATAAACCCATACTGGCGTGTGCTGAGTCCGGGTATGATGTGCGGTTTCACTCTACCTATCAGCATTTTCTCCAGGACGTTTCCCATCACTGGCAACAGTCGTATTGGCCTATATGATTTAGGAGCTATATAGCTCTCCTTCCCGGGTTTCCTTAGGACTACTACAGTAGCTTCCTTCCAGATCCTCGGGAAGTAGCCCAGCTCTAGGCACTTGTTCGCCAGTGATAGGAAGAGCTCCGGATCATGATTTACAGAGCTGGCAGCTCACAGATTTAGATGCACTTAGCTGAATTTCAATGAAAAATAACTTATTATCAGGCAGGTAAGATGTAATGAGCATGAAGAGCAGTGGTGGGCGGGGTGGCCTAGTGGTAACGGCAGTGACTAGAGCAGTGGTGGTCCAGTACTTACGAGTTGTAGGTTCAAACCTTTTTTTTTTGGGAAATTATCAAATAACTTCTCCCACTCTGGGCGGAGCGGGAGGGATATCAGGCTTTTACTGACTAAAACCCACCCGTGTTCCTTCAGATGCCTGTGTGCCGTTGTTGTAGGTTGTAGGTTCGAACCCTGACAGGCGCTTTATTTTGTGTAAATTATTTCATCACCACTGCTCTCAAAACTGTGAAGGAATACTTCATGAGGAAACCGGCATGTCCTAGAACCAAAAATTCGAAGGCATGTGACATCTACCAACCCGCACTGGGCCCGCGTGGCGGATTACGGCCCACTCCCTCTCTCAGAGAGGAGGCCTGTGTTCCAGCAGTACTGTGGGAACATTATAGGCTGATTATGTATGAATGTAAGAAATAATAGGTAGACCTCAAATCTAGATTAGGTACGTAGTCCGTCATAGGTACAGTAGATGACGCTTCGTAAATGACAGTAGGTACAGGCAGATTAGAATCTCAACTTACTCACACAGACACGACTGGCCTCAATACTACGTAATTCAACAACACGCACAATCAAAATTCAATTATTTATTACTACATACGTCTACCATTCTCGTTTAATATACTAAAATAGCTCTTATTCAGGATAATAATATGAGGTAGAATAGAATAGCCAGTCAGGTGCAGCAAAAAAAAGTATTGAAATTAATCTGGCACTTGCACAAAACATGTGACAGCTTTTATGCAAACACATGTGTATTGTGTAATATGCATGTGCCATCCATGTGTGCGTGCGATAACGCACACATGCATTTGAGACACGTGCCATGCCTACGCGCCTCTTCCCATTAGGTCGAGTTTGGAGCCGGGTCCGACAGTAATTCGATTTGAGTGCGCTCTAAACCGAAATGGAATTAATTTTCCATCGAACGCGCGCCAGGGAGGGAACGGATATTTTATAAAAGTGATTTATCGAGTAAATGGTTGGAAGATTTAAAAGTGGAAAACTGAAACGATGTCTTGTAGCAAGTGGTTTAGGATAGTCATCGAAACTATCTTCTTAGCGTGTCGATTGCAATCTAAATCGGCTGTCCCATTTCAAAACCTAGTAAGGGTAAGCACTCTTTTCGGACATCGTTTTATTGCATAATCTTGCTAAACTGGTCCAGGTTAGCAAGATTAAGTGTCCCTTAATAGGTTTAGAATTGGGATATCCGAAATGTATCAGCTTCTTAGCTACGACAGTTCCATCGTCAATAGCGTCCATAAGTTCCTGCAACGTGCACGCAGGCAAAAACTGCTGGACACAAAATTAATTTACTTTGTTCACCTTTGAACACGTGCCTCCTACCAGGATACTGGTTCATCATGTGTCACGATGACAGGCCGTGTGGTGCCGGACGTAAAGAATAGCACTATCCTATTTCTTCCCGTGGGTGTCGTAAAAAGCGATTAAGGGACTTACTAGAGAATGGGCAGCAGCGTTTTCTTAGCATATTTAACACCAAACTGCGATCGCCAACCCGCCTGCCAAGCGTGGCGATTATGGCAACTCCCCTTTGGGGAGGCCTATGTCCAGCAGTGGACGTCTTTCGGCTGAAATGATGATGATTATGTGACGACATTAGGTATTAGAGAATAATCCTTTAAAACACCACGCTCGGTATTAAATCGATATATGATCAGACCTCAAACCAAGACATAGCGCTGCGAACTGTACAGTGAAGCATGCCAAAACTACACCTCGTTCTGTACATACACGCTCACACACACACATTTACAACCAAACTACACCTCACCGAGTGCATACGTTTACGACACCAGCATAACGTCACTGTTGACAGCGCTATGTCTTGGTATTTTATTTGGTTTAAGGATTAGACATATACCTTAACAGAATACCAACCATGAAGGTATAGATAAAAGTGGAGACTACCTAAGTGAAGACGACTGTGGTCGAAAGCTTTCTTTCTAAATACACACATACGAACGAGGCAGTGATATCGACGGCGAAGTGCCAATACCTTCTATGCGAATATTTTCGCGAAATTCACATTTTATGGTATCGAATTTAAAAGTCATATTCGCATGTTCAGCAAAATCTCTTATCTACATTTTTTATTGCAATAGCATAAATCAAGATGTTGAAAAACCTTTTAGCTAAACCACCGAGTCTATGGCATTACCTCCCAAATTCCATGGGACTCGTGTTGACTTTAACAGATAGAAGTTATTGGTACTTCGCCGTCGAAATGTGTATTCTGTTTCTTATGTATGTATTCAGAAAAAGAGAGTCCGACCACAAGTCTTCACAAGTTTTAATTATCATTTTACATTTGTTTTTGAAGTGTTAACTTCATAAGGTGCTCTGAGCAATTTTTGATAGCGGAAAAACTTATCGGTTCGCGTCACCGACATGCTGTAGTAGCCGTTAGTGAAGTTAAATTGACCACGTGAAAAGTTTAATTTGTGTAGGTACAGTCTGTGCATTGTTTAAATTGTGTTTTAGTTATTCATTCTTTTATTGGAGTGAATACCTACTTCTTTAGGCTCGTTGAGCGATAAGTTTTCGCTTCTGTTTGGCAGCCCCCATGACGGTCAGTTTTCATTAAATTAAATGTTTCTATCAGTGTGTTTAGTTTAGGAGAGGAGGAGCTTGTGGCTAAATAATAACTGCTGCACGGTTCGATCGATCAGGTTAAGCTACGCTTGCCGCGGTTGGTCCGTGGATGGGTGACCATCTGTTCATCCCAAGATTCCTCCGTGCATCGGAAAGCACGTTAAGCCGTTGGTCCCGGCTGTCATTTGTAGATCTTTGACAGTTGTTCCAGGTCGTCAGAAGCTTACAAGTCTGACAACCAGTCTTACCAAGGGATATCGTGTTACCCTGTAACTGGGTTGTGGAGGTCAGATAGGCAGTCGCTCCATGTAAAATACTGGTACTCAGCTGCATCCGGTTAGACTGGAAGCCGACCCCAACATAGTTGGGAAAAGGCTAGGCAGATGATGAGTGTGTTTAGTTTAATTTGTGATCTTCCTGTGCAAGTACCAATAAATACATTTTCTTTCTACAGGGTATGAGCGCGAAAACCCAGCCGATCCTCCGGACCACGCCCTTTTGTACACCTACGGAAAATAAGAGAGTTATCACACCCAATATTACATTCTAAAAACGTCACACAGGCCCACTCGTAAATAAACAAGGTAAATTGTAGCTATCTAGTAACATCATTTACGTACCTGTGCACATTATGTGCGTGTATCATTAGCTGATAATGATTATCATTATACATTAATTTACAAATCTGTCTAAGAAACTTATATTGTTTTCTACCAAAAACCCAAAAATCTTTATGAACAATTTTACAAAAGATTAAATAAATACATCATAAGGTTTTTAAACTTTTAATTTTCTTTGTAAAACTTAAGGCATTCTTCATAATTTGAACAACAGGATCGCTAACAAAGGAACCCTTACCAACAAAGTTATATTAAGGAAAATTTTAAAGAAACGACGTAACTCCCCAGCGACACGTGTCTTCGTGTTATATAGCATTTTGATCAACAAGTTCTTGAACCAACATGCTAATCGTCCTCCATCTTGTTTTGTCTAAAAGCTACGTGAAAATGTAGAATGGTAATGATAATGTGATAACTATGACGTATGATAGTTTGTCATGTATCACGTGGCCACGTGCAAGACGGTCGCTTTTCGTTTGAAGCACTGATTATTCATAAACACATTACAGCACCCTAATTGCGTAACACAGTTTGAATCGCAATCGGAATGATTTTTAAGTATATTGCTAATCCATTGCTTCGTATGTTAGAAAAATTTGTCTGCTCAACAACGTAAATAATGCAATGAATGTTGTTGTACTGTCAAATTGAAACCGATTCGTTAGTAATTGAAACCGTTACGCAATTACCCTGCTGGTAATATTTATAAATAAATCTACTGTATTGTGTAGATTTCTGTCGTGATTTCTTTGATTTAATAAGAAAAAATAAAAAAATAATACCGACTTATAATATCTATTCACTGTGGAATTACTGTCAAAGCTTAAATTATTAATGTTAATATATCAAACTTTGAAATGTATTTTCATTATGGCAACTGAATGTACTATTTTACTTTGGCAAACACATCGTTATTTCTGAGTGGGGAAAAAGTCATTTTTTTTTTAAATAGTAAAATGTAGTGCAGAGCCAGTCGTCACGCGTCGTTTAGCCGTAAAATAGTGCAGTTGTACGGAATAAAAGTGAAACTAGAAAAGAGTGTTCTTCTTCAAACTTCCGTTTTGTAACAAAAGATAGTGGTCGATCGATAGTCCCAGACTAAGACTATTTTAAGGTTTAACTGGTCTCTATTACGATACTAAAAATAAACTATCCAGAGGGCCTAAACAAATGGCATTGGCTTCGGAGCGATTCTATTTCTACAATCGCTATCGCTTCAACGATAACGAAGTTCGATTGGCAGGCGATAACGCTTGTCAAAAAGTGCCACTTGGCTACGCATCTCTAAGGAAGTTATCGTTCGACGCTGTCGATTCGTTTCATGGAATCAAATGATGATAACATTGTCTAGCTAATTTCTATTCGTTGACTTATGGTCACGTGACATTTCGATAGCTTATGTCAACCCATACATTTTTTGGCTTTTCTACTAGCATTATCGCTAATCGAATGTTACTTTGTCTAGGTCCTCAGACCAAATAAAAAACCAAGACGTACGCTACGCTGCCAACAATACAGTGAACCATGGCGAAACTACACCTCGCTCTGTGCATACACGCTCACACACACACATTTATAACCAAACTACACCTCAGTAAGTGCACACATGTTTACGAAACCGGCCTCACGTCACTGTTGAAAGCGCTATGTCTTGGTTTTTTATTTAGTGTGACTCCAGGAATCCCGATTTATTTTAAATGTAATGGTCTTTTTATTTGTCAAAATCGTTTAAATTATAAAAGGATGACAATCATGAGTGCGCCATGTTTTGCAAAAGTTGATCGAAGTATTATGTACTTTATGTCGATTTATTAAACGAGCTTTATCACAACATTTAAGGGTCGTGCAGACCGTTTGTTGCCCGTACTGGTGCGATATCGCCGGCGCGACAGGCAGCGCGACCCTTGTCACGCCCGCGTTATCACGCCAATCTGTATACGCCTTTACTCATTATGTTATAGATAAACTAGGTACCTACCATTTAGAAATCACATAATTGCCTATTTAATTTTAGTACAATAAAATACTAGCTGCTGTCGGCTTCGCCCGCGTGGCTTTTTTAAAATGAAAGTAGCTTATGTAACTCCTTATAACATCAGTGCCAGTGAAAGTCCCGTCAAAATCGGTCCAGCCGTTTCGGAGATTACCCGGAGCAAATAAACAGACAGACAGACTTTTTTTTTTTGTTATAAGTATCGTATATACTTACAATTTACCAAGGAGTATCGTATTACCCAGTTATTGGGTTGTGGAGGTCAGATAGGCAGTCGCTCCATGTAAAATACTGGTATTCAGCTGCATCTGGTTAGACTGGAAGCCGACCCCAACGTAGTTGGGAAAAGGCTAGGCAGATAGATATAAATAAATAAAATAAATAAAAATAAATAAAAACTTTACTTCGGACCTTGATCCATATAATGTTAGTAATACACAAAACTTATGCTATGTTAGTAACAAATACAACTCAATTTTTTTTTTAATTCCTATACCTGTTGCACTCACTTGACATACCGGGTACATGCACATGTACATGCACCCAATGCGCCATAATGGTGCAACACGGCTTATCACTGATGACCTTCAGAATGTCGTTGGCGCTCCCACGCACTCTGCGCATCATGGACGCAATCCTTTTTCGCAGGATGGTACTGAAACCATCAGTAGGTATGTGCTTCGGCAAACATCCCTGACGCACTGCAGTAACGTGGAAGCCCCAACAACATTCTGAAGGCATTATTATATTGAACTCTGAGGGCGTTATATGCCCTTTGCGTATATCGAACCCACAGAGTGCACGTGTACAAGGATTGGCAAAACGCCTTAAATAGAGTTATTTTTGCTTCTGGTGTACAACGAGCAAACCTGCGGGCCAACATATTGCATCGGACAGCAGTGGCGAAAGGACCATATAACACGATTCCTACAGGCTTCCCTTCGGAGGTTTGCATCAACAACTCTACCGCTATTGAAAAATGGCACAGACAATAATGTCTACTATTGCCAAAAAATATAGTTACACTACGGGTATTTAATCCACTATAACATTCAAACAATAAAAATGCCTATTTTTATTAGCTTTGAATAGAAATAACAAACAAAAAGTTTTGTTTGTGTAGTGATGCGTCTTTTTGGTTCTAGACTTACGTTACGACCTACGTTCGTTTTTAATTAATTTAATAATAAATTAATAATTAATTAATTTTTACTTTATTGATAAAAGTAAGTCATTTAAACCGGCTTCGCTTCGGCTTCTCTCATACAAAAATTGACACCTCGCCGCTGTCGGACAGCCATACAGACAGATATACTTACAATTTTATTTATTTGTATAGATTCAACTACTCACTATCGACAAAACGTATATCGTTTTAAACGTGCTTGATACCTAACCTACCTACGTCACGTCAAATAGTTGTAATGTACTTTATATGATATCTACTCGTAATGCCTAATAAAAAATCGGTAGGTATGTTTTGTTTTGTCACTGATAATAAGTGTGATAATGGTTTGTGTAATTAATTCATCATCATGATAAACAATGACGAATGTTTTTGTATGATAGTGTTTAAACTCCAAAGCTATATAAAATAATATAAAACGCCCAAAACTGGTGCTAAAACCTAGATAAAAGAACATACCGTAAATCAGATCGTTTTTTACACATTCTGTAACTTTTTTTTTGGAGCTAAATACAACGTGCAAAATTCATTTGGCACAAACGCTTATTCAGCCGATTATAGATTATGCCGACGCCTGCTATCTGGATGCTACTGAGGAGCTACTGAACAAGCTTGAGCGCATGCAAAACTTGTGCATTCGCTTTGTTTTTGGTCTTCGAAAGTATGACCATGTTTCTCACCTTCGCAAGGAACTCAAGTGGCTCCCAATCCGCCTTCGCAGGAACACTCTGATTTTATGTCTCCTCTTCAACATCTTACACAACCCGTCTTATCCTTCCTACCTGCGGGAGCGTTTTTCTTACGCTCGTCCTAGCGACGCTCCATGTAGATCGCACCTTAGATCCCTCCTTAAATCTCATCCTCATAAAACTAGCTACTATTCTTATTCCTTCTCGGTGCATGCTGTAAGATTGTGGAACTCACTTCCGCCTAGCATTCGTGATTTAAAAACAATTTCCTCATTTAAATATCAATTAAAAGAGCACTACCTTTCCTCTCAACTGTGAATATTTTTATATATATGTTTGTATATATAAAATTGTATATATATATGCTTTATGTATTTCTTTAGGTATATGTAAGTTTTTTTGCACGTGTGTACGTGTACGTATTCATGTGTAAATTTTATATGTATATGGTATAGTATAGGTATATTTATCATTTTAGTTTAAGACTTCGCATATTCATATTTTTCTCTTCTTGTTCTCACACACTATTGTCTACATTTCTTTTTCATTTCTCCTTTCGCAGGTCTGCTGGAAGAAATTTCTTAAGAAATAAGCAGTACCTTTGTACTAGTATTATAATTATGTCGTATCTCTCTGTATTTTACTGTGTGTACATAAATAATAAAATAAATAAATAATAAATAAACGTGGCCAAACACGGTAGTACACAAATACATAAGGATAGCTTCGCTTATTAAAGCGCCCAAAACACTGGTGCTGAAAACTAGATAAGAACATACCGTAAATCAGGGCCTCAAGTCTGCTATTACAATAGTGTCAGAATGGTCGATCATTGATTTCATAATTTTTGATTTTGACAAGTTTGGTAATCTACTATTATAATGGCGTCATTATGACTTTCCAATGGTCGGCCACTGACACTACATTGAAAGAAATTGCATATATTGGTAATCTCGTACATAATGACAAATGAATGACATTTCCACCAATGGGTTTTATAATAATGGCAATACGACAATGCCATTATAATAACAAAATTATTATATTACGAGAACATTGACCGACCAATGATCGACCATTATGAATTGACCAAATTACGAACTTTTAGCAAAATGACAATGGCATGACAATGGAATCGTGTTGGAATGACTGAATTTATAATAATAGCAGACTTAGGCCCCTGGATCGTTTTATTTTTTACACATTCTGTGACTTTTTAAAGGAGACGTTCACGAAATATATGGGGCTTGGTACTAAAATAATTGAAAATTGAAACAGCCTTCTGACCTATATAGGCTGAAAGAGGGTAATTATTTTGATGTCTTTGGGCATTTAATTTTTTTTTACAGCCACCCGTTTTTTTTAAAACAAGTGTTGTAAAATAAAATGTTCTACAAGCATTATTTATATTTTAGGGATGGCAGCCCTGTGGCAAATGACGTGACAATGACAACGTCAGTCAGCAGGAGTCGGCTTGACATTTACAACGGATATTTAGTCCGAGTTTACAGCTTTGACTTTTTTCGATACGTTTTGTTATTGCATTGTCATGATAATCAATATTTTTTGTCTTAATTTCATGGAGCTGCAGCTAAAATTATAATAAAATCTCAAAGTATTTAATAGAAACTGAAACATTAGCCACATAAAATAATTATATTGCATAGAAATGAATTAATAAAGACTATGTGCGTTTTGTTTGTAATGAAACTATTTTCACTTTTTCACAAAAACGGGCACCTGAAAAAATCAGATTTAACTATAATCGAGTAGCATAATAAATAAGCTTTCTAATAAGGTACATCACATTAGCGTTTAAAAATCGTCGGAATACTATACCAATTTTGACCTCTCCTTTGGAGCTAAATATAATGTGGCCAGACATGAGCACACAGATACATAAGGATAGCTACAAAAAAACATCTCATTGTTGTTATCATCATATCCAAATCCGATACTAGACTTTATTAGCCGCAGAAAAAAAAAAATCCGTTCACCGATCGACGGATCACTGGACAAAGCAAAACGTTAGTCACGTTACAAATTTGCAAAGTATAAAATTGTTGTTTTTGCGGTAATTCCGTCTCCTTATTAGACACGTGGTTTACATAAAATGGTGGGGTAATTAAAACTGTGTAATAGCTTCTACATGAAGTAGCATGATGACGCGCGTTGAGGCAGGTCTAAAGCGTAGGTTGAAGGCACGTTGAAAAGTATGTGCACGCGGTATAGGGAAGGCCTCTTGTCAATCGCTCTCTCACTGATCCTCAGATCGTGACTCCGTATCAAATTATCAACGGTCAACGGTTGTCAGTGGCCAGGGGGTCTACTCCGAAGCGTTAAACAGAAGTATCGGTCGAATGTTCGATCGTTTTATAACTTCCATAGTTTTCTTTTTTGACTTTGAATCCTTAACCGACTTGAGGTCAAATTTTTGTCTTTGCCTTATCTCTTTGACTGTCGTTTTTTTTTTCTTTCGCCGTAGTCAGCCATAGTTAGCCGTAATCAAGCAACGGCCGAACATTCGGCTGATACTTCGGTTTAATGCTTCTGAGTAGACCCCCTGGACAATAAATTAATAATCGGTCGAAAACAATGTGATTATAACTATATAATATATATATATATATTATATTATCATATATATAGTATGATTGTAAGTATGTTTTAGTAATCGGGCTTGTAGAAGATTTGTTAAGAATAGGGATCACGAAGCCGCTATAAAAAAATAATATGTAAGTGTTCTTACATGAATAAATAAATTCACGCATTTTACCCAAGAGACGTGAATTTATGTATGTTATAAAGAAAGAAAAGAAAGAAAGAAAAATGCGTTTATTGGCATTACAGCAAAAAATACACCTTATAACTATAAAAAACAGAAAACAATATTATTACTGCCTCGTTGGTCTAGTGGTAGCAACCGTTACTGCTGAGCATGAGGTCCTGGGTTCGATTCCCATCGTAAAGTGGTAAAAAGTAAAGTGTTATGGAGATTTTCCACTAGGAATTTCTCAGTAGGAGCCCGAAGTCTGGATTTGTGCCCGGTTGATGGCAATAGGCTCGCCCCCTATTACATGGGACTTAAACATAACTGGCGAAATGTGGGTGTACTATAGGTACACCTCTGCCTAACCCTTCGGGGATTACAGGCGTGATGTTGTGTTTAATATAATTATAATGCCAAAAGGGCCTCAGCTCAACATAATGTCAGATGACAACACAAGGTGTACCTCCTGACGCTGATTTTCAGCTGCAACCCACGAGTGCCATACGCTAGAATAATAAACACAAAGAGAAGTGTTTGTCCATGATTAATTAATTATGAGAAATGTGTTACGTACGAGTAGGAACAGATGCCAAAAATTTTAAAACGATAAGTACTTTTAAGTAAGAACCGATGATGCCTTCACAGAAATCGCAGAATCGATATTATTGAATCTAATCTATTACTCTTGGACTAGGACTGCTTCGTTGGTCTCGTGGTCGCATGCGCTACTGCCGAGCACGAGGTCCGGGGTTCGATTCTTAGGTCGGGCATAATTGTTATTGGGTTTTTCCACCAGGGGGCCAAGTCTGCTAACTCAGTTGTGTCCGAATGGCCGATCATTGGCACCGTAATTGTAGAGTTTGATAGTTTTGCTAATCTCCTAATTGAAAAGCGTCTTTATGATTTTCCAATGACGTGCCACTGATACTCCGTTGGAAAAATTGTCTGTATTTGGTAATCTCGTACTGACAAGCTCCTATTATTTTGACTCCCTATGGACCACTGTCGCGCCATTATGAATTTAGGAGGTTACAAACTATTGGCACAATGGTCATGGCGTTGCCTTGGTATGGTCGTCATAATGACCAATAATTGAAAATAGCAGACTTGGCCCCCAGGGATTTCTCAGTAGCAGCCCGGAGTCTGGATTTGTGCTCGTTTAATGGCAATAGGCTCACCCCCTATTACATGGGATTTAAACATAACGGGCGAATCGTGGGTGTACTATAGGGACACCTCTGCCTAACCCTTCGGAGATTACAGGCGTGATGTTATGCAATCTATACTCTTTGGTCAACTCTACTGTTAAAATGCGGATTGCATAGCTCCACTCGTCCACGTCACGGTTCCGACGCAACATCGCCGTCGTTTGATTCGTCGCACGCGCATGTACAGTACGATTCACGAAAGATGACCACAAATGGCGGCCGTATTTTAGGTCCCTTTGGAGGTGCAAGGTGAGGCGCGGGCGGAATGCGTCAAGACCGGAGCGACGCCATTGGTGCGCGCGCGTCTCGTGATAGGCTGCTCTTATAAGTATAGGTACGTATTCATGAGTGTACGTGCGCAGACGGCCGCCATTTGTGGTCATCTTTCGTGAATCGTACTGTAACTGTACTTGAAACAATAGACCGTCGCAAATGCAACGTAGAGTGATTAGAAATCAACAGTTCATGGATAAACTTAGGTATTTTAATTTTTTATTGTAACTTACCTTATCGGTAATTATATTTTCGAGCCGTTTGGGGTTGGAACCCTCGGGCCGTGGGGTTAGAGTGCTCATGGTTTTTGTTCAACAAAATCTTCGAATGGCTGGTTAACACTTCCCCTGGCCCAAGGGAGTGCCGCCAGTCTCTTGGGTACATTACCAGTCGACAGCGATACGGAGGAAGTTTTCGACGCCATATTTTTGTTTGTTAATAGTTTTAGACATTGTATAATCACACTAATTTTGATAAAATTTTGTATGGAGGTAGCTGACACCCTGGAATAAGACATAGGCTACTTTTTATCCCGATATTCCCACGGGATCGAAACTTACGCGGGTGAAACTCCCATACAAAGCTACCTCCATACAAAATGTTATCAAAATTGGTCAAGCCGTTTGAGCGTGAAGAAGTAACAAACAAACACACACACACACACTCACAAACTTTCGCCTTTATAATATTAGTGTGATAAAATATGTAATTATCTTAGTGAAACTAAGTAAAAGTCTAATACGTGTAGGTACCTATTCCTTATGTTCAGATCAAAGACTTCCTTCAAAGATTTCAAGATGTCTTTGAAGGAATTTTCTTGGGATTTTTCCGGTCTATGTAGCTGGGTATTTCCCACGTATTTCCAGTACAGTTTTAAAAGGAAAAGTTCTTCAGAAATGTTATTTATTGGGGTTTGGGTTTCTTCGAAGCATAATGTACATAACGATTGTTCGGTAATAACCCAAATTCTCGCATGTAGGTCTGCCAAAATGATGTAGTAGTGATCATTAAAGAATACTATGATCAACCAAAGTCAAAATTATAACATCGTCCTTTTCTTCTACATCATTTAATAATATATTGCTTAATTGCAACAATCCTCTAGTTATGGCCTAGGCTTCCTCATATACATAACAACCGTCCCGTTTCTGGCAACCCATCTTGCTGCACGATTTCCTAAATTCCATATCACGACCACTATTCTATAAAAAAATGACCTTTTTTTTTCCGGGGTGGAAAATCCTCATGGATGTCCTCCGCCCTGGGGCGGGCGGAGGGGTCTGTCAGACTCTTACTGACTAAAAACCACCCCAGTGTTCCCTTCCCACACTTGCACCGAGGATCTTGGGATCTGTTATTACCTCCGCAATGCTAGTGCCCGCCTCTGTGGGCCTCCTCAAGTCTGGGGGGGTGAGGTGTTGGACCCCCCGCGACGTCCCCGTCCTATTAGCCCTAACCCAACATGAATCTTATTTTAGGTTTTAAAGAACACAAGGTACTTTGTTTACGCAAAAGTACTATTGCATTGGCCGAGAGCCACGTCAATACGAACGTGCTTCGTACAGTAAACAATTTCATTGGAAACTATGAAATCATTGGAAAACTTCGAAAAATATTAGTGGATGTTATTTTTAAAACAAAAAACCTTCTATAGTTTTCCGCCTCTTTATAATCAGCCTGTAATTTTTCCACAGCTGGGACACAGGCCTCCTCTCGGTAAGACGGAGTCGGCCGTGAATGCCGTAATCCACAACGCGGGCCCAGTGCGGGTTGGTATGTCTTCGAATTTTTGGTTCTAGGACATGACTGGTTTCCTCACGATGTTTTCCTTCACTATTTTGAGAGCAGTGGTGATGAAATAATTTACACAAACTAAAGCGCCTGTCTGGGTTCGAACCTACAACTCGTAAGTCGCGGCCGTCACCACGGGACCAGCACTGGTTTCCGCCTCTACAAATCTATGTGTTGCAAAAATTAAATAAAGGATTCTTGGTCTAATGTGCAGAAATATCAGCCAATCAGCATGAGATCAAGAAAGTATTTAAGCCAATCAGCATGAGATCAAGAAAGTATTTAAGCCAATCAGCATGAGATCAAGAAAGTATTTCAGGGGGATAGCAAGGCAGTATTGTCTTGTCTATTGAATGAATGAATGAATGAAATGCGCCCACCCCAGCATGGTTAAACCAGACTTGATTACTCGAATGAACCCAAAGATGTGAATCTTTGGGTTCATTCGAGTCTGTTCAGTCTAGCCCCTGGAGCCTCAAGTTTCATAAGACTACAGAGAGAATTGTATATCAAAGAGTAGACCGGGTCAACCATGCTACATGAAGCACGACAGGCGCGTATATTCATAAGGTAATTGAGAGACTAACATTAGTAGTATCTAAGCTAAGATGAAATACAGGCTCGATCTCAGAATACCAGATTCTCAAAATACCTGATTCTCAAAACACGAGATTCTCTAAATACCAGATTCTCTAAATACCAGATTCTCAATATATCAGATTTTGAACAGTCGAAATCAAAATATTTATTATAATAATAATTATGAAAGAACCTAGCTACTTTTTGCACGTTGAGCAATAAAATACTGACTGTTTTTCCTTTATTATTTATTTTGTTTTATTGACATTGTCATGACGTTGAAAAGTCTTCTCTTCTTCATCTATGTATTTTAAACCCTAAAAGCAATCAAATATCTTCGAGTAATTATTATTTATATCATATCACGTTCCCGGCAACATAAAACTCCACGTTCCCGAACCGTAACAAAACAAACAATACAACAATGTAGGCTTAGAAAACTTTCAACTTGTAAATACACATTTCTTCCAAACTTTTCTATTTTAAATAAAATAAAAACGTGCAAATTAAGAATATTGCACGTCACATCACGTTGGTTCCCCTGATCGGAACAATAACTTTTAATTTGCTTATTTTAGCAAAAATACAATGAACACAGCTGTTTGTTTACGTTCGATATTATTATTAGAAAATACACGTACTTACGTAAACATGCATGTGTCATATGTAGGTATAAGTATGTGTAACGTACTGTCTGCGAGTTGTGGATCAACAGCACAAGCAAGCACATGTCGGCAAACGTGATTGGCTGTTGGACATAAAGCCTTCTATTTAGAAAGTCTTCTTCATTTTAATCTTGGGAAAAACAACACGGTATTTCTATGAGGTAAGCTTGATGTCTGCAATATTTAACTGAATGTTTATTTTCTACCTACTTTTATAATAAAAGTTATTAATGTCGGGGTTGAAAAGAGCTATTTGTATTCAACAGGAAACATTCTACCTCTGAATTAAATTGTACATAACCAAATGCTTCCACGTATTACGGTTTCATTTAATAACGAACATTCCCCCATACATTAAAGGGAATTCTTTTTTTGGGTAATAATTCTATTTGCACTTATTTAGTTTTGATTTTCGCACACAGGTCATCAATCAGTGCGTCCTGCCTGTTATAACTTACGGAGCCGAAACGTGGACACTCACGGTACGGCTCGTCCATAAATTCAAGGTCGCTCAGCGAGCTATGGAACGGGTTATGCTTGGAGTCTCTCTGAGGGATCGAATCCGGAACGAGGTGATCCGGCAGAGAACCAAAGTTGTCGACATAGCCCACAGAATAAGCAAGCTGAAGTACGAATAAAGGATTCTTGGTGACTGAAAGCCGAACCCAACATAGTTGGGAACAGGCTAGGCAGATTCAACTATCACAATGGGTGTGTAATTTTCATCACAGAAAATTATATGTAACAGTGCAGCCAGGCAAGCCTATGCAAACTTATGAAAATAATAAGATATGTTATAGCCCTGTGATGATATAATTTCAAGTAGATGGTACTGTCTAACTAGATATAAAGAAGTAACAGTGCATCACAGTGGGCTCTATAAGAATACCATCGCTGCGACACTTATTTTTAAGTGCCGCGGCATCAAGCTATGCCTTTTGGCCTCGTACAAGACTTTCTGTTTTTATTTTCACTTTGTTTTATTTTTGTTCTTTATGTTTCTATGAGTGTGTTTTAGTATAATTTGTGATCTGTGCGAGTCCCAATAAATGTTTTTTCTTTCTTTCTTTCTTTCTTTCAGGAGAACCTGGGGCTCGTTTGCAAATTATTTTATAAGTCCACCCTTCTTTCTATAATCTGAGAGTCCACCAGTCATTTCAGGAAGTTAAAATTTCGTATAGATAACCAACCAGTTTTCCAAGGGAAACTGTTAGTCCTAACTAATATGAAAGAAAGTGAAAATGAGTTTGTTTGTTTATATGTTTGCCACGCTAAAACGGCGTAACCGATTTGGATGAAATTTGGCTCATGAGTAGACCATGAACTGGATTAGTACATATGATACTTTTTATCCCGATACTCTCACGCGGGTACACTCTTATGCGGGTGAAACCGCGGGGTACAGCTATACCATAAAGTGATTCTAATCAAAGCCATGCAAGGACATAGTTTCTCTGCTACCAATTAATCTTCAGCCAGTTTAATCCGCAATCTACACTCTCCACATCATGACCACTTGAATGACACAGTTGTAATAGCAAACATGTCATTTGGTTTAAATAGGTTTTGATTTTTATTATTTTAACAATATTTTGTATAGATTCTTTTATATTTGACCATTTTCTATTTTGTAACCGGGTACTTTTGACAGGTCTACACTGTCCTCCCATACCTATTAACACTATGTAATTTGAAAACATTGTAAAGCCAATTATTTTTAAAAGAGTAACCGCGGAGTTTCTTGCCGGCTCTTCACGACCAACTGGAACCGAGCTTCTGACGTTTCATAAGTGCCCATGTAGGTTTATGTGAAATAAAATATTTTGATTTTGACACCTAAACTTAAACTCAAAACGCCTTATTACAAAACAAGGTTTATCTTCAGACCCAGGTTTAAACCATGGAGCCATTATTGAATTTCGAACTTTATTCCGACTATGGTAAAGTTCCTAACACAAAATTGACAACTTAGTACCGAACTAAGTTTTCAGTTTTGTTTATAGAACGGTATTTCAATCACTGTTACGTTACGAGTATTATTACAAAAACTGGCTGCATGGTATAAGCCATGTCAAAAAACTGGCTGCATGGTATAAGCCATGTCAAAAAACTGGCTGCATGGTATAAGCCATGTCAAAATATAAATCTTGTTTTGTATTCTGACGGAAAGCATTTATTTCAAATAAACCAATTACAGGTACTTTTGAATTGTCAAGGTCAGTCAGAAAGATGAAGCTGGTTGCCCAATTGCCCATTCCAAAGCGTAGTAGATTCCTATGGAGAAGAACGGGCAAGAAACTCTTTTAAATTAAAATATTGTTATAAAATCTTGGTTACATCATTCATGTTCAAATTATACATGTGACAACAATGAAGAAAGATCACGTCATCATACGTTAAAACCGTCCATAATAAATAGATAAATACAATAAAAAAATAAGTTAAAATAAGCCGTGACAGCTAAGAAATGACCAGTCCCTACAGACGGCGTTCGTTCACGAATACGTCATGGTATGGATCAGCACCATCTAGCTCAACCATTTTGAAGGGAACCGATGTACAACCAGTGATCTAACACACACGCCACCATCAGCGAGACGAGTGAGCATGACATACGCTCAGCCGCCAGGGCACATTCAAGTCAATGAAAGACGTACTCAGTAAATGGTAGGTACATAGTGCTCACACATGTGCTATGCAATTAGACAATACTAAGAGATTGAATTTATACAATATTAAGATAGTATTTGCAATCTTCAGCAGCTCCAACAATGTTTTTGAATGCTAATAAATTTGTTAACGCGCCCTTGTGGAGCAGGACCAGCGTTAAGCCAAGGAATTTTCTCAGCGATGTAATCCCCTAACTTATAATATGCTTGGCTGCATAGTGTTTGTTTTATACAAGATTTAAATTTCGTTTCATTCAGTTGGAGTATGTGGGGAGGTATTTTATTGTAACATTTTAACATAACACAACTTAACTCGTCAATAAGGACTTTACGTGTGGGTTTAAAACAGTTCGTCGATACGTGTCGCAAACACACTGGCTGTGGGTGAGAAACGCCTCTTAAATAATAGTAAATGCTGTAGTAATCGTAAATTGTACTAGTAGTAGATAAGGAAATACTCGTATGAAGGTAGTGTGGGCTGTTGGTCTGTTGGTATGCGATATCTGAATTAATTCATTGTTATTTGTAGCAAAGTATTTTTTAATAATAAGATAGTTTTTTTTTTTGTATGATTATTATTAATTTATGACTATTGTTATTAATCATCAGTTTTTGAGGATTTGGAAGACAATTAATATTCCTGAAAAGTATTGGCCATTAAACAAATATTTTTCCAAAGAAATAATCTCTTCTATCTTTCAACCCAGTATTTCCTTTTTTTTTAAAGCAAGCCTGTAACTGACATCATCAAGAATGATGGTTAATAAGACAGCAATAACTAAAAAAAAAAAAACTATGAATAATTCCTGGAATTTATTCTCGAAAACCAGTAGCCGGATCTCATAGGTCGTAGCACGTAGCCCGTAGCGGGTTCCCGTAGTCACCTGTGATCCGCTACGCCAAAATAATAATCATTTATTTATCACGCTGTCATGCATAACGTGACGCGCCCTATCGGTTTCTCGTACTTCTAAAGCACGTGTATGCTACGTATGTACTTACGTGTACCGAGTGTGTGACTTTATCGCCGTGTTTGCATTTTGATACTTATTGTTTTTGATTTTTAATTGTTTTGGAGTGGTGATAGTTATTTTTTGTTAATTTTGTGCCATTTCAAATAACGATAAACGATTTTTTTTAAAACAATATTTCTGTTTTTTTCGGTTGGATTTAGTTAAATACGAACAGCATAGGTATCTTGATCAATTAAGGTTTATTTATGACTTTACAAATTTAGAAATTTTCGTAGAACTTACTTTATGTAACAGCTTCATCGACTTATGACCGCAAACGTGCGCTACTAAACAACGTTTTCATGCACGGGTCGTTGCTATTAGAGGCTTAATAATAGGATACAATATTCACAAAAATTATAATGAAAATGTAGTATACCTAGGCAGTAAAAGTTGAATATTTTTGAAGTAACAAAAAAAAGCAACATACAAAAGCGTCGTGACTGTCAAAATGTTAAAAAAAAAAAACAAAATATTTTATTTCACTTAGACCTATGGGGCATTTATGAAACGTCAGAAACTAGATGCACGTAAAAAAAAACCCGATATTTTTTTCGGTATAGCTCTCATTCGCTAAGCATCATCATCAGATGCCTAACCTTTTCCTAACTATGTTGGGGTTGGCTTCCAGTCTAACTGGATGCAGCTGAATACCAGTATTTTACATGGAGCGACTACCTATTTGACCTCTACAACCCAGTAACTGAGTAATACGATACCCCTTGGTAAGACTGGTTGTCAGACTTTCGGGCTTCTGACGACCCGTAACAACTGTCAGATCCACGAATGACAGCCGGGGCCAACGGCTTAACGTGCAAATCAAATCAAGTCATTTATTCAAACAAGGCTGAGAATCAGCACTTTTCGAATGTCAAAATTACATAAGACAGTCCCCCAAAAACGCCCACCCTTCACTTGACACCCTTGACACCCTGCACTTCCGTGCTTTCCGAGGCACGGAGGAGTATGTAAAGATGGTCACCCATCTATGGCCCAACCCGGCAAGCGTAGCTTACCCTGATGGATCAACCCGTGCGGCTGTTATTACTTGTGTCTAAGTGTGCAGAGCATAACGTTCGTTATGATGATTTTAAATTAGCTAGCGAAACTCTACAGATGTGATAGGTATCGATATCTAAACACGTTAAAATAAAAAGGATTTGATGTTTTTTTTTTGTGTCAACCACTTCTTTTGTTTTATCTGAGATTCATACCAAGTACCAACGTCACGTCTATGAAGTTTGTGCACAAAAACCTGAACTTTTTTAAACTGATATTAATTTCAAGTGACTACACTAACTGCGGTTGATGTCAAAAAAATCATCAAATTAATAGTTTTTTCAAAGACAAAGTCAAATTATTTATTTCAAATGGGCACATAAAAGGCAGTTTCGAACGTCTAAATTTACATAATTAAAAAAAAAATAGAATGTGTTCTAGTCGCACCTTCCAAAAGGTAGTTTCGTATGGAGAAGAATGGGCAAGAAACTACACCGTTACTCTTTTGTTTTATCATGTTTGAATATCGATAGCCGTGAACGTCTGCGGAGTTTCGCTAGCTAATTTAATGAAAAGAAAGAAAGAAACAAAAACGCGTTTATTGGCATTACAGCAAAAAATAAATACACCTTATAACTATAAAAACAGAAAACAATAAATTATAATAAAAAGTATATTATTTATTTAACACTGACCCTGTTTATTACAGCCTGATAAAAAAAAGGAATCCATTATGTTATTAGTTCTTCAAAATAAAACGTGCAAGCCACATTTTAAAACCAAAACAACTCCGAGTCCGTACACACCCATCCCATAAGTACATAGGTACATACAGACCGAGCACATGGAATGCGAAATCGTGTCGAATATTATCATAAGGAGGTTTAATTCAACGTTGTGAATACACAGTGGTCACGTTGTCCTCCATGTTGTGGGCACAACGTGCTCAGACGACGCGAATATTCTGCAACTATGTAGTGTACGACACCAGATTATGTAGAACTCCTTCCCACGTTTATCTTCGATAGATAAGCTTTTTATCAAAAATATAAATATGTCTAGATAGACACTTGTGTGGTGCCGGAGATAAAGAATAGCACCACCCTATTTCTTCCCGTGGGTGTCATAAAAGGCGACTATATAATGGGCAGAAGCGTTCTCTAAGCATTTTAACACCATACTGCGATCGCCAACCCGCCTGCCAAGCGTGGCGATTATTGTAAATGGCCCTGGGGAAGGCCTATGTCCAGCAGTGGACGTCTTTCGGCTGAAATGATGAGATAGACAGTCAGAGCTGTGAAATCATCGAAAAAAATTGCGTCCAAATGTTGGCCGCAAAATGCACGTACACTAGAATAACACGTGACAGCACAATCAATGACGTGACGCGAGTGTAAGACGTAGCTCTCACGCACACCAGCATAACAAAGTTGGCCCGTTTGTTTTAGTTCCTTTGCAACGCGACACTAGACTTACGAATAATCAAAGCTTCACATACAAAATCTATACAAATTTATAATTTTTTTTTTTTTTTATTATAATATTTTTTTAATATAATTACTCATTGCATATAAAAGTATATAATTTAAGGTACTTATAACAAAAAAAAAACTATTTTTAAAATTTTTGTATGTCTGTTTTTTCCGACTAATCTCCGAAACAGCTCGACCGATTTTGACGGGACTTTCACTGGCAGATAGCTGATAAGGAGCAACTTAGGGTTTTATTTTAGAAATAGCCAGGTGGGCGGAGCCGCAGGCAACCGCTGGTCAGAGTCTATAAAGTTGTTTGATGTTGACTTCCCGCGTGTCTGGGACCATACTTTTTGAGGGAAAAACTTGAATGTACCCTACATTCAAGTTTGCAGACCACGTGGCAAAACTAGTTTATTTAAAAAATACATTTTATTCTCTAAGATGTTTTTTTTTAAATTAACTATTTTTACATTTGCTGCATAGCCTAATGTAGTTATGTTATAAGTTTTAATTATTTATTTAACAGTTTATGTACACACATAGAAACAGACAAGAAGAAAGGAACAGAAAATACGTACAAAGGAGATGCTTATTTCTAAAGAAATCTCTTCCAGCATACTGCAGTAGGAAAGTAGACAAAGAGATGTAGACAACGTGTGTAAGAGTAGCAAAGAAAACAAAATACATAAAATAAAAAATAAAACACTTACTAATACGTACGTTTTGTTAGTAACGTATTCTATATTTCTGATAGTAATATTTTTGGGGGTGGAAGATTGTAGAATGTAAGAAAATGAATATACAGGGTGTTTGGTGCATCGTGTGCCAAATTGAAATGGTCGACTGGGGGGGGGGGGGGGGGTCATCTGCTATCCTTTCAGACCCCTAAACACTTCTCATGCTCTGTGGATTTTTTTCATCGAGTTTTTATTGTTTTGCAGCTTGTCAAAAGTTTACAGATTATAACTGCTTCTTGAAAGTCATTATGTATTTTTTATATATCTTGACGCAGATACATAAAGAGCCATTCAATCTTGAACCAGCCACCAGAGCTCTAGAATCTTGGTCGTGTCAAACAAAAAAAAGCACGTGTTGCACCATGCATCTCTCAGAAGACACATGCCGACTACATCACGTTTGAAAACATGTCGGCTTTGTATCACAAAGTACATTTAATACTACGCATACTAGCTTAAGTGTTTTCCCGCGACTCGCCCGTTTGGAGGTCGGAAATTATACCACGGGAACTTACTACCGTGATAAAAAGTATCCTCTGTCATTAATTAGTTAGGACAGAGTGTATGACCTGAGTCAGGACTCCAAACCCAAGTCATGGTCCGTTCAGAGTCGGACGGAACGAGTTACAGTCGCATTTTTAATATTTAGTAGGTATGGATGCAAAGATCTTATGATGTGCAACGTGCCGCTACAATGGCGACATTAACGCCGGTAGCACATATCCGCCGCAAAACCATAGCAGCGAAACCGCGGTAGTCCAATTCAACTGGTTCGCGTCATGTTCCGCTAGTCACATCCGATTCGAGTAGCGAAGCATGACGCAAGCCAGTTGAATTGAACTACTACGGTTTCGCTGTGATGGTTTCGCGGCGGAGGTGTGCTACTGGGGTTATATAACACACGGGTAGGGATAGTGGCCAGTAATCATCTCACTATAATATTATAAAAGGGAAAGTTTGTGAGTGTGTTTTTGAGTGTGTAAAAAACCGGCCTAGTGCGAGTCTGACTCGCGCACGAAGGGTTCCGTACCTTCGTGCGCGAGTCAGACTCGCACTAGGCCGGTTTTTTAGTATTTGTTGTTATAGCGGCCACAGAAATATGGATTTTAATTTCATTGACGCGATGTTATGATGCGTGAACCCAGCAAATGGCCTCTGCGCTACAGTTAAGTACAGGTTGCTTCAAAATGCAATTTTAAAAAATCACACTAATATTATAAAGGCAAAAGTTTGTTAGTGTGTTTGTTACTTCTTCACGCTCAAACGGCTGGAACAATTTTGATAAAATTTTGTACGGAAGTAGCTGACACCCTGGATTAACATGTTGGCTACTTTTTATCCCGATATTCCCACGGGATCGAGACTATTCGAGACTGCAAACGGCGCAGCTAGTTAATAATAAATCAATAAATAATAACATAAATAAATAAATAATGACGTTCGAAAAGTGCTGATTCTCAGCTTAGTTCGAATAAATGACTTTTGATTTTGATTTTGATATAAATATGTCGAGAGATTTGGGAGAGAGATAGACAGCCAAAGGTGTAAACTCGTCGAAAAAAATTGCGCCCAACTGTTGGCCGCAAAATGCGCGGACACTAGAGTAACAAATAACGTGACGCGAGTGTAAGACGTAGCTGTCACGCACTCCAGCATAACAAAGTTGGCGTGTTTGTTTTAGTTCTTTTGCAGCGCGACACTATCTAGACATACTTATCAATAAATAATCAATTTTATATATATATATATATTTTTTTTTTTAATTAAAACTTTAAGTAAAAAATACTGTACAAAGGCGGACTTAATGCCTGAGGCATTTTCTACCAGTCAACCTTAGGGTGATGCAGAGACAAAACATGGTAGGTGCAACATAGGGGATAGAAACCTTGAAAATCAAAAATATATACTAATACATAGATACAAACATACTTATAAACAAAATAAAAAGTGGCAGGAGAAATAACGATTGCTGGAGGAGAAACCGAATCAGCGCTGGGATGATTCTGCTAACTTCTTACGAATATATTCCCGTGCCTTCACTTTAAATATTAACCGACCGGTTGCCATCCTGATGCTCAGAGATGCATTCCAAAGAAAAACCGCCTGGACAAAGAAAGATGAGTGAATGAAACCAGAGCGATATATTTGTTAAGAACTTAAGATGTCAAATGAATTCTTTAATATAACTTTTTACAGGAAATTAAAGCCGTACAAATGGAGACAGGCCATCCTACCTAGCCATATAAATAATCAAAGTATGGATGCGTCAAAGTCATTGCCGATTTTGTATGAACACTAGCAGTACACATGGAATAAATATGGCCGGTGCGCAAGAATTGCATAATGTTTATTGCTTGCGAGTTAGGTAGTAAAGATTTTGAATAATAAATACTACCTTTTTTATAGGCTGGCAAACACGCTTATGATGGTGCAATTATTATACAAGGGTCGAAAGGTTGGTGACTTTCACCCGTGTTAAACAATGTAGGTACTTTTCATTCCGAATATAAGGAAAGTATTTTTTTTTAATTCGTCGGCAAAACTACTGTATTTTCAAACGGTGAGATGACCGCAATGGGCCAGTATAATCTCATAAAAGTAGAATGGTATTTTGTAACCCTAATAGTTAATAAGTGTTCGATATGAGACATTTATACAAAATAAGTCATCATCTGCCTAGCCTTTTCCCAACTTTGTTGGAGTCGGCTTCCAGTCTAACCGGTTGCATCTGTATACCAGTATTGTACATGGAGCAACTGCCTATCTGACCTCTACAACCCAGTTACTGGGTAACACTATATCCCTTGGTAAGACTGGTTGTCAGATTTTTGGGCTTCTGACGACCCGTAACAACTGTCAAAGATCTACAAATGACAGCCGGGACCAACGGCTTAACGTGCTTTCCAAGGCACGGAGGAATCCTGGTATGAACAGATGGTCACCCATCCACGGACCAACCGCAGCAAGCGTAGCTTAACCTGATTGACCCGTGCGGCAGTTATTATTTGGCCACAAGCACAAAAAATAAGTAACCATTAATAAAGGCTCATACTAGCAACAAAAATGAATTAAAAAAAAAATGTTCGCTTTCTATTTTTTAGATGTACCATACAGGGTTATACAGGGTGGAAGGGACATCGACGCGCATCTTGGATTCAGTACATCATTCTTGACTCCCCTGCGTCAGAATTTTCGTCGGTTATTAAAAAAAAAAAACACTTTAAATAAATGTAGACCATTTAACTTCATCTTCTCGTCTGAGAGGCTTCTCTTTGAGAGAAGCGGTTTCAAAGACTCAGATCCGGTAATTGCACAAAGCCCAAAAGGAGTTGGAATTAGCTGCCTGCATACCTACATATCTTTTTGTTTCTGTGTACTTTTTACTGTTAAGAACTTAACTGTGGACATCCAAGCAAAAGGCTCCAGTAGTGGCGTATTGAGTTAAGACTGGATTCGGTATTCGATACCCTTCGATATCGGTAGAATATTCAATTGATTTTTTGGATTAAAAAAATATTCAAAAAGTGGCACATTTTTTTAAATCAGACATTTGAAGTTGAAACACTGAAAAAGCCTGATTTGAGAATAACTATATGAACTTGTAGATAATTGAGCATTAATTAATAATCAATTAAAATCGTGAAATGCAATTTTTTCACCCAACTTTACAAAACTGCGTGTATCTCGGAGACTAAATGTCTAGAACTGTGTAGCTATTCACAACTATTCGACAGGCTATCGTGTCGAGGGAGGCCGTCACCTCCTTCTGCGAAACAGTGATGCTTGCGAAGGAGGAGGCGGAACGCGTGAGGGTAAGGCAAAATCAACTCCCTCGCGCCCCTATAGTCGCCGCAGGAGACGCCCCGGGCGTCGGGAATCGCAGGCCGATTCCCGGCCACCGTAGGCGCGAGCTTGCGGACGGTGAGCGATGGGTAGCTCGAAGTCCGATAAGGACCAAGCCCGGGTCGACAGCGCGTTGTGTTCCACGCGCGCCTCAAAGAGACGTCAGCACCAATTGACGGGGTCCGAAAGGGCCAATGCCTGCCAAGGTTACGAGCCTGTCCGAAAGGGATATCGTGGCCCTGGCATACAGGCATCTGAAGGAACACGGGTGGGTTTTAGTCAGTAAAAGTCTGACACTCCCTCCCGCTCCACCCAGAGCGGGAGAAGTTATTTGATAATTTCCCACCCAAAAAAAAAAAAAAAATCTTGTCGAAAATGACACATTTCGATTACCTGATTTGCCTAGCTCCAGACAGCAATCAGCTGCCGAAAGAATAGCGGTCGTCTATTTGATTTAAACTCACAAAATTTTCGATTCGTGATCAACGTTTAGAGAACTTTTTCGATACCATTGATTGATATCCGATTCGGCACGGAAGCGTATCGAGTGGTTGTGACTAGCTACCTATGCTGGACCCTTTTTGTTTGGACGCCCACATCTTATTTCATAACGGAGGCGTTTACAAGCTGTCCACAACAACAATAATATTATTAAGAAATGCAAGTTATTTTGTGTTATGTAATTTAATGGCAGTAAAAACTCAAGAGGATATATCTTAAGCAAGTTCATCCTTAGTGATGGTCTATGAAAAAAAACTACAAACATGCGTTTGCCTGTCTATATAGCCTTTAACTCATGAAAGTAGCTTAAGTTTACGAAATTGAAAAAAGTCAGTTTTCTTTCAGAAATATTCTGAACGTTTTTAATATACTTTGTACCAAAAAACGTGGTCAACGTGGTAAACTGTTAGACTTACCCCCTCGGTGACCTAGCTTGCCGTCCGATAAGGACCAGGCCCCGGGCTTGGGGGTCTACTCCCTAAGCACAAAGTCCGTTGTGTCGGCCTTCGTTACGGGCGTTTCCTACTCCTTATCACCTTCGGACGGATGATTCGTTCCGGGCCCGAACGAAGAATGAATGACAACACGATTTGACAGTTGTCCCTACTCCCGATGCGTTTTTGCCCGTCCGAAAAGTTCAACTTGACACTTGTTTTCCACACTTTTTGCTGCAGTGGTTGGGGCCATTTTACAACATATATAATTGAAATTAAAATAAAATAAGTAATCCTTCCCGCCTAGTACGAACTCTGACTGACATTTCATTTGACCATTGCCGTCAAAAACAAAATAAGCAAAGGTATCAACAGGATAATGCCGGTTTCGGAACAAAAATAATTCAATTCTATATATAGACATAATAAAAAGTATACTGTTAAAAATGCGGTCGTTTCTAACGAGGAAAATATTAATTTTTGATTATTTAAACCTGAGAACCACAAATTAAGTAAACCGGTAATCGAACGGTAAAATTGCGCAACTCTATAGTCATGCGTCATTCGTTCACGAAGATTGTCTATGATTCCGTTGGAAACTGATGAATCCGAAATCATTAGGGAGTAGGGTTAACTGCGACGTATCGGACTACTGTCGGACGGGCCCGTTGCTTCGTTAACGGACTTAGGGAGTAGACCCCCTGGTCCTCGACGGCGCGTTGTGTTCCACACGCACCTGAAGGAGTTGTATGCCTATGCACCAACTGACGGGGCCCGTTTGGGGCAATGCCTGACAGGGTTGCGGGTTTGTCCGAAAGGAATATGGTGGCCCTGGCATACGGGCAACTGAAGGAACACGGGTGGGTTTTAGTCAGTAAAAGTCTGATACCATGATATCAAATAACTTATCCCGCTCCGCCCAGAGCGGGAGAAGTTATTTGATAATTTCCCGCCCAAAAAAAAAAAGGGGGAGTGGGTGGTTAAAAAGTTGCTAAGAAATACCTCGTGATTAATGGATGGCCCCTAACCGGCAGGCATGTACCTATCGTAGTAGGTATATTCCTCACGTTTACTTGCCTGTTGATTATACGAGTATGTTTATAGAAATATATATTTTCTTGAAAAGGGACAATAGATTTATGTAAAACTTCATACTTATGATAAGTATTATGTGCAATATTTATAAAAATGGCAGGAATATAAATATACTTTTATTGTATTCATGATAGGGTTGGTAGTATTGGTAACTAACTTAATATAATCACATCACGTCACACTAATTTTATAAAGGCGAAAGTTTGTGAGTGTGCGTGTGTGTGTCTTCTTCACGCTCAAACGGCTGGACCAACTGTGATAAAATTTTGTATGGAGGTAGCTGACACCCTGTATTAACATATAGGCTACTTTATCCCGATATTCCCACGGGATCGAGACTTACGCGGGTGAAACCGCGGGGCGCAGCTAGTATTATAAATGCGAAAGTGAGTTTGTTTGTTACGCTTTCACGCTAAAACGACTGTAGGGATTTGGATGAAATTTGGCGCATGGGTAGAACATGACCGATAAACGAATAAACGAAACGAAAACAAACAAACAAACGTATTTTCTTTCTTTCTTTTCTTATGACCTGGAGAAGGATATAGGCAATTTTTCATCCTGGATCGCAGACGAAGTCGCAGGCAAGTATCTTATTTTTTTTTATTTGTTTGTTTGTGGAGTATTAAATAGAGAATCCAAAAAATTAAAGAAACCATTAAAAAATGCTCTAAATTGTGGATGCTTTATCAAATTATGGTATTTTCATTTCTAAATAAAAAAAAGGTTACCTACATAGAAATACCTCACAAACACAATGAACACTTCTAAGGAATGTATCCCAATCGACATTTCACCGAATTAAATACTTAGAAATAGCTAAAAATAATTGAAACTGGGTCAGCCGTCGTATTTTCGAGTTTTCCAGAAGGTAGGGAGGGTCACTGATGCAATTGTGTTACGGAGTAAAAATATTTGATAACAAAATGGAGCACGTAACGTTCGACAACGTGACGATTGTTTTGTACAATCTGTGAACACAAGACCGGTGATTAGAGAGGAAAATATAGAAATGTGTTCATTATGGGTATACTTTTATGGGGAAAACAATGTTGGATATTAACTTAAATGTTGACCTTAACAATGTACCTACTTGCCTGTAGAGTGTATCTGCCAAACTCATCTTGAATTTTCAATATACAGGGTCAAATTAAATTAGCTAGCGAAACTCCGCAGCCGTGATGGGTATAGATATCTAAACATGATCAAATAAAAAATAAATTAATTTGATGAGTTTTTTTTATGGTTTCTTCAACCGCAGTTAGTGTAGTCACTTGAAAAATCTGTTATTTTTGCGTATACTTCACAAACGTGATTGGTACCGATATCTAAACATGATAAAACAAAAGAAAAAGATTTTCTCAACTAATACTTCAAGTAACAACACAAACAGAAGTCCGTTAGCCCAAAAAGTCATCATTTTTTTTTTCGTTTTTAGATATTGATGCCCAGCACGTCTGTGGAGTTTCGCTAGCTAATTTTATTAGACCCTGTATACTATATAAAACGTTTATTTTTTCTACACAAGTTATGTACTTACTTAAAGCTAATATTTGACAATAATGCACGGACAAGGAGCTAACTTTGTGAGAGACTGGTGCCTGGAGTAGGTTTATTTAAAAACCCATGGTCCCTTCGAGAAATACAAAGCTGCCAAATTAAAACCATCTACCGTTATTGAATCATTTGGGTTAGGTTAGGTTAGAACTGTGACCATTAACGCTAGCGAGCGGCAGATTCCATCTATTTTTAGTGAATCATTTTGAATGTTTCAAGTAACTAAAAGCTAAAACTAACGGTCTACCATTTTAATTTGGCAGCATTGTATTTCTCGAAGGACTCCAGGGACTACGGGAGGGGACCACGGGTAACAAATGGGAAGAAGAAGTGTCGCAACAAACTCCCCAGCAGCACAGCAACATCATACAATACAGTATACTTAACTAAGGTTGACTTAAGAAACAAAATAAAGGAGGAAAGAAAAAAAAATCGCCAATGGTTTTGACGATCATTGTCAAAATGTATTATTGCAACACCCTTTTGGAAAAACTGCACTCTAATAGGGTAACACAATTTCATTCACAACCTGATTGATTCTGAAGTATATTGCTAATCTTAAGCTTCATAAGTTCGACAAATTTGTCTGCTCAACAACGTAAATAACGCAATGGATGTTGTTAAACTGTGAAAATGAAACCCATTGCTGATAGCGTGATACAGAATTATCCCACTAGTGACTTTTGAAAAAAGGTAACCTTTATTATATAAAGGAGTTTTGAAAGCGCATCGTTCAGCCACATTCTGGCAGAATATTGATCTTAAGTCATCATCTGCCTAGCCTTTTCCCAACTATGTTGGGGTCGGCTTCCAGTCTAACCGGATGCTGCTGAATACCAGTATTTTACATGGAGCGACAGCCTATCTGACCTCCACAACCCAGTTACTGGGTAACACGATATCCCTTGGTAAGACTGGTTGTCAGACTTTTGGGCTTCTGACGACCCGTAACAACTGTCAAAGATCTACAAATGACAGCCGGGACCAACGGCTTAACGTGCTTTCCGAGGCATGGAGGAATCTTGGTATGAACATATGGTCACCCATCCACGAACCAACCGCGGCAATTGTCGCTTAACTTGATCGATCGACCCGTGCGACAGTTATTATTTAGCCACAAGCTCAAGAAAATTGATCTTAAGTATTTAGATGTATTTCGATTTTGCGAGGATTTGATGTCGTTTTCACACATACAGGGGCCCAAGTCTGCTATTTGTATAAATAAGTCATTCCAACACGATCCCATTGTCATGCCATTGTCATTTTGCTATTTCGTTCGTAATCTGGTAAATTCATAATGGTCGATCATTGGTCGGTCAATGTTCTCGTAATATAATTGTGTTATTATAATGGCATTGTCGTATTGCCATTATTATAAAACCCATTATTAGAAATGTCATTCACTTGTCATTATGTACGAGATTACCAATATATGCAATTTCTTTCAATGTAGTGTCAGTGGCCGACCATTGGAAATTCATAATGACGCCATTATAATAGTAGATTACCAAACTTGTCAAAATCAACAATTATGAAATCAATGATCGACCATTCTGACACTATTGTAATAGCAGACTTGAGGCCCTGGTAGATTATTCCCATTCCTAGTCCTAATAAAATCCCTTTGTTTATGCAAAGCTTCCGTAAATACTGCTATACAAGCCGTGTAACTTGCAAGGGTGTAATAATAAGTTAATAACAAGATTACACCAATTAAGTAGAGCAGCTGAGAAGTTTATGAGTGGCGATTAGATGTAGGTACTACACACAGATGTATTTGTAATGAAATAGATATTAAGATATTTATGTTGGATTTAATATAACGTACCTAGTATAATTACTGCCCGTAGAAAAGGTCGAAGATAAATTGTTAATTTTTAAAGAGACTATTCTATTATAAAAATAATAAATTACAACAAAAAAAACACTTAAGCGTCAAAGTACTCGTCCGGATCGCTGTCATCCGGAAACGTGCCCAGAAGACTGGCAGCATTGCTACGTTGGATGGCAATGCTAATTCTTTAGCCAAAGAATTTTTAAAGTTAATTGATAAATTGGATATGTATAATTAATTATTCCATCAATTTATCAACAGAAAATGGGTCAGAATACATGTATTTATTACATTCCACTGTACGACAGCTTTACATGAATGAGAAACTCTTTCTACTATACAAAAATAATTACTAAAACCAAAAACAAAATAATAAAAGTTTTTGAAAAAGTAACCCTCTTGGATATTTCAAGAGAAACAAAACATTTTACTTTTCCTAAAAATGCTTTCTATGTCTACATTTAGTTGGCCCAGTTTAAATATAGATTTAAAAAATAACCCAGCCAAATGAACTAAATAATAAAAGTACTTATGTATAAAGATAAACACGTAACATTTTAGTTCAGTTCAGATGCGGCGCGGCGCGGGCGTGCGCCCCTAGGTCACGTTGTGACGGCGATTCGGAAGTGCACATGTTCGGCCACGGCCCACATCTCACGTTGTTCTACGTACCAACATTCGTTAATGTATCATATACCAACACATGTACGCAATGATAACAATTATGTAGGTATATAAACGTCAAAATAAATTGTTAGGTATTTTAAACTATCTTGTTAATGTTGAATGTTTTTGTTTGTTGTGAGTAGACAACGTGATACTGGATTTTCTGGTGCGAAACCATTACAATTGTAGCATATATTATGTGTTTTTTTTAATCCATACCCATACATCATCATTTCAGCCGAAAGACGTCCACTGCTGGACATAGGCCTCCCCCAAAGAGGAGGTTTGCCATAATCGCCACGCTTGGCAGGCGGGTTTGCGATCGCAGTATGGTGTTAAAATACATAGAGAACGCTGCTGCCCATTCTCTAATAAGCCCCTTAGTCGCCTTTTACGACACCCACGGGAAGAAATAGGGTGGTGCTATTCTTTACGTCTGGTACCACACAGACTAATATCCATCCATCCATACGAATACTTTATTATCACCCATTTAAATTGTCTTTGACACATCTGGATCTGATTTTAAGACTACTCATAATTATTGTTACTAAAAATAAATATCTTATCTTATCTTACATAAAAAAAAACTCTTTTGGGAACTGTTCACTTCATCATCGGTGGTTCCCTGGCCATCAGTAGCCTGGATAAGCCAGCATGGCTCTGGTAATAATCATGTCTCTACAATTGAGTTGTAGCTTATACGTAGCCAAAAATCAAGTAAAAAAATAAATAAGTCAGGTTAATCCGTGGACACGTTTATCACACGCGTTTCATTCCTATTGTTTTACCCAATTTAACACAAAAATAATTAATTTTGACACAACCACCAACGCAGCTCAAATGTATTTTAATTTAGATTTCGAAAAAACTTTTCGCGGAAGTTTCCGGTCATAATAAGGACAGAAATTCCGATCACATTCTATAGTTACGTTCTTCCTAGAACGTTTATTCATAGCCCCCCCACGTGGAGGGCCGCCTACATTACCTACCTTACATCACGTGGACATAGGGTTGCCAACCATACTGTTAAAAATAGTTTTTTACTGTTTTTCATAGCATTTATTTTTATTTTTTATTATTTAATTCACAAAACTGATGTACAATCACAAATGCAGTACAATAATATATACAGCTACGACATAATATGTCTGATAGACATGATCTACTAGATGTAAATCTAGCATGCATATTGTAGGTAACACTTACTGTAAAAAAAAGTTATACAAATCGTACAAAAAAACTTTTCCATAGATAATGTAAAACTTCGGGAAAGTAAAATTAAATATAAAAATAATTATATAACACATACAATGCTGAGATAGGACCCTTTTTGGCGTCGCACAAGTCTTGATTGTTTTTTGTATTTTGTAATCGAACAAATATGTCAATTTTGTTAGTTTTAAGTACTCCTTTTTTACTTTTATTATTTCATGTCCCAAATAAAATATTTTTCTTTTGTTTCATTCTAAAATTCTGTTCACTGTTCAACAAAAATAAAGTATATGAATGTATAAAAAGTTTAATTTACTACCTAGAACATCGTGCATGCACTGGGCCTCAAGTCTGCTATTACAATAGTGTCAGAATGGTCGATCATTGATTTCATAATTGTTGATTTTGACAGGTTTGGTAATCTACTATTATAATGGCGTCATTATGACTTTCCAATGGTCTGCCACTGACACTACATTGAAAGAAATTGCAAAGAAAATGATCGACCATTATGAATTTACCAGATTACGAACTTTTAGCAAAATGACAATGGCATGACAATGGGATCGTGTTGGAATGACTGAATTTATAAAAATAGCAGACTTGGGGCCCTGGGCGCGGTGAATCAGATAGCCTTAATTTCAGAATGAAACTGTCAATGTATTGAATTTTTAGGTCAATAGATAATAATTGTTATCAGAATTCTTTTTAGATACTATAGTATTATACTTAGTTATGCAACCTCATTGTACACAAAATGAGTGTTTTTAGTGATGAATGCTATGGGACGACAGAAATAGGTAATAGTAAAAAAAAAAATTGCTCCACGCCTATTTGGTGAGACATACGAAGCCTTCAAAATTGGTGATGAATAAAACAAAATTGATGAGTTGTGCGGGTAGCACTAATAAAGTAAGAATATTAGGGGAGACCGGGGTTGGTTGACTATAGGGGCAGGTTGACTAACAGGCAATAACTTCTCAAATATTCGTCATAATACGATGTCCATCAGAGTGCGCGTTCAAAGTGGGGCGACGCTCAGTTACTAGTCTCGGCGCGCCGGAGGTTGACGCATTTTAGAAGCAACGACGAAATTTTAAGAATTTAGGTAAGAACGTTAATATTTTTATTGACATTTCTTTTGTTTTTATGACTGCAGTGTATAACAAAAGGTTTTGTAGTCTTCACTATTGCGAAGTACGGTTATTAGACTATAGTTTAATGCCACATATTTGCTTTATTAATGTTATGGGTCGTGTCCATGGGCTCCGGTGTACAAAATAGCCGAGCGGGGATGGTAGGCTAACATGTGTACGGGGTTGATTGACTAACGAGTCAACCAACCTCTTAAGTGTATTGTGTTGTTTTATATTTATTTTAAATAATTATATTGCGTTGGGCCGATTTCTAGAATATATATTCGCAATAGTTTTATTTTAAGGCCATTTAGGTGTAAACTACATGAATTAGGGTAAATCAAGTAAATATTTAATAAAACTTTTTTGTTGTAGGACAATGAGAACGTATAAACGTAAATCGGATCGAGGCAAAACAACGCAAAGTATAATGGAAACCGCTTGTGATGAACTAATTGCAGGAAAGAAAAGTAATGATTATGTTTACCTTATCTAAGTTGATTTTTGAAAAACCTAATGGAAGGAATTCTGTAAGTGTTCTTACCTACTTGTTTAATTACAAATAAATAACGTTGATTTGTGAAGTTTTGTATTATTTATCAGTCATATGCAATATTTTTTTAGTATGGTCAACCAACCCCGACGTGTTTTAAAAAAAAACGAAAAATAATCTTCTTCTTATTTAGCAAGAAACTTCAAATTAGCTGCATTTATACTCAATAAAATACTGTATTTAGAAGTTCTCTTCATCTTTTTGTATCTAATTTAGTTCTGCAGTTATTAGCTAAAATATAAAAATCTAGTCAACCAACCCCGGTCTCCCCTATATTTAAAATAAGATAAGATAAAATTTTATTATTTGTTTAAACATTGTATACGTATACAAGAAAGAGCATGCAAGATATTACACTCATCGTTTGAGTTCAATAATATTTAGCCGTAAGTATCGGCGTACAAACATTTCCATAGCATTGAAAATAATTAACAATAACAAAAATAGAAAAATTACCTAGAATAGGCACTTACTTTATAATTTTGAAACTTTATAAATTACTAGATGCGCCCCGCGGTTTTACCCGCGTAAGTCTCGATCCCGTGAGAATATCAGGATAAAAAGTAGCCTATGTCTTAATCCAGAGTGTCAGCTACCTCCATACAAAATTTTATCAAAATTGGTCTAGCCGTTTGAGCGTGAAGAATTAACAAACATACATATAATTATTTTTAAGTTATAAAAAAATAAAAAAATCTTAAAATCCTATTTATTTTGACCATTATATACTTTATTTCTTGTACAAAAAGTTGGCAACCCTACGTGGACATTACGACTTGACGAGGAAACTCCGTGAAACGTGTGAAATATGTACCCCTTTGTTTGTGCAGCATAAATAATATTATATGCAGAATATTTAGGTCTCTTGTATGTCAACAGGTTATATTTAGTCGAGTGTCACGTGGTTTGAGTTTGAGGGTAAATAATATTAGGACTGTGTTGTTTCTGGGAGAAAATATATACCTACTTAAAAAAAAATAGAGTTAGAAAGACTTTTTGTAGGGAATAGGTATTTCCATTACTTTTAGGCCATATTACTTAGGTGGTATTCTGATTTGCTTTGAAAATCAGATGCCGTTTTGATCGGTTAAGGAAGGTACGTACAACATTCTTCAATAATCGACCCTCTGTAAAAGCTCTATGAATATTTCGATATTTCGATTAAATATATAAATATGTATAGGTAATATTATAACATATGAATGAATGAAATGCACTGACCCCAGCATGGTTAACCCAGACTCAATCACTTAATTATGCATTAAAGTAAAAGAAAAAACAAAAAAAAAATAGGCAGTTAGTCATGGGAACTGCCGACAGTAGTGAAAATGAGAATTTAAGCGTAAGTATACAAATACAGACGCCAGCAGGTCAAGCTATCCGAAACTGTCAAATTTTCCGAATCAACATTGAACCTTATGCTTCAACGATAAAGTTGAAAATCTTTTAAAGAAAGTTGACAGGTTGTAGTAGCTTGATGTGCCGTCTGTACACGGGAAGCTGCGTGTCGCCAGTCTGGCGCAACATGTTCCATTCGCCTATCGCGGTTAGCATATCTGTGACGCGAACCCAAAAGTTTTTCCCCTACCAAGAATCGCTCAACGCGCCTAAAGGAGTTGACCCCAGTTACCCTTATCTCCGAAACTACGGAGCCAAAAATTTTGAAACAAATACAGAAAATATTTCTATACTTATACATACATACATAAACTCACGCCTTCTTTCCATGGGGGTAGGCAGAAACTATAGAACGCTACCTGCTACGCTCCTTACATACTCCTTTTGCTTTGCCTACGTTCATACATCTGGTCATACACGCACGACGATTGCGAGTACTACGCACCTGACCTTTCTGAAGAACATCACCAACTTGGTCACTATATGTCCTCCTAGGGCGTCCCCTGCCGGCGTTTCCACTCACCTCTGCTTTTTTTTCCTTTTGTTAGTCGCGTTTCACTCATCCTCTCACCATGACCAAACCATCTAAGCATACTCTTTTCAATTTTTGTTACTACATCTTCTTTTAGACTGCACCGTTGCCTTATCACCTCTTTTTCAACCTATCATTCATAGTCACGCCAGACAAGCTTCGCAAGGAACGCATTTCCACTGCATTTATTCTACTTTTATGTTTCTTTTGCCATACCCAACATTCACTTCCATACATAAGCGTAGGCACCAGCACACCATTGTGAACAGCCAGTTATTTCCCACATTTACTCTCCTTTCCACATTTTCATCAATCTTTCCATCCCTTGTAAACTGACTCCGCAAATATATAAACTCACTCACTTGCTCCACACTCTAATCATTTATTTTCACATCACACACCGATACATCCTCTTCTCTTTCAAACACCATGACCTTCGTCTTATTCACATTTATATTCATTCCTTTCCTCTTATATGCTTCATCCATCACAGTCACCATGTCTTGCAACTGTTCTGCAGACGAAGCAAGTAGAACTTGATCATCTGCGTAGAGAAGGCATTTGACAGGCAACTCATTCATTCTCAATCCGCACTCACTTTCTTTTAAATCTATCAGACATGTACAAGTTGAACAGCGACAGTGACGCTACACAACCCTGTCTAACACCCCTTGCGATGCAGAACCAGTCCGTGTATACATTTAACCTAACACAAGCACTGGAATCCTTGTATAAAGATTTCAGTGCCCGTACCAAGCTCCAGACCACACCGTACACTGATAGTTTTAACTACAGTTCTTCCCTCCATACACTGTCATAGGCCTTCTCCAAGTTAACGAAAGCACAGTAGACTTTCTTGTACTTTGCCAGATGTTTTTCGGCTATGCACCTTAAGGAGAAGATCTGATCCATACATCCCATTACCTCT
This sequence comes from Tiliacea citrago, assembly GCA_963921375.1. Classification (NCBI taxonomy): domain Eukaryota; kingdom Metazoa; phylum Arthropoda; class Insecta; order Lepidoptera; family Noctuidae; genus Tiliacea; species Tiliacea citrago. Next base: position 15,181,659 of record OY992803.1, read on the forward strand.
CTAAATCCTGCCTGCACAGCCCATATTTTCCCATCTGTCATTATTACCACTCTATTTGTTAAAACCTTTGCATACAGTTTGCCGACAACACTCAAAAGACTGATGCCACGATAGTTTTTACACTCCTGCTGAGAGTATTTTCCCTTATATAGTGGTACGATTACAGCCTTGCACCAGTCATCTGGCACTCGGGCATATTTCCAACACATATTAAAGATCCGGCACAACAGGCTTGCTACCACCCCGTCACCACCCTTCAGCATTTCAGCAGACACTCTCTCATACCCTGCAGCTTTCCCAATTTTCATCCCTTTCAACGCTCTTACTATATCTATTTCTATTTGATTCCACTCATCTGCATGTGAGCTTGGGTCATCAAAACTGGCTTCTGCCCAGTTACCTACTCCCTGCACACTATCCTGACAACTTAATAAATTTTCAAAGTATCCAAGTCTCCTTCCAGCGTTCCAAGACCTTACATTCTTCGCTTAATAAACATCTATCTTCCGATCTTATAACGTTCATACTCGATGTTCCTGTCACTCCGCGAGCCAATCTTACTTGTTTCCAGAACAGCTTAACATTGGCCCTGAAGTTATCAGAGAACTTCCTGTTATACTTTTCTTCCTTTTTATCCTACTTCATTTTTACAATCTCTTTCACTCTCGCTTTTATTTCAGAGTATTTCTTTTTCACTTTTTCCAAATCATCTGCCACATTCGTTGCCTGATTCATCCTATTTTGGGCCTTATTAAACCAGGCGTCTTTCTTCTTCCTCACAACCTCTGCAACTTCTTCATCTACCCAAGAATCATTTGTTCTACTACCACATTTCCTCTGCGCCAGACCACATACTTTTGTGGCTACTTGCACCATAATATTTTTCGCTATATTCCATACTTCTTCTAGACTGTAATCATTCGTATCATCAAACATTTTATCCGTCTTCACTTTTACTTCCCTCTTATATTCCTCTTTTACTTTCAATTCTTGCAATCTTTCCACTTTTATTCTTTCTAGAACAGTTACAAGAACTCGGACTCGGTGACGCCAATGCCTGAACATACCATCCATCCGACACATAACCAGATAATGATCAGTCCCTACATTAACACCCCGATATGCCCTAGTATCTGTAACTCTGCATTTTAATCTTTCATCCACAATCACAAAGTCAATCATACTTCTACAGTCTTGCCTTTCCCACGTATATTTTCTATAATTAAACATAGTGTTCATAACACACCAATTCTTCTCTACACATATTTCTAATTAATTTATCCCATTCTCATTCACTCTATCATCCCCAAATGTACCTAATACTTTTTCGTACCCATTCCGCTTCACACCAACCCAACCATTAAATTTTACCCCAGCATAACAATCTTCTCGTTTGACCTACATCCATTCACTAAATCCCTTATACTGCCCCAAAATTCCTCTTTCTCTGAGGGTGAGCTTCCCATATTGGGTGCAAACACGCATACACGCATACTATAAAGATAGGGTTTAGGCCCACCTTGGTTCTTACCCATAGAATCCTGGGGCTCACACAAACATAATCTTTCACACATTTCATCATCCGCTCGGAGAAGACATGTGTCTCTTGAACACCGGACCAGATAGCGGTCAGAGAACCGTGTTTGGATATGTCCACTCACTTTCTTTTCGTCTCATTCATACATAACACATCTATTCTTTTATCCTTCACCATCTCACACACCTCACCCATCTTGTCTTTTATACCTCCCTGCACATTCAGCGTAGCTAAGCGACACTCCGCAGCTCGATTTTCGCCCCGTGAAAACAAATGACGTGGTGTGTGGCGAGCATCACCGCCGCCTCCGAGTTGATTATTATTTAAATTACTCATTTAGTTCCCACGAATAGCAGAGGAAATATCTGTCAACAGCCTACAGAGCCCCGCATGTAGAGGTAAGGCTTTTTAGTGAAGACGATTGGCACGCTCTCGACTAGGCTCCCCCCTAGGCTCTCGGTACGGCAACCTTAGCTTGGGTGTGTGTTGTTCGTACCACACAGAGAAAACAATAGAATCCTCCAGTTCCCTTTATAGCCTTTTACGACACCCACGTGATCAGATGGGTTGGTTCTATTCTACTACCCGGAAACCACACGGGGAACACTTATACATTAAAGGAAAACCTATAAGAAGTCAATACTCTTAAAATAACATGGTAAATCTCTCATTATTGTGCTTACAAACTTACATTTGAAGTTAGAATGCTTGAGAAAATATGTTTTACAACTACCTACTTACAATGTTAGTTTGTTCTTGAGATAAATTCATACCAACTACGGAACCCTTCGATATGCGTGGTCCGTCACGCACTTGCCCAGTTTTTGTTTTTAAATACAGAGCCATCTAGTAAAGTTTTTGCATTTGAAACTGTCTGTTTCGGGCATTACGCTTTTTCCTTACGGGACGATTTCTGCCAGTTAACTGCTACCGCAAGCCGCAATATAGAACTTCGTTCCAAAAAGATCACATCAACCTACGTGATGAGAAATATTTTAAAATGTTATATTTTCGATTTCCAGTTGGCCTGTTATCTATAAACATAAACACTACAAAGTACGCAATATAAAACTTGTTTACTCACGTTTTACTAACGGTAGGTCATGGCAGAATAATAATATGATTTGTTTTTCTCAGAATTAAGACTCAATTAACAGAAAAATATACAATACTAGCTGTTCGTACCCGGCGTGGCCCGGGTGAATTTCATATCTTCCGGTGGTTTTTCCATAAGTTTTCTACAAACACAATAAAATAAAATAGGCAGGCACTGCCGACAGAAGTGAAAACTTTCCAGTCTGGCGCAACACGTCACATGTCACTCAACACGTCACATTAGCATGTCGGTGATGCGGGCATGTCGGTGACGCAAACCCAAAAGTTTTGCCCTTACCAAAAATCGCTCAACACGGCTAAAGAAATGTTCTATTCAAAAAACAGCCAAATCGGTCGAGCCGTTCTCAAGTGATAATTTCTTTCTTTTCTTTTTTTTTCCCCCCGAAATCGCGAAAAAGAAATCTGCTCTTCCCTACGTTTTGACGAGTAATGCGAACATAAATCTAAGGAACAGCCGATTTTTTTTCGCGATTTCAGTTTTGGTCACATAGTAAAAGTTGTTCATAATGATGAGTACAATGACCCCTTAAGAGGTTGTTGGTGTTTACCCAATAACCCTGTATACAAATTATTATGGTATTTAATTTTATTAGATAATTTAACATGTATCCTGCCCTTTACATTAATCATTTCAGCCAAAAGACGTCCACTGCTGGACATAGGCCTCCCCCTAACGGGGGGTGTTTGCCATAATCGCCACGCTTGGCAGGAGGATTGGCGATCGCAGTATGGTGTTAAAATGCATAGAGAACGCTGCTGCCCATTCTCTTGTAAGTCGCCTTTTACGACGCCCACGGGAAGAAATGAGGTGATGCTATTCTTTACGTCCGGCACCACACGGAGCACAGCTTTACATTGACGTCAAAGAAATTGTCTTGATTACGAGTATTAGTTGTTCTGGGGCCCAAGTCTGCTATTTTTATAAATTCAGTCATTCCAACACGATCCCATTGTCATGTCATTGTCATTTTGCTAAAAGTTCGTAATCTGGTAAATTCATAAAGGTCGATCATTTTCTTTGCAATTTCTTTCAATGTAGTGTCAGTTGCCGACTATTGGAAAGTCATAATGACGCCATTATAATAGTAGATTACCAAACTTGTCAAAATCAACGATTATGAAATCAATGATCGACCATTCTGACACTATTGTAATAGCAGACTTGTGGCCCTGTTCTTTGTTGCCAAATTAATATCCGGTCACGTTTCTTCAATATTTTTCTCTTCACTAATTAGGTGTGTATCAAAATAGATATTCTTGTTATTAAGGCATTTATCCGAACGAATAAACCTCGGCTGATAACATTACAAGAGAAAAACAACTTTATTTTCGTATGTTTTTCGTGATTATAGAAAACCAAATAAAAATTATCTTAAGATAATAAAACTATTTTTAGTGGTGATAAATGATAAATGATTTATTTCTGTAAGTAGGTTTGTACAAACACTTTTACACGTCAATCATATTAAAAAAAAACTAGATGAGGTCGGCGTTTCGTATCCGACTACTCTGAGAAGAAAGGCCGAAACAAACTCAGAGGTCACAGTCTCTTTTTAAAGTCCAGACATAATCTTGGTCAGATCATGTGAAGACCATGTAGATTGGTGCCTGAAATGATCTTTTGACGAAAGAACCACACAGGTTGAGGGGACCTGTCCAGTCAGTGCACGCATTTGTCAGTAGTCGTGCAGCTCAACTAAGAACTTAAGGAGCTCAACGATTCAACGAACAATACCAAAGAAAGGACATTTGGGTAGGCCGCATAAAATCACTCAAACTGCCAGACTATGATAAAAACTAAATGAGAAAAAAAAGGAAAATGAACAAAAACCCACATAGTGGGTGACCTAACTAGAACTAATTAAATTCTTTTTTTTTATTAACATGTGCATATTTATATAAAATACAATAAATAATCTAACACTAAATTATTTATATTACCTATACGGAGGCAAAATAAAAAAGGGGGGTAGAACTCATTGGGCATCAAAAAATTGGTCCGCGTCGCTGTCAGTGGGAAAAGTGCTCAAAAAGCTGCCAGCGTTGCCACGTTGGATGGAAATGGTGATTCTTTGGCTTAAAAACAGGCCCGCCCTCCTGGCCACGTGAAGAGTCCACCGACCGCTTTGCGATGTCCCCAAATACTCGATGACCACTCGATCCTAATGTTTCAACCCCAAACAACTCAAACATATTATTGGTCCCAATAAGGTTGTTAGATTTGCGCTGTTTGATGTTTTCTGCACCAACCGCACTAATTAAATGAATTTAATGAATTAATGAAGATATAGTAGCCCGCACAGTGGTACAAAATAATAGAAGGTTTGCCCAGGGAGCAAACAACAATTTTAAAGGCGAGTGTTTCTTTGAATCCAAAGCGGAGCGAAGGATTTGAAATTAGAATCCTGAGCGCAGCGAGGGATTCAAAGTACGTCACTCGAGCTTAAAATAGTGCTGCTCCTGAGGTAGACACTCTATTTTTTATCACTCTCTATGAGAAACTAAGTAAGTGCAGCCTTACTTGTTCATACAATGTTTGTGATTGATCTCTGGTGAAATCAAAATCAAAAGTCATTTATTCAAACTATGCTAAGAATCAGCACTTTTCGAATGTCAACTATTACATAAGACATTCTCCCAAAAAGGCCCGCCCTTCACCACTTCTTAGTGCTTTAGCTGGGAAGAAGTAGCGCAACTACCTAGCAGCAGAAAAACTTGATTCAATTCTTGATTCTTGTATGTAAAATTATTTACATTACGCACCACAAAACATTAAATTAAATTGTTTTCCATATTGTTAGCTAGCACACGCCACTATACCAAGGTAATTGGAACTTTTACTTACAATATCCACATTCCAAATTCAAATCACTTTTAGTCCCTAAGGATTAAATAGCTATTTTAGTCCCCGTTTACGAAGAATAAACTAGCTCTTTTTGAATAGATGTAACAAAATAGTAGATTGTGTCATAAGGGACCACAATAATTTATTGAGGGTGAGAGCGATTGTTTGAATCCAGAGCGAAAGGAAGGATTCTAGAGTAAAAATCCCGAGCGTCGTGAGGTACTCTAGAGTAGAATCCTAAGCGTAGCGAGGGATTCAAAGTACGTCGCTCGAGGTTAAATAATTTCGGTACCGTGTGGCACACTCTGCTTTCATCATGCCCGTCATAAAAGAAAAATAAGAGATGCTTTTAGTATTGACGAATATTTATATTTACATAACTAAATTACAAATTTATGTGGGTACTGCATCGTGGGTGCGTTTACAAACATTTAAACTCACATACACCAACAGCCAGACCCGGAACAACTACATGTAGGTCATACAAATATTTGTTCCGTGCGGCAATCGAACCCGCGACACGCAGCTCAGCAGGCAATCGCTTAACCACTGCGCCAACCGTGCCGTCAGTTAGTGTTGCCCAAATTCAGTCTTGGTCTTGCAGTCTTGGTCTTGTTCTTGCGTTTTTGCAAGACCAAGACCAAGAACAAGACCGCGTATTTTTAGCAAGACCAAGACCAAGACTGACCGTGCAAGACTTGAGCAAGAACAAGACATAGCCTGCAAGACTCTTGCGTCTTGCAGCTAGGACTTAGCGCTATTTCACTGAGTAGTTAGGTGTAACAGTTCGGTGTATAGGTAGGTACGCTTAGGAATTCTATGAGACGCAAAAAACTGTATCAAAGAATATGAAAAACTGGACCTATGCGCATTACGACTAATACCATAAACATAGCGAATAAAAAAATATCTATTAAAATCAAACTGAGTGCATGCATAGTTATGTTTTAACCATCGGCACTTTGATAATGCGGCATCAAAGGTTTTGTACTTACTTCTCAAAGAAATTTGCCGCTTTTCGGAAGTACATGGTTATGATACACGCGCACGCGGCTTCTTTTGAAATCTAAAACAATCGTTGCCGCCACGCCGAAATCATAACATTTGTGACACTATTTGATTGCCGCCATAGGGCGTAGGTATACTCATGCAAAATAATTTCGAGTACCTACAGGTGTTCCAAAGAATAAATAAGTTTCAGAGTGCTTAGAATGAAAATGAATACATTATACTGATCACGCAAGTAGTATTATGATTAGGTTATAAATCAAAGCTTATAAATCATAAATGTTTATTAAGAAACAGTTACTTCCATGGAAAACGACATATAGGTCAGTTGATTTTTCGAATTTCTTATCAAATCTTCAGTTATTTATTAATCTGCTTGATCTTTACTATGGCTATGTTAATTCAAGCTCACAATGTTCCAATTCTAATACGTTTTTCTAAGATTTAAAGTAAACTTTAATAAATAGTAATAGACTAATAGGTAATTGCAAGACTTGCAAGACTCTTGCTGCAAGACCAAGACCAAGACCAAGACTGGGAGCGCAAGACCAAGACCAAGACCAAGACCAGGTGTATTGGCGCAAGACCAAGACCAAGACTGGCTAAGTCTCGTCTTGTTCTTGCATTTGGGCAACACTAGCCGTCAGTATTATAAGCTTATTCTATTAAACTACCTACCTACCTACTGCGCTAGGCCAGCCCAAATTCAAAGTCATCCCACTGATTGACGGTTGACTGTATTTTTTTTTCATTTTTAGCAGTTTTTATATAGCTTACCGCATCTGTGTACGAGTGCATAATCCTAAATAAAAATAACCGCTTCCGAAGGGATGGAGACCTGGTGTCCTAAAATACGGGCATTACGCCTAGCTTAGGCACCAGTCTCCCACAGTATAACTAAATCTATTATGTATTGATAATTTGAAAATGTACTATGTATTGTGGTGAGAAATAAATCTTTATCTTATCTTATCTTTATCTTTAAAGTGCGTAGCATGAGGTCCTGGGTTCGGTTCCAAGGTCGGTCAAGGCGTTATTGGGTTTTCTATAAAGAAATTCTCAGTATAAATAAGCTCGTGGTCCGCGGGTTAATTGCGTAACACACTATCAGTAGCGATGGGTTTCATTTTGACAGTTCAACAACATTCATGGCGTTATTTAAAAAGCGGAAAATCAAGCTGTCAGTGTATTAGTTTAGACCAGGTCAAAACATACAGGTCTTAGGACTGACGATTGATACTAAACTTTCATGGAACATACACATAGACACGGTTTGTAATAAAGTTCGATCAGTTCTGGGTAAATTGTATACCCTGAAGCCTGTAGTCAAGAGAGGACTATTTTATGAATTGTACTATGCACTTGCCGACTCGATTATCAGTTATGGGTTGAGTGGTTATGGACTTACTTTTATATCTCGATAAAATTAAAATACTACAAATACGACTTCTAAAAATGTTTGTGAGCAAATGAACTAAACAAAGCTTAAAAAAGGAATATGAAAAATTATTTAAGAAGTAAAATAGTAAAAATGGCAATGATTCTTGAACAACATAATATTAATTATTTAATGAATAAATGAATGAAATGCACCACCCCAGACTCGATTACTCGAATGAACCCAAAGATTCACACTAGCCCCTGGAGCCTCATGTTTCATGGGACTACAGGGATCATTGAATATCAAAGAGTACACTGGGGGGCGCGATAATGGTAGGGAAGACGTACCCTTGGGATATGGAAGTATTATTAAAGCCATACCGGATATGCATCCTTGAGCAAGCATTGGAATAGTGGTGATAAAATGAATAAACTTATTATTATTATTAATTATGTTGTGTAGTGTGTAGATGTCATGCGAAGACACTTCACCCGGTTTCTGATATGAGAATTTGAAGTAGAACCTGTCAAATTCTACTTTAGAATTAGCCCGAAATTCAAAATTTTGTCGGCTGCATTAAAGAAAAAGCTAAAGAATAGTTTAAAAAATTCTTAAATTCAAATTCTCAATTCAGATTCCGGGTATTTGTGTGTTGTTTTTCAGAGGAAAACTTAACTACTTCCAGTTTTTATGTAAATGATTTCCGTCTTAAATCAGATTGACCTAAAGTAAAGAACATCGATGTATTTCGTAGCTTGTCACGTGTATGGGCTAACCTACTGAACTTTCTGCATTATTATTCAGAATAGTGTCTGCTATGGAAATCAGCACCTAGAAATAAATCAACATGAATAAATAGATCTTGTATTTTAAAGTGATTTGGTTATTTGTGGGTTTAAATTGTCGATCTTTTAATACTAAATACTACTTTAAAGTAAAAAACCGGCCAAGTGCGAGTCGGACTCGCGCACAAAGGGCTCCGTACCATTATCTATCAAAACGGCAAAAAAATCACGTTTCTTGTATGGCAGCCCCCTTAAATATTTATTTTATTCTGTTTTTTAGTATTTGTTGTTGTAGCGGCAACAGAAATACATCATCTGTGAAATTTTCAACAGTCTAACTATCACGGTTCATGAGATACAGCCTGGTGACAGACGGACAGACAGACAGACGGCGGAGCCTTAGTAATAGGGTTCCCGTTTTACCCTTTGGGTACGGAACCCTAAAAAGTAAATTAACTAACCTGGTTTCTGAAATAAGAATTTGAAGTTGAGAGCTTGTCTCTACTTTAGCTCGCCTTTAGGTGATAGCTAGCGAAATCAAAATTTCTTATGTTATTTGCAAAATTATAAATTTAAACTGAATAAGGATTCAGTTCCCAATACTCAGTCTACTCCCACGTGGGGCGATTACGAGCCTATTGCAAATTTTTAGCTTTTCCAAATATGGGATTGCTGAAAATACTTGTCCTCGTAATCGTTCATTGACCCTCTGGTCAATGAACGATTGCCTAGGTAGTCAAACATAAATGAATGTTCAGTAAAGATTGCTATATTTTCAAGTTTTTCAATCAATAAGCTTTAGAAGTCAGGAGCTTACGAAAACTGATCAAAATATGGTTTATACTAAGTACTAGGATGTTAGTATAATTGTTTTACTATTGTCATCTGTGAGTGAACACAGGTACTAACAGCAGTGCTATTCTGTAAAATCTGTGTGAAAATTTAGGTGAAGTGAGCGTGGAGTGAACTGTCAGAGAGGGAATGACACTATTAACAACTCACTTCAAGCTCACTTCACCTACGTTTACACGGTGAGATTTCTTCAGAATAGTTCGGCTGGTGGTGCTCCTATGTGAGATCAGTGAAACCTTCTATATTTTGTTGGCCTGATGATTACACAGATTTTTGGATAACATTTTTTATTGTAACACGAAGTATTTGTTCTTTATTACATATTTACTTGAAATAACATCTTTAGTTCCATATTTTGGTTAAATTCCTAAATACCTACCAATTTTTATTCATCTCTAACTATTTAACTTAACTACGGAACCCTTCATTGTGCGTAGTCCGACACGCACTTGGCTGGTTTCCATACCCTCTCGTTCCCTCTCGTTTAAATACCCTCTTCCTTAAATTAATGATGTAATTATGTTTAATGTACACGCATACTCATACACACACCCCATACATGCACACACACCCCCATACATGCACACACACCCCCACATACACTTAATATAAATTTTTATACATAATTATTATAAACGTATACACATATTATACGTTTATAATATGTGTATGTGTGTGCATTTGTATGTGGGGGTGTGTGCGCATGTGTGTGTGCAGGCGTGTGTGCATGTATGGGGTGTGTTTCATTGTCAAGGAAGTACAGCCTCGGTAAGTTATTAAAAACTAACAACTAACTGTATTCCAACTCATTGTAGTATCTAACAATGGATAGTCCTCAGTAACATCAACATAGTGTTCGCGTCAGTAGTCAGTGCATGTTTACAAGTAGTGTCTACTAGCACTTGACCCAAATACCAGTGAGTGTCATTCATTAAACTAATTCTACGTGATTGTTATTCACATGCAACCAATGATAATTGACGAGTTACTGTTAGGTGCAGCGCAGACAACAGACTTTTTGTGCGAAGGATCGAGTGATTAATGAAAGCTTGTGAGCTAATAAAATGTAATCACATTGGTGTGTGCCGCACTCCTTCGGATAAAAAGTCTGTCGTCTGCGCTGCGCCTTAGGGATTGGCGCATACCTAACTAAGTGTACGCTTTTGATACTTATGAGTAACTAATTAAATGTGTCTGAGTACTTCACGGAATTTTCGTGTTCTATCTCTTGAACTGGTTTTGTGCTGGTTCGATAAATTGAAAAGGTATTTACTTATTGATTTTAAAATCTTAACTATATACCATTACCTATATTTAAATATACATAAAGTTAGGGTTACAAAATCAATAAGTTAGGATATATAATTATATATACAACATTATTTTTAGTATATGCGAAACCTGATTATAGTTTGTTCAGAATAAGGAACTGAAACTATTTCAATAATTTTTACATCATGTTTTAATTTGCCCCAAAAATATTTAAGTGTGATGGAAAATGTTATCACCGTTTAATTACTTACAACACTATCGCCGTACGGTTAGGTACCTACTGCCAAATTATCATCAATGAGCCTAAGACGACCCTGGAGGCGCGGGGGCGCCGCGCCGTTAGGCTGTTTTTGTACGGAAAACCCGGTAACATAACGACCTTATAACTTTGTGATTTTTCATGATACAGTTTTGAAATTTTGTGCATAGATTCTTTACATAAAAATATTAGACACGTGTTTCGGGTTTCGCATATACTAAAACTAATGTTGTATAGTTAGGATTTTAAAATCAATAAGTAAATAAATACCTTTTCACTAATACTATTACTTTTTAACTAATATTATAAATGCAAAAGAGAGTTTGTTTGTTACGCTTTCACGCTAAAACGGCTGAACGGATTTCGATGAACTTTCGCACATAAGTAGACCATAATCTGGGTTAGGATTAGGACATAAGATGTCTGTAGTACGTTCCCGCAGGATATTTTCCGACAACCACGCTTACGAAGCCGCGGGCAAAAACTAGTTATTTATAAATGACAGATTGATTTTTATTTATTATGGCACTCCAACGACTAAAAGCACTTACAGATAACTTAATCTTATTTTAAAATTACTACAGTGAACGTATCACTTAAAGGTGTGCACAGCACTTACATAGTTTGCATAGCAGACTTAGGATAATTTTAAAATCAAATAAGTTAATAATAATAATAAAATCAAATTAATCAGTAATTTCAAATTACAGTAAAATAAATCAAACTAAAATAAATTATATTCATTTATCAAAAATAATTGCATTAATTAAAAAGTTTATGTTCTAGCAATGAATAATGAATGAAAATTCAAATTAGAAGTTGCAAAAGATGATTGCGAAATTGAGCTAGGGTGTTAGAGAAGATGTCAATGCTACTGGTGCGAGAGTGGCTTTTAGCAGATTGACTAAAAATGTTCTCTATCTGTTTAGGTGGCATGCAGCAAAATTATTGTTTTGAAAACGGTATAGCAACTCCTGCATAACCGCCTCAACATTATCTCTAATTAGAACTCCAACCATGATCGACAGAAACCACTAATTGCACTAATTACTAGTTAGCACTATTAAGTCTTCATTCTATTTCCACTAATGCAGTTCTATTTCGGTTTCTCAGGGCATTGCTAAGCCGGGCGGCGACCCGCCACTGCAATGTAGGTCGGTGCGCACGTGGCGTTGTCGGAAACACACGTGCCGGAGGCCATGACACCGAAATAGTTCGCATGCTGCAGTGTCTTGTGCGGCCTGTGCGACGGATTAATGTCATAATTATTATAAGCCTAGTTTATGATCTTAAGAAGTAAGGTTTTATTAAAATAATGGCTGTAGTTATTTTAAATAAGGAATTAAAATTAGGTCAATTTTTTTTTTAAACGTTGCCCCACACTAGGAATTTCTCCTGTATCGTGGGTGCGTTTACAAACATTTAAACTCACATACACAAACAGCCAGACCCGGAACAACTACTTGGAGGTCATACAAATGCTTGTTCCGTGCGGGAATCGAACCCGCGACACGCAGCGCAGCAGTTAATCGCTTAACCACTGCGCCAACCGTGCCGTCAAAATTAAATTAGCTAGAAAATCTAATTATTATTAACTAAAGTTTCTCTAGCTAATATTTCGTTTTTTATAAAATTTATTATACAGGGTGGCAGGTACATTTATTTACAGGGGTCAAGAATAATGTACTGAATCCATGGTAACAGGATGCGCGTCGATGTCCCTTCCACCCTGTATATTTAGAATTGATTTTATATTTTCGCGATTAAAAAAAATAAAAATGAAAAAGATTTGATAATTTTTGTTTATGGGTCGACGACCGCTGATAGTGTTGTTACTGAAAGTATGGGTTGAGAATATCTGTTTTATTTTATTTGATTGTGTTTTCGATACTCATCTGTGAAGTTTACACAAAAAAAATCTGATATTTCAAGTACCAACACTACTGGCGGTTGATGACCCCAAAAAATAAAACTCATCAAATTAATTATTTTTTTGTTTGATCATGTTTAGATATCGATACCCATCACGTCTACAGAGTTTAGCTAGCTAATTTAATTTGACACTGTGTGTGAAGGAGTAGAATGCAGAAGTTGTTTAAAGAATTAATGTAGGGAACAAACAGTAACTATCATGAACTGAATTAATTGTTAACTTTTGTTGATTTCATACAACGATGATATGAGTAATAATTGCACACAAATTAAGACACCGAACTAGTTCGTATGCTGCACGTGTTTGTGTGACCTACTCGACGGATTAGGGCATAAAAGCCTAATTTATGTACCTCACGGCGCAGCAAGTGGCGCCATCTATTTTTGTTACGAAGTTACTGGAATCACCGAAAAGGTCGAAGAATAAGAGTGACACTGGCTGGTGACAGTCACTCTAGCAGAGCGTCGCATCGATGGTTGCGTGGCGGCTGTCTTCGGATGACAGAAGAAGATGTGAAGGAAGCTGCTGTCGTGCCACATCCACGACGAACTGCTACCTATATTCCGGCACAAACCTGATGATACTGAAGCTGCTGAACCACTAATACGATGATCACTTCTGGTAAAGGCTATCCTGCGCCGAAAAAAATCAGCTGTTCCCTATATTATAACGAGTTATGCGAACATGAATGTGGGGAACAGCTGATTTTTTTTTCGCGATTTCAGGTTTGGTCCCATAGTAAAAGTTGTTCATAATGATGAGTACAATTACCTCTTAAGAGGTTTGGTGTATGAATAGATACACCTTATATAATCTGATCACATAGTATATTTTAAGTTTTGATGTGAAACATATAGGCGCACGTAAACCGATTGCTGGCGGGGCGACGCTTGCCGCGTGGCGATCGGCCACTATACACTTATACAGTCTATAAGCAGTAGTGTGTAAATGTGTGTGTAGTGCGATGTTTCACATCTGCCAGTCGTCCCGTGACGGCTCAATTTTTATTTGTATCATTTCTGCCGAAAGACGTCCACTACTGGACATGCGCCTTCCCCAAAAGGGGGGTTGCCATAATCGCCACTCTTGGCAGGCGGGTAGGCGATCGCAGTATGGTGTTAAAATGTATAGAGGACGCTGCTACCCATCGTCTAGTAAGTCCCTTAGTCGCCTTTCCGTACCCACGGGAAGAAATAGGATGGTACTATTCTTTACATCCGGCAACATACGGCACCGTCCGGCACCACACAGCACTTTTTGTATATAATTTTTCGTATATAATCTACATACAGCGTGGCGCTTTGGTGGTGACATTAATTTAACAAACATATACGCCTTTACGTTTTATGAAGATATTTTAATTTCATTAAACATTTATTGATTTATTTTCAATTTTCTAAAATAGCATCTTGGAGCAACCTGTACTTAAATTACTGTAGCGCAGGGGTCATTTGCCGGGGTCATGGATCATAACATCGCATCAATGAAATAAAAACGAATAACGCCACAATAGTCGCCATTGTGGCGGCACGTTGTTTATGACGAAATCTACTAAGCAACCTTCCCTCTGCGGCCTTTATTTTGTTGTCATGTTTATTTTTGACTAGCTGCTGCCTAAAAGTAGCCTAAGTTACTCCTTATAACTTCAGCGCTATATGCCAGTGAAAGTCCCGTCAAAATCGGTCCTGCCGTTTCGGAGATTAGCCGAAACAAACAGACAAAAGTTTAAAAATAGTTTTTTTTTTATAAATACCATAATGAATATACTTTCATAATAGGCATTTAGTAAAAAACTGTTGCACAAACATTTTGGCAATAAAAACAGACACTCCATTTTTATTTTTTTGTACGGTTTTTTTAACGTTATTCTTGATAACACAGTAAGTATGTTATGAATGCTAATACGAAAGTAGTTTCCTATTCGTGATTAGATATTGTCTTCACATTTTATAAACGAGTTCATTGACCGTCTCATTAGGTAAAATAATACACATTTATTAATAGTAAAAATGTTTTATTAATACTACTTATTTTGGTATATCGCATATTTATTCACAAAATTTTATATCCTGTATTATTTTTAAAACAAGGCGGGAATGTTGCGACCCGGTATTTTATTTTGATGGCCCGGTACCGGGTCGCGACCCGGCAAATGGGAAACGCTGGTCTACACTGTTTATTGACCTACTTTTCCGTGTTTATTTATCTACATTCTGTTTTTTCTGATCCAAAAAAAACCAACCAAGTGCGTGTCGGGCCTCTCACAATGAAGGGTTCCGTAGTTGGGATGAATTTATCCTAAAACAAACTTAATATTGTAGTTGAAAAACATGTTCTTCCATACATCGATATACGCAACGGTCAATTTTCCAATTGCAAATGTAAGTTTATAATCGCTAAAGAAATAGTGATAAAACTACAAATTAATGATTTTCTGACTTTTGACTTTACTTGTGCTGTGATAACTTGCTTCTTGCCAAATTTCAAGATTTTAGGTCAACGGGAAGTACCCTATAGGTTTTGATTTATTTGCGAGTATCAAAATATGTCGCTTATATCGCCGATTTTTTTTATTGCGTTGACTTAGAAGCTTGATTTTTTTAGAGCCCTAAGGGACCATAGGTCTAGGCATTTGATATTAATTTCAACTTGATACCTCCAAGCGTTCCTGAGAAAAAGGGTCTTGACAGACTGACAGACAGACAGACAGATGGGCAGACTGACAGACGGACAACTTAGTGATCCTATAAGGGTTCCGTTTTTTTCCTTTTGAGTTACGGAACCCTAAAAACAGCGGTTTTTGATCAATTTCCAGCATTATAAAAAAACTAGGTAAATACCTTCAACAATCCTAACTAACATTTATTATAAACGCGAAAGTGAGTTTGTTTGTTTGTTACGCTTTCACGCTGAAACGGCTGAACGGATTTGAATGAAATTTGTCAAACTTTGGACATAGCATACTTTTTATCCCGATATTCCCATGGGATCGAGAGGTATGCGGATGAACCGCGGGGCGCAGCTAGTAATAATAATAACCAACTACAAGCGAAATGCTGCTCAAATCATCGGGAAATGTTTCACTTGTAATAAACAATTCTGTATAGATCTTTGGTAAACAACTTAAGTAGGGGGTGGAATGCCCCACGTGCCAAGTCAACTCGTATGTCTCTTTAGTTCCTACAATAGGATGTTGTAGAATCTATAATACAAGTCACCATTCAAAAAAACCATCCATTTACAGGTATATAAAAATAATCTAAAATATTAAAGTACTTTTTTTTCAGAAAAATAATACATAAATAATAGTGCGAAATGTTCTAGTGTCCTTTTCGCGATCTCCTGCCTATGATTATAAATATGTAAATTAAAACTTGTTCCTAACAACAACAACTTAATGATCTTCTAAAACAGGGCTTCCTCTCTCGTACCCTTTTGCTGTGCCCTACAGGGTCCATAATGATCTAAATTATATAGTTACCACCTAAGTACACATTATGGTAAAGCAATAAAGATATTGAGTATCGAGTATTCTCCTCCCTTATCCCAATTTATTAGGGGTCGGCGCAACATGTCCCTTTCTTCCATACCGCTCTATTAATCGTCATCTCAGTAGTCACTCCCTTTCTAGCTATATCATCTTTCACCTAGTCCATCCGTTGTTTTTTTGGTCTTCCCCTACTTGTATAGCCATCCACATGCATACTCAAAACTTTCCTAGCGTCATTTCCCTTATTCCTCCGCATCACATACTATGACCACGATGTCACTTTCAGACTTCCTCATTTAAACTCATTTCTTATTCAAGTACAAAATCCAAGCCAAGGTATTATTACCGATCACGAGTCACCCCGTCATCAGGTTTCCTCGCCAAGTGATTATTATCCTCTAATACTGATCGCGAACTGTGTCAGGGCGACAAGACGAGTCGAACATAACACGTGCGTCGAGTCACTCAACGTGCCTCGTTCTACGATTTAGCTGAACTTTATCGACAGCCTTGATAGAGGAAGTTGCACGTTTGTGCGAGCGTTTTGTTTTTTGATTGGATTTAAGTAAATTTGTGTTTATGTAATCGCCTGCATATTTAGGTCAACTTTATAGAAACACGGCATAATTTGCAACGATATATTATAATATAATTCTCATAGAATGTGACAAAAAAGAATTATTCTGAACATAAGTTAGTATTTTTTTGTTATAAATTACTTAGAGACATACGCATAGCAAGCCTATATTGTCCTCACTGATGGGACAAAGCCCTCCTCTCTATACGAGAGAGTGCCGTACCGCTTGTATTAATTAGGCTTAAGAGGAGGCTACCTATTTTTATGTTAATTTGCATGAATATTTCGAAACAGACACATACAAGCAAAATGAAACTTTTTTTTATTCGAAAATCATGTTTTTTTTAAGGATAATTATTATAAAAACAAACAAGATTGTTTGGCTTTTATAACTAAAATAAATATTCACAGCAAGAAAATGTAGTTTATTATCCAGCCACCAGATATTTTTAGCCTACAGTAGATCAAATATTACTTTAGCTATTAACGAAATAAGAATTGAGACTTACGCTTTTTAGTTTCGTGCTCGAATACGATCAAAGAGCGCATGCGATATTCAACTTTATTACTGATGTGTTAGCGTTTAGCACATAACGGAGTGGCGGGGAGCAAGGGGCGGAGTTTGCGTGGAAATTGGATTTAGACTGGCGGTCTTTACAAAGAGATTTTAGATAAAGTGATGAATTAAATAAAGAATTTTCCTCATGGCCTCTTTAATGTAGGTCAACATACAACGCAAACAATAACATGTTTTCAACACATTGTTATCTTATCGCATCAAAAAGCAAAAACCAAACAATGATATTGCTAAATTAATAATATATGAACTATTTAATAATATTGTATTAGCAATCGATCGCCATGATTTCTAAAAAAATATAAATCGATTCGCTAATATACTCGATCGTCTTTTTCGTCCATTTGTTATGTGCCCTAGCCTAGTAACTGCCAGCAACGTGGCTGGTAACAGTTCTTACCTGTTTTTTTGTTGCCGGGGTGGAAAATCCTCATGGATGTCCTCCGCCCTGGGGCAGGTGGAGGGGTCTGTCAGACTCGTACTGACTAAAAACCACC
This sequence comes from Tiliacea citrago, assembly GCA_963921375.1. Lineage (NCBI taxonomy): Eukaryota > Metazoa > Arthropoda > Insecta > Lepidoptera > Noctuidae > Tiliacea > Tiliacea citrago. The sequence continues at coordinate 15,199,788 of OY992803.1, forward strand.
CCAGTGTTCCCTTCCCACACTTGCACCGGGGATCTTGGGATCTGTTATTACTTCCGCAATCCCCGCCTCTGCGGGCCACCTCAAGTGTGTGGAGTCACCCCCCGCGACGTCTGATACGGAATGATAACCGGGACCAACGCCTTAACGTGCTTTCCGAGGCACGGAGGAGCCTCGGTATGTAAAGATGATCACCCATCCACGGACCAACCCCGGCAAGCGTAGCTTAACCTGATGGATTGACCCGTGCGGCTGTTATTACTTAGCCACGAGCTCTCAGCGTCCGATAAAGACAACTTTACTTTTAATGGGGAATTAAATTTAATGCAATTACGTGCAACTAGCGTATCTATAGAACATCTGCAAGAGAAAGCTTTAGTATGTATTTAACAGCTAACAATTAACGTTGGACATAGTAAAATATATGGAAATTCCTACACCGCAGAATGTCCTACACTTTGAATGGTTTATCGAATGTCAGCAAACCCAAGATTGACTGATTGTAAACGCTCCCGCAGACAGGCACGACGCGACACTAGTAGATTAATTCCTTTGTTCGCAAGAGTCCAACTTTCTCAAGAGTCCAACTTTTATAACATCCATAAAAATATTCGCATGAGTCCAACTTTTATTTTTTATGTACTTTTATTAGCACTATTCCAACTGTACAGCTGGATAGAAACTCATTATGGTTTTTAACCGACTTCAAGACAGGAGGAGGTTCTCAGCTCGTCGCGGTTACTGTTAATTTATTCATTAGTAATTTATATCAATGATTATTGGTACTTAATCGGAAACAACGTTTGTTTTCATAAATGACACCATGACACCAATGAGCTTCTTTTGTATTTTTCATAAAACAAAACATGACATTGTTATTTTCCTCTTTAAAACCACAATGAGTTTCTATCAAATAGTACCGTCCAGTTGGAATAGTGCTAATAAAAGTACATAAAAAATAAAAGTTGGACTCATGCGAAGACTTGTATGGATGTTATAAAAGTTGGACTCCTGAGAAAGTTGGACTCTTGCGAACAAAGGGAATAATTTATATGAAATTAAATTAAATTGTTTATTCTGTAAATAGGATATCGGAATTACTTTTACACGTCATATTAAAGAAATATAAAAAGATAAGCTAGATGGAGTCGACATTTCCTATCTGACTAACGCTGAGAAGAAATGGCGAAAAGTCCAGACATAATCTTGGTCAGATGAGGACCATGTAGATCCGTGTCTGAAATGGTATTTTGAGGAAATAACCACACAAATTTGAGTGGACCTGTCCAATCAGTGCTAGCTAGAATTTGACAGTAATCGTGCAGCTCAACTAAAGACTTAAGAAGCTCAACGACTCGACGAAATATACCAAAGAAAGGAGATTTGGGTACGCCATATAAAGTGCTCAAAATGCCAGACCATCATTAAAACTAACTGAGAAAGAAAAAAAATGACCCACATAGTGCTCACATTCACAATAATTAAAGTAATAAATATAATACATTTCTTTTCTTTCCATATGAAAACTTCATTCATGGAAATTGTTTACAGGAGTCGGGTCGCGCCTGTCTGCGGAAGCTTAAGGCGATTATACTGTTTTCGACTCTAGTTGAAGAAACTTAGTGGGTTGAATAAGTATTCATTCAGTATGTTTTGTTAACAGCATGTCAATACAAGCATGACGATCTAGGAGTGACCAGAAAAAAATCTCACTGTGTTTAGCTAGTCAAGCATATAATTAGATTGTTAAATGCAGATCAGATACCTATTTATACATATAATATGTTTTGGTGTTTTGCATTATACAAATGAATATTTTAGTTTAAGAAAACACCAAATCATATTCTTCTCTTCTTGTTCTACACACTATTGTCAACATTTCTTTTTCATTTCTCCTTTCGCAGGTCGGTCGGCTGGAAGAAATTTCTAAGAATAGCCAGTGCTTAAAATTATAATTATGTCATTTAAGTATGTATTTTACGGTGTGTATATAAATAATAAAATAAATGAACACCTTTATTTGCAATTGCAGCCTACAAAAATATGTTCCTGTAATTAGCTTTCCAATATTTTTTTTTATGCAGATTCATTCAACCTACGAGCATACCTACACGTGTGCGATTTTTTTTATCATAATACTTAATTAAAGTTCCCAATTAGCTTCATCTTTGAACCTATTATAAACCTACCTCACCTATTTTGAAACCTATTATTTTAAATAAAATTATCGTAGATCAAACTTTAGCATTAAGGGAGCTCGCCCACGAGCTACAATCGCTGAGCGATTATTTTGTCGTCGAATAAAAGACAATCAGAGTTCAATACTGAAACGCCCACGTGCTACAAAAAGTCGTTCATAAAACACAAAAAAAAAAACTCACTGCGATTATCGGAGCTATAAAAAGTAGTTAAGCGAAAGTTCCGGCTAACAACTCCGGCTACCATCCAAAGTTCCGGCTTACCGATCAGTATTTATCGGTGGCATCCGGCCATCTTCTACCGTGCCATCACCTGCCGGCAGTTCAGGCAATCCTCCAGCTCCACGCCGGGTACATATTTTACCCGCGCGGCACGTCAACCGGGCTTCGGGTCTGGCGAGAACATCCGCCGACCGTCACCATCCCTGGCGTCTGCAGCGTGGCACACCCGCCGCGGTCTTCGTCACACCAGGCTGAGCCAGGAGAGTAGGTACTGTGCTACTCCCAAGGGAAGTTGGAGAAATCCTTGTGACCATAGACTTACCTACCTCCTTCACTTTTTATGTGATATTGTTGACAATTTACGTGGTATTATTTATCTGGTTCACCACGTAAACCCTTTCCGTCACATTGGCGTTAAGCGCTTGCCTATACTAAGAACTCATAAAACAAATTATTTTAATTTGTTACAAGACGAGACGAGAGGAGTTGTGGTTCGTTGTGAGAGTGTTTGTTTATCTCTAAGAATTTAAGATAAAATTAATCAACCTAACCTGGTGGAAAATCAGCCACAAAACAATTCCTCATTATTTTTGAAGTTGTTGCAACTCCTGTCACACAACCTACCTACACAAATACACGTATACAAAAGGAAACTGCCCAAAACACTGTTGACATAAAAAAACACAGCGAAAGCCTTTCCACATTTCTGTCCAATTAAAAAAACTGGTCCGCGCCCACTCGACCCGCTTAGACTCGACCCGAAGAATAATACCTGGATATTTCTGTTTTGTAAGGCGTAAAAACGTCGATGTATAGTCAGACAGAAAAATGTCGATTTAACGCTTGCACCATAGACAGCGTAAAATTTAAATAATGTTTGGATAAATAAATGAATAATTAAATAAGTACCTAAGTACTTATCTTTTTTAGGGCTCCGTACCTCTAAAGGAAAAAACGGAACCCTTGTAGGATCTCTTCGTTGTCTGTCTGTCTGTCTGTCAGTCTGTCAAGACCATTTTTCTCAAGAACGCGCGCAGGTATTAAGTTGAAATTAATATCAAATACGTAAGTCTATGGTCCCTTGAAGCTCTAAAAAAATCAAGCTTCCAAGCCAATGCAATAAAAAAATACGGCGATATAAGCGACATTATTGCGACATATTTGGATACATTTCGATACTAGCAAATAAATCAAAACCTATAGGGTACTTCCCGTTGACCTAGAATCATGAAATTTGGCAAGAAGCAAGGTCTCACAGCATAAGTAAAGGAAAAAGTCCGAACATTGTTAATTTGTATTTTTATCACATAAAAAAACATTTTTGCGACTACAAACTTAAATTTTCAGTTGGTAAATTGACCGTGGCGTTTATCGATGTATGGGAGATCTTTTTCAACTACAATGTTAAGTTTGTTTTAGGGATAAATTCATCCTAACTACGGAACCCTTCATTGTGCGGGGTCCGACACGCACTTGGCCGGTTTTTTAATATAGGTAGTATACGCTTTGTACTTTGTAGTAAAAATCATAGATTATTGTTAATTATCATTGAAACTTACAAAATGAAATTAAAGAATAAAATATAATTACAAAATTATAGCTAGTGGCAAGTGGCTTGTGGCTAGTGGTATTGTAGCTGGTGGCTGGGCCTACGTGGTAGATTTACAGCACTCCCTCTCAAAGAGAGGAGGCCTGTGTCCCAGCAGTGGGAACATTATAGGCTGATTATGTTATGTTATGTTGGCACGGTGGTATTTATTGAATTAGTCTATCTATCTTTTTAAAGCTACATTTTTGAAACGAAATCACTGACTACCAGGATAAATTATGTATCATAACAAAATATTAAATATTCTATGTATAATAAGTTAATATCACTTTGCCTGACTGTACAAATGGCACTGAATTGGTAGTAAACCATCTGGTATTATTCTTCGTGTCGAGTCTAAGCGGGTCGAGTGGGCGCGGCCCAATAAAACTCGCTTGTTAGTGTATGCGAGCCTTTTCACGCCAAATATCATCACTATCCACGAGTCACGTTGAAAGACACGCTACTGCTTAAATTGAATAATAGCAAGATTTGTACTTGGCCTAAATGAGCATTCAGAATGATTTTATATCACGTGGTAGGAATTATGATGTAGAAGTTAGCATTCGTAAATGTGAACTGGTGGCAGGAGATGATGGCTATACAAGCAGTGTGTTTGAAATTGCTGCTTATAAGAAGTTTCGTCTGTAATTTTCTGTAATGAGTCAATGAATTTGTAAATGAAAGCAATTAAGACAATATTTGTTAAGGTGATTCCTCAAATATAGCCTCATATAATTCAAAATTTCTTACGTATATTTTACAAATTTCGGTGCTGTTTTATTTTGTATGCTGATCCAAATTCATTACGCGACAAGTATGATAAAATAACAACTAAATTATAATGACTTAGAACATCAAAGAATCATCATTTAGGAAATAAGACAATTTCTTGAAAATATGACGATTTGCTATGAGCAACCTGATTTTATTGCTTAAAGAATTCACAAACAACCAAAAGACAATGGAAGTCGCAGGTACAGTAAGAGAAAACCACATAGAGCCACGTATAACCGTCAAGTGAAAGTTAAACACTGGCTCGAAACAATGCCCACGTGAGATGACACGTGCGCGCGCGCACGCAGTCAAACCGCAGTCAAACTTATTATCATTACGAATTCGTCACGCGCACGCGTGGGTAATGTAGTATATTATATATGGCTGTAAGTATCGTTATTTATTTGATTTTATTTTAAGCCTCCCGCAGCCAGGCGCAACTCGATAGCGCGACGCGACACTACTAGCACAATTTCTGTAAAACTCCACGGAAAGTGTCGCGCTGGCTGAAGCGCCCGCGATATCGCGTCAGTCTGCACGAGCCTTTATTCTAATAGGTACTTGTTAACCTACTTGTGATTTTGGACATAAGTATCTATATTGACTTATATTTTTATAAAAACGTCCTATGTAAGAGAGCCTACTGATCTGCAATTCGGAACGCTCCTAGTCGCGCGCAGAATCTAGTAGGTACCTACTCTGATATGTTTATTCCCCGAAACATGCAGTCTCCCACAAAAAACTACAAAATGACGTTATCAAACATAACCATAACATTATCATTATTATAGTAACTCATTTGGTTAGGTCGGCAGTGTCTTTTTCAAAAATAAAATAATATTTATTTGTTATGATGAACTCGTCGAATATACAAATTTTACGGAAAACGCCGACTTACTACGACGAATTAGACAAATGACGGCATAACCTTCAAAGGCTGCTTTACGAAAGACGAAATCATGATGTAGGTAGGTAATCCGGCTTTTCCTTGACAAATCTTCATAATAAAGGTAAGCCTGAAATACACCCACATACGTAAACTCTCGCCTTCGTCCCATGGGGGTTGGCAGAAAATATAGCTGCTACTGAGAAATTCCGGATTGAAAAACCCAATAACACTTTGAAATACAGATAAATCAACACTATAGTATAAATACTATAAATACAGAAAACAGGAATTAGTCGCTAAGAAATCAATTATTAGCACATTATTAGCATGATTCAGTACCTATAAAAACTTCGCAGAATATATCCTTAATTTTACCTTGTTGTTAAAATAGGACCGATAACAATGTGTAGGCGTTGCTGCAACAAAACAATAATAATTTAATTATGTAGGTACTAATTAAAAATCATAATTTCAGCCGAAAGACGGACATCGGCCTCCCCCAAAAGGGGGGTTTGCCATAATCGCCACGCTTGGCAGGCAGATTGGCAATTGCAGTCATCATCATCATCAGCCTATAGCAGTCCACTGCTGGACATAGGCCTCTCCAATTGCACGCCATTCAGCTCGATTCTCGGCAACTCTCACCCAGCTGCCACCAGCCACCCTGCGAAGATCGTCGCTCCACCTAGCCTGAGGGCGACCTACCTTACATTTGCCGATTCGCTGTTTCCACTCAAGATCACGTCTACCTCATCGGTTCTACGGCTAATATAGCCGGCCCATTGCCACTTCAGCTTGCTTATTCTGTGGGCTATGTCGACAACTTTGGTTCTCTGCCGGATCACCTCGTTCCGGATTCGATCCCTCAGAAAGATTCCAAGCATAGCTCGCAATCTCAATATGGTGTTAAAATGCATAGAGAACGCTGCTGCCCATTCTCTAGTAAGTCCCTTAGTCGACTTTTACAACACCCACGGGAAGAAATAGGATGGTGCTATTCTTTACGTCCGGCACAACTAATTTTTAAATAATGTTACATTTTAATAAATTATGTATTGAAACGGTAATTATTACAAACATACATAAACTCACGCCCTCTTCCCACGGGGGTGGGCAGAAACTGCAGAACACGAACTAGTATGATCCTTACACACTCCGTTTTTCATACATATGCGGTAAAAAAGGATCTTAAAAAGTTGGCTGAGACAGCCTGGATGCGGACGGTGCGTGCGCAGGACAGGGTGTTGTGGCGCAGCCTGGAAGAGGCCAACAACGTACACATTATTCATCATTTGCCAAGCATTTTCCCAACTCTATTGGGGTCGCCTTCCATTCTAACCGGATGCAGCTACAAACAATAAAAAATAAAAAAATAAAAGTTTGGCAAAACGAAAAGGTGATGACAGGCAGTGATCTTAATTATACACAATTGAGTTAGTACATCACAGTATTTTGGTTTGACCATTGGCCCCAAACTAAGCACAGCTTTTATTTTTTTTAGAATAGAATAGAATAGAATAGCATTTATTAGCATTTTTTTGGAGGTCAGAGTGCGATTGAGCAGAAAGAAATATGTTAGTTTACAAGGCTAGTTTAGTAAAGCGTATATTCTTTTGTGTGTGTGTTTGAGTGAGTGTCTGTGAGGGTGAAAGTGTGGATGTTGGTTGCTGGCACTTTGGCTTGTTGACAAACGTTAGAGAAATGATTCTGTTTCGGTGTTTCCAGAAGCCATTTATTTAGTACACTTTTTAGGCGAGCGACAAGTCTTTAATGCCCAGTGATTTTCAGACCTTGTTAAATGTGTGAATACCAGTATTTTACATGGAGCGACTGCCTATCTGACCTCCACAACCCAGTTACTATGGGTAACACGATACCCCTTGGTAAGACTGGTTGTCAGACCTTCGGGCGTCTGATAACCCGTGACAACTGTCAAAGATCTACAAATCACAGCTGGGACCAACGGCTTAACATAGTTTCCGAGGCACGGAGGGGTCTTGGTATGTAAAGATGGTCACCCATCCACGGACCAATCCCTGATCGAACGACCCGTGCGGCTGTTATTACTTAGCCACAAGTCCCACGTACTATCAGTTACAAATAAAGGCTCCCGAAGACAGGCGTGACGCGACGTTGCGTCGCGATTCTGGCAGAATAATTTCCATGGAGTTAATTAGAAATTGTTCTACAAGCGTGTTCAACGTGAAATGATCACGTTGTGAATTGTTCTACGCGTCTGTCTGCGGGAGTCTTAAAGCTCTTTATGTACCTAACATAGGTACTATCGGAAAGTATGAAAAGAGTCGTAGTTACTACCTACCTATAGATAACACTCTAGTGTAAACAATACACTACTCTGTTGCGTTGCAACAGAGTTAAGTTCAATGACCCGCTCCAATTAATGTTCCTCAGTGAGACAATGTATTTCAGTAAACATTTTAGTTATTGACATAGTTAATAACTTACTGAATTAGCATATTATAATTATTGTAAACTGTTTTCCTTTATAATTCCGTCTCTTGGTAACTCGGATATGTGTCATATGAAGCGCATGCTTGTTTCTAGAATAGCACCCTAATTGCGTAACGCAGTTTGAATCGGAATCGAAATGAGTTTGAAGTATATTGCTAATCCATTGCTTCATATGTTACAAAAAATTGTCCGCTGTCAACAACGTAAATAACGCAATGAATGTTGTTGAACTGTCAAATTGAAACCGATTCCTACTGATAGTGTGTAACGCAATTAGCCCTCGGATTATTATCTGTGTATGAAACAGTCATAGACTACTTGTCTAGTTTTAAATAACAATGTTTACGCTGTATGAGTTTTGAGGAAGTTCGGTTGTTGTCTTTGCAATCTGTGTAATGTGAAAAGAACTACTTTTTTTATAATTAGCATCTCGCAGGTCAACTTAGCAGGTTGCCATCTGCTTAACCAGACTTTCCTGTGGGTGCCTCAATAAATTAGGGGCATACAACTTACAAACTAAGCGACTATACGCTAAGGACACACCCTTTGGGGTACGGACCTCTGCTTAGGCCCTCGCTGTGGAGGACAGCAAGAGACAGGCTGGACTGGATATATAATATTATTATTAGGCAAATTTAAAGCTACAGGCTCAGCGGCGCGGGCTGACTCGAGCAAGGGTTGGTACGGGGATGAACGGGACGTCGTCGCGACGAGCCTCGGCGGCGAAGACGGAAGAACGGTGGTCGGATTTTGTTTTTGTGTTATAGTAGTGAGACTACTCTCAGAGCTAGTGGTGGGACTACACTCCTGGAAGAGGGTGAAGAAATGGTGAGTGTATGCCATGGTCGGCGAATCCTACTTATGCGGGAGGGAGTGTATCGGGCGACCGCCGCAATCAGAGGATTACCGTGCTTTATAGCAGAGTCGAAGAAACGCTTTGAGAGGCGATTCATAACCTGCTTGACGGTGGGCATTCTGAGATCTAGATGAATAGTCTCATTGCGAACATAGAAGGGGGCTCCCGTGACCTTTTTAGGAAACGGTTCTGGAGGGTCAGCATCGTATGGAGATAGCGTGACTTAACGTGTGCGAAGACGACGCAAGCATAGGTCATTATGGGACGGATGACCGCGGTAAAGGAGAACAGGAGCCTACTGAGAGCGAAGGCGGCGCGCGAACGAGCCGCGCTTATGTGCTCATTAAAGGAGGTCAAGGATCACACCTAGGTATTTTGCTCGCTTCTTCCAAGGGATCGGCTTGTCGCCTGGACTCTTATCGCGATAGACGTCGATTCTCAGTTTCTGGAATCGAGCGCCTAAGACGTTTGCGGAGATCTGGAGAGTGCGATTGACAGCGACCTGTATAATGAATGGCAGTGTCATCGGCGAATAAAGCCAACTGCGCCTTTTTACTTTTGGGAGAAGATGAGGAGAGATAGCCGGACGGAGCCCTGACGGACTCTCGCGCGAATATGATGAGGGGAGAATAGTGAACGTTCGATGCGAAAGCAGATAGTGTGATCCGACAAAAGGTCTCGTAATATGAGCACAAGACGGTCTGGCACTCAGAGTTGATAAAGCTTATATAATAAGCCGTTGTGCCAGACTTTTCGACAAAGTCTGGCACAACAGCTTAATATGCTTTCGCTATGTCGAAGAACAATACGCCAGTTATCGTGGGTGGCTGGAAACTAGCGCTTAAGTGCTCTACAATGCGGTAGACTTGATGGATGCACGAGTGTTGGGTTCACATATTGGGGCAAAGTTTTTGAGACGCTTATAAATAAGTCTCTAGTAGTTTTGCCGAGAACATTGAGGAGACTGATGGGCCGGTAACTCGTGTGCTCAACCTTGGGCTTAGCGGCAGCTTCTTTCCACGCGAAAAGATGTTCAAGGCAAAGCGCCATTGAAGATGGCGGAATGGTGGATAGGTTTATGGGACGAGTTTGTACTCCTGGAAACGGGTTCAATGAAGCTAAGTTTTTATACGCGCAAAGCGCATCTTCCTAGCATATCTTACCGTGTCCGCTACACCACTAAGCTCGGGTGGAAATAGACACATAGTGTCGTAGCTTAGCTTCAATGCTCAGCTAGGTACCACTTACCCCGCATATCTCTGGTGTAAAGGCAGCCTTCATATAACTACCATTAAGCACTGTCCCATCGCCGACGAAGAAGTAACTAGCTATCAACGATTTCTCAAGAAACGTATAAAAGATTGTGGGTCCCGTATAGAGATATGTATAGAGGTTCGCGCCCTCGCGTACCCTAGTCGCCGCAGGAGACGCCCCGGGCGTCCGCGTCGGGAGTCGCAGGCCGATTTCCGGCCACCATAGGTGCGGGCTTGCGGACGGTGAGCGATGAGTATAGCTAGCCGTCCGATAAGGACCAGGCCCGGGTCGACGGTGCCTTGTGTTCCAAGCGCGCCTCAAAGAGATGTCAGCACCAACTGACGGGGTCCGTTAGAGCCAATGCCTGCCAGGGTTGCAAGTTTGTCCGAAAGGGATATCGTGGCCCTGGCACACAGGCAACGGAAGGAACACGGGTGGGTTTTAGTCAGTAAAAGTCTGAGAGACACGCCTTACGCTCCGCCCAGAGCGGGAGAAGATATTTGATAATTTCCCACCCAAAAAAAAAAAAGGTCCCGTATAAGTAAAAGAGATACATAATTATACATATTAATAGTAGATCGCTGTTTGTTCACGTCACCGGCAAGTACTCGTTTGTCGAACCGAGAAGAGCTATCAAATAGAATACTCGCTCAGCGAAGCTCGCTTGGCGGGTAGAATACTCGCTGAGAGACTCACACTTACTATATACTACATACGCATACCAGCGAGTAATCGCTCGTCGCCGTAGTCGCGCTCTCGCTGCTCGTTGCTCGCCACCTCGTTTTTAGTTGCTAGCTCTAGTTTTCACTTATGTCTATTCAACTTTCATTTACGTGTTAAATACAACGTGAATATCCATCTCCAACTTTTTTTTTTAAACAAATAAATTTGTTCGCTAATTGACACCGTGCTTGACCAATGAGCGTCATCAGTCATCACACCAGGGCCTCAAGTCTGCTATTACAATAGTGTCAGAATGGTTGATCATTGATTTCATAATTGTTGATTTTGACAAGTTTGGTAATCTACTATTATAATGGCGTCATTATGACTTTCCAATGGTCGGCCACTGACACTACATTGAAAGAAATTGCATATACTCGTATTGGTAATCTCGTACATAATGACAAATGAATGACATTTCTACTAATGGGTTTTATAATAATGGCAATACGACAATGCCATTAGAATAACACACTTATATTACGAGAACATTGACCGACCGATGATCGACCATTATGAATTTACCAGATTACGAACTTTTAGCAAAATGACAATGGCATGACAATGGGATCGTGTTGGAATGACTGAATTTATAAAAATAGCAGACTTGTTGAAATTGTCAGTGGCCGACCATTGGAAAATCATAATGACGCCATTATAATAGTAGTTTACCAAACTTGTCAAAATCAACAACAATTATGAAATCAATGATCGACCATTCTGACACTATTGTAAAAGCAGACTTGAGGCCCAGTGTCAATGAGTTTATTATGTCAGCTAGCTGAACACGTGCGGGATGCATACGCCGCACACTGGATCGAAAATCGCGCTGGAAAGCCTAGACTGCTAAGTTTTAAGTGTCGTTTTTTGGGCTTGAACATGGTTTCTATTTTATAATATGTCACATGAAGTAATTTGACTTGAAAACTGAGGACTTGTAATTTATTTACGAGGAAAATGTATGGAGCAGGTTATGAAAAATCAGGATATCTCTGGAACTGCAAAATTTCCCGTTATATCCTCACAGAGGGTACTAACAGTGAAACTGTAATATAACAATTGTAAAATCTTGCACACTAATAAAACCTATGTTTATAAATAAAGAATACCTATTGATTGACTGATTGATTGATTCATTATTAATTTATGATTTTTTGGCATACTTCATATTACGAGAAATACTGTAAGTACTTAAAAACGTGACTTATAACTTGGCAGCTCTAAGGCCCGTATTACAGAACGTAACTCAATACTCACTTGAATCTAGTTTTAAGTAATGCTTGAGTATTGAGTGACGTTCTGTAATACGGGCCTAAGTCTTCTAAACACGATTTTCGATCCAGTGTGTGCAGGGGGCCTACTCCGAAGCGATAAACCGATGTATCGGCCGAACGTTCGGCCGATTCTTGAGGCCCATAGTTTCCTTAATTGACTTTGAATCCTTACCCAACTTCAATTCACGGTTTTGACTTTGACTTATCTCTCTGACCGTCGTTTTATTTTTTATTTCGCCGTAGTCAGCCATGGTCAGTCGTAAAAAGGAAACGGCCATACATCGGCATAAGGCTTCGGAGTAGGCACATGCTTGACTCAAGTTTATGATAACAATTTTGGACGTCCGTCACACCGTTTCGGAGTCAAGTCACGTTAGTTAGCGTCTGTAATTGATGGGGTAAGTAATAATTCTTATGTAGGTACTTAGAGATGTTTGAAGAGAGGTTGAGAGGTTTTTTTTTAATTTTTTGATAAGTTATTGAATATTGTACCTATTGAGTTTATATCAGTAGTCAGTGAGTTAAAAACCTCTTGGATATTGTTTCATGCTGCATTTGTGAGCGTCTGTACTAAATCGTCTTATTTGGATGATATTTTATTGAAATATGGCATAAAAATTGTTGGGAAAATAAAATGTTATAGAAGAAGAAATAAGTTTTAATTAAACTAAGTAGATTGTGGCCAAACACAGTAAGATAATCTAAGAATAATTTAGTTAATTACTTTTGGCCATAAGGAATTTAAACAAGCTTACAGATATGAGACACCATTCAATTTTATAGAAGGAAATAAAATGAAAAAGGTATTCTGCCAACTAACATAATAAAAAAATATATGAAGTGGCATCCGAGTCCGTCATATTATTATCATTAGGTAAGTACCCTTATGCTTATCAAGTTAGAACGAATAAGTCACAATGTGATTAATATTGAGAGAGTTTATCAATTGCAGGTCAAATCAATTTCAGCCGAAAGACGTCCACTGCTGGACATATACCTCCCCGAAAAGGGAGGGGTTGCCATAATCACCACATTTCGCAGGCGGGTTGGCGATCGCAGAATGCATAGAGAACGCTGCTGCCCATTCTATAGTAAGTCCCTTAGTCGCCTTTTACGACACCCACGGGAAGAAATAGGATGGTGCTATTCTTTACGTCCGGCACCATACGGCACGGTGTAACAGGTTACTGTGCGTTGATTACTATTTGTTTAGGGTTCCGTACCCAAAGACGAGAATCCTATTACTAAGGCTCCGCCGTCTGTCTGTCTGTCCGTCTGTCACCAGGCTGTATCTCATGAACCGTGATAGTTAGACAGTTGAAATTTTCACAGATGATGTATTTCTATTGCCGCTATAACAACATATACTAAAAAACAGAATAAAATAAATATTTAAGGGGGCTCCCATACAACAAACGTGATTTTTTTGCTCGTTTTTGCTCGATATTGATAACGGCAACAGGTAGATGCTTGAAATATTCACAGAATAATTAGTTATATATTCACTTCTAAAATAAATAATTGAATTAAAATAAAACAAATATTTAAGGGGGGCTCCAATACAAGAAACGTGATTTTTTTGCCGTATTGCTTCGTGCGCGAGTCCGACTCGCACATGGCCGGTTTTTAAACAAATAAGCATGAATCAATTGGCATACAAAAATTTAAGTAATTCGTGCCGTGATAAGAACTAAGCAGATCGTCCTATCCATGAGTAGCTCGCCCTGTTCTCATTTGTTACAAAAATATTCTTGAATTTATCAGTACAAATAAAGGAATAAATAATGCATCGCATGCAAAACATCATAAAAATAACCTAGCAATAGTGAAATGAATCTCCAAACAAATTTTTCAAATCTATTCATCACGCTCTTAAATAATTAGGTACCCGTATCACACTTTAATATATTCTAAGCAGAATACAGAACACTTATTTCATCAAAATTCAAAATACAATTTTTAAAAATACTTTATTTTCTCGAATCAAATTCTCTCGATCACGTGAATAGGGTGACAATGAATATTAAATGAATATGATGAGGATTTGACCTACTTTTTGAATAAACAATCATTTGAATGAAAATAACATTATAGACTGTGGTCACACGACGAGAAGTCAGTGTATGCATGTTTTTCTTCGTGTATGTAATATATATAAATCGTAGAATAAAATCGTTCTTGGAATGTTATATCTATTTGTTTCCTAATTAAGTATTTAAAGAAAAGAAAGAAAGAAAGAAAAATATTTTATTTGGGACACGCACAGGAACTACACACAGAAAAAAGAGCATTTAAAACAAAAAAAAAACACAGGTGATTATAACCTCATCCTTTTTGGAAAAACAAAAAAAAACCTGTGTGAAGCCAAAAAGGCTATTTAAGAGCGTATACGGGTACGGCATTTCATACAAACATTCAAGCACTTGTTTTTCGAAATTACTGAACCGATTTTAATGAAACTTCATACACATAAGCAGGATACAAAGGTCTAAAAAGTTAGTTAAGAACATTTTCGAAATGTCTTATTTGAAATAGATAACTCGAAATCTCTGTTTCTACGGAAAATTTTAAATCGGTCTAATTTGGCTGTAACACTATTATTCGAAAATCAAGGACTTGAAAGTTTGAATGAAATGCCATACGGCGTATACGCTCCTAAGCTGTGTTGTAACAGAAATTGTATGTTTTAGTAACAATTTATGTTTAAAACAGAAGTTTATTGGTTTTCGTAAAAATATGTTTAGATTTCACAAAACTTATTGTTTTGGTAAGGTGCACACTGGTACAAGGTTCTTTTCGCGCTCGAATGACGTTGACAGGGGGGGCGCTGTTGGTAAACATTTCAATGTCACTGTCACAATGTCACAAAACAAGATGGCAGCGTTAGTTCTGATTTTGGCTACGCGCCAACATAACCTTGCAGCGTCAGGGTAGCCCGTGAAATTATTTTTTTTTTACGTTGTAATGTGTATTGTAAATGTAATGACTATTAATTCATGGAATAGGATTCTACGAAGAGGGTTAGTTGTATTGCTTATTCTAATGATTATAATTCTGTAAAACCATATTTGTTACGGCCTCGAGTCATATTTCAATCAACATACAACCTGACACAACGCTGCAAATTGCAAAAAACTTATAAAAATTTGAATTTCACGGGGGGGGGGGGGGGTTCCTTATCGTATTAAGACCGTACGCAAAATACGCGCATTGACGTGGAGTTGCGGACACCAGCCCGTATTACCTATTACCTATCCCCCTTAAGAAAATCTGAATAACCTTAGCATAAACAATTGCTTGGCTAATCTATAGAAAAACACACTTGCTTTCAAATAATATTCGACATTCCGCATTAAAAGCATCTCAACTGTAGTACAGTGCATTCTTCTTCAATACACAGTAATGTCACGTGTATTTATGTACTGCAGTGTAGCGGCTAGCGAGTTGGTCGGCCTCATTGTCAATAATTTATCGCGGGCTAGGAAGCGTCGACCTCGCCGCCACGTGCGCGAGCGTCTGGTGGGTGCGTAAGTACAGGGCTGCCTCTATGTACTAGTGTTGATATAGTAGGAACATGTAATGTAGGTATTTGCTGGTTTATGTAACAGCGATGGATAATTGTTACCAACTGCTTCTACGTGTCGATGGTTCGACAGTTTTTTTTTTTTTTTTTTTTAATAAATAAAAATATTTTGACGATTAAAAAAAAAATAGCAGCAATAAAAGTTATATGACGTAATTATGTCAAAAAATCATAAATAATTAGTACTGTAACCAACTGTTAGGATATTACGGTTTTCTTTACTGTTTACGAGATAATAACTTTTTCATACTATGTAGCTTCATACAAATATTTCGTAAAAAAAATATAATTCCTTCGTTTTTGTGCAGAATTAACGCGGGTGTCATTTTCGAATATAGTAATAATAATAATAAAAGCGATAATCGGTCTAATAGAAGCGATATCCGGCACTTGCAAATTGAAATTCCTAAGTCTATGAAAGCCGATTTTCAGCCCACCGTGCGTCGTCGGCGGCCGGTGGCAACGTAGAGGTCACAGCGGGCAGGTTAAGAGGTGGAACTTACTTTGCACCACAGCATCGCATCCACAACGAAAGGAACTGTTTTTAAATGTTATAAAGGTTATAACATTTAAAATTTAAAAGGTTAAATGACCAATTAGTCGACCCACCTGATGTTAAGGGCTTATCGACCACTATTGATGGACATGCGCATACCAAAGGCATCGGAAGCCATATCAAAAATAACGCTGGATAGTCTCATTTGACTGTAATAAGGATCAGTTTGAAGGGTATGGGTGCACCACTGAACGGTAGTGATATTAAGATTCGAATGACGTTAATGCGACGCATGCTATTTGAAAAACTTTACGAGTGGTACGCCAGCTAGAAGCCACATTGAATCGAAAACCGCTTTATTGAAAAAAATTAAAACCGGCCAAGTGCGAGTCGGAGTCGCGCACGAAGGGTTCCGTACCATTATCTATAAAATCGGCAAAAAAATCACGTTTGTTGTATGGGAGCCCCCCCTTAAATATTTGTTTTATTTTAATTTAATACATTTTTTTTAAGTGAATAATATATAACTAAATATTCTGTGAATATTTCAAGCGTCTACCTGTTGCCGTTATCAATATCGAGCAAAAACGAGAAAAAAAATCATGTTTGTTGTATGGGAGCCCCCTTAAATATTATTTTATTCTGTTTTTTTGTATTTGTTGTTATAGCGGCAACAGAAATACAGACAGACAGACGGCGGAGCCTTAGTAATAGGGTTCCCGTTTTACCCTTTGGGTACGGAACCCTAAAAAAAAGAGTAATAAAGAGTAAGTATTCTATTCTATCGAGTGACGTTCTCGCGAACACGCTGATTCGACGAAAGTCTTGATATCGAAATCGACTGTTCCGAATAGCATATTCCAACACAGCAACACTTGAGCTCGTTGAGCTCCTTAAGTTCTTAGTTGAGCTGCACGACTACTGACAAATGCGTGCACTGACTGGACAGGTCCACTCAACCTGTGTGGTTCTTTCGTCAAAAGATCATTTCAGGCACCAATCTACATGGTCTTCACATGATCTGACCAAGATTATGTCTGGACTTTAAAAAGAGACTGTGACCTCTGAGTTTGTTTCGGCCTTTCTTCTCAGAGTAGTCGGATACGAAACGCCGACCTCATCTAGTTTTTTTTAATATGATTGACGTGTAAAAGTGTTTGTACAAACCTACTTACAGAAATAAATCATTTATCATTTATCATTTATCATTTATCACTGCTTGACGACAGTAACACGAGAGAGAGAGAGGAGACTTGTCGAATGAGATTACCAGCATCCGGACCGTCATCACAAAAATTAAGGTCAAAATATGCCAAAACCGTTTTGGGATTTAAGATGTTTTCTTTATCGTGATAATTACTATCACGAAATTCATAAATCTAGTAATCTTGATCTTCAGTACCAAATATTAATACATATTACATAGCTTGTGAGTTATCAGTGTTTTCTAAAACGGACGTATATTATAACGAATATGTTTGCTTGAGAATTGGGTTACGTTATTCACTAGCTCACGTGCGCACGCGCTGCGTACGTTCCGGCATGGTTGCCATTTAGTCACGTTGCACGTTGCAAGAAACAGTAGCATGCGTTAAAAATAAACCTACCTACGTCAAATACATAACAATGTTTATTTTAACCTCCGTTTAATGCAGGCGTGACGTGTTGTTTTGGCTAGAATTCCGTCACGACAATCTATGTCACAAATCGTTTTACCCTCTCTCATATCTCTGTCATTGCAGCGGGGATGACCGCATTTTCAGGTTGAACATACTGATGGTTCGTCCAAACAGCAGGCCAGAGACATTTGTTAGCATAAAGTATCTTCTTCGAGGTAAATTCATTCATGGCTCTCATCGACACTTGTTTGTTTCTTTGGGGATAATGGATTCTCTCCGTCCTAGAAGAATAGAAGGTTATGTCGTCTACTACCGACTAAAACCCTCCGATGGTCATCCTGCTACCATGGGTCGATAGTGCAGGTTATTACTCACAAATATATCGCACCCCCAAAGGATCTAACGACCCTCGTTTGGTAATAAGTATCTAAGTTAAATCATTCACAAAAGCTACAATTATACCTAATAAAGGTACAGTAGTTTAGATCTCTGATATCGATAGTAGAGAGCTGGTTTATGTGTGCACTAACAGAACTAGGTTACAAACTCGATCACGTGCGCAGGAGTCTGTTTCGGGCTACGTGTTTGTTAACCTTCGTAATCTGTCGTAGGCGTACGTAAGTAGGTATATTGATTTATTGATACGTAAATAATCAAATTGGTAGATACTTATAGGTTTTTACCTACAATGATTTCGTTCGCTGCTCAATGACCTTTGAATCGGGTATCAAAAAATGGGAAAGCTATAATCCAGTATTTGTTTGAGTGTTATGTATGCAAATCGTTTGCCAACAAGAGTGGCCAGAAACCGACCGACTGGTAGGTCTAGAAGAGCACAAAAGTAATATTTAGGTAAATCAAGAGTAAATGATCAAGAGGTACCTACTTAGTTGATATAAGAAAATTTCAACAAAGAGCAAAAACGAGCAAAAATCCAATACTCTCAATAGATTGAGTAGGTAAGCAAAAATTATATCGTTATCATGGTGGATACTGAATCTATGAATGAGCGCAATAAAAAATTTGCCAAATAATTCTGACTAGAACATACGAATTTTATTTTAATTAAATTAATTAACGAATAACATTGAGCTACAGGTACACGTGCGTTATAAACTTTGTTTACAAAAACATGTTTTTCTTCACGGTACATCAACCAAGTAAGTCAGGGTTATACCAATTACCGAATAATAAAAATGCCAAATAAATCGTCACTGTTTATTAATTTGTGTATGCATGTGACCTGGGGCCCAAGTCTGCTATTTTTATAAATTCAGTCATTCCAACACGATGCCATTGTCATGCCATTGTCATTTTGCTAAAAGTTCGTAATCTGGTAAATTCATAATGGTCGATCATTTTCTTTGCAATTTCTTTCAATGTAGTGTCAGTTGCCGACCATTGGAAAGTCATAATGACGCCATTATAATAGTAGATTACGAAACTTGTCAAAATCAACAATTATGAAATCAATGATCGACCATTCTGACACTATTGTAATAGCAGACTTGAGGCCCTGGGGGCCAAGTCTGCTAACACAGTTGTGTCAAAATGACCGATCATTGGCACCGTAATTGTAGAATTTGACAGTTTTGCTAATCTCCTAATTGAAAGGCGTCATTATGATTTTCCAATGACATGCCACTGATACTCCATTGGAAAAATTGTCTGTATTTGGTAATCTCGTACTGACAAGCTCCTATTATTTTGACTTTCCTATGGACCACTGTCACGCCATTATGAATGTAGGAGGTTACAAACTATTGGCACAATGGTCATGGCGTTGCCTTGGTATAGTCGTCATAATGACCAATCATTGAAACTAGCAGACTTGGCCCCCTGGGCCACAAGTCTGCTATTACAACAGTGTCAGAATGGTCGATCATTGATTTCATAATTGTTGATTTTGACAAGTTTGGTAATCTACTATTATAATGGCGTCATTATGACTTTCCAATGGTCGGCCACTGACACTACATTGAAAGAAATTGCAAAGAAAATGATCGACCATTATGAATTTACCAGATTACGAACTTTTAGCAAAATGACAATGGCATGACAATGGGATCGTGTTGGAATGACTGAATTTATAAAAATAGCAGACTTGGGCCCCAGGGGGCCAAGTCTGCTAACACAGTTGTGTCAAAATGGCCGATCATTGGCACCGTAATTGTAGAATTTGAAAGTTTTGCTAATATCCTAATTGAAAGGCGTCATTATGATTTTCCAATGACATGCCACTGATACTCCATTGGAAAAATTGTCTGTATTTGGTAATCTCGTACTGACAAGCTCCTATTATTTTGACTTTCCTATGGACCACTGTCACGCCATTATGAATTTAGGAGGTTACAAACTATTGGCACAATGGTCATGGCGTTGTCTTGGTATGGTCGTCATAATGACCAATCATTGAAAATAGCAGACTTGGCCCCCTGGGCCTCAAGTTTGCTATTACAATAGTGTCAGAATGGTCGATCATTGATTTCATAATTGTTGATTTTGACAAGTTTGGTAATCTACTATTATAATGGCGTCATTATGACTTTCCAATGGTCGGCCACTGACTCTACATTGAAAGAAATTGCAAAGAAAATGATCGACCATTATGAATTTACCAGATTACGAACTTTTAGCAAAACGACAATGGCATGACTATGGGATCGTGTTGGAATGACTGAATTTATAAAAATAGCAGACTTGGGCCCCAGGGCCTCAAGTCTGCTATTACAATAGTGTCAGAATGGTCGATCATTGATTTCATAATTGTTGATTTTGACAAGTTTGGTAATCTACTATTATAATGGCGTCATTATGACTTTCCAATGGTCGGCCACTGACACTACATTGAAAGAAATTGCATATATTGGTAATCTCGTACATAATGACAAATGAATGACATTTCTACTAATGGGTTTTATAATAATGGCAATACGACAATGCCATTATAATAACACAATTATATTACGAGAACATTGACCGACCAATGATCGACCATTATGAATTTACCAGATTACGAACTTTTAGCAAAATGACAATGGGATCGTGTTGGAATGACTGAATTTATAAAAATAGCAGACTTGGGCCCCGGGCCTCAAGTCTGCTATTATAATAGTGTCAGAATGGTCGATCATTGATTTCATAATTGTTGATTTTGACAAGTTTGGTAATCTGCTATTATAATGGCGTCATTATGACTTTCCAATGGTCGGCCACTGACACTACATTGAAAGAAATTGCATATATTGGTAATCTCGTACATAATGACAAATGAATGACATTTCTACTAATGGGTTTTATAATAATGGCAATACGACAATGCCATTTTAATAACACAATTATATTACGAGAACATTGACCGACCAATGATCGACCATTATGAATTTACCAGATTACAAACTTTTAGCAAAATGACAATGGCATGAGGGAGGGCGCGAGGGAGTGTAATTATTGCTTAATCAAAGCGAACACCATCCACTACGAACAGATTGGCTAGAGAGACTAGCCTGCAGAGATACAAGAAGTAGATCATCATAATTATCATTTCAGATTAAAGATGTTTAATTTCTGGACAAAGTCCGCCCAAGGGTTGCTACAGCAACCAGTCCTGCCTTGCCGCTTCATCAGATACAGATGTAAATGGTGATTCTTTAATTAATTAATTAAACATTTTTATTAAAATAAAGAGTTATGTGGAACAGGGTGTAACGTTTACTCGTCCTCCATAGAAAAGGGAGGATCTTCCGACTAGACGGGTGTTATGTCGATGCCCGACGATTGATGTCGGGATGTAGTATATATTCTAGTCAAGCGAAAATCTCTGCTTGCGCAATGCAGAATTTTGCGTGACGTCAGTGTGTTGCGTAGTTCGCATTTGGCGATGTAGATGCCGCCACAAACGAATTAAATAACTAGTATAACACTAGAAGTGCCGTACGTGGTGCCGGAGGTAAAGAATAGCACCATCCTATTTCTTCCCGTTGGTGTCGAAAAAGACGACTAATTTAAGGGACTTACTATAGAATGGGCAGCAGCGTTCTATACGCATTTTAACACCATACTGCGATCGCCAACCCGCCTGCCAAGCGTGGCGATTTTGGCAAACCCCCTAAATTGACAACACTAAGAAAAGGCCTCCTACAAGGTGGACCAATTACCTAGTGAAGGTCACAGGAATCCGGTCTTGATGCGGGAAGCACAGAAATGTCAGGAAAACAGGTTCTATAACCTGAAAAGACATTTCCCTGATCTGAGTAGGTTCCGATCGACCTACTCAGATCAGGGTTCCCTACAAAGTGGTTGAGCTGGATGGTGCTGATCCACGCGTCATGTTTGTGAACGGGCGCTGTCAGTTGAGGCTGGTCATCTCTTAACTGGGCTTATTTTGTAATCTTTTAATCTTATATTTTGAATTGTTCTTTTTTTAAATATGTTTTTTACATTGTTCTCACATATAGAAGCGACAAGAATAATGTACCCAGGATTTTGTAATATCTTGATTTAAAAGAGTGTCCTTGGAGTTTCTTGCCTGTTCTTCTCCATAGAGATCTACGTTTTGGAATGGGCAAATAGGTTCCACCTTCTGACTAACTGACCGACTCTTTGACAAATCAAAAGTGCCTGTAAATGGTTTATTTGAAATAAATGCTTTGAGTTTGAGTTTGAGGGAAAGGTCTTCTACAGTTCCTTACAAAAATTATCTACCAGTGGCGACCACGTGTGGCCATGCCTCGGCCATTGTGCACACGTGTTACGCCAACGTTTGCATATGTATTGTACTGTTTATTCACCGGCACTACGCTTCACCGGCACTACTCTTCACCGACACACGTGACGATCTTTGACCATTTTTCAATCGCGCAATAAAAATGGAATAGGAAGTAGATAGCAATTATTCTGAGAAATCAGATGGCTGTTTTTATGTCAACAACATGCCGCGAATAATATTTTCAGAGTAAATTTCATATACAACGTGCCGCTACAATGGCGACATTAATTTAACACACGGGTAGGGCTAGTGACCAGTAATCATAAAAAATGTATTAAGATAAATACATCGTACATAAATATAAATTTTTCTAACAAAAAATGATAAAACTCTCTCTTTCCTTCAATTTACCTAATCTTTGCACGTTATTCGTTTTAATTTCATTGATGCGATGTTATGATAGAAGACCCCGGCAAATGACCTCTGCGCTACAGCTATTTTAGAATATTGTTAATAAATCGTCAAAACACAAATAGATGTCGTGGACCCCCAAAAGAAAACTTAATTTTTTTATTTTATCGTGTTTAGGTATCGATAGAGTTTTGCTAGCTAATTTAATTTGACCCTGTATTGTGTGCCTTTTAGTCTGTGCTAAATAAATGTGTTTTCTTTCTAACTTTCTTCCCCAGGTAATGGTCTACCCATGTGCCAAATGTCATCCAAATCCGTTCAGCCGTTTCAGCGTGAAAGCGTTACAAACAAACAAACTCTTTTTCGCATTTATAAATTATAATATTGGTTGGGATTGGGATGACAGAACCATAATAGTATAATATGTACTATACGTAGATATTGAAAATAATTCCGATAAGAAGTGTAAAGTTTAATTTATAAACTTGTGATAGACGTTATCAATGTTTCTAAGTAAACCATTTTACGATGTTGTATTAATCTATTGCTATTTTTAGAGGAAAGATATCATTTTATCATAACTAAAAGTTACCATTATCATAAAAGGGTCAACGGTAATATTTTTAAATGAAACTCTTATTATACAGGGTGTTTGGCCACAACCCAAACATCCTTTGGCTTTGATTTAAAGCCTAAAGAAGGTTGACAGCATTTGGAGAATTTTGAGCATGTTTTAAAAAAGGTTTGAACCATTGAGGCTATTATATTTTTCAAATTTTAAAAGTGTTCTATGACTTCAAAAGTCAAAGTCTAATATTTTATTTTCAATAACCCAGTTGCTTGAAACTTGGTTTATTAGATTAGATGCGCATCAGCAAAACCACGAAAAAATAATAAACATTCAAGCCTTAACTGGGACACTGTTGGCAATTAACTAAAAATAACAGATAACAAAATAAAACTTACTTCGTGTAAGACATGTAGGTACTGTGGCTCAAAATGCTCTAAATGGTGCCAACTATCAACCCCTTAAGGTTTTGCAACCAGCTTCCAAATCTTCTACTCGGTCAAAATGTATGGAACAGGGATATTTTTTTTAATATCCGACGAAATTTTTTTACGCAGGGGCGCGCGGGCGTCAAGAATGATGCACTGAATCCATGGTAACAGGATGCGCGTCGATGTCCCTTCCACCCTGTATATCATCATCTGTCTAGCCGTTTCCCAACTATGTTGGGGTCGGCTTCCAGTCTAACCGGATGCAGCTGATTACCAGTATTTTACATGGAGAGACTGCCTATCTAACCTCGACAATCCAGTTACTGGGTAATATGATACCCCTTGGTAAGACTGGTTGTCAGAGTTTCGGGCTTCTGACGAGCCGTAACAACTGTAAAAAATCTACAAATAACAGCCGGGACCAACGGCTTAACGTGCTTTCCGAGGCACGGAGGGGTCTTGGTTTGTAAAGAGGGTCGCCCATCCACGGACCAACCGCGGCACGCCTGATCGATCGACGCCCTCTATAATTAAAACAAAACAGGATACGTCGAAGTACTAGTGTATTTCAAAGAGAAAACACTGTCCGTCTATTCTGTGAAAATGTCACCGTGAATTCTTAGGTAAAGTGAGCTGATTTTATCCTGTTATTCCACCTGAGGGCCTAGACAAATGGCATTCGCTTCGGAGCGATTCTATTTCTACAATCGCTATCGTTATTTCACTTTTTGACAAGCGTTATCGCTAGTTTTGATTCGAATTCCTTCATACGAATCGAAAACTAGCGATAAAACTTGTCAAAAAGTGCCACTTGGCTACGCATCTCTAGGGAAGCGATCGATCGACGCTGTCGATTGTTTCATGGAATCGAATGATGATAACATTGTCTAGCTAATTTCTATTCATGGCCTATGATCACGTGACATTTCGATAGCTTATGTCAACCCCATATATTTTGGCTTGGCTTTGGCTTTTCTAGTAGCGTCATCGCTAATCGAATGTTGTTGTGTCTAGGCCCTCAGATGCTAGCAATTATGGCTCGGGATTAACACCATTGACAGGTCACTTCAACTTAGTTAAGACCACACTTAGTACGTGCGTCAGAAGACAAGGTACACGCCGACAACAACAAGAGTCGCGCCGCAACGTCAACTTTAAAGGCGGGTCCGCTTCACCATGTTTTCGTGTTATAAAAACATCTAACATCGTTACTTAACCAATTTGGAGGCGTCAATTGGCCAAATCGGTTAGGTAACGATGTTAAATGTTTTTATAACACGAAAACATGGCGCAGCGGGGGGCTTAAACGGCCACGCTAGTAGCACAATTTCTTTGCCGGTGACTGTCGCGCCCGCGATGTCGCGACAGTCTGAACGAGCCTTAAGGCGTTCGTGGTGCGCGTACCGAATTCGCGACCTAAATTCACTATAATACATACAAATAAATAAAATTGAAGAAGCTTTTTATTAAACGCTTGGAAGTAGTTATATAGGGTACCTACTTTTCAAAAAAAACAGAAATCTTTTATCTGTCTGCCATGTTCCGGCTAATCTCCGAAACGGCTGGATTGATTTTGACGGGACTTTCACTGGCAGATAATAGCTGATGTGACTTTTATTTTAGAAAAAGTAACGCGGGTGTAGCGGCGGGCAGCAGCTGGTAATATATAAAATTACACCGAACTGCATTGCGTGCTAATTAAAAAGCTTATGCTAAAGCTTATTCTGTTTCTGTATACAATAGTTTGGTAGATTAATGATACTGCCATCAATACTATTATATTCAATATTAGTATAGCGTGTGATCTAAGACTAAATCAAATAAGGACCCACTTTTGAAGAAAACCCTATTGACTGGAGAAGTATAGTGTTTGGGTAAGCAAAACTACCACTGAGCATGACGATAGATACGTAATGATATGGAAACTATAGTTTACTGCACTATTACGGCTTTTATAGTCGGTTAAGGCTCTCGCAGACGGGCGCGACACGACAACGCGACACGACTCTCGTGGAACAATTTCTTTGAAAACTTCATCGAAATTGTTCTACTATAATTCCGTCCGCGTCGCGTCGCGCATGTCTGCGGGAGCCTTTACAGTGTTATAAAATAGGGGGAAGAATGCTGGAATTAGTGATAATGGTATGGTTTGTTGACTATACGTAAATTGATGTTCATGAACCGATGATTTGTTAACCATTCTACCAATAACAGTAGAACTTTGACTGTAATGTTTTGGCAATCATATTTATTAATCATTAGCAACCCGCCCCGGCTTCGCACGGGTAGCAGAGCATAATTACCTAATACTACTTTTTAGGGTTCCATACCTAAAAAGGCAAAAACGGAAGCCTTATAGGATCACTTCGCTGTCCGTCAGTCTATCTTGACAGACGTACAGATAGATGTCTGTCAGTCTGTCAAGACCCTTTTCTCAGGAACGCGTGGAGGTATCAAGTTAAAATTAATATAAAATACGAAGGTCTACGGTCCCTTGGAGCTCTGAAAATATCAAGCTTCTAAGGGCCGATTTCACCGATCGTATTACAAAACGCGTTTAAGAAAACTAAGTTCTGCATAAACGAGTTCAAATGTCAATATTGATCTCGTTTTACGTCCAACCAATTTCACCAGCTACATTTTGATCGCGTTCACGAAAACCAAGTTTCCGTGGCATAGAATGTAAATGTAGTCACATGAACGCAATTTGTTTAGCATTTGTAACATGCGATAGCGACCTACTGTGCTTACATTTTATTACCACATTTTTATTAAGTCACTTTCTTGTTTGTCTGTCTGTCTGTCGTTCCGGGTGGAATCTTGCAACTCAAATTTCGAGCACTTACCGATTAGCTATCTGGCTGAAACTTTCAGGCTAGCTCACAACTCGATGACAATGCATTCTCAATCCATTTATTAGCATGCAATGCCAACTTAACCTCAAAAAAACCATAAAAACCAGTATAACTTTTAAAGGGAGCGAGATAGAGCAAAAATAATACTTTTTGGAGGCTTCCTAAAGGGGATTCACTAATCATGACACATCGATCGAGAGGAGAGCAAACGTGAAAACATGACCTAAATATTTAATTTTTTTGCTTTTCGCTTTCAAAGATCAGCAGCAAAAACTGTTATTATGAAGTTGATGATACTGCTAATTCTCATCCCAGGTTTCGCTATAATATAGTGTTAACAATTTTTTCATTTTAATTAGCCAAATACTAACAAAAGAAATATTAATTAAAAGACAACAAACAATATTTTCTAAACAACACGACGCTTGCACCTCATGAACTCGTTTAGAGACTTGAACGCCTAAAATCGGGCGTTCAGAATTTAAACTAGTATAAGCTTGAACTGCGTTCACTTTATGCTGGTGAAATCAAAAGTGGAGTTCTAAACTCAGTTAAACGCTTGATCTGAGTTCAGCGTGAATTGATCACGTTTAATTTCGTTGGTGAAATCCGCCCTTAGTCAACGCAATAAAAAAATACGGTTTAGGCGTGAAAAGTTAACAAACAAACAAACAAACTTACTTTCGCATTTATAATCACACTAATATTATAAAGGCGAAAGTTTGTGAGTGTGTGTGTGTTTGTTACTTCTTCGCGCTCAAACGGCTGGACCAATTTTGATAAAATTTTATGGAGTTAGCTGACACCCTGGATTAAGACAGGCTACTTTTTATCCCGATATTCCCACGGGATCGAGACTTACGCGGGTGAAACCGCGGGGCACAGCTAGTATTATTATATATATTATTAGTTGTAAATAATGACGAGACTACAAGAGTGCGGAAAGGCCTTGTTTTGAGGTCGCACTAGCGTTGCATTGCGATCAAGAACTTCCGTACGTTCTGTTGCACGTTTCACGTCAACGTGATGCCTATTCATAGTCTGTTCTTTGTACATCAGACATTAAAGGTGATTGTAGTGCGGTAATAAAATACCGTAATATTATGGAAATTATGTCATTCATGTTCATAAATTATTGATGAGCAACAAAAAGTTTTTTTTTATTATTCATTCAGCAACCGGGGAATCTCGATTTTTTTTTTGTTAAAATACTCTGGGGGTCTACTCCGAAGCGCTAAACCGAAGTATCGGCCAAAGTTTCCTTTTTTGACTTTGAGTCCTTACCCGACATCAAGTCACAGTTTTGACTTTGGCTTATCTCTTCGACTGTCTTTTCTTTTTTTTTTTCGCTGCAGTCAGCTAAAGTTAGCCGTAGTAAAGAAACGACCGAACATTCGGCCGATACTTCGGATGTATGTTCGGAGTAGACCCCCTGGCTACTTAATTAAAACTCCATATTTCAGAATTCGCAACAACGACTTTTTAAATCGGCCTTCTTCATGGGGCATTGTCTCTTCTTGTTCGCAAAGGCTTGTGTTTAATGGCCTACCAAAATGTACCTATTTTACTACCAAAAAAATCGAAATACCTGCCAGAATGGATAAATGCTCATAAAGTGTTGTAGAAATGAACCTATTTTCCTTTTTATTCTATGCCATAAAGATTTATAGCCTTTAAAGTTAATTTCAGACCAAATATTTTATATTATCGCTAATTAAATGTTACTAATATTTTATTTCACAACTTTCAATTTCATCAGTTTTGCTGAGGCAAAAAAGCTAACGGTCGATCGTACAATTTTTTTGAATACCAAATATAATATTGCGTATCCCAAACACATGTTACTTATTTATTGGGGTAAGGTCTTATATCAAGTCGCCTTAGGCACCTCTGTATAGAGTGGGTTTATTTTATTTGAAGTTAATATATTTTACTTGGTACTTAGTCTTAGGGTCTAAACATTATTTTGGTGTGCATTTAAATTGTACCCGTTCGCAAATAGGTTCGCAATACTAAGTATGGTCCTGAAATAAATTTTAATAAGTACTTATTACCCTAACTTAATCCGCAATGCCTGCCCCAAAAAACGCTTTATTTAACTAGTGTTGTAAGAAAGAAAGAAGAAAGACAGTAAAATATTTTCTTTAGGACACGCACAAGAAATACAAAAAATAAAAAGGAGCTCAATTTTGCTAGTTTTAGCTAAAACTAACAAAATTGACTTAGGTATTTGTACGAACAAAATACAAAAAAAAACATGACTTGTGCGACGCTAAAAAGGCTTCTATCGCAGCATAATGCTAAGATATTTAAAAAATAAGTACCATAGCTCTGGTATTCCGATAGGGCCCATCTCTACCCATTGACACAAAAACGCTGTACCCGAAACGTTGCATAGGTACCTACCGTAATTATTCAATTAACCCCTGTTAATCTGACCGTCACGTTGTGTTGATAACGTTGACGATACAAACAGATTTAACTCGGAACACGTGCCCTTAGGCACATGTCTGGGTAACTGGCAAGTTTTCTGAGCCAGTTTAAGTAATTGGTTATATTTTTTACAAATGATGTATATCTATATGTCTCTCGATTAATGATCATTCGGTTCGATTTGTACACATTACAATCCAGTACTTAACTTACTGACTTCAGAAGTAACTTCTAAATTTACTTTGCTCTAGAAGGTATTTCAATTCAGCTGGAATTCAGTAGCATTGAATCGATATTTGACCAGTCAGTGGTCTAAAAATCCAGCTCTGGATACTAGATGCTGGACTGGATTTAAATGTGTTAACATTGGTCAAATGGATCATGTTGTGTTAACATAGGTCAAATTGATTCAGTTGTGTTATCATTGAGCAAATCGATCTAGTGTGTCTGGATTTTAGTACACACTGGAATGAGATACGGGATCAATGTAAATCAGCCTTTAATGTTCTATCTATGATAATCTTATATCAACAGTCTGTCTATACCAATAAAAATTTAATGCCGTTCCTTGGTAAATGCATCACTTGAGAACGCCTGGACCGATATGGCTACTTAATATATTTTAAAATGTTCGTAATAGTGCGAATTAGTTTTTATGGAAAGAAAAATAGGAAAAGTTTCCCGGACAATTTTCAAATTGGGGAAATACTGAACGTCCTTTTTTCTATGGGATTTTTGTATTTAACTCTAAAATAGACACTAGTTTTGTGTGCAACTTTACACGTGGTTTGAGACTGTATAGCAATTAATCTAAAGACAAATAAAAGAGTTGCTCTATGGCCATCTAATATCTAACAATAGTTCACTGTTTTATTCTTATCTTTCAAAGAATGTTCAGAGATAATGATAACGGTTCTCCTAGGCACTTGAGCGCCAGATGCTCGTATTATTAATACCTTGAAAATGTCTTGTGATATTACTTACTCTGCCAGACATTATAGATAGGTAATAAATTGTCATTATGTAGGTACATGAGACAACAGTACCTACCTACATAACTCAGATATCCTTTGTGTCACGCGATTATAGGTAGTCGCACTCTTTAACGTTGATTATATCGGACTCCACTTGTCAGAGGTATTCAAGACAAGTGGAGTAAAGTCGTAACAGAATGGTACCCCAGAGATGGCAAAAGGAACAGGGGAAAACAATAATAAAAGATAGAAAGACGAATTGAAGCTCACAGCGGGTTCAAATTGGAGAAGAGTTGCTAGAGATAGGACTCAGTAGAAGTCGTCAGAGGAGGCCTTTGCCAAAAGGCTCACTGAACTAAGAGACATTCTGTAAACTACTGAAAGTACCACAAAGCAAAGATTTTTAGATTAAAAAGGATTTATCATTATATAAGTCAGGAAACTCTTAATCCTAGTTCAAACTTAGAATAACTCTAGAATCTAGAACATGAAAATTGTTGACTGCATACCGTCCAGTCTAGCTAGATGTGGTCAACAAATTCCTGACCGCAAAAGCACGGTTGCGCAACCCTGCACAATTCCTGTGTTTCGAATAGGGCTGATCCCTATTGTACTATAAGCAAGGTTTCCTCGTGCTACTGCAAAACACATGGTTCTTACTTCAACTAAAGTAGGTACCTATCAGTCTTTTGTCTCAGCTTGGTACAAACAAACCCAAACCAATCACTTCCCTAATTCCGGGAAAAACTATCGTTTATTAACATAATGATGATATAACCAGCGAGGAAACCCAAAAGTGGCGAGAACAGAGGCCTTGCGACTGAAAAGAAGGGCACCCCAAGACCTACTTACAACCACCAGGAATTAGCTGTAGTATTGATCGGATGGGGCAGTGGCTTCATACCGTGCAAGTTCAGCAACTATCATCTAATTGCTGAATGTCCCAGGACAGATTGCATTAAAAACAAGAGCGAGTCGGACTCACGCACCGAGGGTTCCGTACGTATATATGATGTTGATAATTTCTGAAAAAACTGTTTTTAGGAAAAATAAAACGATGTCTCTAAATATCACATGCTATTTAGAGACATCGTTTTATTTTTCCTGTGATCTTTACATAATCTTCTATCACATTGAATAATTTCAGATTTTTCTCTATGCAAACTTCGGAGATAAGTTGAAAACTATGACACCTAAAAAAATTTTTTTTTGAGAATGTGCAAACAGCGCTCTTTCGTATGATAAGAGCGCCTATTGCACATTCTCAAAAAAAAATCCCCACATACCCTAGTAGACTCCATTCGAATTTTAAGACCCCCCCTCTCAGGCCCTGTTGCAAAAAAAAAAAAAAAATCTAACTTTGTGTAAATAATTTCATCACCACTGCTCTCAAAACAGTGAAGGAAAACATCGTGAGGAAACCGGCATGTCCTAGAACCAAAAATTCGACAATATTTGACATCTACCAACCCGCACTGGGCCTGCGTGGTGGATTACAGCCCACTCCCTCACACCGAGAGCAGGCCTGAGTCCCAGCAGTGGGAACATTATAGCCAGATTAAGTATGAATTATGAATATATTCTTAAAACTAAATAATTATTATGTGCGAAACGAGTATTTTCGTTACGTTACTCCGCGCGTCCGTCCATTTTGTTACACAATTCGTTACGAGAGCCATGCATTGCTCGCCATGTGACATTATTACGGTTTGTGACACTATTATTGTATTGTATTATTACCTACAAATAACTTTAAACTTTAAGTTTAGCATTGTTAGTTTGCTTACCTATTGTTTAATTTCGGTTTAAAGTTTGTGTACTAGAAACGGTTTAATAGCAGGTCTGCGGACCCTTCGTAGACTTTTTGTGATGAAAGCTCTGTATGACTTTTATCGATATAATTTCAACTGAAATTTTTTCTCCAAAGTAAGCTGCTTTCGGCTAACTTTGAGTTAGGAGAGACTCACACTCTATTTACCTATTTGTGATCTCTTTTTGAGAACTTTTCTAACACGTAGTTAGTTCATAGTTTCCTTGACCGAGCTGTAGGTAGGTACCTACTGCACTCGCCTTATCAACTTGCTCAACTTGAGCTTACAACTTGATTAGATTGAGATGGTAACTAAGGGCGAATTTCACCAATG
Organism: Tiliacea citrago; assembly: GCA_963921375.1. Taxonomy (NCBI): domain Eukaryota; kingdom Metazoa; phylum Arthropoda; class Insecta; order Lepidoptera; family Noctuidae; genus Tiliacea; species Tiliacea citrago. The sequence continues at coordinate 15,232,260 of OY992803.1, forward strand.
AAACTGAACGCGATCAGAACATAAACCACGTTTAAGAGCTGTCAGTGTCATTATTTTCTTTGGAATATTGACACTGACAGCTATTGAACTCGGCTTAGATGTGCTGATCGCGTTCAGTTTCATTGGTAAAATTCGCCCTAAGAGCTGGCTAACTGGCTGTAAGTATTTTTCCAGCCTTCCCTTGAACTATTTGGGTGGTCAGAAATAATGAACAGCAGCGTAAACAGTAAATCCTATTTATCACACAGGGGTGAAGGTGGTTTATAATATCTAGTTTCCTTTATCTCTACATTCATTGTAATTATTAGACAACTGGTTATAGTCGAAACTCAACAACGATGGAAAAGTCAGTATTGAATAAGCTAATAGCAATTATCTCAGCCTATGCAAACAGTAACATGATTCAAATTAAAGGGTTGTTATTTCCTTAATAATAATAGGTACATATCTCTTTATTATAATATAGTTTGCTACATTACACCCTGATTATAAAACTAAAACTGCTCTATTTATAAAATACCTACCATTTGAAATTCCAGGTAATAACATTGATGACTAGACAGCTATAAATCGTGTTGAATTCGCGTGACTTTTATTTCCTTTTATATTTTTATTATTTGTTGACTTTCTAGCTATGTAAGTGAAAATCGCAGGTGTTTGAAAAACGTGATGACATAAAAACATCAGCCGACTTGCGATTGAATTTATTTTCTTTAAGGCAGTTCAAATTTCCACGCAAGGTCCGCCCCTTGCTCCCCGCCACTCCGATAAGTGCTATATGCTAACACATCAGTAATAAAGTTAAATATCGCGTGCGCTCTTTGATCGTGTTCGAGCACGAAACTAAATAGCGTAAGTCTTAATTCATAATTCGTTTATAACTAAAGTAATAATTGATCTAGAGAAAAATATCTGGTGGCTGGATAATAAACTATATTTTCTTGATGTGAATATTTATTTTAGACATAAAAGTCAAACAATCTTGTTTGGTTTTTATAATTATCCTTAAAAAAGACATGATTTTCGAATAAAAAATCTATTGAGAGAAAATATTACAATTACAAAACTGTCTTCAACATGGAAAGAAAAAGATCCAATAAATCATATACTAAAGTTTCATTTTGCTTGTATGTGTGACTGTATCAGAATGTTCATGCAAATTAACAAAAAATAGGGAGCCTCCTCTTAACTCAAAGCATTTATTTCAAATAAACCAATTACAGGCACTTTTTAATTGAAGGGGTCGGTCAGTCAGAAAGATGAAGCTAGTTGCCCATTCCAAAGCGTAGTAGGTACATACGGAGAAGAACGGGCAAGAAACTTCACGGTCACTCTTTTAAATTAACATAATTATATTATTATGTTGAAATTATACATAATATGAGAACGAAGTAGTAAACATGAAATTGTGATACCCAAATTTAGATTAACTGAAACAAGCAAGTCATTTCTTATAAACAGTATCCGCTTCTATAACAAGTTGCCAAAGTCGGTAATAGAACTTAGCTATGGAAAGTTCAAAACCCACATCAAACGTGTCCTAATCAAAAAAGCATACTATAAGATTAAGGACTACGTTGAAGACAAGGAAGTTTGGCAATAATTCCTTCTGCAAATGTGGCTTCCCTGGTACCTCATTAACGGCATAACTATGTAAACGTCTATTAACTGCTCCTAAATTACGATTCTTATTTCTTTTTTACATACTTAATTTTTTTTTTTTTTTTTTAATTTTAATTTAAAATATTTATTAGTGACTTGTGGACAGAATATTTATTCAGTTTTTTTTTTTACAGTTGTAATGACAATGTTGTCATTTTGTTTAAATATATAGGTTTTTATTTTTATTATTTTAGTAATATAGATTCTTTTTTAATTTGTGAATGTGAGAACGTTGTAGGCTTACTAGACTGTAGCTTTGTAAACTATCTTTTATTTTGTTAAGTACTTGGTACCTGTTGACGGGCCTACACTGTCCTCCCATACCTATTAACACTGTAACTTGGAAACATTGTTAAAGCCCACTTTTTTTAAAAGAGTAACCGTGGAGTTTCCTGCCGGCTCTTCTCCATAGGAAACGACCAATTGGAACCGTGCACCTAGCTTCTGACGTTTCGTAAGTGCCCATGTAGGTTTATGTGAAATAAAAAAAAATTATTGATTGATTGATGCAAAACGTCAAAAGTGTCCGTAATATAAATAATAAAAAAAAACTATTCAGAAAATAAATTAAATTTAAATAAGCCATGGCTGCTAAGAGGTGACCAGCCCCTACTGCCCGTTCACGAACATGACGCATGGAATATGAGTAGGTACTGAAATAAAGAGCAACACGTTATTTGGTTGGTCAAACCCTCACCCCCCCCAGACTTGAGGTGGCCCGCGGAGGCGGGCCGGCGGCACTAGCCGGGGATTGCGGAAGTAATAACAGATCCCAAGATCCCGGCGCAAGTGTGGGAAGGGAACACTGGGGTGGTTTTTAGTCAGTAAGAGTCTGACAGACCCCTCCGCCCGCCCCAGGGCGGAGGACATCCATGAGGACTTTCCACCCCGTGAACAAAAAAAAAAAGGTAGGAACAGGCTAGGGATAGGGTAGTGGTAAGACAACACGCGAACGAAGTCGCGCCGGGCGTAGAATTTACGTGAAGTGAAAGCGTGGACTAAAGGGCACCGAAAGACAATCCTGCTCTACCCTGATCAAGGTCTAGGGCCGGCGCTGTCTACTCACCCGAAAAAAGACTCACCCCTTCCTCCCTCCAAACCCTCCTCAACGTCCTCTTCTACAGCATCTTCATTAGTAAGATACATTGCCACAGACAGTGCCCGCTGGAATTTCCAAAAGGCAAAAATAACGATCTTTCTTACAAACTTTCATCCCTTATTATTTTAACCCCTTAAGGGACTGAATTTTCAAAATTTCATCCTTAACGTTTCACTTTCGTTATCATCATCATAATATCAGCCGAAAGACGTCCAATGCTGGACAAAGGCCTCCACCAAGCGCCGCCACTTTGACAGGTTCTGTGCTTCCCACATCCACCGGATTCCTACGGCCTTCACAAGGTCATCGGTCCACCTCGTAGGAGGCCTTCCAACGCTACGTCTTCCGATACGCGGTCGCCACTCCAGAACCTTTCGGCCCCATCGGCCATTTGTTCTGCGAGCAATCTTTAACCTATAGTTACACCTATAGGTAACCGTTCGGGATATACAGACGTGATGTTATGTTTTACTTTGTTAATTTTTATGTTCGAAAATCCCCACATAAGTGTATTCAAGCACAGCGAAGAACGAAACCAACCCCAACAACAAACTTTACTGCAGTCACCGTTTCCTGCGGCCTTCACAAGGACATCGGTCCACCTCGTAGGAGGCCTTCCAACGCTACGTCTTCCAGTGCGCGGTCGCCACTCCAGAACCTTTCGGCCCCATCGGCCATTTGTTCTGCGAGCAATGTGCCCTGCCCACTGCCACATAATTTTGTCAATTCTGATTCGATCACGTAGGGAAACTCCAAGCATATAGCCCACTCCATTAACCTTTGGGTGACTTTTAGCATTCTAATAAGGCCCATAGTGAGCGACCACTTTGGGCGACTTGAAGGTCCTTGAAGGGACCTTTAAGGAATTCTTGTGCAAAATTTCATGCTTCTACCAAACCCAGGTTTACGCTGTGCGTTGTCAAAAAAATCAAAATCAAAAGTCATTTATTCAAACTAGGCTGAGAATCAGCACTTTTCGAACGTCAAAAATTACATAAGACAGTCCCTCAAAAACGCCCACTCTTCACCACTTCCTAGTGCTTTAACTGGGAAGAAGAAGTGGCGCAACAAACTCCCCAGCAGCACAGCTGTCTGTTCAGATATAAAACGTGAATCTATAAAATTTAAAAGAATTTGCATTACGCAACACAACATTAAATTAAATTATTTGGCTTATGTTAGCTAGCACACACCACTATATCAAAAAAAAAAACATAAAAATCGTCGAAAACTATACTCAAGCAGAAATAACGTAAACAGAACGTACCTAAATAAAAGCCTCCAGGAATAATGGGCGTGCCCGCTTACATAAAGCTATAGCTGTAACTCGAAGTCACAAATGATAAACTAGCACCATCGAAGTTCACATCGGCGTCGAGTCGACGATGAAGTACCTGGGACTCGTCCTCGACAGCCGGTGGAACTTCGTGGAGCATTTTCGACGTTTGGCTTCCAGACTGGAGCGGGCCGGGGCTGCTTTGAAGCGGCTCCTGCCCAATCTAGGGGGTCCAAACGCCTCCTGCCGGAGGCTCTACGCGGGGATCGTGCGGTCCATGGCCCTTTACGGGGCACCGGTGTGGGCGCGTTCTCTGAGGCTGCGACCAGCGCAGCGGTTGAACGCGTCCCAAAGGGTCATGGCCATCAGGATGGTACGGGGATACCGCACGGTCTCCCGTGAGGCGGCGAGCCTCCTTGCCGGATTGCCGCCATGGGATCTGGAGGCGAAAGTCCTCGCGCACATTTGGGTGTGGCGCGAAGAGGCGAAACTCCGGGGCATAACTCCGCTGCCGCAAGAAATCGCGGCACAGCGGACGGAGCTCCGGAGGGATCTCATGGCGACATGGAGAGTGCGATTGTCGCAACCCAGCGCTGGGCACGCCACAATTGTGGCGATAAGTCCCCTCTTTGAGGAGTGGCTGGAGAGGCGCCACGGCGTCCTCACCTTCCGCCTGACGCAGGTCCTCACCGGACATGGATGTTTCGGGAGGTTCCTGTTTAGGATTAAGCGGGAGGAAACGCCCGGGTGTCACCACTGTGTGGATCGCCCGGAGGACACGGTGGAGCATACGGTGGAGGTCTGCCCAGCTTGGGCGGAGCACCGCCGTGTCCTCACGGAGGCGATCGGCGGCGGCGATCTCTCGCGTCCGGCCCTGGTTCAGGCCATGGTTCGGAGCGAGAGTGCATGGGAGGCCGTCACCTCCTTGTGCGAAGCAGTTATGCTAGCGAAGGAGGAGGCGGAACGCGTGAGGGTGAGACAAGGTTCGCGCCCTCGCGCCCCTAGTCGCCGCAGGAGACGCCCCGGGCGTCGGGAGTCGCAAGCCGATTTCCGGCCACCGTAGGCGCGGGCCTGCGGACGGTGAGCGATGGGTAGCTCGCCGTCCGATAAGGACCAGGCCCGGGTCGACGGCGCGTTGTGTTCCACGCGCGCCTCAAAGAGATGTCAGCACAAACTGACGGGGTCCGTTAGGACCAATGCCTGCCAGGGTTGCGAGTTTGTCCGAAAGGGATATCGTGGCCCTGGCACACAGGCAACGGAAGGAACACGGGTGGGTTTTAGTCAGTAAAAGTCTGACACTCCCTCCCGCTCCGCCCAGAGCGGGAGAAGTTATTGATGATTTCCCAGCCAAAAAAAAAAAAAGCACCATCGAAGTGAAATAAAAAACAGTTAGGTAATCATTAATAACAATAACAAAACCATGGTCAGCAAGACGATGTTGTGTATCAGTGAATGATTTTATGAATGAATGAATTAATGTATGAATGAATGAAATGCACCGACCCCAGCGTGGTTGAACCAGACTCGATTACTCGAATGAACCCAAAGATTCACACTAGCCCCTGGAGCCTCATGTTTCATGGGACTACAGACTAGAGACCATTGTATATCAAAGAGTAGAACAGGGGGCGCGATAATAGTAGGGAAGCCGTGCCCTTAGATTTTTATTAAGTTGATGTGATTATGGCCCAGTCCAGCTTAGCTAGACAGCTAGGCTAAACAAGCAACAAAACCTGATCTAACTAAACAGACTGCATTTTAACCGACGGAAACAATCCACATCCGAAAATCCTAAACTAAAGTAGGATGTATGTATGTAGCTAAATTGTTTCCATGAACGGTGACGCCCACTCGCCGGTATTCGGGCTCGTTCGGGCGCGCACGTGCCATCTGCACGTGCGCACACGCACTTGACCTGAACCACAGGATGGAGGAAACAGAAGGGTAATGATAAAGGTAATACGCTGCTTTCGTATATTGTGCCACAGGTACACAACTCAGTTATCTATCGTTCTTCACTTTGGTATTCTCATTCAATCGATAAAGATATTGTTAACACAGAAATTCCGGTGTTTTACCGGTGTTTTCCGGTGAAATTTATAATAAAAAAAAAATATTTCTTTATTTTACTTTTATAAATTTTGAAATTTCTTTGATAAAATAACGTAATTTCAATTAAAAATATTGACTTAAATTTTTAATACAGAAACCGGGTTGTTACTCCAATCTTAAAGATTTTTTATTACTAAAACTGGGTCAAAGGTTTGTTTGTACGAACTCTATGTATTATGAGAGAATGTAGGTAATACTTAGATAAGGTGGTTCAGAAGCAGAACTAAGTCCCGTATTACAGAACGTCACTCAATACTCATGTATTAGGTACCTATATAAAACTAACCAAAACCCAAAAACCAATCAAATGGCTTGAATCTAGTTTTAAGTAATGCTGACTGAGTGCTGTATTGAGTGACGTTCTGTAATAAGTCTAAGTTCGCGCGTCGGACTCACACTTGGCCAGTTTTTTTTAATATAATTATGTAGACCTACTGAATCTTTATGCGCATCGCCCTGGGAAATGACCTTGTCACCGCTTGCGTGTAACACCTTGTAATTTGTAGGTGTCTGGTGGTGTGCCCTTCATTTTAAAATAATAATATATCGGATGGCTGGAGGTAATGTAATAATGTATGTAATAATAAAGAGAAAAAATATCTGGTGGCTGGATAATAAACTATATTTTCTTTCTGTGAATATTTGTTTTAGATATAAAAGCCAAACAATCTTGTTTGTTTTTTTTATAATTATCCTTAAAAAAGACATGATTTTCGAATAAAAAATGTATCGAGCGAAAATATTACAATTACGTAACTGTCTTCAACATGGAAAGAAAAAGATCCAATAAATCTTATAATAAAGTTTCATTTTGCTTGTATGTGTGACTGTTTCAGAATATTCATGCAAATTAACATAAAAATCGGGAGCCTCCTCAGCAACAGCCTATGTCAATATTAACTACTTTACGTAGCTCAAAGTAATGTTTCTGCTTCAGAACAGAATAAAATGTGTACTTAGGTGTAAAAATTATTTGTAGGTAAGTGGGATAAGTAATCTAATTCGGGCAATAGGCCAATGACATTATCAAGAAATGTGAATGTGCAATTTCTACAGATACACATACTGTAAAAAAAATGATTACATACATACATAAACTCACGCCTTTTCCCATGGGTGTAGGCTGAAACTATAGAACGCCACATGCTACGTTCCTTACATACTCCTTTTGCTTCACCTACGTACATACATCTGGACATACACGTACGCCGGTTGCGAGTACTACGCACCTGACCTTTCTGAAGAACATCACCAATTCGGTCACTATATGTCCTCCTAGACTTCCCAGCGTTTCCACTCACCTCCGCTTTATTTGTTAGTCGCCTTTCACTCATTCTCTCAACATGACCAAACCATCTAAGCATACCTACTCTTTTAAACTGCACCGTTGCCTTATCACCTAATTTTTCAGCCTATCATTCAGTCACGCCAGACATGCTTCGCAAGGAATGCATTTCCACAGCATTTATTCTACTGTCATGCTTCTTTTGCCACTGCCAACATTCACATTCAAAAAATGATTGTACAGTGAAAGATAATTTTGAAGCATTGGGAGTAATGAACTTCGATATTATGCTCCTAAAAAAGCTCAAATAAAACCAACAGGCGCTTTCTTTTGGATTTTTTAAAAGAAATTATTATAATTATGAACAGCGCCATCTCGTATCGAATAGCGGAACTACAATGCAATAATAGAAAGTTCTGACTTTTGTATGCAATTAATAATTGCTTCTAGAACGCTGCTACCCATTCTCTATTATGTAGCCTTTTACGACACCCACGGGAAGAAATGGGGTGGTGCTATTCTTTACGTCCGGCACCACATAGATAGAACTAACTTATTAATATCTGCATAGGACAAAACACCTCTATAGTTTCATAAAATTATAACTTGTATTTCATTTATTTATTACTTTTATAACCACATTATGAAAATGCTGCTGAATAGGCTGAATGCATAAAAACTTTTGCGGTTTGTGTTGACCTGAGAAAAAAAACAAATTGACAGTTTCTGTCAATGTCATTGTCATTGTATAAATCTTATGACACTTTATTTTTTAATAATCTAGTGAAAAGTGAAAATTGTAAATAGTTAGTTAAATGTTTTGAAAGTTATTTTATCATATAATTTAAATTAAGAGTAGAAAAGAATACCATACAAAATGAAAGCACTCATACAACGAGTTATGAACGCTAAAGTGACCGGTGAGTTGTACCAATATATTTTTTAGGTTAACTTTATAACAACAATCTCTTTAAAATATAATTCTTTAATTAAAAGGGGTTTACAGAAGCACTAATAATTATTTATTTTTACCAGCTTTAGCAGACTGGTCTAAGTAGCCTTTTATCACTGGAGTATTCTAATTCAATATTTTTTTCTTTTTTAACTTTTATCCGACTTCAAAAAAGGTTAATTTCTCAATTCATTCACTTATTTTTATTTTATTGTCATAAAACAATTGTTTGTTTAACAATTTTGTTTTATTGTTTTCATCGTGGACCGTTTTTGAAAATTCTTCTTTGAAATTCATTTGGCAGAGGAAGCTCACGTGGTAGTTCCATTTATGAATTTTAATAAGTTTGCTTTACTAGGTTTTGAGTTAGCTTCAATAATACGTAATTCATCCAGTTGGTGTTTATAAAAACACACTAGTGAAAAATAACTTTAATTTCGGAGTTTGGTTGCATAAAACGAAAATTCAGAACCAAAGACATCAACTTCCAAAATTAAAATATTATTTGTTTGTTAATAAATTGATATAATATTATTTTTATTGCAGTAAACGATGAAGTTATAAGCAGTATTGGTCAAGGTATCTGTGTATTTATTGGAATATCAAATAGTGACAGCAAGAAGGATATGGAATACATGTAAGTACTTACCACTTTTTGAAGAATGTTTATTACAACTACCCTGCCCCCTTCTACCTAACTCTTCGGGGTTAAAGAATTGCTAAGGTTTTCATCTTAGTTTTCATACATAATAGTCATATCACACATGATTGTATTTACCATTTTTATTGTGTCTCTGTGTCTACTGTCCCTGCCACCACTATTAAATAGAGGCTATGGCTGAAGTTCAATTTGATATTAAATTATTGTTTTTAAATTTACAATTGTTATTTGAAATAATTAATTAAACTAAAGCCAATATTAATTTTATCTTTCTAACTGTTACAGTGTACGCAAAATATTGAGTATCAAGTTATTTGATGATGAATCTGAGAAGAAATGGAAAAAAAGTGTTTCTGATAGAGAATTTGAAATACTATGCGTCAGCCAGTTCACATTATACAACACATGGAAAGTAAGTTTTATTTTACTGTCTTATAATTTCATTCTTAGGTACAGAGCCATTACCAACATAATTATAATTATCACTTTTAGACTGTCCTTCTATTGGCAAAAGTCAAATAATTCATTTCAAATAAGCACATGGGCACTTTTGAATGTCAAACTACAGCCAAATCACCCTATTACAAACAAACCCATTACAAGTAAAAATAGTCCACCAGACCGAAATTCGGCCATGGCAACCAATCTCAGTTGAGACCATCTTTTGGCGCGGGCGATATTATAGTGCACAAGTGTGTAAAGACACAGGTGCATTCTCTCTTCCCTCACTCTCATAGTGCGATGAGATGGCAATCCGACACAACCAGAGAGAGATCAGACGCAGGGAACCCAATTTCCAAACTCCAAGCTGTTACTAAGACTTGCCAGGGATGCAAGTTTGTCCGAAAGGGATATCGTGGCCCTAGCACAGGCATCTGAAGGAACACGGGTGGGTTTTAGTCAGTAAAAGTCTGACACCCCTCCCGCTCCGCCCAGAGTGGCAGAAGTTATTTGAAATTTATTTTAACTTATTTTAATGGTTTGCGGACGCTTTTAACGTGCACGTCTTTCTACATTGTCCTCACATGTATAATTTCAATTTGAATGATGTAACCAATACTTTGTCACAATATTTTGATTAAAAAGAGTGTCCGTGGAGTTTCTTGCCCGTTCTTCTCCATAGGAACCTACTATGCTTTGGAATGGGCAACTAGCTTCATCTCTCTGACTAACCGACCCCTTGACAATTCAAAAGTGCCTGTAATTGGTTTATTTGAAATAAATGCTTTGAGTTTAATAATTTCCCACCCGAAAAAAGGCTGTTACTAAGAAATTCCTAATGGAAAAACCCAATAACACAAGCCATCACCACCATTATAAGTATCTGAATGCCAGACTTTCTACTGTAGCAGCATGTATAGCTTCAGGTCTTCAGCGTTAAACATTTCACATGAAAAATAACAAAAGTCAGTAGTGCCAGTAGGCTTCATAACAATTTTTTTTTTACAGGGTAACAAACCTGACTTCCATCATGCAATGCCAGGAGACAAATCAAAGGAATTTTATGAAAACTTTCTGCAAATGTTGAAGGATGCTTACAAACCAGATAAAGTTAAAGGTATGTTTCTTGTTTTGTTCTTTAGAAAAATACATTGATTATTGAAGTACTAAGTATTTAGATTTTAAAAAATCTTGTAAAAGTTCCTGTATTTTTGAATTTACTACAAATTATTTAGAAAAATGCAGGCAGTTTTACAAAGAAAATTGTGGAACTACCGCCATCTATGTTTATTTGGATACTTTTCTTGTAGCTCAGCTGCTTGAAACTAGATGTCATTGTCATAAAAAACCCACTCTAGTTCGCTATGCTACAGCTGCATTGTCGCGATATCCTGATCTCCACTTCGCGCGCTCTCTCTCGCACACCGGTCAATGTCTCGCTGTACAACAGAGAGCTCGCGAAGTGTAGTTCGCGTTATCGCGACAGTGTAGCCGCAGCACTAGTCCTCAGAACTTCCCTAGGCAATCCAGCACCCCTATTAACACAGTTTCAATCACATTTCATAATTTGAAGGAAATTGCTTATCCATTGCTTCATAAAATGTTTGAAAAATTCATCTGCACGACAGCTAAATCACGCAATGAATGTTATTGAAATTAACGCTGGTCAAGAGATCAGGTACATCACTACTACAGTCTATGCTATTTATTACGAGTAACATCCGAGTTTTTATGCTCCAGAGCTCATATTTTAGACAAGGGCACGGTGAATCCAATGCCAATTCAATTTTACACAGAGACGGTCCCTAGTTACCATCTTCAAAAAAACCGGCCTAGTGCGTGTCGGACAACGCACTAAGGCTAAGGCTTCCGTAGTCGGGATGAATTTATCCCAAAAACAAACTTAACATTGTAGTTGAAAAACATGTTCTCCCATACATCGATGTACGGCACGGTCAATTCTCCAACTGCAAATGTAAGTTGGTCGACTATTACTCGTTAACTTGTAAAGCCTACTTAGCTGTGATAGTTTTCCTTTAAATTCCGATATATGTGTAGTACATATAACAAAATTGAATGCCATGATTTTTTTCACATATTCAATAACAGCCATTTACCTGGCAGGGGGGGGGGGGGGGGCACATGACTAACAAAAATTAGCACTTTATAGCTTGCCCTGAATCGAAAAATGGTTTTGACAGATCCTCAATATTTTAAAACGGTTTACCAACGATATCATGGTATAGACGCGAAAAAAAATAATATCCCCACAGCAAGGGCGGTACAAGAAAAAAAAATCACGATTACCACTTTGTGTTATATTATATGTATACCCATGCCAAATTAGAGCTTTCTAGTACTAAGGATCTCTGAGCTAAGCTGGGGACAGACAGACAGACAGACGGATATGGCGAAACTATAAGGGTTCCTTGTTCAATACGAAACCCTAAAAAGGAGGAGGTTATGCATTTGACAAAAAGGTTCACAGTTTCCTTAATCTGTTCCAGATGGCAAGTTTGCAGCCTACATGCAAGTAAGCATACAAAACGATGGACCAGTCACATTTGAGATAGAATCGCCAGCTAACCTACCACCTAGCAAAGAAAGAAGAAGTAACCATGTTGCTAAACAAGAGGAGAGTGAGAAAATAGTTCTGGACAATGTTGATAGGTTATAAATATTATTTTTAATTTGTAATAAGTATAAGTAAATTATTATAGAATTATCGTTAAACTATTAAAGTTTTTTGTTTACTTCGTTTCGTCGAATTCTTGGCGGTCTTACCAAGTCTCGTCGCGGCATCGGGGGGTACAGAATACCGTCAACCTGTCATAAATTTAGCGCTTACTGTGCAAGTAGTAGGTAGAGTACCTAAGTATACTATCTACAGCCATTTTTGAAAATGTACTTCAGCTTAGAAAGGTGGGTCCTTCCCCGTAGTCAAACTATTTTGTCCAACTGATTTGACCACAAGAGATAATTTTCCCCGTGGTCAAACTTTATTGATATGGCATCTTTTTAGCACGCTGTATACAAGCAGTTTAAGTATGTACACAGTCAAAGATAAAATTGTCAAGCATCGATGTCCGTGACTACCGCAGGACCACGAACGCCAATCGCTTCCATATTTGGCAAATAATTAGTGCTCAATTGGTGCTAATTAGTGCTCGAACAACAGAATTGGTGCTTTAGTAGTTTTCGAGAAAATCGACTTTGAAAGTGGTCCTGCGGTAGTCACGCTCTCTTCAGCAGGACCACCATGAGCGCCGAAAAAGGGGGCATGCTACAGCTATTCTAAGTATACAAATAATTAGTGCCCTTAAATGTGATTAATTTCGTAACAAAAAAAAGAACTGAAACGTTTGTATTTACCGAGAAATCAACGATAATAACTTTCGCGCGCTCGTTCAGCAGGACCACGACTTTGAATGTTGATTCCAAGTTTCAGGAGCTAGTCGCTTTCCTCAAACTTACATAGAAAATTAGTGCTCTGCGAGATAAAATTGATACCCAAAATTCAAAATTGCTACTCTAGTAGTTTACGAGATATACCATACCATTGGTGGGGTGGCGGTAGTCACGGCGTTAAATTTTCATTTGAAGATTTCCCTATTAAAAACTCAGTGATTTCTTCCCAAATTTATACAAAAATTAGTGCTCCTAAAGAAGTTATAGTGACCAAAAATTCAGATTCCCAAGTGTTGTATTATAAGAGAAATTGGCTTTCATTACTTTTCCATACTAAATCTCCGCGTATAACCCGACCAAATTAAGTTGTCAATGGTATTGAGTTGTATATGAGATGTACACTCGTGCACATAAATTGATGGATATCGGAATAGTAATAAGAACAGTTCAATATCCATAATTTTTATACAAACTGTGTACCTAGGTACATATTAAGAAAAAAAATAACCTATCGTTACCCATGGCCTGTGATACCTTTGTTAATGACGTGGGTAGGTAGGTATTCGAATAATTATTTTTCTGTATTGTAAGTACCTACCTTGTGTGTTGTTCTATGAATATCATTAAAGAGCCATAGGTATTTCTTATTTATTTCTTTCCTACTCATTATTTACCGTTGCTGCAAGCAGTACCTAAGTATTCAAAACCTAATTTATTGCATTAACAATATGTTGCTAATAACGTAAGTATAAAAGTATTGCATAAGTAATAGTTATGTATTTTTTCCAGCTTCAGTACCTGAAGTCGATTTTATCAAATTTGTAAAATCAGTAGAATTTTAAGTAGGTACTTTTACTTGATTTTACAAATTGTTATCGAACTGTGATCTATAATTAATAAAACTTATTCGATTTATAAATGTGTTTTCCATTAAAAATACACCTACTAATTCATAACCCAGCTTTGACAAAGTAGGTATTGAATTGGTAACTAAAAATACACCCGAGGTCCACAGATATGTCAGTGGAAATTTGATAAAATCGACTTCAGGTACTGAAGCTGGAAAAAATACATAACTATTACTTATGCAATACTTTTATACTTACGTTATTAGCAACATATTGTTAATGCAATAAATTAGGTTTTGAATACTTAGGTACTGCTTGCAGCAACGGTAAATAATGAATAGGAAAGAAATAAATAAGAAATACCTATCGCTCTTTAATGATATTCATAGAACAACACACAAGGTAGGTACTTACAATACAGAAAAATAATTATTCGAGTACCTACCTACCCACGTCATTAACAAAGGTATCACAGGCCATGGGTAACGATAGGTTATTTTTTTTTCTTAATATGTACCTAGGTACACAGTTTGTATAAAAACTATGGATATTGAACTGTTCTTATTACTATTCCGACATCCATCAATTTATTTGCACGAGTGTACATCTCATATACAACTCAATACCATTGACAACTTAATTTGGTCGGGTTATACGCGGAGATTTAGTATGGAAAAGTAATGAAAGCCAATTTCTCTTATAATACAACACTTGGGAATCTGAATTTTTGGTCACTATAACTTCTTTAGGAGCACTAATTTTTGTATAAATTTGGGAAGAAATCACTGAGTTTTTAATAGGGAAATCTTCAAATGAAAATTTTACACCGTGACTACCGCCACCCCACCAATGGTATGGTATATCTCGTAAACTACTAGAGTAGCAATTTTGAATTTTGGGTATCAATTTTATCTCGCAGAGCACTAATTTTCTATGTAAGTTTGAGGAAAGCGACTAGCTAATGAAACTTGGAATCAACATTCAAAGTCGTGGTCCTGCTGAACGAGCGCGCGAAAGTTATTATCGTTGATTTCTCGGTAAATACAAACGTTTCAGTTATTTTTTGTTACGAAATGAATCACATTTAAGGGCACTAATTATTTGTATACTTAGAATAGCTGTAGCATGCCCCCTTTTTCGGCGCTCATGGTGGTCCTGCTGAAGAGAGCGTGACTACCGCAGGACCACCTTCAAAGTCGATTTTCTCGAAAACTACTAAAGCACCAATTCTGTTGTTCGAGCACCAATTGAGCACTAATTATTTGCCAAATATGGAAGCGATTGGCGTTCGTGTTCCTGCGGTAGTCACGGACATAAGCATCGCGTCGTTCACAATGTTGTGTTCCTTTGTTGAATTATTCATAATCAAAAATGCGTATGAAATATATGAAAGGTAAACGTGGTATAGTTTTACTCCATGGTGGGCGGCAGTATTACAGATGGCGTACCTACAGAAATGGGAACGTTTTTTAACCGACTTCACAAAAAGGAGGAGGGTTTCAAGTCGTCTGTATGTTTTTTTTTTAGATCTCCGTCGTTTATGAACCGATTTGGAAAATTATTTTTTTATTTGAAAGGATATACTTCCAGATTGGTCCCATTTTTATCAAAATCCAGTTCTGATGTTGGGATCCATGAGTAACTGAAGGAACTCCTCAAATATTATAGGCATACATGTAGCGATTTTTATATTTTCATCAACACGTCAATCATTTGCATTCAGAAAGTATAATTTGGTGAAGTGGAACTGATGAAGAAGGCCACAGATGGCCACCGGAACTTCTCAATGATAAGTATTTCACGGGTAGCGATAAGATATCTGGATTAAGATAGTTAAGCGAAGCAAATTTAAATAAATAGTTCTGATCAAAATAGTACCATCAAACTGATCTGATGATGAAGCCAATAAAACAATGTATCCTACCCGTGTTTGGTCTTATTGGAATTGTCATGAGATGCACTCTGGCTTTTTATGATTTTTAACCAACTTCAAAAAAGGAGGAGGTTCTCAATATAATATCTAGCCTTATATATAAAAGGACACCGGTCTGTCAACACATAGCTCAAACCACTGAACAGATTGGGCTGAAATTTGGCACACAGACAGTTCTTATGACATAGGCATCCGCTAAGTAAGGGTTTTTGGAAATTTGACTTTTGGGGGGCTTTGTTTGCATGAAAAATCTTATTCCTAGAGTTAATAAACTTGAAACTTGGCACGAATACTTACCTAAATAAATTATAAAATTTGAAATTTTTTGTTTATCTTAACTTCAATGGATGGGATGTCAAAGCTGGTATAGAACTTCCTATCACTGTTTTTTTTTAGCAAGTAGTGGTATACGAATTGATGTGGGGTAGGTACCACAGCTAAAAAGTGAAAAATAAAAAAAAAATACAAAAAAAGGAACCGACTTCCAAAAAAACACTAAAAAGTGAAAAATAACTTTAATTTCGGAAGCACCTAATATAACATCACGCCTTGTTTCCCCGAAGAGTAGAGCAGAGGTGTGCATCGGCACACAAACGGCGGGTACATCGACATTTAATATTATATTTAATTTAATTTCGGAAGTCGGTGGCCAAAAATGAAAATACAGAACCCAAGACACCGACTTACGAAATTATCACGGGATCGAGACTTATGCGGGTCAAACCGCGGGGCGCTTCTAGTTCTAGATAAAATGTAGATTAGCCTCAGCTAATCTTATTGTAACTTAGTCACTGTTGTTGCAATTTTGGCTGTGTCAAAGTCCAGACTGCTATTTTAAATATTGGGCTGTGATGGATTTTCTGTGGTTACTGGTTATTGCAGATATTTCTGATGCTTTAATGTGATTAGAATTAGTCATTTGCTGTAGAACTTGTAGGGGCCTCCCTACAAGTCCTACAGCAAAAGGCTAATCGAAAAAAAAAAACCTTTTTTCCGGGCAGTACAGTTTTTAGACATTACATAGAATTAGAAGCGCAGGCACGTATACTGACCATAACTGACTTATTTCAAAACCACTCTCCCAAGTTTATGCAAAGGTCGTGCCTCGTTCAGAGGCTTTTTTATTAGCCTTTTTAGTAGGACAAAGATGCGCGGGCACATATGCTGACCATAACTCACTTATTTCAAACCCACTCTCCCTAGTTTATGCAAAGGTCGTGCTTCGTTCAGAGGCTTTTTTATTAGGCTTTTTAGTAGGACAAACAAAGTGTAGTCTTCAGTCTCGTATTTGGCGTTTGTTTATAATTTGTACATTACATCCGTTTACCAGTTGGCAAAAGCCTCCTCCAACCTTCTCCATTCCTCTCTCTCTGCCCTATGTCGTTCCCGCGACTTGTCTGCCGTCATCGTCCCACCTCTTCTGTGGTCTACCTCTCTTTCTTTGGCTGTTTCTTGGGTACCACTGGGTAACTATTTTGCTCCGTTCGTCCTTACCTCTAATCACGTGTTTTATTCCGAGGCTTTCAATAACTTAATAGGAATGTTATAGGAGGATGGATACAAAATACCAAAGTAATTAATAAAAAACTTTATTTTGAAATAATGGTTATTATCTATTAACATTTGTTACAATTAGGCCTGTGATTATGCGATTTCATGTTAGATTATATTAAAAAGTTTTTACAAAGATGATATGCCTACGCTATGTCTACCGGATTGTTATCACTACGCATAGAAATATCACTCTTCGTCATTCATACTTGATCATCCGATTACCTATATGTTAACAGATAATCGACCAAAAATCCAAATCCAATACATTAATTTCTAAACGAGTAGAAACTAACTAAAAAATAAAATAAACTCGTATAAAAAGTTTAAATAAATGCATTTTATAAATCCCTCTATTTAAATATTAAAATAATGAAATTCAACAAATGAGATTAAAGACCCTTATGCAGTGTCGAATATTAAAGTTAGGGTTAATTTACTTGTATCAATTAGCTGGAGTGCCGCATGATTACTATTTCTATACCGCGAAATATAGATATATAATCATTAAATCTTCATGCTTAGTACGTTACGCCTACCAACTGTACATCAATTCTTACAGAATTTCCATCTTCGATCAAGGCACTATTCGTTTTGGTATATTGCTGATACGTTTCCTCACTCCTACATTCACAATATCAATGGGTAAACATATTCGTACAAGTGTGAAAGAGTACAATTTCAAGTTCTTAAGATAATTCAATCTACAACTTTGAAATCATAAATGAAACTGCTTGAGATATTTATGATCGCGCGATTACAGTTTACTGATTATGATTGCCAAGTTCCACATTGCGAATCTATTAACTTTACAATAACTATCGAATATTACTATTACAAAAATATCTATAATCTATTCAAAAGATGAAACTGTTACTGGGATAGGCTAAGGATGTAATTAACAACATATACCCTTTCAAATCTCAATGGACGTTGTAATTTACGAGTGCATAAATTTAATGGCGATACTAGAATTTGCCAATACTACCCAAATTTTGTTGATTAATGAAATAATCCGAAGTGAACTAAATGCATTTTTCATTATGTACCGTTAAATTTGTATACTGTAAAAGCCGTTGCTTCCTTCGAGGCGTTCGTTCGCCTTAGATCGAGGCATAGGTTTTCACGGTCTGCCTCGATCTGAGGTTTAAAAATAAATAAAAGTTACGAGCGTTTTTTTGACGTTCGAGGCATCCTCGAATGAAGCATCGGCTTTAGAGTAAAATCGGTCTGCGCATGCCGCCGATAGCTGGCGGCGACTTATTGCTGGTCTTCGCCGCGGTTTGTTGGTGTAGGTGGGTGGTCGGGAGTGGTGGTGTTTACCACAGGCCGGAGGAGAAGCCTCCGGGCGGCACGCGGTTGGAGTTGTGGATCATGTGGCTGTTGCCGTTGATTGACGTCACCGTGTTGATCTGGCCGTTCATCGATTTGTAGCCGTCACCGGTGATCGGGTTGCCTTCTGAAAACATTAGATTGGTTCCATTAGTATTATCTTCGATTTAGGAAGCGCATATCTAAAGCAACAGTTTCACTTCATGTTGTGACAAAGTATCTAATGAAATGGAAATATTTAAAATTAGTCTTGTTAAAACTACTCGAGACTTGAAATGTAATTTTCAACATGCAAATAATTCGTGAGTGGAATACCCTAGCTACAATTATTATAAAGACCTACAAAACAATGTAAAGTCATAGGTATATGATTGACAGACATAGTACAGCGGTACTTAATACAAAAAGCTAAATATAAGTTAAACCTACAACTCTGCCTACATTAGAATTAATTACAAAGTAAAGCAGTACTCAGAGTACCTAATGATATACATCTAAACCTACTTAACTTACAAATAAGTTGTAGAAAAAAGAGGATTCGTGCGAGATAGAAGAAAGATTATACAGGGTTAAATTTAATTAGCTAGAGAAACTCCGCAGAACTGGCGGGTACCGATATCTAAACACGATAAAACAAAGAAAATAAATGATTTGATTCTTTTTTTCTGGGATCAAAGATGTCGATAGCCATAACGGCAGTAAAGTTTACACAAGAAAAAAAAAACTATAATAAATATGGGGAACAAAAATTGTTAATTTTTTTTTTCGTTTGGCAGATTTAGTTATCGACATTCGATACCAATCACGACCGCGGAGTTTCGCTAGCTAATTCAATTTGACCCTGTAGTTTGGCACGTATGTACACAAATACACAATTTATACACAACACAACAACGAATACTCGACAACATTACAAGCAGGACACGATAATAAGCGTTATTCGACATCATACAAGCCTATACTGCTCACTAAGAAGAAACGGTCAAACTAAACCCTAAACGCGTGTACGCACGAACGAACTAAACATGGTGAACACGAACATAGAACACAGAACATTTGGTTCGTATACGTGTGGACGTAAATTGCCAAAGCGAACACGAACACAAACTCAAACTCAAAGCATTTGTTTCAATTAAACCATATACAGGCACTTTTGAATTGTCAACAAGAACACAGTTCGACTTGTGTTCGCGCTCAACGGCCGCTCTCTTTTGTAGCCATGGATTCGCCGTTGGAAGTGGAACTTATGTCCCCGCGCCGACCCGTGCTCACCCCTCGAGTTCGGTACGATGTTCGTTAGTGGTACGCACATGCGAACAAAGTGTTCAATGTTCGTGTTCACCATGTTCTTGTTCGTTCGTGCGTACACGCCTTTATATGAGCAAATTATAAAACGGTAATGGGTGCTCAATTTAAAAACACGAAGGTATCGTCTCCAGTCCCTTTGTATGTACAGCAAATGAAAAGTGACAAGCTTTCTCCGTCGAAATGATCTTGAGAGTGGTTGATAAATTCCATCAGAGTAATTGGTGCGAAAACAACAACATTCCTCCAGTGTAAACTGAGCACCCACCCATCTCTCTTCGGCGAACATAGTCTACAAAGTACGTCTTGGGTCGGAGGTCCTCTGCATGCCGATTGCGATCAAAAATGTATCCCGGGACGTGTTTGTGGAATATAGGGGGGAAACCGGTCAGGGTGTGCGGACCAGGGACTAAGGGAGTCGCAAGAGGCATCACGTCCGGTATGGGCCCGTCGCGCTCGTATTTAAAAAGTGTTGGTGGAGGATTAGTATTGGCTATCAAATATGGATCAATCGGGCCTCCCAATGTAGGAATCGGATCATACTTATAATCAGGCGTGGGTCTCTCACCGAGAGCCGAATGCATTCCAACAAATGCGTACGGCGGCAAAGGGTGATACGGAATCTTATGTTCCTTGGGCTCTAAATAGTGCTGAGCTGGGAAAGGAGGCCAGTGCCGGTTGAGAACAAGTTGGGGCGACAGAGAGTCAGGGTCTATGACTGGGTGAAATATATTTGGGTCATCGGTTTCCAAGCCGAGGAGTGTGTAAGGAGTTATTCTGGTGGTGAGGCTGGGTTTCATAGTGGATTCTACGTAGTAGTTAGCAGGTTTTGGGGGCCATTCGTTGGTGTAGTATCTGTGGGTGGGTTGTGGGTGCAGGAGTTGGGTGTAGGGATCGTCGGGGCTGGGGTCGGCACCTCGCAGGCTGGCGGCAGGGTGACGGCGGCGCTGCGGCGCCACGAACACGCCATCGCCTGTCACGGGATTCCTCTTCGGTGGAGCGTACGATGCTACCATTCACAGAACAATCGGTTTTCATTCGATCTACCACACTAGTTGGACCTAACTTTGGAGCTATAATGCTCTAATGGTTACAATAATCTAGATACTGTTATTCTTTTCGTTGTAACGCTTAAAAATAAGTGTAACAGTTTCGCGTGCAATCACAGAATTACGGTTAATTGTTATTGTAATGAAAATTGTTATTCAAGTAAAATGATAATATGGAGGTATGATTAATTCTTTAGTATCTATTTCAGTTTTAAATATTATTGTGTAGTCATGCTCCATTCTAAGCTAAGCACGGCTCGTTGAGTTTGTTATTCCTTGTTACAATGATTATTACAATGAGTCATAATAATTGAAACTTCAGTAGACATTAATCGTGAGTAGATATGTGGAAGAAGAAAGTCAGAGCGTATCTGTATAGTAAGAAGCGTTTTCTTCCTAGCGTGCACGAGTGCCAAATATTTGGAATTGAGCACGGTTTCAGAGCGATCGCACGCAGACTCGCAAAATGCTCTTAAAAAACAACCAATAACAGCAATACTGCGAATTCTGTGAACGATCTCACACATTTGGAACGTGGAATGGATAGTTTTACTAGCTAATCAAAGTTTAACATTTCAAAACGTACACGATAGTTTATTTCCAGTGACTTTTCGGTCCGCTTCAATCTAATTGCATGGCAATTAGTTTTTAATAGATGTGCTTGCATAGACAAACATCGGACAAAACAATTAACGACCGTAAAATTATACAGAAAGTTCATAGAAACGTCATTAATTTACTAGAATCTTCAATTAAAAAACATCAATTTCGGAAAAAATCTCTCTAAACTTAATTACAATGTCCATTCCACGACCGTACGTGTAGCCCGTGTCCGTGGTAATTCCGTGAGCGTTACTAGCCGTGCTCTTTCGTGCCTACATCGAGATCGACTCACAGTGTCCACCGAGGTCCATCTCACCTCGGCTTGGGGTCGACGAAGCGCTCCCGTTGCCATATGCCTTGGATGGCGAGTGCTGGGGGCTTGAACCGTTCATCTCCGAGTCGCCGAATTGAATGTGACTGCGGATTGTGTCAGTCACCATCGGGTTGCTTACAGCCTGGAACATTAAGTAAAAATATACTTAAATCGTCTTTAAAAACTTTACTTTTAGGATTAGAATTATATTATATTTTAGTTGGCATTCCAAAAAAGCTAAACCGTCAATCTTTACAACTTTCCCATAGTCAAAAATTAACAAACCATAGAGTCGCTAGCCGCCATTAATAAATATTATAATATCAAGTTAGACACACCTGTCGTGGGGACGTAAGTCTGCACTTTAAAGGGCTGCTGTCATACGACGTAATACGTCCGCGACACTACTCGGGAATCGATTACTTTTACCGTTCATAGTAATTGCCGAGCGATTAGACCATCCACCACCACGTCATTCGCCGTGGGCCGTGGGCTTACGTTTTATAGGGCATTTGCATCCACCTGTTACAAGTAATCAGGTTTTCATTAACGAGATTTTATGGCATGTCTACCAATGATTTGATTGTCGTGTCGTGGATGCTATTTACTAGTCTAGTATCTAGTAGAAGTAGACTGGTTTCGACCAAATTATTTTTTTTCTTCGTGAGATGATTATCGTTAGGATCTTCCACAAGGCAGGTTCTTGACATCTTTGTCAAGTTGCATTTAAAACTTTCTTCCCGGAATACGTGTGGGGGTTCGTAGTTCCAGTCTGTCAAAATTATGTGCCATCAAATTCAACAGAATACCTAAGTTCTGAATCCTCGCTAAGAGTAACCGCGTTTTAATTTTAATGGGACCTGTCATTGAGTAACAAACCTGTGTCGTGAGATGTGTAGGATCCCGGGGGTGAAGGGGGAACTTCTGCACACAATACTTGATCCCTTCTCCCGAGCTTCATAGACAATAAAAAAAAATCTGAATGCTTACTTGTGTTTGACGCACCTGTCCAAAAAGCCTGGAGTGGGTGTCGCGGGGGCGAGTCGGGGTGTCACGCGGTTGGCGAGGCCTGGTCGCACCATTCTTCACTGGGCTGCCATCGGTCTGATCCGAGTTGAAGATCTCCCCAATGCAGCTCTTGGGGGCATTCGGCACCCTGTGAATAACCAAATTGGGGTGTTAAATTATAGACTAAAAGACAAATATTGTATCATTGGGATTAAGACACTTTTTGTATTCAAATATTTTTCAAGAAATTAGTTTAGTTGGATAAGTGTCACATCTGAGGGTTAAATTTATGTTAAACTGTAATATTGTTTTTAAAGTTGTTACATGTATCGTTAAACTAATGTTTCATTTAAATAATCCACCAATTATACTTGAAACCAATACCGATTTCCAACCTACAATTCACCCCTTCATATTATCCACCCCGATTTTCAAAAGCCAATCCCTAACTAAACCGAAATTCGATACATGAACTCATTAGAATTTAATGCATGTATTGACATGCAACTGGACACGGCGACCAGTGAACATCCCTACTTCCCTACCTGACCGGTGGCCGAGGGGAACCACTTCCGGGAGAGGGGAACACTTTCATTTCCTGATCAAATCGTAATTGGAACTGATGGGGTTGCCAGGCTGGTAAAATATTTTGTTTAGTATGACGGATTTGAAAGGAAAATTGTGTCGTCGATTTTTCGTTTGGCATACAGAGTTAATGAGGGTTGAATTAAAATAATCGTTCAATATATCGTTTAGGCTACAGATGAGATAGGCTGGCTAGTATTTAAAGCTTTAGTTTGCCATGCTTAGATACACAAATTAAAAAAAAACGAGTGTTCTTTAGACCACACGACTGAAGTAAATCTTAAAAATAACTCTCTCTCTTTCTATCTTCACTAACTTATATCTCCCTCTCAACTTCCGTTCGCTCGCTTCCGTAAAGCTCTCGTCATGCATTCACCAGCTTACTCCCCAAGTCAAGCGTGCGTTAAGCAGTTTTACTTCAAAAATAAGTAATAAAGAAAACCCCAAAAATAAACATACCTATATCCCACAAATCAAAGCTAACCCGTAAAACTCGGTAACGAAAATAAAAAGTATTTTATTAGCTTCATCCGACGACGTTACTAATTCCGCAGTGAAATGTAATACAGCCTTATTTGAATTTTGCTTTCCTTTTATTGAAATATAAACCCCAGTTTTTTTTACTGAGCTTCATCTTACACAGCTGGTTTAATTCGTTGAAATAGTCTTCCAGACCGAATTTTGGTCATGGCGACCAATCTCAACGGAGACCAGCTGCGGGAGATATTATAATGCCCAAGTGTGTGCGGAGCTACACACTCTCTCTTTCCTCAGTCTCATAGTCCGATGGGACGGCAATCCGACACGACCGGAGAGAGATCAGGCGCAGGGCCGCAAACTCCGGGCTGTTACTCGTACTAACAAATTCCTAATGGTAAAAAAACCGTATAACACTTTGTCTGACCCGGATAATGGACCAGACGCTCAGCAATCGCGCTTGCGACCAAATCAATTCATAATTCGGGGTTGGTTCAGAAAACAGATGTGTTACTATTTACATTTCAATAAAGGTCAAAGAAAGCGTATCTAACCGTCAACAAAGCTGCGAAACAATCGGCCATAAAGTAAATTGATAAACAGGGTCTAACCTCAGCCTCCTTAATAAACTGCATAAAAGACAGAGCTACTAAAAAGCTGGTTATCCACTATGTTCGCACAGCAACCTGTGCTTCGCTCGCCTCCTTTGTGTGCGCGTAAAAACGGCCACCGCGACAAAGCAGAGGCTCTAGCACGGACTGGTGACGAAAACGTAACGTAACGTCGACCTATTTCTGAATCGAAAATATCACTATATTAAAGCATTCTAGTTAAAAAAATTGTGACAAGCAAAATAAGTATCACCCTTATTACGAATAGTCACGAATAGTCTTGCATAATCATTAGCCTGTGATGTTCCCACTGCTGGGACACAGGCCTCCTCTTTCTATAAGAGGGTGTGGGCCGTAATCATCAATCAGGCCCGTGTTCCTTCAGTTGCCTGTGTGCCAGGGCCACGATATCCCTTTCGGGCAAACTCGCAACCCTGGCAGGCATTGGCCCTAACGGACCCTGTCAGTTTGTGCTGACATCTCTTTGAGGCGCGCGTGGAACACTACGCGCCGTTGACCCGGGCCTGGTCCTTATCGGACGACGAGCTACCCATCGCTCACCGTCCACAAGCCCGCGCCTACGGTGGCCGGGAATCGGCCTGCGACTCCCGACGCCCAGAGCGTCTCCCGCGGCGACTAGGGGCGTGAGGGTGCGAATTTTTCATCTCCCTCACGCGTTCCGCGTCCTCCTTCGCGAGCATTACTGCTCCTCAGAAAAAGGCGACGGCCTCCCATGCACTCTCGCTTCGAACCAGGGCCGGACGCGAGAAATCGCCACTGCCGATCGCATCCGTGAGGACACGGTGGTGCTCCGCCCGGGAAGACCTCCACCGTATGCTCCACCGTGTCGTCCGGGCGATCCAGACAGTGGTGACACGCGGGCGGTTCCTCCCGCTTAACAACTGAACAGGAACCTCCCGAAACAACCGTGTCCGGTGAGGACCTGCGTCAGGCGGAACCACGCGGGCCCAGTGCGGGCTTAGTGGATGTCACATATCTTCGAATTTTTGATTCTGGGATATGCCGGTTTCCTCACGATGTTTTCCTTTACTTTTTTTGAGAGCAGTGGTGATGCAATAATTTACACAAAGTAAAGTGCCTGCTTGGGTTCGAACACACGACCTACAACTCGTAAGTCGCAGCCGTTACCACTGTGCCACCACTGCTCACGAACAGTCTTAAGTATTTTCAATTTTAAAATCGTTAAAAAAACTTAGGTTACTTTATGAGGCTGACAACAGGTAAACCGCTGTCACTGTCAGATTGCATACAAAAGAAAGAGATGCGCGATGACACAACGTATGGCGTAAAAATGCAAATAAAATCGTATAAAATTAGATATTAACTAATTAATAAAAATTAATCCATCACCGGATGCAGTTTGGCATTTGCAATTTTATGGTATACTTTTAATTATAATTATAACTGTTAACGAAGGGATAAACTGCTTTTAAAAATAATGAAGAGTTGTCTTTGATGGTTTTTTAATGTATTAAATTGTTTCTTTATGTGAGTTTCATCACCGTATGCACAAAAGACTTGAAAATATCATACTGTTTTTGTTTTGGAAAAAATATTTACGGTTTAAGAGATACACTGCTTTAAAAAACCACCCTTTTGGCCATTTTCAAGAAATCTCCGCCTTAACTCCCTCCGCACTTTCATGCTAGGACCATATATGCACGAAGTAGGTACAGATGGTGCGCAAACAGTGGATAACCAGCTTGTTCAAACGTCTAGAAATTATTCAATTACACGGCATTCGCGTAAACCCAGGCTGGTACTGTCATAACAGTTTAACTTGACTGGCAAATCGGCGTAGTTAATGCAACGAGATGGCAAGATAACGCCCGGGTTGGTGGAGCAAATACTTGGTTTTATAAGGTGGAT
The DNA here is from genome assembly GCA_963921375.1 of Tiliacea citrago. Classification (NCBI taxonomy): domain Eukaryota; kingdom Metazoa; phylum Arthropoda; class Insecta; order Lepidoptera; family Noctuidae; genus Tiliacea; species Tiliacea citrago. The sequence goes on from OY992803.1 coordinate 15,258,661, forward strand.
GTTATCGGGCTCGAGATCGCGGGAGCAAAGAGTGGAAGCCACCAAAGACGATTCAAGTAACTCTGTTAGATGCAGATACAAGTTTCTAGTCGTCGTTGTGAAGGGTTTGTATGGTTATCTTAATGTTGACTGACTTGCGAATCCGAATTCGCTGAAATGAATGAAACTTTCTAAGCTAATCTAGGTAGGTATATCGCTGACTGACCATGAAAGAAAATACTGTGAGGAAACCTGGACTAATTCGACGTAGTGACTAATGCTCGTTCCTTCGTATATGACAGGAAGCAATGGGTGGGGCCATTACCTACAGGCCGATGTCGGTACATACGATACAGTATGAATGTTTCTTAATAAATATACACATTTCCTCTAAACCCAAGTGGAAATCAACGCGGAAGCCCGCACAATCAACAACCACAGAAAATAACTTCCCCGGATCATTATGTACCTCTTTATACAGACCACTATCGACATTATACAAATGGCACTATCGCGGCAGATGAATGAATCGATAGCGCGCCGGCGCTGTGTCCGGTCACACTTCCTCGACTTAACAATGACGAGGTATCTACCTAGCTACTAACTGGTAGTTAGTACTTGTGTGCTGAGATGAAGACTGGATAGTGCCGCCACTCTGCTACTGTTAGAACTGACCTATTATTTAAGTTGCAGCTTTTCTCCCATGGGGCCTTGAATGAAACCATTGAACTATAGTTTGTTAGTTATAATATTGAGCTCTATTTTATTTACGCTTTTCCATATCTGAAGATAAAAAAAAAAAAGAAGAAAGAAAGAAAAATTGTTTATTCTGCACAAACAAGACACACTTTACAAAAATATCGATTGTATTATAGAATTATTGGGTAATATAATAACAAGCGCTATAGGCAAACGACCCTGAAAGAGCTCTAGGAAGAATAACGTGAAAAAATATATATTGAAAAGCTGTGGATGAAAATTAATAAAAGAAAGAGGCTTTATTCGAGGGTAGGTGAACTATTGAATGTCTTGGCTTATAAGTTTACAGAGAAATGTCCCCATTTAGTCAACAAAAGAAAGACTTGTCAACCACACATAAAACTGGGCGTTAGTAATCGCAATGCACTCAAGCAAACCTCTTAAACAAAACACAGCTTTCCTTATCAGTGCTGTTAAAGAACAAGTGTTGTCACGCCCTACATAGCTTTCCCATTATAATAACTATAGGGCAAGTGGCCGATGAGGCATTAAGTTGGAGTATAATGGGCCATGAGCACCATGCCTGGTCGTAAACCGTGGATACAGTGGCCAGACACTCTAGCCTAAACATAGGGTGTACACAATGTTGCCACATGCTAGAGACATAGAATCGTAAAGGTGTGCATTCACTGGTTGATATAGAGAGACGTGCAATTGTAGGGCGCATCATGGACAAAAACGTAACGGCTATTTACAACCGAGCGACTTGGTTCGGAGGGAGCCTGCAAAGTTTGTTGCTAGAATTGAACAAAGTGAACTTGGTTAACGTAAGTTACTTGTTTGGTATTAACAAATCTGTATATGACGTTTTAAATAAGTCTTGGTTATTTGTAGCTGTATAATTTTTAGCCAAGCCAACTTGGTAATTTGCTAAAGCTTGTTTTTTTCCGTGATGAAATGAAATGAAGTAGCAAGTTTTTTTTAACCGCTAAGCTGATTTCAATCAGTAAGTCATAGCTTTAATAACTATGAGAAAATTCGTTGAGATGTAATCAATAGTCCACTTTGACAAGTTGTGGAGGCATACAATCTTGACATATTCATAGACAGTAGACACACAATAGAGAAAATTCATTGAATTTAGAAGCAGTATTTCTATCAACATTATTATGACCTCTCTCTTATTATAAACGAGCGTCTGAAGGAACACATATCTTAGCACTATTGTTCGTATTCACGCGAGTCTCTTTCATAAGCCAACGCCCACGACGACCGCATTGAGTCTTAACTATTACTACAAACTGCATAAAATATGCGTGGCGACTGCGATGCGATCTTTATGTAGCAACACCTTTATCTCCTGTGTTGAGCCTGCGTTTGTCCCGAGGGGCGACGTATGGTGCGCGTGCGGCCCTCGGGCGCCGAGTTAAATTGCGTATATTACTCGTCATCCCTACCCGGCCAATCTACAACGCCCCGGCATCAGCATCCACTAATAACAGATTGTTATTGAATACAATCTGCATAGCTCGCCGTATTCCCGCACGCACTACGCACCTAAATAACAGCCAAACGCATCGTGAAACAAAAGAACACAACATGTTTATAATAATAAATATTTAAAACAAACCTAGCATCGGCACGTCTATAATTAACCACGGGAAGAAAGTGCGTGAGAGTAAATTGTTTAATTGTGATATACACGGCGGGGCTGGGCTGCGCTTGCGCCACACGCAACGAAAAGAAACATGGCGCCTGACAGGGTACTGTTACTAAAATAAACAGTTGTCAAAGGGGGAATGATAGTGAAAACAGTCGCCGGAAGAAAATAATAAATCCCATAAACCAAAAGGAAATATTATTACAACGGAGGTTCCCTTTTGTTCAATTTAATGGCTTCTGGTGTTTTCCTTGAACCAGCGTAACTACGTTACACTAAGTTTATCTTGAATAACATCGGCTAACGTGCTAAGGCGCATTAAACACGACGCACATTCTAACATAATAAGATCGTGTAATTTCAAGAGTATGGAATATTGGCAATTATTACTGTACTCGTGTAATAACTGACATGGATGTGAGATAGCGTGATAACCTGGCTAGTTACACGGCGCGTTGTGCGCAGTGCGAGGTAAAGCGTACGATATCAAAAGTAGTGGCCGGTTAATGGGTTTACGCCTCTGCATCGCGCGGTTTTGCTCTACAAACGCCACGAGTAAATGAGACCAAGTTAATGATATCTGCGGTAATGAGAGACCGCGTAACTTTATCATACGCGGAACGACTGGAGAAACCGCTCTTCGTTTTCAAATGAAAGGCAATACATTACGTTGTTGAGCGAGAGCAACGATTGTGCACTTTCTCGACAATTTAAATTTAATGGGCATCAATGACAAACTGTTATTTACACCGTTTTCATTTGTAATTATCGCCATCGATGCCATACGACTTTACAATACTTGGCATTATTTATATTCGTTATGAATGCTCACTTCTTTCAAGGAAAATCAATTGTGTTCGCCGCGGGCACTTTAGGCCGCGCTAACCAACAGCGCGTGAATAAAAAATAAAGTCATTTGCATAGGTGATTTGTGGTACGAAACGCGGTCAGATAAACGTCCAGTTCAGTCTAGGTTAGCTCATATTGATTTTCCGCGTTGGGGCATGTTTTACGGGAATGTTGGCTTGTGACAACGGTAGATAAGAACAGTTGTTTCAAGTGCTAACTCGGATATACGGCTACTCTTTATCAGTTCCTTACAGTTGAACATGTTGGTTCGCTATGTGCGAAATGTGCGTGTCTCGATACAGAGATAGTTGGCGGCATGTGTCATGTTCGTTCTCTCGTAGCGGCTACGAGTTTCTGTCCGCTAGTGTTGCTACGTCAAATTTTATTAACTGCTAATTCTATTGAGTTGTCAAATGGGATTCATGTCGTATCGTTACATTCGTTACTTATTTCTTTTTAATGCTCCGTATGGATGAAAGTGAGGGTATTTTTTGGTAAAAATATACAAATTATGAAAGAAATAAATAAAAACTTTATTCAGTTCAAAAAAACACGGTACTTACATCATTAAAAAAAAATAGTAATAAGTTACATGTAGGAGTCATAAGTGTTAGATTTTTACAAATTCCCTGAACCCCACACTAGGATTCCCTGTGATGTGGGATGAAGATTAGGTAAGTCCAAAAACAAGCCTCTATTTCAGTATGACATAAAGTCGCAAGCTTAATTAAAAACCAAGGCTAACTAAAGGACAAATTGCAGTTGAAAAATTCACGATATCATCGGCAATGCATTTACAATAATTATCCAATTAGGTTTACTTCTATAGAAAGATCAATCGATATCGTACTCGTTATCGAAGATAATCGAGACCAAGTAGTAGGCGCTGACGATGCTGGTGCTTATTTTACCTCCCACGATTTTCGTCAGCATGGGGGACATTATATTATTATACTTTATAGCAATCTGGATAGGTACTTAAATGCGAGCTAGGTTCCAGTAAAGCTGTCATTTATTGATGTGGATAAAATTTCTTAAGAAATAAGCAGTACATTTGTACTCAAAATTATAATGATGTCGTATCGTTACATTCGTTACTTATTTATACATCTATACTCGCAAATAATGAAACAATTTCGGTCCACGACGTCAAAGTTCTATGCACTGGGGAGATGGCAACATTACTCAATTGTTTTTATTCGATTTACGGATCGGTTTTGAGACGAAAGTAGAAATCGGCGCCTACGTCTACGACTAATAAGACCACATTCTTTTAATAACAACACATCAAGTATGTTCCCTTATTTCCATCACAATATTTTTGTGTGACCTCACCAGGCACAGAACTTCCCTTTTTATGTCCTTGTGCTGGTCAAACACCTAGACTTTGTCCTTCCAAACTTCTCTACTAATATTTTGTTGTGCTATTTCTGTCCTTATTTGCCCTTCAACCACATCAAGATCGTCACGCCTACGCGGCGGTCGACCTCATCGACTTGATCCCCCTACATAACATAGTTTTATGTTCGATGGTCCTCCCTCAGGCGTAAACTCTAGTAATAGTTATCCTAACAGGACTTTCCTATTAGGATACCTAATTATGGTTTTAACTACACATTTCTCAGTAAAGTGTCTTTGCTTGTTTTCCTGAAAGTGTCAGGCGTGCATGTGGTGGTCTCATGACGCGCACACTTTAGTCGGAGTTACTTTAAACTCTTCACGCTCGTTGGATGGCTGCAGTCATTGAGCGACCATAGTGGAATCCCTTTATTTTTAATTAGTTCCAGTTTCCGAGTTCCCCAATGTCATGATTGCATGAAAAGTCATTCAACGGAACAAATCTAACTTAGAAAGATGTATTAATGGTTCTAATGATTATAATTCCGTAAATACATATCTGTTATACTGACCTGCAAATTGCAAAAAACGTAAGATAATTTGAATTTCGCGGGCTACAGCTGCGGATTAGTTTCGTGAATGTTTGCTTTCTACCTGTGTATTATTGATTAATTGATAGCAAATAAACCACGCAGAGAAAAGTGTTTTTCAGAAGACGGCTGCGACGACTTGCAATGGCCATTTTACAGGTTTCCTTACATAATTGAATAACTAGTGAATTCAGAATTGCGGATTGCCATAAGATGAGCATCAAAATCTTCAAACAACAGTTGTATTTGTGTTTTCTCTTGTCAAGTGTCAAAGGCTGCATAAGCTGCATGGTTTTAAGTAGGTATGTAGGTATTTAAAAAGGCTTTCAGAAACGTAAAGCTTTGACATTACAAAACAGTGGTAACTTTACGACGACGTTTCATAGGTTCTTAGTACTTCCACTAAATAATATTAAAGAACATCTCAATAAACATTAATCAATTCTTGAGATTACATTACAGAATCCCAACTTTCGCTTCCTTGTAGTCATAATTTCTATATTACGACTACGTGTTTTATGACTCATTTTAATATTCGTGAATTATGAGCTTTTTTATTTATCGGGTCCTATTTCAACAATATTGTGAGAGATAATGTTTCATGATGAGAAACGTGTTTCTACAATAAAGTTACAGATTAGAGGGAAAATAAGATTTTTTTACATTTCCTCTGAGCTTTAGCCTAATTATGCTTCGTAGCAGTTCGTAGTGCTCCATTTTCGAAAGGCTGCGTTTACAGCAATATCGAAGCAGCAGAACGCTTGAATCCTTTATTGAATGTTGAGTTGGAAACAAGCGGACCGTTGGCTATTCTGCCCCGCTTTCCGATTCCGCTCTACACCGTATTACCGACTATTTAGCCTTTTAGTTATAAGGAAAATAATTCGCAGAAACCTAGAAATCTGTACACCATAAGTGTGGTCATTTTATAATTGCGGCTAGTTTCTACCTCACATTTCGATTGTTAGAGCAGCGCTAAGTACCTTAGCGCGTCGACTGGAGATTAAAAAAACTAAATTGGATGAAATTACACATTCTCTGAGGTGAGGCTCAAATTACTCCTACTTAATATCATCTTTCACCTACGATTTCATTTCACATCATGTCTATTGTGGAGTACAACTTTAATTTTACAGCTATAGAGGTTCAATTCACTCTAAAATACATGTTAAAGTATATTTTCCGGGCTGTATTCAAAAGTTTGTAATCATTGGTCATTAAATAGTAGTTTCGTGACAGTAATATATCTCAGTCAGGTTTAATTTTGGATGGCTCATTATTAAGCTTTTTTTCTTGGTTTCTTATTGTTCTATCATCTGTTACTTTCTACGAGATTGTCAAAATTGACCAACACAGAGGTATTCAGTTAGTTTGCCTGTTTATCTGCGTTACCTAAACGTAGTACGGTACCCAAATAGGCACATGGTTAACGTAGAATTTTTAGGTCAGCTAATATTTACTGGATTTCCAGACTGGACTTGTGACCAACAAAATATGGTCGATCATGTCAAGAAATTTACTACGTCATGATCAAACTATAGTTTTACGATAATTGTGTACCTAGTACCTACCTACTGACAAATGCGTGCACTGACTGGACAGTTCCCCTCAATCTGTGTGGTTCTCTCATCAAAAGATCATTTCAGGCACTAATCTACATGGTATGACCATGGTGTGGTTGATCTGACCAAGATTATGTCTGGACTTTAAAAGAGACACCTCTGAGTTTGTTTCGGCCTTTCTTCTCAGAGTAGTTATATAGGAAACGTCGACCTCAACTAGTTTTTAAAATATGATTGACGTGTTAGTGTTTGTACCTCCTTTACAGAAATAAATAATTTACCTATCATTTTATTGGTAACTAAGAGTAGTTACCAATAAAATGATAAATGATAACTAAAAAAATAAATAAAATGATAACTAAGAGTAGTTACCAATAAAATGATAAATGGCAGAGCCACAACACACTAAATCGCATTCATTTTAACAAAGTTAGGTTTAAAGATATTTTATTCTCAAAAAAAAAAGACACAAAGTCACTTACATGGGAACAATGCTTAGCATAAATTATAAATATAGAGTTGGTCACAGACGTCACGGTAGCAAAATGATACACCCATCCAATGCATTCAGCTTTTAGGACGAGTGTTATTTGTGATTAAATATTCAGATAATTGAGTTTTGAATGCATTGAATGAGCGCAACCTTCTTATACATGAGGGTATGTTGTTGTATAATTGTGCTCTTTCAAAAGTTAACATTTTTTTTCACCATATTTAATGCCCATCCCTTTCCAAATTAACATTACCCAAGGACAAAGAGTAGGAAAACAAAAGAAGCTCACGTAATTTGTAATCCACACATACTCAGGGCTACCGGGGCAGCTAACCAGGTGTTAACTGCTCCCGACGTCAGAGTCTTTGTTCCGACATTTTCCTGCACATTTTTCTTATTTTGCACCTGCCTTGCTTTAACAAAACTACCTTTACCACTTCATAAAACAAAAGAGTGTCTTTTGCAATTAAAAATAAGGTTGAAATTCCAAGGGATTGTAAATTTCAGTTCCTGAAGTAACGTGGTTTCGTTACACGTATGCTCACATTCTTTTCGTGCTCAATACGCTATTGTTTTGGATATCATGCATTTGTTAATTAGAACCTGTATCACCGAGAATTAAAATAAACGTCAAAGAAAAATCAACATAGATACTATGGATCCGATTAGGAATACAAAGAAATTTACATATAATAGAAATTAGAATATGAGATGTGTGTTGATAATTTAGTGAGATAAAGTTTAAATGCCTTCACGTATTTACATGCGAACGCCCGCGACTTTCCATAGAGATATTTATCTTTTTATCAACCCCTTTTTAATGTGCTATGAAGCTAGTATAACATTGTGCGTGGGTGAGTCTATTGAATCTTTGAATATTTTTAGGCGTCTTCATGATGCTTACATAATCAGCCTTTAATGTTCCCACTGCTGGGACACAGGCCTCCTGTCTGTGAGAGGGAGTGGGTCGTAATCCACCAAGCGGGCCCAGTGCGGCTTGGTAGATGTCACATGTCTACGAATTTTTAGTTCTAGGACATGCCGGTTTCCTCACGATGTTTTCCTTCACCGTTTTGAGAGCAGTGGTGATGAAATAATTTGCACAAAGTAAAGCGCCTGTCTGGGTTCGAACCTACGACCTACTGGAACTCGTAAGTCGCGGCCGTTACCACTGGGCCACTACTGCTTCATGATGCTTCCCACCCAGTTAATATAGGTAAGTAAGTAGGTCCCTATCTTTACCCTTAAGAAAAATTATTTGTTTTCCGCCTAATCCTCTGCCCAGTCTTTTCCTATGTTGGGGTCAGCTTCCAGTAAACCGGATGCTGTTTAATGCCAGTACTTTACATAGAGCGACTGCTTATCTGATCTCCACAACCCAGTTACAGGGTAATAAGACTGGTGGACTTTCGGGCTTCTGACGACCCGTAACAACTGTCAGAGATCCACTAATGACAGCCGGGAAAAAAGGCTTAACGTGCTTAAAGAAGGTCACCCTTCCACGGATCAACCGTGACAAGCGTACCTTAACCTGATCGATCGACCCGTACGGCTTTTATAACTTAGCCTCAAGCCTATTGCTAACCAAACCTTACCTGGGGGCCGATCGCACTAATTTTGAACGTTAATATCAAAACTAAACCACAACCAAAACGTTACGTTAGACACATTTCGTATTCCCGTGAGGCGGCGAGCCTCCTTGCCGGACTGCCGCCATGGGATCTGGAGGCAAAAGGCGAAACGCCGGGGTGAAACTCCGCTGCCGCGAGAAATCACGGCACGGCGGACAGAACTCCGGCGGGATCTCATGGCGACATGGAGAGTGCGATTTTGCAACCCAGCGCTGGGCACGCCACAATTGTGGCGATAAGTCCCCTCTTTGAGGAGTGGCTAGAGAGGCGCCACGGCGTCCTCACCTTCCGCCTGACGCAGGTTCTCACCGGACACGGTTGTTTCGAGAGGTTCCTGTTCAGGATAAAGCGGGAGGAAACGCCCGGGTGTCACCACTGTGTGGATCACCCGGAGGACACGGTGGAGCATACGGTGGAGGTCTGCCCAGCTTGGGCGGAGCACCGCCGTGTCCTCACGGAGGCGATCGGCGGTGGCGATCTCTCGCGTCCGGGCCTGGTTCAGGCCATGGTTCGGAGCGAGAGTGCATGGGAGGCCGTCACCTCCTTCTGCGAAGCAGTTATGCTAGCGAAGGAGGAGGCGGAACGCGTGAGGGTGAGACAAGGTTCGCGCCCTCGCGCCCTTAGTCGCCGCAGGAGACGCCCCGGGCGTCGGGAGTCGCAAGCCGATCTCCGGCCACCGTAGGCGCGGGCCTGCGGACGGTGAGCGATGGGTAGCTCGCCGTCCGATAAGGACCAGGCCCAGGTCGACGGCGCGTTGTGTTCCACGCGCGCCTCAAAGAGATGTCAGCACAAACTGACGGGGTCCGTTAGGACCAATGCCTGCCGGGGTTGCGAGTTTGTCCGAAAGGGATATCCTGGCACACAGGCAACGGAAGGAACACGGGTGGGTTTTAGTCAGTAAAAGTCTGACACGCCCTCCGCTCCGCCCAGAGCGGTAGAAGTTATTTGATAATTTCCCACCCAAAAAAAAAAAAAAAAAAGACACATTTCGTATCGCGCTAATCATTTCAACGGAAACGATTTAGCTTTACTTTGGAAGTTACGTTGGAGGAACGATCGATTGAACAATACTCTCACAAAAAAAGCGCGACACCGTTTCTTACACCAGCTAAACCAAAACTAAACTAAAACCAAAAACGTTCCGTTCGAACGGTAATTACGTTGAGAAATAGCGCGATCGGCCCCCTGGACTACGTTGCAAATGCATTCTGTTCCACTCAAAACAGGTCTTTTCAAAAACAAATATCGGAAACCCAATTACCAGAATCGAATACAAAAGTTGTTTGGTGCTACCAAACACGCATCTTTGGTCATAAAAACTGCAAATTAATACGTTCAGGAAATAAAGAAACCACAATAAACTGCTTAACAATGCAACTAGGTTAACGGGTTAAACACATAACCAGGATATCTGGAACAGGATGCAATTAGAAGATACTCGGAGATTAGATTACCTACACCCAAGATCTTCCGCCATGCTTGCATTCAGAGGATGCTGGGTAATTCAAGTGATTTCAACACAAATGTACTAGATAAGGACACTAATAGAACTGCCAATTGCTTTTTGCAGCTACATTTCAGCCTATTTGTCAACTTGTTAAGGTACAGTGTACCATTGACTAAAACACTCAAGTACCTCACTGTCATGACGACTTGAATTAAATTAGATGCAGGCAGAGATCTTGTGTTTGACATGTATGTATGTATGTTTGTCCCTATGTTCCCTCGTAACTACTAAACGGCTAAACCGATTTTGTTGAATGATATGTCGTTAGATTCGTATTTATTATACGAGTGTTAATAGGTATATTAAAAACAAAATGGCGGATTATTGGCGCCAAAAGGCGTGTTTTCGAAAAAATAATATCTCCCAAGCCAATCGAGTGGGTTATCAAAATGAAGGGTTTAAAAGGTGATTACAAAAATATATACAAATTATATGTTTAAATGTAATTTAAACAAGAAATGATAAAAAAGCTATCCCGAACTTTTGGAGTGAGCGAGTAAGAGGCCGTTATAACCCGATTATAAGTGATTTAATAACCTAATTTACCCTCTTATATATAATCCTAACTTAAAGGTGTAAAATAAAAAAAAGCTAATTAAAAAAATCAAAAACCAGACTGCGTTAATAGTGAACTGTTTTTTTTCGGTTCACTCTTTACGCAGTCGGGTTTTTGATTGTTTTAATATACTTCTTTTTTTTATAGGTAGGAAAATAGACCCGTGATATTGTCCAACACTGAGGATTTTTGTTTTGCATCTCATCATCATCTGCTTAGCCTTTTCCAATCTATGTTGGGGTCGCCTTTTTTTGTGCCTCTAATCCTAATAAACGGGAATGAGCCGGACACGTCAGCCGCATGTCGAATGAGTCATCGGCCAAATCTACCACAATGGGGGTCCCAGAAAACCTCTGTTGAAATCGTGGTAGACCCAGGACATGACGGCGGGACGAGCTTGATGCTTATAGACAGGATTGGTCCACACTAGCTCAAGACATAGAGGAGGGGAAAGGGTGGTCTTTGCCCTACCGTGGAAGTGGGACAGCATAGGCTAAAAATAAAATCCTAACTAATCACACTAATATTATACAGGCGAAAGTTTGTGAGTGTGTGTGTATGTTTGTTACTTCTTCACGCTCAAACGGCCGGACCAATATTGATAAAATTTTGTATGGAGGTAGCTGACACCCTGTATTAAGACATTGGTTACTTTTTATCCCGATATTCCCACGGGATCGAGACTTACGCGGGTGAAACCGCGGGGCGCAGCTAGTATTACCCATAAATGCGAAAGTGAGTTTATTTGTTTGTTACGCTTTCACGCTGAAACGGCTGAAGGAATTTAAATGAAATTTTGCACTTGGGTAGACCATGACCTGGGATATTTTTATCCCGATATTCCCACGGGATCGAGACTTATGCGGGTGCAACCGCGGGGCACAGCTAGTTAAATAATAAATAATTTAACCCTACAGAGACCCATGCCTTTTATGGCGTGGTAGCGTAGTGCTTCCTCTGTTAATGCTTTTCACAAAGAGCTTTACTTTACTAATGCAAAATATCATCACCTATTCATAAAGCACGGCCTTAGTATTCCTTTGTCTCTGGAAGTTTAACTTTCAAGAGTAAAAGTGAAACCATTTTCCTTCAAGGCTCCGAAATTAAACGTCGAAAATATCTTCCTATTTATATGAAAATGAAAAGTAAATAAAATAGTTTATTATTTTAACAAGTAAACCTTAACCACTAATGAAGCCTCCTTTTGAGCAAATATAGATATAAACCAGAATCAAATTAACTCCACACATACGTTAAAATCCAGATTATTTTCGAAGTAGCAGCCTACACCAACGAGATCTTTACCTACTTCATGTTATTACGTAAGCCAAGAAAATATGAAGAGATTCGTTAGAGAAAATTCGCTACATTTTTAAAGGTAAAATTCCGCGGTTTTTAAAAGCTCTTTCTGAATAAGACCACTCACGGTTTCGCTGTAGCCTTAAGCGCTTTAAAAATTTACTCGTGACGTTATATTTCTGTAGTGGTAATGTTTTTAGTGTCGTAACGTAACGTAACGTGAGATGTCTTGATCTACATTTAAGCTTTAAATTTAATGAGAACTTTTTGAAGTGAGAAACCTCCTGTTTATGAATTATATACCTATCTACATTTGACTTTGGATATTTGGAAACAAAGCAAATGATATATTTGACACTTCAAGTCCCGAAAACCGATGAATGTAATGTAGCTATAGAAAAAAAAAAACAAAAAATATCATGACATTAAACAACAAGTATTTCTAAATAACAAACTAAGTTCAAACACTCATTATACCGACATAGGCTTGTGTTTTGCCACTACATTTAGAAAGTTCAACCACCCTTCACTAATCACCCCTAGCCCATAGGTAGGCGTAGGATCTCATTATGGGGCTGGTCGACGATTTTTTAAGGTGCCTTTTTAAGGTGCTCCACCTACTATTGATTTCACTTTCTGGTACTTTATTTAACCGGCTATTAATATGAGTATAGTCTCCATAAAAACTACATATTTATCACCTATTTTTTACGAGCTTAAGTGCTTATTCCGAAATAACTCGATTAATTCGACTACTTAATAATCGATTTACCACTAGACAGTTATTCGATTATATTAAATTTTGATCGACTAGTTTAACAATTAAAAAGCAGATTAATAAACTAATTGATTGCTTTTTAATTGTCTAATAAAGTTTATGTTAAGACCTCAGGAGAGCTTTTTGTGGCGCCTTGTCTGTGTCGAAAACTTATATTCGATTTATCGGCTAAATTAGTCAATACTTATTCCCTAGAACCAGCTTTTCTGGGTCGAGCTTAATTACACAGAATGATAGCTACCAAAGCATCACGATTTGTATTAGTCTTTTGTAAACCCACGATCTTCTTGTCAGCTCTACGTTAAATTCAATCGAAATATCAAAATCTAGATATAGTTCAGGCACGAAAAGAGGTCATTGAACCGAACGCCGCCGTCTGCTGGGCGTCTACAACCCAACCTTTACTTTAAAACATACAATATTTGACAGCTACAGAATGTATTATAACCATTGGTTGTTCGGTACGATTTGATTGGCGTAGGCTTGTTACAGAGGAATTAATGTATGTTGTTGTGTACGATATGTTCCTTATGTGTTAGGCAGCCGTGGGCGGTGTTAATGGGTAACATTCAATGTTTGCTGTGCACAGTATGTTCAATAATTTATCGGCGCGGTGCACGATAACATCTCGTACATTAGGAGTGGCGATATAAATTTAATAATCACTTTAGGCTATTATAAATAATATGGGCTAATTAATATCTTTTAATACAACTGCAAGTTAATTCGAACATTGTGATTTTTTTTTTAAGTTTTATTGCCAAAAGTAGGACCCGATACCGATTCGATAAGTGCTTTTTATTTAAGTAAGTAATTATATGAAATTAAATTAAAAGTTTAATTTAATTTAATTTCATATAATTACTTACTTTAATCTATAGTTTCCCCGAGTATAGAGCTTCACACAATGATATTATAAGTAAAAAGTGGTAGATATACTTGTCAAAAAATAATAAAGTTAAACTAGTTACGTCGCGATAATCAATCGCGACGTAACTAGTGAAGTAACCATACGACTCGGTACTCGATACTCACGATAAATCGATTCAAGTTAAATGTCAAAACGGGCCTATTATTTTTTTACAACTTTAATTGGTTACACGCACTCCGCAAGTGACACGTCAAAACTTGGCTAGTTAGTCAAGTTTTCTTCGTCTTGTCTCATTTTCGCTCCCGATTATTACAACATGCTGTCCAACTTCTACTTCTTCTAAAAATGTGACGTTGTGCCGTTTTTGAATATCGAATATTGAGTCCGTAACCGATAAGTTCAGTCAACTCCAAGAAATATATCTCTTGGAAGAGTTGACTAGCAGAAATCGTCACGAAAGGAAAAAAACGTTACTGTTCTCCATGCGATTTTCTCTCTCTCTGTCTCTTTCTATTATAATTATATGTGTGTGCATACGAGTATCGCGTAAGGAGCTTCGTTCCTGACGGGGGTCCCCCGACCTCATACGGTATAATATCATTGGTTTCATAGAGCCAAGAGAACCTATCTCATCTTCATCACAAAAGTAGAACATCCTAGTTCCCAGAAACAAAGAATGCAATACTTAATTTTAATTCTCAATCCGTATCCAATAATAGTAACGCAAACGAAAAACAAATCAATCAATGTCTTAATAAAAACTGGGCCGCGCCATTGTATCGAAAGTTATAAGTTTTTTTCCCAAAGATTGAAGTCAATCTGTAATTGAAATAGAATCGGCACTGATTTGCAAGTGTTCGAGTAGGTTAATTTACAGTTAAAACCAGTAAGGTGCCCTAATAAACAATTAATCAAAGTTCATATTCTGTCAGTCAATTAAGACGACTATAATCAAACTTTTTAAGACACTATAATACCCACTTGTATGACAACACACTAAATAAAATGAGCGCTAAATAGTATAGTTATAGTATAGTAACAATAATGCATTTTTGATGATCGTGTGACATTGACAGACGAATGACGTTTTAAAGTCTAGACTACTCTATGGTTTTGATGTGTTCAGCGTTTTGTTTATCTATTTAGTGACTCGTTGTGCAAATGGACCTTAGTCTCCATCGATGCGCATTATAATGAACAAACACATTAGATAAAGCGTTAAGCAAGAAACCCAGAGTGGGTAATAATATTTCTATAATCACAGTAAAATCTAAATGAAACAAAAAGCTGGCAATATCCTTTCAAAGGTTAAACTTCCTCTACACCATTGCTTTGTCATCCGTTCTCTATGCCTATGGTGCTTACAAATGCATAGACTTTTACATATTTTAAGCAAAGATATAAATATGTCTAGATAGACAGTCAAAGCTGTGAACTCGTCGAAAAAATAGCGTACAACGGTTGGCCGCAAAATACACGTACACTAGAATAACATAATGACGTGGCGCGAAGACGTAGCCTAGCAAAAGTTGGCGTGTTTGTTTTAACTTAATCCATAATTTTACAGTTTTAGTTTAACATAACACCTGCCAAACTGCAAAGCAATTTATCGGCAGCGCGACACTATCTAGACATATACATAATAGGCTAGGCAAGGAATAATAGAAGGAAAATAATTCTATTCTTTTGGTGGTTTACTAATTTCCGAGGGTCAATTATTTTTGTACCTACCTAAGCTAAGCGATTAACTTATTATAATATTGTTAAAATGGGTTCTTGCAAGCTAATTTTGAAGAACTTCCTCTTAGCTTATCAAGTTAAAACGGAACTAATAGAAATAGGTACTAAACCTGTTCTTATTAGTTCAGCTCCGAAGACAATATCAACATTTGTTTGGCAAGACTAACAGCACCCTAATTGCAGTTTGAATCACAATCGGAATGAGTTTGAAGTATATTGCTAATCCACTGCTTCATATGTTCGATAAATGTGTT
The DNA here is from genome assembly GCA_963921375.1 of Tiliacea citrago. Taxonomy (NCBI): domain Eukaryota; kingdom Metazoa; phylum Arthropoda; class Insecta; order Lepidoptera; family Noctuidae; genus Tiliacea; species Tiliacea citrago. Next base: position 15,274,467 of record OY992803.1, read on the forward strand.
TGCTCAACAACGTAAATAACGCAATGAATGTTGTTGAACTGTCAAAATGAAATCCATTGCTAGCAAATACTTTATTGCTAAATAGGAGCTAAGATCGACTTCTATCGAAGCAACTCTATGAGGGAACTTTATCCCCCTTATTACAAAACTAGATTTATATTTTGACATGGCTTAAACCATAGAGCCAGTTTTTGTAATAAGAACGTAACTGTGATTGAAATACCGATCTTTATACAAAACTGAAAACTTAGTTCGGTACTAAGTTGTCAGTTTTGTATTAGGAACTTTACCATAGACGGAATAAAGTTCGAAATACAATAATGGCTTCATGGGTAAAACCTTGTTTTGTAATAAGGGGGTAATAGTTTAAATATAGACACCACACCTTTTTACAACCGCCAGAACTGTCATCACAAGCTCTTAATCCGGACATCAAACAAGTTACTAAGAAAGTAATGAACTTAATTAACTTGTGCACTTAATTTTAACGTACACTTAATTTTAACGTCCAATAGAGTGCAGAGTCGCGGTAATGCAAGGGTTAAGAGCGTAAGGTTAATGGCGTGACCCATCAGTTGAGGGTTATTCATTAGTGCAGTGATATAAAATTATTAATAATTATATTATTAAGGAGTAGGGTGACACCGATGACCCTTTTTCTTTAAGTGTTGATGATATCTCATTAAATTTTATGAGTCGTGGGTACCTTTTTAATTGATTTCTCTTAATTTTTTTAGTGTTGCTTAAAAACAGCATCCATCTTATATGAAGCTTATCGAATATTTTTTGTTGTTTCTTAATTAAATTAATTTGGTAATTAAAGTAGACAGAATGGCAATTTGACATGTCACTTTCGCTACACTCGACATTCCAATGATCGATCAATTCTGTCCATTTTTTGGTTGACATAAAAAAACTAGTGATGTAAAACTTTTTCATTCAATATGTATGAAGAATTCCATTCGTTACCTACTTCAAAATTTTTAAGATACTTTTAGGTTTCCGTTGGGTAAAACGGGAACCCTATTACTAAGGCTCCGCCGTCTGTCTGTCTGTCCGTCTGTCACCAGGCTGTATCTCATGAACCGTGATAGTTAGACAGTTGAAATTTTCACAGATGGTGCATTTCCGTTGCCGCTATAACTATTTAGGGCTCCCATACAACAAACGTGATTTTTTTGCTCGTTTTTGTTCGACATTGATAACGGCTACAGGTAGACGCTTGAAATATTCACAGAATATTTAGTTAAATATTCACTTTAAAAATAAATAATTAAATTAAAATAAAACAAAAATTTAAGGGGGGCTCCCATACAACAAACGTGATTTTTTTGCCATTTTTATAGATAATAGTACGGTACCCTTCGTGCGCGAGTCCGACTCGCACTTGGCCGGTTTTTATGAACATACAACGAAATAGAAGGTAACAATATTTCATAATTTACAACTGGACGTAAAATTTTAATTGCTAATCATAATTTAGACACCCACGATACTAAAGTGAAACAATTTTATTTAACGAATCACATAAAATATTTTTGATTACCTACCTACGTTTATACTGCAACTTTATTACCTATCAACCTGTACTTTAAAATTGGAAATTCAAATCTTCATACAAAAGCCTATAAAAACATTACCGTCCACTTTTATACCTGAAAAACTAAATATTGAAGTCCAGTTCGCGAATGGCTGGCTGCTGCTTTACTTTAACCAAATAACCTAAATTACTGCATAACCATTAGCCATGGGTAACATGTTATCTTCTGGCAAAACTTTCAATAGTACGCTTGGTCCAAATTCAGCTACGCGATCTTCTTCTGATAAGTTTATATTAACGTATTTGGCAATTCATATCTTATAATTTAATTATCGCATAATAACTAAGAATGTTACTATGTTTTTTCCTCCAATAGACAACAAATGTGTTATAATCATCATACTAAGATCATAATAAGAAAGTTTGTATGTGTGTGTGTGTGTGTTTGTTACTTCTTCACGCTCAAACAACTGGACCAATTTTGATAAAAAAAAATAAGGTGGTAGCTGACACCCTGTATTAAGATATAGGCTACATTTCATCCCGATATTCCCACGGGATCGAGACTTACGCGGGTGAAACCGCGAGGCGCAGCTAATTATTAATAAACTAAACAATTGTAATATTAATGCTCAATCTTGACCTGTTAAGTTTATTTTATTTCTTCAAATTTCGTCATTGTTTTCTCTATTTAATTTGTGTCCTGTTTAAACCTAGTTATAAATGCATGCTGTGGTCTCCTGTAGTTGAAGGAGCACACGTGAAATTGTTATTTATTGCAGATCATTAATAATAGGATAGGTAATTTTTTGAAAAGTATATACTTAGATACTTGTTTTTCCTAACACTGTAAAAAAGGCCCTGAAATATACAACCACAACTAAATTCTGCTTTCCAGATTAGGTTTAAATTACCCTTCGAAAGTAGCCTAGAACGGTTATGTAAGTAGTCATATCAAAAGAAGTAGTTGAGTGAACAGATGACTGTCACGGTTCAGTGCTGCGTCAGCTAGCCATCAATCAATATTCCTCGCTGAAGTTATTGGCTCCCAGCCAACTTTATCAGGGTTTCAACAGAGTAACACGTTTCCTAAACATAGATGTAGGTGGGTACTAATAGTATGTTATGTAGAGTGGGACAAAAATGGCGAGTTAAAAGGTAATAGAGCCAATCCAAAGTTGAATCAGTTGACACTACTCTATTTTTTCGTAGCAAGCTTTTTTGTTAACCTAGATTCACATTTGGTTCACATTTGACATCCTAAATGAAGAGATTTTTTAATGTCTTAACCATTAACGAAGCCTAGTAAAAATCAAACTGGTTGCTAATTTAATTGTATAATTTATTAATTTTATGACATTGATTTTACATCCTGTGACTACTTTACCTCACACATTGACTTATTAAAATTTTATGAAAATCGTCTACTTTTACAATGTTTGTAAATATGTGAGCACCATGTACCTATCACATAATTAATTTATCTGCCATTGCTTCATTTTTAGGGTTCCGTACCCAAAGGGTAAAACGGGAACCCTATTACTAAGGCTCCGCCGTCTGTCTGTCTGTCTGTCCGTCTGTCACCAGGCTGTATCTCATGAACCGTGATAGTAAGACAGTTGAAACTTTCACAGATGATGTATTTCTGTTGCCGCTATAACAACAAATACTAAAAAACAGAATAAAATTTATATTTAAGGGGGCTCCCATACAACAAACGTGATTTTTTTGGTCGTTTTTGCTTGATATTGATAACGGCAACAGGTAGACGCTTGAAATATTCATAGAATATTTAGTTATATTATATTCACTTTAAAAATAAATAATTAAATTAAAATAAAACAAATATTTAAGGGGGGCTCCAATACAAGAAACGTGATTTTTTTGCCATTTTTATAGATAATGGTACGGAACCCTTCGTGCGCGAGTCCGACTCGCACTTGGCCGGTTTTTTAATTATATTTACCTAATAGGTTGTATTAATTTTATTCTAGGTGCATCGTCTTCATATAATTATAATTAATATAGACACATTTAAAATACAAATTGTATCTATGTACCTACATATTGTAAAACATTTTAAAAGAGTAATGGGGGAGATTCTTGCACATTCTTCTCCATACGAAACTACCGTTTGAAAGGAGCGAATAGAATCAGTTCTATTTTTTTTTGTTGTAAATTTTGACGTTCAAAAGCGCCTTTTATGTGCCTATCTGAAATAAATGATTTGCCTTTGACTTTAGTGAATCACTGAATACTTAGGGCATGCATTTTAAGGCAGCAGCCCACAAAGATAAAGAAACCATTACGTGAAAAGCGCTCATTAATTCAATCTATCTGTCGTGTCCGCCGCACCGTATACTGTACGCAGACGTCGGAGCCCGGGCAATCGCACAGAATGCCCCGAAAAGGCAAGACGACTCAATTGAACCGCCAACAACAATGTAAACTGCCCAAGATTGACAGTCTTCAATGTAAATACACACAATTACATTTATTGTCTTACGAATCGAATTTAACGATTGCGTGGGACGTCAAGTAATCACGACGCCGGCCCATCTGTCAATCGATTTTAATCGATTACGCACTCGATTGTGACACTAATCGATATTGTTGTTTCATTAAACGAGCTTAATTAATTCAAAGTGGACTCTCGTGGTCGGACGTCCGATGATCGTAAAAAGTGACAAGCGATCGCGCGGTGTCAAAACGATATTTTAATAGAAAGGCTGCGTTGTTCGAACATGTCTTGTTTAATTAGGCGATATTTTATCAAACCGCTTCCGCTGACAATCCGCGACTAGTTTCTAGGTGCTGGAGAAATATACCGATCGAGATAGTTCGAGATTTATGATGTGGAGAGCAGCCATGTTGGTACTTTGTTCGAAAGTAACAAAGAATGATTGAACGGCTTTATTAACTTAACTAATTAACCCAAATATGTGCAGTGCAGGTATGTGTTGAACTGAGACCGATCACGCTTGATGCTAATATGCATTCCGGTTAGTGGTCGAATGTGAAAGTATATATCAATATCATCATTACCATCTTGACAATTCTGGCTAATAATTAAAGCAGGAATTTTTAATAGGTATGTCATTTCCGTTAAAAAAAATATAAGTAAACAATTCACGCCATATCATTAATAAATAGGCGGAAATGCAATATTACTTCGCCAAACGTTAACATAACAGTTATGATTTAAAATATCGGTGTTAAATAATGACATTAGCATTAATCTTCAGCAATAAAAAATAATGATACGGCGTGAAACTCGAAAGCTTTCGGAAGTGATTAACTCGAATAGCTGAAAACAAACATTCGATTATAAATCGTGGTTTTAACTAAGCGATGTCGTTTTAAACTCGATTAAATCGTAATCAAGAAGTTTACAGCGGAATCTTATCTTACGGAGAGGTATCCAAATGACTGGTGACATTTATTTGTATCGCGAAATGAAAATTATAACGTTGTATATTCAAGAACAGGATTTGTAAATATTGTAACCGTTCCAGTTCTGCAATTATTTATATCACTTTGGATTTCACTTTGAATGCAGAATGAAGTTGAACTGGCGCCAAACCTTCTTTCCAATAAATTAAAAATTACCTATCTATCTATCTGCCTAGCCTTTTCCCAACTATGTTGGGGTCGGCTTCCAGTCTAACCGGATGCAGCTGAATACCAGTATTTTACATGGAGCGACTGCCTATCTGACCTCCACAACCCAGTAACTGGGTAATACGATACCCATTGGTAAGACTGGTTGTCAGACTTTCGGGGTTCTGACGACCCGTAACGACTGTCAAAAATCCACGAATGACAGCTGGGACCAACGGCTTAACGTGCTTTCCGAGGCACGGAGGAGTCTCGGTATGTAAAGATGGTCACCCATCCACGGGCCAACCCCGGCAAGCGTAGCTTAACCTGATGGATCGACCCGTGCAGCTGTTATTACTTAGCCACGAGCTCCTCGAGCTATAAATTTAAAATTACCATCAAGTAATAATTAACCATGTTTTTTTTGCCCTAACATGAAGAATGTCGCAAAGCGACCTCATTATGATTATAATTGTCTATGCTAATTAATAAATCTCGCATTTTAGTGCGACAAAATAAACAGGAAGCGGATTCGCCTTTCAATTTAATTAGTAATCCGTGTTACGTATACGTCAAATTTTTTTTATTTTTTTATTGTGAACTTTCGGTTTCACTTTCCTCTTGTTTATGGTTTCGATATTCATTGAAGCGAATCCGATGTCAATCGAGAGCTAGAAGAAAACATCCACCGTCAGGCAGTCAGTCCATCGTCAGTAGATTTTTGAGAGGGGTATACTGTATTCTTTAATTTTGACTTTAATACAGAATAATATAAATCAGAAGTCTTATTATAGAGGGTACATTAATGTTACAGAAGAATGGAACATGTTTAACCTGAATTTTGTATTCAATTGAATTGGACGATCTACATTTTTGCAAGTGAACAAAGTAATCTCGCAAAACGAAATACGTCATACTGTATTTTATTTAAATAAATTGGAAACGAATCTGGGTCGTCGGATGTTACCGTAACTTATCATAATGAGATCACTTGCTACGTGAAGAGAGCTATGCATTCTGTTGGTTAGAATATATTCTTACCATCGTTTTGGTTAAACCAAAGATTTTAAAATTCACTAAAAATAGCGTAGACACTGTCTACGAGAAATGCTACGCGCCTTTTGGCGTCTGTCCGAACGTAGCCTTAGCAAAACAGAGTAATAAATTACGATATCCAAGGTGTGTTGTTGTAAGGCAGTCGGCACGTCTGTCAGCTACCTTTAGCCCCAGTCGTGATTAACTTGTTGCGGTCGTATCGGGCTACACCAAATTACCGTATGAAACTTTATGCCTACGAAATATTAGTAATTGTTGGTACCTACTAACGATGCTGATGCGTTTTGAAATTGTTTGGTTGTGGCTTGAGGCAATGTTTCTGTGAATCCCATTACCTATGTACTGTATCTAGGGCCAATGTTCAGCTTGAAATTAAGATATAATATTTTAAAAGGACAATGGGCGCTTTGGTATATTGGCGGCCAGTAATAAAAAGAATAGAAGAGTATGCTTAGATGGTCATGATGACAGGATGAATGAAAGGCGACTAACAAAGCGTATTTACAAAGCAGAGGTGAGTGGAAACGCCGGGAGGGGACGTCCTAGGAGGACATATAGTGACCTAATTGGTGATGTTCTTCAGAAAGGCCAGGTGCGTAATATTAGCAACCGACGTGTGTGTATGACCAGATGTATGAACGTAAAGCAAAAGGAGTATGTGAGTGGCATAGCAGGTGGCGTTCTATAATTTCTGTCTACCCCCCATGGGAAGAAGGCGTCAGTTTATGTATGTGCATGTATGTAATAAAAATAATAGTCAAACAAAAATATTTAGCTTTTGCTATGAAAGTTACAGTAACGCTATCCTATGTACATCTTTAGCGTCTTCAAATATCACTGGTGAAACTGGTGGTATTTTTCTCTTTACGTCCTTTACATTACAAATCTATGTAAAACAAGGTATTTTTGCTTCATGGCGCACAACCTTTTAAAATAATATACCGTCGGTAAGTACTTAGGTACTGCAGAATTCTCATCCTACGTCAAACTGCACCGAATCGTACATCGTACGCAACATTGGAGCCGAACCGCAATCTTATAGGTACTGCACAGTTGGTTAATATTCAAGCAACGTGGGAACGCGGCTAGTGCGGGATTACTTGCAAATTGTACGCTAACTGCGGACGTACCAGCAATGAAAACGTATGCGCCCGCGCTGCAACGAGCTGACCTATGACTGGATGACCGACACGCAGCCGCTAGAAAGTTTGAGTAACGTGATTATAAAATGTTATGAAATACTGCAGTGTGGTGTTTTTTTTCGTGACTTCGTGCGTCACATTTCGTGATAAAGGAGACATGATTTACAAAAAAGGAGAGTCCAAAACACATCTACAATTTGTGTGTCAATCCACAGACGTGATTGGTATCGATGATGCGGCATAAAGATAAAGATAATTTATTTGACAAACATGCGTTTACATAAACTGACTTAATCAGACATGCAAGGTATTGAGTTAATAGATTTTGTGTACGTCCATGTTTTGCCAACAACGGCGTTCAAATTTTGTAGGTATAAAAAAAACATTAAATTTCATTTTACTTATAGTCATTCTAAAATTCATTACAAAATACAAAACAAATAAATAATAATAATGCATGCGGTGCTAACCTGTAAGAAATTGTTCCACTAACGTTCAACTAACAACAACTATTCAACTATTTACAGTCTAAACTATTGTTGGTTGGCCAATGAAGGAAAAAAAAACACGACAAACGAAATAAAACAGATTTTCTGAACTCATACTTCAAGTAAAAACTACCAGCGGTCGTTGACCCCCAAAAAAAACCTTAAAATGTTTATTATACCTATCGATATCCATCACGTCTGCAGAGTCTCGCCAGCTAATTTAATTTTACCCTGTATTAAAAAATTCTACGCAACAAAAATAACAACGGCCAAAATAAGCTGTATCGTTGTACCCTAATTCTCTTTGATCACACGTATCACAGTCTAAACCTACAAAAAATATAACAAACACGCGAAATATCACATGAATTTGCATGTTGTTGCCCCACTCTCGCCTGACACACTGTCGTATTTCACGAACAAAACGCCATGATTGTCGGTAGCGTTGCCAAATGACATGAACATGCTATGCTTAGCTTGGGTCCGTAAGGCATTATGAAGTTTGCAATTTTAAATGTCATGTGAAAAATTAATTGGTTTTCACTGCGAAGAATTTTCACAATTGTTTGCTTTTATTATAGTCGCGACTTTCTTGATATCTATTTTAAACATTTATCAAGTTTTTTATTCCACTAAACGTTATCTACAAAAAACGACGCGTGTATCCAAATCAATTAAAGCTAAGAATGTCTACCTAAGATAAATGCTACTTAAAATTCATGTCTCACCCAACGAAAATCAATTTCCACGTATAGAAACATCAGTTAACCCCACAACTAAATAAAAATCCTACAACATATAAACACGAAAGCGATAAACGCCAATTAGTCACAACAATTGATTAATGATCATAATTTATAGGCATCGACAACTAATAAGTAAACCCGTTCGTGACTGGATGAGTCGGACCTTAGACCTGCCACTATTTACGGCTTACAGCGGACCTACTACTGTGTTATCGCAAATTGAACGCCACAAACTAATTTACGATAGAGTAATCGCTGCGGGCTACTCGGGAACGGCTATAGGATACACGTGTCGACTCCCACGGCAAGTTGAGGGCTGATATAATGATACTACTCCAGACGTGTCGCTTTCTACGTACCGAATTGATTTCTTACGTCTCTAGGGCCGTCGATAGACTGTACGTACCTGTAACAGAAAGGAAAAAATCAAAATTAAATATAGCGTAAATATCGACACAGCAAATTATAGTGGTTAAGAAATAAGCACTTTTAAATGTCAAAATCGTGACAATTTTTGGCGAAAACATGACATTTGCGTGTATTGAAAGTCAAACAGGCTATTAAACAATTAAAAAGTTCCTCAGTGATTTCTAAGTATTGATAATTATCGCACGTAATTTATGGTCAATCAGATAGTTAAACGAAGAAAGTGATTTATCACTTAATCATACAGCTTTATAATAGTAATTTGTTTATTAATAAGCAATAGAGAAGAATACAATGAGGACATAAAACAGAGTTATCACCGCATAAAAAAGTTCTAAGTCCACAAATATTTTTCCTCGTAACAAAGCCAACTTTCTCCTATTTGCATACCGAAACGCATTAACAGTACCGATGCACCCTCATATCGGTAGATATATTCACAAATATCCCGTTCAGATAGTCATCGTAGAGCTGCAGCGCGTGGGTAATTACAATAAACTCATTATACCTCGTTCCAGCCGGTCGGAGTCGGTTAATCGGCGAGTAGCCACTGAGCAACATAAGAAGCGGTACGGTACCGTGTCGCGCTCTGATTGTCCACCAACGGAAAAAAACGCATCAAGCCGATGACCGGAGAATTAATAAGATTTGTATCGAAATAAACAAAGAACTGAGGTTGTTATGGACGAAATTGGATCACTGTTGCAGAATTTAGAAACTTGACAAGCACAAGATGGTAATTTCTGTTATGTTAGGGCGTTTGTACATTTGTCCGTATCCGGTTCGTATTCGATCCGTGTTCTTTTCTGATCCGGTTTGGCCATCCTAGTAATTGTATGGACGTTTGTGCACTCATGCGTATATGGTTCGTGTTCGATTCGTAAATTCTCACTTCGAGTCGTTTCTTGACGGATCAAAACCGAGTCGAAGTGGCCGCCATACAAATTCTACGTACTTACGCATGTGCACTACACTCGGTTCGTACTCGGTTTCACGGATGAAGAGTGAGGTACGGAGAGGGAAAGCACGCGCTGCGCCGCCGCGGTTAAATACAGGACACATTGTGAATGCGGCTTCTACCAACGAAATCTGGTAGTGCAAAATCGTCTCGAATACGAATCAAATACGGTTATGTGCACAGACGCTAGGACGTGAATTTCCTGTCCGTCTTTTTCACGTATCGAACACGAATCGAGTACGAGCTGGATACGGATAAGTGCGCCTTTAGCGTATTATGAAAATATCGACAGTGTTGAAATGCACTTGTTTGATCAGTTGATGAATTGGGGCAATACCCTTTGTTGAGAACATAAACAATCACACAAGAATAATCTTGCGCAAGCGCTTCACACTTACATTAACCATAAAAGGGATTCTTTCTTTTTTTACAGAATTTGCAGTAGCGTGCAGATATTGTCGAAATATAATTTGCAAACAAACAATACGTATACTCGTACTGCACAAGAATTCCTCGCTCTTTACGATATAAGTCGTTGTTTTTGATCCTCACTTACACAGTCAAGATACTGACTGCGATAAGAAAATCACAGATCTTTCTATCGTGTATTGTAAAATACGAACGAAATCTTCGAGTGCAATACAAAGCCCCATTGTTTGGAAACGAGATGCTGTATTGCATCGCCAGGGCATTTCAGAATCGGTAAAAAGCGGATCGAGTGCAACCAACTGGCAAAGAATGAAGAGCTGAACATCGAATGCACATCAGATCGGTCGGAACGGAAGTCATCGAGACAACCCACCGATTATGACGCTCTTATATTTTTTAACGGGAAAGTGTGAAATAATTAGTGGTGCCGATGAGCGTGACCAGCTCGTTCATTTAGCACGGCTGTAGATTTAACACGGCTCCACTTACAAGCAGTTAGCGTCAGAGGAAAGTATGAAATTGCAGGAAAATCAATTGAGTAAATGTTATTATATTTTTTATTTGCATTTTACATCGTTCTTATCGGAATGGAGTCATTAGTGATGCAGCTGGAGAGCCACAGCGGAAAAAATATTATGCAGAAGCATTCGCGCGCCATAGCGACGCATCGCACAGTGGCGGTGACACCAAAGGGTTCCGTGTCGCGACTTCGCATAAATGTGTCGCGCGGTCGCGCGTGCTCGGATGTGTCCAATTACGCCCTTATTCCATCCAAGATGATCTTAGAGGCCGTGTTATACTTGTGCTTGTCCGTTTGCAAAGTAAGTATAACAATACTAACAATGTAATCGCCACGCAAAGAAAGACGGTCGGCGGCCGTTTTAACTGACATCCTGTCCATTAGCGCGTATGAAATGCGCAGTTTCGAGGCTCAATTTATGTATAATTTAATCTTGAATACGCAGTGCAGTAAAGCTATACAGTAGCAAAAGGGCAAACACTAAATCCATTTAGTTACACGTCGCGACAGCGTATAATCCCAGGATGTCCCACTTTTTAGATACGTTTTGCGTCTGGTTAATCTCTCGCAGAACGAAAGGAACGGGCTCATAATGTGACGTTCGTTTGCAAGGGCAACAATCTGCACTATGTCTGTGCCGCTACACCGTTCGCTAAACTCAAGTATTTACTCGAGAGGTCGGCTTGACGGATCACTTGGCAGGTGCCGGAATATAAACTAACAACATATTTAAGACCACACGTCGCTCTCAATGGTGCCTTGCACACATCGAGGGACAGTTTGAAATAGTAGGTACTTTTGAAGTTCTGCAGGCTTAGCAATACGCTTTTTATTTCTACTCTACTGTAGAATAGAAATCGCATGTCTACACTTCTCGGTAGAAAACTGTCAACTGTCTACACGGAAACGTCATTTTTGTCTACTCTTCCGATAAAAGGCTTCTCTACGGTTCTCGTGCTAAGCCTGCTGACAGTAATTTAGCATCAGACAATACGAGTATAATATGTTGCAAATTTAGTGATAGGTACTGAAAACTACTGAAACCTTTGCGATAGCTGTTAATGATGTGTGGATCAGTATTTTTCATTTTGAATCTCTTACAACTTACAAGTAGTCATGTTATTATTTCCAGCCTAGTCATATTACAACCCAGTCATTTTCAAACAAATCACCTATAGTTTGGCAAAGTATTGTATTTCATTACGGTACAGGTACGCATACATTGGAGCTTCCTACATTAATCAATCATAAAGGCAAGAGGTAGTTTGTATTTTTAATCCCATCAAATTGTATAAACAAAAAGGACGTGGGAAACAATGGAAATAATAGAGACTACAAATCATATAATTACCGTATAAAATACTTAGTTACTTATTAAATATTTTTATGTGTATGTACGTTACGCAAAATGAAACGCATCGCCTACTTTCAATACTAAATTATTGTTGGCTTGGCAATGAAGGAGACATTCAGCTGTGAACACTTTTTTTTTATTGATTTATTTTTGTTTCAGTGATATATATTGTGATGTAGGTATATGTCTAATTATGGCAGTGTTTAAACAGATGATGGGTTTTCGAAACCCCTCAACCTTGGAATAACCAACCGTAACAACAAAATTGTTGTGATATTACTTGCAGTAGCTGAAAAATATGTTTTGCTTCAAGCACATAAATCCACATACTTAGAATAATGTGGAATACCAAAAACAAACAGGGCTTGTTTTTAATTCTGTTTAATGTTATTCAATTAGATAAACGTTTTGTTTAAATGATTAGATCAATTCGTTTTAATATTAAATGGTCTCAATCTCAACTAGTCTCAAGTAAATAAATCGGTCTGGCTGTGTATGTGAGTTGAAATGTTTGTAAACGCACCCACGATACAGGAGAAATTCCTAGTGTGGCGCAACGTTTAAAAAATAAAATATTTTTAAAAAACGAGATAGTACACACGGCTACACGTCAAGCTATACAGTTCCAGTTTACGCTGACCTCTCATTGTACGGAAGTCCTATACAATGCGAGATCAGCTTATACTGGAAATGTATAGCTTGATGTGTAGCCTTATTAGCTGTTTTGTGGAAATAGAAAAAAAATATACGATCGCCTCATGCCATCGACTGTAGCAGACTTAATTTGTATAGAGAAATGAAAATGGCGAAAAAGCTTCATAATAAAAGCCAGATGCAGCCTATAAAACTTCAAGGTTGTCACTTTCATGATGGTTATACAAATAAATTCAGTTATACAAGACATTTCACTAGTGATCTCGTGACTTCATGCTCATGCAAAGGGTTTCGTGATTTTTTACATTTCATGGGCCGTGATCCGCGGGCCAGGTACGGTGGCTTGGCGACAAGCGTTTTGTCGATGAGGGCGATATCAGCTACCCTTCATGCTAACAACGCATTTCAAATGTCAGAGCTTATCGATTAGGATTCTTCTGACTCGATTAAGTCGAACAGCCGCACTACACACTAGCCAAGACTAAGCTGACGATTTCAAACTGGAATTCTAAATTGCGCTGACAATTTATTATTATTATTTTAGGTCATTAGGGTAGGAGACCTACCTACCTAATGACCTAAAATATAAAAATAAAATGTACATGCGTGTCTTTTTGTCTTTTCGTGCAGTGTCCTTTTTGCAAAGTCAATTAAATAAATAGGCATAACATTGCGTGTTCAAATTACGTGCAAAAATTTAATGCTTATTATTGCTTTTTATGGATGCCTACTTGTATTTAGGAACTATTGACCTTTGCTACTAAGGTTACAAAAATAATAATATCCAGCATCAGAATTTAAGCAAATACGATATTGATACTAATCAATATCAAAACAATCCTATCCTTAACAGTCATCTAAGGCCCTTCCTATTCTAAGCCACCCACATCTGGATAAAGGCGTCCCTTCATCAAAATCAAAGTAATTTATTCAAACTAGTCTGAGAATCAGCACTTTTCGAACGTCAAAAATTACATAAGACAGTCCCCAAAACGCCCACCCTTCACCAATTCCAAGTGCTTTAGCTGGGAAGAAAAAGCGGCGCAACAAACTCCCCAGCAGCAAAGCTAGCTAATAAAATGTAAAATAATTTTAAATTTAATTTAAAATTACACAGAACATTAAAATATATTATTTGCCGTATGTTAGCTAGCACATCGCATTAACGCTCCCCGATTTAGTCAAACAATCAGGAAAACTAAACATTGACCGTCTGCAAACGCCCGCCGTTTCAATAACCACAGATTATGTAAAACCCGTCACGTCGGCCCATAAACAAGCTAGAAGCAAGAAGTAAATACTTTTCCTCACCGCCACTCTCACTTTTCCAATAGATAAAAGTCTATTTTACAGTTTTTGCACGTTATGCAAGCCGTTATTATTGTTTGTGGTAGAAATCACAATGTCCAATGATTTGAACATAAAGTAATAAGACGAGAATGGCTGTTATGTCACGAGGACAGTCAACGTCTGCTTACTTTGATCACGAAATCAATTGTCAGACATCGAATGACTCGGTAAAAAACTAATCGTGAATAATAAATAGGTAAATAAACTGTTTCGAAACTGATTAAACATTGTAATGATTCTGTAAAAAGCTATTACAAGGTATTTGATTGATATTGAAGTGACGATTGACGGGTGTCGATATCATCTTGATAGATCCTAAACATCACTCTTCATATTTTTGTGTTGTGGCGCAGCCTGGGAGAGGCCTATGTCCAGCAGTGGACTGCTGTAGGCTGAGTTGAATGATTGACTCTTCACTCTAATATTATAAAGGCGAAAGTTTGTGTGTGTGTGTGTATGTTTGTTACTTCTTCACGCTCAAACGGCTGGACCAATTTTGATAAAATTTTGTATGGAGGTAGCTGACATCCTGGATTACTTTTTACTGCTTTTTACTTTTTATCCCGCTCTCACGGGATCGAGACTTACGCGGGTGAAACCGCGGGGCGCAGCTAGTAATATTATAAATGCGAAAGTGAGTTTGTTTCTTTGTTACGCTTTAACGGCTGAACGGATTTGGATGAAATTTAGCACATGGGTAGACCATGAACTGGATTAGGACATAATATAATTTTTATCCCGGTAGTACGTTCCCGTGGGATAACTTCCGAACTCCACGCGGGCGAAGCCGCGAGCACAGGCTAATAATATATATGGTATCATAATCATAATAATATGGTATCAATTATGATATATTGTGAATATGGTAGATACCTACTGAAAAAAGAATAGGTAGGTAATAAGTTGAATAAACAAAGATACTATTATTCGTGTCGGTGGTAAAATTAAAACCCGTTGTAAAAACGAAAGTGGCTAATTAAAACAATTAATGTACTAGCTAGACTGCCTGCTTTAATAATATCTTGAGGGAATCGCAAACTAGCGAGAAAATTAAAATTTCAAACAAACAGTCTAGCGTAGACTTTCGTCCTCATCATAAAATTATATCAGACTTCGTTAGTAGACCAGTGTTTACATTAATTAACAAGCTTCTAGCTAGCAGTAGCGAAGCTACAACTTCCATCCCAGCCGAAGAAAAAGTTGTTCAGTTCACATAAATTCAAGATAACATCAAAATTACCTCAAAAATCTTTGCCTTTACTTTTCTTAATTTAACGCCATCTAAATTTGTCGGAATTCTTAGTTAAAACAGAAAATCTAAACTGCGTTCGCGATTTAGGATACCTATATCTATAGTCTATCCTAAAAACGCGTACGTTCCTAGGTACGCATTTTTATCTTATTACTTATTAAATACCTGTAATGTGACTATGTACTATATTATTAAGTAATAGTTAATTCAGATAGTCTTTGTTCCGAAGGGAAGCCGGTAGGAATAGGGTTGTATGTAGCCGTCGCCCCTGCTAGCTAGTATAATATTTGCTATCCGTATCAAGCAGGGTTAAATGGCGTTTGGACCACATCTGCCCAACACATGTTCTCGTGAAGTAAGTTTCCGACAAGGACCAATCTAAATTAAACTATGACTTTAGTGTCAGAAATTCTGCGACACATTTTATGATTCGCACCCGTTTGCAATGTTTTAAATATAAATCTTTATTGCTTCAATAAATAATGGAATGGAAGAACGGTCTAGAGTTTGTAATTACACACAAAATACTTACATAATATTTCAGGCGATATGTTCTGTAAAGTTATGAAAAATGATTGCTTAGTTGATTGACTATTATTCTTTAACAGTCGTGTTAAATGGCTTTAGCATGGCAATTTGGCGTCGTTAGACGTGTCAATGTGCTAAATTATTAGTTTCCCTGACTGCTCTATTGCGAAAAAGGACCAAGACCATAGTACCGAAGGACCACTGATGCTTGCGTCTAGAAAATTGACTGTACCTAAGCATTGGAATTTGTTTTGATAAATAACATAGGTAGTGTATATTTTAGTGCCTAATAGATACAGAAAGTTATTAAATCCACTGCATGACTGTTTTGTTAATTTAAAGACGTTTGTGGTTGCAATATTAATGTTACGACCAGAGAACTCATGATTATTATCCTGGTCGACACGTATTTAATTAAACCCTAGTGTAATTTTCTCACCTTTTATAACCAAATACGGCACTGACTCCATTAACGTTGGAAATAAAACTGAGTCTACATAAAATTACACTAGACACAATAAAATGGAGGGCTTGAATCAACTTAGTTAACATAAAATGATTTTGCAAATGGCACCGCTTGCCCGGGCCGCACAGTTTCATTGCATTGCACTTTATAAAAATGTACAATATTATTTATACATACGAGATGAACCTTTCAACCACCAGGTACCTAAGCTACCATGTTATGATGTGTAAGCAAATCGTATTAGCAATAACACGAAGCATATTTTCAAAGAACACGCCTCTGCCTCGAAAATAAAAGCAATTTCACTTTTTCACGAATGCTGTTTCAATTTTATTTTTACACAGGCAGAGGTTTTTAGAGCGTCACTAGTCACGAATATTAACGTAAATGTTGGTAACCCCTGACAACGATAAAAAGTGTCTGCGTAAATATTAGAAAATAGTTATTACGTAGTAGGTATTGCGGGCAAAGACTTTTACAGGTCACGACTCAATCAATCAATCTGCCTAGCCTTTTCCCAACTATGTTAGGGTCGGCTTCCAGTCTAACCGGATGCAGCTGAATACCAGTATTTTACATGGAGCGACTGCCTATCTGACCTCCACAACCCAGTAACTGGGTAATACGATACCCCTTGGTAAGACTGGTTGTCAGACTGTCGGGCTTGCGAAAAGACGTAACGACTGTCAAAGATCTACGAATGACAGCCGGGACCAACGGCTTAACGTGCTTTCCGAGACACGGAGGAGTCTCGATAATCCATCCACGGACCAACCCCGGCAAGCATAGCTTAATAACCTGATGGACCAACCCGTGCGGCTGTTATTTATTTATTTATTAAAATCTCCCTTACAACTATCATTACAGGTTATTACTTTTAATCAAGATATAAAAGGACTTTTACTGCGCTGTAAAAAATACGCCTGACCGATACTGAACAAGCACATTAAACATTGTTTATCAAAGAATAGACGCTTTTAGTTTTAGAAGCTTGAAGAGATTAAAAGTAAGAACAATATTTGTTTTATCCCGGTTATGTCCGTAAGAGATATGGTAACATCCCCTCTGGGTGATTCCATGTGTCGGCACTATAATTAGCGGCTCCCATCAGTGCGTCTAGTTCCCCGTCTATTTCTGATCGTGTTGTCGACCCCTGCGCTTGCGCACATATGGACATTCGCTTTTCCGCTAACACCATCGGTATTACCATTTACGGTTGGTAATGTGTGTAGGTGTCGAATTCACAAAGACGAGGAGAGTGATTGAAATTCGGTTTTCTACAATGTGGCGAATCTGTTTTGTTTTGTGGGATTGATAGTAATGGCTGAATAAATGACCTGACTATTGCTGATTCTGATATGGAAGAAAAATCATACATTTAAATATATATGCAACAAAACATTCTTGAGATTGACGCTTTCTACACAAATTCCTATAAAGCTGTCGATACATCAAACTGACAAAAAATACGAGTGTATAACATAAAAAACCTAAAAACATCTGACAGCTAACATAAGTCGACCCTTTGCTTGACTTTCACATCTCCAAACGATACAATAGCCTACAGAATAAGGCCTTTCTGACATGATTTCCTCTGGCTAATGCAAAAGGCCTTATGAATATTAATTTGATGCCATTAAAGCGAATTCATGTCTCAATCATTCTGTTTTTTTTGCAATTCATTCGGTTTAAAACGTCCCGTCATCCTATCACACCGACACGTCTTTGATATAATAGAGGAACGGTGTAACATTCGCTTGAAAATGAAATTTTTCAACCGAGACAAAAACTTGTGAAAGTATTAAAAAGCCTTTGAGGAAGGCAATTAGAGATGTTTTTTTGTGAAATTAATTGTACATTACAGTATTGTACTAGTTTTTATTCGTGACTTTGACTGCATTAACGACTTTCTAGACACGATCATTGTGCACCGGAACACAAATGCGCAAATCGTGATATTTTATATTCTATATTTTAACATAAACAGTGAAAGTTCATGTCCGCCTCATATTTCTTTCTTTAAGACACGATTAAGAGGAACAAGAGTTTATCTTTCTCAGGACATGTTTAAAGCCGTAAATCTTACAACAATAAGTAATCAACTTCTCGAGTTATTTTTTTTTTCACAAAGAAAATACTGCGTTCCATCTATGTACTTACCTTTCTAAACTTCTCACATTACTGCCAAATATGCTAATTCCGTTTCAAACGATAAATAAAAACACAATTTCTTTGCATCTGTATAGGTACTTAGACGCGAAACAAAAACATAGAATACGTCAGCTGCTTATCATCGGAAAGTCGTAAGTCGGAGGAAAGGGGTTAAAATAGCACTATAGCACTCCAAGATAAGCGATAAATATGCTGGCAAATAGTCGCCATAGACAATCCGTACGGGAAAGCTTTCGTTTTTGTTGTGAAAAAACCCTCACTCTGTATAGTTTCATATTATAATAACTCTCATTTTAAATTTCACACTCGTAATTGGTCGTAATTCAATTAATCACTTCACATTTTGACAAAATCGATTGTGTTTTATGGTAAAACGCAATAAATGTATTTCAAAAACAAAACACCACTTCGAAACGTCATTCCACACATCTTGACATTTCTTTATTTTTTCTCATGCACTGACATTTTTTAAAACATAGCTGGCATAACCATCATGAATCCGAGAGTGTCCACAATTTAAGTGGCCCGAAGCGAAACGCATCCGAAGACAGATTTACTTACACAAATGTCAGAAATGTCAGCGGCTTGTTAAGACACATCATGTTTGTTCATACAGTATTTATTTTATTTTATTCTACTTTCAGTTTATTTTTGGCTTTTGCCGTGTCTCTACTTATACTTTTTAAATGGTTTTACTTTTACTGTTTTGAAACCTAACTTTAAGATTTTATTTTGTATTTTTAAGTTTCTTTTTAGTCAAGCATTACTTTATTTGGATATCAAATGTAAATATTTACTTACATCCTCAAAAACAACAGAACTATACAAAGAGTTGTCTGCCATTTTAATTTTCAGACAAAAAAACAGGTGAAACACGTAAGATTTGCATCTCCAATTTCCCTAAACAATAGGCAAACATTTCGGAACCCCAGACAATAAGACGAGCAAACCATAATTAGTTAGCCATTAAATCCCCGTTGCACAAGGACCAGGTCCTTTCACCTCGGTTGCATCAGCGCGCATGCGGGGATCAGTGATGCATGATGCCTCCCTGACAATTAATGGACACTCGCTCAAACTGCGCACGATTGCCGCACGATGCAATTTGTTACTTTGACAATAACTCAGCTTTCTATGGAGACGGTAGCAGTTGAAATCAATTTCATTCTGCAATTAATTATGGCTATATGTGCCACCTTATAAGGACAGAATTCATTTGGAATTGATATTATTTATTAATTCAATCTAATGATGGATTGAAATTGATTCTTTTCATGCGGTAATTGACTTAGTAAAACAAGGCTATATTTGGCGCACGTTGCACATAAAACATTTTTATATACCTTCGTACTCCCAAATAGATCCCTAATATTCCTAATATTTTAGGGCATAATTTTGTCTTGATGGCAGTTTTATCTTTTAGTTGGAGCTCGTTTGCCATATTTGTAGATTCTCAATTACTAATTCTATTAATTCATTGTTAATTACGTACTTATATTTTTCACACAGCGCATTGCTTCCCCTGTGGGTTGCGGTCGCCCGGTCGTCGGTCGGTTGCCGCTCGGTTGCAATGCGCGTCGTCCCCGTGAGAATCGCACCCATTTGCGGCGCGCGCGCATCACGCCCGCAGACCGTGTCCACGTCATATTGTGTGCGCTAACGGACGAACTGACAGTTATTGTGCTAATGCATTTCCGTGTCTCTCGCAATGGTAATCATATTGGGAAAAGGCAGAATTGAATTGGAAAGCGGGTACTTTTCGATGCCGCCTCTGATTGCTGTCTATTCTGTTATCCGTCTTGATATCAGGGAATGTTCACCGTTAAGGCAGATTGTCTTTATCGTACCGTAGCCACTCTAAGTACAAAATCTATGGACGATATCAGAGATTTGTGTGGAGTAATTTATGTTTCTCTGAGAAACTTGCTACAATCACTGAGTTAGCATTATGCAAATCTCAGAACACTGATTTAGTTTCAATTTGTATCACGACGTTGATGTGAAAGTAACAAAGTACCAAAATATTTGTACAGGCTGTCACCGGCACTAAATCAATCAGGCACTAACAGATGTTTGCTTGCCGTTTCTCCTATAAATCGTTCAATTTTCTAAGCGAGCAGCCGCGTAGATGGCGGGCGCGTTGCCACCGGGACGGTGATAAGCGTTTTAATTAACTTTTTGTAATTTATATCTTTATTAAAAGCTCGACTAATGGTGGAGCGTGATTGCCAATATGCGTAGCGGTCGGTCGGTTGATCACGATAGCTGGTGAGTCGCTGCTTTCATTGCTGTATCTGACTGAGAGCGTCACGTTTGTTGTCAGCGGATTGCGGCGTGTTAAGGACGAGGCTCATGATGACTCGTGGTTTATTTATCGTGGTGGTGGAGCGTGCAATCGCAGCGAGCGGTAAGAGTAATGGGATGAGTCTCGGAGTGGCGCAGGCGGCCGGGCGCGGGCAGACGGCTGCGTCTGATTGCGTGTCTGTGGCGTCTTCCGCCGACCTAATTGGATGTCGGGGTCCTGCGATTGACATGTGCGATTACCCATCGTCGCCTTACGGTTTACTTTGAGAACTGTTTTGGGACAGAGGAACATCTGTTTGAAGGGCATCGTTGTTAAACATAAATTTGTCTTTGATGACACATGTGATGCAAGCATATTGTTATCATTAAAGTATACGTGAAGCGAAAACTTTGTACCCCTTTTTACGAAAACTACGCGGACGAAGGAGTATGAAATTTGGCACAGTTTAAAGTATATACGGAGGAGTGCAGAAAGCAAAATTTTTATATAATATGCATTAGAAATAAATTTAATTTAATTAAAAAAACATTACACACACTACCATGCATGTGACACACACACACACACAGTACCAGGGCTTCATGACTTGGAGATAGATATGTGACAGAAGTGACAGCTCAAGCACGGTATAAGTAAGTACTTTATAATAGCATGGAATGAGTGTACTCATGGATTTAGTAAGTACTATATAGATTGTAAGTAGTCCGGGGGTTGAATTTCAATCAGCGGGCAACTAGTATCAATAATGTCCGATTTTTATCGAGTTTTTATTGTTTTTTCTTTATGGAAACCTGCATTTATATAACCGTTTAAACTTAAGATGTACATTCCCCCTAGTAGATGATTAGAGAGGAAACCGAGTGACGTTTAAATAAAGAGTAGGCATCAACTGTCATAATGACTGACTTTTATTGCAGGCTTTGATTGATAATATAATTGTGCGGTGGGCTATTAGAAAACTGCTCGACGATTGCGTACTATGTCTCAATAAAATCAATTCCCATAATACGAGTAACAAGCGGCGGTGTATCGGTAATCGTCGGAAGTCGATGCATTAAGTACACGGCGTTCTTGTGGCGTAATTACTGTGATCGAATCGAATCGTGAGATTCAATTTATGTATCGATGTCAGGCGGCGCCGAGTGGCCACTCGATGCAATGCCCGCATTGAATACAGAATGGACGTTACCCGTTTACGTGATAATGTTAAAATTACATGTTATACCTGGCGCGTACGCAATCTATGTAACCTTGCATTAGGGAGACAGTTTGGAAGGAAATTGACAACATTACACGAAGCGGAGTTTGATGGGTCGATATTATCGTCACCATTTTAATTAGACGATAATTCGCCGGGATATTGATATTGCTAATGAAATACAGATACCGCTATTAAGGAAACGGTAGATAATTTGCTCTGAACAGACGTAAATAAATCACACTAATATTATAATGGCGAAAGTTTGTGAGTGTATGTTTGTTACTTCTTCACGCTCAAACGGCCATACCAATTTTGATAAAATTTTGTATGGAGGTAGCTGACACCCTGGATTAAGACATAGGCTACTCTTTATCCCGATATTCCCACGGGATCGAGACTTACGCGGGTGAAACTGCGGGGCGCAGCTAGTTTATGATAAATGTAAATCCGAATATTAATTACATG
The DNA here is from genome assembly GCA_963921375.1 of Tiliacea citrago. Classification (NCBI taxonomy): domain Eukaryota; kingdom Metazoa; phylum Arthropoda; class Insecta; order Lepidoptera; family Noctuidae; genus Tiliacea; species Tiliacea citrago. The sequence continues at coordinate 15,297,119 of OY992803.1, forward strand.
GGTATGCAATATAGCATTAATAAGGTAAAATACACAAAAAAACAATGACAGGTTAATAATAATTGCAAGGCTAGAACCAAACAGATACATTATTAAAATATCTACTAATTAATTCTGAGGTTTTCCCACAAACAGAAAATATTGCATTACCTATAAATTCGCAATATTATATACCCATTGACCGATAACAATATTAGCTTGTTGGTCACGTCAACAATATACAACATTTAGGTGTAAAATAAACTATTCATTTCGGTACTGAAACATCCTAGTCTTAAAATAACGACCCCTCCTGCATACCCTCTGCATACAAAGAGGGTGTAACGAGTGATAAAAATACAGCTGTTACAGGGGTTGCCAGAGATTAAGACGTGGAAGGCAATTGAGTTGATACAGTATCGGAGAAATCTGTACCCCCGTCACATTGCCGGGGTAATAGAATTATGTCGTAGAATGTTGGGATACTGGGGGCTCCGAAGCGATAATCCGAGGTATCGGGCGAATGTTCGGTTTTTCTTGACTTACAAAGTTTCCTTATTTGACTTTGAATCCGTAGCCGACTTCAAGTCGCGTTTTTAAGTTTGACTTATCGCTTTGACCATCGTTTTTTTTTTTTCATTTCGCTGTTGGCGACAGTCAACCGTAGACAGGAAACGGCCAAACATTCGGCCGATACTTCGGATTTAGCTACGGAGTAGACCCCTGGATACTTAGCCACGAGCTAAGCGAGCGAGCATTATGCTGAGCGATGGCCGTTTTGCGTGAATGTGACGCATATTTTCCCTCAACTTGTTCTTTCGTGTTTGCGTTATGTTTACTGCAAATAAACGTATTTTCTTTCTTTTTTGCTTTCTATCTCCTCCGGTTACCATAATCGGACGGTTATTATAACTAATTATTATTTTAAATGTGTGTGTCCCCTAGGACTTCCCTCGGTTACTGAAGGACTATTTCAGGATATGGAAACAAATATATAGGATTATGGTTTTTCGTGGCTAAATTGAACCGGTTATCTAGAACTATGGAAAGACTATGGCCTCTGCCTCACCAATGTTTTATATAAAATACACAGATAATATGGCAAGGGGTGACTTGCACCCTCAATAATGGGTCCCCGAAAACGGTCGGTCCTGTCCAAATTTCAATAATTCATACAAAATGGACGTTCCATTAAACTTTCGGAAAACATTTCCTATTATTCTTTCCGAAAGGACCTGATTCTTCCCGTTCCTATTTCTTCCCGTGGGTGTCGTAAAAGGCGACTAAAGGACTTACTAGAAAATAGTCAGCAGCGTTCTCTATTAATTTTAAAACCATACTGCGATCGCCAACCCGCCAGGCGCCAAGCGTGTCGATCATGGCAATTATGGCCTTGGCTGTATGGGGGAGGCCTATGTCCAGCAGTGGACATCTTTAGACAGAAATGATGAAGGACCTGATTCGGACTTTCAAGAACATTTTAAACAAAAACCAAATAGGATAGAGCGGTTTTCAAGTGATACGCTTACCAACGAACAGCATTTCATTTTTGTTATATAGAAGACTAGCTGCGCCCCGCGGTTTCACCCACATAAGTCTCGATCCCGTAGGAATATCGGGATAAAAAGTATATATAGCCTATATTATACTATACTATATAGCCTATAGTCAGCTACCTCCATACAATTTTTTATCAAAATTGGTCCAGCCGATTGAGCGCGAAGAAGTAACAAACACACACACTCACAAACTTTCGCCTTTATAATATTAGTGTGAAGTGTGATGTGATATACAGGGTCAAATTAAATTAGCTAGCAAAACTCCGCAATTGTTTGGGATATCGATATTTAAACACGAATCTTTCCGAAAGCTCTATAATACCTAAGTACCTACGTTTAAGCGTCAGCATTATGCTTAGGTCTAGCGGGTTGCTAAGAGCTGATTTTCAACTTAAACCCTTAACTCCCGTTTACAATAAAAAAGAGGATATATTTAGATTACTGAATGATACTTACATGATGATTGATGATGGATGATGATGACGAATAGGTCCATATTGTGCCATTTTGAAAAAAAAAAGGAAATATCTAGAAATCACACAATATGTACTTTTGTATGGGCTGGAATGTGTTCATTTAATTTCGTTTTCACTAACAAAGACCCAAAGTCAATGGCACGGCTAAATCACTGCCTGCTTTCATCAGTTCGTACTTATTTCGAAATTTCAACAATTCAATGAACTGCAACGAGCGGGGGTCGCGAACAAAAGCGAAGCATTGATGACAAACAAACAAACAGACGGGTGAACGCACTGTTACCCAATGCTTTGTCAACGGTCGTAACTCACTGATCAAGCTTTAATTTAATGTCACTGTCAATACTATGCTTTGTTCCTAACTAATAAATGTGTTGGTTTTTTGTATGGTTACCATAAAGAGCTTTGTTCAAAATAGAGCAGCCGTTAAGCTGGGAAACTCTGGAGGGGTCATTTAGCAAAGACTTCTGAGAGCATTTAAGCTGGGAAGCTCAGGAGGGGTCATTTAGCAAAGACTTCTGAGAGCAGTTAAGCTGGGAAGCTCAGGAGGGGTCATTTAGTAAAGACTTCGGAGTGCAGTTCTTAAGCTGGGAAGCTCTGGAGGGGACATTTAGCAAAGACTTCTGAGAGCAGTTGTTAAGCTGGGAAGCTCTGGAGGGGTAATTTTATTTTATTTTTCTGAAGGCGTTTCTAAGAGGGATGCCATTTACAATATGTAGACCTTAGAGAGCTGCTCCACTAGTTCTCTGATGGACGAGGCGCATTGACTATTAGCTTCTTTCTACTCTACCTCCTGCAAAACGTCATACTGTATCCAATGTATATACACTACTGTATCTGTCTCGATATGTCTATCGATAGCCTCGTCCACCAGAGAACGTGGCAGGCGTTATTAGAGATGCTCTAATGACGCCCCAACATTCTAATTTATCCATGATTGTACCTCGAAATTCCAATTTTCTTACGTTTTTTTGCAATTTGCAGGTCACTATCAGGTTGTATCTTGATCAAAATATGATCCGCGACCATAAGAAATATATATTTACAGAATTATAATTATTAAAATCATTAATACATCTCTCTCAAGTTAGATTTGTTCCATATGAACTTTTTGGTAAGAGATTTGTTCTTATGGAAAAAATGTAACTAAGAAAAATTTTATTTCGCCGGCTACCGCGATCCTCTTTAAGTCAAACCAGAATGACACTATGATAATGTGTAGATTCGACAACATTACAGACACCGTCTTTTCACCACATTTTAAGCAGTTCAATAAACAACCCGTATTTGCTCTAAATCATCCTGTACTCGAAGACACCGAGTTCAAGCAAGTTGATCTAAGTTTACTAGACACATTGCACTCGTCCTGGGCCGGAAATGCATAGCATTAAATAGTACAATCTTGTTTAACACCTCGTATTTATAGATCGTATAATCTGAATTCACTTTTTATGGTGTGTTAAGGAATCTAGTTTGCTGCTCTCCTAGTAATAAAGTCGTTTAGTTCTATATCCTGTTCTGTAAAAGAAGTATTTGTTTGCTGTTTTTTTTTATAACCGTAAAACGGGGTGAATAGCAATGCAGGGGTGAATCGAGACGCAATTTTATAATGGATTTTAACGTTGCAATAATATATTTTGTTGCCAAAAAGGACTTTAATGTGTTACCTGTACTATAATTAACGATTAAGTGCCTTGGCAAAAAACTATATTATTATTTCAAGGCTCAAATCCATTTTAAAGTTGCGTCTCGATTCACCCCTGCATTTCTATTCACCCCGTTTTACCCGGAACTGTGGACAAACTAGGGAGTGTTCACGGATCTAAGGACCGAACAGTAGAATATCATTCACTAGCTACTGAATATTGTATTTTCAGGGCTCTTATTAGGCTGGTAATGCCTTAGTGGCACTTTTACGGATTTAACATATATACATCATCATCTACCTAGCCTTTTCCCAACTATGTCGGGGTCGGCTTCCAGTCTAACCGGATGCAGCTGAATACCAGTATTTTCTATGGAGCGACTGCTTATCTGACCTCCACAACCCAGTTACTGGGTAACACGATATCCCTTGGTAAGACTGGTTGTCAGACTTTTGGGCTTCTGACGACCCGTAACAACTGTCAAAGATCTACAAATGACAACCGAGACCAACGGCTTAACGTGTTTTCCGAGGCACGGAGGAATGTTGGTATGAAAAGATGGTCACCCATCCACGGCCCAACCGCGGCAAGCGTAGCTTAACCTGATCGATCGACCCGTGCGGCAGTTATAACTTAGTCACAAGCTCCTTTTTTTCCTCCTCCATTTTACATAAATATACAGCGTTAAGTTAATGCAGACTGTGGTGAAAGATGATATGGCAAGGAAGAAGGTGACTACCGAGATAATAATAGAAAAGTATGGAAGAAGAGATATTATAAGTAAAAAGAGATAGATAGGTTACCTATCCAACATTCGATATTCAAAAACGGCACAATGTCATACGATAAGATGACACGTGGAAGTAGGACGGCATGTCGTAATTATCGTGAGCGAGAGAGAGAAAAGGCTAGTTAGCCAAGTTTTGACGTGCCACTTCTTTTTACTTACTCATTGGCCAAGCCCAAATAAATTGGTATAAAGGCAAGAGAATGAGATTAGGATTACAGGGATAAGTTTACAAAGTATGTGCTGGAAGTCTTTCCTCCTGACACATCTAATTAGGATGCAGGGTATTATGTCATTACCAAAGACATCCAATATAGTTCTAATAGACTCTATCAACTAGGCTTATTTATAGTTGAATGCTGGGTCCCATCCAGATAATAGTCTCTCTCTAGCCTCTATAGTTAGAAGAACCAAAGGGTGAGATACTTGACAACCAGCAGTAAGTTGGAAGTAAGACCACACAGTAAAACCCAGGTTAGTTTTCACGACTTTTTAATACTTATTTACAAAAACATTTTTTTATTAAACATCAATCTAATATCAGTGATACATGATAATTGACGAGCCCATGATAAAAAAAACCATAAGTGAAATGATGACCATGCCGACCCCAAATATTTCGAGACCCACTGAACCAAAAAACATGACCTGCATAAGTGAAAGAGTGACCAAAATATATCCTGTCAAACTCGGACAACCATAAAATAACCTATAAAACATCCCGTTACTTAGTGTAAAGGATGCATTCGACACGTGACCGAAATGTATATGTACGTTTTAACTATTCATATCGAAAACAACGGTCTATTGTATCCACTGATTTGTAATTCCCCATAGGTAAGGTTATTTAACAGTTTGAAAGTGCAATCGTTTAGTGCGGATGCAAATATTTCGAAATCTATTGCACAATGCATAGAAAGTTGGTGTTTGTGGTGCATAAAGAAAGACTGGACAAGATAATCTAGGCTGGACTATCTCAAAGATTTTATTAAATGTGAAAGTTAGGGTCGTATTTTCGTGTGTAAAGTTAATACGGAACCAAATCAAATTTTTGTATTAATAATTTTGTTTCAGTGCGGTTAGTGGAAGTGCTCAGGTGCGGTTCGGTCAAGTGCTGTTGAAATCAGTGCTCTAAGTGGAATACCTCGTTATTTTTCTTTCGGAAGTTGACATTTGACACCAAACATAACATCACGCCTGTAATCCCCGAAGGGTTAGGCAGAGGTGTACCTATAGTACACCCACGTTTCGCCAGTTATGTTTAAGTCCCATGTAATAGGGGGCGGGCCGAGGAAGTTGACATTTACTATATGGAAAACTCATCAGGCGAACAGTTTTCTCATTTTCCTTATGAAAGTGCTCTCACACAACAGTAAGAGGCATAAAATAAACGTAATAACCGCACTAAAACTATGGTTTACGGACTAATTGACATTTTACAGCAACTCTTTAATTTGTAACTACAGCTCTCCCGTACATACATATTATTATAAGCTTTTCTCTTAAACATCACGTACGTATGGATGGTCGGCACATAACGGTTATCTGAGTAAACACGCGAATAATCATGGTGTTATTACAGTCATACCCCATGGGTTTAACCATACTTTGTGATGGGATTATATACCTATTGTTATCAGGACCATTTGAATACCAGCGTCAGTCACTAGTTGTCTGGCAATTTTGCCGAACTGCGTCTTTTTGGCGCAGCAGTGAGGCATACTTTCCTGCTAATTTCTTATATCGCACTTTACACTTTTTATTATTATTTTTATCTGCTGTATTAAAATACATTTATTTAGCACAGACTTAAAGGCACACGAGCCTTTAAGTCTGTGCTAAATAAATGTATTTTATTTTTTTCCTTTCTTTATATTGTAAAGTGTTGTAAATCAGGTAGATGGCGCGACATTAGCTATGGCTTTTAGTTCAAAGAGTTCGTAGTCGTTACCAAAAGAAACATTTCAGTACCTACATTGCTTCATAGCCACCGCAACAATAAAATTGAAGTATTGACAGTGAAATGAACCTTTTAGGCTTTTACATTATTTATATTATAGTAAGGAACTTGTGTTTAAACCAGTAGCTTTAAGCACAGATACAACACCGCATATACTTACATAAAAGTAAAAATTCTAACAGAAACATGAATTAAAATCACTATCTTCTGTAATTACTCGTTCAAAATCAATCGTATTTTAAAGCTCACAAATAAAAAGTCCATTCGTACCTAGGATTCTAAATTAATGTCCGCCTATTAAAAAATAAGGCAACAGTTAATTCTTTGATCAACGGACACGACTTTTATGTACAAATTGAGATACTTCGTTAAATAAAAACAGTGTGATTAGTTGAAAAGGTACAATATAAAATACAAATGTTAGTCATTCAAAATCAACTACAAACAAATAATCGAGTCGTAAACATCGATATAATATATCGAGTATTACATACAGAATCGACAGGATGCTCCTAATGTGCATCCATATTTATATACAAGCTCGTCCCGCGGCGACGCCCATGACTTATTTCAAAACCCGTCCCCTTCATAAACTCGTCTAAAACATGCAAATACTTGTTTACATTAACGCTTATGAAGTGTCAACTATTTATCTCACAGTAAATATTATCATAAAAATAAGAAAACACTTGTATTGAAGAACATTAAATATTATGAAAGTAGAATTCAAATAGACTACTTGAACGTTAGCCAGGTGTTCGGGTAGCGTGAGTGTCATCTCGAGCGATGCATTTGAGTGCAGTGCTGTACAATAGATATTGGAAACACAAACAATGGGAGCCCAGCAGCAAAAAGACATTTTCAGATACAAAGGAAGCCATGAGTTGGTGATGCAAGGTACACAATTCAAATTAAATCTCCTGTCCACATAGGTAGGAATTTAGATGGGTTCAGTGCTCATCAACCGCCATGTCAGTGTAGACTTCCATCCTAGCCATATCTTGGCTTATTCCCAGGCGCTCCATAATTTTATTCTCGGCGGCTCCAAATTAAAAACCGGCCAAGTGCGAGTCGGACTCGCGCACGAAGGGTTCCGTACCATTATCTATAAAAACTGCAAAAAAAATCACGTTTGTTGTATGGGAGCCCCCCTTAAATATTTGTTTTATTTTTATTTAATTATTGATTTTTAAAGTGAATATATAACTAAATATTCTGTGAATATTTCAAGTGTCTACCTGTTACCGTTATCAATATCGAGCAAAAACGACCAAAAAATCACGTTTGTTGTATGGGAGCCCCCTTAAATATTTATGTTATTCTGGTTTTTAGTTTTTTTTGCTATAGCGGCAACAGAAATACATTATCTGTGAAAAATTCAACTGTCTAGCTATCACGGATCATGAGATACAGCCTGGTGACAGACGGACAGACAGATCTCTCATCTCTTTTTTGAAAGCCATTCGCTCTTAACACTTTTTGATGTGTAACATCTTTCCTGTCGCTTTCTGTGGGTGTGATTTCGTGAAAAGGGACGGAAGTGTGTAACAGGAAGTGACAGCTTGATCATGGAATAAGTAAGTAATTTTTAATAGCATAGAATTAGTGTACTCATAAAATTAGTAAGTACTATATAGATTTTAAGTAGTAAATAATAATTATTCGAATAAATATTTCAGTATTTACCTTTTTTATATTTTGAGGTTAGTTTCTATCGCTGCTCAGTTTCTTATTACCTGAGATGTCAGATGTTACTCATCATATGCGACTACTGTAAAGCTCGCTCGTTGACAGCTTCTCCATGTATATGTAATTCAAGACTAAAATACCTCTTTTACAGACTCAAAGAAAAAGTTGACAACAGTAACATTTAATAATTTGATACAATCAAGTCATAACAGTCTCACATCCGAACATTCTCAGACGATATCCGAACTGCAGTTGGAGTCGAGTCCGTAACAAATAGACATACATAACACAATAATGCGGTATAGTAAATCGATACATCACGTAGAGCTGCGTATCTGATCGCTCGTCAATCGAGAGGATTACTGTCGCAACATTACACATTATTTATGCATATTATTTCAATACGAGCTCTTGATATCGCGGTGTTTGATCAATATCCGTGCTCGGATGTTACGGTGACCCGAATTTCCTCCCGTTCCGATTTTTGAGAATTTTATATGTAACAATGAAGTACAAAAATCTGTATAGCATTATGAGACTTACAATTTAGATTGAGAACATTAAGAAACAGGCGTTGTTGTAGTAACTATCAGAACGAAAGGCTCTATCCAAGAACGCCCCATTTTCATCACTGCATTACGATATAGGCTAAAATATAAACTTGAATCTAAATCGATCATTATAGGAAACCATCTATAAACTTCGATGCTTCGATGAAAACGAATAAATATCAAATTACATTCGATATTTAATATCAGCCAATAATGTCAGCGTGCAAAACGGCAAACCAATAACTATTGCTATTAATATAACATAAAGAATGTGTTCACATCAATTCTCAGCAATACAAGTTACGTTCAACACAACCAGCTGCCCTATTAATGTCATAATTAGAAATAGCATAGATAAAGTACGCACTGTACGTCCGTACAAGCGAACACAGTTCCATTCATAGCAGCTATAGAATTATTTTATAACGGTAACTAAGAAACTAATAGTCACTTGTAAATGTAGAATTAATTCCGTTCTTAATATGCAAAGTGTCTTAGGTTTTATTAAAGGATTAGTGAGGTATGAATTAGACGATACCCACGCAGGCGCAGTGAAAGGAGATCCAACTGATAATACTAATGCATCCACCTGAGGGCACTCTCTTCTAAGTTGATATGCATGGGACAATGTAAATAAACTTGTAATGAATTATACAGATGTTGTTTCGATCGAGTTCCATTCGACGATTGATCGATGACCTATTGGTATTAGAACAACAATCGAAGCGCGTTGTGGAACATGTACAGACGCCAGCACATCAATCTACTACATTCTGTCAAATTTCTTTAGTAGATTTCAACTTAATCCCTACAGCATAAGGTTTCAAGGTTCATTGGGAATATTTGACAGTTTCGGGTAGCTTGACCTGCTGGCGTCTGTACATTATACGGATCTAACATACTTAATCAGCCTATAATGTTTCCACTGCTGGGATTTAGGCCTCCTCTCTGTGAGAGGGAGTGGGCCATAATCCACCACACGGGTCCAGTGCGGGTTGGTAGATGTCAGATGTTTTTGAATTTTTGATTCTAGGATATGCCGGTTTCCTCACGATGTTTTGCTCGGTATCTAACATAATAAGAGCTAATTTACAAAAATAACTCAATGCATTTTCTCTGTTTCGCAGATGAAACCTATCACGATAAAACACTGAAATAAGTACTCATGTAAAAAGTTACACTAACCTCGATATCGTTAAAATAGCTCAGTTTCTAAACACAAGCACTATTATATGAGACCACGTACAATATTGAATCTGTCGTTACAGTAGTTGACTGTACAATATTGAATTCTAAGTAGATCTATTTTCTCTTACGATACTTTGAAACACACGCTGGTACAAAACGCCTCGGTTGGTAGCTTACCTGCAAAGAGAGAAAACAACATTGAATACATATGAAAACATGTACTTCTATCATCAATCCTAATTTATATTACTACGGGGAGGTCGTAACAGGTGTACTTTAAAACACTATTGAATATTAAATACGCAATATATGTCGATAATAAATAAGGTTCATTATGCAAATGGGTGCTAAAGAGGCGCAACTATCAAGTTTGTAGGAAAAGTTGTCAAACTACTAATGACGCTAGTTTTAGGTATAGTCATTTTCACTCTAGCAAATGAACAGTCAGTTAAAACAAATAATCGATGCGAATGACGAAATATTTACGAATTAAGTTAAAGATTAATGAGTAAACCATCAAAACACAGCAACTAATATGACTAATTTTTATGTAGTAAAAGAACAAAGACATAAATTAAAAAATATATATATAATGGTCCATATAGCAAAGGTTAACAAAGAAACTAATTACATTTAACATACAACGTATAATGCCAATAAAAATCAACCAACCAGAAGAAAAGTATTACCTAACGAAGGATTTTCACCAAACCTACTTACGCAAATCGATTCATTGAGGAAACAATGGCAATCGAAATAGCCAAGATCAATGAACGGAAGATCAGCATACATTCATTGATCATGCAACATCTGAGTTTGATTTAAAGATATTTGCCGTTGGTTACGGTCCAGCTAAACCATGAATTATTGTTGTCTATGACCCATGAATTTGTGACGGAGTAACTCTAATATTATTGCTATGTTGATCATTCATAATACCAAATGCTACCCATACATAGAATCTTGCGAAATTGTATATGCTTTATATAGAAGTTGGAAATTAATGAATGGGAAATTTTTGCACGCTGAATTTGACGTCGCCGACACAAACTCGAAATTAAACAAAGTTACCATTAGTCAGACAACAAAGTCTTGTAAGATAATACTTTAGCATATTGATGAATCAGAAAAAAATAATGAGGTTACGGTCCCCAACTTCCTGGTACATCGTACACGTTTTGACAGCGCCTCAAACAAGTGTCTTAAAAATGCGAAAACAAAGGGATAATAAGTTTCTTCCGCCGATGTATATCTGTGATCGTTTGACTGACGTCTGCGCCACAAAGCTGAGATGGATGTAATTTAGGCCTTTCACGCCTATGGAGGCAACGGACCGTGTGTTTTGGATATACAACGCCTTGTAAACACAAATTGGTTATTACAGTAAGGAAAGATATCGTGTAAACGCAGGAAATGATGGATCTTTGGCCCGAATCAGAAATAACTGTGGAGATATTATACGGAACTGATTAGTTTTGATTTGAGGTTTTCCATTTTATCGCTAGTTTATTTTACAATATACAGCTGTTTCGTAATGTTAGTGACAAGTTGTAACCAATAACAATGAAAATGATTATGATTATGATGATGTTGGCACGTTTAAAACGGTAGTGTTTGATGATACTCGATCATCGAACAACTTATATATAACTGTAATATTATATCAGAATGCACGATTCGCCAGGCCATTTAGCGGAGTAACAGTAACATGATCGTCAATCATTTCTGTAGCAAAAGCAAGACATTTTATGATAAAAATTATGAAAGCAAACTATATCGATCGACGGGTACCATTGTTCCATGATTAATTTACCCGAGAATGCTTTGAATACATTTTAATTATGGACTGTTTATGCTCGTTTTTCTTTTTAGATTAAAGCGTGATGACGTTGCGAAAATTGATTCTACTAAAACGTTTTCTACAAAAAAAAAAGGGAAGGGATTTTCTCGACATCATTTCAATGCTTGCAAATTCTCGCATGCAACATGTGCGGATGTTTATTCATATACTCCTTTGTAAGCAAACAGTACCTTTTCCCTACTAATAAAATGGAGGTTTACTTTACCAACAAATAGACGACCCATACATCTCAGCAATAATATTAAATTAAGTTAGTACGAAGGTTGCCATTTTGCACATTAAGATGCACTAAGCACATAACGGCCTGAGAAAATTGCATGGTGGGCGGAAAATTATATTAAATTCATCGTTCAACCCTATTGTGTGTAGGGTTAGTGCACACGGCGCGGGCCGGGGAGTCGCGCGGCAGGGTGGGCGTCCCCATTCACGGCCAGGTCTGAATAGGGCCATAAACGCAAATTGCAGGGCTTGCACACAGGGTATTGTTGCATGCGTATTCAAAACAGCGGTGGTGCGTGTACAGGGGACGTGTTGACGTGACGTCATGTCGCCTGCCTCCGTCTGCTTGTTTTGTTGTTTCCGACATCAAAGTGTTGATGAGAAATGAATGAATGCGTGGATTTGTGTCACGCTTTTTCTGTGGGAAATATTTTTACGAGAGATGAGAAAACTAGGTTGTTCGAAGCACAAAAGAGATTGTGTACCTAGGTAAGTATAGTTTATTCTTTAATTATTTAGGCCTGAGTGAATCCAAGTAGGTATACCTAATTCCAGAAAACATCCATTTCCACTGACCAACACAAACCAAAACCACACATCTCCTTTCATATCTAATGCTTTCAATCAGCGCCGTTCTATGATCCGCTCTGGACCGCAAGTCCGCGAAATGACGGCCAATAAACGCGGCCTGTCTTTGGGTTATCCCGTACAGCCGCAGCCCACATCTGCAGCGCAGACGCATTCTACCGCACTGAACGTTGGCGTATCGAAATTATCACAATTACCAACTGGATTTTATGTGCGATTGTGCATGCTAGTGGTTTAAATTCACTTGGTCAATCTGGTGTTTTCTCGAGAGTCTTCAAATTATTGAAAATTCTGGAATCGAATAAAGTTTTACAGCAGAACCGAAAAAGATGGCTATGCCATGACTCCCATGCATTTTTCCATCCATCTTGTAATCTTTTAGATACTATTTTTTGCATAAAAGAACTGCTATGAAGATTATGTCTGAAATAACCATTAACAATAATGATTTGATATACGAACATAATCTGTCACTCACGTTATACGTGTAAACATTTTACAGCAATACTTTAGCGTCATCACATCAAGCCGTCTAGGTGTCATCAAAGCTCACAGCGATTACGACATGATTACTTAGCTGTAAATTTATGATATAAAGGAAATTGTAAACTATAAACGGTTCTCTATAAAAGGTAATCTTCCACAAATATTTTATAGGAAAATAAATGGAGTTATTACCTCTACATATTCTCGAAGAAAGGTAATTCAGATTTACATAGGAAATGGTGAACATTATTTGATCAAATTATTGTCTCTTTTGATAATAATTAGATTCGCCCTTTTAAGAGATGAGACTCGGAATACTATAACGACAATTAAATAGAGAAATAACGAGAAACACAGATTTATTTAATGTCGTGTCTTTGACAACATTCGTAGTCGGATAATGGAAAAACTTAAGACGTTTCAATTTCCTAATTAAAAGTATACAAACAAGTTCGTTTTCCTATTCGAATTTTATTACGATTAGGTACAATGCGTGGGTGTTAATCGAATTACAATTATAAATTATCTACAATCGATAAATTTTGATAGTCTAATAGTGTTTGGGAGAGTTTACCCGATGATCACATGCATGCACGTGAGATACCCCCCAATTACGACCACTCATACCGACACGGTTCGTTTAGTCGACTATTTATAAGTTAACTCGCATTCTTACTCGATACCTATTATGTATTAAATCTTATGAGTGATGTGCCGCCATGCAACATCAAATTACCCGAATAGTCGATTATTCAATTGAGATAATAGTTGATATGAAACACGATAAAGAATTTAATTGATTTCATAAATCTGTTTCAGCGTTTAAAATATTTAATACGATAATAAAATTAGACGCAGAATGCGTATTAATTATTCGGAAGCGCCTCATTAAATGCTTGAATTATAAATGAATCAATAATGTTTTCAAATTGCATGGCTGTATAGACAATTAGTAGCCTCTTTTAACCGGTTTCCTGTCAATAAAGTCTGACTTACAAAGTACATTTTTGTTCCCTTATTTACAAACCAACCAAACAATGGCATACTTCGTATAATTGAAGGATGCAATCGGTAATACTTCCCTGATTGTTGTATGTCATGTATGTAGAGGAACGTAATTATAAACTTTTATTATTATCATATAGATCTTCAATAATTAAATCTGAACACCTGCTGTATTAATTGCTGTCAAAGAAAGTTAACTATCGTGTGAGAGAGATCATGATGGCTAGGAAAAATGAATGGACTATCAACAATCAAAAAAGTTTATGTGTTTAAATTATGCACAAATTGCATGCAGAGCAATTTATAATCGGAACGGTATTGATTGCCCAATCGATTTAAAAAATCGACTAGGGAAATAAATAAAAAGCTGATGGGATTTTTTTTATTGAAGCAATAAATAGTTTTTTATGACTGCCTTTTCGCTCTCGATTATATGAACCTCCTTACGTTACACAATATTCCCTAAAGAAATCCAGTGTTTTTTTGGCATACAAAACTCAAACTCAAAGCATTTATTTCAATTAAACCATTTACAGGCACTTTTGAATTGTCAAAAAGTCGGTCAGTTACAAAAATTAAGCTAGTTGCCCATTCCAAATAGTAGGTTCCTATGGAGAAGAACGGACAAGAAACTCCATGGGACACTCTTTTAAAATAAAATATTTGGTACAAAGTATTGGCTACATCATTCTTATTGAAAATATACACGTGAGAACGATGTAAAACGTCAGAAGCGTCCGTTATAAAAAAAAAACAATTAAAAACTGAAATAATTAAAAATAAGCCGTGGCAGCTAAGAGATGACCAGTCCCAACTGACAGCGCCCGTTCACGAACATGACGCTTGGATCAGCACCATTCAGCTCAACCATTTTGAAGGGAGCTAAATAATCCAACACACACGCCACCATCAGCGAAACATCTGAGTGAGCATGACATACTCTCAGCCGCCAGGGCATACATACATACATATTGAAGACTACAAAGTGATTGTATAAAGCAGGAATTGCGGTTGTATCCTCTCTGGATAACGTTCTTGGCATGGATCCAACGTGACAGCACGAAGCACCAAATTACGGAACACATCAAATATTTCTATCACATGTCGTTCGTGAATATTGACGCACCAGCTGCTGCTATATACGCCCATTTAAATGTCACTGTACTCAATGTACATTTAATATCACTAAAGGTAATAACTAATACTGCTAACTGTTTAAACTGTTACTAGTTAATACTATTTTAAACTAAAGGTACACTAATCTATATGGTCCTCACATGATCTGTCCAAGATTAAGTATGTCTGGACTTGAGACTGTGACCTCTGAGTTAGTTTCGGTGTCTTCTCAAAGTAGTCAGATAGGAAACACCGAACTTAATTTATTTTTGACGTGTTTGTACAAACCTACTTACAGAAATGTATGTATTTATTCATCTTTAATTCAGGCGCATTACTCATAATTTCTTAGTATAATTAAACTATGTTAATGTAATTAAGATACAAATACATTAAGTCGTGTGTTAGTATTTTTTTATCTCCTGGATAAACAAAAAATAAACAACATCATATTTTAATACGCGCCGCATTTCATATCAATTTTCAAGTTATTCGAGAATGTGCATTTAAAAATGAAACTTCAGAATTCCAATGGTAATCGATGACGAAGCAAAATATACTTGATAGAGTGGCTATTTACGATATTGTACAATACATTTAATATCTAACTTTATTTCTAAACACTTCCATCTTGAGAGAAAGTTTATTTATATTTTTGTATGTGACATTACATATTTTATTATGGTTTTTTTGCTATCTGTTTTTATACAAGAAATGCACGCTTGATCAAAACTATTTCCATCTTTTCTTTTAATATATTTTTAGTGCATTATGATCCAAGGGTTTTCAGGGTCAATTTTATCTTTTGTCATTCTTTTTGACAATTCTAAAAGTATTTTCTCGCCTATAAAGTGTCAGCTTTCTCCATACTGACAATAGGCATTTAGTGTATTTCTGTACCCCCCCATTTAACGTAAGATGATGGTAATATTCTTTACAAAACCATCCATTACCGCAATCATTAAAGCCATCACTTGCAACTAATTTCTCCACGTCAACCCACACGTATAAATTCCCTACTCCACATGTAGCTCAAAATGATAACATTAATAACATTATATTACCACTAAGAACTAACCTGTACCTACCTTTCCCGGTAATATTATCACGAATATATTAACCTTAAAACATACGTATTTAATGAGTGCATTGCGCATATTTTAATGTTTTCCGAGCAAGTACCGTTCCGGTTTCTTGGGCATAATTTCATAGATTCCGACACTACGCATGCAATGGAAAACGTGGAGGAGTAGAAACTGGCGCTGTACCTAAACTATTCGCATATCGACAGAGCAAGTAGAGCGTCAAGAAAGTGCCATCCATAATTTTATATCTAGACTTATATTTCTAGCTACTATTGACCTCTAGTAAGTATGGGAACGTATGGTCGTGAGAGCTCATCGTGTGGTTGGAATCCGGTTCACAGACCGCAAAAAATCTTTAGCTATAAACAGTGAAATTCACTAGATGGTTATGAATGGAAAAAGTCGTGACTACTTGTGAGTGCAAATTTAAAACGGTAATTGTCACTGTGATAATATTTTTGAAAACTTCGTTCATTAAATCTTAATCGTCGTTTTCGTTAATATAAGTGAAGGCACGGGAATATATTCGTTAGAAGTTGGCAGAATCATCCCAGCGCTGCTGATTTGTTTTCTCCTCTACCAACAGTTATTTCTCCTGACACTTTTTATTTTCTTTATGTGTTCGTTTAAAAATAAAAAAATAACATAAGACAGTCCCCCAAAAACGCCCACCCTTCACCACTTCCTAGTGCTTTAGCTGGGAAGAAGAAGTGGCGCAACAAACTCCCCAGCAGCACAGCTGTCTGTATCTATTTATTAACATATATTTTTGTTTTTCATGATATCTATCTCGTATATTGCACCTGTCATGTTTTGTCTCTTACTTGTGCATAAAGTTTTGATAAATAAATAATCTTCAGATATCGCTAATTGCTATCATCAAACTTGAGCCTCAGAGTAGCACAATGCACGGTTAATTATTATGACCCCACTTGCCAGACAAATTGGTAATTAAGTTGTATGTTTATTAGCTGACCCATTCACTAAGGCACATTTTTCCCAGGATCCTGTCCCCACAAAAACATGATCGCAGTGTTAATAGTTAATACGGGCTGGTATCCGCCACTCCACGTCAAAGCCCGTATTTTGCGTACGGGGTCACAGTATTACATGAATATTATAAAGGCGAAAGTTTGTGAGTGTGTGTGTATGTGTGTATGTTTGTTACTTCTTCACGCTCAAACGGCTGGACGGTTTCACCCGCGTAAGTCTCGATCCCGTGGGAATATCGGGATAAAAAGTATGTCTTAATCCAGGGTGTCAGCTACCTCCATATTTTTTTTTAATCAAAATTGGTCCAGCCGTTTGAGGAAGTAACAAACATACACACACACTCACAAACTTTCGCCTTTATAATATTAGTGTGATCTACAGCCGTAGAAACTTATAGGAGCTTTCCAACACACTTATACAGCACGCTTCATTATAATGAGTGACTGATATCATTACCAGTCAACACGAAACAAATTCGCATCTAACCGCATAACAAATGAGATAAATGTTCAAGCTAATATCTATGCACACGATCAATCAATGAATGTCCGTGTAATTTGAACGACCATTCATCATAACAGATCGTTCAAACAAGAGTAACTAGCTACTGGTCTAGCGAAATTAGCTCGGCGAGTGTCAATTACATGTGATATCAAGTGTCGTTGCGGGATCGTTATCGTGTATCAATGAAAGGGAAACTCTCTATTGTTTGACTAGAACGGTAGTTTTACCGCAAAATATGCCCATTGTAACGGTATGTCATACTGGTCGTCGCACACCATATCAAATTAAGAACTCCAACTTTCGGTTTGGCGTCAACTCGGCGTCAAATAGGCGATAGACTTGGCGTCCACGAGCCGTCTACTAGAGTCCACATCGTCGTCAATTATTTATTTATTTATAAAGGTTTTTTAAATAATAAAAAAATAATTAAAAAAAAACACAATACCCACAATTTTTGACATAATAATTATAGATCATCATCATCCGCCTAGACTTTTCCCAACTATGTTGGGGTCGGCTTCCAGTCTAACCGGATGCAGCTGAATACCAGTATTTTACATGGAGCCACTGCCTATCTGACCTCCACAACCCAGTAACTAGATAACACGATATCCCTTGGTACGTGGGACCCGTAACAACTGTCAAAGATCTACAAATGACAGCCGGGACCAACGGCTTAACGTGTTTTCCGAGGCACGGAGGAATCTTGATATGGAAAAGATGGTCACCCATGCACGGACCTACCGCGACAAGCGTAGCTTAACCTGAACGATCGACCGGTGCGGCAGTTATTATCTAGTCACAAGCTCCTCTTTTGACATAATTATAGATCTCGCATAATAATATAGATATCTAAATTATAGGAAAGCACGATACCTACACACTAACCGAGAAATATCGGAGCTAACTTACTACATGATCTTTATTGATGCTTCGGCAAGTTGTCAACAATTTTAGCAATGTTACTGGACAAAATACAGCACAAAGCTCAGATGTCAAAAATACCATTGAATCTATTCAATGACTACTGTGAGTGGAGTTTAGTGTCTAGGGCGCCAAATCTGCTGACGCAGTTGTGTCCGAATGGCCGATCATGCACCGTAATTGTAGAGTTTGACAGTTTTGCTAATCTCCTAATTTAAAGGCGTCTTTATGATTTTCCAATGACGTGCCACTGATACTCCATTGAAAAAAATGTCTATATTTGGTTACGTTACTTCCCTATGGACCACTGTGACGCCATTACGAATTTAGGAGGTTACAAACTATTGGCACAATGGTCATGGCGTTGCCTTGGTATGGTCGTCATAATAACCAATCATTGAAAATAGCAGACTTGGCCCCCTGGAATGAATACAGCACATAGCTCAGATGTCAAAAATCTTTACCATTGGATCTATTCAAGGACTTTATCTATGAGTCGAGTTTAGTGTCCAGGGGCCCAAGTCTGCTATTTTTATAAATTCAGTCATTCCAACACGATCCCATTGTCATGCCATTGTCATTTTGCTAAAAGTTCGTAATCTGGTAAATTCATAATGGTCGATCATTTTCTTTGCAATTTCTTTCAATGTAGTGTCAGTTGCCGACCATTGGAAAGTCATAATGACGCCATTATAATAGTAGATTACCAAACTTGTCAAAATCAACAATTATGAAGTCAATGATCGACCATTCTGACACTATTGTAATAGCAGACTTGAGGCCCTGTTGTTTCGATGTACGTCCGTCATTATAATTATAGGCGACATTTGCGCTTTTTCAAGTGCAGCGCAGTGGGGCTTGTGGCTAAGAGTAATAAAAGCCGCACGGATCGATCGATCAGGTTAAGCTACGCTTACCACGGTTGGTTCGTAGATGGGGGACCATCTTCACATATCAAGACCCCTCCGTGCCTCGGAAAGCACGTGAAACTGTTGCATTAAGGGTCTTCAGAAGTCAGAAAGTCTAACAACCAGTCTTCCCAAGGGGTATCGTATTAACCAGTAACTGGGTTGTGGAGGTCAAATAGGCAGTCACTTCATGTAAAATACTGGTATTCAGCTGCATCCGGGTAGACTGGAGACCGACCCCAACATAGTTGGGAAAATACTAGGCAGATGGTGATGATTTGCGTTTTTTTTTTTGTAAACAGTGTGCGATGGCATTATATCAATAAGGGACATAATCGCTATGTCTATTAGTATTAGGTATTTGATATGAGTTGCACGTCGAGCTAACTGCAAATATCAGGTTATAGCAAATAATTGAACTTTTATTTATCTACTCTGAATCGATTGCTTACGGCGGATATTTCTTGAAAATGGTTAAAAAGGTGGTTTTTTGAAGCAGTGTACTCGTATCTCTTAAACCGTAAATATTTTTTCCAAAACAAAAACAGTATGATACTCGTATTCTCAAGTCTTTTGTGCATACGGAGATGGAACTCAAAACATAATTTAACACATCAAAAAAATCTTCAAAGACAACTCTTCATTATTTTTAAAAGCAGTTTATCCCTTCGTTAACAGTTATAATTATAATTAAAAGTAAACCATAAAATTGCAAATGCCAAACTGCATCCGGTGATGGATTTTTTTTTTAAATTAGTTAATATCTATCTAATTTTATACAATTTTATTTGTTTTGTTCCGCCGTACGTTGTGTCATCGCGCATCTCTTTCTTTTGTATGCAATCTGACAGTGACAGCGGTTTACCTATTGTCAGCCCCTTAAAGCATTCTTAAGACGTACACATTTGTTTACACAATTATGTTCGACTCTCTTTTAGGGAATGTTGGCTCTGAAAATCGACGAATGCAGACTATAATTTCCTTTACCATAAAAAATCGCATCACGTTCTAATAATACTAAACAATACTTATTTACTGAAGCTTTTATCGTCCATTTAGTAAGCAAAGCACGCGATGTGAATTGGTCTACAAATTAGTTCACACATTATACAATTTGTGTTCGGCATCGTTTAGCAAATTATCTAAATTATCAGTTAACTTACTTTTTAAGTGGCGCTGCATTTGAGCACACTACTTAAAACGTATTTGTTTCTGGTGAAGTCTAACTTGCTGCTTTAATAGGGACAGCTAATTAGTGAAGACAATTTTGAAAAACTCAACACAGTCTATGAAAATGTTTTTTTTCTATCCACCATTATTTTCTTCTTCAATTTTGATGGCTCTCAGAGGCGAGGCGATAAAGTTTGTTGAAAAATAGGCAAAACAGACATGTCAAATAATATGGTTAAGTTTAGCTAAAATGGTTAAGAATGCAGAGCTTCCTACACTAAAAAATAATACAGCTATTTATGGAAGAGCTTATAAAAACAAAAAATATTTTATGGAGTGGACGTTGGAAGGGTAGTTGTATGCGCCATGGTAATCTAAAAGAAGACGAAGTTTTATGTGAAGTTGAGAAAATAAATGAATAACAGCCTGTACGTAAGTACAGGTAAACCTGAAAAGTTATGCGCTTTCGGTAATCTTCGTGTTTCCGACTTAGCACGAACGTCGCGTCACAGAGTAACCAGGCAATGTTTTTACGTTTTGTACTGAATTGTATGAAGAACCGCGTTTGTATGAAGTTTTCGCAGATCGTCATTATGTTATTATTTTATATATTATAATTGTATAGAGATGTTAATCTATCATTTGTAAACCATGGTAATATAAAATAGAGGATGAATTTAAGGCGACTAACAAAAGGTATTTACAAGGCAGAAGTGAGTTGAAATGCTGGGAGGGGAAGCTAAGAAGGACCTAATTGGTAATTCGGATAGAGTGACCTAATTGGTAATGTTCTTCAGAAAGGTCAGGTGCGTAGTACTCGCAACCGCGCGGCGTCCGTGTATGATGTATGAACGTAAACGCAGCAAAGGAGTATGTAAGGGGCGTAGCAGATGGCGTTCTATAGTTTCTGCCTACCCCCATGGGAAGAAGGCGTGAGTTTATGTATTATGTATGTAATATAAAATAGGCAAGTACGTCCATGGTTGTTACAGCTCTATATTAGTAGATCCCATCATCACGCGATCGTATTTTCAAAGATAGTTGATGATTCTCAAAAATGCATACTTTTCTTGGGATAGCTGTATCTTACTCGCTTGATGCTGTCAAAAAATGTGTATTGAAAATAGTATCTTGTCAATAAGTCCGTATGAATCACTCACAAAACAAAAGGTTCGGTACATCGATTGAAATCCAAAAGCATTGTATATTGACCGGCCATTGACTATCCAATGGTCCGTAAAATAAACGATGATCACTTTTAAAATTGTTTTCGAGTTATTTGCGAACAATGCCTGTAAAAGGCGGGCCACGTCTAAAAACAATTGAAGGTCGGGGACAATGTATCAATGAATGAAGCCAAACAACCAATCACACAAGTTATTTCAGTCACAAAAACTCACATGCAACTTTTGTATCTATTTCAAAGTGTAATAAAGGCGATAGCGGAATGAAGAAACTCGATTTGTCGGCACGCACGTTGTCATATCCGTTAAAGGAGCTATAGACCGTGACTAAGAAACTATCGAATGTAAGATATTTAAGTGTAGGTTACAGAACATGTGTAGCTAATATACAAGTAATTTCATATATTAATTAATAACTTATTGCTTAATACCGGTATTAGCGAGACAGAATTTAGAGCCGAAAAATTATAGGTGGATGAGATACGATGCTAGACGAAGAGAAAGCAGTATCTACATCATGCTTTTTTTTTATAGGAGTTAATTAGGTGTTTCTCAGATATTGTCCCCCCTCAGATACGTAGATAAAGTCATTGGACCTCCCTCAAGACAGTACACAATCCCATGAAAGAATTACGCCATGAAACTGAAGTATTTATACTTTATCTTATGCCTCTTATTTTCATGGAAGTGTCTACTAAAATGTCAAATATGACAAAATCCTCGCGCCAGAGAAATCTCTATCTCTGAGAAACACCCAATTAGATTTTGCAACTATTCGTAAAGTTTGCAGCTGCTATCCTTATAATAGTCATAATAAAAAATTAGATTAAAATATCTAGCTAAACTTCACAGACGTGTCTGTGAAGTTTCGCTAGTTAACAAAAAAAAATCCATCAGGAATTTCTTAGTAGCAGCCCAGAGTCAGGATTTGTGCTCGGTTGATGGTAATAGGTTCGTCCTGGGATTACATGGAACTTAAACAAAAATAACTTGCAATATGTAGGTGTTAGGTACTATAAATATACCTCTGCCTAACCCTTTGCGGATTACAGGCGTGATGTTGTGTTATATAATTTGGTGGAAAACTAAATTGTCATTGTAAACAAGGAAGTACACCATAACCTTACAACAGTTCTATAATTGTGAAAATATCACATAAATCCTGACTCATTGTTACGATCAAATAATTACACCAATCAAAAATAACATCGTTATAGCGTTTGTACGAAAACAGTCAACACTAAATTATTTAATCGACTGCAATTTACCAATTGTCAAGACTTCCTTAAAACCATGATACTGTTTGCCTTCGTAGAGCCGTGAGTAATTCTAGTAACTATTAAAATGGAGGCTTTGTTTAGACGAGAAGAAAAAAACATAAATTTGTGTCACAATCACAAATAACTGTAATATAAAGATAATGACTCCTAAGTGTCCGCTCTTTCAAAATATTTTGAAAGTAAGCGGGCAGCCGGTCGAGCTTTCATCTCTTAGATCTTTAAATCATTTAGATCTCATTTTTCATCGTTCAAAAGAGCTTTTAGTTCTAAATATTTATCTTTTGAACTATCTTCTTTTATTTTTAATGTTAGTAGTAGCATTGTTTGTTGTGGCTTAAGATTTATTGTTGCTTTTTGTTGACATTTCGATGTCAATGAAACGGTTAAGAGAGCTAATGGTTACCAAAAACTAATGGTAACTAATGGTTAACGACTTAAATGCCTTTTAAACTCCTACGGAAACTAAAGTTCAAGCAAGAAACGTTTAGAAATTATCAAATCGTTCACTTTAAACCTCCAAGTTATGTCAACAGGGAAACTTAACTATCGTTTAACTCGTTAACTATTTGTGACATCGTACGTCAGTAGCTAGCTCCTGTACCTATCTAGTAAATCTAAGTTCCACGTCAACCGGTGTTTATCTAACTTTCATTTCACACTACATTACCTCGACTCGTACAAAAAATATTAACATCTCATTTGACAGTGTTTACGAAGACGTGCATTACCTAACTGTAGCGAGTGCATCAAATGCTTCTTCAGCATGATACATCATATAGGTTCCATCGATGTGCACTTAGGGAACTTGATTGTTGAACAAACTGGCATTTGATACACTACGTCAATTTCCCGTGTAATCGATATTTCAAACACCCTAACGTGTTACCTAGCGTGTAACTATGGTTGTACATGTGAAAGAAAGAAATAAATAAATTGACAGTTGTAGTTTGACTACACGAACAATAAGACGAGTTTAAGATGTGCTATGAAACCTAATCGAAGGACAAAAATAGTTACAAGAATTGCTCATTTTTTGCTTCAGTCACACATCAATTCCTGGCCGAAATCATATAAACTCCGCACAAGTTGAAAAGCTATCGTTTTTGACGAACTTTCCCGATTGGACTTCTGCGTTGAGTCGTACTAGGACTGTAACCGTTAGTGATGTACGTGACAGATGCGCACATAACTCTCTGCGGTAATAAACCCTATCTGGATGTAGATCATCGCGCACCTGTAAATTTAGACGTAGCAGGCGCATGCGCACGCTTCACTCACGACTCCACCGCCATCCCGTTAAAGCTCGTCACACACGGCAGCTATAATTTAAAAATGTAGATTATATAGTAAGATATAGGTATTTCAATACAGCTTGCCATAAGACCGTGAGATAATGTAATTTTTACCCAGTTCAGGGTAGGTTTGAGCAATACTGATATATTATTGCAAAATATAAAGCAATTATCTGTTTACTCAAAAATGAGTTGAGTAATCGAAAATAAAAAACAACCAAGCTTTGCATACAAAAAATACGTTCTTGTTATTAATTAAATACCAACCGTATGTTTTAAGATTGAAACTCAAAGTAAAGGATTAGTTTACCGTTAATTTGTATTGAGATTTTTTTCCTAAACGTGTTTTGGTAACAACCAAGTTCTGAGAAATATGTTCAAGAATAACATATATTTTTTCCGCTACCCCAAACTATACTTGTCAAAAAAGAATAGGCCCGTTTTGACATTTAACTCGAATCGATTTGTCGTGAATATCGAGTACCGACTCGTATGGTTCATTCACTTTAATCGCGACGTCACTAGTGAAGTAACCATACGACTCGGTTCAAGTTAAATGTCAATACGGGCCTATTCTTTTTTGACAACTTTATACAGATTTGGCAAATTTTTTGTTTAAGACAATCATTTCCCTCTTGTCAGCGCCTTAAGGTATGCTGAAAAATAATAAATTCTAGCTGCTCGTGTATGACAGACTTTAGCCATCTGCCATATAGGTACACGGTATCATCATCATATGACTAGCCTTTCCCAACTATGTTAGGGTCGGCTTCCAGTCTTACCGGATGCAGCTTAGTACCAGTATTTTACATGGAGCAACTGCCAAATATTTTAAAATGTTCAATTATTATGTTGATTGTTGACACTTTCGCACCGGTCGGCGCGTGAGCAAGTTTGTCGACAACTTCAACTGGTAGAATGTTTGTTTTCTTCACTATTCGTCTATTCAATGGCAAATGAGTTGTTGACTATACGCGAGTATTCATTAAGCACATAAGAATTTGCTTTTTCCCTGAAATTAGGGCCTATTATGTTTATTCTTTCTCCTATATCATTTTTTTTTCGAAGAATTTCGACGTTTGCTTTGACTAATCAAACGGAAGTAAAATAATCCAATTTGGAAAGCTTTGATACCTACCTTACTTAACATAAACTCTACATTTGCGTGACTTTATTTAGAGGCTGTATAATTTAATTTAAACATAACACTAGAATGTCTATATTGCTACTTTGCTACGCGTACCTATTTCACATAAACCTACGTATTGAATTGTGTTAACAAAATCTCCCTGATACAACATGCATTCTTACAAATCTCCAGACAACGAACATAAGATTATTTTCACACTGCATTGCTTCAGTATCCACATTAGGCATCTTACTGACTCAATGGTCTGTGAAACGAGATCCGATGCACCATAACCCTAAGCCCGCGATCATCCTTACCAGTGTGAATTGTACTTTATATCGAAGTCGAGCATTAAATCATCGACCCGCTGCTGGAACAACTGAGCCCTTTGATATTTTATATCTTAACATCTTTATTGTCCTACATAAATCTCAGAAGAGCACTGATTGGCTGCTCGATAAAAAATGTATGTCTGTCATTCGTGTTGGTGCAGTAGAACATTTTATGATTAATGTAAATACCAAACTTTCTATATTTATATAATTGTTATTTATGTGTTTTATAAATTATGTAAGGTTATAGAATCGAGATGACATTCATATTGAAAATTGAACACAAATTGCCAGGTGATATCTGATTTGGATAAGCTAATTATATCACCATTATTTTAATGAGATATATTATCAAAAAAAAAACATTGAAAGTCGTCAGCAGACATTTAGATGAAATTACTCACAATTTATTTTATACAACTTGACGTGGAAAAACAAAAGTTTATTAAGAGTGTTTCTTTTAGTGACTGACTACCTACATCAATATGACGTATAGCAACAAAGGCAGCATTGATAACAATGAGTATGTGATAACATCTAAATCACACAGAATAATTGCGCGCAACTGTTATAAATTGAAAGTAAATAACCAACAAATTGAAATGCTTTGTGTAAAATAAAATGGCAACCATTTCACGCTTTTACAATTCGCAGGCATCAGCAGCATTCGCGTTTATTTGTAGTGTTATTATAAAACACTTTTTATTCTACTGTCCCATACTTAACAAGGAATTTATTCACTGTGTAATAATTACTGTGCACATTTTTAAAATGAAACAAAGTTGAATGTGAAAATGGTTTATTTACTCTCAAAGAACAACCTGTATGTAATAATACAGGAGGTTTTAGAAGGCTTCTTTTAAGAGCCTATACTACCTCAAATGGCTTAGCATGATACTCCGTTATGTCGAAAATACTGCAGTATTAATTTTTAAATAAATTTATTGGTAAAGTTGAGGATTAATGTTAAGTACTATGTTTGATGAAAACCCGAATCCATAAAATTTTCTTGTTAGAAAATAAAAACCAAAGTTACCTCCAAACCGAACAATAAACCGCTGGTATTCAAAAAATACTTCAAATTAGATAATTAAACTTTGCATATTAACTGAACTAACTATAAAGCAGGTCTTATGTTTTTTTTTTTTAATGACCATTATTTTCAAAAGAAACAAACTAAAATATCGGTGCCTTCGAGTCTACTCCCTGCCACCCTGTCTCGCTTGCTCGCTTGACCGCGGGAATAGTGCGCGAGCGAGATAAAGAGTGAGGTGGCGCTGAGGTAGTATAGACCCTTAAATAAAACTTTCGAAAAAATTACGTTGCTACTGATTAGGTACTCCACAACAAACTTAACATAATTACAAGTCACCTCTTAGATTATCTAGAGCCCAAAGGCTAAGATACAAATCTTGCAAGGACAAGCCTACGATATAATAAAACTAGTAACACACCTTTATTAGCTAGATGATTTCAAGACGTGTTTGCAAATTACTGACTACCAGATCCTATGTAGATACAGACAGTTAGCCGCCTGACGACACTTATAGGAGGTACCTATATATACGACACCATGGCCCATAAATTATTAAGCATGTACAAGATGGTAATGGGTGATAAAATGTATCTACATAAGCAAGGGTTAAAACGATTTACAACTCATCCCTGTAAAACTTAGGAGAACGGTACTAAGGCCAATACAATGTTCAATGTTAGCGCACTTAGTTCTTCATGTGGACCATTGTGCTTGGGCCAATACAATACAAAAATACAACTAGGTATATTTGCTATTGAAACTACGAGTCTTAACTCCGAACTAAGAATTTTCGAACAGAAAGACTGAACTGTGAACTAACACAAGGGGGGGGGGGGGGGGGTGTCCCAACTGTGAATCTGACCTATAACCCTACTCGGCAGCGATGACACCAGTTCCAATCAGATAGTAACTTAAACCAAGTGAAAGAAACCAACAATACTAAGTACTAGAATCACTATTGCGCTAAACACTCGAACGATCGACATTCCGTCTCTTGTCCAGCGATTTGTAACATTTAACTCACAATGGCTCATTAAACTGAAAACGTTACACCAACTGGTTCCAAAGCTTTCGCCTTATTTACTTCACCTTTCAATGTTTCAAAGTTTTCAAGAATGTTGGGACTTTGCGGCTATCGCGCGATCGAATCTGCTTTTGTTGTGTATCTGTAGTTGTGTTAATTGACGTTACTCGTAATATCATATAACAAAGAGACGGTGGAATGTAGACCTGTACCCCAAGTGCAAGTTTGCAAGAGAGTAAACGTAACTAGCGCGTTTGCGTTAAGATTTTTATTCTCACCCTTATAGTCTTAGCATTATGATCTATCGGTCAAATTTTAACGCAAACGAAATAGTTAAGTTTACTCTCTTGCAAACTTACACTTGGGGTACAGATAACGGTTGAAACGTAGATGCTTTCGACGTGGTTTCTATTGAAGCATTTTAGTACAAAGCTTCTTAATTTGTGAAGTTTACACAAAATTTAAACATTCAGAACAATGGCAATTCGTCAATACCGATAAAGTTGTCAGCGACTGCAAAGACTACCTGCACATGATTAAAATCCCCATCTAAAACAACACTGACAAATCCCAATATTACAAGAAACTCACATAATTCACACCTCGCAACAAAGTTATTGATTTACGATGACACACAAACAAATGACTACCATCCATTCCTCGCAGAGGTTCCTAATGACCAGCATCTAGCATTAAACAGCACCCCTTTCCAGCTCTACGTAATATCAATCAAAAGTTCCTCATTACATGCCGGTTCAAACCTGTTCCGTGTTCATCTTTTTGCTATTAGAAAGCTATAGGCATTTCACTAAATTGCAATTAATTTAATGTGGGAATGCGATAAAAAATCATTTGAAATTCATGAAGGTACGTTGTCTGAATAGCATTATCTTATCAAAGGCGGTGTGTTGCGTGTGTCACAGACCACACTCGCTACTTAAATACAAACAAGTGAAATAAATACCTATTGGTTACTACAGTCGATGTTCACGGATTTTTGTTAGTCATTTTCAAGATTGTCAAAGATAAGTTCGAGATACGAATGAATAGAGCTGGAATACTAAAGTTTTAATGTGCTTAGTTGAATGTCAAAGTCAAATTCAAACCATTTATTTCAATAAGAGGCACTTTTGAACGTCAAAATTTACAACAAAATAGAATTGATTCTAGTTCCAAAAGGTAGTTTCGTATGGAGAAGAATGGGCACGAAACTCCACCGTTACTCTTTTAAAAATGTTTACAATATTTTGTTTGAGTACATTAATTATATATTATGATTATATGTGAAGACGATGCACCTAGAATTAAATTACTAAGTATACCATAATAGGTAAAAATAATTAAAAACTAAGCAACGAAAAATAACTTAATTATTAGATATATACATGGTGCTCACATATTTACAAACATCGTAAAAGTGTGTTTTTCTAAAAAAATAAGTCAGTGTGAGAAACTTTAACCTATACCTACTCGGTTAAAGTTTCCAGTTGCTGTGATGCACCTGCAATGCATTCAGACTTCAGCAAGTTTTAAAGAAAGCGTAAGCTCGTACTGCATTTACGGTTTTTGTATTGAGCATGAATAGATTTAAAGAAAACGCAGTAGTCCATGA
Organism: Tiliacea citrago; assembly: GCA_963921375.1. Lineage (NCBI taxonomy): Eukaryota > Metazoa > Arthropoda > Insecta > Lepidoptera > Noctuidae > Tiliacea > Tiliacea citrago. The sequence continues at coordinate 15,326,702 of OY992803.1, forward strand.
ACTTTCTACGAAATGAATACCTTCTAGTTTTTGGACTCAAGAGAAATTCTCCGTTCAGGCCATGATTTTAATTATGGTTAAAAATGTTGACACGTGAATAAATCTACCGTTATTTCTAAACATCATAAAAACGGCTCCCGGGAATTCAGCAAATGCAAGTTATTCCAACGCTCAACTCATCAACGTAGTGCAACGCTACGTCGATCAAGTCAAGAATTCAAACAAAAACTGTGCCCTCGTAATGTGCATTCCATTAATGAAAAGCCATTAAATAATTAATAACATTTGCATACGACACGGTAAACACGGTGTAGAAAGATAGCGTCGCCCGTGTAATTACAGGTTCATAATCACAATGGAAGCCAGTAATTAATCTTGTATGGATTCCAGCGATTTCCAGCAAGTGAATGCACAAATTGTGCGCGTGCGGCGGTGTAACGGGCCGGCGATAATCGCGAGGCGATAAAAAAAGCGAAGCGAGCGCATAACGGATCGCGCGATGTGCTTGGCCCGTCATCGCGATCGCAGCGCCCGCGCCGCGTGGTGCTCACCGCGCGTCTTTTATTTTGTCATTACATGTAATCAAACTATAAAATCACGTACTTTTGGGTGCGAACGTGTTAAATGAGAAGCTTTTATGCTGTTGTGTTGGCCATTTTTTATTTGAAGGCGGAAATGAAATCAAGGCGATTTTTTTGCAATAAAAGCTTATACAAATAAGTATGGCTGAGTTACGCCACCCATAACTGTTAACAATGATTAGCAGTTATATTGCATATAATAAAAATTAAATATATATATAATTATTTAGCAGTTACGGATATTTCAAATCAGAGTTTGGTTATTCTTATAATTAAACGATCTACGTAGAATAAGGGAGCTCATCAATCACTCGTATCTTACTAACTTAAGAAACTCCGACCCATAATTTAAAATTCTAATGCACATTCATTTTTAACGCTCACCACAGCCGTTTATTACATTACGAATAAGTAATTACACGTTAATAAAGTATTATAAAATATGCTTTTAAATCATTACTAATTGCTTCATAAGCAAACAGGTCTGAGAGTGTAAATACAACTTCTTTATAAAAGAAAATATCTTTTGGAAACAATCGTGTTTTCTCCTTGCTAACGAGGAGATACTCTTACAGCAGGATTTATCTCTTGATATCAGTGTATTTTACCTTATCACTATCTGAGGTTAAACTATCGAGACAAATTGAGGAAGAGCGATAATGTTAAGAACATGGCTGCTAAATGATTAGCTTTACGAGTTGCTAATGACAGTCGTTAATATTATTTGTGAGTTGAATGAGACCGCTAAATACTGCTATGGTGGGAACCGTTTATGCAAAGATTACGCAGAACTCTGTAATTACGTATAAGAATTACAGGGACCAGGCATAGAAATAGGTAACTTTAGGAAAACTTGTAACTTCCATGCCAAATGTATCGGACAGTAATCCGATGGAGATCACCGTGATAATCCGGGACGTATTGGAATTACTACTTATTGCAATGTTAATCAAGATATTTACAATAATGCTGTAAATACCCAGCATTTAATATATCCTAAAGCAATCGTCCATCCACACATCCAGACATTAGCAATCTTCCTAGGTTTGATATAATTTCTGATAATTCAAGAAAACGCTGCTGCATGATAAAAAATAAAATCTTATTAATAATCTTCTTATTAATCTTATTTACATAAACGTGCATAAAAGGTGTCTGTAAACATTCCCATCCCTGCAAGTCTGGAAAAGCAAGATAATAAAATAAAGAAGTAAAACAGCTATTATCTTTTAGCACCTTAAGTGCGTATGTTTACATACTTACTTGGGCAAAACCAATAAAAGTATTATCTTATTGGCTGTAAAATGTTTTTTACGGTAATAATATTCATTTACCTGTCACCTACCCACATATTTAAGTACAAGGGAATAATAAATTTCGAAAATGCATTCAAGTCACTAAGCGACGTTAGAAGGGCTACTAACGTAAATAATTTCCTTAAACGTAATGGTCGAACAACTTAAAGCAAGCTTACACTTTATGAAGAAAAGTTAAAAGCCTTTGTGGCCCAAGCTGGTGATTGATGGCCTTTTTCTATTTCTAACGTCCAAATGGACTTACAACCTTCTAGCGGTCACACGGCTATAGAGTGTCGAAATCTGTACCATAACTTAGACGTCTTTAAGTTGTTGATAATATCGTAAAACAACAATGTCGTATGTGAATAAAAACCACTCTACACATACAACCGAAAACAATTCACACAAATCTGATAATTTATATCAACTGTTAATCAATAAATACTTAAGATTAACATGTTAAAAAGCTACCGCATTTAATATCTTTCTACTTACGTCGTAAGAGAAAATTGTATAACAAAATATGTAATAAAATAATTCTAGTGTTTACTTTACACCGACTTAAAGGCTCAGAACGAGAATACTTAAATTGTATATCCTGCTAAATGGAACAGGACCATTTTATATTAAAAATACAGGTATTAAGTATCTAATAAAAAGTGGATTTTATCAACATGTATTATAGAGACAAATGCGAAATACTATTGAAATAGAAAGATAAGCGGCAGACATATTTAATCCAATTAGAAAAATAAACTGCAGCGGGGCGAGCACGGCCTACTGTGACATGACTTGAGTCACACATTTTATCACAGTTTGAGCGATAAAACTCTTTTGTCATAAAATGCTAGTACAAATTGACATGACATAATTTATCATGTCTTGTCACAAACGTTTTGGCACGCCCGTGCTCGGCCCGCTGATGATGTCAAGACTCGAATGAAATGAACTAAGCGCAATGCGGCTTGCGCATTTTCAACAAAGCATCCAAACACGCTGACAAGTCTTCGGTTTCGGCTAATTATTCATAAAACATGAACAAGCTTTTGCAAACTTTAGAAGTTATTTTCGCAGAGGAGCTCGTGGTTGAGTAATAACAGCCACACCGGTCGGTCCATCAGGTTAAGCTACGCTTGCCGGGGTTGGTCCGTGGATGGGTGACCATCTTTACATACCGAGTCTCCTGCGTGCCTCGGAAACCACGTTAATCCGTTGATCCCGGCTGTCATTCGCGGATCTTTAACAGTCGTTTTGGGTCGTCAGAAACCCAGAAGTCTGACAACCAGTCTTACCTATCGTATTACCCAGTTACTGAGTTGTGGAGGTCAGATAGGCAGTCGCTCCATGTAAAATACTGGTATTCAGCTGCATCCGGTTAGACTGGAAGCCGACCCCAACATAGTTGTGATAAGGCTAGGCAGGTTGATTGAGTAGAAGTTATCTTCGCAGATACTGTACAAAAGTAATATGGCGTTCTTTTCAGGAAAATTATCTCCACGTTTCCAATTTTTCTGCTTTCGTATTTCCTCTGATTCACAACGCTTTCATCAATGTTTGTCGTTTTGTAGACAAGGTCGTCCATCATTATGACATTTCCATTATTCTGTAAGCCTTGTATTATATAATATCATGGTGTCGTGGTATTACGAATGCTCAGCGAATGGTACATGAACCATCAAATAAATATCGCGAATACACGCAACGGTAACTATGCGCAAAATTGTGTACATAATAGCTAGGTAATAAGTAGGAAAATATATTTATAGATATTCTATGTTCCCCTCAGAGCTTACCTATAGGATAAACCACGACTTAATGTCACAATAAAAAATACTGTTAAAAGGTACAAACAATCATATTACTTTGATTGTTTGTACCTTTTAACCAGGGACCGATACCGGTATAATCAATACCGGTATTTTTCGTTTACAACCTTTATTATTTTTACCGGTATTTTTAAAGGTTACCTTAATTCTTAGAAATTGAATACAACCGGTATTAATACCGGTAACCGAAATAAAGATTACCTCTATCTTACACGTGCTGTCGGCATTAGTCAACGCGCATTGCCTGTGTATGAGTCGATTCGCGCGCCGACCAATCACGGCGCTGTCTTTAGGTAACCGGTATTAAAACAGTAACCTAAATAGAGGTAACATATTTCTTCTTCCTATGGTTACCCAGATAGCGGTTACCTTAATCGTAGAGGTAACCGAAATTCTTCAATACCTGTACCGTAATTTATAAAGGTCCCTGCTTTTAACAGTCATTTATTTCAAATTATTATGAACAGTTTATTTGTCATTGACTTTACAGTCTGTGACAAATAAATTTTTAATAATAATTTAAAGCAATGAAACGTACAGATGGCTATTGCAAATCCCAGGATAGTTTTTTTTATAAGGAATTGCAAATATAAATCGATTACAAACAGTTCTACCTACATTGTAATGTAACAGCAAGCAAGTAAGGCTTGCCCTTATTAAAATATCATTAATTTACCAACACGGATCGTAGCGAGCGCCTTGACATGTGTCGAGCACTCTCCAAGTCCGTCCACTGTCGGAGAATCGATGTTGAAACTTTTTATCGATACATCGATAATCGTTTTAATGCGGTCGCACATCTCAATCGAGTTTTTACCGTGATTATATCGCTGTTTAAACGTAGTCATCTCGAGTATACAAAAAAAATTGTAGCGCAAGCGCAGTTATCGGCAGAACGCATCTATGTTTATAGGATAATATTTAAATGACTACGTAGGAGTTGAAATACGGTTTTGCTAGAAAATGCACTGTAATTACTGGAACTCCATAATATAATAAATAGACCTTGGTAATTGTTATGCAACTTTGCTCCTCAGTACCCGCAGATGGAGAAAATCTAAATATGTACTTTAGAACAAATGATTTGGTAGACAAGCCTGGGGATGTATTGCCGTAATCACTTAGAAGTCACCCCAGTACTTATCTACAAGAACGAATGGGAAGGTTTTTATGTAACAAAGACGTGAATTAGATAAACCTTCTACTATAATAAAATTATTCTTAATGCTTTACAATATTAGAGACTGAAGCAATTTCTCGAAATGAAAAGACGATTCCTACTGCCGTGCTTAAGGGGGATGCGCTAAAGTAGCCCGCGAAATTCAAATTTTATTACGTTTTTTTTGCAATTTGCAGGTCAGTAACAGGTTGTATGTTGATCTAAATATGATTCGCGGCCATAACAAATACGGCTTTACAGAACTATAATCATTAGAATCGGCAATACAACTAACTCTCTTCGTAAAATCCAATTGAATTACTATTTCTGAAATAATCATTCAGTATGATTTTATGAACTTAGAGAGTTGTAATGCTGATTCTAATGATTATAATTCCGTAACGCCATATTTGTTACGGCCGCGAATCATATTTAGATCAACATACAACCTGTTACAGACCTGCAAATTGCAAAAAACTTAAGAAAATTTGAATTTCGCGGGCTACCTTAGCGCATCCCCCTTAAGGAATGTCAGAAAATAGAAAAGATTCCATAAAGTAAATACTTCCTCACATTTACCCCAAGTCTTAAAATACTTCGTCTAGTGAGCATACACTTACTACATCCACATGTGCAATCCACCCTTCATGGTTTGATTAACGACATAGAATAGAATAGAAAAGAATAGAATACTCTTTATTATGTACACTATAAAAGTTACAGATATAAATGTTGAAATATAAAATAATATAATAAAAAATAAAAAAAATATTATAATGTTGAATGTTGACATATACCGATACTCGCTCAATAAATAAGGTGTCGCTTAGCCATTAGCATGCTCTACCGACATTGTAGCTATATAGGTTCTTGTAATTTATGAATGCCTAGTACCTCGACACTTTTTACGGGCTAACCATAGCGTTTGTAGTCTCGTTGAGGATAAATGTGAACCATGGACAAACATTATGACCGCCATGGTGAACAGATAAGTCGTAATTTTATCCTTCCTTGTTTTCATAACGCGTATTATTAAATTAGGAATTTTATTGGTAATTGAATAGGTAAGTATTATATTCGGTAGCAGGTTGGGCTTAAAATAGATATACTTATAAAATATACTAGCTTCTGCCCGCGACTTTGTCCGCGTGGAATTTCTCCCCCGACCCACTGCGTCGCATTGCATCGCCCGCCCGCGCTATTACAAATACAAATAATTTATTTTCTTTCAAGAGTTATGTACTACATCTAGTAGTTGAAGTGACCTTTTAGACAAAAATTGCCTCTGTTAGGACACTTTGCTCATCCAAAGCTTAAAGTTCGTGGTGTACCAACAATTATGAATCTTACTATCTTAAGAAAAAAAATCAAAATAATTTTACAAAAACAAAACATGGCTAATTTTGAATTTACATAAATAAGAATAAAAATTGACAAAAGCAAAATAAATGTACTTTAGCAGCTAATAAAATAACTATTTATTAGCTAAGAACTAATATAATAGCTATTACTTCTTTTTCACTTAGCTTCTAAGGTTCGCAGCGTGATGATAAATAACCTTCCTTTAAGAATTGGACTATCAAATGCAAAAATATTTTTACAAATCCGACTGGTAGTTTCAGAGATTACCCCTCACACAGATACAAACAAATACCTCTTTATAATATTAAGTATAGCTTTTCAGAAAATAAATAGGTATTTGGGATTAATTATTGAACGTTCATCATGGCTTTAATGACAGCTGGTATCATGGCTCATACAGGGAACGATTCCACAAATAGATTCTACGACCTAATAAAAGTCTCTGTAAACTTCTACCCCAGCCTATAACTCCTCGTACTTCATCAGACGTAAATTCAAATGAGGTTAATCCTATAATAATATTTATGGGGCGACCCAAGGTCGGAACACACCCCGGTAGCCCTCGGCCTTATATATAGCAAATTCTGGCAAAGGAACGAAAAAGCAATGAATAACAGAAGGCCAAACGATGCCATCGCGATATCAAACGAACGGACGTGGAAAAATAAGTACAGAAACGCTGTAAGTATACGTCGGCAGCATATCGAGAATTCTTAAGTTAACATATTTCGTACAATTCAGTAGAGCTGATAAAATCAGGCCACAAACGTCCACTTCTGAATGAGATGCTCTCTATCTAAATAACCCTTTGACATAACATTTTAGAGAAACCACTTAGTGGGAAATACCCAGGGTTCTACTCCGAATCGACAATCCGAAGTATCAGGCGAATGTTCGGCCGTTTCTTGACTTCCAAAGTTTCCGTTTTAGACTTTGAGTCCTTACCCGACTTCAAGTTAAATTTTTGACTTAGAGTCTCTTTGACTGTCGTTTTCTTTTTCGCCTTATTCAGCCATAGTTAGCCGTAGTCAGGAAACGGCCGATACTTCGGATTTATCTTCGGAGTAGACCGAGTGGTCCTGACTCGAAGTTACATCACCAAATCCCGAACTTACTGTCGCGTCTTAGCAGAACTTTCGAAGCATAATCAGCTTATGTTTCCACTGCTGGGACATAGGCCTCCTCGCTGTGAGAAGCGATAATCCACCACGCAGGCCAAGTGCAGGTTTGGCGGACGTCACATGTCTTCGATTTTTTTCGGTTCTCAGACATGCTGGTTTTAAGAAGAGCAGTTTTCAGAAATTAACAGGTCACATCCTAAGCCTTCTGTCTTGTTTTAGTTTCGTGTCCACTCGGCCTGTGCGTTTGTCTTTCCGTCGCAAGTAATCACACACTTCCTATGGATATGTTAATGGCGGCCGCTGGCACGCGACGCCGGCCACCATAGCCTTCGCCTACATCACACCATATTACTGTATTTGGAAAGCCCTGTCACGTTTAATTTTGGCGTTACAGCTGGCTTTTATGTAATAAGATTGTATTCATGTAGATTTTGGACTGCTGCGGAATTTTGTAATTACTGCAGGCTTGGCATGACGCTTTCCATTTGTACTCTACTGTAGAATATATCACTTGTCTACCCTTCGCGGTAGAAAACTGTCAACTGTCTACAGGTAAACGTAATTTTTTAGGGTTTCGTACCCAAAGGGTTAAACGGGTACCCTATTACTAAGGCTCCACCGTCTGTCTGCCTGACCGTCTGTCTCCAGGCTGTATCTCATGAACCGTGATAGTTAGACAGTTGAAATTTTCACAGATGATGTAATTCTGTTGCCGCTATAAAAAAACAAAATAAAATAAATATTTAAGGGGGCTCCCATACAACAAACGTGATTTTTTTGCCGTTTTTATAGATAATGATACGGAACCCTTCGTGCGCGAGTCCTACTCGCACTTGGCCGGTTTTTTTCTACTCTTCCGTCGCCAACACGCTTCTCTACGGTTCTCGTGCTAATCCTGCTGATGGCGGAATCATTCAAAACTATTTCCACTGTAGATAAAACTTGATTAAAAATTTCTGTTTGTTTTTTTAATTTTTCTCAGCTGTTACTTGACAGTTAGTCATAAATAAGAAATTAAGAGACATACAGTCCCTCCTAAGACTTATAAATCAAATTCTTACCATAAACCAAGAAAGAAAGTTCAGATTTTATGCTTGCATTAAAATCTCTAGACCATAAATCATGCTCAAGGGCTGAGGATCGATCGGAAGCGCACGAGAGGCCCGTTTAAATTAAGAACGAGCCGATAAAATTATCAATAAGCACTAACTGGTTCACTGATACTGGCATGGAACAGTTGAATGGATGGAGATGAGAGCCTGTTCTCTAAAGGCGCGTTTACATTTCCTAGTATAGTACTGGATTAAGATTATTAGCATAATTTTTGACAATCTAGCATTGGTATTTTGGAGTTTCGAGACAGTCCATTTTATATGGATTGCCATTCAGTAAATGTTGTGGTCGGCAAAGATGCATGTCGTAACTTTACGACGATAAAATAAGAAATATCAAAATATAAATATATAATAAACAAATGATTTTAATTAACACTTCTTTGGAATGCTTTCTTTCCGTGAAGCTTCCTCAAGGTAAAGTTGCTTTATAGATTCTGGTTATTTTATTTTACGTGAATGATTTGGAGGCTAAAATTAGGTACGACCAAAATCAAGCACATTATTGACAAAACTGATTTAGTGCGAAGACTAAATAGGGTAAAACCTTTTGAGTTAGTTTAGTGCAGTGTAAGTGAACTTAAACTGTAGTACAAGTGCTGACTTTTATAAAGAACACGTGAATCAAGTGTCTTCCCCTCAACTTATAGTGAATAAGAAAGACGTTATTGGGCGATTTCTTTCTTTTATAGTTACTTAGCAGTTTAAGTTATATTTAAAATACTTATTAGCTAATAGGCTAGATTTTAGTGTGCTTGTGTGTCTGTAAAAAAAGTTCATTATTCAGATAATGTATATTTTTTGTCCGAATGTTATTACTTTCTTATCCTAAAATAAGAACCTTGTTATAGACTATTTTCACTAAACTCCTAAAATTATTCTATTACTTATTCATTTCTATAAAACCTATGTTTTTGGTTATACTACTACCTAGTTTAAATAAACTCTAATTTACTGTTCCCTCCCGCCTCAAAGTAATTTACGTGATAGAACCTTTGATTAAAAAGCTTACAACCCGCAGAGGTCAAATTGTCATAGACCTGTATTTAAATATGCAGAATTAATAAAGGATCAAGAACTGCTGAGAATATATTCACGTCCATTTTAACCCTTTGCATGCTACCGTAATTCCCGCATGACCCATTTTACCAGCGTTGGATTTCTGCCTAACCAAGCGGTTGCCATTTACTAAAATCTAAGTGAAAATATTAGGCACGCAGTGTAAAAGTTGCGTGTTATGCCTCCTACCACCACTTCGCATGTTTGAACCTACACACTTTAAATCACCGTAACTGTTGTGATTCCGTCATAAAACATTGGGCAAATGTGGGAATTATTCTCTAAATATAATTTCCGCAAGTTTGAAGTTAGAACGGTAATATGACTACTGTTATTGAAGATTAGAAATGAGCTGTGAAGACTCATCTTGGAGCAGAAAATAACAGAATGATAAGATTTACAAAAAAAAAACATGCGTTTTGTGTGCACAGATTTTTGTAGCCGTACTTAATTTAAATCCGAATAAATAAATATCAGTAAAGGCAAATAAACATTAATCTCTCTTTTCATCATTTTCTTACGAATTTTCCGCCCATTATGTCACCCTATGCAAAATTGCTACATTTATATCTGTAATTTTTATGGTGTAAATAATAAAGAGAATTCTATCTACCTATCTATCTATGCAAACTTCTCGCTATCAAATGTTAAGCATAACATTGAATTTTGTGGCAAATGCATATTCACATTTCTCTAACTCCTTACAAACGTAAAATGATAATTTATGTGAAAATTACTCTATTACGGGCAATGCTCAAGAAATCTGCGGTTTCACAAAAACTTTATTTTTATTTTTTTTACGGAAAATCGACAAGTTTCCAAGATATGGATAAAAAAATCTCGGCTTAATAACAGAAATAAAGTAAAGCCTAATGTGATCGGACTTGAGGCGACCCCCGCATTACACCAGCGTTCAGGGTTCAACGCACTGCGTGAAAATCACATTTTCCGATGTCGGGGAACGATAAAAATAGTGTAATTTTACCTCTAATCACTGAATAAATTATTGCCTGATGATAGTTGGCTGCATTCATTTATCAATGTTCACGGTAATGATTATTAAATGTTAACAATTTTGAGACAAAGCGCAGGTGAGTGTTGATTTTATGGTAATATCTTTTACACGCACGATATTTGGAATTATATTTTCCAGCGTTGTATTTTCAGTACAAATGGTTTATAAATTCTAATGCAGTCAATATTTCAATACAAGTTACTGCGCTTCAGAAAGGAAGTACCGTACACATGAAAATGATTTACATATACAGACGTAAAACAATTTAATTATCTAAAAGATAAGTTCTGTATTTATCAAATTAAAAATAATAATCAAACGCACCACACCACTGAAATATTACAAACCCCAGAATTCAACCCCTGACCTTTAGAACAAAGATGAAACTGAAAATTCAGCTGCAGCATCCTTGGGGTACTGAAAGAAAACTCTTACCTGTTCTTTCCGTGCCCGATTTTGTAGAGCTCGATATGTTTGAACTGAGCGTAGGTTGCCATTGTTGTTTGAAACACGAGGATATTTTATCACACGAGAGTGCGGACACTGAAACCGGCGCGGTATAAGCGTGGAAAGACGTGCGTTCGCGACGAGGTTCGTCAGCTGACTGGCGCGCGCGGGCCGGCACCCTTGCTTAAGTCGATGCTGCCACCCTCCGCCCGCGCCGTGAAAATTAACCGCGCAGCGCGCATGCGCGAGCCGCCACTTCCGCACCTTGTTTTTGTTTTTTTTTTCTCCAGATCCCCATGACATATGGCCGCGCAGCCAGATGATCGGTGACAACAGGCGACTTATTTTGGGAACAGGTTTTGGTTATAAAGGTAGATGATGAATGATTTGAAACAGTTCAGTTAGAAAGTTGTGCAAAAGACATTGTCATTGTTGACAAGAGATATGATGACGGACAGTAATCTGATACCTGACTACATACAGCCTATATTATTACAGACATTGTACACACAAAAAAAAACATCTTCGTCGGTGAAATCCGATACATAGATTTAGGACACGACAAACATGCAAAGAAATTAACTTCATCTATTTATTGACAGCCCAATCTCACAGTGGGCCTAGTAAGTACGTTTTACGTATTTTAACTGAAAAAATAACTGAAATAAGTACCTAATATTGAAGGTTATCCTTCCTTGCTAATTCGTTAGTCATCTACGATACTGAAAGAGTGGTTTTTGGTAGCTAAGGCTACGTCAAGGTAGTCCTACACACCACTGACCCTATCTAGTTTTCAGAAGTCTGGCCATTAAGAGGCTTATTCAATTTCGACCGTGATTTTTGCGTTAAATGGCCAACTTTGGCGTTTTTATTCTGAAAAACTGAAAGACTTCGACATCTTTTACTTATTAAGTGATGGAGAATAGTTATTAGTATAGTTTAAAGCGGCCTCCCTTTTCCCATTTTTTTTTTAATCCATTTATATAAAGTCAAAATTCCGAATCAAGTTTTCATACAATGCGCGACGTCGCTTTCTCGAGCTCGTGAATTGAACTAGGTATATACTATAGATAAGCAAACGAAATAAAATATACATAATAATATCTCTCAAATAGTGGTTTAGTTCATAGCGGCCTCAGAATTTTGAAATATGTATGGGAATATCTATAAAAAAAATCCCGTTAAAAACCATAAAACTACTAAAAACGCTCAGAATTAACTGTAAATTTCTCCTTATTACATTAATATTATAACGTAAAATTTATACCAGAACAACTTTTAGTTCTTAAGAAATTAAATTTAATTACAAAAACACGCGCAAACACACGTTGTCTACATCTCTTTGTCTACTTTCCTGTCGCAGGTATGCTGGAAGAGATTTCTTTAGAAATAAGTATCACCTTTGTACGTATTTTTCTGTTCCTTTTTTTCTTATCTGTTTATTGTGTTATGTGTGTACATAAACTGTTAAATAAATAAATAAATAAAGTTTTTTTTTATGATACTCAAAATAAAGGTAATAATTGCAACTGCCAAATTGCTACACAATGTGATACGTCGCAACGTCGTCGGCTGTTCCAATAGTGATAGACCTCTTAAGAACTATAGCCATATTTTTTTATGTACAACCTTTTTATGTACAACCTTTGCGAACAAAACAATTACAGCAGATTAGCATTTGACGTCACAGCCCGTTTGTGACGCATGTTATCAAAATACTTTTTCGGTTTTGTTACCATTGTTTATCTTAGATTGTAGGTACAATATACAGTGATCTGAGGGATACCAAGTTATTATGTGTAGCACTAGGTATGATAAAATTATTTATTCATTTAAATCGGGTATTTGGGACCATAAATAATGATCACAAAAAAAACATTTGGTGAGCATTCGTCATGAAAATGACTCGGTTATGTTAAAAGCTTTAAGCAGTGGCTGGAAGCGGGCTACGAGAGTTAGGATCGGTTATTTTCAAATGAAATTAACTGATCAATAGGTAAGATGGAATTAGGCGATGGAGCGATGGTCGTTTTGCGTGGATGCAGTGACACATATTTTCCCCCAACTTATTCTTTTTAGGGTTCTGTAACTGGAATGGAAAAAATGGAACCCTTATAGGATTATGTCATGATTTCATGGGAAAGTCATTCAATGGAACAAATCTAATTTAGAGATACGTGTTTATGATTCTAATTCTTTAAATACAATATCTGTTATAGTCGCATTTTGATCAAGATACAACCTGACACTTAACTGCAAATTGCAAAAAACGTTAGAAACTTTGAATTCCTCGGATCTACCTTAAGCTAAACGATGATGTCTCAGAGACAAGACATCGTTTGCAAAGGCTCGTGCAGACCGGCGCGACTTTTCTTAGAAATTGTTCTACCGGTTTCGCGACCGGTCTGTACGAGCCTTAAGCCGTTATTGAATACAGAAACAAGAGAAAGTTTAGTGACTTACTCAAATAATAATTATAATGGCTGTAATATATGAAATACAGACTTCACCCGGTTTAATGAAAGTGCTCCTACACGCCGTACTCAAAATATTAGGTTTCAGTAAGTTAGGGCTATATAAATGTTATGATAAGTTACTAATGCAAAAGTCATTTTTAATTTCATGAAATACAGCCATATTTGGAATTATTATAGATATCAAAAGGTAATAGGTAGATCCTTCAAGTCAATCATTCCTGAAACCCAGAGGATTTACAAAAGATTGGTGATTCAATGAAATTATTGAACTGAAAGTGAAGAATGCCATATGTCATCATCATCATTTCAGCCGAAAGACGTCCACTGCTGGACATAGGCCTCCCCCAAATAAAGGAGGGGGGGGGGGGGGGGGGGTTGCCATAATCGCCACGCTTGGCAGAAGGGTTGGCGATCGCAGTATGGTGTTAAAATGCATAGAGAACGCTGCTGCTCATTATCTAGTAAGTCCCTTAGCCGCCTTTTACGACACCCACGGGAAGAAATAGGGTGGTGCTATTCTTTACGTCCGGCAACACACGGAGCATATGCACCATGAATCATGTGTAATCTATAAAGTAGTACGATCTGTATTGCATATTTCTAGTAGGTTACAATTTTAAATAAAATTGTGATTCATTTATTGCCGGCTTATTATTATTAGATCAGTGGATTCTTAGGTCCTAGCCCTAGACACATTGATAAAATTTTAAAAAAAACCTTCCAGTTCTAATAAAATAGATTTACTGCGTCCGTTTTTCTAAAGTGCCGAGGTGTTCTTGAGGCAAAGATAAAAAACCGGCCAAGTGCGAGTCGGACTCGCATACAAAGGGCCTAGCCCTAGACACATTGATAAAATTTAAAAAAAAACCTTCCAGTTCTAATAAAATAGATTTACTGCGTCCGTTTTTCTAAAGTGCCGAGGTGTTCTTGAGGCAAAGATAAAAAACCGGCCAAGTGCGAGTCGGACTCGCATACAAAGGGCTCCGTACCGTATTAAGATCGACCAAAAACGCCTAAAAGAAACACGTTTCTTGTATGGGGACTCCCTTTAATTATTCATTCATCATCATTTCAGCCGAAAGAAGTGCACTTGCCCCAAAGGAGGGGGGTTTTTGCCATAATCGCCACGAATGGCAGGCGGGTTGGCGATCGCAGTATGGTGTAAAAATGGATAGAGAACGCTGCTGAACATCCTCTAGTAAGTACCTTAGTCGCCTTTTACGACACCCACGGGAAGAAACAGGAATACGAATGATTAACTTGATTGAATTACATAATCAGTGAAAATTTCAATTTTCTACCTTAATCATCATCTGCCTAGCCTTTTCCCAACTATGTTGGGGTCGGCTTCCGGCTTCCAGTCTAACCGGATGCAGTTGAATACCAGTATTTTACATGGAGCGACTGCCTATCTTACCTCCACAACCCAGTTACTGAGTAACACGATATCCCTTGGTAAGACTGGTTGTCAGACTTTTGGGCTTCAGACGACCCCCAACAACTGTCAAAGATCTACAAATGACAGCCGGGACCAACAGCTATGAAAAGATGGTCACCCATCCACGGACCAACCGCGGCAAGCGTAGCTTAACCTGATCGATCGACCCGTGCAGCAGTTATATTTTCTACCTACCTAATCAGTTCATGAGATACAGCCCACTGACAGACAGAGGGACTGACGGACGAACGGACAGCGGAGGCATAGTAATAGGGTTCCATTTAGTACGGAACCCTAAAAATAATGTTGTAGACAAGCGTGCTCTATCTTAGATTATGTTTCTGCTTGCTATCAGGCGAGACGGTAGACAAACAGGCCCACCCATCCCATTCCAATAAAGTTAGTACTTATTAGCTGTAGTTTGTTGTGTTTTAGGCTTTTCTGAAACCTTCAAAAAGGATCGTTCAGATGCGTATGAAAGCTGAAAATGTTCGTAGTGCGGGACATTCTGAAGTTTTTCTTTCACGTATGAGGAAGTTAAAGACTGATTTACAGGGCGAGCAGCAGTGGCCCAGTGATAACAGCCGCGACTTACGAGTAGTAACCTGTAGGTTCAAACCCAGACAGGTGCTTTACTTTGGTGTAAATTATTTCATCACCAACTGCTCTCAAAACGGTGAAGGAAAACATCGTGAGGAAACCGGCATGTCCTAGAACCAAAAATTCGAATACATGTGACATCTACCAACCCGCACTGGGACCGCGTGGTGTACGGCCCACTCCATCTCACAGAAAGAGGGGGCCTGTGTCCCAGCAGTGGGAACATTATGGGCTGATTATGATGATGATGACACAGTCAGTTGTTGCTTAAGGGGGATGCGCTAAGGTAACCCGCGAAATTCAAATTTTCTTACGTTTTTTTGCAATTTGCAGGTGTACTTGGGTTTAGAGGTTATAATTGGAGATTATTAACCAGAGTTTCGGTCACGTTACGAACTATCCTTACATAAATTGCGAACTAGACCATGTCAGACACCAATCTACAGGGTCCTCAAATGATCTGACCAAGATTATATCCGCATTTTATATTCACATTGACATTGATGAATTTTATATATACAATGACATGAATATTTACTTTGTTAAGTATTATATTGTTTTAATTAAGTATTGTATATGTGAAAACTATGTGGGTTATTGTTTATTTTTCTTTTTCTTTTTTTCTCAGTTAGTTTTTATCATGGTCTGGCAGCTTGAGTAATTTATGCGGCCTACCCAAATGTCCTTTCTTTAGTATTGTTCGTGGAATCGTTGAGCTCCTTAAAGGCTCTTACAAACACACGCGATATCGCGGGCGCGACATGCACCGACAAAGGAATTGTCTTTGTCGGTGCCTGTCGCGCCCGCGATATCGCGTGAGTGTGTCTCTTACACCTTAAGTTCTTAGTTGAGCTGCACGACTACTGACAAATGCGTGCACTGACTGGACAGGTCCCCTCAATCTGTGTGGTTCTTTCCTCAAAAGATCATTTCAGGCACCAATCTACATGGTCTTCACATGATCTGACCAAGATTATGTCTGGACTTTAAAAGAGACTGTGACCTCTGAGTTTGTTTCGGCCTTTCTTCTCAGAGTAGTCGGATGTGAAACGCCGACCTCATCTAGTTTTTTTTTAAATATGATTAACGTGTAAAAGTGTTTGTACAAAACTACTTACAGAAATAAATCATTTATCATTTAGAACAACACTTTACGCAATTAGGTACGCTACTAGTACATATTACGAAAAACTTCAAAACAACCAAAAAAATTAGGACAACGCGGAAACATCTGGCCATCCTCAAAGCCACTTATTAGAGAAAATGTTTCATTTCAAAGTTCGGAAGTCAGTCCCAGTGACGGCTCTTCAGTTGCAGCATCGTTTACAAACACATCCCTTTCATCATGCGCATGCGCAGCTTTCACAGAACTTAATGTTTACCTAAAACTTCCTGGGTTTGTAGATAATGTCAACGACAGTAAAGCCAATATCAGACGCTTCACTTTTTGTTTTTCATTCGACGTGAAACGCCAGAACAGAAAAAAGTGACAAATGAATTCATTATTGAACCGATCCAACGATATTGGATTTTGGTACCTACTACTAAAGATCTCTTTTAAGTCGCTTACCGAACGATCGAAAAATGAAATGAAAGGAGCAGATGAACGTTCATCCCTACATAATTTTGTCGATGTCGTTCACTCGAGTGAACCATTCAATAAAATGAAGCGTCTGATATCGGCTTAACATCCAACATGTCTATATTTAGTAAAAAAACCTTTCGCCACGGATAAACAAGGCTACGAGACTCCTAGCACGCGCCGCGCCGTGCGCTGGCGCAAGGTAAATAAAGTTCGTGTGCCCGGTAAGGTAATCGTTACATTAGTTTTGTTTTATTTATAAAAAAAAGTAGCGTTAACATGTTAATAACAGAGTTAAAGCTACATTTTCTTTTTCATGTTTGCTGGTTGTTCTGTTTCCTTTTATTGCTATCCTGTTTTAGAAAGTGATCGCTGAAACTGCTGAAAAGTAGGGATTGATAACTTTTCAGCAGTTTTCTGTTAATCTTTATTTGATGGATTTTTTGTCTCGTCGTCATTAAAAAATAAGATAAAGATCTATAGATAAATATAACCCGTCTCTCCACTATTCCAATGCCAGCACAAGGATGCATATCCAGTACGGCTCTAATAATCCTTCCATATCCCAAGGGCACATCTTGCCAACCATTATGGCGCCCCCTGGTCTACCTCTTTGATATGCAATGGTCTCTGTAGTCCCATGAAACATGAGGCGTTAGTTAGTGTGAATCTTTGGGTTCATTCGAGTAATCTAGTCTGGTTTAACCACGCTGGGGTCGGTGCATTTCATTAATTCATTCATTCAGAAAGAGGTCGAAGAGCAGCTTTCAAAAGCAGTCTATGTTGTTATGTAGGTAATCTGCGAGTTATCTTCCTCTACTTTGTATGAAATTTCAATCGATCGATGACGTTAACAATAACCACAAATGCAATATTAACTTATTAACCCCATTCCACAAACATTTACTGTTACACTTTTCTCCCAGTGCTACTTGGTCAAAATGATTCAATCTTTACGCGTACTCAAAGTGCCATTAGAAGGCATAATGCGTTTCCCACGCGGTTGTACGCACCGGGCGCACCGCGTGCGCAGGCTTATCGGCGACGCGTGCGCACGACCCGCCGATGAAAGCCGACAACTGCCGATGACAGGTGTCCATTAAGCTAGTACTGGAGCTATCGATATTTAGCTTTTTCATTGGAGTTTAGAGTTCCTAGTTGACTTAGAAAAATCTACAAAATCATTCTGATTAGAAACCTTTATGAGAAAATTACGATAGCTAAAGACAGATACTGGGACACAGGTCTCATCTCTGTGAGAGGGAGTGGGCCGTAATCCACCACGCGGGCCCAGTGCGGATTGGTAGGTGTCACATATCTTCGAATTTTTGGTTCTAGGACATGCTAGTTTCCTCACGATGTTTTCCTTCACCGTTTTGAGAGCAGTGGTGATAAAATTATTTACACAAAGTAAAGCGCCTGGGTTCGAACCCAAAACTCAAACACAGATACTTGCGCAAATTCCACGATGATGAAAGAATTGACAGCAGTTAACGAGATTTAGACCCTTTTTTTCAGTCTTCAAAACGAGAATCTATTGTAATTTCGAAATAATTAAAAAAATATCGAAAACAACCATAAGCACGTGTCTTGATACCTTAAATTATCGTTCTTAAAGGGAAACCACGCGATCTAGTCGACACTGTGTTTTATGGCTAGCCGTGGTCCAAATATGAGGAGCCTATTACACTCGGTGGGCGGATATGGACTAATAAAGTAGAAGATTGTACGTTAAGACGCTGACAACAGCTAAACCGCGGTCACTGTCAGACTGCATACAAAAGAAAGAGAAGCGCGATGACACAACGCTTGTAGTTTATTGCAAAATATAAAGCAATTATCTATTTACTCAAAAATGAGTTGAGTAATAGTAAATAAAATAAAACCAAGTTCTGCATACAAATAAGATGTTCTTGTTATTAATTGAATACCAACCGTACGTTGATATTTAATACAGATATTTTGGATTGAAACTCAAAGTAAAGGGTTAATTTACCATTAATTTGTATCCATTTTTTTTTTCGAAACGTGTTTGGAAACAACCAAGTTCTGAGAAATTAGTTGTATGTAAATATATAGATTTGGCAATGTTTTTGTTTAAGACAAGTCTACTTTTATCATTTGCCTCTTGTCAGCGCCTTAATAGAGAGGACAGCATGATATACTTGTGGTCGTTAGTCTAAATGCCAACTGGGTAATTCAAATGAAGTCTAAATAGGCATTTCGTATCTGTAATGTACGATTGTGGCTCTATGACCTGTTTGCATTCTCAATGGATGGATAGTTCGGCCAAAACACATCTTTCTTTTAAATTCAAACAAGTTGGTTAGTGTAATTAAGCCCATGTCAAAGGCCAACGTTAGTTAAATATAAGTAATAAAAATATGTATATACAAATAACTCCACTCAGATTTATTATTTCTTTTCAAAACGTTAGCTAACAAAAACAAATTACTGTTTAACCAAGATAGTATTCAGATACAATGAAAAAAATAATGTTTCTTCATTAACTTTAACGTTAAACTCTAATTTGTGTTAATGTCTAGCCATTCGAGACGTACAATTCATTATATTCATCAAGAAGACAAATGCGTTTTCAACAGTAAAATACTCGGATAATACAACTGACTTTATCTTATTACTTTTACCACTGACGTTGATTTAGCTCACACTACAAACATTTTCATAAATGAGAAAGTAACTTTTTTAATTTTTATTATGACGAAATTTATTCTGTCAGGTTGACAGCTGACGTTTCGTTCCCATGACAACGTCAAGTCAAGTTGAAAGGACGTTCCATTTTTAAACACGAGAGAAACAATGGGTATATTTGAATAGGACTCTCACTCTGATTCAATCAACAATACTGAGCCTCCTCTTTGTAAACTAAACTGTATAGGTTAGGTTGACCATGATTGCGTCACTCGGTATCAAGTTTATAATAATTCAATATTAGTTCCTAGTTTATAGAAAGTAAGCGCAGTTGCCAGGTAATATTTTGTCAAAATGATCCTAGGAGGATGGCCATCTGAGGGACTGTGACCGGCAAGCCAAGTTCTCAAAATATGGTTAGTAACGGACCACAAGAGACTATTACGGTATTACAGCGATTATGTAAAAAAATTATCCTCCCGCATGATTACCGTGACAATCCGATTTATTTCCACAATTTATTTTATAAAAGAACCCCAATCATTTTTTTTATTTTATTTACTAGGGAAAACAAACAGTGACACATTACATTTTGTAGGAAGAAATACAAAAAGATACGGCCAAATGTGTAACCAACAACATTTTCCACGGAAACATAAAAAAAATAAAAAAAACTTTACAACCCATGCTCTCAAAACAAAAACCTACAAACTATTATAATTAAAGTTAAGATTTTTCTTTGTGCAAAACAGTAAAACAAAAGAAAATTTAGCAAACAAAGTAAAACTCATCAAGGCATGCAAATCTTAATTAAAAGTGTTTTAAAATCAATGGTACGAGTTGTCCTGAATAAACTAAATATTAGGTGATCCTACTAAAAACACTGTAGCAGTGAGAAGGTGAGAACCAGCAGACCTGTCGTCGGCTCCAGTAGATGACGAAGACAGTTTAATAGTTAAAGCTATTAAAAAGTACGCCGTGCCCCATTCAGGTGTCCTGTCTCATTGACGGCGCTCTTCTGTTCAAACGAGGCATACTTTACGCTTTGATTATTATACCGGACTTTCCCATAATGAAGTTAGTTAGACTTTTACAAAGAAACGGATGAAGGTTTTTGTAAAGGATCGTGTTTCTTTACAGTTTCTTAGTATTCATTGAACCTGCTGTAATTGTCTATTCATTGGGTTCCGAAGAAAATAAATTTGAATTTGTACAAGGGGGTCTACTCCGAAGCGCTAAACCGAAGTATCGGCCGAATGTTCGGCCGTTTTATAACTTCCATAGTTTCCTTTTTTGACTTTGAGTCCTTATCCGACTTCAAGTCACAGTTTTGACTTTGGCTTATCTCTTCGACAGCCGTTTTTTTTTTCGCCTTAGTCAGCGATTGTTAGCCGTAGTAAAGAAACGACCGAACTTTCGGCCCCCTGGATATTTAACGAGTGAAATTTTATATTAATAGATTGTAATATATGTGTATCTTTATATTTAAATAAATATTTATTCGTGCAGGCGCTTTACTTTGTGTAAATAATTTCATCACCACTGCTCTCAAAACGGTGAAGGAAAACATCGTGAGGAAACCCGGCAAGTCCTAGAACCAAAAATTCAAAGACATGTGTACTTTTACCAACCCGCACTGGGCCCGCGTGGTAGATTTACAGCCCACTCCCTCTCGAAGAGAGGAGGCCTGTGTCCCAGCAGTGGGAACATTATAGGCTGATTATGTATTTATTCGTGATTTTTTCGTAATTCGTCTGTTTGTCTCTGCATCAGCCAAGGTAGAAAATGCCTATGGCATTAAATTGTGTACTTAAAGTACTAAATAGAGATTAGATGTCATATAAGGTGGGATCAAACGAATCTAAGTGAACTATACCCGCGATATACAATTTGGCAAATACTAGCTTTAAAACTTAAGTAACTTAACAAACAAGAAAAGCAGTGAAAACTTAAAACTATGAAATAACAGATATACCTAATGTTAACATTAGCATGTCGGTGACGCAAACCCATAAGTTTTGCACCTACCAAAAATCGCTAAACGCGGCTAAAGAAGTTTTCACTTAAAAATAGTACTTAACAAGTGAAAATAAAACGTGAAAGTGAAAATAAAACGTGAATTCAAGCGAAAACGCACTAAGACGGCTGTCAATACCGCTTAACCTTAACTTCGTGACAAACATGTCTGAAAGCGGCAACACCGCGACCGTTTGAACTTGTAATTAATTTTGACAGTTCAATCGCCTGTCCACGAACGCATTACCTTGCGTTCGGTAGGTACTCGCAGAACAGATGGCCGATGGGGCCGAAAGGTTTTGAAGTGGCGCCCGCGTCGGGAAGACGTAGCGTTGGAAGGCCTCCCACTAGGTGGACCTTGTGAAGGCCGCAGGAATCCGCTGGATGCGGGAAGCACAGAACCAGTTGAAGTGGCGGTTCTTGGGGGAGGCTTATGTCCAGCAGTTGACGTCTTTCGGCTGGAATGATGATGATGATGATGCGATATTCAAAACCATTTTTAGGGTTCCGTACCCAAAGGGTAAAACGGGAACCCTATTACTAAAGTTCCGCCTTCTGTCTGCCTATCTGTCTCTCATGAACCGTGATAGTTAGACAGTTGAAATTTTCACAAATGATGTATTTCTGTTGCCGCTATAACAAGAAATACTAAAAAACAGAATAAAATAAATATTTAAGGGGGCTTCCATACAACAAACGTGATTTTTTTGCCGTTTTTATAGATAATGGTACGGAACCCATCGTGCGCGAGTCCGACTCGCACTTGGCCAGTTTTTTAGATAATGGTACGGAACCCTTCGTGCGCGAGTCAGACTCGCACTTGGCCGGTTTTTTTTAATACAAGTGGTAGGATAAAAACAGAAAATAATTGGCTGAGTCGTTGACACGGCCGAAAAAAAAAGGCGATTTTGGAAAATGCTATTGTCGTAAAGCAAACTTTTTGAACAAATCAGAAAATCCCGCCTCGAGACTCAATTTTCTACGTAAATGACTGTACCTATTTCTCATAGCTTTATTTACGAGGTAAACGGATCTACGTCTAATAATTATTTAGACCGAAACGCTTAAAAACTATTTGTTTCACAAACAAATAAGCGACACACTTTCCTAAGCGATTGTTTCAAGCGAAACAACGGAAGTATTGAAATTCAATCATAACCAATCGATTGGTGGCGACTAATCAAAAATACAATCATTGTCTATAGTCATAGCCAAATGGCTATTCCGGCTGCGAGAGAGCGAAAGCCAACATTTTAATAAAAATAACATCGCGCTTGTAGTACCCAAATGGGCAGGTAGGGGTGTATGTGTTTGACATTTAGACAGGTAATTTTCGATACCGTAATAGCAGGCGAGCCGTTTTTTTGGGTGGGAAATTATCAAATAACTTCTCCCGCTCTGGGCGGAGCGGGAGGGCGTGTCAAACTTTTACTGACTAAAACCCACCCGTGTTCCTTCAGATGCCTGTGTGCCAGGGCCACGATATCCCTTTCGGACAGGCTCGTAACCCTGGCATTGGCCCTTTCGGACCCCGTCAATTGGTGCTGTCGTCTCTTTGAGGCGCGCGTGGAACACAATGCGCCGTCGACCCGGGCCTGGTCCTTATCGGACGATTAATCGGTCACTAGCAAAGGTATAAATATGTCTAGATACACAGTCAAAACTGTGAACACATCGAAAAAAATTGCGTCCAACTGTTGGCTGCACGCACACGAAAATAACACAATGGCAGCACAATAACGTGATACGAGTGTAAGACATAGCTGCCACGCACACCAGCATAACAATGTTGGCCTGTTTGATTTAGTTCTTTTGAAGCACGATACTCTATGTAGACATATAAATAATCATAGGTCACAAGTATCTACAGACTACGGGTTGCTAGTCGAGAAGTTAAAAATTCCAATTCAAAACAGCAATTTTTAAAATATTTAAGCCCAAGAAGTAAGAAGCTCATCTATACGAGTAGGGGAAGACCAAAGACGCGATGGATGGAGTCTGTAAAAGATTATAGCCATATAATCTCTCTCTCTCTCTCTCTCGGTAGATGACGACTAACAGGTCCCCGAAACAATCAATTGCAATTGATCAATTTCTATTGTAAAGAAAGAAAGAAAATTCGTTTATTTGCGATAAACATAACGCAAAGAAATAAAACACAAACACGAAAGAACAAGTTGAGGGAAAATATGCGTCACATTCACGCAAAACGCCATCGCTCAGCATAATGCTGCGACCCTATGCGAGTTTTCGGCGACAGCCCGCTTTGTTGTAGTAATATTGTCAGAGAACGCTGCAGTCCATTCTCTAGTAAATCCCTTAGTCGCCTTTTACGATACCCACAGGAAGAAATAGGATGGTGGTATTCTTTACGTCCCGCTCAACACGGAGCTCATCAATGTGTATCGACCGCGTAAAAATTGACAATTGCAATAGAGAAATATGGAAGAACATGTTGAAGAAGTTCATGTTGCACAGACCTCAAATAAATTGGAATACCCCGCATGATAGTTACGATGATGATGAAGTAAAAATCTCATCTTTTTTGGAATATACTTAAGGGGGATGCGCTAAGGTAGCCCGCGAAATTCAAATTTTATTTCGTTTTTGCAATTTGCAGATCGGTAACAGGTTGTATGTTGATCTAAATATGATTCGCGGCCGTAACAAATATGGCATTACAGAATTATAATCATTAGAATCGGCAATACAACTAACTCTCTTCGTAAAAACCTATTGAATGACTATTTCTGAAATAATCATTCAGTAGGATTTTATGAACTTAGAGAGTTGTAACGCTGATTCTAATGATTATAATTCTGTAATGCCATATTTGTTACAGCCGCGAATCATATTTAGATCAACTTACAACCTGTTACTGACCTGCAAATTGCAAAAAACGTAATAATATATGAATTTCGCGGGCTACCGTAGCGCATCCCCCTTAACGTGTGGTACAGACGCCAGCAGGTCAAGCTACCCGAAACTGTAAAATTTTCCCAAGCAACCTTGAACCTTAAGTTGAAAATCTATTAAAGAAATTTGACAGATTGTAGTAGGTACTTAGCTTGATGTGCTGGCGTCTGTACACTATGTTTTACATAGGCATATGTTTGTACACCGGTGCCAACATCACGACCGAGTTTACCTATTAAACTTTACCGCATCATTTATAGGTCAATAAATGTTTAATTGATTTCGTCGTAAAAGGGTTTTTATTGTCATTTAAGAGAGCAATTATAGCTATGTGACACTATAATTTATACTGTCATAGGAAAGTCGACGGTATCTGGGACAAGGAAGTCTCGAAGAGCAGTGTTTTATTATGGAGATTTATTATTTAATCTGTTTTATTTATGTTGAACAGCTGACATAAAAATGTTTCACAAATTGGATTAGATATCAGTTTTTGAAATATCTTTTTTAGAGAATGAAAAGGTTGGGCAAACACGTCGTTTTGTAAAACTTTGAGAAAAGGACTGTTGTCGAGAGACACTTTAGTCGATAAACTAGTACTATTAATCTATAAAAATAATAGTCCTCCAGACCGAATTTCGGCCATGGCGACCAATCTCAGGGGAGACCAGCCTCCGGCGCGGGAGATATTATAGTGCACAAGTGTGTGCGCAGACACACACCTCTCTTCGCTCACTCTCATAGTCCGATAGGACGGCAATCCGACACACCCGGAGAGAGATCAGGCGCAGGGCACACGGCATAACGAGCTTTCCGAGGCACGGGCGTATCACACCGCCAACTTTCAAACTCCGGGCTGTTACTAAGAAATCCCTAATGGTAAAAACCCGTAGTAGGGGTAGGGGGTAATCTCTAAATTTTGAAGTATATTGCTAATCCATTGCTTCATATGTTTGAAAATGTTGTCTGTTCAACAACATAAATAACGCAATTAATGTTGTTAAATCAATCAACTCAGCCTATCGCAGTCCACTGCTGGACATAGCCCTCTCCCAGGCTGCGCCACAACACCCTGTCCTCAGCCTTCCGCATCCAGTCTGACCCAGCTCTACCTTCTTAAGGTCGTCGGTCCATCTAGTTGAGGGGCATCCCACACGACGCTTAAATTGCCGATACGTGGTCTCTCGTCTGCTCCATCGATCCTTCGATAAACATGGCCAGCCCACTGCCACTTCAGTTTGCTTATTCTGCAAGCTATGTCGGTAACTCCGGTTCTTTTCCGGATAATTTAATTCCTGATTTTATCCTTCAAAGAAACTCCAAGCATAGCCCGCTCCATAGCGCGCTGGCGATGAATGATGTTGAACTGTCAAAATAAAAGCCATTGCTATTGTGTGGATTTATTTCATGTGCAACCACCTCACTCGGTTACACAATCAACCCGCACCCGTAACGACTGTCAAAGATCCACGAATGACAGCCGGGACCAACGGCTTAACGTGTTTTCCGAGGCACGGAGGAGTCTCGGTATGTAAAGATGGTCACACATCCACGGACCAACCCCGGCAAGCGTAGCTTAACCTGACAGATCGACCCGTGCGGCTGTTATTACTTAGCGACGAGCTCCGCCTGTATAATAATTACCAATAATTAATTAAATAACTGATCAAATGCTATTGTAATACATAGGTACCTATTTGTACGCTGTTAAGGTAAAACAAGACTTTGATCCTTACTGCAATGTACTTAACATCTTGCATGCTTTGTGCATGCATACTCATGGTTGTGACAAATAAATGATCTATCTATCTAATTCCAGAGTAGCGTAATAGAAAAATATTCCCATGCTTTCATGAGCTTATGCATGGCTAACTATGATTTTGCAATCAGCAAAACCCAAGTCATGAAATTTAATAGAAATGGAATTAAATACCATGAAGAGCCATTATTATTTGAATCATAACGAATTCGCATTGAAAACGATACCGCTTAGCAACAAAAAGCTGTATTAAATGTAAATCATAAATATATAGAAAGTGGTCCCTACGTAAAGTATGATTATTATTTTCTAAATCACTCACTGGAACCAGTTAAATACACACGATATCTATTCGGTGAATGGTTTTGATTTAATACCAACTCATGTACTCCATGAAATTACCCCTGGTTAGTAACAGTAACCCTACTCTATTTACTCAGGCAAGACCTTACGGACGCTGGCAGTAAGATGGGAGAGAATACCTAGCAAGAAAGAAATAATTTGCGTTATAAACTTATAATTGTACATACAGAGCAAGAATGAAATAATTTCCATTACATACTTGCTGACCCGATAATGTAAAACACTGAACATGTAAAATACTGGTATTCAGCTGCATCCGGTTAGACTGGAAGCCGACCTTAACATAGTTGGGAAAAGGCTAGGCAGCTTGATCGACTTGCGCACCCGACAAACGTTTTTTTCCTGTCAACATTTCAATATGGTCATATGAAGTTATGAGTTCATACAAAAATTTTCTATTTTTTCGGGCAACTCTTCTTATTTTTCTTAATTAAACTTAAACTTAATTCGGACTATAACGAATAAAACAAAAAATTGCCAAATCGGTCCAGCCATTCTCAAGTGATGCGCTTACCAACGGCATTTCATTTTGATTTATATACCTAAATATATAGATGGATTGGTGAACACAGAGCTAGAATGAAATCATTTTCTTTACATTTTAATCAATGAGTACATTGAACTAAATTAAACATACAAAACTGTTTTTTTTTAAAAAAAACGTTGCCCCACACTAGGAATTTCTCCTGTATCGTGGGTGCGTTTACAAACATTTAAACTCACATACACAAACAGCCAGACCCGGAACAACTACTTGTAGGTCATACAAATATTTGTTCCGCGCGGGAATCGAACCCGCGACACGCAGCGCAGCAGTCAATCGCTTAACCACTGCGCTAACCGTTTAGCAGCTGCTGTTGCTGAACTTCTGTCCAACCATGAAACGAGGCTTAAGTTTTCAAACATTTCTATCAATAAAATATTTCACTGCATCGTTGATGTAGTAGTTGCAAGCGCTACTGTAAGCATGAGGTCCTGGGTTCGATTCCAAGGTCAGGCAAAGTGTTATTGTGTTTGTGCCCGGTTGATGGCAACAAGCTCACTCCCTATTACATGGGACTTGAAACATAACTGGCGAAATGTGGGTGTACCTATAGGTACACCTCTGCCTAACCTTTCGGGGAAACAAGGCCTGATGTTACGTTATAATATGACACAAGAGGCCTCGAACTCAACGCCATAGCAAACAACACAACAAAACCGAACAAAAACATACAATTGCACTCAACATCAATCATGGACACAAATCCCATCAAAACGGACCGTAGATCTCATCAACATTGATAGCATATCTCAGACAATAACTTTCCATCGGAACCTCACATTACCCGCACATTTCGCCGGCAACGAAAGTTCATATTCAATTTGCCTCTCTATTCTAGTGAAATTCACATCTTTTCCTTATGAATCGTTATTTTCCTCGGCGAACCGCGTAACCGCTAACAATTGGTAGAGTAAAAACTGCTGGTAACGACCCGCAATACTCACGGCACGGTGGCTGCTCCTTGTAAATATCTCGTTGTTACACGGATTTTTTGTAAAAACTGCAGTGCAACTGGTTGTTTTTTTTATGTTGCAATTTATTGCGGATTCGGTTTCATTTATTTGTTTTGAGCAATTATAGAGAATTGTTTCGTTGTTAAGTACTATGTTTTTAGGGTTCCGTACCCGAAGGGAAAACGGGAACTCTATTACTAAGGTTCCGCCGTCTGTCTGTCTGTCCGTCTGTCCGTCTGTCACCAGGCTGCATCTCATGAACCGTGATAGTTGGACAGTTGAAATTTTCACAGATGATGTATTTCTGTTACCGCTATAGCAACAAATACTAAAAAACAGAATAAAACAAATATTTAAGGGGGGCTCCCATACAAAAAACGTGATTTTTACCCATTTTTATAGATAATGGTACGGAACCCTTCGTGCGCGAGTCCGACTCGCACTTGACCGGTTTTTTTTATAACCCAGTAGTAGCTTTTTAACCGACTTCCAAAAAGGAGGAGGTTCTCAATTCGGCGGTATGTTTTTTTTTTTGTATGTTTCCTCATAAACTAGTGTTGAATGATTTACCTAAACTAGCTAAGTACAATAATAACTGCTTAGCAATGTGTGTGTATTTTTAACCGACTTCCAAAAAGGAGGAGGTTATATGTTCGGCTGTATGTTTTTTTTTTTTTATGTATGTTCACCGATTACTCCGTTAATTATGGACCGATTTTGAATATTCTTTTTTGTTTGAAAGGGTATACTCCCGAGGTGGTCCCATTGCCACCAAATCAGAATCAGATGAGGGGATCCCATGGGAATCGAGGGCAACCCTCAAATTTTATAGGCAAACCTAAAGCGATTTGGGTATTTTTTATAGTAACTCGTGCATTTGCTCTCGGAAAGTACCATTATTTTGGTGAAGTGAAACTGATGATGGAGACCACATATGGCCACCGGAACAATATAATAATGAGTACCCCTATTTAACGGATTACGATTAAACAATTTATGCTTGTCACTATGCATATGGTGAGTGGAAGTTCTCCTGGTTTTACCAGGAGAACTCTTCAACAACCAACGTCCCAGCATCGGGAAAAGCAATATTTTGTAAAAGGTGATGAGCAGTTAACATTAGGCTATTGTTAGGTACTTAGATAAATTCAAAACTGACCAACTAAAAAGTGGAAAATAAAAAACTTTTTACAAAAAAATAAGAACCGACTTCCAAAAATAACACTACAAAGTGATAAATAACTTTAATTTCGGAAGTCGGTGGCAAAAAACTCAAATACAGATCCAAAGACACCGACTTCCGAAATTAAAGTTATATAGTGTTTTTTCCAGCTTATGTTTGAAATTATACTACAAATTCCACCACAATTTTACTTGATTGGCTGCTTCCAAAACTTGCAAAATAGTGAAAAACAAAGTAATTTTAATATCCTGGACTAACAACACTTAGTTTTCAGGATGTTTACCGATTGTAAGATCATCTATTTTATCATGAATAAGAATAAACTTTATTCCCAAATTTACAATTTACACCTAGGCGATAGGCGAGTACAATGACAATATTGTTTTTGACCAAGCGAGGCGAAGCGTCTCTGCTTCAAGTCTGGAAAAATTTGCTTTCCTCAGTCAGTATGTTCCTCTACAGGTCGTATTTTACAACTGATCTGGACGAAACATGGTATACAGGTTTTACGACTTTATAGATTTTTTCGTCATCAGGGATTTGAAAAGACTAAGAGGGCTACTGGAGATATCTCCGTCTTAAGAGATCCAATTTCGACATTCTTTTTTTTATTTGAAAGTTAGTAATTTTACGTTGGTCTCATAGAAATTTGGTGAAGATCTGATGAGGACCTTCGGTGTGATGAGGAAAATTGCTCCTCAAAATGCAGTAAATTGCTCACTCTTAGATTTTTACCAGTGAAATTAGCTAGTATAGTATTATTAATTGTTGCAAAAAAGTGAATGCTCGCAAGGTCTACTGTTCGCAGAACTATACTAGTTTTAAATTGTATAAATCACTGATCCCACCTCCGGCACCCAACCTAAGATTAAACTTGTGTTATGGGTCCAAACACTTTCAAATTACGTCGAAGCCTTTCATAACTGGCACACTAAACAACAAAAACCATGTAAATCAAATAGCCTACAATATTACAATTTATTTCAGAGAATGAAAGCTCTATTTGCCGAACACAATCGATGAATGCAAATTTTAACACCTGCAGGATTAGCATAGAACACTGACTAATCTTTCTAACTTAAGACAATGCGTTAACAGAAATTACATAAGAAGCAAATGTTTCGCTTTAAGCTGCACAAAAGCGCAGCTTAGATAATAATTATGCCGTTCGACTTGTAATTATGAATAAATAATGCTTTGTTTGTTGCGTAAAATAGATGTTTGGTATAGAATTGTCTACATTGGACTGGACTATCGATGAAGACTATCTTGATCGTTTAAGTATTTGACTATTACTAGAGATCTGATACTCGGATGCATATTTACGCTTTTTTTTTTTTGCATATATATTTTTTTGAATACGTTGTTTTCCCGGCAAAGGATACAAAGTATGGAAAGGGCTTCTTAAAATATATTTTTTTCCCGGAATCGCGGGGTTTCATTAATAACAGTGTGTATTTATAAAGTTTTTTAATCCTAAGCATAACAAATATTTTCTTATCTATTTAGAATTAGGCAAGAATTTTGTGGGAAATATAACAAGTAAAAAAATACTATACAAATTTAATCTATTAAGAAATATATTATTTTATTCAGCAAATAAGCTAACTACTGCCTCGTCGTCTAGTGGTCGCAAGAGCTACTGCTGAGCATGATGTTCTGGGTTCGATTCCCAGGTCGGGCAAAGTGTTAGTGGGTTTTTCCATCAGAAATTTGTGCCCGGTCGATGGCAATAAGATCATCCCCTATTACATGGGACTTAAACATAACTGGCGAAATATGGGTGTACCTACTATGGGTAAACCTCTGCCTAACCTGTCGGAGAAACAAGGCGTAATGTTGTAAGCAAAAAAAACATATTGAGGCTCAAACAACACCAGTTGTTTGTTGTAGAGTTTATAAGCTTATGTTAAATGCTGATTGAAACCATTCTGAAGTAATGACAATTATAAACTAATATCCCAGGTTCCATGAAGGTTCCACTGGTCCCTCTGTCTTGTTTTACGTTAGCAAACCACAAACAAATATTAGTTAACCCGCTGGCCAATTAATCTGGCCAGCAGCAACTTTAATCTTTCGTACCAAGGTTACAGAAATTAACCCTAATCTTTCATTTATTGACCATGCCTGTTAACGACGCTATTCTTTTCGCACGCAGAAGGATGCACTTTCCTATAAAGCCTACTAAAATTAAATCACTAATCATAAACTCATTAAGCACCAGATCGTCTGCACTCTGCAGCATTAACAGTTAACTGCCAATTTCTCTATAAAAGCTAAGTTTTATGAGCTAGTACTGATCACTAACTTGTAGTATTATAAAGGGTGTTTTAGACGTCTCCAGTCTTTAGTTAGTTTTAATATAATTCCAGAAGTTCGATATTTTTTGTAAAGGTGCTATGAAATATTGTGGTAAAAGCATCATGTATGTGTGTGACATCTTGATAGGTATTAAGACGCTGACAACAGCTAAACCGCGGTCACTGCCAGACTGCATACAAAAGAAATAGAAGCGCGACACAACGCTTGTAATTTATTGCAAAATATAAAGCAATTATTTATTTACTCAAAAATGAGTAGCGTAATCGAAAAAAAAAACAACCAAGTTCTGCATACAAATAAGACGTTCTTGTTATTAATTAAATACCAATCGTACGTTGATATTTAATACAGATGTTTAGGATTGAAACTCAAAGTAAAGAGTTAGTTTACCGTTAATTTGTGTCGAGATTTTTTTCTAAACGTGTTTTGGTAAAAACCAAGTTCTGAGAAATGTGTTCAAGAGTAACATAATTTTTCCCGCGACCACAAACTATACGTATAGATATGGCATTTTTTTTGTTTAAGACAACCCAACTTTTTTCATTTGCCTCTTGTCAGTGCCTTAAACATTTTCGACAGGGTGAGCCTTTCTTGGAATGTCATAAAGAAGAAAAAGAAAATAAGTACAAAAAAGAACAAGTTGGGGGAAAATATGCGTCACGTCCAAGCCAAACGGCCATCGCTCAGCATAATGCTGCGCCCCTATGCGAGACAGATCCCCAGGGCTGGTTTTCAGCGACAACCGGCGTTGAGTGAGATTATAAATAAGAAGTAATCGGGACTAGTAGTCCCTTTTAAAAACTAGTCTAGTATATTGAGAATTGCTAATTACAAAACCGACTGTGTCACTTTACGCAAGATTCAAAGCCGATTTTCTCCCAAAGTATTGATAGATATTTTATTTTATCATTAGAAAAATAACGGCTGTCACCGTTTCGTTATTTAGATATAAACGTCTAATAAACTCCGTTATTTCACGTTAAATACAAAGTAATGTAATCAAATTTACATTTTAAAAAATAACTCGAAAATGCAGTAATTTTAATGTTACTATGTCTAACTGTCATTATTTTGCCGTTATTTTTCGAATGCAATAAAAAAAAATGGAGTATAGTTCTATCGAAACCATTATACTATTATGGAATAGGTCTTTTCTCAAAGCGGAAATTTTTATTTCAGAAGAAAAACACTTGATTATTGCGTAATTCTATGGCACACCGTGCTCATGACTGCACATTCTGTCTGACTCATAATTTTTTTGCCACAAAAAACAATCGTCAAGACGTCTAAATAAGCCTTAAGAACCGTTTAGAAACCAACGTACTTACCGCATCGTAAGTCTGTAATTTCAGCCCTGCATCTGTTCTGGCCCTCATGTAATTACACAGGTAACACAGGCCGGTTGAATCGAGCGCGAACCATACAATAATGCCACCAATTTAAATCGATACCATCTAATTCTATAAATATGAGTAAGTAACTGGTTGTCTAACGAGAAATATAATGATAATGACGTGTGGTACCTGCTTAAATTATGGCATCGATCTCGATACGTAATCTTGTTATGTGTCAATGCTTGTTATGTGTATAATTTTATTGGGAAACAATCTTAGATTATAATAAAAAGAAAATGATTCACACTATTTGTCTAGTGAGCTTTTTGTTCTGGGGGTCTACTCCAAACAAAAATCGGAAGTATCGGCCAAATGTTCGGTCGTTGCTTTACTACGGCTAACTATCGCTGAATACGGCGAAAAAATAAAAGCCAGTCGAAGAGATAAGCCAAAGTCAAAGCCGTAACTTGAAGTCGGGTAAGGACTCAAAGTCAAAAAAGGAAACTATAGAAGTTATAAAACGGCCGATACTTCGGTTTATCGCTTCGGAGTAGACCCCCCCCCCCTGATTTGCGAAAATTCACAATCGCGTACACGAATGTTGAGACAGGTATCGTTCGCACACGTCATGTCCCAGAAGGCGGCGGCAGAGCGCACGCGGGAGGACGATCCTGCCGCGGCGCCGCTCCGAAGGCGGAGGAGGGGTCGAAGAAGACGCCCCGTAGTATAGTAATCGCCCCGCCGATTCCCGTAGCCCCCGAGTAACGGATGGGCATGAGGGGCCTGTGGAAGAAAAGGCTGAGCCGTTATCCCATGGCCCTCCCAACACGGCGATGTCTTTTTCTTTTTTTATCTTTTTTTTTGCCCCACACTAGGAATTTCTCCTGTATCGTGGGTGCGTTTACAAACATTTAAACTCACATACACAAACAGCCAGACCCGGAACAACAACTTGCAGGTCATACAAATATTTGGGATGTGGGAACACCGCTGAGTTTTAGTGGGTATACTGTATTTTGACAGGAGTCCCACATACCCCGACTCGTCCCCCACGAGCGGGTATGCGTAGTGCATTTATCAGCGAAAAAAAAAAAAAAAAAAGGTATCGTCCGCACGACATAAATGTCAACCTTTTCGCAGTATCCAATAAAAATAAAACCACTCATAAAATACAAATAGCCCGAAGCCAAAGTCGCGGATAACAAAAAGTGATCCATAAATCTAAGTTCAGCTCCGACTTGCACCGAAGAAAGCCGAAGAGCTAGGAGCGCACGCGCCGCGTTTTAGCGATACGCCCTTGTAATTGTGTAGATAATTATCATCTTAACAATTTATTGCCGTTATTATTTTCTTAACCATTAGCCGCTTTTTAATGGAGCGTAAAACATCTATACCTTAGCGTTATCTTAAAATATTGACGGTAACACGGAAAAGGTAGTACTCCAAACTTTTTTTTTTTTTTTTCTTTTCCTTTTGGCTTCGCACGGTTTGTGCATTTAGCCAGTGTCATGTAAAATTAGGTAACAAGTACAAAGTTATTTAAATAATTATGAAATGAACTCCACTCAATGCATGATAAAGATGATTGATGATATCCCGCCCCGCTCCCCTTGAGTTTAAGTAAAGACGCGGCACTTTACTGAAACCTCGCGCGGACTTCTTGAGAGAACTTAAAGTGATGTTGCACTGTTTTGTTTCATTTGCCTACATTAATGCAGGTTCACGAACACTTAATGGTTAATAATCCACCACTATTACACATTAATATTCGGCTAAACACAAATTTTAGAAAATAAAACAAAACTGCTAACATGACGCTTCACTTTCCCGCCAAGAAGTCTACTCCAAACTTTAATAGGTACAAAGGCCAGGGGGTCTACTCCGAACATAAATTCTTCATTCGGCCGATACTTTGGTTTAGCGCTTCGGAGTAGACCCCCTGCACATCAAGCTACTACAATCTGTCAAATTTCTTTAATAGATTTTCAGCTTTATCGCTACAGCTTAAGGTTCAAGGTTGATTGGGAAAATTTGACAGTTTCGGGTAGCTGACCTGCTGGCGTCTGTACCTATGAAGGTAAATTAATTGACTCATCTACATTGTCCTGTTCTTGCTGATATAATAACCGATCAAAAAACCTGTTTGGAAAATTTTATGACACTAGTTCATATTTTTATTAATTAACTAATTTATTTAATGACTACTTTGACAATTAATTTTATCTAAAAAATATGCTCGCTGAATTGTAATGATACCTAATCTTTAATGAATAATGATGATTTGATAAGTACCTACATAATTTCTATAATTTAATTTTCATGAATATTAACACGGTTTGTGTACTATCTCTTCCTACAAATTTGTACGCCACGATATGCGGCTGAACATGTTAGAACTTTTCTGTATCTTTTATTATCTTGCATGTACACCATATCTGAACAAAAAAGAAATTACTTACTTATCATGTTTCACGAAATATGATGAAAACTATATATCTGTATTTCTCATATAACAATAGAACAGTTAAGACTACGATGTCCCTTAAATACCAACCTACTAATTTTCTTCAATAATTTCCATTCTAACAATAGTAAAAACATAAAAGAAAAAAAATATATTTATCGACATAAAACATATTTAATAACGCA
This sequence comes from Tiliacea citrago, assembly GCA_963921375.1. Taxonomy (NCBI): domain Eukaryota; kingdom Metazoa; phylum Arthropoda; class Insecta; order Lepidoptera; family Noctuidae; genus Tiliacea; species Tiliacea citrago. Next base: position 15,362,470 of record OY992803.1, read on the forward strand.
CTAATAGAATACTCTGACTCCTGCGCTAGTTAAAACTGTGTTGCAGGAGCCAGCGTCCTCCCGTTATAAAAGACACAAATGTTGTTTTATGACAAGGCAAAAACAATTAAAAGGAAAAAAAAACGACTTCACCTTATAATATGTAGGTACTTCAAAACGTGTATGAAATAAGAACAAAAAGAAAAACATTTTTTTTTTTTAAAGAAACCCCAAACAAAGCCACATAACCACACAAATAAGCAAAACCTAGGCTCATAGTACTAACTACCCTCTACGTCGCTCCAATCAAGCAAATTAGCAATCACAGCTCTGCCTCCGGTCCTCTCAATTATACGTCACTGTTACTCCTGACTTCGTGAGTTGCATTCGAGATTCGGTAGTATTCGCCAAATATAATATAATATAATAATAGTAGCAGTGTGCACGTATAAGAGTGGTTGACGTCTCGGAAAGCCAAAGTTCACTCATTTCTCCAAACCACATTAGAAAACGCAAATCCATCGCAGTTCAAGCATGGATATTTTAACATAACCCACACAATTACAAAACAATTACGCGTATATACAAGGAAACATTATAGCAAATCCATGTCGAAAGTTATCTATTAAGGCTTTGGTTGCACAGTGCGAGCTGGCCAATATGTCAGTTACTGCAGTGCAGCTACTCGCACCGTGTGACTATCCTGTGCGTGTCAGTCAGTAGCTCGCACTTGAGTTTTTGCTAGACTCGAACGATGCTGCTGCCTTGTGACAAGGGAGCAGCTATAGACTCTCAAGTAGCAGCTACTTGCCACTGACATGGCAGTTAGTCTCATCGTGTTACCGATTGGGGCAAGCCGAGCTAACCAGTACATACTCAATGGCAGCTGTCTACTGTCAGGTCAGCAGCTCATAATGTGTACCCTGGCCTTTAGAGAGAGACACGGTCAGGTGGAGCGAGCGGGCGTCCTAAATACAAAACTGTGATAAACAGAGGTGATACAAATTAACAACAATAATCGAGCCAACAAGGAACCGCAATAACAACGGAAAGTGTTCCCAATGGATAGACGAGCAGAACGTGTTCAAGAGGTCATTTTAAAATAAATAAATCGTGACGGATTTACACTTCATTGGTATAAGTAATTAATTAAAGGTAAACAAATCGTAAATACATACATACACTCGAAAAACATAACCCTCCTTCTGGAGCAGTCGGGTAAAAAGATTTTTATTGATGACACTTTCTCGTTTAAATATACGTTGTAACTTATTATAACCGAATTAAATTAATTTTAGATTTTTACGATAGTTTCCTCTTTTATTAATGTGTGTTAAAAAACTTTATAATTTATTCTTAAACCACTCTTCGTAGATGTAACTGCTTGAGCACAATGTTTTTGTTAAATGAAATATAAATACCATAATATTTTGTAATCTGTCTTGTAAAGAGCCCAAAAAGACAGTTTCTCTAAACGTCAATGAAGCATAACGTTTCCAAATTGATGAGTACAACTGTGACCTAACATGACAACTGAAGTGACAAGTATTAAGATTAGTCGGTTACTTGACAGGTCTGTCGTCACGTGGTTTTTTTTGTTTACCTTTATTTAACTACCTAAACCAACAGGCCCTCTCGGACCTCTAGGAGTCCAACTGCACGACTAGTCTACAACTCTGTGCTGCTCAACGGAGTCGTTTGTTCGTGGCTTTCCCCCTATAAAATGTCCAACGTGGGCTACTAACTACCTTCCCAGAAGTGGAAAACATATCTCAGGATTTATACCAGATTTCAAAGCATATTTGTTATGGCAACACTAACTCTGAAAAATAAATAAACTGAATGTGGCTCGATACTAAAAAGTGCCTCATAAGATGTAGAAATGAAAAATTAATTTAAAATCCCTTTTTCTTTATGCAAACAAGAATTTCACTCTCTTTATGTTGAGGGTACAAAGAATAAACAGATGGTGCGCGCACGTTTATTTTTGCCTGCCGCGATAAGCGAAGCCCTTGATACGAGGATATTGCAATAACTCTCAAAGCCACGTGTGTCACATACGAAACTGAGATTATTGTTTCCAAAACAAAAACTTGCACATTGCTTATTATTATTAATTCATTTATTTCAGATAATTAGAATCCATACAATATATTACAATAAATCAAAAAAAACAATTGGTACACTCATACACTAACATTACATAAAATTAAATTAAAATCAATTTACACAATACTACAAAATTACATTAAACTTAACATATAAACAATGCCAGTGAGCACCTAAAACAATGCGCATCCATTTGGTTTGGATCGGCCAATCCATCCGCACGAGATAGTATAATCTGCAGGATGCCGTTGCTACTGCCTCACACACGCTGTGACAAGGAAGCTACCCTTTTGCGCACAATCGCATGGAAGCCGTCCGTCCGCGCCTCCGCAAACATACCAGACGCACTACAATAGCGAGGCGGCCGCATCGGCATCGTACAGCTTATGGAGTTTTTTTTTTTTTTTTCTCGTTTTGGCTTCGCACGGTTTGTGCATTTAGCCAGTGTCTTGTAAAATTAGGTAACAAGTACAAAGTTATAATAATTATGAAATGAACTCCACTCAATGCATGATAAAGATGATTGATGATATCCCGCCCCACTCCCCTTGAGTTTAAGTAAAGACGCGGCACTTTACTGAAACCTCGCGCGGACTTCTTGAGAAAACTTAAAGTGATGTTGCACTGTTTTGTTTCATTTGCCTACATTAATGCAGGTTCACGAACACTTAATGGTTAATAATCCACCACTATTACACATTAATATTCGGCTAAACACAAATTTTAGAAAATAAAACAAAACTGCTAACATGACGCTTCACTTTCCCGCCAAGAAGTCTCAGCTTATGGAGTTATGTTATGATTCACGCTTACAACAACTGAATTGTCCTGATTGTCGCCACAAAACATACAAAAAGACTTCGACTTATTGAACTGAACAACATTCTTATTTGCCCCACTGATTAGCTCAACGAGTACTTTTAATAAATCAATAAAAAACGTTAACAGCTGTGTTTTGCAAGTTGACCACTTGAGTGCTCGATTGTACCGCGGTATAGCGACCGAGGAGATAGCGCGTCGGGAATACGGGCACAACGAATGGACCGGGCACACGCGAATTATATCTAGATGTATGTAGCATATTGATGCCGTTAGCGTTGTGTACGCGAATGTACGTCGCAGTGTATCTTATTGGCGAATTTACTTTCGAACTATGACTAGTTAGGTACTAAGTAGGATGCAGTGAACTTTTTTCATGAGGAAATCCTCATGGTTTCCCTTCCGCTAGAGGAAAGAGACGGGTTTATGCCGATCTGATTGGCGTGAAAGAACTACGGTGGCCCTTTTCAGCATATAGAATCAAGTATTTCCAACTGAATAGAATAGAATACTCTTTATTATGTACACCATAAAAATTACAGATATAAATGTTGAAATTTTACATAGGGTGACACAATGGGCGGTCTTATCGCTAAAAGCGATCTCTTACAGACAACCTTTGGATGGATTAAAGGGAGAAGGAGAGACAATACTGTAGATAGTCAGTGGTGTACCATTTACATAAACAATAAATACATATCTACATACATAAAGCAATACACTTATGAACAGACAGCTGTGCTGCTGGGGTGTTTGTTGCGCCACTTCTTTTTCCCAGCTAAAGCACTAGGAAGTGTTGAAGCAGGACATACGTTTTTGGGGGACTGTCTTATGTAATTTTGAGGGTCGAAAAGTGCTGATTCTCAGCCTGTCTAGTTTGAATAATTTACTTTGATTTATATTATGACGCAGGCTCCGGGAATTGTGTGGTACAACGCCGACGTCGCGACGCCGAAAAAGCTCATAGCGGGAGGAAATACATTGCATCCTCGGTTCGATTCCCGGGTCGGACAAAGTGTTATTGGGTTTTGCCGTCAGGAATTTCTCAGTAGCAGCCCGGAGTCTGGATTCGTACCCGGTTGATGGCAATAGGCTCGCCCCCTGTTACATAGGACTTAAACAAAACTGGCGAAATGTGGGTGTATTATAGGTACACCTCTGCCTACCCCTTCGGGGAATACAGGCGTGATGTTGTGTTATGACTGTGAGTAGGTAGCTAACACGTGATTTCCAAACCATTAAAGTTTTAACATTTTATTGAATTTATACCTAACTACTATATAAAAGTTGTCATAAAACTGAAATACGTACGATTCTATCCACGACCACAAGTAGATGTGTACTATCACAAACAAAATCTATCATAATTATATTTTGGCAGCAGACTACACTAAGGCCCGTATTACAGAACGATATCCAATACCCAAGCATTACTTAAAATTAGATTCAAGCCGTTTGATTGGTTGAAACTAGTTTTAAATAATGTTTGAGTATTGAGTGACGTTCTGTAATACGGGACTAAGCCAAGCCAGATTTCGCACATTCAGCGACTACCATCGGTCTACCTTGGTATCGGCGATACCATCTGACATAAACAAGCCATGACAAGGAAGCAAATATTGTTGTAAACGAGACGCTTGTTCAATATTCTGATACTCACTTTGATAAAATGCCAATCGAAAGTTCTAAAATCAAATCCGACCTCATGAACTGTCGACAAAAGAGATAGATATGCAGACAAATAATAAGTAGGTAAACATTTGAGCAATTGGCTGGCAATATATATTTATTGTTATAGCTTCTTATACACAAGACGCTCAAGCAAACGATATCAAAGATAGACAAATCAGCATAATCACAAAACCACAACGGGAATACCTATAGTTAGTTGATTTTTATTTTTAATTATTTTAGTTTTGAATTGTTTTTTTTTTTGTCACGGACGCTTCTGACGTTTTGCATCGTTCTCACATGTATATTTTCAATACGAATGATGTAACCAATACTCTGTATCAAATACTTTATTTTAAAAGAGTGTCCGTGGAGTTTCTTGCCCGTTCTTCTCCATAGGAACCTACTATTTGGAATGGGCAACTATCTTCATATTTGTAACTGACCGACTTGTTGACAATTCAAAAGTGCCTGTAAATGGTTTCATTGAAATGAATGCTTTGAGTTTGAGTTTGATTTTTTTTTCCTTTTTCTCGAAATAGGACACATTAATTAGCTGTTAGGTACTGTTTTGCTGGCTGTATAGAAATATTGTGAGCTAAAATAATAATGTAATGATATAGGTAATAACTATTTAGATACAGTCAGAGACCTGCATAACCCGAGCCCTTTTCGCCTAGTCTTCTTCGTAACAGATATCAGATACAGAGCGCTGCCCGTACCAAATAATTATCACGGTCTATTATAATACAAATGGCTACAAATTGTTGTCCTACTTACCATCGATTTGTCGCTGTCTAAGCACATTAGCCGATCGCTTCAAAAATGTAATGTAGCCTTGAAGGCGATATTTGTTTCAACCTAGTTAATAATACTGCAGTCAGAATCATAATCGTATAACTAAGTGCCAACAACTATTTTCCAGAAATAATATAGAAATTATCTACATGTTTAGGAACTTAATTAGGAGTGTTTAAGTAAATTATAAATAACTAGCTGCGCCCCGCGGTTTCACCCGCGTAAGTCTCGATTCCTGTGGAATATCGGGATAAAAAGTAGCCTATGTCTTAATCCAGGGTGTCAACTGCCTCCATATTTTTTTTTATCAAAATTGGTGCAGCCGTTTGAACTTGAAGAAGTAACAAACATACACACACACTCAAAAACTTTCGCCTTTATAATATTAGTGTGAAGTGTGATTTGTTTCAACCTAGTTAATAATACTGCAGTCACAATCATAATCGTGTAACTAAGTGCCATGCTTTGACGGCGCACTGACAGAGCTCAGCAGCCGATTCTCCCCCCCGTCTCGCCGCGCGCATACGTCAGGGAGTGCACAGCACTAATGGCCACACTATACGTTGACGGCGCACTGACAGAGCTCAGCAGCCGATTCTCCCCCCCGTCTCGCCGCGCGCATACCTCAGGGAGTGCACAGCACTAATGGCCACACTATACGTTGACGGCGCACTGACAGAGCTCAGCAGCCGATTCTCCCCCCCGTCTCGCCGCGCGCATATCTCAGGGAGCGCACAGCACTAATGGCCACACTATACGTTGACGGCGCACTGACAGAGCTCAGCAGCCGATTCTCCCCCCCGTCTCGCCGCGCGCATACCTCAGGGAGTGCACAGCACTAATGGCCACACTATAACAACTATTTTCCAGAAATAATATAGAAATTATCTACATGTTTAAGAACTTAATTATTAGTGTTTAAGTAAATTATAAAGAATTAATTAACTAACTTGTCACTATTTTTAAGATTTATGTTACGTAACTATTGTTAAGAAATCAGTTGTCCTAATATTTAATAAATGTCAGAACTCATGCCGCCTGTGATACAGGTTTATCCTAGTACAGGCATCATACTTTGCAATACCTACATTATTTCTTAGATTTATACAAAATTTTACCCGTTTTTAATTTTTAATAAATGTTATTATTATTAAATATAGGTGTAGAAAGAGGAAAATATTCTAATTTTGTGTTTTCCTGGTTCGACGATCAGCAATATGGCATTCCTCATTCTGCTAGGGATTTTATTTGCACCTAATTATTAGCATAATATTATGAGCAACAAAACTTGGAAGTGGGTATACCTACCTTCGCTTAACGCCACACAAGACGCGAACGTAGCCCAATTTCTAATCGATTAAAAAGTTCAATGTGTCAATCACAATATGTCAAATCAAAGCTGTCAACGTCCATCTCAATTCATTGAAATATCTTATCAGACGAAAAATAAAGTGAAAACCAAAACAACTAACAAATTATGTGAATTAAAATGATTATACATTATGTGGGCGTCCAAGCAAAAAGAGTCTAGTAGTGGGGTATTGATTTAAGACTAGATTCGGTATTTAGAATAGTCAATTGATAATAAGGATTAAAAAAATATTCAACAACTAGCACATTTTTTTCTAATCATAAAATGCTTGATTTGAGTAAAAGCATTTTTGACACTGGTACCTTTTTGCCAAACTTTTCTCTCAAAATTTCTGGTACTTAGAAACATCATATAAAGTAATTTACTATATGAACTTCTAATTCTTCTTAAAATCGCGAAATGCAATGTTTTTACCCAATTTTACAAAACTGCGTATATCTCGGCGGGCACTAAATGCCGAAAACTGGACCCTTTTCGCTTAGACACCCACATAATACAGAACAAACCATTCATGCACAAATAATGATATTCATATGGCTACCATTCATTTGGAATACAAACTTAAGCGTTTTCCTTACAGTTAGTTCCTTCCAGAGCAGTGCCTTATTACATTTCACATAAACTCAAGATTTTTTTTATTTGCTACCAAAACTACAGCTGCGATCGACCCTTTTTAAAAATAACAATAAATAATTAATTCTAGTTTTTTTTAACAGGATTTGTTTATATTTACACATACCACACAAACCATCGAGGGTTTAACAGCGGTATGGCCAGACACGGCAGCTCGGTGCCACTACATAAAACTTAAAATATTAGTGAACAATTAAGTAGGTAGGTACATATTATTTTTTCTAGATCGCACTACTGCAATCTAGAAAGTGGCAACTACTACTACTGCAATCTAGTGGTCCCACTGGTCGAAATTCGACCCCCTCTCTACTTACAATCTACAGAGGACTTACAAATTCCATGCTATTATAAAGTACTTACTTATTCCATGCTCAAGCTGTCACGTCTGTCACTTATCTATCATCAAGTCATGGGTGAATTATCAAATAACTTCTCCCGCTCTGGGTGGAGTGGGAGGGTGTGTCAGACTTTTACTGACTAAAACCCACCCGTGTTCCTTCCGTTGCCTGTGTGCCAGGGCCACGATATCCCTTTCGGACAAGGAGGTAAGGTGGACGCCGTGGCGCCTCTCTAGCCACTCCTCAAAGAGGGGACTTACCGCCACAATAGTGACGTGCCCAGCGCTGGGTTGTGACAATCGCACTCTCCATGCCGCCATGAGATCCCGCCGGAGCTCCATCAGCCGTGCCGTGATTTCTCGCGGCAGCAGAGTTACGCCCCGGAAGTCATGGGTCCCTGGTACTAAGTGTGTGTGTCAAACGTATGGTAGTATGTAATGTTTTTTTTCTTCTAATGCATCATACCTATATAAAAATATTAGCTTTCTGCACTCCTCCTCCATAAAAACTTCAACTGTGATAAAATTTCATACTCCTCCGTCCGCGTAATTTTTGTAAAAAGGGGTACAAAGTTTTCGCTTTCACGTATTAATATAAAGACTACTGATAATGATTCAGTGGTCCTTTGTGAGAGTCACTCGGTAACAAGATTATTAATTTACTAGGCTATTTTTATGTCGACACCAAATGTAATTTTAGTCTAGCAAATAAAAAATCAGAGTATAGTGTATAACAAAGTTTGTACAAGTCATCTTTGTCATCTTGTAGCATAATCGGAACAACCAATCAATGAGCTTATTCGCTTTCAATAACACTACGAGTATTAGCATTCTATCTGTCACCTTTCAAAGTTCCAATGCTATCTCGTACGGTCGCGAACACAATTAGTTCAATTAAAAAAAACACGAACAAACAGTTATCGCCCTTATACAAAAGTGATATGGCCAATAATGGCTTGTCAATTAGCTGGTAAGTGTAACTAGCTATTTTGTAATGACATGATGACTCGACGTTTAGTTCTGCTTATTAGTTTAGGAAAGTGACGCGAAAATCTTCACTCATGCATTCAATTCAAAGTATTCAAACGTTTCCGTTTGTTATAAATGTTGTGGACAGTTTCTGGTGACTTTTGACTTTATTTAAGATAACTACACCTGTATTCAATAATAACTCTATAAATCCAATATGGTTAATAAATCCATGTTCAGAAAGAATTAAGCAACTTTTTTTTTATGGGTAGGATTCGCTGGAATATTTTTCCTGTTAGACTCCACCACTAAAAATGGTTTTTGAACCGATCAAAAACCATAGACACAAATATAGGACATATTCGGCACAGTTGGAACCTACACTTGACGCTTTGTTTGTTACATAATAATTATTGTTGAAAATAATAATTATTAGGTAAAATTATAATTGTTATACTACAATCATTAAAATTGATTTACGCAGTGTAGAGTTTGCGGTAAATTATAATTAGAATAAATAATTACAGTCGATTATACCCGGAAAAATTGTCATTAAATCCTAAAATACTAAAACCTAACCTCCATTGTTGTAGGTACTGTATTTAAAAATAAAAGGAAAATAAATTTCCATTGTCTATGGAAAAAAAGAAACAAATTGGCTCCAGTATTTACAGTCTATTTAACCTCTTGACCGTCGCAACAAAAAGAAAGTTACATGGCGCGTTAAACACGGGAAATTCGTTCAAATTACTGTTTACCAGCGTTTTACTCTAATTGCTAGGATTCATCAAAAATATCGCATTGAGGGCGAGCGTCCGCCATTACACCGCGATGACAATGACAAAAAAATTGGCGGGAAAAGTGACGTTTACAACGTCTAGTTACAGCGCGTTTTACCAATTAGGATGCGTTCTTTTAAGAAGATCATAATTATGAAAAAAATAACACGGATAAGCTTGTCTATAAAAATATTAGGTAGGTAACTTATAGGATTACATAGCACTGGGCCCCACAAGACAACTGGTGAAAAGGTCGATGTTTTAGCTAGATTACATCTATTCAATACTAAAATCAGCTTAGTCCTTCCTGATCGTACCTAACGAATCCTAACTTATTCCTAACTTAATATTATAAATGCGAAAGTAAGTTTGTTTGTTACCTTTTCACGCTTAAACCACTAAACCGATCATCATTAAATTTTGCATATACGTTGTCAGGTGTACAGAAACGGACATAGGATACCTTTCATCCCGAAAACAAGTACTGTTCCCGAGGAAAACAACAATAACGTTCTTATGATAATAGATGGCGCCACGTGAATTTCGTATCAAGATTGAATTACGTTAAGGGATGTATTTAATAGCACTTTAAATGGGTTGGATCTAGTATCGTTTGGCAGGAGTTGGGGGGTAAAAGGGGTTAAAACTGGTAGGGGTTGGGTCCGCGATTATAACGCTACCACTCTCATTAAAAGGTAATGCATATTTTTCGAGAAATTAATTAAATTAAAAAATGTTTCTAACCTCAAATCAGATAAAAAGCGAAAACGAAACGTTAAAATGGGCGATTGACAACCAAATCTGTCTTAGTATATTGTTCGTGGTGTACAATGTCGTGAAACGGAACATAAAAAAAACCTGGTATGCCATACGCATTCGGCATTTTACAATAATCGTGCTAATAATAATGATTTAATTTATGAATATCTGTGGAGAAGAAATGTAGAAAGAAATAAAAGAGATCCTTATGGAACTTATTACAGTTGTAAATTATGGATTTTTAAATGAAAAATTTACGAATGTTTTGTTTTTATAACAACCTAAAAATCCTGATCAGAAGAAAGTTGGTGTACCTCCACTGATATGTGTATGTGTACAAAAGGCAATGTTACTACTGTTACTAGGAGAACTTAGGATGCAAGAGCGAGCGAAGCGAGCTCGGGACTTGGGGCAACCCGACTCGGACAGGTTAGGTTCGAAGAGGATGGCGGGGTCTAGTGAGCGAGCGAAGCGAGCGAACTCAGACCCCGCCATCCCCTTCGTGGTTATTTTTTTTTAAACCCTTGAGCCCCGCGACTACGCCTTATAAGCAACTTTAATGTGTTTTGAGGTTAGGTTACAATAATTCGTTATTCTCAAGAATGGTGCGTTACCTTTTCATGGGAGTAGTGCCAGAGGAAAGAGGGAACACCACCCTTCCCTTTCTCCCCCCTCCTCCTGCCAAACGATACTAAATTTTTACCCTTTAAATTTCAAAAAGCGGAGTACTCACGGCTACACAGCAAGCTATACATTTCCAGTTTATGATGACCTCTCATTGTACGGAAATTCTATACAATGCGTGATCAGCTTATACTGGATATGTATAGCTTGATGTGTAGTCGTGTGTACAACCCGAAATGATTGTCAAATTCTAAATTAATGCGAGCGAAGCCGCGAGCGAAAGCTAGTAGCTTATATTAGTAGCCTGAGAAAGAAGAAGAAAGAAAAATTGTTGTTCCTGCATCGAATCACTTTAACTTTTATACATTTCAAAAGCGTCAACCTCATCGCTAGCCCGGGCCACTCCATTCCTCACTAACCCTCATCCGAAAACAATAGTGCAACTGCTTTCGCCGTACACACCACAGACTCTATAACTAACGGTTCGTGAAATGACCCAAAATGACAGTTAATGATAACGGGTGGATTTAAAACATAATGACGAAACTGGGCGTCGTCGGACGTCGCGTCTGTCACTAATGATCGCGGTGACGCGGGCGCAGACGTGCTCTATTGTGATTTGTGGTGCATTTACATGACCACGTGGTTGGTAAAGACCTTTTTGGAGTACCGCGAAAAATTTATGTCTGTAGCACTAGCAATTATTATAGGAATATAATATAATACATAAAATTCAAAGCCTGCCTCGTTGCTCTTTTTGTTGCCAGCGCTACTGCTCAGCATGAGGTCCTCGGGTTTGATTCCCAGGTCGGGCAAAGTGTTATTAGGTTTTCCCATAAGGGATTTCTCAGTAGCAGCCTGGCAGGCTTATTACGTAAAAAATAGCAATCAGCAATTATTGCGCGATTAATCACTATCGGTATTATCTAAAAATCGTTTGCTAATCGCTCACTGTTTGCTAATATGCACTTATCACTACGACACTAGCGCCAAAACAATGAAGTAGCAATCTTCGGAACTAACCTAATAAGAATAGTCTTTTACGTTACATAGTTTATTCTATTGAACACACCACACACGACAGGATTTAAGAGCAATTCTTGCGCAAATTTCGCTATCAAAAATGCAAGAGTGAGTTTTTTTGTTATGCTTTCACGCTAAAACGAGTGAACGGATTTGGATGAAATTTTGCAAATGGGTAGACAATTAAACCTTGATTAGGACATAGGATACTTTATCCTGATATTCCCATGGGATCGAAACTTATGCGGGTGAAACCGCGGGGTGCAGCTAGTAGCTTATAATGTTATACCTTAACCTAAAGTATGATATTTTTCCAAAAGTAAACGAGGAAGACTAGATAATCGGGTTTCTAAACGAGCGAAACATCGTTCGCATTGTGATCAAACACAATAATAGTAGTTGCCATTCTACAGCATCCTAAAATAAATAGGTAGGCGATGATTTAAACAACACATGATGCAAGTTTTTAAATGCAGATACAAAGCAGGATAGTTATTATTATTAGTTAAGGATAATTTCTCTTTTACCGCTTGATAACAATCATTTGTACATAAACGATGAAAAATTTTGCTATTTGCTATTTGAAGATACAGAACCCGCTATAGTGATGGGAATCACACTCATCACGGTTTTTATAGAAGATACTTTTCAAACGGCGGTAACTCGCGGTACAGTGACCCACATACTGCAAATCGTTGCTACTTTCCAATGTAAGTATAAATTACATATTTTTTTAACAATTCGTGTCATCCACGACAAAATAGCCTTTAATCCTAACACTAGACTGAGCGAAAGGCCTTTGTCTGTTTAAAAAAGTTAGTCTAGGCGACCTCATTCAAATGTAATGAGTCATGTTGCTACATTGATGAGAAATTTACTGTAATTTTCGCCACTTGATGACTCCGACATAAACGTTATTGTTAAATATATCCGTCAACTTACACAACATTTATAAATGGGCTCGCAAATAAAATTTTAGTTAATTCCGAATTTACGTTACATAAAACTATATTAAACACCTAATCTGCAGCTAATATTTCGACAGCTATCCGATCTCATAACATCGAGAATAAAAAAAAAACCATAGACAAATTCGAGTACAGTGCGGTTATGTAAGCCAGTATTATCGAGCAAAGAGGTGAAACTGAATGCCAGTAAATCTAATCCCAAATCATGGCATGAAACAAAGGAGACAGCGAGGCGAACTTTCTCCGCACTCTTCATTAATCAAACTGAATTAATCTAAATAAAGCCGCTGAATACTCTCGAGGTACTTACATTATTATAAACTCGTAAGTAATCGGATTATTTTGTCGATGGAATCGGAAACGAGTGACGTCATTGGAATCCGGAACTGAGAAATTGATCTCGTTGATTGACTTTGGGTAATGTTGTCTTATCGGTTGAATGGTTTTTAAAACTAATAGGAATAGAATAGAATAGAATAGAATACTCTTTATTATATACACCATAAAAGTTACAGATATAAATGTTATAATAAGGTTGGGAGGATAAAATCAATCTGCCTAGCCTTTTCCCAACTATCTTGAGGTCGGCTTCCAGTCTCAGCTGAATACCAGTATTTTACATGGAGCGACTGCCTATCTGACCTCCACAACCCAGTAACTGGGTAATACCATACCCCTTGATAAAACTGGTTGTCAGAATTTCGGGCGTGTGACGACCCGTAACGATTGTCAAAGATCGACGAATGACAGCAGGGACTAACGCCGAGGCACGGAGGAGTCTCGGTATGTGGAGAAGGAGAGGAAGGAGAAGGGGGAGGCTCGACAAGGTTGGTAGGGTAATTATATTGTATTACAACGACAAAAAGGTTATGATGAGTTTCGTCATCCACAGCCCACAGGCCTCGCTTTTCTTGGTCCAATCCCCACGATGCCAGCCTCATCCAGGTTTTGATTGCAATGGCTACAATGCAGTCCACCCATCTCGTCGCCTGAGTTTCGTCATCGATAATAATTAAATCAATCTATGTAGGTATATGGATCTAACTAATATACGACCGGGAAGGAAAAAATGCTAAAAGTATTGTAATGCACCATGCATAAACTTAATATTTTATGAGCGTTCATGTCTCGCGAGCTGGCAACGTCGCATTTTTAGAGGGTTTTCGTGATTATTTTATAAAATTTAAATCAAAGTACAATTTTTTTGTCAGCTAAGTATTATACTTAGATCGGTGAATTTTATAATAATTTGTAACATTTACTCTATAGTAAATAAAAACATTTAAAAATACTTGCTAATAATTATGTCAACATAATATAAATACCAACGATCTATTACTTGCTTCATAAAGCCTACTGTAGCAATAATGTACCTACTTGTTTCGCGTTAAGGCTCTTTCAAACACACACGATATCGCGGGCGCGACATGCACCGACAAAGGAATTGTCTTTGTCGGTGCATGTCGCGCCCGCGATATCGCGTGAGTGTGTAAGAGCCTTTAGGAATATTAATTTAAATAATCAATACGTCTATACATAGAGTATGTTTACATTGTGTGGCATGTATAAAATTAACCTCGTATGCTCATCATAAAAATAAACAACATGAAACATTTATAATTCAATGAATGTGAGAGTTTAATTCAATACATTTCACCTGTCACTTCAATCGAATTGTGCTGTCAAAGTGTTTGTTCAGCTCGTTTATTTGCAATATAATCCGGGCTCTTTATTAACTATCGAAGTATCGACGTTCCATTCGATATAATTAATGCGATTTGATCTCGATTCATAATCGGTTGCGACTCGATGCGAATGAATACGAGCGCAGTGTTCGATTGTGGAATTAACGGGATACACTTACTGAGGTGAGGTGTTTGGTTTGGGGAATATATTTTAAAAGTTGTAGATTTTCCGCATTTACAAATTGATTTATTTCAACTGAGTTTTTTTTTGTATTTCGTGGTTTATTTTAAGAAGCAACTCAATCAATCAATCAACTCAGCCTATCGCAGTCCATTGCTGGACATAGGCCTCTCCCAGGCTGCGCCACAACACCCTGTCCTCCGCCTTCCGCATCCAGTCTGACCCAGCCACCTTCTTAAGATCGTCGGTCCATCTAGCTGGGGGGCGTCCCACACTACGCTTGCCGATACGCGGTCTCCACTCCAGGACTCGTCTGCTCCATCGGCCATCGGTCCTTCGACAAACATGGCCAGCCCACTGCCACTTCAGTTTGCTTACTCTGCAAGCTATGTCGGTAACTCCGGTTCTTTTCCGGATAATTTCATTCCTGATCTTATCCTTCAAAGAGACTCCAAGCATAGCCCACTCCATAGCACGCTGCGCAACCTTGAATTTGTGGACTAACCCGACTGTCAGTGTCCACGTTTCGGCACCGTATGTCATGACGGGCAGGACGCACTGGTTTAAGACTTTAGTCTTCAGACACTGCGGGATAGGCGACGAGAAGACTTGACGCAGTTTTCCAAATGCCACCCAACCCAACTGGATCCTTCTGTCGGCTTCTTTGTCAAAGTTGTGTCTACCGACCTTGATGACTTGTCCTAGGTAGATATACTCCTTCACAACTTCGAGTAGCGACCCTTTGATGTGGATTGGACTCGGCAAGACGTGCGAATTGTACATGACTTTTGTCTTGTCCAAATTCATGCCGAGGCCAACTCGCCGAGAGGCTCCGTTTAGGCTGTGCAGCATCTGGTTTAACTGTTCCAGCGCAACTAAAAAGCAACTAAGTAACAATTAATTCAAACCAAGTCATAAGAAAATCTCTCTGGAAATTAAAAAACTAGGGAGTCGAGTGATCGTTGTCAAAATACTAACAATTAGCCTTTGTTGGCATGATCACGAATTCGAAATGAATTTCACACCTGCACAAAACGAGCTCTCATCTCCTTATTTGCGCGGCCTGCACGCGTGACTGAACACAATCCTCTCACACATGATCACACCCTTTCATTTCAACGTGAACACAAATAAAACGAACATTCATTTTTATGTTGTTTGTTTTCATACAGTCTTCCGTTTTCATGTCGGGCTTCACTGATTGGGTTTTGGCGAACATTCGTACGGGCGCGAAAATTGTGGCTAAATAATTTGTCAAAAATCTCAAGCATTTCGTCTATTTCGGCGGATTTCAATAAACTAAAATGAGCTGAGTAAGCACAGAGGTCAAAAACTTGAATCTAATAATAATTGGCATAAAGTTAGTGCTCTTAGTATTGAAACAAAAATACCGAGAAAAGAGACGAATTTTTGAATGCCCAATAAGCTCTTCTCCTTTTTTTTTCCTTCATATACTTGTATTTAAATATATGTAAATGAATCTATAATAAAAAACCGGCCAAGTGCGTAAAGAAGGGTTCCGTAGTTGGGATGAATTTATCCCAAAAACAAACTTAACATTGAAGTTGAAAAACATGTTCTCACATACATTGATATACGCCACGGTCAATTGTCCAATTGCAAATGTAAGTATGCAATACCCCTGAAATTTGAATCTGGTGCTGTAAATTTAACTCAAACGCTGAGGCGGGTTATGTGCAGCACCAGGATAACACTCCACCAACACCTCGACCCGTAACGTTTACAAAATTACACCTTTTCTACATAAACAACAGTTAAGCTAAGTAGATCTTGTTAAGACCATTTACAAAACACTATCTCTGCTCCCGTTTATATGGGTCTTATTAAACCTCGCTTTCGAACAAGGCACATGTGAAAACGAGGCGAAATCTAATGCCTAGTAGTAAATAGTAATAGCCGGGGGTAAATTATCGTAGGCTCGAAACGGGCCAGCGATGACTTATCGAACATTAATTGTCTGTAACATGCCCATTGAGCTGCTGATTAATGTGCGTATGCGCGGCTGCCCTCGGCTAGAACCCCCTATTCGTAAAAGCGTTGATACATTCAATGTT
This sequence comes from Tiliacea citrago, assembly GCA_963921375.1. Lineage (NCBI taxonomy): Eukaryota > Metazoa > Arthropoda > Insecta > Lepidoptera > Noctuidae > Tiliacea > Tiliacea citrago. The sequence continues at coordinate 15,379,251 of OY992803.1, forward strand.
ACGCATCGTCCATCGTCATCGACATTGTTAAGTCGAGTAATTTTAGATTTAGAGAAAGAAGAAGTGAGAGTAGTGAAAGAGCTCCTAGGCTAGAAAACTATTCAAACGAATACTTTACAACTGTCCGCAAGTGACAATACGAATACTTATAAAGTCTTTCTATTTCGTGTGGTTAGTGACTTACCTGATGTCTAGAGTTTCTGTGCCGCCCATGGGCCTCTGACTTGGCTTCACATGCCGTCGAGAAATCTAATCTCTCTCAGGCATGCCGAAAACTCGCAAAAATTAAACTCGCTCAAACTTTTGTTAACACACTTTTAAAAGACTTAGGAGACGAGCTCCTCAAGATCTTCTCTAAGCATAATCAGCCTATAATGTTCCCACTGTTGGGACACTGGCTTCCTCTCGGTGAAAGTGAGTGGGCTTCTAGGACATGCCGGTTTCCTCACAATGTTTTCCTTCACCGTTTTTTAAGCAAGTGTTAGTAATTATACACTACGCACAGACACCGAAAAGTCAGAGGTGCATGGGGTTGAACTCGAGACCTATCTCACTTAGCAGTCCGACGGTCACACGTCTAGGCTATCACTGCTCTTATGGTAAACCAGACGCATCCTGAGAAAAACCAAGGCCACTTTGCTGACTAAAACGGGCAGCAACTTTTTCACCACGTCATGAACTATTCTTGTAAAAGGTGGTAATTGAAATCACAAAAAAAACCTGAAATGTTGTTCATATTTATTAGAACAATGGCCCCTTTTCAGGTTTTATTTACTTCAATTACACCGTGTAAAGCTACATAGCTCGTGAGTCCGATACGAGAGAAAGAGAAGAAATCTGTTGCGTCCAAAAATATGACAACAGAAAAGTTGATCTTTAAGATAAAAACCAAGATGCAGTAATAGTAACCCAGTCAACAAGTGGAAGGATTTATTCCAACCACGCAGATGGTTCTAATGAGAACTTAACACGAACACGCAAGTCGCGGAAGCTTTTGATGCTAATAACGTTATTTCATCTATTACTAAGCAGGCAGTGTCATACTAGAGGACGCAATTAGAAACGGCACCTGAGGTAACTAAGTAATTAACGTGAAGAATAAAAACAGCTGATTGATTGTTGCTTTGTTTACTAATTAACTAGTCAATAGGTAATCTTGAGATTGTAGAATACTTCTACTACCAAAAATACTCAATTAAATCGGCACGCAAGACAGCGTCGTATGCGAGGTTTCGCGGGAGAGGTCCAAGAACCGACCCCTGTGGGACCTCACTGTTAGTTCATAATAAAACAGTCCTCTCACAAAGGAGAATGAATTAATAACTGCCACCGATTTGTAACCTGGCAGATTTCATGGTCCTGAAAAAGCTGGTGGTTACAGGATTACTAATTAGTATTAGAATGTGGGGTGCATTCTGTAAGTGAAGATAAAGATTTTCCTTTCCAAAGCCGTTAATCAATAGGAATGTTTGACGTGGCTAAATGCCTACAGATTCATACACACAAAAATGGTTTTACTGTTAAGGTTTTCAATTACTCGATAAACAACTCGACAAATAAACCCTTAACGTTAACCCTTAACACGTGTAATCGTGCTGCAATATGCATAAAAGTGACTCGTCAATCATAACAAAAAGCATATATTTCTTCTTAGCAGCAGTAATTGTTCACGAAGTGCCCATAACGGCGCAAGAGGCCGCGTACTACGAGAAGCAATTTATATAATTTTCTATTCGTTCGATCTGCAATGAGATACCATTCAAAGTGAACGGCTACATGGAAGCATGGCTAATGCCTATGCATTACTTTTTTTTACCATCTCTGACGTAGAAAAAATCGTAGTGCCCGACAGTTACGTAACTCTTTGGAGCCATAATAGAGGTTGCGCCCGCGCCGCCGTGCGGACTCCGAAATGTCGAACAATCTGGCAGATTATCTGATTTATCTTATAAATAATAGACGTATAAGCTATCCGAGAATTTTCTCTCACGGCATCAATTGGGCGAACATAAAATCGCTAATTATGTTATATTGTACATCTAGATGGGACATTCTATTAAAACTGTCTATAGGACATACAGACGGACTTACGACGACAATATAAAATTAACATAATCCGTTTGACAGGTGAATTTTCCCATATTATGTGCTCTGAAGAGAGATAGTAATATTACATTCAGAATTATATGCCGTTAGGTGCGTTTTTACTTTTACGATGTAAATAAGCTAAGTTGTAATAAATTATCAAAATAAGTATCCACAAGATTTACAACAAACAGTGTTTAAGATTAAACAGGAACATATAACTAGCTTCTGAAGAAGAAAGAGATAATGCATCAGGAAGCTACATACAGGGAAACCTTTTAAGATACAATTGCTAAATTAGAAGAGGTATACGAGTAGAAACTAAAAAAAGTAAAAATTGTAAAAGTATTTAAATAATTATACAGGGAAACTACGAAAATCATAAAATATGTTGATAACAAGGAAATCGGAGCAGCACGAAGCGAGATCTACGTCGAACACCGGAATACGGAAAACGAATTAGAACGATTCGACCACAGATTCGTAATTAAAACGATCAAATAATTACCCCACTCGAATTCACGTAACATAACTTTACAAATGGCTATCTTAAACCGGAGTACCTCACTTTCTTGGAGTAGATAAAGTTAACAGAATATCGCAAGCCAAGTAACCTTTACATTACAACTAACTTTCTGATGTCTACTTTTAGATAGATTAGTTTAATTTTCATTTCTTATCAAATCCCAGCGGTTGTCATCTGGCCCTTTTGCCCTTTATAATGTAACCTACATTAGCAAACGAGGCATTGTTAGTAGTTACATTCGATATTCAAAAGTTCTACATTACGTAATGAATAACGTCAGATGTAATTTTCGGAACATCATTCGAACTTTGGATATTGGATCAGATGCAGGTCAAGTCGTGTATCGGAAGAGTTTGATTTGTATTTCTAATGTTAGTGGCAAATGTATCTGTACGAATCGTTTCCGTATCTACATGATTTCCCGTAAATACAAATTCGTAAGGCACATTATCATTTATATCAGAAGTTGAATTAGAACCATCAAAAAACTTATAGACATGATATGCCATGGAACGAATGAAGAAGTTGACTCCATTCCACGAAATAACTGCCAATCCAATGCATTCTTAGTAGAGAAAGAAAGTCCAAGTAATCCAACCAAACAACAATGCAATAAAATTGCTCAATTAAAAACTTTATACAGCAAACCTTTTAATTGCAAAACTCCTCATTAATACATAAAACAAACGGCCAGTGTTACAATTATTGAGGGTTTTACATCTGTACACAGGTTAGCACGGATATAAACCTCAAACTAGTTACTAGACTGTGCTTCCAAATGAGGCGTAGCCAATTCAATGGCAATACGTTTAATGAACGACAATAAAACCCTACTAAACTAGTGGCGTGGCTATAACATCGTTTCTTACTTAAACCAGCAAATAGTTGCGGTTTATATTAATCGGGTTTTCGAAAACCATTAAGAGGATTGTTGTTTTGATTTTTATCTTAATGGACTAAGTGAAAACATGGCTCAAGAGAATGTGCTCAGTGATATTAAAGATTCATATCTAGGTGATCATTCTTCTTGATTTTTATTATGTTGTTGATCGCAGGATGAGTTTGCTTCCTAGCCGTTTTAGGCTTTCTAAAGAAATAAGTGATAGCAATATTCTTTCACGACAATCATTGTACACCCGATGTACCATTTAGAAGATCCATAAACAGCAACGCGTCTACTAAGTCCTAAACTTTGAATTTAACGCATATCTACTGAATATAATTTAAATGAACCCTACAAATGAAAAACTGCCACAGAAGGAAATTCGATTTACAAATCTGATAAGACGCAAAAAGCAATCATCGACGTCTTGATACTCGTAATTAATTGCATCCACACCATTAGTTGACTGGACAAACAAAAATTAAACGAACAGCAAACAAATGTATCCATAAGTGTCTATCAAAATATTTACAGTATTTTATCACCTAAAGAGTGAAAGTGAAGACTTTTACTTGGAAAGTACTAGAAGAAATAAAAATAGTCAGTGTTAAAAGTATCCATCTTATACAATAAGGGTGTATTCATGTAGAACGCTGGCAACCGGCGCTGATATGCCGGCGCCGACAACCGCTGGTTGTCAACGCTGGTCGGCGCAGGCAGTTTTCATACTTTTTGACAAATCAGCGCGAACCGTCGCCGATAAGCGCCGACAAGTTCCTATCTGATTAGTCGGCACCGGTTACCAGCGTTCTACATGGATACACAATTAGGCACGAGCACACTCAATTGGACATGGTTTCTAAGTTTTACGAATATAATCCGTATAATCCGGTTAAGGGAACGAGATTCATGGTGTTAATTTAGTTATAATTCGTAGTGTTTTCCGTGGTTAAATAACATGAAATCTAAACGACCGACTGTCTGCTACAAGAATTCTAGCACTCGCTAGAGGTATGTACATGTACATCAAGTATTAAAATTCGACTGCAGGTGTAGTACGACTGGTGTCATAGATTTTGTCGCATGTTGTACATAATACACTAACCGTCAAAACTAAGTACCCAGCAGAGCAAAATTTTCATACAAACGAGGTAATTTCGCAGCCTCGTTTCTCCGTCACGTAACGATTCGGATGAGATCTGATAGCAGCTTTCCAGAGTACGGATGAAGGAGATCTAGAGCGCTTAAGGCGTCAAATTGATCAGACAAGCCATTTACACCAGATAGTGTGTAGAGTTCTGAGTGTTCAGATTTCTATATATGTTGATGCTGTTTTGAGGTTTTTTGTTTCATGAACAACTCCGGCATGAAATGTCGATTTGATCAGTAGGCCTTAGGCGCTCTAGACCTCCTCCATCCGTACTCTAGAAAATTGCTATCAGATCTCATCCGAATCGTTACCTGACGGAGAACCGAGGCTTCGAAATGACCTCGTATCTATGAAAATGTTGCTCTAGCTACTTAGTTTTGACGGTCAGTGTGTGTTTAACACTATTTGCGATATGTTTCCCACCCTCATCACACAGTACAGCATACTGATACAACTTTCTTATGTCAACTGCTCCTAAAATGTACTCCTCACTCAAGCCAATACATTTTTTTCATAGGCTTACAGTAAATAGTAGCAAAGCATTAGGGAATCGTTGGTCCAATTACAATTCGTTGGACACTGTATCAATGACAGCCTATTTTTCCCAAGATGTTGCCTAAGTAAACAGTTTACAATTATTACCATTATTATTCCTTTAAAATCCATGCCTCCTGTACATAAGCTAGAACAAATGACTTCGAAACTAAAGATGCCAGTCATCTGCCTAGCCATTTCCCAACTATGTTGGAGTAGGCTTCACGTCTAACCGGAAGCAGCTGACTACCAGTATTTCACATGGAGCGACTGCCTATCTGACCTCCACAACTCAGTTACTGGGTAATACGATACCCCTTGGTGAAACTGGTTGTCAGAACACGGAGGAGTCTCGGTATGTAAAGATGTCACGTATGTAATCCATCCACAGACCAACCGCGGCAGGCGAAGTTTGACCTGATCGAAAAAACCGTGCGGCTGTTATTACTATGCCACGAGCCTCTCACTAAAGTTGCCAGTCAAGGCTCATGAATTCTCATAATATAACCACACACCTTTGCCATATTCTGCCATTCTGTTGTCGAATGATAGTGCTTAAAATTATACCCGCTATTATCTATATATATTAGCTATAAGCACAATAGAGGCCCAGTCAAATTATTTTATTATTATGGACAACTAGCTGCGCCCCGCGGTTTCACCCGCGTCAGTCTTGATCCCGTGGGATCATCGGGATAAAAAGTAGCCTATGTCTTAATCCAGGGTGTCAGCTACCTCCATATAAAAATTTATCAAAATTGGTCCAGCCGTTAGAGCGTGAAGAAGTAACAAACACACACACACACACACTCACAAACTTTCGCCTTTATAATATTAGTGTGATAATGATTAGCGTGGGAAAAGGCCGGAAGAGTAGGTCATCCTTGAAGGTCATCCTTGAAGGTCATCCTTGAAGGAAAAACCGAAGATATTGATGGTGAGATTAATTCCAGACATTTCTGTAATGGATTTTTTGCATGAACACAAGGTGGAAAACTGTAACATAATAGGAACAACACTGCATAGCACGCATTGTTGTGGCAAAATTACTTCGGATGTTCATTCGGGACATTCGGTAATTAATAGATATCCGTGTTTTTAACCTTGTTTTGAAGAAAAGCTTATCTCAATAGACGAACCACTGAATTCAATCGTTGACCATTATTTATACGCTCACAAAACACGAATTATACCTGAAACCCACCAATTTTTTTTTTTTTTAAACGTTGCCCCACACTATGAATTTCTCCTGTATCGTGGGTGCCTTTACAAACATTTAAACTCACATACACAAACAGCCTAGCCAGCCAATTACCTACCAATCTATTTGTCTACTACACCAGCCATACTCAGTGTGTTCCGCGGAACCCTAGGGTTCCGCAAAGCCTCTGTGGGGGGGGGGGGGTTCCGCAAAATAACTGGTCAGAATTAAAAAAAAATACTAAAGGAGTGTCTACCTACTATATTTTATTTTACTCTGGTACCTGAGTAACATAATATCAATCTAAATATTTCAGCAAAAGTAAAAAAAAAATGTTAATTTTAATGTCAAGTAATATGATTATTAATGAAGAATACACATAAAACCATTTTTGATTACTTTAGGGCTCCGTCAAATATTTCGTTTTCGAAAAGGGTTCCGTCTCCAAAAAAGTTTGAGAACCACTGGTCTACACCATAACATCACGCCTGTAACCCCCGAAGGGTTAGGCAGAGGAAGGAGGGTGTACCTAAAGTACACCCACATTTATCTAGAATCTGTAATTTCAACTTAATAGTTAGTAGAATTTCAGCTTCCAAACTACCTAACTTGTAATCCCAGCCACAGGCAGTAAATATAGCTCGTAGATTTTAATAAGGAAACAATGTAAGCAAGATACTCAACGTCCCACGAGATTCATTGTCGGAGGACTAACGAGACCAACAAGCTTCGCGTCGGCCATCCACTACATTGACAAGGCACTACAGTTTCATTTTAAGCGAACCAGCGACCTTTCGGGTAAGTGGGATAACAAACGATTCAATACATTTTAAACTGCTGGGAAATGCTGTGACATTCTCAACAGTGGGTCGATTTGAATATTTGTTACACCAAACTTTATAAATGACCTCTAGAAGACATAGCCTGAGTTAATAAAACAATAAATTTATTTATTTATTTCAGGTAATTTACACCCATTTCCAAACATAAATTAATAGAAATCAAATAAAATAAAATAATTAAAAAAAATAACATTAAATGAAATAAATAAAATATAAATTAATAAAAGATACTGTCATACACATGGTAGCACATCTCCGCCGGAAAACCATAGCAGCGAAACCGCGGTAGTTCAATTCAACTGGCTCGCGTCATGTTTTGCTACTCGAATCGGATGCGACTAGCGGAACATGACGCGAACCAGTTAAATTGAACTATGCTATGGTTTCGCTGCTATGGTTTCGCGGCGGAGATGTGCTACCGGCGACAAACATACAAAACAGACCGATAGGGCGCGAAATATATGTAGCTACTGAAAACATCTACACCTAAGCGGATCAGAAACGTTAATGGTGTTTATGATTTGATCAAGATTATGTCCGGATTGTTATATACACATTGACATTGATATTTTGTTTTTATATATATCTACAATGACATGAATATTTACTTTGTAAAGTATGATATTATTATAATTATTGTAAATGTGAAGACTTTGAGGGTCATTGTTTACTATTTTTTTCTCAAGTTTTTATCATGGTCTGGCAGTTTGAGGAATTTTTGTGGCATACCCAAATGTCCTTTCTTTGGTATTGTTCGTTATATCGTTGAGCTCCTTAAGTTCTGAGTTAAGCTGCACGACTACAGATAAATGCGTGCACTGACTGGACAGGTCCCCTCAATCTGTGTGGTTCTTTCCTCAAAAGACCATTTCAGACGCCAATGTACATGGTCTTCACATGATCTGACCAAAATTATGTCTGGACTTTAGAAGATACTGTGACCTCTGAGTTTGTTTCAACCTTTCATCTCAGAGTAGTCATATAGGAAACGCCAACCTCATCTAACTTTTAAAAATATGATTGACGTGTAAAAGTATTTGTACAAACCTACTTACAGAAATAAAATCATTTATCATTTATATGAAGCTATGAATCGACCCGTACTAAATTGTAATTGAAAAACCGGCCAAGTGCGTCGGACCACACATAATGAAGGGTTCCGTAGTTAGGATGAATTTATCCCTAAAACAAACTTAACATTGTAGTTGAAAAACATGTTCTCCCATACATCGATATACTCCACGGTCAATTTTCCAACTGAAAATTTAAGTTTGTAATCGCAAAAAATGTGATTAAACTACAAATTACCAATTTTCGGACTTTTTCCTTTACTTGTGCTGTGAGAACTTGCTTTTGCCCAAGTTTCATGATTCTAGGTCAACGGGAAGTACCCTATAGGTTTTGATTTATTTGCGAGTATCGAAATATGTCGCAATAATGTCGCTTATATCGCCGTATTTTTTTATTGCGTTGACTTGGAAGCTTGATTTTTTTAGAGCTTTAAGGGGGGGTATTTAATATTAATTTCAACTTGATACCTCCACGCGTTCCTGAGAAAAATGGTCTTGACAGACTGACAGACAGACAGACAGACGGACAACGAAGTGATCCTATAAGGGTTCCGTTTTTTCCTTTTGAGGTACGGAACCCTAAAAATGATAAGTAGGTACATCTTATCCTAACCTATCACATCACACTAATATTATAAAGGCGAAAGTTTGTGAGTGTGTTTGTTACTTCTTCACGCTCAAACGGCTGGACCAATTTTGATAAAATTGTGTATGGAGGTAGCTGACACCGTGGATTAACATATAAGATATAGAAAGATAGATTTTATCCCGATATTCCAACGGGATCGAAACTTACGCGGGTAAAACCGCGGGGCGTAGCTAGTAATATTATAAATGCGAAAGTGAGTTTGTTTGTTTGTTACGTTTTCACGCTAAAACCGCTGAACAGATCTGGATGAAATTTAACACATGGGTAAATCATGACCTAGGTTAGGACAAAGGATACTTTTTAGGGTTCCGTACCCAAAGAGTAAAACGGGAACCCTATTACTAAGTCTCCGCCGTCTGTCTGTCTGTCTGTCTGTCCGTCTGTCACCAGGCTGTATCTCATGATCCGTGATAGCTAGACAGTTGAAATTTTCACAGATGATTTATTTCTGTTGCCGCTATAGCAACAAATACTAAAAACCAGAATAACATAAATATTTAAGGGGGCACCCATACTACAAACGTGATTTTTTTGCTCGTTTTTTATCGATATTGATAACGGTAACACTTGAAATATTCACAGAATATTTAGTTATATATTCACTTTAAAAATCAATAATTAAATTAAAATAAAACAAATATTTAAGGGGGGCTCCCATACATCAAACTTGATTTTTTTGCCGTTTTTATAGATAATGGTACGGAACCCTTCGTGCGTGAGTCCGACTCGCACTTGGCCGGCTTTATTCCAGTAGTATGTTCCGTAGGATAATTTTGGACCACAACGCGGGCGAAGCCACGGGCCAAAGCTAGTTATTAATATTTAACGGTATACTAAAACTTGTATTTATTTAGTAGAAAGACATGAGAGGAGCTTGTGGCTAAGTAATAACAACCCCACGGGTCGATCGATCAGGCTAAGCTACGCTTGCCGCGGTTGGTCCGTGGATGGGTGACGATCTTTTCATACCAAGATTCCTTCGTGCCTCGGAAAGCACGATAAGCCGTTAGTACCGGCTGTCATTTGTAGATCTTTGACAGTTGTTACGGGTCGTCAGAAGCCCAAAAGTCTGATAACCAGTCTTACCAAGGGATATCGTGTTACCCAGTAACTTGGTTGTGGAGGTCAGATAGGCAGTTGCTCCATGTAAAATACTGGTATTCAGCTGCATCTGGTTAGACTGGAAGCTGACCCCAACATAGTTGGGAAAAAGCGAGGCAGGTGATAGACATGAATGATGATGACAAGAATATTGATGTTTCTATTGAAAGCTTTTATTTAAACGTTAAAGGGACAAATTATCTACCACATATCACTCTAGAATAGGGTTGCCATTCGTCCCAATACGTCGGTACATGTTACCGTTATTAACAGTGGTGTCCCGACCGTTCCGACAAACTACCAAATGTCCCGACAAATACATCAGCATCCCAACTCATACGGAACACACAGAATCTCTTCATCTTAGCTAGACGCACGCTATTGTTTTACACGTATTTATGTTTCGCTACTTGTAACACTTGATTCAAATATTTAGTAAAGTGTTTATTATTGTGAATAATGACACCACCAAAACGAAAATGCAACTTCAACGATGACTACACCAAAGACTGGTCTTTTATTAAGAAGGGAAGGAAAACAATTTCCCTTCACTTTAAATGTCCTGACGACGGTGTCTGGGGAAAATATGGCAACCCTGCTTTAGAATCACTTATGTAACATACGCTATATCCATAGATATAAGATTCATATTTCTCTGGCTATAATATATCACACTATCGCTATAACACAATGCCAGCGCTGCGACACTTACTTTTAAATGTCGCAGCAACATGCTTACTTCATCATGCTGAGATAGGAGTCTTTTGGACTCCTACAGGACTTTCTGTTTTTAGGGTTCCGTACCCATAGGGTAAAACGGGAACCCTATTACTAAGGGTCTGCCGTCTGTCTGTCTGTCTGTCTCTGTCCGTCTGTCACCAGGCTGTATCTCATGAACCGTGATAGTTAGACAGTTTAAATTAATAATGAAAAAAATTTTTAATAATGTATTTCTGTTGCCGCTATAACAGCAAATACTAAAAAACAGAATAAAATAAATATTTAAGAGGGCTCCCATACAGCAAACGTGATTTTTTTGCCGTTTTTATAGATAATGGTACGGAACCCTTCGTGCGGGAGTCCGACTCGCACTAGACCGGTTTTTTATTTTCATTTTACTTTTGTTTTTTATATTTCTATGAGTGTGTTTAGTTTAATTTGTGATCTTCCTATGCGAGTCCCAATAAATACTTTTTCTTTATTTTCGTCTTTCTCTATGTAACACACACTTCAGTAGATAGCTGTACCATTCTAGTTTCTGCACAATTGTTCACACGTCAACAATTCACTAAGTTCCGACTTCAGAACTACGTACAGTGCTACTGAAAGGCATTGGTTGCTGGTTTCTGCTCAACTTCCGTTAGTATAGAACTTTGTTTGTGCTTTTGAATAGCTATATTCTCATATTCCTTTTCAATTACCTACGTAATTCTCAAGTTTGAATACGTAATTCACAATAATTTAGAACGGATTAAGTACCTACGTCTTTTTAAATTTTTTTACTCTAAAATTACTATTTCTCTTAATTTGGTTTAGTCCCATCTCTTCCCCTTCCCATCTCTTCCCCCTGCCATAAATCCCTCAAAAAGATTTAAATTCTATTGTTAAAAGTACAGTCTCATCCATATTTGTTTGAGCCACATATTTAGAATATTAACTTATTTATATTGACATTGCCTATCGGTTCACCCTCACAACTATAATAAGAAAAGATAGAGCAAGAGACTAATAGAAATGTGTGTGAAAATTCACTTGAATTAGGTAGTAAAGAGAGAGAGAGAGAGAGAGAGAGAACATCAATCTTTGTGCCCATGAGCTCATGACCCTACTATCGAATCAAACTACACAGTAGATAGCTGTCACTCAGCCTAGCAAACCCACCCCAAACTTGGGGTCAACACAGCATATCATCCCCTCCCATACATCTCTATTACCCGTCTTCTCCGAAATCACCTCCTTTCTAGCCCAATCTAAATCATCATCAAATACTGTTATTTATTGTATGTTATAGTGTAGAATAGAATAGGCTATTTAAGCTGTTTTTTGTATTTTATGTATTGTACTATTTTGCTGCTATTTTGCTATTTTAATTATTACCTTTGTTTGTCATAAGTAAATCCAGAACCTATTGTTTGGGAGAAGACACTGGCTCCTGTAACACAGGTTTTTTACCTAGCGCAGGAGTCAGGGCTTCACTTTGTTTGTACACGTTTTTTATGCCAATAAAGAATTTTATTTTTATTTTATTTTATTTATTGTGTTTTTTTTATATTTAGGGAACTTAGTAGTTATTATTTTTAGATGGTATTATAAGTACCACTAGTTTTTTACGTTTTTCATAGTTTTAAACCGTAAGTTAATTTTAAGACCGCGCTATCAAATTAGGTATACACCTGTAATGGTAGTTGTAAGGGAGATTTTGATAAATAAATAAATCATCTTTCACACAATCCATCCATCTTTTTTTTTTGCCTTCTCTTGCTATTAAAGCCACCCTCACTATCAGCACATAATCAATCATTAGGTACTTCAGAACATATTCTAAAGCTTCATTTGTAGTTTTCATTTATAATATTCTCGTAGACATGGAAAGTCGGATATTGGTTTTTTAATGCAATGCGAAGTGGAAGTGCATAAGTAAAGGCAAGTATAACTCCATGTCCAGATGTATGAACATTACAGGCTGAGAGCAATTTCCCCGCTTCCTGTAATTATCGCATAATTAGTATGTAACCTGGCCGGAAATTGGACTACTACATACCTTCGGTTCATTTCCTTGTTAGCTTTATGGTAATTTGGATTTAAAGTGGAATTCTTCGATTATTTCATTAAGGCAATACAATAATCAATTAGGTACTGCTAATAATAAAAGGATAATAATTTTCCAGGCGACTAATAACTTAAAGGGCGACTAACTATTTGCTACTAAAATAATAACTTGGCGACTAATAACTTAAAGGGCGACTAACTATATAATCGCTGCAAAGTCATCTACTGTTATTGAATCATTTGGGTTAGGTTAGGTTAGAACAGTAACCATTAACAAGCGAAGGCGAGCGAGCGAAGCGAGCGTGCCGCGGCAGCGGCCACCGAGCGCCAGATCCCCTCTATTGTTGGTAAATTCAGTTACCAAAACAAAAATTCGATGCCAGTTTAAATTAAAATAAAGCTAAAAACTGATTATTGAGCTGCTACTTTCTACTTAAAATAATACTTCGCTGTAGCTGCCAACCTATTATTTTTAGCTGCCAACCTATTATTTTTGCTACCCGCTTTAATTATTTTTTAATCCCAAATTCAGATTAATTTGCCGCCGCGTTAAATACATGCCATAATAAAACATAGTTAACATAGCTGTTTGTGTATGTGAGTTTGAATGTTTGTAAACGCACCCACGATACAGGAGAAATTCCTAGTGTGGGGCAACGTTTAAAAAAAAAAAAAAAAAAAAAGTTATCCTTAATATCTAGCTGTTTTATGAGTATGTCTTACTGGGCATAGCAGCCTCAAAAAGTTTACGGTACAATTTCATATTGTACTTCAAACATTAGCAAAGAATTATGCCACTTTATAAACAGTGCTGGACGACCAGACCCGATATCTTAGAGAAAAAGCTTTCTATTAAAAACCGGCCAAGTGCGAGTCGGACTCGCGCACGAAGGGTTCCGTACCATTATCTATAAAAATGGCAAAAAAATCACGTTTGTTGTATGGGAGCCCCCCTTAAATATTTGTTTTATTCTGTATTTTAGTATTTGTTGTTATAGCGGCACCACAAATACATCATCTGTGAAAATTTCAACTGTCTAGCTAGTTCATGAGATACAGCCTGGTGACAGACGGACAGACAGACAGACGGCGGAGCCTTAGTAATAGTGTTCCTGTTTTACCCTTTGGGTACGGAACCCTAAAAAAGATTAAAATCTTAAGACCACCCGGTACGCATGCGAAAAAAAAAAACTATCAGTAAATTCAAATGTAGCTTTAAACAATATTCTCCATCCATCATCAGATTGCTTTAAAAGTGGAACATTAACACCTCCCTGTGCTAAAAATATCACTACATAGATCAAGAGAAACAGAAATTAATTCATGTTTCTTCAGACAACACACTATCTATTGCACATATCGTCTAAAATACCAACCGCCATAGGCGTTACACATTGTATAAAAATACAACTACTTATTAGAAACATATTTTTACGAAGAGGAGTCGTTAATAAAATCTAGATGACCGAAAAAGATAAGGGAAACATAACTTTCTCATTATAATTGATAGCTAAAAATTCGACGTTTCTAAGATATATAGTAAGAAGAAAACTAATAAGGGGGATAATGACAAATGTGCGCAGAAGCAAATGAGTTCACAACTGGCAGATCATTTGCTCGCATCACGATTGACAGACTACTAACTGCGAACATTGTAGATTGCACGACGGATCGTCTAGACTGCTAGAGAACAACGGGACACACTAACTACTTATGACATTATGGTAGAAACATAAACTTATGCTTACATCACAATAGATTTCGATAACGATATTTCCGTTTACATTTCGTGAGTTCGTGTTTACGTCTTTTTTACATTCACGTTTTGGCAATAATGAAGACAAGTTAATTATGTTTTGCTGAATTGCACCTAATAAAATAATAGTCTGTAATATTATTATTCTCCACATATCCCACCGCGCAATTTTTATTCTCCACATATCCCACCGCGCAATTTTTATTGTCCACATATCTCACCGCGCAATTTTTATCTTTAATATTAAATCGAAAACCAATCAAGCTGCACTTTCTAACTGGCCTTTGTTTTTTTAAATTCCTGACTTCTCTTATACACATCTCTCTATCTCTTATTAGTCTTCAGACTTTCATCAGTATCGTACATAACCAACTTTTATTTAGTTGAAGGCATAGCTTGGCCAACATGCCTTCGTATTGATCACTAAATACCGATATGTTTACTGCTGGACTGCTGGTACTATGGTTATGCTTTTGGATATCTGCTTGTCCTCCCAGGGTTTGTCGATCACCGGTACCCATGTTCCACTACAGGGCAAAGGCTGTTTCATCCTTCATCATCATTTCAGCTCTAAAGACGGCCACTGCTGGACCTAGGCCTCCCCCAAGCACCACCACTCCGACCGGTTCTATGCTTCCCGCGTCCAGCGGGTACCTGCGGCCTTCACAAGGTCATCGGTCCACCTTGTAGGAGGCCTTCCAACGCTACGTCTTCCGGTACGCGGTCGCCACTCCAGAACCTTTCAGCCCCATCTGTTCTGCGAGCAATGTGCTCTGCCCACTGCCAAGGCTGTTTGGCATTAGCAAAATTTTCAAACCATGCAGGCTACAGTACAATAATACTGCTCTGCAGCCGAAATTGGTTGGTCTTGCTTGTGGAACTTCGAGAGGAGCGAAAAACAGGCCAAGTGCGAGTCGGACTCTTCGTACCATTATCTATAAAAACGGCAAAAAAGTCACGTATCACTTAAATATTTGTTTTATTTTAATTTAATTATTTATTTTTAAAGTGAATATAGGTATAACTAAATATTCTGTGAATAATTCAAGCATCTACCTGTTGCCGCTATCAATATCGAGCAAAAACAAGCAAAAATATCACGTTTGTTGTATGGGAGCCCCTTTAAATATTTATTTTATTCTGTTTTTTTAGTATTTGTTGTTATAGTGGCAACAGAAATACATCATCTGTGAAAATTTCAACTGTCTAGCAATCACGGTTCATGAGATACAGCCTGGTGACAGACGGACAGACAGACGACGGAGCCTTAGTAATAGGGTTCCCGTTTTACCCTTTGGGTAAAAAAAAAAAAAAAAGCCCTAAAAAAACCTTTCTACAAGAAGCTCTGCACTTCGACTAGGCCTCAAAAATTAAAAATGTTCTAAAATGGCTCATTTTCTCATCCCCGCTCCCGCTCCCCGCTCACAGTCCCACTAAACCCCACACATATTGGGAGCGTGTGAGATTTTCAAACAATGCACGCAGTAGGACCGCCTGTCAATAAGACGGTCCGCGGTGCACCGATACATTAATCAAAGCAACGTGAGGCAACACGAGTAGTAATGAGTACATACAAGACGCCGCCACCGGGTGAAAGGTATGGGATAAAATTAAAAATAGTTTCTAGTACTCGGCATTATATGGACGGCGATTTAATGTAATTTATTAGAGATATTTGGGAAAGCGCTCGCTGGGAGCTTCTGAAATATAACGAATATACTCGCTCATTAAGTACACATACAAATTTCAATAAAATGGACTAGTAAAGATAAATATCTATATTCCATCGGTTTAGGTAGTTAAATAAAGGTAAACAAATCATAAAAAGGGTTTTTATAGATGACACTTTCTTGTTTAAAAATTCGTTGTAATTTAAAACCTAATTAAATTTATTTTTCATTTTTACTATAATTTCCTCTTTTATTACTGTATGTTAAACTTTATCATATATATTCTTAAACTACTCTTCGTAGATGTAACTACTTGAACACAATTTTTTTGTTAGATTTCTATCAATACTATAATATTTTGTAATCTGTCTATTGTAAAGAGCCCAAAAAGACAGGTCCTACGTCAATGAAATAAAACGTTGCTAAATTGAAGAGCACAATTGTGAGGTAGCATGACAACTGTAGTGACAGGTATTACGTTTAGTCGGTTACTTGACAGGTCTCTCGTGACGTGGTTTTTTTGGTTACCTTTATTTAACTAACCAACGGAGTATAGCTACTTACGATTGTGTGAACGGTTGAAAATGATACGGCTAGGAATAAAGTGGACGCTAAAATAAAGACTGATAGAGATATATAATTATGGATGAAAAATAAAATATAAGTAAAAACAAATCTTGAGGCTTTCTTTTAAGTGTAAGAAGGACGTTCACGCCAAAATATTTTAGTCGCTCATTAAGTACACATACAAATTTCAATAAAATTTACTAGTATAGATAAATATCTAGCTAGTTAGATTGTGTGAACGGTTAAGAATGATATGGCTAGGAATAAAGTGGACGCTAAAATAATAGAGATAATTATATTGATAAATAAAATAGATAAAGGTCGCCACAAGCTTTTAAAAAAATATTAAAGTGCTTGTTTACGTAAGTTTTATTTAGTACTTTTTAGCATTCGAAGTTGTTTAAATATCTGTTCTATCACCTGCACTTGTAAGGTACTTGTCAAGATAAATCCAAATGACCAAAACACAACAGGGCTATCTTGTTTAGCTGAGGAATGCCCGTGACCACCGTCCGGTTCCATAATCAGACCTTGGATATCATCTAGGACCAGAGTCCTTGTCAAGACGAATCAAACGAGCTCAAACTCGATGGGGTTGCGTCGTTTTATTACAGAGTTCCCATAGCCACCTCCCCGCTCCATCATCAGATCAGCTCCATGTCATAATAATACTGCATTGTCATCCGATTTACATATGCATGCAAAATTTCAGTGCAATCGGTAAAGCGGGAAGTGGGTCAAATTTAACTTGCAAGAATTTAACTTGCAAGAATTCATTACAGACACCGGGATAGATGAAACTAAATAAAAGCTTGTAAAAAAGAGGTTCTTAGGTAATACGCTGGTCCAAAATAAATGGGGATAAAAGCAAGAAGATGATGTCCAATAGAATAAGTAGTTAGATAAAAAAACCGGCCAAGTGCGAATCGGAGTATTTGTTGTTGTAGCGACAACAGAAATACATCATCTGTGAAAATTTCAACTGTCTAACTATCACGGTTCATGAGATACAGCCTGGTGACAGACGGACGGACAGACGGACGGACAGACAGACAGACACACAGACAGACGGCGGAGCCTTAGTAATAGGGTTCCCGTTTTACCCTTTGCGTACGGAACCCTAAAAACCAAGTTCAGAAGAACTCAAATGAAAATAGTTACGGATAAAACGTAACAATATAATAAAATTTATTCAAAAATAAAAATTGGTAAATACAGTACCGTTTAGTATAATTATTATGTTGAAATAGCTGAAATAAACAACTGTCATGCCACCGTAATTGTTAATTTAATCGTGACTGCAGCTAAATCCGTTAACTTTTGACTTAGTAAAAGAAAAAGACTAAAAGAGAACACTATTTAAAATTCGATAAATCCATTATTTAGAGTTGCGCCGCCCCAGGCGTTCATAACAGGCTTATTTAATCTTTCCAAAAACAACCAACCGTCTCAAATTAAGCGAGAGAATTGAAACTTACAACACATTAGAAGACAATAAACGTTATTTATATTATTTTTAACCCGCCATCTGAAAGCGATGCAATCGAACAAATATTTCTTAAACGCAATCAGTGTACCAAATACTTTTTTTTTATCGCATTCTCCGCAAGGGCCCTACTTTCGAATGGCGGCGCAGGCGCAGCGCAGGCGTGAAACGCGACACAATGGAAGTTCGTGAGCAAGCGCCGAGCACCGACACGCGGGACGTCCAAATGTTTACGCGATTAGATAACATCGATAAGAAGCGATTGCCCACCATCGATTGATTGTAATCGATTGAACAATCGATGAAAAATTGTTCGGAATTTATTTGCTTACAATAAGCGTGAACGAACAATATTCGAACAGCTTCGGGCTCTGCATTTATGAATAAACTTTACGGTTACAAAGAGTTAAAAGTTCACAAAAGTTACACAACGGAGTAAACTTTCTAGGTAGAATAAAAGGTATATTTTACAAAGAAATTAGAAAAATCACATCACATCACACTATCACACTAATCACATCACATCACACTATCACACTAATCACATCACATCACATCACACTAATCACACTAATATTATAAAGGCGAAAGTTTGTGAGTGTGTGTGTGTGTGTATGTTTGTTATTTCTTCACGCTCAAACTGCTAGACCAATTTTGATAAAATTTTGTATGGAGGTAGCTGACAACCTGGATTGAGACATAGGCTACTCTTTATCCCGATATTCCCACGGGGTCGAGACTTACGCGGGTGAAACCGCGGGGCGCAGCTAGTTATCCATAAGTTAGAAAGGTCACATCTTGTAGTTAAAGCGCTTTCCCCAGAGGTCCAGACGCTCCTAATGCAAACGATGATTAAAATTCCATCCAAGTAAACACATCAACTAAATCCCATCACAATTAGTCCTAGCCTATCATAGCGCAATCACTCCAATAGCTCGAGCTTCACCATCGAGCCATCAACATCGTAAAACAGTCAAAGCACAGCTAGCCATTAAGACTGGCCCTTCCTGAAGCGTAGACCGCTTAGAGGTGACCATACGTCTCGGTATCACTAGGTAATGGCCGCCATCAGCGTCTATCACGCGCTTGAAGCACGACTCTAGTCGCGTGGCCACATAAAAAACCTTCTTTGTGGCCACTTACTTAGTTGTTACAACTCTTGCGCAGTTTCCTGCGCGAGAAAACGTATCTCTCTGTAATATAGCTATATTGCTTTTAACAAAAGGTTTTGTGACAGCGAATACGATGCGGCAATTATTTTGAACTGTCACAGCATCCCTTTTGGCCTCGTACAGTACTTTCTGGTTTCATTTTTATACTAGCTGCGCCCCGCGGTTTCACCAGCGTAAATATCGGGAATATCGGGATAAAAATTAACCCAGGGTGTTAGCTACCTCCATACCAAAATTTTATCAAAATTGGTCCAGCCGTTTGAGCGTGAAGAAGTAACAAACATACACACTCACTCACAAACTTTCGCCTTTATAATATTAGTGTGATTAATTACTTTTTTTTTTAATGTTTCTAAGAGTGTGTTTTAGTTTAATTTGTGATCTCTTGTGCGAGTCCCAATAAATATTTTTTCTTTATTTCTTTATCTCTCTTCTTAGTAAACTCTTTTTACTATGAACTATTTTGTTCGAAATACTGCTCAGGTAGAACCATAAACATTATTTCATTTGGATCGTTATCATAACCTATGTAAAGATAATAAACTCCTTAAGGGCCTATACTACCTCAAATGGCTTAGCATGATCCTCCGTTATGTTGAAAATACTGCAGCATTAATTTTGAAATAAATATATTGTAAAGTTGAGGATTAATGTTAAGCTATGTTTGATGAAAACACGATTCCAAAAAAATTCCTTGATAAAAAAATACCAAAGATACTCCAAACCGAACAATAAACCACTGGTATTCAAAAAATACTTTAAATTAGATAATTAAACTTTGCATATTAACTGAACTAACTATAAAGCAGGGCCTCAAGTCTGCTATTACAATAGTGTCAGAATGGTCGATCATTGATTTCATAATTGTTGATTTTGACAAGTTTGGTAATCTACTAGATCATTGATTTCATAATTGTTGATTTTGACAAGTTTGGTAATCTACTATTATAATGGCGTCATTATGACTTTCCAATGGTCGGCCACTGACAATACATTGAAAGAAATTGCAAAGAAAATGATCGACCATTATGAATTTACCAGATTACGAACTTTTAGCAAAATGACAATGGCATGACAATGGGATCGTGTTGAAATGACTGAATTTATAAAAATAGCAGACTTGGGCCCCAGGTCTTATGTATTTTTTTTTAATTACTATTATTGTTACCGTAAAAAGAAATAAACTAAAATATCGGTGCCTTGGAGTCTTCTCCCTGCCACCCTGTCTCGCTTGCTCGCGTGACCGCGGGAAATAGTGTGCGAGCGAGATAAAGAGTGAGGTGGCACTGAGGTAGCATAGACTCTTAATTACCGGGTAAGTCAAATTTTATAGCTGTAAATACAGGAAATTACTTTATTACGCATTTAAAATATACGGAAAAGGCAAATAAATAATGTTAATTGACAACTCGTTCATAACGGTGAACAGTTATGTAAACACTACTTCAAACATCCCTTTTCTCAGTCTAGATAATAATTTCAAAGGAATCTGATCTCGGAATAAATCCGTCGATTACAATCGAATAGATAACGTTACAGTATTTATAACAAAGTAAGGAGGACCCTTATTCTCAATGTTTTTTACGAGATGCCTGCTGAGACAAACCGCAGACTTGGCTTAGACATTTTCCGTATTGCATTTCATCCTTCTCTCTCTCCAAATCGTATGCTTTCGTTGAGGATCGTGACCCTCCATAACTAATGATCTTATAGCATTTGCTTGGGAAATGCATCTCGATTCTATGTTATACAAATAATTCATATGATATCCTTTCGGTGTAAAGGCTCATGCAGGCTGGCGCGATATCGCGGGTGCGACGCGACAATAGTAGCACAATTTCTTTGTCGCTGCTTGTCGCGCCCGCGATATCGCACCAGTTTGTACGAGCCTTAAGTAGTAAACCTTTTATTTTTGACAGTTCTTTCTTTCTGAAGCAATTTTTGCAAAGCCTACTTGCTCCCTTTTATTTTAGGTTGGTCACGAATTATTATTTCTCTTGGTAACGTTTATTTTGTTTATAAGTTTACATATATTAGTATTTCTTCTTGTTATTTTTGATTATTGTCGAGGTAACTATCTTTAATAATTTACAAGCCATGTTTTGTTCTTGCATTACCCTAAGGTTGACTGGTAGAAAATGCCACAGGCATTAAGTCCGGCTTTGTACAGTATTTTTTTCCTGTGCATAACGTTTTAATAAATAATACAAACAACGCCTTTTTTTTATAATAATAATAATTCGTGACCAACCTAAAATAAAAGGGAGCAACCTTTTATTTTAGGTTGGTCACGAATTATTATTTCTCTTGGTAACGTTTATTTTGTTTATAAGTTTACATATATTAGTATTTCTTCTTGTTATTTTTGATTATTTTCGAGGTAACTATCTTTAATAATTTACAAGCCATGTTTTGTTCTTGCATTACCCTAAGGTTGACTGGTAGAAAATGCCACAGGCATTAAGTCCGGCTTTGTACAGTATTTTTTTCCTGTGCATAACGTTTTAATAAATAATACAAACAACGCCTTTTTTTTAAATTACAATTTCCACATTTCCATTCCGCATCCCATCCATTTCCCTGCATCACGAGTTGTACTACAAGCTAACGGAATCAGCAACAGTTACGTCACAGGAATGCCATTGTAGCGCATCAATCAAACGCCTTCACTTATTCAGCGGCAAGAAGTCTGCCGTTAAGGCGGTGACCATGTTAAGAGCGTGCATTCAAAGTTGCCAACGTCGCAAATAGCTGTCAAATATTTATCTGTTTTTATCTAATTTGTTAATACTACTGTGTGGAGACATGAAATATCGCTCTATACTATTGCTTAGTCAGCTTATAATATTCCTACTGCTGAGACACAGGCCACCTCTCTATAAGAGAGAGTGGGCTGTTATCCACCACGCGGGCCCAGTCAGTTGACAGATGTCACATGTCTTCAAATTTTTCGTTCTAACGCATGCCGGTTTCCGCACGATGTTTTCCTTCACCGTTTTTAGAGCAGTGGTGATAAAATTAAATACACAAAGTTAAGTGCCTGTCTGGGTTCGAACTCACGACCACTTGTTACTCGGGGCTAATACCACTGAGCCACTACACTGGGTCAATATCGCTCTATGATGTCCTTAAAATATGAATGATGCATTACTATTGGTGATGTTACCAACTTTCAAAACAGATCTGTCAAGGCTGTACAAGCTTCAACGGACCATGAGGATAAGCTAGTATTTTGATGTAAGAAATCTTTTTAATCATAAAGAACTGGAAATACAGAAATCTAAAAGTAGGTTATTTATTAATAACATTAGAAAAATAGCGATTACCACCCGTTCGTTATTTCGATATAAACGTATAATAAATTCCTTTATTTAACAACAAATACAAAGCAATGTAATCTATTTACCATTTAAATAAAAAAATAACTCTAAAGTGCATTAATTTCAACAATATTACACAATAACTGACGTTATTTTGCCGTTATTTTTCTAACGCAGCGTTTTTATGGTTCCGTACCTCAAAAGGAAAAAACGGAACCCTTATTGGATCACTTCGTTGTCCGTCTGTCTGACTGTCGGTATGTCTGTCTGTCTGTCAGTCTGTCAAGACCCTTTTTCTCAGGAACGCGTGGAGGCATGGAGTTGAAATTTATATCAAAAACGTAGGTCTATGGTCCCTTAAGGCTCTAAAAAATCAAGCTTCCAAGTCACCACAATAAAAAAATACGGCGATATAAGCGACATTATTGTGACATAATTTTCGATACTTGCAAATAAATCAAAACCTATATGGTACTTCCCTTTGACCTAGAATCATTAAATTTGGCAAGAAGCAAGTTCTTAGAGCACAAGTAAAGGAAAAAGTCCGAAAATTGTAAAGGAGGATGGCAAGTTTGGACCCACATTATTTATAAATTAACGTTAACTAATTATTCCTAGTACCCACACTTCGTTTTCGACTGCTTCGTTTGTCTAGTGATCGTAAGCACGACTGCTGAACGTCCTAGGTTAAATTCCCAAATCAGGCAAGGTGTTGTTGAGTTTGAAATTCTCAGAATCAGCCCGAAGAGAGCACTTATGCCCGGTTAGTGACAGTTGGCTCAGCCCTCGAGAATTAAACGTATGTAACTGGCAAAATGTGGGTGTAACGGGTAACACCGCTGCCGAAACCTTCCCACAATTAGGTACAACCCGACTTTACAAGGAAGGTATCTTGGTCGTAACTGGACATGTCGCGCCTATGGGAGCCTTAAAAATACATATTCCGCTAGATATTTAGGCTTCTTTCTGCTTAGTTTTTTGCCAACAATGATTATAGTTCCATCCTATAACAATCTAGTGCTAACAGAATTTCATAACTCGTTTTGACCAAGTCACTATAGTACGTATTTTTTATTTTATTTAGAGTACCAATAACTGGCCAGAGAGATGCAGAACCGCCATGGTAGTGTTGGTAAATATTTCTATTCTCATTGAATACCTTTTTGAAAGTAACTACATAATAGATTTTTAAAAAATGTAAGCAGTTAAGCGCCATTAGATTTGTTTTAGGTTATAATCTTCTACCTTGCATATCTTTTTTCTCCCACCTTCTACGACTTACTGTCCATTTGCTTTTTTGCTAGTTTTATATAGTTCTACAACTAATTATAAGTATCCATACTGTACGATACTCCTATCAGTGGGTCCCATTATACATGCAACCTCGCCATCCTCCTTTGTAGTTTTATCACATTAAAAAAAATTGCGAATATCTCGCACACAAATCAAAACCTATAAGGGTACTTCCCGTTGACCTAGAATCATGAAATTTGGCAAGAAGCAAGGTCTTACAGCACAAGTAAAGGAAAAAGTCCGAAAATTGTTAATTTGTAGTTGTAACGCACAAAAAAAACCTTTTTGCGATTAGAAACTTAAATTTTCAGTTGGAAAATTTACCGTGGCTTACCTATATCGATGTATGAGAGAACATGTTTTTCAACTACAATGTTAAGCTTGTTTTAGAGATAAATTCATCCTAACTACGGAACCCTTCATTGTGCGTGGTCCGACAATGGGGTAAGTATAGCAATAGGTAAAGAAAAATCTTAAAGAAAACGAACATTAAAATGGTCGCAATTTCCTACACTCGTACCTAAAATGCATGAACCTGGTTTCGACATAAAATCGCTATAGAAAGGTTTAACCTGTGGTTTAATTGTAGTAATAACGAAATTATATTGCATTCGTTATTGTGATATAAGTAATTATAATTGATTGTGTACGACGATATTTACGGTCAATAAAAACTACAGGCACTTAAACCAGTGGCGTAGCTAGCATGGGGGATAAAAACCGGTCAAGTGCGTGTTGAACCACGCACAATGAAAGGTTCCGTAGTTGGGATGAATTTATCCCAAGAACAAGCTTGACATTGTAGTTGATAAACATATTCCGTCATACATTTCAACTGCAAATGTAAGTTAGTAGGCACTATATTGAGAGAGTTACCATGTTATTTTAATACCATAGACTTCTTATAGGTTTTCCTGTAATCTATAAGTAAATAACAATATTCTGTATTTTTTTTCAAGATTTTAGGCCTACTGAGCCTAAGGGTCAGCTCACACCAAGAGGCGACGCGACGTGAAGATACTGGAAGAGGCCAGTGATTTCGCGCTGCGCATCGCAACGTCGGGAGACGCGTAGTAAAATAAGTTGGCAACACGACGACGCCTCGCGGCGCAGCGGAACGTGTCTACATTCACCACGTGCTCCCGTCCCGCCCCGCGTCCACCCGCAGTCTACCATTTGCAAGCGCATGAGAACGACGTATATTTGGCGGGTGCATTGTGAGGAGAAGTTAATTTATATAGGAAATAGTAGAGAGAAGTCGCCACGGCAGCCTCGGCTGCGCCTCGGGGCGTCGCGCGGCTTCGTGAGGCGCAGCGCCGCTCTTGCACGCCGCGCGTATCGGCGATTCACCGCTGTGTCGCGATGCGTCGCTCTACGCCGCGAGGCATCACGTGGCGTAGTGCTGCGTGGTAACGTATTCTAAATTCTCACAATGAAATGTGTATCTTTTCGTGTAGAAAATAAAGTTATATTTTGAGTAGCTCTTTTACACCTTTTTTCCACCTTTTTTTCTTTTTTTGTTACTTTTATGGTGTACATAATAAAGAGTATTCTATTCTATTCTATTCTCTTTTAAAGTGAGCGCGCAGCGTCGCGTCGCGTCTCGGTGTGAGCTGACCCTTAAATCTTTCGGAGATAAGGACTGGTCAATTTTCATAAATTTTCTTAAATAATTTTAAAAGTATTTATTTTTAATTATAACAGTCCTTACAACAAGCCCTTTCATTTGATATGTCACACGGTACAGTTTGCAAAACTTTTCTTAAAATTTTCTAATTTGCGTCCTAAAAGTGACCCCTATAATCAAAATTAATTTATTTACGTTACACGTCCGTGTTTGGATCACAGAATTTCATATGTGTACCAAATTTTCAACTTAATTGGTCCAGTAGATTCGGAGCAAATTGGCTGTGACAGACAGACACACGAATGATCCTATAAGGGTTCCGCTTTTTCCTTTTGAAGTACGGAACCCTTAAAATCAGGTAATCAGCACAATTGATACCTACACAATATAATAATAATAATAATCACATTGTGTGTATCTTTTCCCGCTACCCTACACCACTGTGACCGCACTCTTAACACAGAATGGATTTCATCCCGCGCAAGCGCAGATTGCTATTTTCGCTATAACTGTAGATCGAGCGAAGCCACACGATGCGTTGCGACGCCTCAGCGGTGACGCTACGTCATCCTACATAAAAATCACAGTGACATGACACACGGTGCGTTGCGATGACGTGAAAGGTCTAAAACGCACTAGCGGCACGCCGCGCGCCGTATTCCGGCTAACCGTATAGTCTCGGTTCCATTGCGGTCCGCCGCGTTTCGAAAGAAATATTGGACATGATGGACGTCGAAGAAGTTGCTGCAGTTATTTATTTATATTATCGTGGAAAACGTCGTCATAAAAATAAACATCGATTTTGGATACACCCTCTACTGGAGACACGACATGATAGCAAAGAGTAATATTTTTATATCATAACTAAAGAAATATGAAGATAAGTTCTTTAGATACTCTAGGATATCAGTAAAATCGTATGAAGAATTATTATCAAAACTATATTTATTATAGCGGGGAGTGCGGTAAGCGCTTGCGGCACACCGCGCCGACCCAACCCAGCTCCAAGACAACCGGAGCGGTTGCCGGCTGGCCGCAAGTCCGTGCGTTGGTATCAAGCGGTTTCATATAAAAATTGAAGTGCGGCCAACCGCAACGGCACGCCGCGTCACAGCCTGCCGCTAGTGCGTTTCAGCTCTAACGACGCAACGCACACCCAAAGGAGACCTGAGAAACGAAGTGGGGAAGGATTTTGCGGTGCGATGCCGAGCGCCTGAACGGCATCACAACGCAGCGCAGTGTTGCTTGTGTAACACCTTTTCAGTACGAATATTTCTGTATTTATCTTCTTGCACTCAGGTATATAGCAATATTTAACGAACTATTTAATCCAAAGTCAAAGTCAAATTATTTATTTCAAATAGGCACATGAAAGGCACTTTTGAACGTCAATTAGGTACTTATACAATATAATATCAGTATAGACTTTAGACTTCTTGAAGACAACCATTAGGTTCTGAGACTCGAAGAGAATAGACTTATCAACTACGTGACGCCCCAAATATCATGGTTTTCATTCCATTCTGTTAAAAAACCAGTACTTTTTCCGTAACTGTCAAATGAGATACTTTTAAACTTCATGACTACTCTGATACAAAAATCATTTGGACAAAAATCACATAAGTAGGTACTTCCAATTTCATACTCAGCATTTAAAATCACTACAAATCTTATTAATATTTGGAAATCCTGACAGTTCGCACCTTTAAAGACAAACCGTTAAATGAAAATATTAAATGATCCTAAAGGTGAACGGCAGGCTTGTATGGGAACTTCGTACCGCTAATAAAATTTCGTGTTTTGGGATATTTTTTGTTTTAATTTGTAGTTAATAAGATAGACAAGCCTTTTTTAAATTCTTAGATTTTTAGAAGTTGGGACGTAAAAGTTATTAAGAGTTTTATTTTTTAAAGTTATGTACTAGTGTACCAATGTAGATTGTTACTTAAGGGTACATAAACATTGTTTTGGGTGATAAAATAAATGTTCTAGATTGCTTGTCGCTATCTTTGTAGTGTTCTTCTTACTATTAAGTAGGTAGATTGAGATGAGAATAGTACCTACTCAGTGAGGGGTGTATTAGGAGATATCTATGTCCAGCTGCGTACTGCAACAGTTTATAATGATGAAGTTAATTCGCTAAATTGCTCAGATGCTGTCACAAATTCAAAACAACAGCAAAGAACTGAACCACAGAACTGAACTGAAAGACAGTAACAGTAATACAGATTTTCTTTACCTGTCAATAAATAATTCGGTATGTAAAGTAAAAATTAACCTATGCCGATTCGAAAACCATTTCGAGATTTTAAGGTTTTATGAGTTATTTTTCTATTAATAGGTCTTAAAATTATAAGATCGTATTTATTTTCACAAAAATACTTAAAATCACTTGACTTTTATTTGACCTCTAAATGTCATAAAAAGTAGCCTGAATTGGGAATTTTCAGTGCCTCTTGTAATTAAATAATTAAGTTGTTCTGTATGTGTCAAGTGTCAATGTCAACGACAAATTCACATGAAGCACTTATTATTATTCTATTCAAATCGGTAAATAGTCTAGTTTTTCACCAGCGGCCGACAGTACAAGTCGAATCACATCGATATATCGCCTCAGGAAAACTTAACTTACGTTCAAATGATCTTCACAATAAAACAGACGCCGCACAGACTAGTAATCAACGTTTACTTCCTCGCACCATTTCTTTTTTATGGTTTCTTTTACTAACAATCAATTTGTGTCGGCTATTTGTTGTGGTGTTTATACTTGACGGTATGAAGCACGTAGCAGAAGTAGTCTTTGATCCATTCATTTGATTAATAAGCTATAACTTTAAACTAAGGTACGGAAATCGCATTTCGTATGAAATGTAAACAAATTAACTGTCAAATTTGACTGTTTGACTTTTCTGAATTTTGTTTTTAAATAAGTGTTAAACGTGGCAAACATCCTAAGCTATTCAAGCTACTTTAGAAATCAGCACGAACAAAACTTTAAAAAAATATATAAAAATAACTACAGCTTGTAAAAACAATAAGATGAAATTACGTGTTTCAAATACTCTTATCTTTAAAATAAAAATATAAAAAACATACCTGAAAAATACTTTACATACCGAATTGCCATATGAACAAAAATAATATTGATGATGAAAATCATTCCTATCATTATATTATTGTTAACTATTATGATTTTATGTAACAATCACGCATTCTTAGGTATAATATATTAGTGTTTAATTATATTTAATGTTATTTCTATTTCTAAATAATTAATCTATCATTTCGTTATTAGTGTTATTTTACATATGATAACTTTAAAAAACATAACTGCGTTTAGTTTACGATTTTATTACGTTTAATTATTAAAATCTTTTTATTGATATTATTCATTAATCCGAACTTCTAAAAATAGTACACTTACATGAAAATAAATGTCTTAGTTGCCTTAATAAGTGGTATAAATTATATAACAAAACAACAACAAAAATATGCGGTACGAAATCTGCCGTTCGCCTTTATTTTTCTATTGCGAAAAAGCCGTGCAATTTTTTTATTTAAGCTCCCGTGTAAAATTTGTGTTTTCATTTAGTAACGGTTTGTATTTAAAGGAGCGACTTGTACTAAAGTAAACTGACCCACCCAACACCAAGACGCTGCGACGTCGTCGTAGTAAGCGGCGCGCGCGTTGCGTAGCGACACCGCATTGCCCACTCGGTGCGTTGAAATCATAGCGGTGCCGACCCGTGTGGCCTCACAGGCGTTAGCGCCACCCAGAGCGGGAGAAGTTATTTGATAATTTCCCACCCAAAAAAAAAAAAAAAAACCGCCGGTCAGTCGCTTATGAGATTTTCCTATTAGAATGGTTTCGGTAAGACACGTTACGTTTTGTTACGTTACACTTATTGCTAAGTTAGGGCTTTAAGTTGAACCAGCGTTACTAACACGGCGTACTTAAGTTCCTAAGTTCTATACTTATAACTCATTACTAAAAGTGCTAGGTACTGACCTAGTTAATAGCACTTCTGTAAGTCGGATTGCTAATGGACAGACAAGAAACGTATAAATATCCCAGAAAACTCTTTATTATCGTCAACTTACATTATAAATATAGTTTTCCTCATATTTAGATAATTTTCATTAGTTGCTCTTCAGTTCATTTTTTTTTCAAATTTTGTGTATGAGCTATGTATCAGAAAGTGACAGCATTACTTTTAATGGGGAATTAATTTCAATGGACTTACGTGCAACTGGCGGTAATTGTACCTAGGTACGGTTACAGTTTTTATCTATTTTTGTTTTTTAAATGATTGTTTTATTAATTTTTTATTCCCCTAGTGGGATTTTTATGTGTCCGTCGGTGTGTCCGTGGGTGGTATCACAGCGGGCCCTATCAGAATACCAGCGTGGCGGTATTTACTTATTTATTATGTAAATATCGCAGCATTATGCTGAGATAGGAAACTTTTTGGCGTCGCACATCTTGTTTTTTTTTGTACTTTTTTTATTTGAACAAATATGTCAACTATATTAGTAATGCTCCTTTTTTATTACCTTATATATTAGGTTGGGGAAAAAGTCTTTTCCCATTATAGTATGCATGAACTTGTAATAAAATCTCTTTGGCTATACTATTTGTGTCTGGCTGGTTTTGGTATCATTGAAAGTTTAAATTTTAAAGAACATAATTCCAAATTTAAATAAGGAAAATGTGTGATTTTCATTTGTTTTTCGTACTGCCAAGATGAGTGAATCTAATGAAGAAATTCGATACATTTTAAAATTTTACTACAAAAAAGGTAAAAATGAAACGCGAGCCGCGAAAAAAAATTGCGTTGTTTATGGACCTAGTGCAGTGTCTGTGAGAGTAGCACAAATTTGGTTTAAGCGTTTTCAATCCGGAAATTTTGATGTGAAAGATGCACGTCGCTCTGGTCGCCCTATTACGGATAAAATAGATGCCATTTTTGAAAAAGTGGAGCAAGATCGGCATATCAGTAGTTACGACGTAGCTGAAGAACTGGGAATTGACCACAAAACAGTTTTGACACATTTGAAAAAAACTGGGTACACAAAAAAGCTCGATATTTGGGTACCTCACGAGCTCACTGAAAAAAACCTAATGAACCGTGTACTCATTTGTAATTCTTTATTACGACGTAATGAAACCGAACCATTTTTGAAGAAGCTGATAACTGGTGATGAAAATTGGATCACGTACGACAAGAACGTGCGAAAAAGGTCGTGGTCAAAGGCCGGTCAGGCTTCACAGACTGTGGCGAAACCCGGGTTAACTCGCAACAAGGTGATGGTGTGTGTGTGGTGGGATTGGAAGGGATTGGAACAACTGATGAGATTAAAGCAAAAAGTTGAGAGAAAGCGGCCGGAATTAATCAACAGAAGGGGTGTTGGTTTTTCATCATGATAACGCTAGACCTCACACATCTTTAGCCACTCAGCAAAAATTAAGAGAGAGTGGCTGGGAGGTGTTAATGCATCCGCCGCATAGTCCTGACCTTGCACCTTCAGATTTTCACCTGTTTCGGTCTCTTCTGAATTCTTTAGGCAGTGTCAGGTTATCATCACGAGAGGACTGCGAAAACCACTTGTCGCGGTATTTTGATCAGAAGTCCCAAAATTTCTCTATCAATGGGATCATGTCCCTACCTACAAAATGGCAAAAAGTTATCGAACAAAATGGTACCTACATACTTTAGTTAAATGTAAATAAACTAAATTAAAAAATGTTTTGAATTTTCTTAAAAAATGCGATGAAACTTTTTCCCCAATCTATTATATATCGTGTCCCAAATAAAATAGGTATATTTCTTCATTTTCTTTTTTCATTCTTTCTAGGTACGTACCTACCAAATAACTACTTTAATTTTGTAGGTATAGCACAGCAAACACAATCCACAAACTAAGGAATATCAAAAAATGAATTAGGTAGAAGTTTGCAATGAATTACAGTTATTAAACATGGCCGGTACTAGTCGCATCATAGAATAGCCTCCCAAAGCGGTCAGTACCTACGAATACCAGCGCCGCCTTTCATTTCATACCGATTGCAACATGATAATGGAAAGGTAATCAAATCCGCGATGACGGCTACATGGAAATGCGTAAATGGATACCCAGAGAGAGATTATTAAGTGGTTTTGAGAGGTTAATTTAAACAATAAAGTTCCAATTTCAACACTTGGAGCCTGGACCCTGAGAATGAGGTATTGAATGTATTAATTAACACTTTCTAAACGTCAAACTCGTACTTATCAATTCCTGACTAAAGAAAATAACTTGAAGTGCGTAAACAATATTTCCTTACGTAAATACATCTGGCAAGTGCAAACGCCCATAGAATCTTCCGTAGACATCACAGGAGATCACGAGAGAGAACCACGTGGAAATACTTCATACTTGAAATATACGTGGAGTAACAACTCTGTGCAAGATAGTTTTTAACAGTCGAGCCGCTTTTGAAACTCTCGTCTAGTACCTACTTATGTAATGTATCATTCAACAGTTTTTTAAAGCCGATATCAGACGCTTCACTAGTTAATTTTTCTTGTATTATTATACGTTCGCACGACACCGAAAAACACAAGCGGTGGCGGTGGATGGAAATAGCCGCGTAAATGTTATGAAAAGCGGGTTTATGTTTGTATGCAATTTTTTTTATTTTTTTTTGTATTTAGTACTTAACTATATTTTTTTTTGTTTTATTGTTTTTTCTATGGTTGGTGGTGGTTGGTTGTTGGTTGGTGGTTTGGTTGGTTGGTTTTGTTGTTTGTGCAATAAAGATTTTTGTTTATTTATTATTATTTATTTAAGATTATATGTATAATAATTAACGATCATCTGCTCCTTTCGTAAAAAAATTCGATCATTGGGTAGGTAATTTTGCCGCAATCCAACTTAATTGACTTCTTTTTTCGTCTAATTATCCATGTTTGCAAACCAATAAATGATTTGATTTGATTGAATCGGTTCTCTAACGAATTAATTTTTCCTTTTTGATTCATTTTGTGTTCAGACATTTCACTTCGACATTTCATTTCACGATGCCGAACGAAAGGCAAAAATGAACAAAGTGAAGCGTCTGATATCAGCTTAACTACTGAAAATCTCATTTCGTTTCCATTTTGCGTGGATGTGACGCATAATAAACAGAAACATCATTGTGCTCAACAAATATTATATTTTGTTAATAACTAACATTCTTCTAGACTAGAACTATGATCAATATTGCTCTACGTCATTTTAACAGGTTTATGAAAATAATGAAGTACATAAATTGCAGGCATGTTCATTTTGACTTTGTTTTTATGTTTCTCCAACATTTATGTGTCCTTTCGTGGTTGTGTTCTTTCTTTGCGTTATATTCACTGCAAATACACGTATTTTCTTTCATTCTTCGAACAACTATGGCCAACATCTTCTGCCTAGCATTCTCACAACTATGTTGTAGTTGTATTCTATAATAATTATATGTATTATAATTATCCGTGTGTAGATAGCTACTAAAAATAATAAAATATTTATTTGTGTAAAACATGGTATAAAATGATGTTAAATACAAATTTATGGCACAAACATGTTTAGCTAGGATAAAAACATACGATGCAAAATACACACACACACATTGCTAGGCAGTAATTATTGTATTTAGCACTAGCTAAGTACAATAACCCTAGAACCTACTACCTACACTACTAGGTAAATCATTCAACACTAGTTTATGAGGATCTCGTCTGTTCCTAGGATTAACATCATTTGCAGTCTTAAATAATTGATTATTTTTAATTACAAACACATATATTTCGTAAATGTAAAGTTTCGGTAACGGTAACAAACCTAATTTCGGTAACGGTAACAAACCAAGTTTCTTAAATATTAGTTGACATGAGTCATCAGTCGTCAGGTTTAAGACCACAAACTGACCTGGTGCACTTTTTTTGAGCGTTGAATGCTCTACAGAAGTCGTGCAGTCTACATGTGTAATATATTTTGTAGTTAAATAATCAATCTGCCTATAGCCTTTTCAACAAACAGAGCGAGCAAACGGAGCGACTGCCCATCTGACATCCACAACCCAATTACTGGGTAATACGACCCCTTGGTAAGACTGGTTCTCAAACTTTTAGGTTTCTGACGATCCGTAACGACTCTCAAAGATCCACGAATGACAGCCGGAACCAACGGCTTAGCTTAGCTTCGAACGACTATGACCGTTGTAGATAAATGAGGCTTAAGGGGGATGCGCTAAGGTAGCCATAATTATAATCAATAGAATCAGCATTACAACTCTTAAGTTCAAAAATCCTACTGAATGATTATTTCAGAAATAATCTTTCAGTAGGATTTTTTGAACTGATGATGATGCTTTTTTGATTCTAATGATTATAATTCTGTAAAGCCAATTTTTTTATGGCTGCGAATCATATTTAGATCAACATACAACCTGTTACTGATCTGTAAATTGCAAAAAACGTATTAAAATTTGAATTTCGTGGGCTACCTTAGCGCATCGCCCTTAAAGAGCTCCAAACTTATTATTCGAAAGTGATCCTTTCCCAAACAAAAACACTACACTGTAGGTAGGTATAGGTATACTGCAATATAACTATTGTTTCTCACAACCATTTAATTTAAATCCCAGTGTCACTGTCAGCTGCGCGGGGGCAAGCCGTGGCAACAATTAATCAACCGGTAGACTTTATCGATAAAAATCACGACACTTCATTTAGAAGTAAGCAGTTAGCTGACGATAAGCGCTTTCTAACGCCTCAGCAGCGCAATAAGCGCAGAGTAGGTTAGGTACACGGCGAGTCTGCGTCAATGTGGGAATAGAGGTATGGGCTAGAGGTCAATTATTCGCACCCGCGTACGAATATGGGTTTATCTTATTGATGTACGCACATTAGCAGGTTGTAGGGATGTCGTTCAGGTGTAATGCAAGTTTTAATGCTCGAATAAACGTGTATGGGTTATATACACGATATATACGTTCATCCCACTGCCTTCGTCCCACTGGTGGGACGAACGGGAATTTAATAAATTGAACAACCAGACTAAAATTATTTAATGGGACCAACGGGAATTTAATGAGTAATATTAAATTTATTCCCGTACCTCCCACTGATTTTGTTAGTGGGACGAAGGCAGTGGGACGAACGGGCATGGCAATAAAATGCATGTTTTAATGCTCGAATAAACGTGTATGGGTTATACATATACACGATATATACGTTCATCCCACTGCCTTCGTCCCACTTGTGGGACGAACGGGAATTTAATAAATTGAACAACCAGACTAAAATTATTTAATGGGACCAACGGGAATTTAATGAGTAATATTAAATTTATTCCCGTACCTCCCACTGATTTTGTTAGTGGGACGAAGGCAGTGGGACGAACGGGCATGGCAATAAAATGCATAATTATCTTGTGGTCTTATTATTTATAATAATTAATATTATCATCAATTGTAATTATATTATGTCATAATTCACACATACATAAAACAACACGTTAAAAAACTTAATCAAATAACCCGCCCCTAACTGTTCCCCTGTTTCTGGTTCTGAACCCCTAACTGTTTCTGGTTCTGAACCATTGCGCTTGCTGCATTGCCACGTTGGATGGCTAACCTTTAATATAATAAAAAAAAAACAATTATCTTATTATTTCTGCTGGAGCGTTTTAATTTTACATCCTCAGCCTCTGCTAAGTATGTTGTTGATTTCTGGTTTGGTCCCATAGTAAAAGTTGTTCATAATGATGAGTACAATGACCCCTTAAGAGGTTGTGCGTTAATTCCGGGACATGTTGTCTATTGAAAAATAAGTACTTAATGTCCATCTATAAAGCGGTGTCACTGTTGCACAAAGTGCGTGTGAGTAGCAACAGTATCCTCACATAGATAAGCACAATGTTACTTACAAAATGGATGTTTGTCTAAAAAAAAAAAAAAAAATAAGAACTTTTAAGCAAATAAGCACCTGGCAGCCCTAACGATAATAAAGACAAACGCACCGCGTCCAAAGAAATGAACTCGCTAACGCGGGGACAATAAATTTCAATTAATCGATAACATTATTCAAAATCCTACTTAATTCATGAACATCGTTATAAAACGATTAATCGTATAGATTTAACATCGAATAGACATGTGTTGACGAGAGAGCGATTACATCGGTACAATACAGAATAGCATTTCGTATTGGGTTCGCTCCGGGCAGCCGTTAATAACTGTTGCAACAGAGCGTGCGCTTGCGCATCCGAGAGTCGGTCGTAAAGTTACGAAACGCGACGTAAACAGAAATAAACGGAGCAACAAAGGGCCGGACTGAAATAGGCCGGTGCACTTCCTCGTGGCTCCGGGAACGAGACGCCCTAAAATTAAACGTCTAACGCATGGATTTGCGATCGTCGCGCGCGCGACCGTCTATGTGAACGCGAAATGATGCAACCCTTTAAGCGCTATCTCGTTAGCCGCCATTGGCTGGGTTATAATTAAATCTGGGTTGGTTTAATTTTATATACCATTAGGTTGTTTGATATAATTGCAATAAAAATCAATCGAAAATTACGAAATCAGTTATCTCTTTGTACTTAATTTAAAAGCTCATAAATCTCATTATTTTGTAATGCTAATATAATTAGTTTACTGCAATGACCGTTGATATACTTTCGAAATCAAAATGGCATAATTAATTCACGTCTGCCATCACGCTGCAACATCGCATCTGTTACACTCTATAAGTAGATACTTGTTTGAAAAACGCACAAAAACACACTCTTAAAAATATACGATGATTTATTCAAACTCCTATAAGCAGGTGTAGGGTAACCATAAATCCCACGTTAAAAATGAGACGTTCCGAAAATCGTCCAGAAACAAATTCTAGAGTAGATAAATAACACAACGGTTTGTCAAAACTGCGTTAACTTATCCGTTTCTCTTAGTGTTTATATGTCAATTTTATTGGGTAATCAACTAAGTAGTAGCTTGAACTTAAAGAAGTTCAAGCTCAAATCGCTAAAATACAGCACGATGCGTTCTCTTTAGCAGGCTTTATATTTTATGTCTCTTGACATGAACATAACTGCCGACAACAATTACTCAGAAATGATAAACTGTATCAGTTAGACCATGCCCATAATTAGACTAACGACTGGTCGAATTTATGTTCTAAACCTCTAATCACGGCCTACCACAGTCGTAAAACTGTATCAAACGAACCAATAAAGTGTGGTCACCCCAACATGCGTACACGCAACATTTCAATGCACATTTGTTCCGATGCGTGTATACGATTGCTATTAATCATTGCGCCGTGAAACCGCATAGATAGAGGCTCACTTGACCGAGATGAACGCTCAAAAGAAAATTATTTAAATCAAGATGCACATTACGTTTCATCTTGCCCGACTAACTGCGATAAAAACATTAAAAGTTAAAATTAACATTGCTAATTGGACTATAGTTCTTGCGTTGCATGAATTAGTTTATTCGATTCGAGTGTGCAAACGATGAAATTAATTGTTATTTCTTTCGGTATTTTGCATTTTCTATGAACAGAATGAAAATTGTAGACAGAGCGTGTTAATCGGTTAACGGTACCATGTAAATTAAAATAGATTATTTACTGAATTAAATTTCTTTAGTCAATAAATCAAAGTAGAGAATCACGAACTAATTTAGGATTCGATCATTAGATAAACATCAACACTAAATTTCGTACCTGAAAAAGTCGGACAACTGTAAAGGCTCTTACAGACTCACGCGATATCGCGGGCGCGACGCGACACTAGTAGGAAAATTTCTTTGTCGGTGCCTGTCGCGCCCGCGATATCTCGTGAGTCTGTAAGAGCCTTTACACACAAAGTATTTACAAACTACCATTTTCATCCTATGTAAAGAACATAAAAAAAACTTTCGTTTAAAAAGCTACTAGATTATTTTCTCCGAATTTCTTCTGAGACCTGATGACCGAGTGAGATAAGGTGTCGTATTTTACAACAATTTAAGTTGCCATGTCGGAAACGCTGGCAAGAGGATAAATATAACCTATTACAGCCAATGAATACCTATTGTTGTTACAATGAACCATCCTGAGGGGATATCGATATGATCTGATGATCTGATTGACTGACTTGCGAAGTTGCGATCGGACTACATTTGGATTGGGTTCGTACAACTGAAACCAGCAATCTTGATTTTGAATGCTGGTAGTCATCTAACTGATAGGTGTATTGTTTACTTTTGTCGTCTCCATGACTACGATGACACGGAAATGAGTATAATTTGACGTTTGATCATCGGACAAAATCCGCAACAATCCGCTTCAGCGCGCACCGCTAACGAAAATTGACTTGTTTTCTTGTTCACTGAACGACTAGGTACTCTGGCGACCTCTAGGGTGTTATGTTATGTAAAATTTAGGTGTTGAATTTGTGAATTTAGTTAAAGTATAAAGTATGGAAATTCATATGTAGACTTAACCTCCTGGATGCCAGCGTCATACCTATATTACATAACTATAGAATTAAAAATTCGTTCTAAACTCATCTGTGAATTGTGTTCGGGACTAATCGTTTTGTGGTAGTTGTTTAACCTTAGAAAACTAGCAAGTAGCAACACTGCACCAAACGTCATTTTGAGTTTGACAGACACGTCAAAAAGTAAAATAAAGTAAAAGTAAAATAATAAGTAAAATCTATACAAAAAAAAACAATATTTTCTGTTGTATTATCGAAATGACGGAGGATCATGCTAAGCCATTTGAGGTGTATAGGCTCTTAAGGTGTTATTTTTTTTTAAATCTCTTTAAATGTATACTGAACTCTTTTTCAGCTCATTTGGCTCACCTGGTGGTCTTACTTTATCAGCCTATAATATTCCCACTGCTGGGACACAGGCCTCCTCTCTGTGAGAGGGAGTGTGCTGTAATCCACCACACGGGCCCAGTTGGTGGATGCCACATGTCTCCGAATTTTTGGTTCTCAGCCCTGCCGGTTTCCTCACGATGTTTTACTTCACCGTTTTGACAGCAGTGGTGATGAAATTATTTACACAAAGTAAAGCGCCTGCCTGGGTTCGATTCGAACCCAGGACCTACACCTCGTAAGTCGGGGCTGATACCACTGAGCCACCACTGCTTTAAATAAATATTCCAACGGAAACCAAATTCCCAGGAACAAACTGCTGAAATTATTATAATTTAAATGGCAGAAAGTTCCGCAAAGATCTCAGTAACACAAATCAATAACAATTCTAAGTTTCTCCACTTCACTAGCACATTCAACGCAGCGCTTAGCGAAAACCCAATTCATTCTCATAAGACTCTTACAATAATTTACAGCTTGAAAATAATTCTGAATACTATGAGTTAAATCACGATATGATTTGCGGTACATGCTTTAATACATCACGGCATCTCTTTCAATTGTTGAGGGTATGATAGAGAGAGCACCAGTCCATGGTGTAATAAATCTGTTGGGTTCGTTACGCAAGGACATTAGCCTCTGGCTACCCCTGAGAGGCTTGAAGATACATAGATTATTATGATTTGTGACCGGTAGCTATTCGCATTTAATACGCTTACCGGGCATCTTCTATTTGATAGTATTGTATCGGACAAGACGTTCATAAATAATCATATTTAAATGCTACAAGTTTGGCGCCAACCTAATGAACTGTGACGGTTTTCATGATTGTTCGTAGGGACGGGACTGCTGAACAGGTATATTATTTACTTTTCTCAAACATGCTTGGAAATTTGAGCATTATTTTGACTTTTTTCTTCGAGATAAATCGAAATTGCTGTACTGGCCAAATACATCTGAGCAGCGGCCGCCAAAAGTTGTATGAAAATCCATATCTGTCGTGGTTTAGCGGCCAAATAAATAACATAGTAAACTCATATCTATCATGTAATTTAAAAATGGAATGATCTTTTACTCCGAAACATGGTAACCAAGGAGGTAACTTAGTAAAGTTTTTATTTCAATTTCGAATTGGCTTGCAAATAGAAAGCTGTTTATTGAAAAAAAAAACAATTTAACTTATGTGCGCGTGAGGACTTCTTGGCGGGAAAGTGAAGCGTCATGTTAGCAGTTTTGTTTTATTTTCTAAAATTTGTGTTTAGCCGAATATTAATGTGTAATAGTGGTGGATTATTAACCATTAAGTGTTCGTGAACCTGCATTAGTGTAGGCAAATGAAACAACAAAACAGTGCAACATCAGTTTAAGTTCTCTCAAGAAGGCCGCGCGAAAGTAAGTCTTTACTGAAACTCAAGAGGAGCGGGGCGGGATATCATCTATCATCTTTATCTTGCATTGAACGGAGTTCATTTCATAATTTGTACTTGTTACCTAATTTTACATGACACTGGCTAAATGCACAAACCATGCGAATCCAAAAAGAAAAAAAAAAAAATGTGCGCGTGAAAAATGATCGTTGTTCGTCATTAAATCTGGAATTTATAAATAATTTACTATTTACATTATTTGAGAAAAGCACTATACAATACAAGCTTTGGCCGCAACCAGGCATTGATGGACGAAGGTTCGTCCAGCAATGCCTCTTTTGCTGGCCGCTGCAGTAATGTACTATTCAATATTACATAAACATAATATCACGCCTGTATGGGGAAAGGTTAGGCTGAGGGAAGTCCTATGTAATAGGGGGCGAGCCTATTGCCATTACAACACAAATCCAGACTCCAGGCTGCTCTATCGAGAAATTCCTGATGGAAAAACCCAACAACACTGCCCGACCCGGGAATCGAACCCAGGACCCCAT
Organism: Tiliacea citrago; assembly: GCA_963921375.1. Classification (NCBI taxonomy): domain Eukaryota; kingdom Metazoa; phylum Arthropoda; class Insecta; order Lepidoptera; family Noctuidae; genus Tiliacea; species Tiliacea citrago. The sequence goes on from OY992803.1 coordinate 15,419,764, forward strand.
GCTCAGCCGTAGTTCTCGTGAACACACCTTTAGATATTATTAAACAGTGAACTGCCAAATGGAAGCTTGCTGCGAATTGATGGTGACATTAATATCTAAGAGAATAATTTTATCTTACCATTAGAAGTGAAGATGGTAGGTACCTACCTAAATGGTTGGAAAGCGTGTTAAGTATGTAACTATTTTAAGATCTAAAATATTCCTATTTTAGAAACAACGCCGTCTCTTTTTCTACTTTCCTATCGCAGGTATGCTGGAAGAGATTTCTTTAGAAATAAGCATCACCTGTGTACGTTTTTTTCTTTTCCTTTCTTCTTGTCTGTTTATAAACTATTAAATAAATAAATAATATAGATCCACGCTCAAAACAGTGAAAGAAAACATCGTGAGGAAACCGGCATGTCCTAGAACCAAACATTCGAAGACATGTGACATCTATCATGCCGATGGGCCCGCGTGGTGGATTACGGCCCACTCCCCATCACAGAGAGGAAGCCTGTGTCCCAGCAGTGGGAACATTACAATATGCTGATTATGCTAGAAGAAAACTGTTTTAATAATATTTTCAATGCAAAACTTCGTTTTTATTGCATGGAGTGTTTTCTATTATCATTAAGAGGAGACATGGGAGGTATTTCTATGTTAATTTGCATGAATATTCTGAAACAGTCACACATACAAGCAAAATGAAACTTTAGTAGGTATATGATTGATTGGATCTTTTTCTTTCCATGTTGAAGACAGTTACGTAATTGTAATATTTTCTCTAGATATTTTTTTTATTGGAAAATCATGTCTTTTTTAAGGATAATAATTATAAAAAATAAACAAGATTGTTTGGCTTTTATGTCTAAAATAAATATTCACAGCAAGAAAATATAGTTTATTATCCAGCCACCGGGTATTTTTTCTCTGGATCAAATAATAACCGATATAAGAATGAACACTTACGCTATTTAGTTTCGTGCTCAAACACGATCAAAGAGCGCACGCGATATTCTACTTTATTACTGATGTGTTAGCGTTTAGCACACAACCGAGTGGCGGGGACCAAGGGGCGGAGTTTGCGTGGAAATTTGATTTAGACTGCCTGGTCTTAACCGCGAAAATGGCTTGGAATTATTTGACCTAATATCTGTATTCTGTGTAACAACCCTAGCTGTTGTTGTGTTCTTACAAAACGAAAGTAATTTTACAGTTCAGTTTCAATGTCTTCGATTCATAAACGGTTAATTAAAATTATAATTTTCCGCCTATAATTCTCGCTGAAAACTTATTATGAATTAGGAAGTGAATGTTTCTTTATTTTATAGATGCCTATTATTGAAATCTGAAATGTTAGATTACTGTAACCTGGATAGATTTATGCTTTCTTCTTTAAGGCTCTTGTGCAGAGTGGCGTGATTTCGCGGGCGCGACAGGCAGCGCGACACTTTCCATGAAGTTTTAATAGAAATTGTGCTACTAGTTTCGCGTCGCGCCTGTCTATGCGAGCCTTTAAGTCGATCTAAATGATTTCAAGAATATCAATTAGATAAGCATATCTTTGTGAGTTATCGGCATTTACGAATATTAACTTGTTACGACGCTGACAACAGGTAAACCGCGGTCACTGTCAGACTGCATACAAAAGAAAGAGAAGCGCGATGACACAACGCTTGTAATTTATTGCAAAATATGAAGCAATTAACTATTTACTCAAAAGTTAGTTGAGGAATAGAAAATAAAAAACAAACAAGTTCTGCATATAAACAAGACGTTCTTGTTATTAATTAAATACCAACCGTACGTTGATATTTAATACAGATATTTTGGATTGAAACTCAAAGTAAAGGGTTAGTTTACCATTAATTTGCATCGAGATTTTTTTTTCTAAACGTGTTTTGGTAACAATCAAGTTCTGAGAAAAATGTTCAAGAATAACATATATTTTTTCCGCTACCGCAAACTATATAGATTTGGCAATTTTTTTGTTTAAGACATGCCTACTTTTATCATCTGTCTCTTGTCAGTTCCTTAAGGTGTCTACAGATTTGCTAGACTTTTTTCATCGATTAAAAAGCCTGCAGTTTTACAGGAGCAGTACTCGTAGATTAGAGAAAATATCGTTCGCAAAGGATATACTTCATACCAGATCATAAACATCATCACTATTAAACATGAACCCCTAAATGAATACTTGTTTCTAACGGTCCAAGAGAGCATAATGATGTGACAATAAAGTTACTTAAAGTACAATAAAGAAACCACAATCACCTTCCTATATCTATCTGCCTAGCCTTTTCCCAACTATGTTGGGGTCGGCTTCCAGTCTAACCGGATGCAGCTGAATACCAGTATTTACATGACGCGACTGCCTGCCTATCTGACCTCCACAACCCAGTAACTGGGTAATACGATACCCCTTGGTAAGACTGGTTGTCAGACTTTCGGGGTTCCGACGACCCGTAACGACTGTCAAATATCCACGAATGACCGGGACCAACGGCTTAACGTGCTTTCCGAGGCACGGAGGAGTCTCGGTATGTAAAGATGGCCACCCATCCACGGACCAACCCCGGCAAGCATAGCTTAACCTGATGGATCGACCCGTGTGGCTGTTATTACTTAGCCACGAGCTCCTCTCTCACCACAATCACCTTCCTAACATCTTGACTCACCTTCCTATCATTAATTCAATACACAAACATTTTGATCGGAAAGGAGGAATTTACGTTAGAGTGATACAGAGTCGACATTTTCGAATCAACTTTTTTGTGATATTCTGGAAGGTGATTATTTTATGTCTGAAAGAATATTCCATAACAACGAAAATAAGAAAATAAAGAATGTGAAAAAGCCGTGTAGAGATATATTTTTTTAAAGCGGTTCCATTAGATTTTTTTACTAATAATTTTATTATAACTCGAAAACTATCATGAATCGCAGATACCTAGGCATGAGGGAATTTAATTTATTTTTTTATGACGTCACTATTTGGACCACTGATTTTTGTATTTTTTCGAACAAATGTAAATTATGTTAGTTTTAAATGCTCCTTTTTTTCTTTTTATATTTCTTGTGCGTGTCCCAAATCAAATATTTTACGGGAAAAGAACGAAGCGTTTAATCAATGCTCGATATGATCTGATCGTATTTAACAATCGATAAAATCGAATCAGATATATATATGTACGCACCTTTACATTACAACACAGATCAACTGCAGTTAAGTGGAGCGTATCACGAACTATTCTTCTCGATATTAAGGCGATAACTCAGAGTTTTGATAGATTTAACATTCCTCCGTGTTTCGAAACAGATTTGATTGATCGACAAACTACTACTTTTAATCAAAAGGACTTAAAGACTTACAAGCACGCGAAGTGGCTGATGTAAACAACTTTATTTATGTAACTCTTTGGATGGCATGTGTCTTTGTGTTTGATAGAAAGTTTGATAAAATGCTTTTATTTAAAACAAAACAGTGGCTGTTATTACGCCCTAATAGTAGCGCAATTAAAGTACACGCATTCATATTACGTAATTTAGCATTAGTTGTAATTTTGTCAGATTTCTCGGAAAAGTTTCGGTTGCGTTGCGAGCTAACCAACATTTTTGAACCCAACCCCAACAGTGAGATTTAAAGGGATGAGCAGAACAACATCTTTCATCTATAGAACCGTGAGCTGACGGACCGCTTCAAGAAAGACTTCAGCTCTTCTAATATTGTCACAACTAGAACACACTGACACTGTTTGTGACTAGAAGAGCTGAAGTCTTTCTTGAAGCGGACCGTCAGGTGACGGTTCTCGCGAGAACTACTTTCATTTAAGATATTTGTGAATGCTTCAGTTAAATATACCATAAGGTCCCAATTTCTGAAATACTGGGCCTATTCCGAAGATAAATCCGAAGTATCGGCCGAATGGTCGGCCATTGCCTGGACTACGGCTGACTATTGCTGACTACGGAAAAAGAAAAAGTCAAAAATGTGACTTGAAGTTGGGTAAGGACTCGAAAGTCAAAAAAGGAAACTTTGGAAGTCAAGAAGCGGCGAACATTCGGCCGATACTTCGGATTATCGCTTCGGAGTAGACCCCCTGATTAGATTTTCTTTTAAGTCTCATAAATACTGCTGTGATCGGTTGTTTGAAACAAGAACCAATTCAAATCCCTTGGCATAAGACAAACAGAACAAATTAATTAGAAACAAGGCGAATTAAAAACACGGGAATAGATTTAAATAAGGAACAGGAAGACAACATTTAAAAATCTTCACATGCAATTTTCCATCCATTAATCTATTGAGAAATGAACAGACAAGTACCTATATAAAATTGTTTACAAGCTCTATGGTGCCGCCAGGAGGAAATTAAATCGCATAAAACATCATGAAACTCCATTAGATGCTTTATCGCGGGATAGAATCTTTAACTAGCAGTACTACGAGTCGTCGGTACCTAATACTTGTAAGTAGTTAAGTTAAACGCAACGACCACACAAGACGAAGGCAGAAAAACATTTTCTACCATCAACGACATCATTGGCATAGCCATACAAGAACTTTTAACTGAGGGTTTCTTAGATGTTCCCAGTGAGGAAACTTGAAGACACGTTAATTTAGAAATGCTCTCTAAGTTTACACTTTCTTTAGTTTAAATGGCTTGTTTCAGTGGATAACAATGTTTGATTGTTTTACAGGTGAAGGGGCAGTTGTTCAGAGTAATAAATAAATGGAGTTCCAATGTGCGGGAAAATGTTTTCACTTCATTTAATTTGACTGAAGACGTCAACACATTGTGTGTCACCCTGAAAATTAGGTGACAAATATTATGAACTATCGAACCACTTCAATAATTAATTTAATTATTAGTTATGGTGTGCCACGAATCAAAATGACCGTGGTTAAATCGAGAACTAACATGAACTGTAGCTACCTACTGAATTCGGGGCCGTTCAAGTACCTATTACGTAAGCACCAAAGGAGGGTGGGGGGTGTTTGCTTTGCTTATTTTTGAAGACATGGAGTCTGGATGGTGATTACGTCAGCAATATTTATTTATTTCTTTAGATGTTTTTGGAAATTTTTGTAGATTCTGGTTTCATCAACTCCGTATAGACATATATATGTGTGTGTTCTGTGTGTTTTTTTTTAGCATAGGCTCGAAAGCGAAAAGCATGTTCAGGATTCCCCAAAATAATTAATATCGCTTACTCGCTCTTACGCGGTGTTTTAAGTTTAAGTAAGTTAGAAAGATGTATTAAAAGAAATGGGCATTAAATTTCTGTATAGTCTATAAATTCGTTATTTCTAGATTCATAAATAACAACAAAGAAACAAGAACGGGTTAAAAAATATATACCGTGCCAATGTTTACGTAAGCATAGAAGAGGGGGTTAAGAGCTTTGTATACTTTTGCTGACAAGGGGGAGGGAGGGGGTTAAATATTACTAAAATTCTGCTTACATAATACTCGAATGACCCCCTTTGACAGGATTTTGACTTCTTCCCTTTACAAGCAGCGCCCGCCATAACATTGTACAAAGATGTTTCTCACAGACTAAAAGTTGTACGATTACTCTAGTAAAAATCTGTGCCTAGCATTCTATTCATTAACATTTCCGTGGTAATCAATGCTGACCGCGGGGTCACTGACCGTGTTGCGCGGGCGCATTGTTCCGCGAATGCTTCCGATGCCTGACCACCGCGCACACGGAAGCTAGCGTGGACGTTACCATTACCACTGACTGGATTAGATCGCTGTTTCTATGGTTTTTTGAGTGAACAGCTGTTAATTTTATCTTGGATTTTATTTTTATGTATTTAAAATCTTCACTACTTACATTCTCTTTATATAAATAGATAATTAATTCCGGAAGGTATATGTATAATACATTAATATTAAACTTACATAAAGAAAATAAAGAAAACTGAAATAGACACATTGGGCCCTATCAGAATACCAGCGCTGCGGTATTTTTAGGGTCCCGTACCCAAAGGGTAAAACGGGAACCCTATTACTAAGGCTCCGCTGTCTGTCTGTCTGTCACCAGGCTGTATCTCATGAACCGTGATAGTTAGACAGTTGAAATTCTCACATATGATGTATTTCTGTTGCCGCTATAACAAGAAATACTAAAAAAATAGAATAAAATAAATATTTAAGGGGGGGGGGGGGGCTGGGGTTGTCCTATACAACAAACGTGATATTTTTGCCATTTTTATAGATAATGGTACGGAACGCTTCGTGCGTGAGTCGGACTCGCACTTGGCCGGTTTTTTAATGTAAATGTACCAAATAAAATATATTTCTTCCTTTCTTTGACATACCTATACAGTTCCGGAATATTTAGTACTATAAATATTATTTCTAAAAGGAATATAATTATCGAGGCGACTTACAACTTAAAGGGCGACTAATTATTTGCTGCAAAAAAAAATTACATGGCAGCGATTAAATATTATTTCTTAATCGCTGCAAAGTCATCTACTGTTATTGAATCATTTGGGTTAGGTTAGGTTAGATCAGTAACCATTAACAAGCAAAGGCGAGCGAGCGAAGCGAGCGTGCCGCGGCAGTGGCCGCCGAGCGCCAGATCCCCTCTATTGTTGGTAAATTCAGTTACCAAATCAAAAATTCGATGCCAGTTTAAATTAAAATAAAGCTAAAAACTGATATATTAATATGCTACCTATTACTTATTACGATACTCCTTATTAGCTGCCTACCCATTATATATGGTACCCACTCTATTTTTTTTTTAAACCTATATTCATTTTACTTAGTTGCCGCATTAAATACATGCCTTTCTAAAATATTTACATTATTTAAAAAATAAAAAAGACAATAATAATTATAATAAATGTAAAATGTGAAGAAAATCAAGAAACGGAATGTTGACGAGATCAGCAGCTCGCCGTGCACGCCTACCACCTCCGGACTCGTCGCTCAGCTCCGCCTCGCCGCCGCCGGTACCCAGCCCCATTGTGAACGCTGTGACAACACCGGCCGCGGTAGTTGCGTCGAGCTCGAGCGACGAGTATTTCTCTCCGCCCACGACGCCACCACCTGCTCGTCGACGGGGAGGACGCCGGCCGTCGGACGGCTTAGGACCTCGAGGCCCACCGGCCTCTGATAGGGTCCCAGCTCCCGGCGGAAGTGTGCAGCGCATGAGATGGACACAATCCATCAATGAGAATGTCATGCGCTCATACTATGGGGCTACTGAGGGGGGAAACAATCTGACCGCGTACCGTGTTCGGATGCTCTCTCTTTTTCAGGTGCTTGAGCCGGCTGTCAACGTTTCGGCACAACGACTGTCGGATCAGGTGCGGGTCATCCAGCGTAATCATATGTTGGATGACACTGTACTTGATCGCCTGCGAAATGAAATGCAGAGTAGCCATGTCATCGCCCCCCTATCGCAGACTGCTGTAGTACCACCACAGCCCAACACAAGCCAAGCTGATGGGGGGAGTGATGACAGAGCTACAAATGTAAGTACCCAGTGCAATGACAAATTGAGGAGTGCTTAGGAGGATGCGATTCGGGAATATCGGTTTATGTCACCCGAACTTAGACCACGCTTACCTCGTTTGCCCATGCATAACAAAAATAGGGCGCTGGTGGCGGCTCTGGATTTGCAGTTGTCAAACTATTTTGATGACTGCGAAGACCTCACTGATACTCATTCGATTCTGTACTGCGCGGCTGTAGCGGCATGTCGTGTAGCTCGTGTAAAATTTTCTAATGCCTCTATCGACACGACCGAAACCAGTCGTACCAGCTTGGCAGTGCAGAATTGAGCGTCGTATTGGTGGGGCCAGAGCGCTCATCGGCAAACTAATCTGCTTCAGGGAGGGCAATACTCGCCCAAGAGTGATGCGCTTTGTGAGGCGGGCGTTCTCGGGTACCAACCCTGAGGACTATTTGTCTCGTGTCACAGAGCGCATAGACTTCCTGAAGCAGAAAGTTTATGCCTGGGCGAACCGTATTCGTAGGTATAAGCGGCGGGTGGACCGATACACTCAGAATCGCACCTTCCAAAGCGATGAAAGGTGGGATAAAGGGCTTGGGAGCGACCGAACCAAGATGTGGCTGATACGCGCCTGCCGGATAATGATGCCATGTGTTCTTTCTGGCGCAGTATCTGGGCGGTGCCTGTCAGTCACACTGAAGGTGACTGGGCTCAGGAAGTCGAGCGAGCCTGCGATCCAATACCAGAAATGGGGGCTATTACCATCTGCCCCCAAGATGTAGCTCGTGCAGTCCGTCCGTTGCCTAACTGGAAGTCTCCAGGACCGGACGGGCTGCACAACTTTTGGATTAAATGGTTTATTGGGTCGCACGCTCGCTTGGCGGCTCAGTACCAGACTGCTTTGGAGTCTGGTTCGCTACCCCAGTTTCTAACGACAGGAATAACCCACCTGCTCCATAAATCAGGTAGCACCGTGGAACCCAAAAATTATAGGCCGATCACGTGTTTACCGACGGTCTATAAAGTTCTTACATCCATTTTGAGAGCTAAAATTAACAAACATATAGAGACCAACTCCATCATGTCTGCCTCTCAAAATGGATGTAGGAACGGGTCCCGCGGTACTAAGGAGTTACTCCTCATTGATATGGCCATTAGCCAACAGGTTCGTCGTTCCCGAAAGGATCTGTCGACATGTTGGATAGATTATAAGAAGGCCTATGATTCGGTGCCACATACATGGCTCATGAGGGTGCTGGAGTTGTATAAAGTAGATACAACTCTGCGCACCTTCCTGATGTCGTGTATGAGGCAATGGAGAACGGTCCTTCGCTATCCAGGATGTCGAAATATCCAGAGGAATAGCGAGCCGATAAGGATTGAGCGAGGCATATTTCAGGGTGATAGTTTGAGTCCGCTTTGGTTCTGCTTAGCCTTGAATCCTCTAAGCACACTGCTGGAGGATTCAGGTCTAGGCTATCGGTTGAGGAGAGGTGGTCAGGTTATATCTCACCTCCTCTACATGGATGACCTAAAACTCTTTGCTCCCAACAATTTGCAACTGATGGAGCTACTGAAAGTAACTGAAACTTTCAGTAGCGCCATCAGGATGGAATTTGGTGTGGACAAATGTGCGGTTATGCATGTAAAGCGAGGGAAGATTGTGGAATCCGTGGGAACCCAACTCTCGGATTCCATAAACCTTAGAGCCCTCTCCGCATCCGAAACCTATAAGTATTTGGGTATGTCGGAAGCGTTGAGCATCAATGTTACTGACATGAAGCAATCGTTGAAGGAGCGCTTCTTTGGCCGCCTGAAGAAAGTATTTCATAGTCTTCTATCAGGCGGAAACAAGGTGCGCGCCTTCAACGGTTGGGTCATGCCGGTTTTGATGTACTCTTTCGGCATACTCAAATGGACTCAGACCGAACTCGACGCCCTGGATAGGAAGGTTCGTACGCTGCTGACTGCATATCGAATGCATCACCCACGGTCCTCGGTAATGAGACTGTATATCCCGCGAAAATGTGGAGGTCGAGGCTTTTTAAACGCTAAGACCCTCCACAATCGCGAGATATGCAGTCTCAGGGAATATTTCCTAGAAACCGACGTGGGGATGCATCGAGATGTAGTCGTGGTGGACAAGGGCCTCACCCCGCTCTCCTTGGCTACAGAGAACTGGCGCAAACCTGTAGTGCTTGACACCAACGATCGCAGGGAGGTATGGCAAAGTAAGGAGCTTCACGGACGCTTTTTCCGGGCCCTACATGAACCCGATGTAGACTTTTTAGCGTCCGTAGCCTGGCTGCGTTTCGGTGACCTCTTTGGGGAAACTGAAGGTTTTGTCTGTGCAATTATGGACGAAGTTATCATGACGAAGAATTACCGGAGATTTATTGTGAAGGACGGCACGGTTGACGTGTGTCGGGCATGCCACCGTCCGGGAGAATCAATCCGACACATTATCTCCGGGTGTTCTCGTCTAGCTAACGAAGAGTACCTGCATAGACACAACCTTGTAGCCAGGATTATCCATCAGCAACTTGCTCTGAAATACAACCTTGTGGAATCGGAGGTGCCGTACTACAGGTATGTGCCCGACCCAGTTCTCGAGAATGGAGATATCACATTGTACTGGGACCGATCCATCATCACTGACAGGACTATTGTTGCCAATAAGCCTGATATAGTGATGGTGGATCGAATAGAGCGGCGCACAATGATTATTGACATAACGGTCCCTCATGACGGGAACCTCGTGAAAGCCGAGAAAGATAAACAAATCAAGTATCTTGACTTGGCTCGCGAGGTTGTCGACATGTGGGATGTGGACTCAGCAATCATTGTGCCGATAGTTGTATCAGCCAATGGCTTAATTGCCAAGAGCCTCGACCAACACCTAAGGAGGCTCTCGTTGGGCAGCTGGATTAAGGGCCTGATTCAGAGAGTGGTACTTCTGGACACGGCTCGCATTGTTAGGAGGTTCCTCTCTCTGGAGCCCTGACCGCCGGTAGCTTGGACCTTGTTCCCGATACCGGTGGGCTACTATTTTTTATATTTTTAAATGTTTTTATATATTTTTTATGTTCTAATATTTAAAAATGTAATTTATATATGTATTAAATGAAATAAAGGAGATTATAATAATATGTACAAGTATATAAAACAGAAGGGGAAATAATCATAGCGCAACAAAAAAACTTCGTCCGCATCGCTGTCAATAGGAAAAGTGCCCAAAAGGCTGGCAGCATTGCCATGTTGTATGGCAATGCAGATTCTTTGGGTAAAAAATAGGCCAGCCCTCTGGTCACGTGAGGAGCCGACCAACCGCTCGGCGTTGCCTCGAATTAAAATTATTCTATAATGTTAAAAATAAACGTGAGAAAAAAACGAGCGAGCCTTACAGTAGTCGCATATGATGTGTAACATCTGACATCTCACCTTGGTAATAAGCAACTGAGCAGCGACAGAAATTAACCTCAAAATTTTAAAAAGCTAAATACTGAAATATTTATTCAGATAATTATTCATTACTAGGGGTCGCCCACAGGTCGAAGTTCAACCCCCTCTACTTACAATCTATATAGTACTTACTAATTCCATGCTATTTAAAAGTAAATAATAAATATAGTTTAAAGAATAATGAGGTGTGCAAAATAAAGAGTTTTCAAATAAAAAAAAAACTAAATTATGGTGAAATTCGCATCACACCCACAATGTGGTCAGACAGACTCCGAGACACGAAAAGTGACTATCTATTCATATTTTAAATTAAAGTCAATTTTCGTGTCTGTGTGACCACTTTGATCTTCTCTACTACGCAGACGCGACATATTTAATAAGTGATTGAAAAATAAATAATTATTATAATCCCTCTGACATTCATTTTTTTTATGAGTCAGTTAGGTACCTTACTATATTTTCTTAGTAAGGGTTTTATTTTCTAGTTACCTACAGTACCTCAAAGAGAGATAAAAAAGAACGATTATCTTTACGCTTAGTATATCGATCGGTGCCTATAATATCATACGTAAAAACACATTTAGTGCGCTAATTAATTTGCTGCCTTAATAAGTCTAGTCGCCACCCCATCAAGTTACCACAAACTGGTCCAACTTCGATGATGGGTGAGGAACGAGGTAACTTATTTTAACTTCTCTCTATCTTAACAATTGATCGCTCTTGTAAAGTTAAAATATGAGGGAATATGAGATAGGACAGGAGATGTTACAGAACAGGGCCGTTCTTCGAATTCTCCTAAATTCACCGCCGCCGAAGAAAAGGTTATAAGTATTTGTTCGAACATAGAATAGAATACTCTTTATTATGTACACCATAAAAATTACAGATATAACCTAATGTTACAACATGTTGTATGTGTGAACATAAAAGAGTTCGAAGCTCGCCATGATAGTAATACAATTATGTCTTCCTCCTCCATTGCCATGTCGTCAATATTATCGAAAATATCCAGGGCCTCAAGTCTGCTATTACAATAGTGTCAGAATGGTCGATCATTGATTTCATAATTGTTGATTTTGACAAGTTTGGTAATCTACTATTATAATGGCGTCATTATGACTTTCCAATGGTCGGCCACTGACACTACATTGAAAGAAATAAAAGAAATTGTATATATTGGTAATCTCGTACATAATGACAAATTAATGACATTTCTACTAATGGGTTTTATAATAATGGCAATACGACAATGCCATTATAATAACACAATTATATTACGAGAACATTGACCGACCAATGATCGACCATTATGAATTTACCAGATTACGAACTTTTAGCAAAATGACAATGGCATGACAATAGGATCGTGTTGGAATGACTGAATTTATAAAAATAGCAGACTTGGGCCCCAGTACACTTTGTAAAGCACGAAAACTAACCTTAAACTTAAGTAACGTCACCGTCGTTTATCCATGGAATAGGCGGTTATGGGGCCGTCAAAGAGCCAAATAGATTTATTTCTCAGATAAGTGAATTATTCGACGAATAAAGCCTATTTGACGATTGAACAACTGATTTTTTTTTTGCTATCTATCAAATAAACTCTATCTGTCTGTTTATCTGAGGATTGAAAAATCGGCCCTTAGTGTTATGGAATGTTATGTTAAGGATTTTGATGCGGTTGTCACCATCATTTAGTTAGAGAATTTATTATTCCGGAAGAGTTATTTAAATAAATGTAATACATTGATATATTAAAATTACATATAATAAAGAATTCTTAATGTGTAACCCGCCTCATCTTCGAACGGTTTTATGACTTGCCAAGTCATAAAACCGTTCGAAGATGAGGCGGGTCGATAGTAATTAATAATATGTATAGATTTGATTTATATAAAGTATATAACAACTTTTGAAGTGTAGTCCGAAAGTTGTGGATCTATACATATTCTCAGCTAGGGCCTAATCTAACCTTAGCTGTCAAGTCCTCAATATTGGCAAAGGAAAAATGATATTTGTGGTATTTGTGTTATTTGTTTTGTGTGTGATGTTTTGTTTATTTTTTTTTGTATGTGTGTTTTTCTGTTTCTACGTGACAGATTTGATAAAACGCTAATTGTTCCATTATTAATCGACCGACTAAATAAACATTATGATATGTGTCTAGTCTTTATTTAAAGACTTCTGACTCTTTGTCCTTGCTTTTTAGGGTTCCGTACCCAAAGGGTAAAACGGGAACCCTATTACTAAGGCTCCGCCGTCTGTCTGTCTGTCTGTCCGTCTGTCACCAGGCTGTATCTCATGAACCGTGATAGTTAGACAGTTAAAATTTTCACAGATGATGTATTTCTGTTGCCGCTATAACAACAAATACAAAAAAAAACAGAATAAAATAAATATTTAAGGGGGCTCCCATACAACAAACGTGATATTTTTGCTCCTTTTTGCTCTATATTGATAACGGCAACAGGTAGACGCTTGAAATATTCACAGAATATTTAGTTATATATTCACTTTAAAAATAAATAATTAAATTAAAATAAAACAAATATTTACTCCCATACAAAATACGTGATTTTTTTTGCCGTTTTTATAGATAATGGTACGGAACCTTTCGCGCGCGAGTCTGGCTCGCACTTATTTTTTAAATTATGTTTTGCCTCACAGAAATTCATATTGTTATTTTATTTACTTTCCTTCACCTTTGCGGCAGGAACGAAACTGTACCTAACCCATTTACTATTAACATTAGATTAGAAAAAAAAAACGGTTATCAACCGTTCGATATTTCGATATAAAGGTTAAAAATAACACTCCGTTATAAACTACGTCATTTCACGATAAATACAATGCAATGTCCATTTACATTAAAATATTTTTCTAGTCGTACCTATAATAACGGTTTAAGACATTATTCCTCAAAAATAATACAATTCACTTAACATCAGAAACTTAATACAAAATACACGAACTTATGAAGAACGGTAGGTACTCGTAAATAGTCTATAATTTAAAAATTAAGTAGTATAATAAATTGGATAGAGTATATTTTGCATATCCACTATGCACTTATGCAGCTGCCTAACACGAAAGATTACACAAAATGCTGCGCCTGATACAACACATGACCCATGTTAATGTTTTGTGAGCCTTTAGTTAAACCTTCATGTAACAGAGGCTCTATTAGATAGTTCTCTTGGAGAAATATCACACTAATATTATAAAGGTGAAAGTTTGTGTGTGTGTGTGTGTATGTTTGTTACTTCTTCACGCTCAAACGGTTGGACTAATTTTGATAACATTTTGTATGGAGGTAGCTGAAACTCTGGATTAAGACATAAGCTACTCTTTATCCCGGTATTCCCACGGGATCGAGACTTACGCGGGTGAAACCGCGGGGCGCAGCTAGTATTCTATGTAGAAGTGAAGATGGTAAACCTGTTAAGTGTGGAACTATTTTATAATCTAAAATACTTCTAGTTTAGAAACAACATAAGACTCATAACATGGAAAGAAAACATCGTGAGGAAACCGGCATATCCTAAAACCAAAAATTCGAAGACATGTGGCGCCTACCATCCCGCACTGGGCCCGCGTGGTGGATTACGGCCCACTCCCTCTCACAGAGAGGAGCCCTGTGGCCCAGCAGTGCTGCAGTGGGAACATTGTAGGCTATACTCACCTGGTCTAACTCAACTTACTATATATACTAACCTACCAGGGGTCTAAGTCAACTTATTTACAAACGTTGCGATGGCCTCTGAATTAAGTGATGGCTTTGAATTTTTGACAGATTTGCCATACATAATCTGCCAAAAACTTATACCTATTAGAGAGACTGTTGCAAAGTTTTTATATTAGAAGAATTGTCCCCCTGAACTAAAATGGTAGAAGAATTACAAGGCGTTTCGTGTTTTCTCCGAATAAGAAGTTATTTATTATTTATTTATTTTATGAATTACAAGTTTCTTACACTTTTAAACAAAGCACACAATTAGATCTCTGGGGTCTGTCCAAAAGGTATTCTGTAACAACATGATCATAAGGACCATATAAGGATGCTGCGAGCTATACTTCAGTCTCACAGGAAACTACAGAGCGGCTACAGTAAATAAGCTCATTACATCCTCCCTTGGGGGATCAGCAGAACTGGGACATATGCTAATACGAGTAAATTCCGCTCTAACAACATATGATTACCTGTCAAGTTAGCCACAAGAGGCGGTTTAAACAGCCTTACTTCCTACGTGAGTTAACAACCTGTAAATGAATCTAAAAAATATGATGAGAAAATACTGAAAAACACTTTCCAAAATATTTTAAGGAGCAGACATGTTACAATAAAACTAATAAGTAAACTACACTGTACACACAAATCATAAAAAGAGCCAAATGAGCCACCTCACAAATAAGAAAATCACAAGCCTCACAAAAGTAAATCGACCAAAAAAGCCAAGACTACTCAGTCACTTGCATGCCAACGCTATTTCGTAACTTAGACCAATTACGGCACGGCATACATTTTTATTCCCCTTCGAACATTTCCTGCTTTACTTTCGTGAATAGCCCTGCAATTTGTAACACACGTCATTATGGAATGACAACCACTCATTATTCGATGCATGCCGAAGGGCCACGGGCATACTGTTTGATTTCGTCTGTGACATGAATACTGGCCACTGTAGTCTATGGTTTGTGTCAAAAGAGGTATTACACCTATTTAGTTTGAATAGCATTATAATTAGTAATCGGATGGTTGATTTCTATTTATGATTGCCACCTGTGAATCCTTTATGGGACAGTTTTGATTGTAAAAGGAAGTCATTAAATTATTGGTAGGCGATAAACGATGGACATCAATTTTAAATTAGGAGTCGAATTGAACTCTAATCCGTACTAATTAGAGTTCAATCTGGATCAAAGAATTCACAATACCAACTCATCAACTATAAGATCCAACAGCTTCAACAGCACAACAACGACTACACGCCAATCAACCCGAACCTAATTTCTAGCACAGCTGCAAAAACAAAACAAAAAGCAACGAAATAAAAGTCAATTTTTTCCGCAACTCTCCGACAAACTGCAGGAACTTCCAAGCACGTTACGAATGATTAAATTATGACGAATCAAGATTAAGGCCGGCCCTAAACGATCGATTATACAGCGTGTTACGGAAAGGGTATATACATATCAAAGGTAAGGGTTCTTTTGGCGATAACAAACTACATGGCATCATTTTTTTTAATAATACCTACATAATTATAAAGTTGAAACATCTAATAAAATCAAATGTTTCTAATTGAATTCTACACATCACTAGACCAAGTCAGCTGATCGGTACACGTTTTAATCCATTCGTTTGATCCCGCCGCCAATCATGCCGCCCGCGCCGCTGCGTGTTCGTACGGCGGTGTGGCAGGTGTGGGTGTGCTAGGCGCACAGACACAGTTATTGGATAATGACCCTCGTAGTGCGGTGACACGTTTTTTGTGATTTAAATTTAATAAACTAGAGAAATAAAAAAAAATATCAAACATTTTCAAAGTTATTATTTTTGAGCTGAAATTTTGTACAGAGATTCTGAACCAGATGCACTCTTCACCCTGTTTGTATGGATATACCCTTTCCGTAACACGCTGTATTGCACAATATCACGTTTTTTACCGTGTAGGGTTAAGCTGGATTCTATGTATTTAGAAAATTGGGCGTACATGGTACGGTATCCAATGATATGTCCATCTAGTATGGCTTTTTTATTTTTGGGTTAGAGAAGAGCTGCAGTGCAGCTGCAGGGGGGCCAGAGTAGTAACAGCCGCGACTTACGAGTTTTAGGTCGTAGGTTCGAACCCAGACAGGCGCTTTAACTTTCTGTAAATGATTTCATCACCACTGCTCTCAAAACGGTGAAGGAAAACATCGTGAAGAAACCGGCAAGTCCTAGAAGCCCACTCACTCTCACCGAGAGGAGGCCTGTGTCCCAACAGTGGGAACATTATAGGCTGATTATGCTTAGAGAAGGTCTTGAGGAGCTCGTCTCTTAAGTCTTTTAAAAGTGCGTTAACAAAAGTTTGAGCGAGTTTAATTTTTATAGCACTATATTTTAATTCCACTGTGTAGGATAAATATCGTGCAGGTTTTGCTCACGCGAAAACATTAAAGCTTAAGAGGAGGCTCCCTATTTTTATGTTAATTTGCATGAATATTCTGAAATAGTCACACATACAAGCAAAATTAAACTTTAGTATATGATTTATTTTTATTTTTATCCATGTTGAAGACAGTTACATAATTGTAATATTTTCTCTCAATAATTTTTTTATTCGAAAATCATGTCGTTTTTTAAGGATAATTATTTTTACGAATTGAGACTTACGCTATTTAATTTCGTGCTCATACGATCAAAGAGAACACGCGATATTCAACTTTATTACTGACGTATTAGCGTTTAGCACATAACGGAGTGGCGGGGAGCGAGGGGCGGGGCTTGCGTTCGAAATTTGATTTAGACTGCCTGCTATTAACGGGCCGTCAAAGTTATTATGTGAAAATAATAGACCGTTTGAGTACAAGGGCTTATTCAATCATATTACGTAATATAAACACTGCGCAAACTTATTGTAAGTGTAGGGACCGCCTAAGACAAGAGAACAAAGAAAGTAATTCATAACGATTGATTGCCGGCCGGTGGAGAACTGTCCACTGTCGCAAATTGAATTGACCGCGACTCAGGTCAAGAGACCATTGTCGGTCCAATTGCCGATCATAACTTACTAATGATATAATTTTTGGAGCACATCTGATTGGTCATTATGTTGTTGAAATGGAAATAGAAACCAATAGAAGTCAAAATCTGTTGAAAGGACTGTAAAAAAGGTTTATTTAAATTTCTAATCTTATTTCAAATGGAGTATAACTCCATTGCAGATATTATATATATGATTAGAAATCATACTACATATGACTACATACATATTAAGCTATAGAGTTATCTATAGCTTTGAGCACAACTCAACGGCTGTTTCAAATTTTTGTCAAGCTAAACAATTTTATTATTTGATCTTATTGGCATTTATGATTTCTTACAAAAACAAAACCATCTATGAAGTCGTAAAATTATCGTAAAATCTAACTTTCGTGTTGATAATTTTAATAGCAATCCTACATCGCCATTTTCTGTCAAATTTGGATGTCAGCTGTCCTGTGCTGGCACTTAAAGAGTACAATTAGCCCACATAGGCACGAGCATTTTTTTAAACGCGAAGATTTTCACCGTGCTCTGGATTCTCAAGAAACGTTGCGTTAAAAAAAGCGCCCGTGCCTGCGTACGTAGGTAAGCCTACGTACGCACGCACGGGCGCTTTTTTTAGTGACGGTAGGAATTTAGTAAGAAGTGAGAATCACATCGGCTCTTTCATACTCACTCTAACCTAATATTACAAATTATATTTAGCTCTTATGTATGGAAGTGAATGTTGGGTGTGGCAAAAGAAGCATGAAAGTAGAATAAATGCAGTGGAAATGCGTTCCTTGCGAAGCATGTCTGGCGTGACTATGAATGATAGGCTGAAAAATGAGGTGATAAGGCAACAGTGCAGTTTAAAAGAAGATGTAGTAACAAAAATTGAAAAGAGTATGCTTAGATGGTTTGGTCATGTTGAGAGGATGAGTGGAACGCGACTAACAAAAGGTATTTATAAAGCAGAGGTGAGTGGAAACGCCGGGAGGGGACGCCCTAGGAGGACATTTAGTGACCAAATTGGTGATGTTCTTCAGAAAGGTCAAGTGCGTAGTACTCGCAATCGGCGTGCGTGTATGACCAGATGTATGAACGTAGGTGAAGCAAAAGGAGTATGTAAGGAGCGTAGCTGGTGGCGTTCTATAGTTTCTGCCTACCCCCATGGGAAGAAGGCGTGAGTTTATGTGTGTATATTTAGCCAAATTTTATTGTAGGTACAGTCGCCAGCACATCATAATAAACTGTCTTTCTCCAAATGATTTTAAACTTTCAAAGTTTTAAATCGAATGAGAAAATTTGACAGTTTGTGGTAACTTGTTGTGACTGTACCTAAATTATGTATTTGTCACGTCTGTACTACAATAACGAGCTACAGGGTGGTCTGTAACAAATCGGTGACCACAAAGCGATAATACTCGTAATCCATTACATACGAATTGATATGTAAACGAAAGGTTTAAATTCTGGCGACGTATAACTTAGTATTCCTTTGGTTATTATATTTGGTTGTTCTCGATACTATTCGCGGTAAGTAACTGGACGTCTCCATTAATTCCATGGCGTCCTATGGCATTGACATTCATGGTGGGGCATTAGGTCGAATTGTTTATGGATTAGGTGTTTGATGATACCTTTGCTGACCTACTTGTTGAGAACTCTGTAGTGATGTTTGTTTCAATAATAAAACAATTTGTTGAGGTATTCAGCAAATTACAACAAGTATTGTCTATCCTAGCTGGGGCGTGGGGGGAAAGAGGAAATGGACAAGGCAGCTGTAACCCGCGAAATTAAAATTTTCTTACGTTTTATGCATTTTGCAGGTCAGTGAGCAACGATCGGGGGGGTGCAGCCGTCGACACTCATCGACGGCCCATATAAGCACTAACTTGAGGCACATCGGCAGACTTTATCCGCTCCGTACTACGTGAAACAATTAACTATTATTGAGATCGGTCACGCAATGTTTATAGATCATTAACGAATAAGTACCCATCCTTCCTTTCTACGCCAATAAAATTAGGAGTTAAACCCATGGGGGGTGCGTCTGCGCATGTAATCTCACGGGAAAAGCGCGCGCTCATCGTAAATACATCAGCGTCACACGCTCCCTCATAACTTAATGCTCCTGCGCAGACTGCAGGGCTGACCACATCTGTACAAATTTATAAACAAACTAGCTTTTAATTGTAATTGTCCCACAGGAACGTGTTATACCTGCATGGATAAAAAGTTACCTCACCTAACCTATAGTCTACCTGTGTGCCAAATTTAATCCACATCCGTTCAGCCTTTAAGACGCTGACTACAGCTAAACCGCAGTCACTATCAGACTGCATACAAAAGAAAGAGAAGCGCGATGACACAACGCTTGTAATTTATTGCAAAATATGAAGTAATTATCTATTTACTCAAAAATGAGTTGAGTAATCGAAACTTATAAAAACCAAGTTCTGCAACAAATTAAATAACAACCGTACGTTGATATTTATTACAGATACTTATTTTGAATTGAAACTCAATGTAAAGGGTTAGTTTACCGTTATTGTCGTGCATGCCGTTTGTCTCGAGATTTTTTTTTTCTAAACGTTATTTGGTAACACCAAGTTCTGAGAAATATGTTCAAGAATAACATGTATTTTTTCCGCTACTACAAACTATATAGATTTGGCAACTTTTTTGTTTAAGACAAGCCTACTTTTATCATTTGCCTCTTGTCAGGGCCTTAAGGCGTGCAAATGTACCAGATATACAAACAGAGCCCAGCACCCTAATTGCGTATTGTTCAAATATCAATCACAATCTGAATGATTTTGAAGTATATTGCTAATCTATTGCTTCATATGTTCGGTAAATTTGTCTTTTCAACAACCTTACTAACGCAATGAATGTTGTTGTACTGTCAAAATGAAACCTTGAAACACATTACTACTAATGTGTTTCGCATTTACCCCACTGAGTTATTTTCCCATTTATAAAATGAATTCGAATGATTTGAATTTTATTGTATGAATTCTTCGGATATTTAATTAATTCTCAACTTTCTCCCGAAGAACTGAAGTCGATATAATTTATATATTAATTATTAAAAAAATACTGTATAAAGGCGGACTTAATGCCTGGGCATTTTCTACCAGTCAACCTTAGGGTGATGCGGAGACAAAACATGGTAGGTGCAACATAGGGGATAGATAACTTGAAAATCAAAAACATACAGGGTGTCCCGTAAATAATGGATCAAACGTAACGGGTAGGTAGCTTACCTCATTTCCAACAACTAATTTGAACAGTAAAAAAAAAACCGATAAGGTAACCAAGATATTTTTTTTTTCGATTTTTACTATTTTCTGTACCAGCATTCAGTGTTTTTAATGCTGTTGCTGCAAATAGTATCATATTTAGGTGTGATTTTTGTCAAACATTTCTGAATAGTTTACTA
This sequence comes from Tiliacea citrago, assembly GCA_963921375.1. Lineage (NCBI taxonomy): Eukaryota > Metazoa > Arthropoda > Insecta > Lepidoptera > Noctuidae > Tiliacea > Tiliacea citrago. Next base: position 15,440,862 of record OY992803.1, read on the forward strand.
ATGTCATAAGATACCATTTTTTTAAATAACATTTTATTTGCCTTAGAAAAAAAATCTTGAATTGAAAAGTTTTGTTTTTACGATGAAAAGACCAGAATTGGAAAAATTCTCCTGTAAAAAAAATGTATGACACCAAAGTGTACCATTATTTTAAAAACTTGTAAAATTACTAAGGTTTGCAAATTGGTATAAAACTTACGTCTAGTCCTTGCGGTTACAAAGATATTGCTATGAATGTGATGAAGAAGACAGAACAGAAATTAAATTGGTACAATCTAACTTTTCTTTCTCGTAATGGCTTATGCTTGTAATCTAAGCATGTGGTTAAGCGTGTAGCGTAATTCCGAGCCGATGACGTCATCTGTTCGGAATTTGGGACCGCTACCTGCGGAGTTGCACCTCACTCAGTGTGAAAGGGATAGATAGCGCCGGTATTTTTTTTCCTTCACCCTTCACTCATACAGGGCTTCATTGTTGCATGATTTTATTTGTTTAGTTGACACGAATCTCTCTTCGAGTTGATACGTACGTCAGACTACTTTCGCTCCCGCTGTGCCTAACTGTTGTGTTCCTTAAAATTAAACTTGTGCTGTGTATTTGGACTTTGCTTTGCAAAGAATGATACGGGCGGACCCACAGTTTTTTAATAAAATTTTATGGAGTGACGAGTCTTCATGCCGGTGAGATGGATATCACAATTTGCATAATTTGCACAGTTGGCAGCTGGTAAACCCACATTTGATGCGAGAGGACAGGAGCCAACATCAATTTAAAATAAATTTATGGGCAGGAATAATAAATGGGCAAATAATAGGGCCCTTTGAACTACCAGCAACTCTAAACGCCGAATACTATCTGCATTTTTTAAGGAATGAGTTGCCAACGTTATTAGAAAATATTCCAGAAGACGTGCGGCAAGCAATGTGGTTACAAAATGATGGTTGCCCCGCTCACTATGCGACGGCAGTAAGGGCGCAACTCAATGAAACTTACCCTGACAGATAGATCGGCCGATTAGGACCAATTTTGTGGCCTCCGCGATCTCCGGATTTAAATCCCTTAGATTTTTTTTATTGGGGATGTTTAAAAGACAAAGTTTACAAGCAACGAATAACGTCGGAAGAAGAATTACGTCAGCGCATCCAATCTGCTGTATCAGAAATAAACAACAGCCATTTTGTCCGTCGGATAAGAGCTTCCTTTATTAGGAGGTGCAGACTTTGCATTCTCGTAGGGGGACGTCAGTTTGAACATTTACTGTAAAAACAAAATAAACGATTTATTTGTATTTTTTTTTTATTTAACCTCCTAATTTTTTTCATACGCTGAGATATCTAAACATTTTTAAGAAAATAGTTGAATTGTGCACACTTTTTCAAATTTTATTTTATTTCGTAATTTGGCACCTCTGTCAGATTCATAGCAATATCTTTGTAACGACAAAGACTAGGCGTAAGTTTTATACCAATTTGCAAACCTTAGTAATTTTACAAGTTTTTAAAATAATGGTACACTTTGGTGTCATACATTTTTTTTACAGGAGAATTTTTCCAATTCTGGTCCTTTCATCGTAAAAACAAAACTTTTCAATTCAAGATTTTTTTTCTAAGGCAAATAAAATGTTATTTAAAAAAATGGTATCTTATAACATTAGTAAACTATTCAGAAATGTTTGACAAAAATCACACCTAAATTGATACCATTTGCAGCAACAGCATTAAAAACACTGAATGCTGGTACAGAAAATAGTACTAATACATAGATACATACATACTTATGATAGCCGTTTTGCGTGGATGTGACGCATGTTTCCCCCAACCTTTTCTTATTTTTGTGTTTATGTTCTTTTTTGCGTCATGTTTATCGCAAATAAACGTGTTTTCTTTCTTTCTTCTTTATAAACAAAATAAAAAGTGTCAGGAGAAATAACGATTGGTGGAGGAGAAACCGAATCAGCACTGTGATGATTCTGCCAACTTCTTACGAATATATTCCCGTGCCTTCAATTTTAAATGTTAACTGACTGGTTACCATCCTGATAATTTCACAATACATAACGTCAAAGTTACAACAGAAGCAATAATATTTTTTGAAATAACTCTCTGTCACACTATCGATAAGACAGCTTAAAATAATACTGAATAGGTCAATAAATAAAAATAAAAATCATCAATAAGAATTAGAACTAAGTAGTGGGTACTTAAGGCTCTTACAGACTCACGCGATATCGCTGGCGCGACAGGCAGCGACATAGAAATTGAGATACTAGTGTCGTGTCGCACCCACGATATCGCACCAGTCTGTACGAGCCTTTACTCGTAGTTCTAATTCTTATTAATATACTTCTATAATATACTCATAAAATGGTCTTATTATTCCTCCGTATTTAAAATAAGTAAATCTTCTTTACGAGGATAATAATTTGTCTAACCCTATTGACAAATTTATTATCTAAAGTGCAATTAGTTTCATTCATCATAAACTTACGAGCCATCCGCGGCAGATAGTGCGCAAACGCAGGTAATAAATTATGAATTGATATCTACATGTAACGGCAATGTCGTTAGACAGCCCGCTTCTTAGTCATTTAAACTTACTTTGAAAGTAATTAGGAATGTCGGAAGGATGGTCATAGGCAATATACTTTTTGCCTGTTTTATTAACGGTTTTGCTTGCAAATGTAGAAAACTTAAGTAGTACTTAGGTACAGTCGCACATCAGGTTATACCTACCAAACTGTAAAATTTCTCCAAATAATTTTAAACGAATAAAAATAAAAATAAATTGGTGCTTGGGCACATCGCATGCGGCTAGCTTCTAATGCACCGCATCTAACATGCGCTTCCTAACGCGCCCTCCAGGGCTTTACGTCCGGGCTGAGGGCAGGAGAAATCCATCTACAAGCTTGGAGCAGCTTGTAGATGGATTGCTTCTGCACCCTGCTCCAACTGCACGCTGCACATGTGCTACATTGTGTGCGCTATTTTATATTTAGTATTAAAAATCACTACAAATCTATAAAATATTTGGAAAGCATGACAGTTGATAGCACAGCTGTTCAATAATTTACCGTGATAGTATAATAAACCTATTTAGAACAAATGTCACCAACCCAGAGAAAAGATTATAATTATAATTACTTAGATGTAAGCACTTTGTATCTCATTGTAAATTAAGTGAACTGTTATCTAAGTTGTTATCACACTTCACACTAATATTATAAAGGCGAAAAATTTGTGAGTGTGTGTGTGTGTGTGTGTATGTTTGTTACTTCTTCACGCTCAAACGGCTGGACCAATTGTGATAAAATTTTGTATGGAGGTAGCTGACACCCTGGATTGAGACATAGGCTACTTTTTATCCCGATATTCCCACGGGATCGAGACTTACGCTGGTGAAACCGCGGGGCGCAGCTAGTGAGAAATAAATTCTTTAAATCTAGATGAAAGGGTGAAACGCAAAACTCTTCCAAAACTATGAATTAAATTATTAAACTTTTAATAATTGAATTCAATGTTTTCTTTAAGTTTTCCTCCTCACTTTATTAGAAATCATTTACATTCTGAGGCTAGGAAATATCACCGCACAGACACATAAGTGACAAACCCTCAACAACCAATTAAAAATCATGATTAAAAACATACTTTGTATAAAAGTGGCAATTAACGGTGAAAATCACGCGATTACAAACTTGTGTAGCTATCTGCTCAACAATCTTATCCAGAGTAATAACATTTGCAATTAGAAACGGCTGTATATCTGTCCTTTGTACAGTAACTACTTACTTTGGTCTTAATTACACTCTCCCGTTGTGGGTGCGCACCAGAACACTTACGATTAATCGAGAAATTATAAAGTCGTTAATCCAAAACTGCGGTACACGAATACCTAAGTGCTTGCTGAAAAGAGAACTAAAATGTGTAAAGTTAGTCAAACAAACCAGGTGTTTTTTTGGTGTGTGTGAATCTTTCCTCTATCTCTCTCTCTCTGTGGGAGTGATTTCGTGAAAAGGGACGGAAGTGTGTAACAGGAAGTGGCAACTTGAGCATGGAATAATTAAGTACTTTTTTAATAGCATGGAATTAGTGTAAGTACTTTATGATAGTGTGGCGTCACATCAACATCGCCACATGCGAAATACGCGTCACACTGATGTCACGCAAAATCCTGAATCGCGCAAGCAGAGTTTACCGCGCGACTAGTAAGTATACAGAGTGGAATCTTTCAGCGGGGCAGTAAGGGGAAGTACCTTATCCGTTCCAGCTACGCGAAAATGGTCTTAAGAGACTATCCATAATTTTTTTATGGAATTTTGATCTCACAGATTTTGAAAAAAATTTACAATTTTGGTTCAATTTTGACTAGCAGGCGACCACTAGTAATGAATAAATATTTTAGTATTTAAAGGAGGTTCATTTCTGTCGCTCCTTATTACCAAGGTGAAATGTCCGATGTTATATCATAATTATGCGACTACTGTTAAGGCTTGCTCGTTTTATTTTATTTTCCGACAGTGACGTGAAATGTCCGATGTTATATCATAATTATGCGACTACTGTTAAGGCTTGCTCGTTTTATTTTATTTTCCGACAGTGACGTGAAATGTCCGATGTTATATCATAATTATGCGACTACTGTTAAGGCTTGCTCGTTTTATTTTATTTTCCGACAGTGACGTGAAATGTCCGATGTTATATCATAATTATGCGACTACTGTTAAGGCTTGCTCGTTTTATTTTATTTTCCGACAGTGACCCACTGCTGGGCAAACGCGTCCCTTAACTTCTTCCAGATATAGGTACTTTAATGCACTGATGGACAATAAGAACCCTCAGGCGTAACAACAATAAATTTCTATTGTATCTCGTTCAGTGCCCTTCAACCGATTAACAAACCTCGGGATATTTTTTTAATGTTCATTTGCATGAATATTCTGAAACAGTCTCACATTCTACGTACAATCAAAATAAAATCGTTGTATATGATTTATTGGATCTTTTTCTTTCCATGTTTAAACCAGTTACGTAATTGTAATATTTTCGCTCGATACATTTTATATTCGAAAATCAGGTCTTATTTAAGGATAAATAAAAAAAAACAAGATTATACGGCTTTTATGTCTACAATAAATATTCACAGCAAGAAAATATAGTTTGTTAACCAGCCACCAGATTTTTTTTCTCTAGATCAATTATTACTTTAGTTATAAACGAAATAAGAATTGAGACTTACGCTATTTAGTGCCAATTTCACCAATGAAACTGAACGCGATCAGCACATAAACCACGTCTAAGAGCTGTCAGTGTCATTATTTTCTTTGGGATATTGAGACTGACAGCTCTTGAACTCGGTTGAGATGTGCTGATCGCGTTCAGTTTCATTGGTGAAATTCGCCCTTAGTTTCGTGCTCGAACACGATCAAAGATATTAAACTTTATTACTGATGTGTTATTCTTGGGTCTATTTTTTGTATTCTTATATAATTAAAAAAAAAACATGTATGGATGATTATAATTACTACTAACAATCGTAATTTACACACATAACATAACATCACGCCTGTAATCCCCGTTAAGGGTTAGGCAGAGGTGTACCTATAGTACACCCACGTTTCGCCAGTTATGTTTAAGTCCCATGTAATAGGGGGCGAGCCTATTGCCATCAACCGGGCACAAATCCAGACTCCGGGCTGCTACTGAAAAATTCCTGGTGGAAAAGCCCAATAAAACTTTGCCCGACCTGGGAATCGAACCCAGGACCTCGTGCTCTCAGTAGCGCTTGCGACCACTAGATCAACGAGGCAGTCGGCGATCGTAATTTATCTGAAATAAATGAATTGAATTGAAAAAAAAATTGAATTGAATTAGTTTAACGTGAAGTTTTTATGATAACAAATCTAAACCTACAAAACAGTCCAGTCACTGACTGGCTGATTGACTTACTAACAGACAATACACAGTCTAGAATACCGAATAATCATAAAACTTGTTTGCTACAGAAGTCATGGGAAACAACTTAGTAGACGTTAATAAGAAGGATGGCCAACTGTTTCACTGCTGATTTACTACTAGGTATGTGCAGTACAATGTGGAGACAACGGTCCCCATCGACGCGTTATCTAGTATACCATATCAAATTATCAATATCCAGTCATAATGAGTATTTTGATTATCAATATCCAGTTGAAACGAAGTATTATCATATGGTAGACAAAATGCTAAATAAATTTACCCGGTTCCTTTATATGAAGCAATTTGGCGTTTACCCATTTTATTCACTTATGTAACCAACCCTCTTTGTAATAGGGATGGTTGGTTACTATAAGTTACGGAGGTACGGCGAAATTTTGTGTTTTTATTGTTTTTCGTGGTATGCTGAATAATCCGCAAATACTATATAATATTTGGGATTGCTCGTTCCGAGAGAGAAGCTGTTTAAAGTCCCGGGGGCCCGTACAACTTGTTAAAGTTTGCACCGGTGGAGCGGGCACTAAGATACTCAACACCGTCTTTCTGCGATTGGATATCTTTACTTGCTTTTTGGCGGAATTCCAGAGGGTGACACTTAACATATTGTCCTCTAGGTGACTTGTGCCGGTACTGAGAGTCGTTACTTGGGACTTATTAGTTAACCATCCACGTTAATCGGCAGGTATAAATTTGGACCCTGTCAGTCAAAATAGGACAGTAAAAGATTTCATTTTTGTTGGTGGTGGTGTCTAATTGGTTTTTGGGTAACGGCTCTGAGTGTGGAAATTATGACTACATTGTTGGTGTTGCATTGGGTTCCCATATGTAAAAACAAATCTAAGTGATAATACTATAATAATCATTATCATCCACAGCCCGCCTTCACCCACTGCTGAGCACAGGCCTCTCTTTCCTTGTGCCAATCCCCACGATCCTGTGCTAAACTCATCTAGGTATTAGCCGCGATGGCAACAACGTCGTCTGCCATACAAAATGACAAATACGAAAGAACAAGTTGGGAGGAAATATGCGTCAAATCCACGCAAAACGGCCATCGCTCTGCATGCTGCGACCCTATGCGACACAGAACCCCAGCGCTGGTTTTCAGAGACAGCGACGGACGGCGATAACTTCTGCTTCTCACATACCTATCTGCCTGAAGATCTAATGAAACCCTTAACTGTGCCGATAAAAAAATCTAACTAGAGACACGTCGTACATATACAACTATAGCCCCTTATCGTTGACTACCTACGATTATTGCCAAAGTGTGTGTACTTGACTAGAAGTTAAATAACATCTGTCGCTTCACGATGCCGAATTTGGCTTCAGAGCTGGTTTTCAATAGAGCACGCTGTTCTTTGTTTCAAGGACACTGTCAGATACCACACGGACAGGAAAACCCCTGTGTACGTGTGTTTTCTAGATCTTTCAAAAGCTCTTAATTTGGTGTCCTATGGGTGTTTTATCGAAGAAGCTGTATGATGATACAACACTTTTGGGTGAGATGATTGACTTGTTTAGATATTGGTACGGCCATCAGTCTCATATGGTGAATGCAGGCTTGCTATCCGATCCGTACGGGCTGGAGTGCGGGGTCTACGGAGGCCTGACTTCACCGAAACTCTTCTGTTTGGACGTGGTTTGGCTGATTCGTGAGCCCAGCAGCACTATGGTAGGCTGTTCCATTGACGGAACACTCGTCAATAACATAAGTTACGCCGATGACATGATGCTGCTGGCTCCATTGATCAACGCCCTCAGGAAACTCATGCCTATTTGTGAGTGATATGGAGGCCCAATGCCTCAGATTTAATGCAAAAAAGAGCGAGTGTCTGTTGTTCACGGCAGGCACTAAATACTACCGTGAACTGCCGCTTGTCACACTTGGTGAGACTGCGTTAGAATGGGTAAAAACTTTTTAAATATCTGCGGGATTGGATTACTACAACTGAGAGGGAGGGAAGGGCTCTGTCAGTCAGTAGGTTTGCAAAGTGCTCGAAGGGTGTAAAAACTACTCTGTTTCGACTCTGTGTCGACTGCATGCAAAAGGCTTGCAGCGCCTTACGTGTCCAGTACAACAACGCATGCAGGGTGCTGTTAGGATTGCCAGCGCATCAGGGATGTTTGCTGAGGCACATATAGACGACTTTTACGCAATCCTGCGAAAGCGTCCCTGATACGACGGGTACGGGGCAGCGCCAAGAGCCTCTTGGTGAGATAGGGCGAGAGGTCTAATACTCGAGAACTGGACCAGGACACAAGTATTGCTTTCAAATCATGTCTTGAAATAATGTTATTGATGTACCTTGATTATTGTATTATTAATGACTTTGACATTATATAGTAATTTTGACATTTTTATTAATTATTTTGACATCATTATTAATGATTTTGAAAAACTGTTATTTTGAAAATATTTCAAATGTATGTACTAACACTAGTGTTTAAGCTGTGCACGTAATTATTAACAAATTGGATTTTATGATCTGTAAAATAAATAATTTGTTTTTTTTATATATTTTCAAAAGATTATATCAAAAACCTACCCAAATCCGAACTAGTCGTAAATGACATGAGACATGATTTCTTCCGAAAGGTCAAATGAATGACCCTGATATTTCTAAAACACCGGATATTATATTTCATAGAGCAATAAGCGCTACTCTGATGTGACTACGAACGAATAACAGTAATATTACTGTAATGTGACTTCGAACTGAATTGACTGGCCCAAAGCTATCAAGCATCAAAACTTCAGAATAAAGTATCAAATGGAAGTCATGACAAATGTAATGGGAATAATGTCAATAACCATCTGAATTGGTTATGGAGATGGCATTTTCAATGACCTGGGGCCCAAGTCTGCTATTTTTATAAATTCAGTCATTCCAACACGATCCCATTGTCATGCCATTGTCATTTTGCTAAAAGTTCGTAATCTGGTAAATTCATAATGGTCGATCATTGGTCGGTCAATGTTCTCGTAATATAATTGTGTTATTATAATGGCATTGTCGTATTGCCATTATTATAAAACCCATTAGTAGAAATGTCATTTTTTGTCATTATGTACGAGATTACCAATATATGCAATTTCTTTCAATGTAGTGTCAGTGGCCGACCATTGGAAAGTCATAATTACGCCATTATAATAGCAGATTACCAAACTTGTCAAAATCAACAATTATGAAATCAATGGTCGACCATTCTGACACTATTGTAATAGCAGACTTGAGGCCCAGTTATCACTGCAGTGAATTACAGATCAATAACCAAATTACGCCAACAAAATAATTACCAGTGACCATACGAGAGACGGACAAAGCAAATCAGTCATAGAGGAAGACTTACCCCATAAGGGTAAGTTAAATCCAGTTTTTATGAAGAGTAGAAACTGTTTCAGTAGAATTAAATCCACTGAAACAGTTTCTACTCTTCAGCGTTTAAATGCTGATACGATTAACTGATATGACCGACACCGAATGTTGCTTTTTTCCAGGGGTCTAAAAATCGCAAGTGTACGCCGCCTCTTAACCCATTACATACTACAATGTCATCAGCTATATAGCATATCAAAAGGAACCAGTTTGCGCACTTTGCACGTCTGTATGATTCCCATTGAAATAAGGATGTAACTAAGATTATATTCCCACCTGCGACATAAAGTTATCCCTCATTAGTCGTATGTCCTTCGCAACTCTGTCTGTGGGATTACACGGAGGATTTAAGACGTAGGTAGATATTTTATTTTGTTTTTACTTCCATACTGAATTAGATTTCCTTTGACAGAGAACCGAAAGGAAAGTGGTTATAAAATTACCTACAAGCTGATATTTTATGTTATTTAATACGGTGGGTGCTCGTATCGTGAGTTAGTGACATAATGATGGTAAATCACATCATAAATAAACATGCAATCTTTACTTTTTGATGACACGGCAAAAAATTCTGTATGTTAAAGTAAAGGCGACCTTGTTAAAAATGTTACATTGCAAAAATCATAATAGAACATGGTTGTAAAAATGTCTTACGACGATGCAAAAAAGTAGCATACCTACCTACTATTTTTCTAAATTTGAATAATACCATAATTTATAGTAGATAAATCAGTTACGATTTTTTGGAATCTTAGATAACACTTATGTATACGCACTTGAGTGAGATACCTGAGATACAGGTTTATTCCTAGTTCAGGTAGAATCCAATTATTATTTACCTTAACCTCTAGTCTAAGGCCCGATTTTGTAAATATTTATGTAAATCAAATAAGTAAATCAATTATTTCAAAAAAATATATAAATATAGACTTTATTTTGCCCATTCTTCTCCATACGAAACCATCTTTTGAGAGGGGCAACTATAATCAATTTTATTTTCTTGTACATTTTGACATTCAAACGTGCCTTTTATGTGCCTAATTGAAATAAATTATTTAACTATTAGGCTTAGGTTATTTTTTTATTTGAAGTACCTAGTAGTAGTAGTCGTAAAACTGGCCAAACGCAAATTGAGTGTTTTTACGAGTAAGATTAGATCTCACTTGCAAAAACACTCACGAATGAGATTTGGTTGCTTGAAAACTCGAACTTCGAACGTCGCCAAAAAACAGAGTACTTACAAGAAAACTACTGCAAAAATATCAGCCCTTATTAGTAGAACGTTTCCATAAAAAGACATGTGGTGATTTAAGTACACTGAAGTAATATGCCTCTTATCTCTTAGCTAATCAGCTTTAGCCCGACATAACGCTGTATTTAGGCAAAGCACCTTTACATAAGGTATGTGCCTTAACCGAATGAGCTATTCGTCTCGAAGCAATCGTGACGTCACGCGCACAGCGTGAAACAAGTGCGCTGGACAACACTAAACAGTTTGTAAATCATCCCTCCGAGGCAGGCAATACACACTGAGGAATCACTCACAAATTACTGTGCCAATACATTACTGTGGAAGTTCGAAGAATTGAAGACTTAGCTAGTGTACAGCGCGCAATGTATTCTTTGAAAGCCGATATAGTCATCAACTCCAAAGGTCGTTTTTCTAGACTAGAGGCTATGGTTTGTTTTGAACGGCACGTGCAAGGACCAGTCACGATCGCCGACCAAAATAAGAATAAATGTGCACCACAAAAGTTTTACTGGGGGCCATATCTTAGTGGCAATCTCGCCACCTGTGGACCTGGCCAGGTAGCGCTAAATATGCGCTACCACACAAATTACTTTGAGCTATTAAGATAGCGCCGAGCGTGAGGCAGATATTTATGGAAAAGACTTATAACTAATATTAGAGGAAACTGTGTTGTGTCGTTTTGTTTATGTGAAAAGTGACATTAGCATTAATGGTTTTTTTGCCATCAACTGACCTGTGGTATCGTATGGGGACACTAGGTGGATGACGCCAATAAGAACTGCCTCCAGGGAGCAATTGGTTCGGCTTTAGGACACAATTTTCAGAATTGAAATGGTAACGGGAAAGATTCTTTTAACAAGCCAGTCCGAAACATTTTCACTCACTGTTATATAGTTTATGTTTGAATTCTAATTCAAATTCAAAATATCTTTATTGCGAGCATAATTATGTTTGTTACAGGTGTTAACAATAAATTAAAGTGCCTAATAGGCGTACAATAATTATGTATTGACATGGTATTTAAAATTATTTTACATGTCAAATTTACACACATACACATACATAAACTCACGCCTTCTTCCCATGGGGGTAGGCAGAAACTATAGAATGCCACCTGCTACGCTCCTTATCAACTCAGAGGCGGCGCGGCGGCGGTGATGCTCGCCACACACCACGTCATTTGTTTTCACAGGGCGAAAAGCGAGCAGCGGATGTCAAATTTAGTTATTATAAATATCAAAATACAGTGAAATTAATACATGGTCAACAAAACAATCAATAATTCAAGAAATCTTGGATTGTTCTGAAACTTTTTTCTTTCGTAATTTATTTTTAAATAGATACTGGAAGTTCCTTAGTGCTCAGAATGTCAATAGGTATTTTGTTGTATATTTTTGATGCAATACCAAAGAAGCTTTTGTTAAATAGAGCCGTTTTATGTGGTACATTAGAATTTTTTAACATTCACGCCGGTAACACATCTCCGCCGCGAAACCATAGCCGCGAAACCGCGGTAGTTCAATTCAACTGATTCGCGTCATGTTCCGCTAGTCGCATCCGATTTGAGTAGCGAAACATGACGCGAGCTTCTTGAATTGAACTACTGCGGTTTCGCTGTGATGGTTTCGCGGCGGAGGTGTGCTACTGGCGTTATATCTTTACGATTTGAGTTTATCAAATAGATTTTCATTAGTTTTTATAAATGTAAATTGCAGGAAAGGTTAATATTTTAAATTCTTTGAAATATGGTTCACATGAAACAGGTACCTACACGGATACCAGCAATCGCACGTACACATCTTTTTTGCGCTTTAAACACTAAATCCCTATTAGTGGCATTGCCCCAATTTGGACTGCAAATCTCAGTGTCGACGAAACATAATTATTCTGTCTTAATTGATCTATGGTATTGATAATCTGTCATCTTAACTTGTCAAAAAATAAACGTCAGTGTGCTACCAGTCAGCTATCCGTCCACCTTCTTAAGTCCTAGGCCTTCGCCCTCCGCAATATCCGCATAATTATCACTCACGTGCACCTTCGGAATGTAAATACATTAAGGTAGAAAAGCAATTTTCTGAAAATGTTATTCAACAGTTCATTAAGAGAAAGAATCTTATAGGAGAACAAACGCTCCAAGGAACGGTAAACACATCCGTTTTGAGACAAACATCCGCGAATTCCGAGTGCCGCAATACTTAATCAATATCGGTTCATATCTAATTGACTTTTACTCTCCACCATTAAAGACTTTTTAATCACAACAGGAAGGAGCAAGGAATTATTCAATTATGTGTAACCAGCACTTATGCCACTGTACTGTGTTTAAATTAAGGCTTGTTCACAACAATTGTCGGCGCGGCGCGGCGCGGCGGCGAGATCGGTCAGTTTTGGCGATTTCTGACTGCATTCAAATGTCTATAAAAAAAAACCGGCCAAGTGCGAGTCGGACTCGCGCGTAGTTGAAATTTTCACAGATTATGTATTTCTGTTGCCGCTATAACAACAAATACTAAAAACAGAATAAAATAAATATTTAAGGGGGCTCCTATACAACAAACGTGATTTTTTTGCTCGTTATTGCTCGATATTGGTAACGGCAACAGGTAGACGCTTAAAATATTCACAAAATATTTAGTTCTATATTCTCTTTAAAAATAAATAATTAAATTAAAATAAAACAAATATATAATTTTTGCCATTTTTATAGATAATGGTACGGAACCCTTCGTGCGCGAGTCTGACTCGCACTTGGCCAGTTTTTTTTCTTTAAGAACATAGTTGGTAGATTCTGGCTTACAGGAGTTATAATTAAACTACAGTTTGGTACATAAGCTGTCAGACATTTTTCTTCAGGTGTAATATGTTCGCGTTTACCCTCGCGTTCGCTTGTTAACGTGAACAAGCAGTAAGCGACCATTCGCATCATTAACACCGTCCTTTATTGCTTCCGTTGCTAATTGTAGGAGAAATGTTAATAACATTAGAGTCTAATTAAAGGTAATTTTACGATTAAATTACTATATGCGGTAGAATATCACCCACGTTGATCCAATATTATAGATATGAGACGCATAAAATGTATCAGAGATGGTCTCGCTAAAGTCATAGAAGAAAGGAAGTCGTATAATAATAAAAGAGTTTGAAATAAACTGGAACAGTCAGCTTACTAATTTAATAAATCCGAGCGAATTGGCTAAAGGATTTCGCCTAATCTCTGGATGTTAGTTTAAAAAGAAGAACAACCAATTTATAATCCAGCAGCTTATTTTACTTATAATAACAGCCGCACGGGTCGATCCATCAGGTTAAGCTACGCTTGCCGGGGTTGGTCCGTGGATGGGTGACCATCTTTACATACCGAGACTCCTCTGTGCATCGGAAAGCACGTTAAGCCGTTGGTCCCGGCTGTCATTCGTGGATCTTTGACAGTCGTTACGGGTCGTCAGAAACCCGAAAGTCCGACAACCAGTCTTAACCCAGTAACTGGGTAATACGATACCCCCTAGGGGGAGTGTGAAGGTCAGACAGGCAGTCGCTCCATGTAAAATACTGGTATTGAGCTGCATCCGGTTAGACTGGAAGCCGACCCCAACATAGTTGGGAAAAGGCTAGGCAGATAGCAGATAGATTAAGGTGAGCAGATTATTATTGGCTTGCGTTTGACCACTTCATGGCCTGATGGGAACCGATGGTGTGGTCCATTCGATGATGCTGCAGGCAGCCTTTAATACCTATATCGTCAAATCGTAGTCTATACAATGACATGAATATTTACTTTGTAAAGTTGTATATTATTTTAATTATTGTGAATGTGAAGACTATGTGGGTCATTGTTTTTTTTTAAAATTTCCTCTCTCAGTTAGTTTTAATCTTGGTTTGGCAGTTTCAGTAATTTATGCGGCCTACCCAAATGTCCTTTCTTTGGTATTTTCCGTCGAATCGTTGACCACCTTAAGTTCTGAGTTGATCAGCACGATTACTGACAAATGCGTGCACTGACTGGATAGATCCTGGATCAATCTGTGTGATTCTTTCCTCAAAAGACCATGTCAGACCCCAATCCTACATGGTCTTCACATGATCTGACCAAGATTATGTCTGCACTTTAAAAGAGACTGTGACCTCTGAGTTCGTTTCGGCCTTTCTTCTCAGAGTAGTTGGATAGGAAACGCCGACCTCATCTAGTTTTTAAAACATGATGGACGACGGACGTGTAAAAGTGTTTATACAAACCTACTACTTACAGAAATAAAATCATATAGTAAAGAAAACACCTGCAAAGCCTAAATAAGGCTCTGAAAATAAATTAAAATAAATTAACACATACATAAACTCTCGTCTTCTTCCCATGGGAGTAGACAGAAACTATAGAACGCCACCTGCTACGCTCCTTAATTACTCTTTTTGCTTCGTTTACGTTCATACATCCAGTGGATGTATTTTAAGATTTAGCGCCCCCGGTCAATAAGGTTTGCCGCCTCGAAACATAACAAAAAAAAAATCCTGGCTACCGTATTAGTAGTATGATGTAACTGTGATTTTACAAGAACAACCTTGTAGTAACTCAGATAGATTTGATTTTTGTTTGACTATAGATACAGATAGGGAAGTTTCTTTGTCCACATAAGATTAAAAGCTTGACAATTAAGAAAAGTTAGGATTACAAGAGCGGGCGGAGTGAGCGCGCGAAAATTATACAATTCCGCCTCAGATAGGTTACATTTTATTTTGACCATTCATACTTATTAGAAGTTACGCGTGGTAGGCTAGGAAAGTTATAGATAGTGCTTGTATCAAGAAAATAAGGCCGGGCCGGCTTGCATCGCTTCTGATCACCCCGCGCCCTTCACAGTCCGCCGCCCTGGCCCATGGCCCTCTTGGCCATAGGTAAATACGCCACTGCATACATCTGGTCATACACGCACGCCAGTTGTGAGTACTACGCACCTGACCTTTCTGAAGAACATCACCAATTAGGTCACTAAGATTAACGTCCCACTTAAGTAATGTAAATAGCCTACATGAATCCATTTCACATGTCTCACTCGTCCTACTTACTTAAGCTAGAAGCTTCCATCCAGGTCATCATGACACCTGCCCTAAATTTAAAGTAGGTTTCTAAATCAAAGGGCGGTCGCATAGTCTACATTCTTCCATTCTTCCAAAATTCTATGAACAACAATAGAATTCGGCGAGGATCATCCATCACGAGAACATTATTTGTTGTATCGATCCGATCGGATGAGCTCGGGGCTCGGTAGACTCGTACCAGCTACCGAAGGGACTTGCGTGTCATCCCAACTCCGGAGCTGAACAATGTCACCACGTAAACGCAACTTGTTACCTTATAAACCAGATACATATTTTTTATGCTCAGATTGCTGAGAGAATGGGCTCACATGCGATGACAAGTCTTTAGTAATAAAAGTAATGGAAAATGAAAAGAAAATTGAAAGGGAATATGAGTTTATGAAATACAAGCGTCAGGGTAGCCCGCACGATTCAAATTTTCTTACGTTTTTTTGCAATTTTCAGGTCAGTAACTGCTATGTTGATCTAAATATGATTCGCGGCTGTTAGAAATATGGTTTTACCGAATTATAATCAATAGAATTCTCTAAGTTCATAGAATCCTATTGAATGACTATTTCATGATGGTCATTCAATAGGATTCTACGAAGGGAGTCAGTTGTATTGCTGATTCTAATTATTATAATAATTCTGTAAAGCCATATCTGTTACGGCCGCGAATCATTAACCTGACACAGACCTGCAAATTGCAAAAAGCTTAAGAAAATTTGAATTTCACGGGCTACCTTAGCGCACCCCTTAAGTCACATCACCCTTTTCTCATGTATGGATAGAAACTATACAAGGTCAAACTAAAATATAAGCTAGCAAAACTCCACAAACGTAATAGGTATGGCTATCTAAACATGATAAAACAAAAAAAAAATAATTGTGATGATTTTTATTTGGGGTCATCACCCGTATTGTAAATAAAAAATTCGTTTAATTTTAACACGATAAAACAAAAAAAAAAACATATTATATTTCTTAGCTCATACCTACTTCAAGTAAAAACAATAGCAGCGGTCGTTGAGTCCAAAAAAATCATCAAATCTATTTTATTTTTATTTTGTCGTGTTTAGATATCAAAATCAAAATCAAACATTTTTATTTCACATAAACCTACATGGGCACTTATGAAACGTCAGAAGCTAGGTGCACGGTTCCAATTGGTCGTTTCCTATGGAGAAGAGCCGCCAAGAAACTCCGGTTACTCTTTTAAAAAAAAGTGGGCTTTAACAATGTTTCCAAGTTACAGTGTTAATAGGTATGGGAGGACAGTGTAGCCCGTCAACAAGTACCAAGTACTTAACAAAATAGAAGATATTTTACAAAGCTACAGTCTATTAGGCCTACAACGTTCTCACATTCACAAATTAAAAAAGAATCTATATAAAATATTACTAAAATAATAAAAATAAAACCTACATATTTAAACCAAATGATAACATTGTCATTACAACTGTATCAAAACTGAATAAATATTCTGTCCACAAGTCACTAATAAATTTTTTAAATTAAAAATTGTAGGTTATGTCAAAGTATGTAAAAAAAAAAGGAATAAAAATCGTAATTTAGGAGCAGTTAATAGACATTTACATAGTTATGCCGTTTATGAGTTACCAGGGAAGCCACATGTGCAGAAGGAATTATTGCCAAACTTCCTTGTCTTCAACGTAGTCCATAATCTTATAGTATGCTTTTTTGATTAGGACACGTTTGATGTGGGTTTTGAACTTTCCATCGCTAAGTTCTATAACCGACTTTGGCAACTTGTTATAGAAGCGGATACTGTTTATAAGAAATGACTTGCTTGTTTTAGTTAATCTATATTTGGGTATCACAGTTTCAACTACGTGTATTTATATTATGGAAATCGCTTCTTATTTTGAAAAGTCCTAAGTTTTTGCGAACATATAAAATACTTTCTAAGATATAAAGGGAAGGCAGAGTTAGCTAATTTAACTAATTTATAACTAATTTTAATAACTAATTTTTATTTAGCTAATTTAACTTCGCTAGCTAATTTAATTTGACCCTATATAACACACGCGAATTTACGAAGAACGAGCCGTTTTCCTACAATCTTCGCATTTACTATTTCGTAAACGCTCACAAGTAGCATTTTACGCTTTTACGATAATAAAATGAAATAAGTATCTTATTAAGAACATGTATCCAAATTGCACAATAAAATACACATATTAGAAGAAACTGCGGTATTAAAATTTTATAGTGCGCGGTTTTTCGTTCCCCTGTAAAGTTGCCTTTTTCGCATATACGAGGTTTTCACTCTAGAGCTATGATTTGGACTTTGTTGTTCAAATATCAAACAAAATAGAAAACCTTGTTTTTTTGGCCACTATTGTAATAAACATTTTTTAAAAATCTACGAAGTGAAAAATTCGGAAGTCGGTGGCAAAAAACTAAAAAACAGATCCAAAAACACCGACTTCTAAAATTAAAGTTATTTTTCACTTTGTAGTTTTTTTTTTTGGAAAGAAGTTTTTTAATTCGTATAAAAACTATCAAATATCTTTCACAGGAATTAATATTAACTTCAAAAGTATCAGAAATCGATATGCAGTATAAACAGTAAATAACATAAAATTTTGATTATTGTCCAAAGAGAAATTTCGCCTACCATTTTCATATCCTATTAATGGTATTTACTAATTAATGAATCTGACACCTTATACGAGTATTGTTATGATCATGCTAAATTATACACACGGCTTCTTACACTAAAACAAATCCATAAAAGCTCGGGATGTTTTACAACTTAAACAATAAAAATACAGTAAAACTTTGAATTCGACTTCACTATGTTTAGGTATCTATAAAAGGTTTCATTGGTCTTATAAAATTGTGAATTGAGTAAAAACTTCTTTACGTTTTTAAGCAAGTACCTACATTACTCGTATAACTTCCAGTAATTCATAAGCGGTCCCATCTTGGGTAATCATTATTTTTAATAGGTACGTGAAGCGAAAACTACTCGGACGGAGGAGTATGAAATTTGGCGGCACTGTTAAAGTTTTTATGGAGGAGGAGTGCAGAAAGCTAATATTTTGATTTAATATGCATTACAAATAAATTAATAAAAAAAAACATTACACACACTACCATGCTTGTGACACACACACACACACATAGTACCAGGGCCTCATGACTTGAAGATGGATAGGTGACAGAAGTGACAGCTTGCACATGGAATAAGTAAGTACTTTTTAATAGCATGGAATTAGTGTACTCTTGGAATTAGTAAGTACTATATAGATTGTAAGTAAAGGGGGTCGAATTTCGACCAGTGGGTGACCACTAGTTTCATTAAATTGTCCCACTTAAATACAATTAGGTATATGCGTTTTATGAGAATCGCTGGTACGTAAAACAGGTATAATTTGAATGAAACTTATTGAATTTTGATTGCCTTGCTCGTTTTTTGGCAAGGACACTACCAGCCGCACTACCAGTAGTGTCGTTTACAATTAACGACACTACCAAACCTATTTTAGATTAAATTGTACAGTCAACACAGCAAAGGTCAGAAATATAATTCTTTATTTATTACAAAGTAAATCATGTCAATTGTCAATCAATTTTCCTTACGTGGTCGTGTTCGTCGCAATTTTCCATTTTCCCCACTGAATTCCGCTCCTAATTAAGGGAAAATCTAGTTTTTCAATTACCCCGCTTGCGAAAATTATAAGTAGAATTGTTTACCGCCCATTGTGTCACCCTATGTAAAATCTCAGCATTTATAAAATCTGTCATTTTTCTGGTGTAATAAAGATTAAAGAGTTTTCATCTGTTGTTTACGTAATCGAGTTTGGTCTTTATTGGTGACTTGGACTTCTCTAGCTCTTGGAACCATAGCCCCCTACATATAAGATGGCAGTCCTAGTATCACACGCCGATTATCTAATTCGTCGATGTGTGTGTGTTTGTGTGGGGGTGTGTGTGTAATGTGAATGTGGCATATTTATGATATTATTGAATGTTTATTTATTACGTTATCTATGTGTATTTTTTTAAAGTTGTATGTGGATTTATATCTGGAAAATAAATATTTAATTTAATTTCTAGCAGAATGAGAATGCTTTGCCAGCCAAGAGAGTCATGTCGGCTGACATTTCATTTAAACAGAATATTAATACGAACTAATTATTCGCGACCTATTTACGGATGAACCGGAGAAAATGGGTTACTGCGACGTACATGCGCAGCGGACCTGTCAATAGTTAGACTCGCTATTAAAACCTATATGATATAGGTAGTTGTGACTACGCGTGACTTCGGCTGAGTTCGGCAATTTTCGGGTCGGTATTCATAGTGCATCCCATAAACGAAATGGGACGGGACAGTATGTACTTATGTACTAAAATAACACAAATGTATGGTATTTTACAATTGTTACTTACGGTTATAATTGGGCACTTTATAGGCCTTTCTTCGCTTATTTGTATGTTAATATTATCAACCGGGCTCATAATATGTACCCGGAGTCTGGATATTATCTAGACTCCGGGCTGCTACTGAGAAATTCCAGATGGAAAACCCAATAACACTTAGCCCGCCCCGGGAATCGAACTGAGGACTACAATGTAGATACTAGAATACTGAAATATAAATAAATAAAAACGTTCATAAAAAACGGGACATTACCGCACTTCCTCAAAACACAATATACAGGGTGGCAGGGACATTGACGCGAAACCTGTTACCATGGATTCAGTACATCATACTTGACACCCGTGCGTTGAAATTTCTCGTCGGAAATTTTAAAAAAAAACAGCTGTTTCCTACAGAAGTGCAATACCTACTCGGTCAAAATGTATGGAACAGCGAATTTTTTTTTTAATAACCAACGAAAAATGTTAACGCAAGGGGGTCAAGAATGATGTACTGAATCCATGGTAACAGGTTTCGCGTCAATGTCCTGTCCACCCTGTATAGCACATATAAAACAAAAAAATCAATAACCTCAACACATCTATCAAGAAAACACTCAAAGAAAAATTGCTCACATTATTTTGAAGTAAAAGCTTGATAGAATGTCTAGGCAATTTAGCTGCTAGACAACGCGGACATAGTGCATAGACTAAAGATAACTAATCCATTTGAGTTAGTGTAGTGAATTACATATAGCGCGTCGCCCCACGCCTACGCTACTGGGGCCATGCTTTACCTATGAAAAACCTAAACAAGTTTGCCCCCTTGTCACGAGCCATAAAGCTATTAAATATTATGTCTATGGAGGTAGATATATTTCAGTGCAGCCTGAACAGGTTCACAGAAGTAGCACGGAAGTGCGTTGAAAACCTTTAGAGGCCATTTTTTTTTTGTTATTTTTGTTAATTTAATATAAGTATGATGTACATAAACTAGTAACATCGCATTGGCGCACTATAGCTGTTATGCTGTTATTTAGACTGTCTAAAATGCAAGAGCTTTGACGACATTTAAACTTTTTTACAAATCGTCATCCGATAATTTGAAAATAAGCGACAGTCACTCACACACACACACAGGAACACCCTCACACACGCACAGGCACACACACACCTTCCTAGGTATAAGTTGAATTTCTTTTATGTACACTCCCACATTATTATTGTTTCTAGTTTTAGAAGAGCGGGGTCTCCTAGTGCACAGGTATTTTTTATACTTAAAAGGAGGCCTCTATGTAAGATTAAATATTGTAGAAGTTTGTAAAGTTAACTGAAATACAAATTTATTTATTATTTACGTACTTTTTTTAATAAATAAAATATAGTGAATGAATAATAATAACACAATGCTGTGCTATACATGTAACACGTGAACAAAGTGTTTTCATTAATTATCAGACCATTTTAAAGTGCTACGGAATTCTGTAAATATGCAAATTGACACTATTCTTAGTTATAACTCTATCACGTAAAATAATAAGTTAGAGTTAAATTGCTTATTGGTCTATTACGCTAGATTGTATAAAAATAAAGTAAAAGCTTAAAATCAAGCCATTCGAAGTAAAAATGCTACGAATAATTCCACGGTTTAATAAAAATTGTATATTTCAACCGCTCGACTCCGTAATAAAAATGAACGCTTGAAAAGTGCTCGAAACGTCGGAAAATTTGAAGAATTGAACTTTCCAACATTAAATTCTGTGAGCTTTTTAATGCTGTGAATTAAAAACTGGTTGCAATTCAAATTTTCTTATTCCATATTCAAAGGCTCTCCCTTTGAATATGGAATAAGAAAAAATATAATCAAGTTTTTCATGAAAATAGAACGTCAACTAAAATGTATTGTGATCTACTTAAGTACTTACCCACCCATATTCTTCACAGCAATTTATCCAATTCATATAATTGAGTTAATGACGGAATACTTAAAATTTGTTTTAGTAATTTGACGTTTCAAATTTTTGTTCTTTATTTTTTCAATTTGGAGTTTGACGTTTGCACCTGTCAATAATTTGACAGGTGCAAACGTCAAACTCCAAATTGAAAAAAAATTCGGGATTAATTTAAAACGAACTTTAGTCCTTAATATTATGGTCAAATTAAAATCAAAAATAGTTTTACTCAATAAGAATGAGAATCATCACTTTTTAAACGTCAAAAAAAAAACACTGAATTTCCTATAGGTTCAAGGTTGTACCTAAAGCGGAATTACATATTCATAACATTCTTTAGTTAGGTGTCTACATACATTAAGGCTCCCGCAGACAAGTGTAAAAAAAAGCGCGACGCGACTCTAGAAGAACAATTTCTAAAATTCATGGAAATTGTTCTACCAGAATCGCGTCGCACCGTCACGTCGCGCTTATCTGTGGGAGCCTTTATTATTGATATAAAAACTTACCCTTGCTCGTTGTAATCCAGGCTCGTGATGACGATCGACTTAACGTCGAGACTTAAGTCAGGAATGCTTCTCAAGCCGTTGTCAGACCTACAATGACAGGACGGTTAGGGAAAGAGAGGAAATGGAAAGTATAAGTTAGTAGGATAGGGAAGGACAAGTATAAAAACCTGGGATAGTTCCTAGGAACCAAAAGCAATTGAACTTGCCAGGGAATAGAACGCGATGGGAGAGGCAAAATCCGCGCCCTCGCGCCCCTAGTCGCCGCAGGAGACGCCCCGGGCCGGGCGTCGGGAGTCGCAGGCCGATTCCCGGCCACCATAGACGCGGGCTTGCGGACGGTTAGCGATGGGTAGCTCGCCGTCCGATAAGGACCAGGGGGTCTACTCCCTAAGCACGAAGTCCGTTGTGTCGGCCTTCGTTACGGGCGTTTCCTACTCCTTATCACCTTCGGACGGATGATTTGTTCCGGGCCCGAACGAAGAATGAATGACAACACGATTTGACAGTTGTCGCTACTCCCGATGCGTTTTTGCCCGTCCGAAAAGTTCAACTTGACACTTGTTTTCCACACTTTTTGCTGCAGTAGATGGGGCCATTTTACAACATATATAACTGAAATTAAAATAAAATAAGTAATCCTTCCCGCCTAGTACGAACTCTGACTGACATTTCATTTGAACATTGCCGTCAAAAACAAAATGGCAAAAATAATTCAATTCTATATTAAGACATAATAAAAAGTATATTGTTAAAAATGCGGTCGTTTCTAACGAGATAAATATTAATTTTTGATTATTTAAACCTGAAACCACAAAATAAGTGAACCGGTAATCGACCGGTAAGATTGCGCAACTCTATAGTCATGCGTCATTCGTTCACGAAGATTGTCTATGATTCCGTTGGAAACTGATGAATCCGAAATCATTAGGGAGTAGGTTCACTGCGACGTATCGGACTACTGTCGGACGGGCCCGTTGCTTCGTTAACGGACTTAAGGAGTAGACCCCCAGGCCCGGGTCGACGGCGGGTTCGCGTGTTCCGCGTGTTGTTTTTTTTAATTACGGTAAAACACACTATCTCTCTTCATAAACATATTTTTTGTTCTTTGCACTTATTTCATGATTCTTATTGAACCACAGACTACCTGCACAATTGTCTCGCCTACCCCCTTAAAAATCTCTTTTAGCGATAAAACCCTATGTAAAATTTCTACATTATTATTTGTAATTGCATTGCACTTGTAACACTTTTAAACATTATGGAATGCAAATAAATATAAGGATATGAATATAAATATAATTTTTATGGTGTACATAATACAGAGTATTCTATTCTAAAACCCGCCCAACAGAGGTATATACACATTATTATCACAATCACTTTTTCATCCTGCAGTGGACCACAAATCTATTAAATATACTTTATATTCGATTCAATTTCAATTAAATATTTTCAATTGATTTAGTACAAAATTTAAAAAATCAAAAGTCATTTATTCAAACTAGGTTGAGAACCAGCACTTTTCCAACGTCAAAAATTACATAAGACAGTCCCCCAAAAACGCCCACCTTCACCACTTCCTAGTGCTTTAGCTGGGAAGAAGAAGTGGCGCAACAAACTCTCCAGCGGTAACACTAACAATTCACATTGCGTTCGAATATAACAACTTAGAATTTAGTACGAATTCATCAACTTAGTAGGTCGTCAGAAGCCCGAAAGTCTGACAACTAGTCTTACCAAGGGGTATCGTGACCGTGTTACCCAGTTACTGGGTCGTGGAGGTCAGATAGGCAGTCGCTCCATGTAAAATACTGGTATTCAGCTGCATCCGAATAGACTGGAAACCGACCCCAACATAGTTGCGAAAAGGCTAGGCAGATGATTTTTTTTTATTTATTAATGAATAATACATAGTTTGATTATTCTAAAATACAACACCACATACCTTTGAAGAGGTATTT
This sequence comes from Tiliacea citrago, assembly GCA_963921375.1. Lineage (NCBI taxonomy): Eukaryota > Metazoa > Arthropoda > Insecta > Lepidoptera > Noctuidae > Tiliacea > Tiliacea citrago. Next base: position 15,465,352 of record OY992803.1, read on the forward strand.
TTTATGCTAACTACGTATCAATATTTGGTGACAAATCTGAGCAAGTCTGTTAAAATATATGCTTTTTTTGTCGGCTAATTGAGAACGGGTTCATGAAAATATTTCTTATAGTCCTGAAATCTGTTCTCAAAAGACATCACCAGCTAATAGCTTTTGGCGGTCCGATTCAAATGCATTGGCGGGCCACTTGGTGGCCCGCGGGCCTGGATCAGAGTGAGTGGTCAATATATCTGTTATGTTTACAATAATTAGCCTACATTACCTGCTTCAAAGTGATGATATGACCTCTTAGGCCAGGTTAACACCAAACAAAATGAAGTTACTGTTTTTTTATATTTCGTACTTGACGGCTCACACTCCGCGGCCGACACGACTATACGTTTAATGTAAACTTGATACAAACGATCAAAACCCTACAGTGCAATTCCAATAAAATGACTTAAAATCAGTTTATCCTATGCATTCCAAGTACACAGCAATTGAAGCACATTAAATTGAAAAGCTGCCAATCATAGCCGGATCACTGTCCGTACGGCCCGTCTCTGGTCCGGCCACACCGCTCCGGGCGCCGTCCACAGTAGCGAGACGGCGGCACCGGACCGCATTACGGCTCATTAGCTAGGGAAACTTAGTCATTTCGCATAACCACCGGTCAAACTACAGACTATTTTTAAATGAGCACACATTGCAAGAGGAGTGTATTGTTTTCTGAGAATGTATTTTCTTTGGAAACGGTGCAGCAGTAGGTGAATGAAATGTCATTTTACATTAAGAAGGATTTTTTTTTTGTTCACGGGGTGTAAGATACTCATGTATGTCCTCCGCCCTGGGGCGGCGGAGCGGTATGTCAGACTCTTACTTACTAAAAACCACCCCGTTGTTCCCTTCTTACACTTGCACCGGGGATCATTATGTGCGACTTCCGCGATCCCCGGCTGGACTTCCGTGATCCCCGGCTAGACTACTACTAAAGCTATTAAGGGGGATGCGCTAGGGTAGCCAGCGGACTTCAAATTTTCTTACGTTTTTTGCAATTTTCAGGTCAGTGTCAAGTTGTATGTTGATTAAAGTATGAATCGCGACCGTAACAATTATGGCTTTACAGAATTATAATCAGTAGAATCAGCAATACAATTCCTTATGTTAAAATTGGCCTCGAAAGTCATGATTTCATGAAATACTTAGTCCTTCAAAAGGGTAATATAAACTTTGAGAGTTGAATTACTGATTTTTATGATTATAATTCTATAAATAAATATTGTATATGCCACGAATCGTATTCAGATCATAATACAACCTGATACTGACCTGTAGATTGAAAAAAAAAAGAAGAAAATTTGAATTTCACGGGTTATCCTGACGCTTTCGCCTTAAAGTGAAATGATTTAGTGAGGAAGGCCTCCCACAAGATAAATTGATGACCTGGTGGAAGCCGCAGGGCTGGCAGGAATCCGCTGGATGCGAGAATCACAGAACCGTCGAAGTGGCGGTGCTTGGGGGAGGCCTATGTCCAGCAGTGGACGTCTTTCGGCTTTAATGATGATGATGAAATAATTTTAGATGGTTTCTCTCATGGATTAAGATTCTTTAATACCAGTAAGTTTGTGATATAGCAGTATGTAAACGCTAGACGTTTCATTAAACGGTTTATGGGGGTAACCATGGAGTGAGTTTCTGAAAAATATTTTCAGCACAGCAGTCGCCATTTCCATATATAAGTAGTTGGCGATAGATAAACATAACAGATTTACTGACACTCTGATCTGGACTACACAAGCTATCTGAAGTCAATCAAACAATCTGCCTAGCCTTTTCCCAACTATGTTGGGGTCGGCTTCCAGTCTAACCGGATGCTGCTGAATATCAGTATTTTACATGGAGCGACTGCCTATCAGACTTTCGGGCTTCTGACGACCCGTAATGACTGTCAAATATCCACGAATGACAGCCGGGACCAACGGCTTAACGTGCTTTCCGAGGCTCGGAATAGTCTCGATATGTCAAGATGGTCACCCATCCACGGACCAACCCCGGCAAGCGTAGCTTAACCTGATGGATCAACCCGTGCGGCTGTTAGTACTTAGCCACGAGCTCCTCACAAACTATCTTAAGTGTCATAGTTATTATATTTAAAAACACTTTCTTATTCCATTAGGAATATTAGATATTATAACTAGAAAGAAAACAATAAAATAAAGTCATGTCCCACGTCCAATTTTAAATATTGACGTGCGAATTGTCCCCGTATTACAATACCGCAGTACCTACGTAAAATAATAGCCGTTTTATATCTTTTGAAAGCGAAAGAAATGTCTACTTTTATATAAAACAATATCACTTTATATGGTATCGATTTATAATAACTGCGTTAAATATGCTTTCTAATAAAACAATAATATACGCGAAATAAGAGAGCTATGACTAGTGACTAAATATCACATTTATAGATGACAGTTCATGAAACTCCCTCATTCCTACAACAAAGGGTTGACAAACTATATATACATATATAACCATATTCCTAGAATGTTCTTTAACCTTTTCTACATTAAATCGAAACTGAATTCGATTTCTTTCACAATATCAATAACACAAAAGGTAATTGATAAAATGTAACTAAAGACAACAGACCCTACACGTAAACAGGTAGCCGCTTCAGTTATAGACAATTAAACAAACTTTCTAATTGAATAATCTCGATTTGTGTTAATGAACAGCCAACGAAAGGGGCCTAGGCATTGCTAATCAAGCCTTGTTCAATAGTAAACATCCCACAATCGAGCAATTAACGGCTGATAGATAACAATTGTATTAACCGTAATGGCTTAGACTACAAACTGAGTAAATGTACTCGTAGGTACCTACCTAGATAAGTTTCTCATAGATAAATCAAAAAGAAAGGACACAGTCCTTGAAAACGATGTAGAGGCACGTCAAGTTGACAGATACATTGAAGTGATCAAAATGAGTGAAAACCAAACAACTGCTTTAAAAATGCTACAGGAATGACAAAATGGACCCATTACAAATACCTACTTTTTATAAGGGATCAAGTTTTAAGCCCTAAAATGGATCTACATCAAATATAATCTAGGAAAGCACACAAAAGTCTTGTACGCCATGTTGACTCCAACTCCGACATAAAAATGAGAAAGAGGTGGCTCTTTGTTAGAAAACGTATATCTAAAATGCGCTCTCTCACTAAGCTCGAATCTTGTAAAATAAGCTGGAACGTCCACGCCTCACAAAAACGCATTCTTTCCCCATTAATACCGTCAACAACATTAGAAACAATTTGTAAACCATAAAGTTTTCCTTAATTTGATAGCTGCATCAATTTGTTCCCCATGGTGGACCAAAATAGACAAAAGCCGCTAAGGAACGGCCTCTAATTGACGCTATCTCTGTTTTTATAACCATTGTATCGAACACTTCAATTAACAGATATTGTGGCATCGTGCCGCAAATAACAAACAATCAAAAGAACATTCCCCGGAAGAGTACGGCTTTTACTTTTATTGTTATTTTTTTCTAGATGGATGAGGAAATGGATATAAAATTTTGTAGTCCTCATGCCGATTCTGGCCCATAGAACAGCAGAGTATTTGTGTAACACACTACTAGTAGCAATGGGTTTTATTTTGACAGTAATTAACATAAATTGCGTTATTTAGGTTGTTTAGCAAACAAAATCAGAGTAGACATTCCGAAACATTGGATCATGATCAGAAGATGCCCAATTAAAGTCTTAAGGATGTTAATAACAGATGAAAACGATTAACACAACTAAATTCCTTTAATATGGAAATAGCAACAAGTGTGTTTAATTCACCACCTCATAAATAATACAAGACCCAGTTCCAACGAGCATTTCATCGCCTAACATGTCAATATCGATGCGGGAAAACACCGTAAAGATGTAATAGAAATTGCGCTCAAGTATCATAGTATTGACCGTAAACTGTCAAACCGCTTGCGCGGGCGTAGGACAGGCCGAGCGACGCCATATTAGTCAGCGTGTCAGTCGACCACCTGGGTAGTTACTAAAACACTATTTTCTAATTTATGTGAGTGCGATCCCCTCATCCTAATTTACTCTGACATTATCTAGTAAATCGCTAGACCAGGATTTGTGTCAAGTAAATACTTTGTATTTTACTACCAGATGGTTTTGACGGACTATTTGAGTCTGTTATGAAAGAGGTTGGTTTTGTTTTTACTGCTGCTTAGTCAGAGCACGCGTTTCGGCTTATGAATATAGGTAGGAATCATGAATCATGTCATGAATCAAAACATGACAAATTAAGGCAGTCATGCGCATCCAGAGTACCAAATTTTGGGAAACATGATTCAACCCAATGAAGTATGAAGTCAAAGTAGTAGTAAGTAAATATTTAACTTATAAAGAACTGGATAGTGCCATAATCGGTCAATGGCATCAAGGGAATACGAGTATAGGTACTCAAACATAAGCCTGTTAGTCATTGCTGTCCTATACACTATGCTTCTTGCTTATTGATCCCATAATATGTCAGGCGCATGACTGCATACTACAAATCAACTAGAACATCGAAGCCTTTTCGAAAGAATTAAATAAACGGATGTTCATGGCAAAGGTTAGGTACCTACAGGCTTACATAGACTCCGAGAGAGCAGCTGAGAGTAAGGTAAAAACAAGATGCTATAGATCAGTACCACAGTCTGTAATGACTGGTGCATCTTGTTTTTACTTTTACGACCTTCGAAGTATGTTACTTATCATGACGTTTTTAATCAATTCCTTATATGCGTGTAAATTCAAATGCAGACCAACTCCAATCAAATCCGCACCTGGCAGCAATAATTCTCAAAGCAATCGATTCCAAAAGAATGCAATAGTTATCAGCGAAGATTGCGGGTGACCGCAGGCGCAGACGGATAGTCGGGCAGTCGCGAGTAGCCGAGCATGTAATGGCGTCGGCTTCCGCGAGGGTGTGCCGCCATTGTTCCGAGTCGGCTCGTGCGTGACTACCGCCCCCGCTTCGACTACACCAGAAGCTTCCGATGATGCAGTGTTTGTTAGCGAATGTCATCCGTTCATTCTTGCTATTGCGACAACAAATCGAGACTGGAATCTCGTAATTTCTGGTTAGTCTGTGTAAATGTCCAGACGGTCTTGTTTTCAGATCTTGGCTGATAATAGCACTGCTTAGAACTTGAACAAAATATATGAAATCTAATAAGGTTAGTGGAAAATTTGACAAAGATAGTTAAGTCGTGGCTAAGTGAGGAGCTCGTGGCTAATTAAGACCCTGACAACAGGTAAACATTCTGCATACAAAATAAAGAGAAGCGCAATGACACAACCCTTGTAATTTATTGCAAAATATGAAGCAATTATCTATTTACTCAAGAGTAATCTAAAATAAAAAACAACCAAGTTCTGCGTACAAATAAGACGTTCTTGTTATTAATTAAATACCAACCGTACGTTGAAATCGAATACAGATATTTTGGATTGAAACTCAAAGTAAAGGGAGTTTACCGTTAGGTAAACTAACCCTTTACTTTGAGTTTCAATTATTTTTGTGTATTATTATTTGTATCGAGATTTTTTTTGGTAACAACCAAGTTCTGAGAAATGTGTTCAATAATAAAATATATTTTTTCCGCTACCACAAACTATATAGATTTGGCAATTTTTTGTTTAAGAAAAGCCTACTTTTACCTCTTGTCAGCGCCTTCATAGCAGCCACACGGGTTGATCCATCAGGTAAAGCTATGCTTGCCGGGTTGTTCCGTGGATGGGTGACCATCTTTACATATCGAGACTCCTCCATGCTTCGGAAAGCATGTTAAGCTGTTGGTCCCGGCTGTCATTCATGGATCATTGACAGTCGTTACGGGTCGTCAGAAGCCCGAAAGTCTGACAACAAGTCTAACGGCCGAACCCAATAACCTATTTTCAGTGAAAGACAGAGCTATTGATGATAGACAGTATAATTCTACCTATCCTTGGATGGTGTCTCACAATCATTGATAAAGGCTATCTATCTAACGAAAACAATAAGTAGGTTTCTCTACTTCGCCCTCCCGTGCGTTCTGTTACAACCAACATCACTTTAAAAAACAACATGTTAGTCTTATTATAAAACTTCTTTGTTTCTTACTTCTAAATAAGTTACTGGATTAAGATATAACTCTGTAGAGCCGTATTACAACCTGTTACTGACCTGCAAATTGCAAACAACGAAATAAAATTTGAATTTCGTGGGCTAATGTTGTTTTTTTTTTACTTAAATTTCATGTTCGCATGGTGCTTGCACGGGGGGTGTTACAAAGGGTTAAATTTCTGTTATTTTTTGCCTAGGACGCACCATTTTCGAGATATTTGCATTTCTATATTTTTTTATTACTTTAACAAAAAATCATAATCTATCACATCTATGATCATTATTGAATGTAATAAAGAGTTAATTTTAGCTTGGCTACTTTACGTTTATCCCTGCAATTCGGGGAATATACCAATATGTCATCTTTAGTACTGTCCTTTCAAAGAAATCGTATATTGGGACGCATAATTTGGCATTTTCATACAAATAGCTATCCGTTGTAGGCGATACACCCTCCCATCAGTAGATAGCGTGGGCCGGTAAGATTCCATAATGTCTCATAGATTATTGGGACGTTAAAACCATCGATAGATAGATTTTTCTATCTCCAGTATGCCAAAACTGGTGATAGATAGGTTATTGGGTTCGGCCGTTACCAAGGGGTATCGTATTATCTATACGGTTACTGGGTTGTGGAGGTCAGATAGGCAGACGCTCCATGAAAAATACTGGTATTCAGCTGCATCCGGTTAGACTGGAAGCCGACCCCAACATAGTTGGGAAAAGGCTCGGCAGAATGAGTCAGCGTTACATGGCATGACACCAGCTATAGTCAGGCTGATGTTGCTTTTGATTATGTACCTAATAAAATCCCCAAAAATATTTCCAAACTAACTGAAAAAACTGGTAATTGTAAGTTTTCCTAAAACAGTAGGTAATTCCGTAATAAGCACCTACTTAATTCCGTATGGCGAGGATCAATTACTAATAAACTGGACAACCAGAAGACCCTCAACCAACAGCAGGTGTAAACAGAATCATATTTAGCTGAAATACAATATACACTCATAACAGAGGGCAAGTCGCATCGCATGCACCGCGTAGGTAGGCCTGCAGGGCTTCGCCACCCGCGCTATCCTGTTACCGCAGTCCTGGCGCAGCGGACCTAATCCTGTTATAATTGATGGGGGTAATAGCGTGGAATATTGACACTTACGATATTACGGCAACGATGCGGATCAAATACTAACTTGATTAATATAGCAATGTAGCTAAAATATAAATTGGAAGTTGAGGAGAAAAGATAATAGAGAAATTAACTCAGCTTCTTGCAAACCAAATAGTTATGTGTTTATTCATCACCGGCGCAATAGAACCTCAAATAGAGGATATTATACAGGAAACCCGACCTAAAATACAGCACGAATTAGAAAGGGCCGCAAAAATTAACGCCGTACTAAAATGAAAGGACACAATTCTATTGTGTTAACTTGTTCCTTCGACCAATCACGAATGAGCGAGGCGAATTTTCAAAGACAACAGAACTATTGTCACAAGGTGTGTGGCAACTTTAATGACACACTGGGACACCTGGATAGTATTAAAGGCCTCCAGCGAACAATGCTCGCAGGTTTAATATCTCTAGTCCAAGAGCTCTTCGGAAACTTCAAAATTTTAAAGGTTTTTTCGGAAGCAATTCAAAGTTTTATGAGCAGTGGTGGCACAGTGGTAACGGCCGCAACTTACTAGTTGTAGGTCGTAGGTTTGAACCCTGACAGGCGCTTTACTTTGTGTAAGTTTCAGTACACACACAGAACACTATTACTCCTAGCGGAGATATAGTACCACAGACACAATAGGCATTGACATGTAACTGATGTTACGTCGGACACACGGTTTACAATTGTATTAAATAAATATTTTATTTTAACATGTTATTCACATACACACATCTATTAATTATTTTATTTATTTTTTATCTATCCGTGACATCATAGTGGGCCCTATCAGAATACTAGCGCTGCGACACTTACTTTTAATTGTCGCAGCATCATGCTGAGATAGGAGCCTTTTGGCCTCGTACACGACTTTGTTTTTTATTTTCATTTTACTTTGTTTTTACATTGTTTTTATTTTTTATGTTTCTTAGAGTGTATTTTAGTTTAGTTTGTGATCTCCTGTGTTGAGTCCCAATAAATAATTTTTCTTTCTTTCTGTCTTTAAATTATTTCATCAGTTCTGCTTTCAAAACGGTGAAGGAAAACATCGTGAGGAAACCGGGTAGAACCAAAAATTCGAAGACATATGTGACATCTACCAACCCGCACTGGGCCCGCGTGGTGGATTACGAACCACTCCCTGTCACAGAGAGGCCTGTCTCCCAGCAGTGGAAATATTATAGGTTGATTATAGTGATAGTTTTATGTATGTTGGTTCGGCAGCAAAGCCTTCGCAAAGTTTTACTCAGGAAATGTAGCACTTTGAGCCGAACTATAGAGGAAAAAGTCCATCTCGCAGAATATTTTTTCCCCACCATCAATTTTACTTTAAAAAGGGAAGACCAATACCTACTAAATTTAATGTGGATTAGCAACAATTGCAACAAGAACAGAGGTCCCATCCTGTGGGTTGTGATGTAAAGGGTCGCCGACCTGTTTGCGAAGTAGGGATGCAAGAAGTGCCAAAAAGTATCGATATAATATATCGTATCGATACTTAAAAAAAATAGTGATATGGATAACGGTTATCGAAAAAAAAATCGATATGTCGATATATAGGTGAAATTTTCTAAAAATTTTATGTACTTTATGAAATTGTTTTTTATTCATCGAAATACCAAACTAGAAACATCATTTCTGATTTAAAAAATCTTAAACTAATAAAAAAATATATAAAATTATGTTTACTTTTTTACGGCTCTGAATTCTAGCGCTGTTAGTCGGTGGGGACAACGGTTTTGCTTTTGGGAATATATCTTATTTGATACATTTTAGATATTTTATATCGATATATCGATATTTTTTCTACAAGCCTATAGCGAAGCCATATATTTCCTAAGTTTGCGCATTTGCACCCGGCCATGCAGACCGTTAAGCCCACACCTACTCAAATGCAGTAAAGCTCTTCATTTAGTCATTCGCCCTTCTAACCGTCGTGTCTGTATAATTTACAATAATACTATTACTATGATCATCGCTAATGAAGATTTAATATGACTAGGTATTAAGAAAAGCGAGCTCCTGAACTAAGAACGCACTAAACAGCAAAATTACAAGGTCGTGAAAACGCGAACAACGTCTGTTTAGGTTGTAGTTAAGAATAATATTGCTCAATAACACCTAATTTAGACAAATAAACCACTAAAACATAAACAAGCCAGTCATTCACCCTAATTGGGAGTCTCAAGGCAAAGCTGCGTTTGCGCCGCCCACGTTACAGAATATATCTGGAACCACCTATACCTTCAATTAGAGCGAGGCACTCTACAAGTAAGTATATGTACCGCCTATGCTTAACGCTGATTATAATAAATGGTAATTACAAAATAAGATGTTTTATTTGCTACATAAAATGCAGTCTCTGGTTTTATTAGTTCCTAAGTTTACAATAGTATTTTAGTAAAAGAAGTTCTTACTGCATGACTCACCATTTCACCAACCTCTTTACTGAGCTCAAAATCTTTGAAACTAAACAGCCTATGAACCAACTTAAAGCGCGTAGGTTATATACAAATAAGGCATCTCTATGAAAGGATTTTCGGAACTCCACTTCCCTTGGGCTTCCAAGGATTCGACATTCTCATAGAAACCACGTCACGGGGAACAGCTAATACAACATAAACGAGGCAATGTGTATCTAAAACAGGTGATCCATTGTACGTGGAAATACTAAAGGGTTTCTAAAATGGATTTTATGACGAGCCACTGAGATGCTCGTTCAAAGCACATAAATGCGAAATTACATTATACTAACGCTGAATAGTTCTGTTAGTATGAGACAATGCTTTTCAGGAGTTACATGGTTTAAAATGGAACACTATTAATTTAGTAATGCACATATTTAACTGGAAACCTTATACCTGTTTTTTGCAATAAGTTTCTTTTTCTCTCGTGCCTCCTCCTACCTTCTGGTTAGAAGATCATTGAAGATTTTGGTACCTTCCTATTAATCTATCAGAAAATGCAGTTTTAAGCTAAATAATAAAGAAAAAATTAATTGCGACTAGTTTTAAGCTAAATAACAAAGAAAAAATGTATTGCGACTAGTTTGTATATTGTAGAATTTTGACAATCAGCCAAAATTTTCATCAAAATATAAGTCGAAATATTATGGCAAAATGGAAACTCGATTTCATCGTAAGCTCGAGCAGATCCAGAATTGTGATCAAATGTGTTTTTTTTACAAATTTGTGAACCAATGAGTTTGTTACAACAATTTTTCCGGCTTTCTACAACTTACGAAGAAAATTAATCCTAATTCCGGTCAGTGGGTAGTCTTAATTAACAATAAAATAAACCGTATGAATCCTCGTTTTCAAATGACTCTCAACCATGTTCTAACTCGGTTAAGCAGGAAATTGACGTCCGTTGTCGCCCATCAAATTCATCAAATGAACTCCTGACAGCAGATCTCTCTGAGATACTAGAGCAATTCTAAGTCATGGTGAATTTACGACGGGATCCGTCTTAAAACATATTTGCTGAAGTGGCTGAAGCATTGGTGATTTAATACCATTTCCGCATGCAATAAACGACCGACCTGATAAAGTCAGAAATCAACTCTGCCCACTTGAGCCATCAATGCAGCTAGTTAAAGCATGAGTAAAGTACGTACTTACTTTGTGATAGAGCTTCTGGAATCTTCCGGCAGCCCGACAAAAATGAGGGTAGATGACATTGGAACACTTCACTAAAAACACTTAATTTTGTTTACTCAAAAATTTTGCTTATTCACACGAAAAACCTAAAATATAAATGAAATATTTGCACTTTATCCTAGTTTATCATAATAATTATTGTGAATTTGTGACGTATGTCAAATAATTAAATCAATGAATATGTTTTAGAATATCTAGCCAGTGCTGGCGAGTTTGTACGGCACACTGTCGTTTTGCATTTAGGTTTTATGACAAAGTATACGTGGGTGAGGATTGTAGGTGGAAATCGACCTCGACTCTTGTATGATATTAAAGCATAACAACATTTCCTTTTCTAGAAGAATGATCACAGGCCGAACTTATTCAAACTACTTGGCTAACCTTCAACATTTTTTTGTAACAAGCTTTACAGCCTTAGAAATCTCGGGAAGGGGATGACGAAATGAGTTTGGCTCCTAGGCTAAGGAATAAGAGCAGTGGAGAAGATGGAAGGCAGGCTTTTGCACTGCTGTGGACACAACAGACGCATTAAAAGATAAGGAAAAAAGGAGTCCTTGCCAATCAGTTCAAAATCAAACTTCAATTTTTATTGGGGGGGGGGTTACTTCCTCCAAAAAGTTGGCTACTATCTCCGCCCGATAGATAGATATTCCTTAGATATTATAAAACAAAATCCCCTGCCGCTGTCTGTCTGTCTGAACGCGATAAACTCAAAAACTACGAAGTGGATTTTCAAACGGATTTCATGAGAAAGGTTTAACATCCATTACGGTTTTGTCTAAATTGGCTGAAATATGACGATTATTGTTGAAGATGTCGGAAAAATCATGCCGACTGGAGAGCTTTACTGGCGTGAGCCGCGTAAACCGTACGAGTAGTGACGTATTAATTACCCTTAGGCCAAGAGGGCCATTGCCCGGGGCGGCAGACTGCGAAGGCAAGGCACCCCTTGCAGTCTGCCTGATTTTCTTGATTCAAGCACTACTTATCTACTAGCCGCCCTAACTTCTAATCTGTATGAATGATCAAAAAAAATACCTACGTGACGCGGGGTGCTAAAATTTTTGAGCTCGCTTCGCTCTCTTTTTGCATCATACAATCTCTTAATTATTCTAAAGCTTTTATGCATTGCATAAGTTGACAAAATAACTTCAATATCATCTGAATGAATATTAAAAATATTACCTATACGAGGCGGGGTGCTAAAATTTTCGAGCTCACTCTTGCTTTCTCCCAATTTTGAAACTTTTAAGTTGACGATACAACTTCTACGATATCCGTAGGAATGGTCAAAAGAAAACCTAACCTATCCGTGGCGGGGTCACAACAATTTCGGGCTTGCTACGCTCGCTCTTGAATCCTAAAGTCTCTTCTCATAATTGTTTTGAAGTTTTTATGCATAAGTCGAAAATGTAGCTATCACCTGTATGAATGGTAAAAACAAAATCTAATCTATCCGAAATCTGAGGTGAAAAAATTTTCGATTTCAGTTCGCTCGTTCTTACATTTATTTGTTTTGTTAAATTACGGTTTTCAATAGCATAATGTATATCTTCTAAAGATGACCCATATTAATCATTTGTACCTATCTTTCAGAATTTCATAAAAATTTCATTGTTTTTTCCGAATCTATTATCACCGGTATTATATTAATCCTTATCCAATAAAATAAGTTATTTAAATTAGGCGTTTAAGTTATTTAAATTGGGCGTTTAATTTAGATTAAAATATCGTACATCATATGTCATTTAGATGAATACGATAAAAGATAACTCAGAATAAAAATTTAAACAAAAAAAATTTAAACGTGCCCCCCACACTAGGAATTTCTCCTGTATCAAAATCAAAATCGTTTATTTTCATAAAATGTGGTGGGTACAAAAGATATTTTATATAAAATTCAGTGTAAAGACACATTCCGCCATGCACTGATGGCATGCAAATATTTAATGGATGTTAGTCAGTAACATACAATACCTATATCGTGTATATATACCAATATCGTGGGTGCGTTTACAAACATTTAAACTCACATACACAAACAGCCAGACCCGGAACAACTACTTATAGGTCATACAAATATTTGTTTCGTGCGGGAATCGAACCCGTGACACGCAGCGCAACAGTCAAGCCAACCGTGCCGCGCAACAAGCCGCGTATTACGCGTAACAAGACAATAAATGGTTGACGGTGGCGCGGGAGTCCTTTTCCTCTGCTATTACTACGACAGAAAAAATGGCTAAACGGATTTGGGTAAAATTTGGCACACAGATAGTTAATGAACTGGACTAACATATTTGCTAAATTTATCCCATTCGTACATTTCCGTTGGATAAATTCCGACCTACACGCGGGTAAAGCCGCAGGCAAAATATCTTAGTAGATTACTCTATAATATACACACACCGGCACAATTAGCGGAACATAAAAAGGTATTTTTTGACGTGACAACGTCTTATAATTCGATGGAGCCGGCTGCACGCACGAAAAAACATGACGCATGCGGCGTTACCTCGCTCTGAGGCGGCGTTCCATTTAAGGCTTATGACGTTGTCACGTTCAACTATCGTCAGTAAACCGACTTTACAGACAACCGATTTTTTTTTAAATACCGTATTTGTAAAATCTCATATTTAGTCTTCTTTTCTTATTTTACAATAACAACTTTTATAGTGAAAATGAGGTCACATTTAATATTAATTTTGCGATTTTTTTTTTTTTTGTGAAACTTACTTTCTTGATTTTTTAAGGTAACCGAGAAAACTTGACCGATTTCGATGGTTCTTTTTTATTTGAAAGGTATACTACTTTAAATTGGTCTCATAGAAATTTGGTGAAGATCTGATGAGGATCTTCAACATTCAACATTACCTACACAACCTATAGGTCAACAACAATTATAACTTTGATCAACATTGATCATTGATTTCAACATTTATAGAGTAGATATTCTATTCTGTTCTATCTTCGGCGTGATGAGCAGAATAGCTCCTCAAAATGCAGTACATTGCTCACTTTTAGATTTCTACCAGTGGAATCGGCCCTTTATCTACTAGGTAGGGATTAATGGAGCACCTGAGCTCACCTTCTCATCACAAAACTAGAGAATTGTGAAAATAAATTTCAGATTTGTTTAAAACGAGGCTTTTTAACCAATTATAATGTTAGCTTTACAAATTTTTTTATTTTTTTATTTAAATAAATTTTAATACAGAGGGTAACATAATTCTAAACTCGCCAAACTTTTACGTTTGATGGTGAGGTTACTAGATGGCGCTACTGTGCACCGCTAGCAAGATCGCGCTGTCGTTGTGCCTCGCCAAATTATTAGGTCCCGTCGAACATTTTGTGTGACTGATTTTTGTTAGGTGTAAAGTAGCTTCAAAAGTAAAGCCGGTAGAACCTACGTTCTTGAGAGATATTTTCCGACGTCCACACAGGCGAAGCAATAAGCTAGTGTTGGTATAGAGAATAAACGAGTAAAGCAGGTAGCGAGGGATGGCTTTCGCCAGGCCGCCCCTCGCATAATCGGCAGGACATCAGTAGAATATTTTGAACAATGGCCTGCAACTGCAGAGCACTCCACGCGATGTTCGTCGCTCATTGAAAGCTACGCTTGACGTGATTCGTAGCGCAGTCTGTTGTTTTAAAATCGAACTACACCGACTCAAGCCACCTTACCACGGAGAACTGTCATTGGCTTTTAGCTTGTAACCGTAGACAGAGTATTCTAACTCTGTCTACGCTTGTAACAGTCTGGTTAAAAAAAAAGTTCTCGTGAGTTAGGGATATGTTATGCTTTTTTTATTTGATTTTAATATTTTTCTATTTTGTTACAAGCTGTTTATTTTCTATCTATGAATCCGTTACGAAACACCTTTTAAAACCCGACGCCACAATGACCACATTGACCACTGCGACGTGGCGTCACATTGGAACTTTGGATTTTTTTTCAATATTGATAAGATAGAGATAAACTTAGATCGAATTACAAAAGTTAGAAAGTAAATATTTTTATTTAATTTTTTGACATTATATTACTAAGAATATTACAAAACAACAAAAACAAAAGTCGCTTCGTTTCTGAACGCAAAAGATGCTTGACGGGACGGCTGTTGAATGCAGCGGACTTGTTATTCGCTTTCAAAGTGATTTAATTCGTTTCTCTCATTCTATCATTATGAAAACTGTGTTCATTCTTTAACCATGTTGAATCAAACATCCACTGAAGCGTTGCTTTCAGCGAGTTACGTCGAAAATTACTTAGATTGTGTTGAAAATCTTCCGAATGACCTGCAAAGACATTTATCGCGTATGCGAGAGCTTGACGTAACATACAGAGGTAATTTTCCAATTTCTGCATGTCCTTTAGGCCATAATTGCACTCACTAAGTATTAACTGTTGTATACGTTATTAATAATTGATACAACAGCTTGTAATTTTATTGTTGACGTTCGCCTTTCGATCTCATTACGTATGCATACCTATGTATAGATTGCTACTCGCGAGTACAAGTGGACCAAAATAACACCAAAACCACTAGTCTGTTGTTATTTCGAAAGATGGTTATAAAAAGATTACATTTTGACTACATATAAGTAGATGTTTGTGTCTTGTTTTATTGTAAAAAAGTACTGTTATGGAGGTAACCTAGCTGATTTTATGTTGCAATGTGTTAAAATCTGTTTCTGCTTTTAATAGAATGTCTTCGTGAAGCTGAGAAGCATCTGGCCGTATGCATAGGAGCCAACACAGAAGAGCGTCGTCGCAGCCGAGCAGCTTTGCGGCTACAGACAGTGCTGGTGGCTGCCCAGGAGATAGGTGATGAGAAACTACAAGTTGTGCAGACACTGCAAGATCTTATTGACAATAAACAACGGTCACTTGATGCCGATCATAAAAAACTACGTGAGTTTTTAGATTATAACCTATTTTGAAAAAATAGTTAGCCAAGTGCTTGAAACAAAATGGAGAACAATCTTATTTTTTAAATTACATGTGTAACAAAAATACAGAATCAAAATAGAAACAAGAGTTAACAACTGTTTATCATAACAAAGTTTAGTGAAAATAAACAACAATAGTAACTAATGTATGTTGTAAAATAATTATCTCCATCATAATATCACTTACTGGCAAAATGCCAAAACTAATTTATCACCAAACACATAAACACCATTACTTTTTCATTTTGCAGGTCTCCTGGAAGAAATTTCATAAGAAATAAGCAGTACCTTTGTACTTAAAATTATAATTATGTCGCATCTCTATGTATTTTACTGTGTACATAAATAATAAAATAAATAAAAATTTTGCTTAAAGTACATTTGTTTACAGTATCTTGCCTGGAGGTAAAGACAAACGGTACAGTAAAGGAGGAGCCAGCACCAGTCCCAGAGACACTTCGTGCTGCTGAGAAGGAGGTGCCAGCTCCGGTGGTTACACCACAGCACGCACCACCACCCCCTCCTCCTGAGCGTAGCAACGAGACGTTAAAAGAAAAAGTGGAGCGTAAGTTCTATTTCATGTTATATCTCTTTTTTTTAAGTTTTTACTAATATTCTGTATTCAAAAATTACATTCATACTTTGTTTCCACTTGTGTCTGCCTCCAATCGTCTGGGTTCAATCCTTTAGGTACAGTTTATTCTGCCACACAAAGATCAATCTTATCCATTCGTCTTTTTGGCAAGAGTAACTTGTTGTAAATAAAAAAATACTAAAATCAATGTTTATCCCAGGTGAGAGATATTCGAAACGCGCGAGACGATCACGAACTACAGCAGGTGCCGCCACAGACGGAGCAGACTCGAGCGAAAGAGATAGTGAGAGGCATGCCCACAACACCACCCACAAGAAAGGTACGCATAATACAGGAGAAATTCCTAATGTGGGGCAAAGTCTAAAAAAAAAAAAACATAGTATACTTAAAAACATTACCATTTTATATTAGCAGCAGATTACAAGAAGGCCATACAATCTACCATTCATCTTTTGTAAAACTAAATGCTAACATCTTTTCTTTTATTCCTCAGGTATAGGCAAAAAGAAAAAACGCAAAGCACGCCAAGCAGCACAACGTTCAGAAACGCCGCCAGAAGAAACAGACGCCATCGATCCTGACGAGCCTCGCTACTGTCTTTGTGACCAGATATCCTTCGGCGAGATGATCCTCTGTGACAACGACCTGTGTCCAATCGAGTGGTTCCATTTCTCCTGCGTTTCACTCACAACCAAGCCAAAAGGCAAATGGTTCTGTCCCAAGTGCCGGGGAGATCGACCAAATGTCATGAAACCTAAAGGACAATTCTTAAAAGAACTGGAACGGTATAACAGGGAGAAAGAAGAGAAAGCATAGTCTTTACTAGAACAATAGGTTTAAGGTTCATGTGGATTTGAAATTGGTGAATACAACTGCAATATTTTTTATGATGGAGCTTGTAGTAGATATCAAATTGTGATAACTAAAGTACGTATTTTAAATAAAACCCTTTGATTTAAGGGGACGCTCTAAGGTAGCCCGCGAAATTCAAATTTTCTTAAGTTTTTTGCAAATTGCAGGTCAGTGTCAGGTTGTATGTTAATTAAAATATGATTCGCGGCCGAAACAAATATGGCTTTACAGAATTATAATCATTAGAATCAGCAATACAACTAACTTATTTCGTAGAATCCTATTGAATGACTATTTCATGAAATAGTCTAGTCAACTTTAGAAAATTTGAATTTCGCAGGCTACCTTTTCGCTTGCCCCCTTAAATAAAGCCCTTCGATTTAAATGTGAGTGTAAGCTGCTAAGAAAACAATAATAATTGGTATAACATCCTGACTTGTGAATAATTCAAGTTCCAGCTCAATTTTATAATAAAAAAGGTATTCACTTGTTTCTAGTCCATATAAAGGTACACAGTTTGCCTTGAACACTTTCAAGTATTGAAATGTGATTTAAATTTTATGAATATTCAGTTCTTTTTGCTGTGTCGAGTGGTTGTAACAGAAAGTTACGCAAATTATTTGAAGTATGATTATTTGAATCTCCACAACAGCACAGGATAGAAGTCATCGAATAAATAAGTTGTTAATTTGACTCCGCGATTTGACGAAATGTTGTAAATATAATTAGTTATGTTACGGTCAAACACGGAACTCGTAAGTACAGTACGGCATAACTTTAGTTGCGCGCTATTGAATAGAGAAGAACATTCTTTATTATAGGTTGTTGCGAACAGATTTAATTTCTTACATTACCTAAATAAGTTATATTGATTATAAGGATTAATAAATAATGCAAAGTTGTTTAATTTTAATAACATGTTTAGCAACTTTTTCCTTACTTTTGTTTCCTATGAATGGGGCTTTATTATCATCGACTTAAACTGCACAGGTCTTTTGTATAGGGGCCTTTTACCTGTCATGCGGATTTGCGCCCGCATGCGAGTAACCGCATTGATGCCTCGCAAACAGCTCGCGTCCCGCGTGTGCATGGCAGGAAAAGTATGTACCTGATGCGGGCGGCGCGCATACAGGCCAGGAGATTACTCCCTAAGCACGAAATCCGTAGTTTCTGATGAAGTTACCGTGTACTACGGATCCGTATCACTTACGAACAATTTTGGAGCCCAACAGGAGTGAATGAAACCACGATTTGACAGTTGTCCCTACTGCTGATGTGTTCGCTGACGGACTTACGAGACGCTCGCGAACGAATGCACATGATAGGAAAAAGGCCCTAAAAAACTATCCATTAACGTTCTTCAACGAATACCTTAGACTAAGGTATTCGTTGAAGAATGATAATGGATAGTTTAGAGTGTGTTAGATATTCTGAGGCTAGAGTAGGTATATAACATACTCTAAGATAAATACAAAGTCATCAATGAGGATGCTCAAATGGACTGGGAATTTCCGATTAACTCCTATTCTGGGGCCCAAGTCTGCTATTTTTATAAATTCAGTCATTTCAACACGATCCCATTGTAATGCCATTGTCATTTTGCTAAAAGTTCGTAATCTGGTAAATTCATAATGGTCGGTCAATGTTCTCGTAATATAATTGTGTTAACTTATTATAATGGCATTGTCGTATTGCCATTATTATAAAACCCATTAGTAGAAATGTCATTAATTTGTCATTGTGTACGAGATTACCAATATATGCAATTTCTTTCAATGTATTGTCAGTGGCCGACCATTGGAAAGTCATAATGACGCCATTATAATAGTAGATTACCAAACTTGTCAAAATCAACAATTATGAAATCAATGATCGACCATTTTGACACTATTGTAATAGCAGACTTGAGGCCCTGTAAGAAAGTGAAAATTTATGCGAACTGTCGCGTCTTATTTAGTTATGATTGCCCCAATTTGATGATAAGATAGATACCCAGATTAGATAAATACGAGCACGTGAAGCCTTTCACTGACAAGCCCTTGACATACTCGTATTACGCAATGGCCTCTGGAAAATGTTATCAATCAAACACAACTCAATAATTTACAGAATTTATTCGTAGCGGAATCAAGATTCAGGACCGATAAAATCCAGATGTGCACGAGCACGACGCAATGTAATTTCCTGCTAGGGTTGGTTCATACTAGCGCAGTCGAAGCGTCAATCTAATTGCTAGCATAGCAAATTCACCCTTATCTCTATCCGTGACCGACCTGCGCACCAATCAGCGCTGGTCGCTCGCATTCCGCAGACGCGCGTATTCCGTATACACATATTTCACATATTTTACATGGAGCAACTGCCTATCTGACCTCCACAACCCAGTTATTGGGTAACACGTTATCCATTGGTAAGACTGGTTGTCAGACTTTCGGGCTTCTGAGGACTCTTAACAACTGTCAAAGATCTACAAATGACAGCCAACGGCCGTGCTTTCCGAAGCACGGAGGGGTCTTGGTAAGTAAAGGTCACCCATCCACGGACCAACCGCGGCTAGCGTAGCATAACCTTATCGATCGACCCGTGCGGCTGTTATTACTTTCCGCACTAAAACGTTACCTAAGAAAGTAAATCGTTGTGTTTTCCTAAAGAGCGTTTTTTGACACCGCGGTCAAACCCCTCCCATCATTTTCATTTTCATAACGGCCGATATAGCTAGGAAACCGTAGCTCTGAAGAAGTCTTCACAAACACCTGACTGGAAGCTGAAAGTACCTAAGTCAATGAAAATTAACATAATGTTCCCACTGCTGGGAAACAGGCCTCCTCTCGGTGAGAGTGAGTGGGCCATAATCCACCGCGCGGGCCCAGTGTGGGTCGGTAGATGTCGCGTGTCTCCGAATTCTCTATTCTAGGACATGCCAGTTTCCTCACGATGTTTTACTACTCCGTTTTGAGAGCAGTGGTAATGAAATAATTTCGACAAAGTAAAGCGCTTGTCTGGGTTCGAACCTACGACTTATAACTCAATAGGAAGCCATCAATGCTAGCTACGGAAGTCAATGAAAGTAATACACAACAATTCAGTATACAATAATGTCCTTTATTTCATATATGAATTATACACAAATCGTCTAGTTACAATTAGTTACCATGCAGGAAACAAAACGTAGTATATTTTTCAAACAAGTCTCATAGAACTTCTAAATACGTAGTCCGTACATACATCGATTACACTATAATATTAATAATATGATTTGTCATAAATGCCATTATTATATTTAAAATGCTTCTAAAATCAAGGTTAATATTTGTTTATAAAATATTGCAATGGCTTAAACTTTCGACTAGATTTATTATTATAATTAAGTATCTCTATATTGCAAATTAATCGTAGTGTAAATACTTTAAACAGGATCGTTAACAGTATTATACTTCGTAGAGATTCTATAATAGTGAAGTACTATACTTATAAATAGTTTGAAATGGTAAATGAAAACGTCATGTTCACTAAACTCATAAAACCCATGGCGTGATAATACTTAAGAACTTACTCGTTCCAAAAGCTTCAACTTAGTACTCAACATTTCCATGCTCAAATAACCTTCACTCCGTCAAACATATACCGAACAAATTAATAGATGGGATAACATTACGAAACTAGGTAGTCAAAAAAATGGATAACAGAATGCAAATTATTATAAGTCTAATGTGTTGTTAGTTTCAAACCTAGGAACACAATTCAAAAAGAGTCGTCACACAAAACACAACACACAAAAATACACTAAATAATAACGTTAATAATTTGAATGCACTTGTTCCATCTAATTCCAATATCAATCAATATCAAAAAAACGTTAACTATACGGCAAGACACAATAATACTTTTGGTGTAAGGTTAAAATATCAAGCCGATACTTTTAAGTACACTTCATTTAAATTCCAATACACACTTAAAACGATTAATTTGAGACAAAATAATAATTATAAATATGACACTAATTTGAACACAAATACTAATAAATTATCCGCTACCATAAGCTATAAAAGTACCACAAAATAATATCGTGCACATTATATAGCAGCACTGACCTAGGTTTCTAAATCGAGAATCAAGTGTGAAAAGACAGAGATTCAGGTGAATAAAGCTATATTTTCAGATCACACTTTTGAAGAGAAGTTGCTTAAGTAAGAATGTGATGATTACAAGAAATGTATTAAATATCATAAAGACTTATATTAAATAAAGCTTAAGTACACTCTTAAGACGCTGACAGCAGGTAAACCGCGGTCACTGTCAGACTGCATACAAAAGAAAGAGAAGCGCGATGACACAACGCTTGTAATTCATTACAAAATATGAAGCAATTAACTATTTCAGTGGTTCTCAAACTTTTTTGGAGACGGAACCCTTTTCGATTGACGGAGCCCTAAAGTAATCAAAAATGGTTTTATGTGTATTCTTCATTAATAATCATATTACTTGACATTAAAATTTACATATTTTTTTACTTTTGTTGAAATATTTAGATTGATATTATGTTACTCAGGTACCAGAGTAAAATAAAATATAGTAGGTAGACACTCCTTTAGTATTAATTTTTTATTCTGACCAGTATTTTTGCGGAACCCCCACAGAGGCTTTGCGGAACCCTAGGGTTCCGCGGAACACACTTTGAGTATGGCTGATCTATTTACTCAAGAATGAGTTGAGTAATTGAAAATAAAAAAGAACCAAGTTCTGCATACAAATAAGACGTTCTTGTTATTAATTAAATACCAACCGTATATTGATGTTTAATACAGATATTCTAAATTGAAACTCAAAGTAAAGGGTTAGTTGACCGTTAATCTTTATGAAGTGTTTTTTTCTAAACATGTTTTTTCCGCTACCACAAACTATAATAGATTTGTCAATTTTATCATTTGCCTCTTGTCAGCGCCTTAAAGAAGAAAAGGTGATTATAAAAGCAGCTGTTTACAAACTATTTAAAACTAGCTGTTTTCCGCTACTTTGATTGCGATTCAGGGGGTCTACTCCGAACCGATAATCCGAAGTATCGGCCGAATGTTCGGCCGTTTTATAATTTCCTTGTTTGACTTTGAGTCCTTACCTGACTTCAAGCCTTAAATCTCTTTGACTGTCGTTTTTTTTTTTCTTTCTTCGTAGTCAGCCATAGTTAACCGTAGTCAGGAAACGGCCGAACATTCGGCCGATACTTCAGATTAATGTTCGGAGTAGACCCCCAGGATGAAAACTAGCCTATGTCCTCCCAGGTCATGGTTTAAGCATGTGCCAAATTTCTTTCAAATCCGTTCAGCCGTCTCAGCGTGAAAGCGTAACAAACAAACAAACTCACTTACGCATTTATAATATAAGTTAGGGTGCCACATACATTCGAGATTCCTGCCAATCTGATTTAGAAACCTAGCTAAAAATTATATCTACTTTGATCTAAACATTTTCTTCGCTACTTAAAAATTAGGCCGTCGCGTATTAAATAGGGGGAACTTGAATGGCCGATCTTATAGTAATGTGTCATTGTACATGTTATACCCATACTCCGTGGGGATTCTTATTGGTGGGCGCCGCGTTTTCTAGTTGTCTCGGAGACCCGATGATCCTACGTGCGCTACCTGCTTTGCATAAACCTGTGAATAAAAAAAAACAGATTAGGAATGAGGAGGTTCAGTGAGAGATTCCAGTCCACACTCTTAGTAAAATAAATGCTCAAAATGCCTCCGCATCCGCAAAAAGGCGTATGTAAAAAGCCTAGTAAGTATAAAATGACTGTTCTAGTCGTCGGGACAGTAATGCCGTATGCCGTTGGTAGAATTCGTTGGAAATATATCTTAATATTAAACAAAATGTCGAAAATAATCGGATCATGATTTCGTTTTAAGCAGAAGTCGTAAAACAAATATGGAAAAAAATTTAATAACTAAAAAAAAAAAAAAAACACGACTGCTATTGCCTATGTCACTCGTGATGATTGAAGGATTGCAACGATACCCCATACACCTAAATCTGTTCAGGCATTTAAAAGTTATGGTGGCACAAAAAAACTCACATAGATTCATACCTACATACATGCATGAACCCTAAACACATTAAACTCTTTTTTGGGCAGTCGTGTAAAAACTTGTCACAACTTTCTCTCAACAATTTTATACAGATTAAACATGCATACCATCCAAAGGATGCCGCAACTCATCCACGCTGCCGGTCAGGCTCTGTAGGTTAGCTTCCTTCATCTCCTGGACCAGTCGCTCCACCTGACGCTTCTTCTCCATTATGGCATTTTCTAGCACACCAACCTGCGGACAGTGTATCTTAAACCTGACTCATTATACAACAAGTATAAACCCTAAAACGTGGTAGTTATGGCAGTATCTCGGGTTTCCCTATCAATTTACGAATTCAAACGGCAATAGAAAGTATTCATGATTAGGTGGCTCAGACCAGTTCTATTTTCAAACTAGTTGGCCTGTCGAATCCGATATACAGGGTTAAATTAAATAAGCTAGCAAAACTCCGCAAACGTCATAGGTATCCAAACATGATAAAACAAAAACTGGCCCAGTTAAGTTTGTAATTGCAAAAACTTTTTTTTTGTGTGATGTAACTACAAATTATCAAATTTCTGACATTTTCCATTACTTGTGCTTTCAGATCTTGCTTCTTGGCTTCTTACCAAATTTCATAATTCTAGGTCCACGGAAAGTACCCTATAGGTTTTGATTTATTTGCGAGTATCAAAATATGTCGCATAAATCGCCGTATTTTTTTTATTGTGTTGACTTCGAAGCTTGATTTTTTTAGAGCTCCAAGGGACCGTAGACCTACGTATTTGATATTAATTTCAACTTGATACCTCCACGCGTTCCTGGGAAAAAGGCTCTTGACAGACTGACATACAGACGGACAACGAAGTGATCCTATAAGGGTTCCGTTTTTCCTTGTGTACAGAACCCTAAAAATTAATCAATTTGATGATTTTTAATGGGGTCTCGTCCGCATGTATTGTAGTCAATCAGTTTAAAAATCTGGGTTTTTTTTTTTGTAAACTTCACAGACGTGATGATATCAATGTCTAACCACGTTAAAACAAAAGAAAACAGATTTTCTGAAGTCATCTTTAGAAAGAAAGAAAGAAAAATTGTTTATTCTGCATAATCAAAACGCAAGTAACAACACAACCAGCGGCCATTGACCCCTCAAAAGAAAACATCTAATCATTTTTAGTTTTTTTCTATCGTGTTTAGTTATCGATACCCATCACGTCTACATAGTTTCGCTAGCTAATTTAATTTGACCCTGTTTATAAGCCAGAAAAAGTCGTATAAAATCAAAAAGAGGCACAAGATTTAACAATTAAACGTTTTTGACGTTCTTGAATACCAAAATTATTCCAATCTATTCCATACAAATAAATACAATTGAAAGATTTGTTTGTAATGTCAAAATAACAGCTTTTTACTAAATGCCTATAAAAGTATATACGGTACTTATAACATTTTTTTTTTATCGTCTGATTGTACCGGTTAATCTCCGAAACGGCTGGACCGATTTTGACGGGACTTTCACTGTCATATAGCTGGTGTTATAAGGAGTAACTAAATATTTTTATTTTAGAACTAGCTGTGCCCCGCGGTTTCTACCGCGTAAGTCTCGATCCCGTGGGAATATCGGAATAAAAAGTAGCCGATGTCTTAATCCAGGGTGTACTGGAGCTACCTCTAATTTTATCAAAATCGGTCCAGCCGTTAGAGCGTGAAGAAGTAACAAACATACACACACACTCACAAACTTTCGCCTTTATAAGATTAGTATGAAAAGACCAGCAGCTAGTATCTTATAAAAAATCTGCTTGCACAAGGAACTAGGAATTAATAACAACGCAAACTAGAAAATAAGACATACCTCTCTCTTCAAATTCTCGGCGGTGAGATTGTTAATTTCAGTCGCGTGTTTCGCTTGCTGTATCTGACTTTGTAAACTCTCCATTTCAGCCAGCATTGATCGCTCCAGCGCTTGCCTGTTATGAGAAAAAAAAATATCATAAGATCAATCCATATGAGGAATCACTTAGTTTTTATGTGTGCATTTAAAATAGCCTCAATTAGTGACAATATATTTATAAAAGTAGGACCGACGCAGGCGCACCATGGGCCCCAACCACCTTACGGATCGCTTATATTTTTCCCATGCAATGAGCTCTTTTAATCAAGTTAATTCTCCCCCTGTTATGTGAGACTAAAATGTAACTGTAGAAACGAGGGGCTACTGCACAACTCTCTCTGCCTACCCTTTTAGGTAACTTAGACGTGATTTTATTAAGGTTACACAAAGTCAACAAAAAGTTTACTTGGAATCTAAATATACAAATTCAAGTTCAAAATTCAAATACAAATTCTTTATTGCGAACTAAGTGTACAGGATTTTGTAGATGTTAACAATAGGTAGGTTGTAGAACTTAGTTGCCTGTTAAGGCATTACAATTTAAAAAAAAAAAAAAATTACATTCTCAATATTACAGTTATACAGACTTAACATTATATTATATTAATACAAAAGACCACGGTCTCTTAACTCCCATTATGTCTCAGCTGACTATCAAAACAACAATGTAATTAACTTTCTCACACAAGTACCTATTGTTGTACCTGTAATTGTTACCGTAATTACACAAATCAAGACGGACTAGGAGTTACAAGTTGTGAATTGATGATCAAGAATGAGATAAAAAAAAAACATTTTTCACGTTATAATCTGGCTAAACGTAAATTGTAGGCCATATAAACATGAATATGCAACGTAATGATAATTTCAGTACGAAAATACACATTTATAAATGCTATTATTCTACTCTCAGTAACAAAAAAAAGACAAAACTTTTCGCAAATTACATTATGCAATGTAATGTAAGTTCGTTGTAGCATACTAGTGAGTGACTCAATGCCATATAACACCTTAGATTTATAATGTTTGCCTAAGAAATTTTCACTCATCTTCAGTCGACAAATGGCTGGCTTGAGCAACTAAAGTTTGCAACGGATTTCGATGCGGCTTTTGCTGTTATTTAGAGAAGGGTTTATTATTTCGGAAGGTTTATATAAATAATATATTATATGAAACCTACATCAATCTGTCTGGCCTTTTCCCAACTATGTTGGGGTCGGCTTCCAGTCTAACCGGATGCAGCTGAATACCAGTATTTTACATGGAGCGACTGCCTATCTGACCTCCACAACCCAGTATCTGGTTAATATTAATTGGTAAGACTGGTTGTCAAGACTTTCGGGCTTCTGACGACCCGTAACGACTGTCAAAGATCCACGAATGACAGCCGGGTTACCGTGCTTTCCGAGACACTGAGGAGTCTCGGTATGTAAAGATGTCAGCCATCCACGGACCAACCCCGGCAAAGCGCAGCCTGATAGATCGACCCATGCGGCTGTTATTACTTAGCCACGAGCTCCTCCTACCTACATAATAATAAACAAACCTTGATGTTTTTTCAAGTCGTAAAAACCGTGCGAGGCAGTGGCAGGTCGCTAGTATCAAATAATCCATTCAAAAAAGCTGTTTAGGCTCTAAAACTTCGAGGACTTTATAAGGTTCTAAGGCCTGTTCTGTTCTGGGTTAAGAATATTTGAATCTGCTGCAGGCTTGCAGTTGTCAAAGTCAATGGGTCAATGTCAAAATAAATTATACATCTTTATGGAAACCTTTTTGAAAGAGTTTCGGTTTAATAAATGATTAAAATTTATTGAGGCTCAGTTCTTTAACATGACTTGGTAGTTTATTGTAAAAACGTAAACTTTGGCACTTAAATGAATTGCAAATTTTTTGGAGCCTAGTCTTGGGGACACTAAGTAAGTCTTCGTTTGTTAAAGTGCCTAATGCAGGCAATTCATAAAAAACTCACCTATTTTCCTGCTGGCGACTATTAATAAGTCTCTGCTCGTTGTGGATCTCCTCCATCAGTTTCCGGATCTTGTTCTTGCATTGTAACAGTTCAGTTTCACAGTTCGCCAGTTTCGAGCGCACCAGTACGATCTCCGACTTTAACGTCTTCTCATTTTGCTTCACTATTTCACTTTCTTCTTCTATGTAGTTCAATGATTGCACCTATACAAAATAATAATGTACAACAATCAGAAAACACGACATACATAATGTTGTGCCCACTTTCCATTTATTAGAAGCAATCAGCAAAATATCAATAGAAAACTCTGAGTGATGTATAGAGATCGGATATTCGGATGCATATTCACCTAAAGTTTGAGAGTTGACTAGTATGGAGTGCGCTTCGGTACGGGAAAAAGTGTCGGTTTCCAGGACTGACAAGTTTTTAAGAACTACTCTATTGTACTGTGTATCCCCGAATAAATATATTTCAACTTAGAATAAAAAGTTTTGAAGAAATATTAATAGTGTTTTTTAAACGTGTTATATTTTCCACAAAATACTTGCCTAGTTCTAAATAGATAAGAAATATTTGTTATACTTAGGAATACAAAATTGTATACCTACACACTGTTATTAATGAAACCCCGCGATCCCGGAATAAAAATATATTTTAAGAAGCCGTTTCCATACTTTGTATCCTTTGCCGGGAAAAAAACGTACTTTAGGTAAATATGCATCCGAATATCCGATCTCTAGTGATGTGGCAATAGATACACGCACGGATTTTAAACAAAATAGGATGTTTTTAGATGTGATTACATAGCGAAAATTGAAACTATGTGTAATGGGGGGAAGAGCTAAAAGTATTTTTAAATCAGAGAATATTAACAATGCTTGGGCCATTTAATCTGCTACCATCATTACAAATTGATTACTTCCACAGCTTTACGATCTAGAAGCGCGAAAGAAAATAAAGAAACCGTGCGACTCGGACCGCGCAAGTCGTGATAAGACAATGTTTTGTTAGCAATTATGTGCCAACAGATGATTGCTTTGTGCGATCTTGTGAGAGAGTTCCAATTACCTGTTCAGTACCGATCCGCAGTTGATTGTCCGCTGAACTTATTTGTTGCTGTAACAGTTCTACTTGACGCTCCTGTTCTCGCCCCTTGTTTTCCCAGAAACCAATTTCTGCATCGTACTGTAAAATGTAATGGGATTTCTATGAATAAATAATATAGGACCAACTATGTTCCCTTGGGAATAGAATAGAATGGTTGTTTATTTCATTAGTTGAGAAAACTGTGTTACATGTCACTTATAAAATGTAATTTTACAAGAGCATTGGGTATGCATTTTATTTTGGCGCACTTTGTCCGGGGAGGGATCTTTTGCAACCTATTGTTGAGATCTTTTCTCACATAATTGATTTATAGGTATACAGAACAAGTGTGAGAAATTTTGGATTTAAGATCCCATTAGGTCTAGACCTAAAATTACTTATAAGCTAGGAGTGACTTTACGAATCAAAGCCTATGTTGACGGCGGGGGGCCGTTCTCTTGTGGAGCGGTTTGCATCTCTCCGATTTGTTAATATATTATACGCCTATCCTGTTTGAGAAAAGGGATGGATTGAACTGTCCATATCTCGTATACGCGGGCCCGGGATCGTCGAGGCCGCTGATCGTCAGTGAGGTGAGTTTGTCGATCATATCGTGGTGGAGATCGTGTGCTCTGAGATGCCACGATTCCCTTGGGAAACAACCGTAACCTTTAAGGCAGCATTATAAACTTATAACGATAATGTGATGAGGCTTACAACAATAATAGTCAATCGTAAAATATATGGTCTTGTAATTTAATTGTTTTGTTACAGATAGATTTTTTAATGTGATGGGTTAATTGAATTATAAAGAAACAGAAGGCTAGTTAGGTTAGTAAAAGATATGAGAGCTTTTGGAAATCCAATAATGCAAAGTCAAAGACAAATTATTTATTACAAATAGGCACATAAGAGGCACTTTTGAACGTCAAAATTTACAAAAAAATTGAATTGATTCTAGTTGCCCCTCCAAAAGGTAGTTTCGTATGGAGAAGAATGGGCCAGAAACTCTACCGTTACTCTTTTAAAAATGCAAACCATAATAGGTTAAAAGAATTAAAAACTAAGCAATAAAAATAACTTAATGAGATAGATACATGGTGTTCACATATTTACAAACATCGTAAAAGTATATGATTTCCTAAAAAAATTAAAATAATAAGTCAGTGTGTGTGCTTTACCTTAATAAGGTCCACTTGCTGACTGGACAACTTCTCCCTCTGATAGTTGACAAGCGACACCAGTTCCCTGTACTGGCTGTTATAGCTGACTGCCTCGGGGCTCCTGTTGTCCTGGTTCTCTTCAGGCAAGTTGACGGGCGACATGTGTTGAGGCCGGTTTGAACGCATGCGGTTAGGAGACTTTCTGACGGCTTGGGAAGGTGGCGGCGGCGAACGATATGGCGGTGGTGGTTCTCTGTGAAAGAATCGTTACTTTTACTATCCTAGGTAAGTCGACATCACCACAGCTTTCTGAAAACTTCCCATGGAGTTATTCTGGTAGGCAACAGAAATGTCAAAAACGGTTTAAGTACTGTTTTTTGGCTCGGTTGCATAGCTTGATCATTTCGTTAAAATAATAATGAAATAAATTATTTAAATTGATTTTGACTAAATGCAAGATAATCCTCTCAATTATATTAAGAGAAGGGTTTATACAATATATAAATAATACAGTGTTAATGGTCTGTTCCATGTAACTGATGGTAACATGATAGGTGAGTTATAAACTGTTCAGAGGCAATTTAAAAAGTGGGACACTTGAGTAAATTAATGCTGAATAGTTTTATTATTAAAAAAAGTTAAATTCTGACCTTCTCAATTATATATCTTTTACCTGAATGTACTGGCTAATAATCTTAGTTGATAGTTTTTATGAATCATAGGACATTTGGGTCAGGGATCTTAAATGTCAGTATGTGATGACGTGATGAGTCACTATACATAAGAAAACGAAATCGGAATTATTATAATAATGCTTCGCCTAAATACAATTAGCTATGCATAGAAAGGATTGCCTTTCTATTCATAGCTAATAAAGTTATAGGTATAAAACCAAGCGGTCATTAGGTTAAATATTGCTTTAAACTTGTGTGGTTTAAACTGTTATGGTATTATATTATTATGCTTTTGTTCAACAGTAAATGTTTACAGGCTCAAATTTTTTCTATTTTGTAGATTATTAGTCCTCTAGCTAGTGGACTAATAATTTACAAAACAGAAAAAACTGCGACCCGCAGATTCACCCGCATATGTCTTGATCCTGTGGGAATATCAGGATAAAAATTATCCTATGTTAGGACATAGGATACTTTTTGACATGGGTAGATCATGACCTTGGGTCATGGTCAGGTCATGTTCTACCCATGTGCAAAATTTCATTTAAATCCATTCAGCCGATATAGCGTGAAAGTGTTACAAACAAAAAAACTCACTTTCGCATTTATAGTATGCTTTTGTTCAGCAGTAAATGTTTACAGGCTCAAATTCTTTCTGTTTTGTAAATAATTAACCCAGTACAGTCCAAATTGCTAGTAATGACTTTTTAATCATCATCATTAATTTCACTAAGAGACATCCACTGTTGGGTAATTATAGACAAGAATGACCACAATAGCCAGTGGTGGGCACTCAAAGGATTCTGGCAACCTTCACTTCGTATGTCATACAACTCAAAGAAACTATAAGATTCAAGAGGATACAAAAAGTAGGCAATGTCGCAAATAGCTGTCAAATATTTCGCTGTTTAATTAATTAATCAATATTACTAAATTAAATTATGAAATATTGATCTGTGTTGTACTAATAATAACAATAACTAATCCTAATTAATAATTATAAATTTGAAAGTAAGTTTGTTTGAGCAGATTTGAATGAAATTTGGCACTTGGGTAGGCCATGACTTGGGTTAGGACATAGCATACTTTTTATCCCGATATTCCCACGGGATCGAAACTTATGCGGGTGAAACTGCGGGCGCAGCTAGTTTTATATAAAACATTGGTCAGGCAGGGGCCATAGTCTTTCCATAGTCCTAGTTCACCTGTTCACTTTAGCCACCCAAACCCATAATCCAGTAACTTTGTTTCCATATCCTGCAATAGTCCTACTGCGAGTTGGCTTCAGTCCCGAGAAATGTCAAGAGACATAACAATAACTAATACGACAATGACATTGCATTTAAGATGTAAAAACGCACCTGGAAACCTTACAAATGATTTTTTTACACCTAAAACTGTTACAACACCCTATCCAGTAGTATTATTACAGTCATTATCATCAATTTAGTGCAACACCGAGCAATATCTTATCATGTCATTTAGTAACATTGATTAATGAATTAATAAAAACAGCAAAATATTTGACAGCTATTTTGTGACATTGCCAGCTTTCAGAATGTACAGTTTTAAATGGAAATGGATGGTTTTAAGGTGCTTCCCGTGCATGAGAAGGTCAAGTACTTAGTGGTTCTAGAGCAGTTCTATAACGACCAATTCAAAGTACATGTGCAAAACGCTTACAATACTAGAAGTGTTAGAGAATGTAAATTTGTGCAAGCACCAGTAAAAAATTACTATGGCAAAAGAACCAATAAGTATTTGACCCCTACACTGTACAATAGTATCGACTGGTTGAGAAGGGATAATGGTGTGATTAGCAGGCGAACAGTGGGGAATAAATTAAAGGCTGAACTGCTGAATGAAATGGTCGCAACATGTGGCAGTAATTGATCGATCACTGAACCAGTTAAAAACTACCTGGATCTACCTTCTTAGATGAAGAAGTATGCTATTTATTGTGTAAACCAAATATTTTAAGATGAGCGCTAATCCTGCCGACAAACTGTCATGCAGTTTGGCAGGTTTATAAAATGTGTACTAGTGTTTGGTCCAAAATAAATGATTTTTTTTTTTTTTTTTTTTTTTTAAATGTGATAGAACATTTAACATTACCTGTAAGGTGGGACATCTTTAAGCACTGGACTGTCAGACTCAGGAGTTTTAGCTTGCTGCACACCCTTAACCACTCCAATAGGGTTTCCCGGTGAAGTGTTAGTCACATTGTTATTGCTATAAGTTGGGGTTGTAGACATTCTATTTGGGGAGTTCTGAGAGTCCAACATGTTGGAGTTTGATGTAGTGTGACCGCTAAAAGGAGAAAATGATACTTGTTAGCAAATTAAATAAGACTCATTTTGGGTTTGAAGAATGAACTCTCAATGATGTTATCCTATGTGTGTGTTTCTATTATAACTTACCCATTTCCTATTGGAGATCTAGAACTATTGGTTGCTTGAGGTTTCTGGTTGTTGCCAGAGTCTGACCTTCTCAGTATAAACTGTATATCATTGGAGTATTCACCCCATTTCATTAGGATCTGCAAACACATTGATAGCTATGAAAATGGGTAAAGATTAGCTATTACAGGACTGTCTAAAAATGCTTGGAGTAAATATTAAAAAATTATGATTTCAATAGATAGACTTATAGAACATGATACCTTGAGGGGATACTCCTGGGGTGCCAGCAGCCGTTCATTATTTCGCCACCGCTCTATTAGTGTGAATCTGCCCACTTTTCCAGTGGCATGAGCTAATGCGAAAACTACATCCTGTGCAAAAAATATTATGATAGTATCAAACATCGAAAGTTAATAAAAGTGAAAATAAATATACATATCATTCTATTCGTGTCAGTAGCCTAATCATGAGAATAGAAATTCTAGTATACTGACCTGGCAGGTTGTGGTCTCAGTAACCCCACAAACGATCCTTTGTATTCCCTCGACCCAGACCTTCAGCTCCATTAATTTCACACTGTTCACAATCAACAATTAAACCACATATTCACCTAAGATGTCATTTTATCGCTTAATCAGCCTGCGCGAGACTTTTTCCTCACACAATATGAGCTAAAACGCAACACAAACATACCAAAAACACAATAAAGAAAATAAAGCTCCAAGTGGGTTATGAGAAATTTTCGTTTAGAAACACGTCGCTGACATAAGCGTGACAACCAACTGACAGCTTTTATTTTATTGCTTTTTTAACCATAGATAGATAACGAAGGCAGATAGGTTATGATTAAAAGTAATGTTATGAATAGTGTTCTGTATGCCTTGGGCCACACTAGAATATTTATCCATTCTAATGTTAGATGCTCTAAAATTCTAATAGTAAATAGTATGCACAGACATAGTTGCGTAGTATGTCTCTTTCAACTGTGCTTTCTGTAGTACTTACAATCGGCTTTACGTCTTTACGGCTTTACGTGTGTCGACTGATGTCTACACCTTGGAAGCGGTAAATTCAAAAGTGTATCTAAATAATTATATTCTATTGCCTGGTAGGAAGCCATAGGTATTCCCCAATTATTAAATATTTGACCACACTTTTCAGCAAAATCATGAAGCATCGCTTTATAGACTGAAAAGAGTCTTTACTTCTATTTTATATTTATGCGTGGTTATTATACGTACTGGCAAGTTAAACTCTGACATTGATTTATGTTCGTAGTCATCCTGCACTGCACCACTGCACAAACAAATATTGATTATTATACTATTGAAACTCTCTGTCTACGTATTGAAACTGTCTTATGGCAGCACCGCCAGCAGCAGCCGACGACGACGATGAAGATGTAATTCCAAACTATTTACATAATTATATGTGTGTAAAATATAGATGCTTCCAGGCTGACCCTATTTCTTATCCGCAATGCATGCACGAATGCACCTAATTGGCTTTATTCTTACAATGAAAATGGGAGATGAGAAGCTGAACGTGGCCTGTGTGTTCTTAGTCGTTATTTAGCTACTTACATGACAGCCGGATGTGGTGGCCAAACTTGGGACAGGCCTATGTGTATGTCTAGTAGGTAGTGTACTGTAATGGGCAGAGTTGATTGACTGATTATAAATTAATATAATTAATTTTGCTCTAGGATGTTGTGTTCAACGTCGAGGAAATACAAAAAATCGTGAGAGATAATATAGAGTTGTGTCTGGGGGGTAACACGTACAGTCATTCGCGGTCCCCACAGTGGATCAGTATTATTACAGATAAAACCCTTTCAAGAATTAATAAGATGAATAAACCTTTCAAATACATCTGTAAGTACCTATCTGAATACAATAAAGATAAATAAATCTCGGAGGACACTCCTTGAGAGGTTAAAAGAAGCCATGCTCTAATATTGGACAGCCGGATAGGCTCATGTTTTTAGCCCATTACCTATATCATCTCATCTGGCGTTATTGCGATGCAAATGTATAGATTTACATCTCAACCATGACAGTATATAGAACAAGAGATAGCATAATAATAATCATCATCATCATCATCATCATTGGCAGCCTTGTTCCATCCACTGCTACGTATATACGCCTCCTCTCCTCCCTTTTGTGTCATGCTTCCCTGGTCTGAGAGACCCGTGGAGCTACTCCGAAGCGATAATCGGAAGTATCGGCCGAATGTTCGGCCGTTTTATAACTTCGAAAGTTTCCGTTTTTGACTTTGAGTCTTTACCCGACTTCAAGTCACATTTTGGACTTTGGCTTAGCTCTTTGACTGTCTTTTTTTTTCTTTCGTCGTAGTCAGCCATAGTTAACCGTAGTCAAGAAACGGCAATACTTCAGATTTATGTTCGGAGTAGACCCCCAGGTCTTCCCCGGGATATTCTGTAAGTCGTTAACTCACCCGGCTATTGGTCTGCCAAAGCTCCTTCTACAGTTTCACAGCAATAATTCCATTAAGGCTCTGTTCCACCTGCCATCACCACGTATAGCCAAGTGTCCTTCCCACCTCCCTTTCAGAGCCGCCACCTGTACCTTAGCCAAAATTGTCTCATCGATGCTTTACAAACGAGATAGACTGGTGGTCGAAAAGCGGCTCTACATCGTTATATAGTTGCTTTTCGACCATATTATCACGTCTACGTACGTATACGACTATAACAAATATTAATCATATTGTTTTACCCACAGTGCGAATCACAATAACCCAGAAGAATGGTGCGGGTATGCACACAGCCGCAGCATATTACTGGGACACCGCCACTGACGGTTCTTGTACCGTACGCTGGGAGAACAAGTATATGTATTGCATTGTCAATATTTGGGGACTAGCCCTGCAGATTTAAATAAATAGCTTTTACGTTTTATGGCTCTTTAACTATGAAATGCTAAAACTTGGTATATATATAAATATGCAGAAGGTACCTTTCTTTCTCCTCTTCTGAGGATTTTCGATGTAGCTCTCTGCGCCTAGGTAGAGGTACTTTACATAATAGCTTAGTGACTTTTGCGCTCGTGTTCCATGATAAAACACAAGTGCCTTTAAATATAACCTACACAACTATAACTAGCTATAGTCGCTCTTGTGCTAAATGTACTTACCTATTGTAGCCGCGCTATGCATTGGTATATTGCCACTTGGACTCTGGTCGTTAAGAGCGGCCAACCCGGCGTTCTTTTCATACAAACGCTCGTACGTGATTATGGCGTTGTAACACATCTTTCTTTGAAATTTTTGAACCAATAGGTATCTTGTGCACTATATCTAGGTTTCTATGCAAGCAAAAAATAAACCCTGATATATAAAATAAATACCTGAACTTTGGCCATTCATAATGTAATCATAAATAGTAAATGTTAAGAAAACATTACGATAGAAACCTTGCACATGTAATGGAGATTCTAAATGACCAACATTTATTTCACAAACTGGTAAGGGTTACTCAAAAACACGTATTTCCTGGAACAAGTTTTATGAAAATTCCGCACATTATTTTTTGTTCAATGTTATCGTTTTCTCTGGATGAAACAACAAACTTTTCGACCATGCTCGCGTTGACGATAGACGGACCGGGAAGGGGGCGTCTAAAGTATAGGCCCTTCAGCATGTCGCTGATAATACAATGATATCAGCCTATAATGTTCCCACTGCTGGGACACAAGGCCTCCTATCTTAGAGAGGGAGTGGGCTGTAATCTACCACGCGGACCCATTGCGGGTTGGTAGATGTCACATGTCTTAGAATTTTTGGTTCTAGGACATGCGGGTTTTCCTTCACCGTTTTGCGAGCAATGGTGTTGAAATTATTTGCAGAAAGTAAAGCGCCTGGCTGGGTTCGAACCCAAGACCTACAAACTCGTAATTCGGGGCCGTTAACCATTGACTAAAATTACTGCCCTTAGCGAACCTAGAACACCTATTGTAGCCGCGCCACGCAGTATATTCTCACTTGGACTGGATTGCTCTAAGTGTAAGCCCTTCAGCCTGTCGCTGATAATACAATGGTGCTTACATTGACTAAAATTACTGCCCTTAGTGTTCCTAGAACGCATAGGCTGCGCTTAGGCGGTTCACCCACTGAAGATGCGTCCCGCCGCGGTGCGCGGAGCGACGGATTTTTTTCATTTCATTTCCACGTCGGCAGTGTGTTGTGCTAGGCGTGATTTCTATATAAATTGAGATAAAGTCAAAGTCAAATTATTTATTTCAAATAGGCACATAGAAGGCACTTTTGAACGTCAAGATTTAGATACTTGCATACAATGGTAAAATCTGCCATCCCGCGCTACGCGACGGGGCGCGGTGCAGTGGGTGGAGCGCCTTACGCAACACATTCACCGCCGCGTCAACGCGACGTTACTTGCAATAAAAATCACATACGCTAAATGCAAAAGCACACCCAAAGTACTTGTTGTGGTCGCACCACCTACTGAATCCGACTACCTATAACATTAAAAAAAACTGTTTATAGTTCCCACAGGTGTGTAAGAAAGGGACGCAGTTTTTTGCTTAATATGTTCATCCATGTGTTAAGCAGACATTCAAGTGTTTTTGTACGGTTTTGACTTCCTGGCTCAAGTAGCAAAAAACAAGAACCTTTTCGCATTTTTAGGGTTCCGTACCCAAAGGGTAAAACGGGAACCCTATTACTAAGGCTTCGCCGTCTGTCTGTCTGTCCGTCCGTCTGTCACCAGGCTGTATCTCATGAACCGTGATAGTTAGACTGTTGAAATTTTTGCAGATGATGTATTTCTGTTGCCGCTATAACAACAAATACTAAAACCCAGAATAATATAAATAAGTAGGGGGCTCCCATACAACACACGTGATTTTTTTGCTCGATATGATAACGGCAACAGGTAGACGCTTGAAATATTCACAGAATATTTAGTTATATATTCGCTTAAAAAAAAAAAATCCCATACAACAAACGTGATTATTTGCCATTTTTATAGATAATTGTACGGAACCCTTTGTGCGCGAGTCCGACTCGCACTTGGTCGGTTTTTTTTTACAAATACCTTTTTGGTGAATGGGCCATGCGTGCTGTGCTTCTGTCAACACATTTTTTTTCTTATAGCTCTGGCATTCCTTCCTAGTAAGATCCTTGTCCTTGATATTGATAAATTCAATTTTTTTTTATTCTCGAAAAAGGAAGGTGGGTTTGATTAAATTAAACATCACACATAAGACTAAATAAAACAAAATATAAAGCACATTTTAGTATTTTTATTTTTGGTAAAATTTACCAGAATACAAAATAATAATGATAGAAATAAATAAAGTAATAAAATGTATAGACAGGTCATAGAACTATGCATTGTAAAAATTGGTGCTTTTAAAGCAATTTCTTTATAATTTATAATAACATTAGGCAAAATGGCATTGTGTACATTTAAAAATAAAAGCATTATTTTTAACACAAATAATATCAAGGGCAGATGCAATACACTTAATAATTAACGCAAAATGATTTATCACTTGGTGATTTGGTCTTTTGATTTCTAATTAATTTATTCACGTTTATGTTACCGTTAACGCAAGAAGCCGTTAATGCGAACACTACTGCACTTATCTATAGGATCAAATTAAATTAGCTAGCAAAACTCCGCAGACGAGTGAGATATCTATTCCCATCACACCTGCAAGAATTTTAAGAGCAGTGGTGGATCAGTGAGAGTAGTGGTGGCTCAGTGGCAACGGCTGCGACTTACGAGTTGAAGCTCGTGGGTTCGAACCCAAGCAGGCACATTACTTTGTGTAAATTATTTACACAAACTGCTCTCAAAACGGTGAAGAAAAACATCGTGAGGAAAGGAAACCGGCATGTCCTAGAACCAAAAATTCGAAGACATGTGACATCCACCAACACGCACTGGGCTCGCGTGGTGGATTATGGCACACGCCCTCTCATAGAGAGGCCTGTGTCCCAGCAGTCGGAACATGGGCTGATTAGGCTGCAAGAATTTCGCTAGCTAATTTAATTTCACGCTGTATGGATTACCTGACATGCCCCATAAGACTACGGAGTCTAATTAAAAAAATCATTTTTATTGGGTTTAAGAGCAATGTACGAAATAACGCATGACCACCCACTAAAGCGCGGAAAGATAATTTAAGACGACTTGTGTCTATTGATTCCGTATTTTTTACCTGTGTATTTGATCGGCAATCTGGAATTGATTAGGTACTTGTGGCTTTGGTTTTTCTAAAAGTTTTGAATGATTCTGATAAACTACGTCTACGCACTTCAGCGGATCTGTCCAGGTAATCGAAAAACCACTTTGCCTGATTTATAAGGTAATCAGCGCAATAGCGGTAACGTGTACATTGAGTAGCGGAGCGATTGCCTATGGTATGTGTCTATGGGCCAGTTTCTCTAACGAAAATTATTGTAAAATTAATGTGAGAAATTTGTCAAACGCGCGCGTAAACTACTGCGATTGACCGTTGATAAATCATTCAACCAATCATAGCAGTTTACGCGCGTTTGACAATTTGTCATATTAATTTTCGTTCGAGAAACTGGTCCTATGGGAGCCAGCAGTTTATAGTTTAGTTCATTTTGATTTTATATTGGATTTAAAAAGCTAACAATGAATCTCTCACGAGTTCTCCATATACCAGCGGCTCGCTCCGCCACTTAATACCAGACTTAAAAAATGCACAATGTACATAATTTTAAAGCATTTGTGAGCTACAAATCAAGTCAATTTTATTATAAACCATTTACAATTGATATAGTCCACAAATTTTTAAGTCGACATTACCATTAGGTCACGCCTGTAAAATAACATTACAAAAGAAATGTCGAGGAAAGAGGAAAAGAAACGCGTGTTAATCTTATGTCAAAATAATAAAAACTAAATCTTTAAAAATATTGTGTTAATCTTAATAATCGAACGTGATTAAAATTACCTGTACTTTTATTATCGTAACTCGATGTAGGCTATAACTTCGACTAACTTTCGTATCAAATGTAAACAAAATATAACAACCTTTTTTATAAAAAGAATGGCTTATAACCGTTATGGCTACGTTCGCATCATTTCAGTTCTAAAACCGAAAGGACTAGTCTACAGATATTTCCAGACCGACTGGGTAATATCAATTTAAAACATTGATGGGAACAAAGTCAATACAGTTCACGTAAAACAGAATGTTGTTATCATCAATTTGTTTGTTATTACTTCTCAAGTTCAGGCTGTTTGTCTACTAAAGTGGCTCAATTATTATGCAATAAAAACTACTAGATATGTCGATCAAAAAAGATAAATCCCGCTTTGGAATTTGTATTTCTAGTAACAACTAAATAACACTAAAGTATTAAGATCCGATTCACATACTAAATGTATATTGTGACTGCTGTCTAGGTTACATCTGATGGCTGTACAAGAAGATCACATATAATGCGAATTAATCATAATCTAATAAATAACACAGTTCACAAAACAATTTTAAATTATATTCTACAAGGTAGACAAACTGCCTATAACAAAACAAAACAAGGGCTCTGATTGACAAATATGCAATTATTAATTGATTTTCGCTAAAACAAGACACCTGTATAACAAATTAGCACATATTATATTAAAAGTTCAATTGTATGCACAGCTTAATTTAAACACCAAAAATGTACCTTAGCTATTGTATACTTATTTCATGATTCTTATACAATGAAAGTATCTGACCATTATCAGAAACACAGAACATTTATCATTATTTATTTGCATCTTGTTCTAACGTATAAATTTCAAAAAGTACTAATAGTTACCTCTTAATTCGGGCCTACTTAATCTGTCCTATTGAATTATCTATGAAATATTTGGGGACACATACAAGTTATTTTAATACTGCTATTGTTAGATGCAGGAACAAATAATACATCCGCAAATGTTATCCTATGGCATGGTATCCAAAACTTTATTACTGACTTTGTTTCTGCATCTAATTCTATTACTAAAACAATAAAATTGTAAAGCAGATTTATTAGCAATTTGACTGATTCGTGATGACTGTTATTGTGTGATGCATTAAAATTCAGTCTATAAATGCTTAGGAAAAAAATGCTATAAAAATTATATTTGCCAATTAAAACAACACACAGGCAATCGATTAGAACATTACAAAATATATATCTTCTAAATTAAAACCAATTAAGCTTTGCTGAAGTAGTATTAAAGCTAACAAATGTGCATTTTTATGTTAAACCGTGCTTCGTAACTGGGAGTCATTCAACTGTACAGTGTTTACATCTCGATCATTATGCGTCACGTGGCTGCGCCCCCTCCCCGGCCCGCGCCCCTCGCTCGCGGACCGCTCCGCACACTAAATAACTTATTATATACACCGTAAAATATACTCTATAAAGTACAACCTACCTCTATGACTACAATAAAACGATTTGTCGTTTAACTCATTATTATGACAGATAATTCCTCTTATTTACAATTTTACTATACAATACACGATAAAATTACTAAAAAGTAACATTGTACTTGTAACTTTGCTACCCTCCTTTCGAATGTACTAATTTTATTATTATTTATGCCTAAAGATCCCTCGATATATGTACACATACGCACTATGTTAGTCGAGACTTAACTGATCACAAGTAAAGAGAAAATATAAGAACATAATGAGGAACAAATATACACTAGCTACACACTAACCATCTCCTACCGGAGCTATCCGGGGCTCAACATATCACATCAAAGTTTAGTGCACACTTAAGCCGTTCGCGAGTCAACTATCCGTCTTAAAAAAACTCAACATAACTAAAATATATTTACAAAATGTATAAACCTATCTCAAAATACGATTTTTCAAATTAATCTAATTGAAAATTATTATAAAATCCATCAACTCTTAACACTGGGTAGATTCAAGAAAGAGATCATATTAAGATTCATGTAAAATTGCTTTCATGTGTCCGATTAGGTAGGGTCCAGTAAGTCTAATGTCAAGATACGAGGTGGGAGTAACGCGATATGTGAATTTGACTTATTGTCTTACATACATAATTATGTACACGTAAAAATTGTGCTCGACCCAGTATTTCATCATTAAGCATTCATTTCCGCAAGCTACATTTTAAATAGGCTTACTTAGAACTCTTACGAGATCCATCAATTTATACTTGGCGGCGTACCGCTAAATATGTCCGTCCAAATTAAATGTCACCCACATCTCACGTTATTACTAAAGTTTTTACGTCTAAATCAGTTATGTACTTCTAGAATTATGCTATTTGTTAAGTAAAACCTGTGAGGCTGAGAAATTTACTGATCAAAAATACTACAGGACTATCGCAGATTAAATGTTCGACATATTATGCAGTATTTTTGTTCGGTTTTACAGCATTTTAAACCTCTTTGATCATAGATCAACACAAGCATAATTGACACAATCAAATCACTCACTCCTTATTGTAGTTCATAGTTAGTTGAGGTACTTGCGACACTTCTTGGCGCCACAGGTGCACGGTATCTTGACCTCTTCAAAGGGGAATTTGTAGTCATAGGTGAGCTCTTCCCCGATGGTTATACGTCGCAGGGCGAAGATGAGGATGTGTTTGTGGCCATGGATGTCCACAACACGTGAATAACAGTTGGGCTAGAAGAGGAAAAATCTTTATAAGTATGATATGAAATCAACTTGTAATACCCCCAAACACATAAGGAAGTTATCACCAATGAATGGAGTGATTCATGAGGAAGGTGTATAATTGGCTGAAATATGACGATTATTGTTGATAATGTCGGAAAAAATTATGCCAACTAGAAGCCTCAGGATTGTACAGCTTAAAAAGTTCAACAAAAAAGTCCTTGCCCATTCTTCTCCATACGAAACTACCCTTTGGAAGGGGCAACTAGAATCAATTCTATTGTTTTGCAAATTTTGACGTTCAAAAGTGCCTCCTATGTGCATATTTGAAATAAATAATTTGACTTTGTCCGGGACAGCTTAAATGTCTATCTTCTAAGGGGCCATCCATAAATTACGTCACACGAATTTCATGATTTACCCCCCCCCCCTTGTTTTTGTCACAGCTGGTCACTTTTGAGAGACTCCCCCCTCCCTAGTGTGATGTCACATATTTTGCAATTTTACATCTAGAAATTATTAAATTGAAACAGCAGTTCCGAAATTATCTTTATCTTACGTACATATTTTTATTTTTAAAACAATAGATAAATTTTTCCGTAAAATAAATGCATAATGTAACGCTGCACAATATGTTTTTAGAATTAAAGTATTGATTTGCATTTTGTACTGACTTGTGGCTATGCATAAAGACAACCCCCTATAAACACGAATTTCACTTAACGCGAGTTTTTGCGGAACGTATCCTTCTCGTAAAGCGGGGTATTACTGTACTTAGATATATTAGATTTTGAAATGTGACGTCACTAAATTTAGGAACCTTCCCAGCCCTTGTCACACAATGTCACACTTCGTTCGACCACCATTTTCACCAATATTAGACACTGGTGCCAAAAATAGCTATGTATTTGGACAGTCATTGTCTGCTTAAGAAACCAATATTTACTAATGTGTCTGCATAACGGACAGTTAACCTGTAAAAAGTTCATTTCTATCGTGTCAACATAACTCACATCACAGGAGTGGTTGATGAACCTCGCCGCGTTGCCCTTGAGCGTGGCGTCGACCACGAGGTTGTCGTCAATGCGGAACATGTAACAACCGCCGACGCCGCGCCGCCCGCTCGTGGCTTCGTAGCGCTTCTCTCGCTGGTCTGCTAACACTGCGCGGATCACTTCTCCTGCGTACTCTATTACCATGTCACCTGGAATAACGAAACCATAATACGTTAACGATGACTCTACAAAAGTGTCAAATGAATGAAGAAACGTGCTGCCAAGGAATAAATAGTTTATTGGAGTAATACAACTCCAACTTTATACACCCAGTTTAGCTAAAAGATAGTTCATTTCCTTTTCTTGAGAGAAACTATGAAAAAATTAGTACAGATTGTGTCTTTCTAAACACTGCTAGAACATTCGTCTATGGCTAGAACAGAGGTCAATCACGGTCGAAAATAATTAAACGGTTAAAACAAATTACCTTCTTCAATATCTCGTTTGCAGAATAGTCCGCGTCCATGTATGTGTGATCTGTAAACGCCCACAGACGCTTTAGATGTCTCTTTCAGTTGTCTGAATCTCATAGCCGGCGGTAAAGTTGCCAAACGCCTGAAAAGAAGAAAATATAATGTTAATACAGGTATCCATAAAGTGCTCTAAACAGAAAAATATTCTAACCAAATCGATTCTAAGGAAAGTTACACATGCTAGCACTCCATTCGGTAACTTATCCATGACGTGAAGTTTGATACAATATAATTTTTATGTTGTTTATCCATTTTAAAGTCATAGTCAGTGATCGGATTTCGGGGATTACTGGGATTTAATGACGTTATCAGAATAAATGTATGTAGTGGTCCGATCGAAAATCTTTCGAAGTACAAAACCCCGGGCTTCCGGGATTTCTGTAGGCTTGCTAATGATATGGTTTGAGGTGGTTGTCCCTAAATTATAATATGATCACTGGTCATAGTAGATAGTAAATTAGCTAGAAATGTTTGTTACTTTTAATGATTTATACCTAGAAATTGAGCTCTCTCCCTCCTGTCCTCCAAACGGTGGCGGCTCCTCTCTGAAGGGCGAGGCCATCCAGCTGAAAATGTCGTGGTTCTGCTTGCGAGCGATCGGCCCCGTACGAGCGCTGCCCCACGGGCTCTCTTTGAAGCCCTCGCTCAGGTCCAAGTCGTTGTCCCAGCTGCTCAACTGACGGCCTTGACGTGTCTTGTATTTTGTGCAACGACTTGCCTGTAATATTCAAATTATTAGTAATTTATACTCTAATATTAACATATGATAATTTTCAAGAATAACAGTATTTATTGATGTGTAACATCTTTCCTCTCGCTTTCTGTGGGAGTGATTTCGTGAAACGGGACGGAAGTGTGTAACAGGAAGCGACAGCTTGAGCATGGAATAAGTAAGTACTTTTATAGCATGGAATTAGTAAGTACTTTATAATAGTATGGATTAAGTAAGTACTTTATAATAGTATGGAATAAGTAAGTACCTACTGATTGTAAGTAGAGGGGTCGAATTTCGACGAGAGAGCGGCCACTAGTAATGAATAATAATTATTGGAATAAATATTTAAGTATTTAGCTTTTTTAAACTTTGAGGTTAATTTCTGTCGCTGCTCAGTTGCTTATTTATTAAAAGTACAATACTCTTATTTCGTTGGCAATAGATCGCAAGCTCTGAAAGTCAAGGG
This sequence comes from Tiliacea citrago, assembly GCA_963921375.1. NCBI lineage: Eukaryota > Metazoa > Arthropoda > Insecta > Lepidoptera > Noctuidae > Tiliacea > Tiliacea citrago. Next base: position 15,510,341 of record OY992803.1, read on the forward strand.
CGGAGGCATTTGCCCAGCAGTGGGATGGTACAGGTTAACAGTAACTCTTATTCCTAGAGTTAAATAATATTATTTAGTATGGACACAAGTTACCAAGATACACTAATTGCAAGAGCAAGGTGGCTAGACACTAAAACAAACCCGAAACTAGGTGAACCTGTACTATTGGAATCAGAGATTCCTTCAATTTGCAATAAAATATACTCATCAAAGATTTAACAATGCGGCATAATTTTAAAAACTAACAACAAACGTAAATCTAAATATTATATAAAAAACAGTGAACACTTACCCCAGGCAGTTGTTCGACGAGGTACCTCAATGCGTTGTTATTGAGACCCAGAATATGTGCTCCGGATAAACTAGCCGGCAGATTGTACTGAATCGGCGGTAAGCCCGATTGCTTCCGAGCATTTTGTACAGCCTCCACAACTTTCGCCCACAGGTCGGTCAACGACGAAGATGTGTAGTTGAAACCGTCTTCCGATGTTACTTCATAAATCAGTTTAGGTCCATCATCCTTAGCCGGCTCGGGAGCAGGCTTGTGTACGGTAGGCTTATTCTCCTTCGATATTTTATTCTGCTTCTTTGTCACAACTGGTTCTACTTCCGTTTTCCTATCTCCCAAAGGTCTCTTCATCAGTTTAGTAGAAGCATTAGATATTTTAATTGCAACTGGAGTTCTGTTGGTATCTTTTTCTGTTAGTACTTTTAGCGGTTCGACTTCAATCATCTCTGCATCCAAGCTTGGTAATGACATTTTAGAACTGGTTTCAACAGGTTCAATGATTCTTCCAGTATCCATGTTCGCAGCTGCCGTGCTTGTGTTAGCTTGATGTATCTCGGCTGACAGCTGCATGGCCTGAGCAGCGTCTCTTTCTTCCTTTTCTTTTTTAGCTTTTTCCAGTTCCATCATACGTTTTGACTCTGCAATGGCCTTTTCTAGATCGCTGTCAATTGTGTCATCTTTTATATTCAAGTCTGGCATATCGTGACTCACAGGCCTCTGTTTCGGCACTGTAACCGTTTTGGTGGTCTTTGAAGACTTGCTTTGCCCATCTCTATGTAGTGGTAATACTCTGTTCATAGGTCTCATAGACATTGGATTAACTACGTTGGTAGGAATTCCAGATTGTTGAGTTGGAGGAGCTTTTGGCAATGATATGCTGGAACTGGTTTGCGTCGGTAAATTGATCGTATTGTTCGCCACAGGTATGCACATCAGGTTGTTAGCGTTGTTCTGATTTTGAAGTAAATTGGCGTTTGCCTGAAGTGGGAAGTTTATATCAGCCGCAGATTTGGAAGCGATTTTGGGATCAACGAGATTATTCTGAACTGTGATATTGACGGTATTATTACTTGAGTTTACGTTAATGTTCATGGGAGCACTGTTCGGTATCGCCTGGAATGGTACGTTGATCATGGTCCCACTGTTGTCGCTATTTGGTTGGAAAGCGAGAGGGTCAGTTGTAATGCCAGGCACGTTGTTGTTGGAGTTATTAGTGACCACGCGGATATTATGTTGCTGGGGCACATGCTGGTTAATATTGTTCTCCAGATTTGCATTATTCATTCGGGCCCTTTCAGGTAAATTGATAACTCTGTTATTATTCTGGGGGTTCATTTGCATATATCCAATTTGATTGTTCACTGATATAGTATGGTTTTGCTTTTCATTGCTGACCATGTTAACTTTAGAACAGTCTTTGTTGTTTGGTATGTTTGGCATGGGTAAGTTATTCGTTGGTGGAGGACCCATTATATTTTTACCTCGTAAAGTATCTTGAGTAAACTTAGGCGGATCTGGCACTGGTAATGTATTTCTAGTCATTTGAGTGTCCATGTTAGTTATACTTTGACTCTGTGATGCATTATTGCTGCTCATGCTGCAGCTGTTTATATTAATTGGCGCGGTGTTTGACACCTGGCTGCTGATCATTGGATTTTGGTTGTTAGGAGCGTGTGTTTGCGAATTATTTAACATCATGTGATTGGAAGGTCCAGACATGAGATTGTTAACATTGTGGTCTGTGGAGTTGGAGCAACTCATCAACATTTCGTGCCCCGTCATGTTGTTCTGAGCGCCGGGTCCATACATGTTACTGTTATTAACATTATTCATCATCATATTGTTTGACATGCTCGAGTTATTCACATTCAAGCCATGCAGCATATTTCCTGTGCCCATATTCATGTTGGTCTGATTTGTGTTCATATTCATGTTGGAGCATATCTCCATCGAGTTTTGACTGTTGGGAAACTGTGTGCTGTTATTGGAACAGCTGCCACTGCAAGAACTTTGAATATCATTTTTGATGTCCGGAATATTCGGCATATGCATCATTGAACTGTTCATAGACTGATGGTTAGTGTTAACAATTTGCATTGAGCTGTTGAGATTGGTGTGCATGTTCATATTATTCATGGAATTCATCTGATGTTGCATCATTGAAGAATGTTCCATGGAGCTTCTGTTGTTCTGTATTTGATTCATAGCATTGATATTTTGCAAGGAGATTGAGTTACTGTCGTATCTATTACCGTGAATATTTGGCATAGAGCCAGAGTTGTCCATCTGGTTGCCTAAATTAATATTTGGGGCATTCCCTGGCATATGATGCATGTGTATGCTGTTATCCATCTGCTGTCGGTTATGCATTTGATTGGGTACATGTTGATGCATATTCATTATATTGCTATCGACGTGGGGTCGATTATTTTGGATCTGCATAACATTAGACATTTGGTGTTGGTGATGAAGGCCAGCATTCTCCATTTGTCTGTTCTGTTGCATCGACATTTGTTGGTTCACATGCATGTTATTGTCCATTTGAGCTCGGGTATTGTTGCTCGCGTGATGACTCATCTGCTGGATGTTATGCAATTGAGGATTATGCATGTTATCGATAGATCTATTGGAGTGCATATTGTGATTCATATTGCCCATGCTGTGAGGCTGCATGTTGTCTATCATCATCCTGTTGTTTTGCATGTTCATGCTTGTCATTGGTTGTTGCATATGCATATGGTTGAGATCGCCCAAATCTGATCGGTTCATATTGTGGTTATTGGCTCCCAAATTATGCATATTCATGGACTGATTCATAATATTGGTGTTGTCAGGAGTACTTCGGTTAGAAAGCATATTTGTCTGATTATGATTTTGTTGCGCACTCATCAGATTTTCGTGGAAGTTCCTACTGGGTGTTTGTTGGTTTAGCTGTTGTAGCTGATTGTTGTCAACTTGACGGTTGTGTTGAATCTGTCCATTCATAATGTGGATCTGGTTAGGTGCTGGAATTTGATTGTTATCGTGCGACATCATCTGAATGTTACTGCTGTGCGACATATTCGATGAGTTCATAGAAGTGGACATCTCATGCTGTTGGTTGGACTGCATACTGTTGTCACTAGAAACTGAGATGTTCATTCTGTTGTTTGTACTTTCTTGACATGACATGTTCATATTTTGGAGTGAATTGTTTCCTGAACTTAATATTTGAACTTGTCCATGTGTGTTACTGTTAGGAATCGAGCACATTTGGTTTTGATTATTGGGTACAGAAATAGTATTCTGATTGTTCTGTAAGTGCGGTCGCATGACATTATGAGGTATAATGCTGATCGCTGGCGAGTTACTGATATTCCCACTCATCTGGCAGTTACTCAGTTTGTGAGTATTCATCTGACTGGACAAACTGTCGGAGTTGTGTTTGTTGTCAGCAGTTCCCATATTCTGGAAGCTTTTGTCATTATTAGCATGTTGCTGTGAATGAGAAGCCATTATTTCTTGCGAGAAATTCAAAAGTCCGCCTTCAGCTTTTGATAGAGCATTAATTTTGCTTAATTTCAAGGAAGTGTCTGCATCAAAGTTGCTGTTCATAACTGAAGAAGGTGGGTATATATTTCCAGCAGTAATTTGAATGACATTGTTTGATGTGGTATGTGATGTTGAATGGTGGCTCACGTTGAGGCTCTGCTCGAACTGGTGAGAATGCATGTTTATTCCTGCCATGGAGTTATTAGGCATTTGTATCAAACAGTTCTGATTAACTTTGTCATGGTCGTTGTTGAGATGCGATCTCCCCGCCATAACATTGCTTTGTATATTCATTGAACTGGTGTTCACAGTACTTGGTTTCACTGTTATGTTTTGATGTTCCATCTTATTATCCATGGAAGTGTTCATAGGCTGATTAATTTGCCTCCAGGGCGTGGGTGACTTTATGCTCTGAGTTACACTAATGGTAGGTATATTTGCGTTATTTGAATTATCATGCAAGTTTCCACTAATTTCAATAACGTGAGAATTTTCGATCTTGTAATTATTCTTGGCGGACGGTGCAATAGAGCTGGAAACTATCGGCTGTGTCAGTGGAATCGACTGCATGGGGAATGAAGAAGCCGGTATCGATTGAGAGATCGCCATCACGGGCTGTCCGATCGACGATACAAGCGAAACGTTAGGAGACATGGACACAATGCTAGGTTTTGACATGTTTCCTCTTTGCAGCAGTGGCGCACTAGAAATACTCATGCCATGTATTTGAGAAGTGATCGGATTAATGCTTTGTCTGCCCGAAATAATAGTTCCCGATTGTGAGCCAACAGTTAGTTGTGATGGACTCATTTGAATTACTTTGGGTGTCTGTCGGTTGTTATTATTTGATTTATCGGGAAGCGGCTGCAGTGTTAGGTTGGGGACATTTGCCTTAACATTCTTCATTTGTGGCGAAGACTGTACAGTTTGCGCTGTGACCACGTTAGGGGTGGAAGATACGCTCACGCTGTCGCCCACATTGTTAACCACGACGTATCCTGTGGGCACCTCCACTATAGGCTCTATCTTACTTGCTTGGAACACCTGAGTGGTCGTAGCCGAGAAACTACTGTTCTGTGCAAGCACTCCCTGCATTGCTGTAGATACGAACTGCTGCGAAGACATGACTGTGTTTTGGACGATCGTCTCCAAGCCGTAGTAAACAGGCTGCGTTGTCGTTAAGTACATGCAGCCAGACGGATCTGTGACCATTTCTAGAGTGGGTGTTGAACCTAGCAGCACTTGGTCGTTGCAGAACTGTGGCAATAGAGTCCCTTGTGGTAAGATAGTGGTACCTCCAGGGCCTGAAGAGATGAGCGTATTGCCTTGCGTTTGTAGTGTATTCGGTATTATAGTCGTTTGGCCATTGCCCATCCCACTTTGCGATACAGCGTTGTTTCCATTTGTCAATCCTTGAATAGTTCCTTGTGGTATTATAGTAGTGCCATTTTGTGTATGTATTGCTTGCGGCAGGATTGTGGGGCCATTGGGACCCTGAGAAATAATTCCTTGTGTTTGGATTGCTCCCTGCGGTAGAATCGTAGCTCCTTGTTGGAGAGCTTGAGGCAATATTCCCATATTTCCTTGCGGTAACAGCACAGGTATTCCGCCGCTTGGCACGGCGACCAGTCCTCCAGATTCTGTCTGTTGGATTTGGAATGTTTGAGGTACTAGACCACTCTGGGAGATAAACTGAGTGGGACCGGTCTTGTAGTCTCCTTGCGGTGCAATTGTCGCGATGTACTGCATGTTTTGATTCTGTTGTTGCGATAATGCCTCTACATAGGCCGACATTATGTTCTGGTTGGAAACTGGTTGGACTATAATCGATGGCTGGCCAGTCTGATTGTTAGTTTGCAACTGTATGACAGTATTACCAGGACCTAGTTGTGACTGGTTGATGGTTGTATATGTCTTCTCCATCTTGGTTTGTCTCTTGATTGTGGTTGGTTTGGGAATGGGACGACCTCTTCCTCGGTTTGTAGCCTGGAATATTGGCTTTGGTTGGACCTGTTGAGGTTGCTTCTTCGGAGACTTCTGCGTATTGCCTGGTAATATCAGTTGTTGTTTTTGCGTATTAGGCGACGATAACCTTTGTGCTGTCATTGCTGGGACAACGATAGTATTCCCCTGCATATTGGGTCGAATCATAGGTTGAATATTTTGAATGATAGACGCGTGTGGCATTCCCTGTATTGAATTTACCGGCAACGCGATTGACGTAGCACTTGCCATATTGGGGAAATGATTTTTACTTTGAATCATTTGACCTTGGATCATATTACCTTGTTGGTTTTGTGGTATAGTTAGAACTTGGTTCGAATTTGATGAAATAACTTGAATGCCGCCTGGTCCAGACAGCAACTGTGTCATATCATTGCCTTGAATTTGTTGAATATTTCCATTTCCACTGCCTGGTTTCACACAGATGTTATAAGGCAGAATGTTCGGTTGAGTTATAATTTGCGGCGTCATTATCTTCTGGCCGCCTGCGGAACTTGTTTTAGGAGGAAGTAGCATCTGTGGCGTCACGACTATTTGTGGTGAAGACATCATTTGTTGGTTAGCAGACACCTGTACGTTCGTCGTCTTACTTTGATCGAAAATAACAGTTCCCGACTTCATCTGTTCCGTTATAGTCATAGTCATTTCGTTTGAAGGTCCTGGTGATGGAGTTTCAACAATGGTTCCATTTATTGTGATTTGTCTGGTATTAATAGACGTTCTTCTGGCTGCAATGCCTTCTGCCTTGACGGTGTTCTCAGTACCACTGACAACGCCTGCGTGTATTATCATAGGTTGGGCAAACGCACCTTGGAAGGCATTCTGCAGTGTCGTCAATGTTCTATTTTCTGGAGATTTAGGATTCTCACTCTCACTTTCGCTCGTGGACATCATATCACACGACGGGACGTGTCTATCGTAAGATTCCTTATTTCTGTAAGTACACTGGCATCTATCGCACCTCACTGGTTGTTCCATGTGATTGGAGTTGCCTGAGCCATCGTCTAAAGGCCGCATCACAAGTTCTGGCTGGCCGCTTAGCGAGTTACCGGCAAACGTCACAGTATAACTCTCAGTTCCACTGGCTCGGTACATGAACTGATTGGTCTGTCCTCTCTGCATGTTATCATTTCCATGGTGATTGTCTTCAGCGCCATCTAGCTGTTGTATTGGCGTGAAATCATTGTCATTATCGCGGGGACTGCCCGGTCGAGAACTACACGTGCTCTCCGAGCCAGACCAGTCTGCTGCACCGTCTAACTGGGAGATAGGGCTGCACTGAATCTTCGTGTAAAAATCTATGACGTCAGTGTAATAGCCCTCGTTCTTATCTGTCTTGGTATTGTTGGGGTCATCCTTTTCTTTGGGCGAGGTTGTGCGGTATGTGATACCCGACGAATGTGCCGCCTCTTCGCAGATGGCGCCACTAGTGCATGTCTCAACTTTCACTTTCTTATCTGTATTATTATCTTCCTTTATCGAATCTATTGGACTTTCCGTTAAAGGTACTCTTTGCACAGGGCTCAGTTTACCAGTCACTGTGGATGATTTGCCCATTTTGCATCTTTTTATTGTGGATGATAGTAGACTTGTGTCAAACTTATTGTTCCAACTGCTGGACCTTTGCTGTCCACGGCCAGTCGTCAAAGTCTTTAGGTTATGACTCTGCAGAAGCATTTCGGATTTGCTTCTTTTTAATTCCTTGCTTCCTGTTTCGAATCTTGAGTTTAGGAGTTCGTCTATGAAATCGGTTGAACGAAAATCAGATTTGTCATTGCTTTTATCATCTGTTTGACCCATTGCGCAATAGAATTCATTTTTGAGGTCTTGGAATATGTCCTGCATAGATATGCCATCTAAAAGATCATGATTCAAGTCTTCGAATATGGCATCCTTGACTTCAGGTGGCAACAGATCTGCTGTGTTCTGTGGTTCCTCTTCATCTTGCTGCTCTTGTTTGCACACATTGTCCAGTAAATATTCCAACACTTGTTTCACAGCTAAATCTTCTAATGTTACTGAATTTCCAAACTTTATTGGTGACTTGTCATTTTTAAGCATCAGGACAGTCTTGCCTGTACCTGTCTCAATGCTCTCATGCCAGGCTCCAATCTCTGCCATCACTCGTTCCACTACATGCACATCTAAAGTATGATCAACAGTGATGTTCACACCAAAGTCAAATCCTGGTAGTGGTTCAGCAAGTATTAGTTTAGTCTTAATGGTGTATCTCACAATTTTGGTAGGTTTCTTGCATGACCAAAACAGCCGAGTACATGAAAAGTCTACTGGCATAAGGAACTCTTCATAATCTGAAACAGATGGAACTATTTTTCCGAGACTATGAACTGTTAGTGAGCCGAGCATGAATTGCACTTTGGTAATTTCACTGTATCTTTTCTTTTTCTTATCAAGCTCTACATAGACTGGTCTAGTGAGCTCAAAGTCCGCATCTTTTTGCAAACTCTTCTTAGGCACGTCTTTGCCGTGGGATGGGCAGAACACTCTCTTATCGTCCATGAAGGCACAAGTCGCCTTCCTCGCACAAGTGTAGTGATAAGTCTCACTGCAGTTCTTAGCACAGCAGCCAACACTAGCGCCTTTCACTTCGCAAGTGGCACATTTGATCATTTTCCCTCTGGATATGGCAGAGTGGACATTTTGTAGAGAGCCGTCGATTTCTTCGAAAACCTCAGCAGACCACAATGCACAATTGGAATGAATCCAGTCGTTTTGTCCACAGTAGAGTAGACGCCCCTCCAGTGAAGGTGAACCGTCGCCCACAACTTTACAAAGCACACACAATCTTGAATCCACTACTGGATAAAACTCTAATAAATCTTCTTCTAATTTCTCACTATCAGCTTCCAACTTAGGTACTATTTGGTCCATTGGGCGTTCGATAGATTGCACAGCTGCCTTGATTTTGTTGTCAGCTATTGCAAGTTCTTTCATAGATTCAGTATCTTCCTGTTCACCTTCTACTTCTAAGTTGGGTTGAAGGCAATTGTTTTCACAATCGAACCAGGGGAATGTCTCTGAGAATAAGTCCTTGTATATTGATGTAAGGTCGTCACTTGTTGTTCTTTGGATGACCTCTTTCATGTCGTGATTGAAGTCTTTCAGTGAGACATATCCATCAGTATTTACTCGTTTCTTGATGTCTAAGAGTGATGGCGAAATAATTCTGTCGACATCATCACCAGTATTGTCCATTTCGGTTGATTGACGTAAGACAACTGGGCTCAAGTCTTGCTCGCTGCGAGCTTGCGGGAAACTCTTCATCGGCTCATCATCATCGGATATTGCCTCATATTTGTCGTCATGTACAGTCGTCGGCAACATTGTAGTTGCTTTTTCTGACTTTGGTTGTGGGGTATAATTTTCATGCACTTCAACACATGAAGCCTCAAATTCTGTTTTAGTGCCATAGAGGCCTGTAGAGAAACATATTTCCTTATTCTGCATCAATGGTTCTTGTAGGTTCACCACCTTATGCGATGTGTGCGGCATTTCTTCTTTCTCCATGTCAACATCTTGTAGCAAAGACGAACACTGCCACACATGGGGAGTGTGCGACTCATCGAATTTGTTCTGCGAGAAATTGTTATTCCGCCGCCCTCTTGCAGTGTTTCTGTACACCTTAGTCTCGGATGTCTTCATGGAGACGTCCACGACGTCGAAGTGTAGTTTTCTAATAGCTTGCGGTGACATGAGGCGGTATGGCTTGTTTGGTACGGGCGTATTTTTGTGTGGCGTCAATTTCAGTAATGCACAGGCCTTCTTATTTTTGGCGAGCAGTTTCAGTAAATGGAGAAGTCTCCCTTTGAGGTGTTCAGTGAGCATCTTCCTCCATGGCGGATCAAGTGGCATGCACTTGCAGCAGATGTACTCGATGGACGGTGGCAATGCCGACAGTAGTTGATATCCTTCGCCAGTGAGGCCTTCACAACTAGCGTGCACCCATCTGCCGCACCAGCCACACTCCATCATCTACAAGGAGCAAAAATGCACATTGTTTATGAAAACTGATTAAATTGAAAATTTACTCACAACGGACTTATGACTGATTTGGATATATTCAATACCAGTGTTTTTCGCCTATAGGTGGATCCACAGTTGTAGCCCGCGAAATTCAAATTTTCTTATGGTTTTTGCAATTTGCAGATCAGTGTCAGGTTGTATTTTGATCAAAATATGATTCATTATGTATTTACAGAAATAGAATCATTAATAAATATCTCTAAGTTAGATTTGTTTGTTTGATGATTTCATAAAAAAGTCATTCAATGGAACAAATCTAACTTAGAGAGATGTACTAATGATTCTAATTCTGTAAATACATATCTGTTATATTTCGCGAGCTACAGCTGCGGATTCACCTTAATCATTTGTTGGTGAAAAGCTTCTTCACGAAAAGTAACCGTTTGCGTCTATACGATTATTTTTGTATTCTTCGATGGTGTGGTATTTTATTTAAACTTATGTTCTAGGTATTTTGCCAACCTTTTGAGTTTCCATTATTTTAGTGTTTATCAGTGGAAAGTTGTAAATGACCTTTAATTTCATATTTTTTAAGAACATCGTAAATAAGTTGCTGTAATATTCTCAAATAGAATAGAATAGTATTTATTTGCTTAAAAACATGGTATAAACAGATAGTGAAATATAAAAGTAGGTACATTGTGTTAACAAATAGAATAAAATAATGTATAAGGAACATACCTTGCTATCGAAGTCATTATCCCGATAGCAAGCCTGGCACAGCGGGCAGTAGTTGCCTTTCTGCCGCAGCTTGAAGCAAGGTCCGCAGAACGGCAGGCTACCGACGAACTTGCTCACTCGGCTACTGTCGCAACTCTTACACTTCAGGCATGCACTGCATATCTGGAAATATTGTTATAATTTCAAAACTATCGACACTGCATTCAGTCTAGGTTCCAATTTAAATATGTGATTTTGAAAAATAACTTCATTTCCTGCACATGAAGCTACAATTTTTATGACATTTTTAATATTTTTTTTTTATTTTTATTAATAAGACTTTTATTTCAGACGTTGTCCATATACCGATTATCCACCATGTTCAGGGTGGATACATGAACTCGGGTTTCAGAGTATCCATCTTAGGGTGGCTGGGGTGGATAAACGGAATAAGCCTTTCGAACATATGAAGCAATGGATTAGCAATATCTTTCAAAATCATTCTGATTGTGATCGAAAGTGTGTTTTAATAGGGTGCTGACCAAAATGCGTAGCGTATTACGGCTGGAGATCATCTGCTTACGATCTGCAGTGTTGTCTGTTCAGTTGGATCTCTCCAAGCAGAGTAGTCATTGCCTTAATCCATACTGATATTATAAATGCAATAGTAACTCTGTCTGTCTGTCTGTTACCTTGTTAACACCTTAATGGCTTAACGGATTTGCCATGACCTGGGGTAAGACATAGGATACTTATTATCCCGGTAGTACGTTCCCGTGGGATAATTTCCGACATTCACGAGGTAAGTAGTAGTGCTATATACCTGGGGCCAGTCGCTGCGATGGTCGGGCGGCGGCGCGGGCAGGCAGGCGGCGTGGTAGTGCTGCGCGCAGGCGCGGCAGCGCAGGCGGGCGGCCGGGCGCGCGCACGCCGCGCACGACACGCAGCGCGCGCACGTCCAGCCGCCGCCGCCCGCCGCCTCCTCCGCGCACCAGCTGTGGTACCACTCGCAGCACGACGAACACACCAGCATCTGACAAACAAGTACGTCACTTCAGCAGTGCTATTCTATAAAAAATCGCAACGTGAAATAGGTGAAGGGAACTATCATCCCACCGGACGCGAGGGATGGACAGCTCATTAAAAAGTCACCGCACCTAAGTCATGGTGAGATTTTTTACAGAATATCACTGCAGAACTATGCCCAGGTACGCACGGGATGTTTTTTAATGCGGCGATCAATTAATAGCGCACTGGATTTTCAACGCACTGCTTAGTGCTGAGAGTTAAAAATCAAACAGTGTTTTTTTACGTGCTGGGATGGATACACTTTGTTGCGATTCTCAATGCTCGGCTCTACACCGAGAATTGAAAATACAGTGAGCTGACCATGGTTTTTAACGTTGTATGCAAGTAACTAGAGTCTACAGGTTTAAATTAAATTAACTAGCGAAACTCCGCTGGCGGCGGAATTTCGCTAGCTAATTTAACTTGACCCTGTATTGTCAAATGCGCGTTGTACAGACGCCAGCAGGTTAAACTACCCGAAACTGTAAATTTTCCCAATCAACCTTGAACCTTATGCTTTAACGATAAAGTTGAAAATCTTTTAAATAAATTTGACAGATTGTAGTAGCTTGGAATGCTGGCGTCTGTACATAAAAAGATACTGTGTGTAATCAACTTCTACGCGCAATTTTGAATCTCACTGAACACTAGTGTATTCATCAGGGACTAGAATAGTATGCAGGTAGGTTATACCACTTCAGAGGGCCTGAGCCAAAAGCTCTACCCATTCTTTCATTATGGCAAATAATTACTAGACTACTAACAATATTTATTTTGTCAGGTTATAGAAAATCTAATCCACTGACAACATGCTACATGTTGATGAGCATAGCCACAAGAGGGAAGCCAAATAAGTACATAAAAGATCAGTAAAATATTACTTAAAAGATTAGTAAATGATTACTTCTGACATATTCTTTATGAACTGTGAATTTCATTACCTTTTCCTTGCCAGCACTCCCACATAAGAAGCACAGTCTCGTGACAGTGAATGAGCCAGTGCCAATGAGTCCAAACCCTGAACTGCATACTTCATCAGGGTCATAGCTCTCCCAGAAGTCTACACAGATCAGTTCCGGTCTATTCTGACCACATTTCTGTGACCGACTGCGCACCTGAAATGATAAATAACAATGTTAACATTTTGTCTTTTGAAAATAACATGAACTCAGTTTGCTATTTGATAAAAACTTACATTAGTAATGTTGGATAGAGGCTTCATGAATGTCTTTTTAGGTACAAGATCCATAATAGTTTCATCTTCACTAGATTCAGCCTTGCTTTGCAATTTGATTGGCAGTGGTTGTTCAATCTTTCGCTTTTTGGTCTCTATTTGCGCCTCTACATCACTATCTTTCGTAACTATTGCCACTGGAATAATCTGAGGAGCTTTGTTCTCAGAATCCATCTCAGACTCGCAGCTGGACAAATCAGGTGTCTCTGTATCCTTCTCCACAATACATAGAGTACCCTCTTCATCAATAGGAAGGTTCTTATCCTGTTTCTCTTTCTCATCTTGAGTAGGGAATGTAGCAATAGGCTGTCCCAAGACAATTGATGCACTTCTACAAACATGTTTGACTCTCGGGCCTTTGAGTTCCACCTTTTGTCTTTTTGGATCCTCTGTTTGTTTGGTATCGGTTTTATCTTTTTTCCTAACTTTCACCCTTGTCAACTGGCGCTTTCTACTCGCGTTAATTTCTTCAACTGATTCGCCAGTGACTGGACGGTCTTTTGGAGCTTTTTCCTAAAATACAGAGGAATTTTGTAAAATTCATTCAAATAATATACATCAAACATTCATCTAACTACACAAATGGAAATCAAAACTTCAATAAATAAAAATAAAACACAAAATATGACACATACCTCTACTTTTTCAATTTCCTCAATCTTCTTACTTGGCTTTAGATTACCGAAGATCTTACTATTTTCGTTGTCAGTATTAGTTATTGCAAACACTGGTGTGTTTGTAGTAGTGTTGCTTGCTATTCTCAGTGGGTTTGCCTGTGTCAAACAACCAGGCGTTTTAACAGCTGACCTCATGAATGGAGGCAACATTGCCGTGAGGCCAGCTCTTATGCTAGGTGGTACCTGGAATGCCTTTAGGCACATCTTGAGCCAGCATGCTGGACATCGAGCCTTGTTCGTGCACCTTAGTAGCTTCCACTGTTGTGAACGGACTATCGGTGGAACATGACAGTTACCTAAAAATAGTTTTTGTTAGACATTCTACTTCATACATAAACACTTTTTTATAATTGTTACGACAAAATGTACTGACCTTCGCCTTTCAAACACTGCATAACAACTTGACCAGTCTTTTGAGACAGCTTTTCCTTCTTCAACATTTTGGATATAAATTTGCGACATGACTCGCATGAGTATATTCCGAATTTTCGTGCTTGTTTCACAAACCTGTAAAACCGAACAGCACCACAAACACCACAGGTTACTGTTGTCGGTGGAACTGGAGCTGAAAAACACAAAGAAAGTTAATTAGAATGCCAATAAAATTACAAAAATGACAGTTAAAAGTCAAATACATACATGATGAAGATGTAAGAGTAGAGAATGGACCATCCAAGGCTGAAGTGGACTGTGTTGGTGGATTTAGTTGCAATCTTGCTTCTCTAAGAATGATTTTTCCTCTAAGCAACTGAGATGCTGATGATTTGTCTTTCTCTGGGCTGGCTGGTGGTGGTTTCTCTTCTTCATCGCCACTTCCTGCAGGACTGGCACTGTCCCAACTATCTTCTGACTCCGAGCCACTGCTAGTGCTACTTGAGCTACTTGCATCTGATATGTCCATGAGCTTCCTCATTGCGTGCCCTGTTCTGTCTTCCTTGGGAGGTTCTGGAGATTTTAACTTCTCAATACTCTCCACATTTGAATTTTCATCCTGTGAAGGCTCTTTCTCATATGAGAATAAATCATGTACCTTTCTAGTGCCAACACTGAGGCTTGAAAACGAATTTGATGTTTTGTCCTTGAAAAGATTTGAAGATTTCAATGGTTGTAATTGTGTATCTTTAGCTTTTTCATTTTGGTTTGTTTTGTCAGTGTCTTCCTCATCAGGTGTGTCATCATTATGCAAGTTGTTAAAAACTAACCTCTTCAGTTTAGGTTTCTTGAGCACTTTATTTGATAATGCTGTGCTGCTTGTTGTTGTTTGCTCCTCACCATCTATGAACTTCTTGTTAGGCTTGATTACTCTTGATGAATGTGCACTTCTAACAGGCAGGACAAACTTTGCAGAGCTCCCACTCTCTTTCTCGATTGGTGAAGCATTCCTTGGAGGTGGTGACATGCACCGACTTTCACTAAATTGAGAAAATTTGTTCATTGGCTTCGACAAGGGATTCAAATTCTTTCTCAAATAACCCTCATAGTGTTCTGAACTTGATTTTGAGCTTAAATCTGTTAACTTAGCTGGTTTGAGAATACTATTGAATGTGGAGTACTCCGTTTGTTTCAGAGATGACTTTTTCTTTATTATGGGTACAAGAGGAGCATGATGTTTTAGTGGGATCTTCTTTAGCGGGAAAAATATATCTTCACAACTTTCCACTGTGCCAAAAGTGACTGTTTTCTTCACTGGTTTGGGTTTTTCTCCTTTCACTGGTTCCATTTTGTTCTGAGACCTGGTCCTCACGGGAGATTTAGACAAAGACAAATCACTGTTGTTTTTGTCCTGGTTTTCTGGTTTACTCTTTGTTATATCAGTCACTTTATTTTGGCTAATTGTATCTGTCTCCTTCTCATTATTGTTTTCTTTCTTTTCTTCCTCCTGAAACATGTTAAAGTGGAGTTCAATCATCTACTTTTTTTTTTCATTTATTTAGACTCTAACATTGTGATCTTTTGCACAATCCCTTAAAAACACAGTTTTAAAAGCAAAAGTAATTTATTAAAACTAGGCTGAGAATCAGCGCTTTTCGAACATCAAAATTACATAAGACAGTCCCCCAAAAACGCCTACCCTTCGTAGGATTGCCCTTCGATAGGCTGGATCGCTCCAACGCGGGTGTATACGTACATCCGTGGTGGGGCGACCCAGGCTGCCAGGCACTTCTTCTCTTGCAACCGAGCGGGTGGGCAGGTTGCGGATAGCCCAACTCCGGCTGCGGGACCGACTGTTAAAGGTCGATCCTGTACCCGGAGCATCTCAAAGAGATCCCGGACAAGAGAAGTTTCCGAAGGCCAAACCCCAGGCTCAGGTTAACCCATTTACCCCTTCCTATGTACCTATCACCTAATTATCCATCCTTCCTTTATCCATACATCCTGTTGATCCTAAATCCTTAGGCCGAATCCCAAGCCTCGGGTGACCCCCAAGAACCCACACCCTTACCCACGAATATCTTCCCTCCCATCCCTACATCCTGTCGGTCCTAGAGGAGGGGTAACCTCGATTCCAAAAAAGCCCACCCCCCCATACCAAAATCATGCAGAGTAAGGAAAATTCTACCCAGGTGGGTCCCGGCCAAGCCGGGGAATCCCACACCGCCTCGGCGGTCAGCCCCCATCGTAATCTGGGGGGGGCACCAAACTCTTCTTTGGTGCCGCGCTTTTCAGCGCGGCCGGCTGCTGTTTTAGCGCCCACAACTCAGGCTGCGACTTACGCGCCCACAACCCAGGCTGCGACTAACGCGCCCATACACCCAACACTGGCTGCGATCAACGCGCCTATACACCCGAACTCGGCTGCGATTGACGCGCCAATACCCACTGCGAAATGCACGCCTCCTGCGAGCCTCTGGCAACAGAGCATCGTGCGGAAAAGCATCGCCTACCCAGACAAGGACCAAGACCGACATGGACAGAGAGGGATGGGGAAAGATGACGGCCCTGGCAGCTCCACCTCTCTCCCGGTTGAAGTTGATTCGGTACGCCTGCTGAGAAAGCGCGGAAAAATCTTGGCCCGGGAGAGAAAAGCAGGCGTTCGAAAGCCCGACACCCGCCACGGCACTAGCCAGCGCGATGTGCGATCGAACGCCGAAGAGGTAGTACGCGACCAGCCACAAGTACGCGAAGGGGAAACCCAGCGCGAAAAGTGGCCGGACGCGGAACCACGCGACCAGCCGCGAGTACGCGAAGGGGAAACCCAGCGCGAAAAGCGGCCGGACGCGGAACCACGCGACCAGCCGCGAGTACGCGAAGGGGAAACCCAGCGCGCAAAACGGCAGGACGTGGAATCAAGCGAGCGGGGGCAAGTACGCGAAGGGGCAACCCAGCGCGAAAAGCCTCCGCAAGCGACAGAGTCCGCCGGGGCTGACAGCCGACCCCAAAACACTGACGTAACCCACGACCGACCTCGACCTCGACACAACAGGGGTAAGAGATCTAGAGCCTTGCACAAGGCGTTGCCGGCAAAAGACACCCAGCCAGGCACCTCCAAGCCGCAGCCTGGACCGAGCGGTACAGGGCCGGTAAAGAGGGCGCGCCCTGATGAGACCGCTTCACCAAGCATGCTCCAGGGGGACGCCAAACGCTCGAGGATCCACTCAGCTCAGGGGGAGCAAAGGACCTACGCGCGAGCCACGAAGGACATTCCTGCGCGGCTGGCCGTAGCAATCTGCTTCCCGCCTCCCTCCAGGGACCTGACGAAGGAAGAGGCCGAGCACGTAAAGACAGATCTCGAGAATCTGCTATTAGACACAGACTCGTCAACGCCGCTCCCGGCCTTCCGCGGATACCCACGGGTAGCGGAAGGGACCGTGCAGATGTGGTGCGAGGACGACAATTCCCTGACTTGGTTGACCCAGAATGTGCCCAGAATCAGACTCCCAGACACTGACCTCACGCTGACAGTACTGAGACAATCTGACGTGCCCACCCGAGTCCGAGCCTCGCTTTTCGTCCCTCGTTACGATGGTGACGTGGCCCGGCTCCAGAGTCTTCTGATTCGTCAGAATACTTGGTACGACATCGCCAGGTGGTCACTGTACAGGGCGACGGCCGTCGGCGGCGACAACTATGGGACATTTTTGACCCTGGGTGTGCCGCCGGAGGAAGTCGTAAAGGTCCTAGCCCGGGAGCGACGTATATCCTACCTGCTTGGTTCGATATATGTTCGCTTCTGGCCCACGACCCAACCACCTGACACCCAGACTGACAGCACGGACACGACTACGACACAACCGGCACCGACAGAGGACACGGACATTACCAAACTTGAGGAGGTCATGGCCAGAGCAGCAATGGCCGATGACAATGACACCATACCACCCTCATCCCCTGGCTGGAGCGAGCAACTGCTCGCCTCGTCGCCGGGCGAACAGCACGAAGGCCAGTACAGAGAGGAGGTGGTGGAGAGACAGTCCGATGGATCCATCAGCGACTAACTCCACTTCATCACCGCCACCGTCCCTCAACATCATCCAGACCAACCTCCAGCATAGCCAGGCTGCCACGGCTAGTCTACGCAGGGCACTGGAGGTGAAGCCCCGAACCATAGCACTGATCCAAGAGCCGTGGATCAGGAACAATAGAGTATGCGGCCTCGGTAACATCGGAGGTAAGCTAATCCTCAACACACACAGCCCAGACAAACCAAGAACCTGCGCGAACATGGCGTTAGATAGACACAATATAGACTCGACCCTAAGCGGCTGGATCACCAATATGCTCAAAATGAGAGCTGTACAAGTCACGGTAAATGACACTACAAGGGCCATCGTGGCGAAAGGCTGCCCGCAAGGAGGTGTCCTCTCACCACTTCTATGGAACCTGGTAGTAGACAGCCTCATCAAAACACTAAATGACAAAGGTTATTTTACCGTAGGCTACGCCGACGACATAACCATAATAATAAATGGCACCCACGAAAACACCTTATGTAACCTAATGCGCCAGGCTTTGAAAATAGTAGAGGACTGGTGCAATAAACACCAACTGTCGGTGAATCCAACAAAAACCGAACTGATTCTCTTCACAAAAAAGAGGAAGTTGGCGACACTACAACTGCCACGATTCTTTGGAACTACCCTAAGCCTGGCAACTGAAACCAAATACCTGGGCATCTATTTGGACAAACAGCTGAACTGGGCAAAACACACCAACTACATCACCACAAAAGCCAGCATATCACTATGGCAGTGCAAGCGACTGCTTGGAAGGAATTGGGGTATCAGCCCCAAAGTCACCCACTGGCTATACACCACAGTCATTCGACCAATTATCACATACGGCTCACTGGTCTGGTGGCCCAGGACGGACCTGAGCACAGCCCAAAAAGACCTCGAAAAACTGCAGCGGTTCGCTTGTGTAGCAATAACCAGCAGCATGAGCACTGCACCCACTGCCGCACTGCAAGTAATGCTGGGACTGCCACCCCTGCACCTCATCGTGCGAGAGGAGGCAGCCCTGGCAGCCTTCAGGCTATATATATCGGGAACCCTGAGCAGAGACTCTAGGGTCAAGCACACACGCATAAGGGAAGATGCAATCAAACGACAACCAATGATGGCATCACCCTGCGACAAAGCCCCGAAACTACACTTCTTTCAGAAGCACTACAACATCATACTCACAGAAGAACGGTGTGACTACTCAGGCCCGAAGGAGATGAGAGTATACACCGACGGATCAAAGACCGACTCCGGAACCGGAGTCGGAGTTTTCTCACATGACTTCAACATAAATATATCCAGCCCGCTGGGATTGTTCAACACCGTCTACCAGGCGGAATGTGTGGGCATTATACAAGCGGCTTACGCCATAGAAGCCAGGAGAGTTACGGACACCCGTATACGTATACTCTCCGATAGTGCCTCAGTCTTGCAATCCTTGGGGAAAAATTATATTACCTCCAGACTAACACTAGAATGTCACAACGCACTGGAACGGGTGACAGTGTGCAACCGTAATACAGTGACACTGCAATGGATAAAAGGACACAGCGGATCACTAGGTAACGACGCAGCTGACCAACTTGCTAGGAGAGCATCCAGCACGTCAGTCTGTGGACCCGAACCTATCGTACCCATCCCCTTCAACCAACTACGCAGGTGGCTACAAGAGTTCACCCACACACAAGCACAGAACTGGTGGACCTCGACACCGGGCTGCAGGCAATCCAGGGAAGCTATGCCGTCCTTAGATGGCAGGCTAACCAGGCGGTTGCTACGCCTGGACAGGAACGGCCTGCGCCTAGTGACGGGGACCATCACGGGACACTGCTCACTGAATAAGCACTTCCACACAATAGGCATAACGGACAGCCCTCTGTGCAGGGCTTGCATGGAGGCTGAAGAAACCGTTGCGCACGTGCTCTTTGAATGCACAGGCGTCACCCAGATCAGAACAGAAACCCTCGGGTCACCCAGATCTTTCACGGATATCTTAAGCAGACCAGGAGACCTAATCAGCTTCTGGAGGGAGGTGGGCTGGTTGGAATAAACAACGACGGCCGCCATGGCCCACGCACAATGGTCCACATGAAGGACTAAGTGCGGAAACCAAACCCGCTAACATAGAACATAGAACGCCTACCCTTCACCACTTCCTAGTGCTTTAGCTGGGAAAAAGAAGTGGCGCAACAAACTCCCCAGCAACCAGCGATATTTATGTGGCCTTTGACTAAAATATCCTAGTATAGAAGTCTACACAATTTTAGTATAATAAAATTGTACACAAGTATGCTGTTTTAGTAGTCTGTGAGGCAGTATGTAACCTTGAGAAACACAAAAAGTTAGATTTTTCTAATGTTTTTGTCAATAGAATTACAAATATGTCCATAACATGTCCAATAAACACAGTATAGAATAATTTTCAATATTGTATAATGTTAACACAAGTGATTTAGAAGTAAAATCAATAAAGTTGTGTCTTATTTCATGTAACAACACAAAATAATGGTCAAACGGGCATTATGTTATTAAAAGTTAATAAATTCTTCTATATTCTTCTTATGTAGCATGCTAATGTTAAAACGAATGTAATATTAATGCTTTAAAACATCATAGAATTAACAAATCATTGTAAAAAGCTGTGTTGTAAAGATTAGAAGTGTGTTTTATATTGCAGTGAAGGTTATGTTTGTAGACCATCAAATGTTTACAGTTTATTTGTAAATAACATCGAATATGTTTCAGTAGAGTAAGTAATGCTCTTAATACCAAACATAAATATAAACGAAACAAATTTTAATCTCTACATTTTAGATTTTGTTGACATGAAATTGAACACGCAAATGTCAAAGTACGTAGATACATACTTGACGCTCTACCTAAGCGATTATCGCCTCGAATGCTACTAGTTATTACGTAAACACAACATACCCGTGTGTACACTCATATTTTAATGCAACATACGAGAAAACATGGAGAAATCACTGCAAATAAGCTTTACCTCTTGGTCCCCAGCAAAATCATTAGCCGTAGAGCCGCGCGCTGGCGGGTGATTCTCTGGAGCAGTCTCATGGTAAACAGCCCCCGATAGAACACTAATACGTTTTCTGTTTTGGAATTTGAGTGGTTTCCCTGGGAATCTCGACCTTCCCATTTTGATGTGCACGTTTACGAAGAACACTCAGTGCGTTCCTAGCGATTGCGAGGAAACTGGCGCGCATGCTCGGGCCCGCGCGCTCCGCAACGCCATTTCACTCATAAGCAATGTGTATAACAAATTACGACGCAGTTCTCATCGCATGTACGCTCAAACATAAACACTAACATCACCCTTCACATTATTCACTAAAACCATCACTTAGCAATGTTTTTTGCAAAAGACGACATCATCCATCATTTTTAATGGTCGACTGGTTGTTAACGCCGTAGTCGTATCGCTTCCATTCAACTAAGCGTCAGCTACTAGTGAAACAAAAGAGAATGTAACGATACTCCCGATTCTACAACACTACGCGTCGGTATCACTGCGTTTTGTTCCATTTGATTATTTTATCACTAAACAAATTTAATTATTAAGATTGAATCGCCGTAATTTGACAAAGATGGCTGTTCGCCGCGCTTTAACAATAGCGTACACGAGTGATTAACGAGACGAGGCGCGAGGCCGCGGTGTGAACGACACCTGGCTCTCGGAGGCCAGTTATGGATTTTGAACCAATCGCGACGTTAATTCGGACCGGTATGAAAACAAACATGTCGCTCGCTACAGTACTCGTTACCTCGCTACTGTATCTATACATAAAGGCGTTTCACTCATTTTTCGTCAATAAAAAAGTTATGTTCTGCTTACGACGATCTAATATAAACTGCGCAATCGGGTCGGTGCACAACGATGGCATTTACTCCTTTCCAATGTTACTGGTTTGTAAAAGGCATCGAATAGAATTGTTAAGATTCCTGAAGAATCTAAAAGACTTCATTGATGTTATATTGATGATTGGTTGGGTTTGTATCATCCCGAGCATAATATGTACATATGTAGAGCCGTAGAGCGAGCTTTGAGAGCATTTAGAATGGAAACATCTGCCTTCTGGGGCCTTTTGTTTTGCATCATTTTTATTCGAGCAGACAATTTATAGCCACATTGACTTATACTATAGAGCCCCATCTTTGCGTATTATAGCGTTGCCCTTTCTTCTTTTTATGTATGATCAATAAAATTCGTTGTGGTAACTAGATTAAGTACCTACATAAAGTTGTAGTTAAAGTTAAATGTAGAGCAAATAATGTAGGTAGTAGAGTAAATTGGATTTTACGGAAGGGTGATGATAGGTTACCGCAGTGGTTTATTGTGGAATGTACTGTTCTCGGTCATATTTATAAAATGGAAAGGAAACGAAGAACAATCCGAAGACAGTCATTATTTTTACCGACGTTTTTTTTTTGTGAACTTTTACGTAGCACAGGTAAATTATTATTGTTGTCATGATGTCGATTTTCTTTATCCTTGCTCGCGGTTTGAGATAAAAATGATAAAATAACACGTTCTACTAAACTGGGACTCGCTCTTCTTAAAGAATATAGGCGCGCATTCTTTATCAAAAAAATATCTTATATTTTTCTGTTTTACTAAAAGCAGTAAGCAACAACAGTACCTACCAATAAAATAAGTAGTAATTAGGGGTAACCAGCTTATTTTTTACTAATCAGAATTGAACCTGTTATCTCGGAAGGTAGGTATCCACTACGGCAACACAAATAAAATAATTGATCTAGGTATTTCACCGATTTAATTTATCTATTTGTGCGTATTAAAAAAAAAAAACTGAGTGGCTACTGTGGCTAGGTAGTTAAGTACCTAATTACGTACCTATAATTACCTAAATATTTTAGAAACGAGTAGGACCCAAGATTATTTTAGTTTCCTATTCATAGCAACTTCCTACTAAGCTGTCAAAAGTTTTACTAAGACAAAATATCATGCAGCACATTGGAATCCTTCAAAATTCAAGATCCAATTTTAAATAATTATGGAGCTTCAATTTTCAACAGTTCAATGGCGCATTGTGCTATCGTATTATACCTATGGGTAACTATACAATATATACGTACGCGTATAACCATAGTACTCGCACCCTACCCTACACCGAACGTGAACCCCAAAACTACCGGTCGATCATGCGTAAAGGGCGGAGAAGGGCTGATAAAGAGGGAAGCTTGTCGGTGTTTGAACCCTAGATAGATTACGATACTTATACCTACAGATAAACATACGGATTTTAAATAAAATATGACTGAAAATCTTTAATTTTACCGGCTAAGTTTTATACTGACCTCTAGCGTAAGTTATGAGAATGAAAAGTTACTTGCTGAAACGCTTCCTGAAATAGGCACATTGAGTACGGGCGGCATTTCCGCGGACTAGGATCGAAGCGAAACAATTCACAGTCACAATTCTCAGTAATTTTCACTTAAAACTCACTTTTTTTCACTTGAATTCTTATAGACAACACCTTCACTATTTGTTGATGTTTTGAAAATAACAATCCGCGTGTAAATGTTATGGTAGGAGTAATATTTACATCAGTTTCATTGCGCTGGTGTACGAGCGTGAAACTGTAGTAGCGAGACTGGCGGAGAGACGACGCGCATGTCGCGAGGGACACGCTGTAAATATAAAAATGGACAAATTCCCCTTCTTGGGGGCTCACCGAATGAATCACAGTAAATCACTAATCTCACACGCACTCCGGACATTTTTTTTAAAGGACGTATTTCATCGTAGAGGTTTTGTATTTCACGATTATAGGCGGAAATGCTTTGGAGGTGATTCAAATTTGAGCGGTATCGAATTATAATGCAAACTTCCCTATAGCTTGTAACAAAATATTGATCGACGCGACTCCCGCCGTCGTTGTTCGACATTTTCAATGGGCTAGCTTTGGAAGGAGATAATCGCTGTAGATCAGCCGCCTGCTATCCGTATTGTGCCCAGTTCTGAGACCTCTTTTGTAGCAGGTAGATATTTTTTTATTCTTTGGGTCGCATACTAAGAAATTAAGAGTAGGTAAAAAATGACTCATGAGTTGGTTTGAAGTTATTTGTACAAGTTTATATAGCGCCGATCTGAGCGACGATATTGTATTAAAAGTACATTTTGGTAAACGAATGTAGGGAATTAGGAAGAGACGCCTAGCTAGGGTCAGTTTTGTAGAGCTTTGTTACGTAGATATAGGGTATTCTTCTATTTATGACTTGATTACCCCTAAGGTAAAGTGGGAAGATTATTTTGAAGTTTAGTTGCCTACCAAAAGCTTGTAAATACTTATGTAAGTCTTATATTAAGTACCTACCTACCGAAACTGTTTTTTTGTACCTACTTGATAGAGTTACGAGGGATATTAAGTTCAAAAAGAGGATCTACCTGTAACCTAAGATGTTGTATGGTATTCCTTATCAAAGGTATACCAGCAGGCTTTTGGCACGAGAACCGCGTTTTGTCGACGGAAGAGTAGACAAAAATAACGTTTCCGAAAAACATTCAGTTCTGATCCAAAGTATTAATATACAGGGTTACTGGTAACTCGACGTATTCCTTGCACGACGTCATAGTAAGGTTAAAATGCAACAAATTAAGCCACCAAATGTTCTACCGAAATTCAGTAGTTTTTGAGTTTTTTTAAATAAAGTAATGACAAAAATTACGAAAAATAAAATGTTTAATTAGCGATCTCTGCCAAGTTTTCGGCATTTTGGATTTTTTAAATTATTAACAAAGATTTGCTACGGCATCAGCTATGATAATAAATTAAATTCCAGTATAGTCGCACCGTAATCATTTTTAAATTGTATTTTTCATAAAACAACTAAAAACCTAATTAACTCAAAAACTACTGAATTTCGGTAGAACATTTGGTGGCTTAATTTGTTGCATTTTAACCATACGGTGACATCCTGCAAGGAATACGTCGAGTTACCAGTAACCCTGTATAATACAAGGATTGTGCTATAGTATGCATTTGTTTCCTATATTTTGACATTATAGCCTTAGCATCAACTTCAGTTTTAGTTACTTTTAATCGCAATGAGTTTGATATGTCCAATTTATTTCGGTGCGTTCCGACATCCCCCTTCACCCGCGCAATCGACGAAAATCACAGGCCGAGCGCCCCGGGCCGCGACCGCGATTGCTGTCCGTCACTGTCAGTGCCCAGTGGTCGCCCGCCCGTTGGCCCGGTTGGTAGATTTGTCAACCTATCTTGCGGGGCCCACTGGCCCACCCAATTTTCCAATACTTTGGGAACTACTGGTCTAGTGCATAGGTACTCAAAGGTGAATCGATAAACTAAATAGGCAGAATCAGTGATAAATACGATTGTATGAATATATAATATTTAGTTAGGTACACTTATCGAGTAGTACGTTAGTAGTTGTATTGCAGTGACCTTTTATTTTGTGGGAAATTATCAAATAACCTGTCCCGTTCTGGGCGGAGCGGGAGGGCGTCAGACTTTTACTGACTAAGCCGGGAATTCACTAGACGGACATGCCCGCGGGCATTTTGTACGGTCATGTCTGTCGCCAAGATACACTACCTGTATATTTATTGGTGACTTGTCATTTTCAAGCATCAGGACAGTCTTGCCAGTGCCCGTCCCAATACTTTCATGCCCGGCTCCAATCTCTGCCATCACTCTTTCTACTACATGTACATCCAAAGTATGATCTACAGTAATGTTCACACCAAAGTCAAATCCTGGTAGTGGTTCAGCAAGTATTAGTCTTGATGGTGTATCTCACAATTTTGGTAGGTTTCTTGCATAAACAAAACAGCAGAGTACATGAAAAGTCAACTGGCATAAGGAACTCTTCATAATCTGAAACAGATGAAACTATTTTTCCGAGGCTAAGAACTGTCTGACCTAAGTCAGAATGAAAAATAAAACTGTAGCAGCTGTTTTAAGTTAGCTGACCATTATGAATAAGGGGGTTGATCTTAAAAGTAGGTAATTTGGCCATGGGGGTCTGAGGTAACAGTTCATTTTGGAAAAGGGGTCACTTGTCCAAAATAGTTTGGGGATCCCTGGTGTGGATGATAAAAAAATGTGTGCGATAGGTTTTCTTTTGTCCATTCATAGAGAAATAGAGGACTAACAATTGTCAATTTATTGCAAAATAGCGAATTAGAAGAACGCACTATGCAAGAGCGAGCGATGCGTGCTAGAGAAAATTTTAGCACCCGATTTAGCAGTTGAAAAAGAATGAAAATCTAACCTAACCGAGGTTAGATTTTCATTCTTTTTCGACTGACGCAGAAAATTTTAAGTGAATGCTAGAGTAAGTAAAGTGAACTCACATATTTTAACACCCTGCTTCGTATAAGTGAGGTTTTCTTTATTGATACAGAAATAGAAATAGGAGTAACTTTGTCGATGTATGCAAAACAAGAGAATGTATTAGGCTGCAAGAGCGAAGCGCTTGAAAATTTTAGCACCCTGCCGCGAGTAAGGTTTATTTAGTCCATTCATACAGAAATAGGACTAACTTTGGCGACTTAGGGAGAATCACAATTTTACCGACCCGCTTCGGATTATACATAAAGAGAATCTCTATAATTTAGCCGAAGCGAGTCGGTAAAATTGTCGAACTCTTATTAGGCTTATTAAAAACATTTTTCATTGTTGAATGTTTTACACACACACAGGCTTTTATGTAAATATCAATAAGGTGATGCTTTGGGGGAGACCCATGTCCAGCAACAATAGACATATTCAGCCTGAGATGGTAATGAAGAAAGGTAGCAAGTAGTTTAATGGTATTGTAACAATATTAAAATAGCATCTAAATGATTTATTATAATCCAGTACAAAATTGGAATTTCTAACGTTCTCTGCTCAATAGACATGCACAGTCCTGCATAAATAAAGGCTCGTGCAGACTGGTGCGATATCGCGAGCGCGACAGACAGCAGCGGGACGCGCAGCGAGACACTTTCCATGAAGTTTTCATAGAAATTGTGCTACTAGTGTCGGTCGCCTCTTTTTTTTTTAGGTATGGCATCTTGCAGTTGACCTTGAGAGGCCGTGACTGCTTAACCGGTCTTTCCTGTGGCTGCCCTAAGGTATTAGCTTAAAGCCTCCAGCCAGGAGCGTAAATATAATTATTACAAACTAAACGACAGCGCTCTAAGGGCACCCCCTGTGGGGTACGAACCTCGGCTTAGGGCGTCGTTGGGGAAAAACAGCAAGTTGGGGACGGGCTGGATCGAAAGTTTAAATTCATGATTATTATCGGGGATTACTATTAAATGCTACGGCTCACTCAGCCTCGGGGCTGGCGGCTCGACGTGCAAGGGACGGGAGGAAGTCGGTCGCCTCGCGCCACAGAACATATATTTACTCCTAGCGTAGCCTCACGCTGTTCCATTCGGTCGAAGACCCTGATTATCCTCTAGACCCCGTCTCCCCGGACGAGGTTCACGATATAATTAAGGGTCTGAAACCCCGTAAAGCCCCTGGATCAGACGGTATCACCAATAGGGTGGTCCAGATGTTCCCAGCTCACCTGATTATGCTAATGACCACCATCTTCAATGGTGCTCTTAGTAATAACATTTTTCCACAATCGTGGAAAAATGCCACCGTCATCGGAGTAAGACCGAGCCTTCCAGTTACCGTCCCATCAGTTTGCTCGACGTTTTCGGCAAGGTCTATGAGAGGCTTATTTATAAGCGTCTCAGAGACTACGCCGAGACGAAGGGGCTCATCCCCAACGAAGAGTTCGGTTTTAGAACCCAACATTCTTGCGTACAACAGGTCCACCGTATCATAGAACACATAAGCGCCGGTTTCCAGCGCGGGTTCATGACGGGTGCTGTGTTCTTCGATATCGCGAAAGCGTTCGATAAAGTCTGGCACAACGGCTTATTGTATAAGCTATACAAATTCGGTGTGCCAGATCGTCTCGTGCTCATCTTACGAGACTTTTTGTTGGACCGCACCTTCCGCTATCGCATCGAGGGTGCGCTCTCTTCCCCTCATCCGATCCGCGCAGGCGTCCCTCAGGGGTCTGTGCTGGCTCCGCTCATTTTTACGCTGTTCACCAGTGACATCCCGAAAAGTAGAAAGGCGCAGTTAGCTCTGTTCGCAGACGACACGGCCATCTACTACACCGGCCGCAGTCAAGACCAGATCTCCCGCATCCTACAGACCGAAGTCAACAGACTCGGTGACTGGTTCAGGAAGTGGAGGATCGAGGTCAATCCTGATAAGAGCCAAGCGGTCCTCTTTTCTAGGCCCCGGCGTAGACCGGACCTACCACGACAGATCAAAATGTTCGGCAAGCCTATCCCTTGGGAGAAGCGAGCCAAATATCTCGGTGTAATCTTAGATCATCACATTTCGTTCGCTGAGCACATAAAGCAAGTGCGTTCGCGCGCCGCTTTCGCTCTCGGTAGGCTTCATTGCGTTCTTAACTCACGCAGCAAGTTGTCCCTTAAGGGCAAATTGCGTATTTACACAGCGTGCATCCGGCCGATTATGACGTACGCGTGTGCCGCTTTCGCACACGCCCGTCCCCATCTCATTCACAGAATGCAGGCACTTCAAAACCGATTTCTCCGTAAAATTACGGACGCTCCATGGTTCGTTCGGAACGAAACCCTCCATGTAGATCTTAGAATCCCCACCATCAAGCAGTTTTTGAAACGCGCGACAAAGCGGTTCTTCGAGTCCGCAGATAGACATCGCAACCCCTTGGTTGTGCAGGCAGCTAGCTATAGGCCATCTCAAATTAGTCAGACTCGCCGACCTAGGCATACTCTCTCAGACCCGGATGACCCCATTACTCTCCTTCAGGAAAGCAATAGGGCCACAAGTACAGTGCACAAACACAAACCGTCATTCCGTCCTCGCCGCCGAGGTACCACGCAAAGTTCAAGAATTAATTGTTCCCCCCGTCCCTTGCACGTCGAACCGCCAGCCCCGAGGCTGAGTGAGCCGTAGCATTTAATAGTAATCCCCGTTAATAATCATGAATTTAAACTTTCGATCCAGCCCGTCCCCAATTTGCTGTTTTTCCCCAACGACGCCCTAAGCCGAGGTTCGTACCCCACAGGGGGTGCCCTTAGAGCGCTGTCGTTTAGTTTTTAATACTTATATTTACGCTCCTGGCTGGAGGCTTTAAGCTAATACCTTAGGGCAGCCACAGGAAAGACCGGTTAAGCAGTCACGGCCTCTCAAGGCCAACTGCGAGATGCCATTCAAAAAAAAAAAAAAAAACCTCACGCTATCACGTCGCGCCTATCGGTGGATAGCGGCGCTGCTTGTGAAGTAAGAGGTCAAAAATACTGCAGTAAAATTCAGTACATTTCATATTAGTTCTCTATTTCGCCACGTTCATTTAGATCCATGCCGGACTAACGACGTATGAGAAAAAAAAAACTTGCGCAGTAGTGCTTCTCTAAGTGCCATATCTCACCACTAGAAAAATTTACTGATTATAATGGGAGCGACCAAAACAGTGAGTTAAATATAACATTAAAATTTAGATTTGGCTTATTAGATAATTTAAAAGCGAACGTTTTCCAGGCCAATGTAGTTAAAAGCTGAAAGCTCGTCATAGGTGGCAGCACAGTAGTCCGCCTACAAACCGCCATTGTTTTGTTTATGTTTACTTTTGTGTCAATCATAAAAAACGAAAACTAGATAAATATGTATGCGACTAGTGGTGTACCACTATGTAAAGACGAGCTATGGACAGGGGAAGCGTCTACCACTAGTAAAATAGCAGCTGTAGTGGAAAAATCAATAAATTATGAATATTTTATAATGTTGTAGGTTACTTACTTTAGCCCGCGGCTTCGCCCGCGTGGAGGTCGAAAATTATCCCACGAGAATGTACTACCAGGATAAAAAGTATTATGTGTCCTAACTCAGGCCATGGTCTACCCATCTGCCAAATTTCATCCAAATCCGTGCAGCCGTTTTAGCGTGAAAGCGTAACAAACTCACTTTCGCAATTCCATTATGATTTGAAAGACGCGTGGCGCCATCTATCATCATAAGAACGTCATTGCTGTTTTCCTCGGGAACAGTACTTTTTTCGGGATGGTAGGTACCCTATGTCCGTTTCTATACACCTGACAACGTATATGCAAAATTTCAGGATGATCGGTTCAGTGGTTTAGGCGTGAAAATGTAACAAACAAATAAACAAACTAACTTTCGTGAATATGTTAGTTGGGAAGGATTTTGTGTTGGTTGACTTTAAGTTATTAATTCTTATTTTGTTGAAGACTGGAGGTGTAGGTAACGACAGAAATAACCTGTCAGAGTTGAAAACCAACTCGAGGATGATCTTCATGACTGAAAAACTTCAGGGATGTTTATTCTAGCACTGCGAGCTAATTGCGTAACACACTATCAGTAGGAATCGGTTTCAATTTGACAGTTCAACAAAATTCATTACGCTATTTAAGTTCTTGAGCAGACAAAATTTTTTAACATATGAAGCAATGGATTAGCAATAAACTTCAAAATCATTCCGATTCAAACTGTGTTACGCAATTAGGGTGCTGATTTAATATTATAATACAAAACACACGCCTACTATAATTTACATGAAATCACAAATCACATCACATGTGCCTGCAGGTAAAGAAATCAGACTTAGTTATCTTGGGAGCGTATACGAATTCTGCCCCATAAGTCTTCTGGTTTCAAAAGGATAGCACATAGTCTCGACGAAATATCGGGTTTCCATTTTTTTCCCGAGAGCTTTCTTCTATAGTTGTCGTTTTTTAACATCTTTGGCAAATACCTACATGGGTCCCCGTATTTTTGCAGTCAGCAGCAATGTGGCTTATTATAATTACAGTGAAAGTCGCTTGTTTACAATAAAAACCGGCCAAGTGCGAGTCAGACTCGCGCACGAAGGGTTCCGTACCATCACACTATCACACTAATATTATAACGGTGAAAGTTTGTGAGTGTGTGTATGTTTGTTACTTCTTCACGCTCAAACGGCTGGACCAATTTTGATAAAGTTTTGTATGGAGGTAGCTGACATTACCCTGGATTAAGACATAGGTTACTTTTTATCCCGATATTCCCACGGGATCGAGACTTACGCGGGTGAAACCGCGGGGCGCAGCTAGTTATCTATAAAAACGGCGAAATAATTACGTTTGCTGAGCCCCCTTTAATATTTATTTTATTCTGTTTTTTAGTATTTGCTGTTATAGCGGCAACAGAAATACATCATCTGTGAAAATTTCAACTGTCTAACTATCACGGTTCATGAGATACAGCCTGGTGACAGACGGACAGACAGACAGACGGCGGCGGCGGAGCCTTAGTAATAAGGTTCCCGTTTTACCCTTTGGGTACGGAACCCTATAAATGTATGGATGGTGACAGCTAGCTGCCAATTTATTAAACGTCGGATAGCAGTGACATCTGAAGTGAGCAAGTCGCAGTTTTTATCCATACTGAATGCGAATTGCTAGTTGCAGAGCAATAAATAATACTGCGAGTTTAATAATTTATTGTGATTGCAAGTGTAACGCAAGCAATACCTTTGTACCTTAGTTCCTTTTAATATTTTACCTGTGCGGCGGACATCATTTTTGACATTTGTAATTGGATTTGGCGCCAACAAACGTCAATAACGTCTAATCTGGATTTCTGGCGGGTTTTTGTATTGAGTTATTGACAGACAGCCCAATCTTCTCTTTGCATCTTTTCATTTTAACGTTTTTCTCTATATGTATCAGTCTTAGCACTTTCAAAATTTCTCGTTTTATTCAGCGAATTCTTTATAACTTATCCAAAATGTCTTCAGGTCTAGAAACTGAACTGAAATTCACACGTTTGAGTGACAATGCATTTCCACCGATGAAAGGTTCTGAAAAAGCAGCAGGATTTGATCTAAAGAGGTGATTATCATCACATCACTATTAGGCCGCCGGCCGCCGCCGGGTATGGTTGATGTGTTACATATTTGTAACGTTCTTTTCTTTCTGTTCCAGTGCCTATGACTACGTAGTACTAGCACGCGGTAAAGAACTAGTGAAGACAGATTTGCAAATCGAACTACCAGCCGGTTGTTACGGCAGAGTAGCACCCAGGTCAGGACTAGCTGTTAAAAACTTTATTGATGTGGGAGGTGAGTGTCATTTTAATAGATATTAATTTCTAGTAAAGATAGGTTATGAAGTTCTAAAGCCATGTGATAAAGCCCTATCTATGATGCTGTAGAGAGGCTTGTACTTCCTGGTCGCATTAGAATAATCCAAACTCAACATTACGAGTTACCTAAAGCATTATGGAAGGAGTATCGGTAAATGATAGACATTAATTTAATGTTTCATGACATCAAACAAAACCAAATAATGTTGTATTTGTTTTGATTACATGTAAAAACCGGTTCTATAATACTTGTTGCACTTATCATAATGCAATTATCTTATCAGATAATTTTATAGTCTAAGATCTGATTGCTATAAACAACATCACAATGTTTTATGCTAATAAGCATCTAAGCAATTATTTCAGCATTGGGTGCTAGCCACATGACATGCCCAAGAGACTAAAATTTTATCTGTAACCACAGCTACACAAACAATCAATTTGTTATTGATGTTGTACATTAGTAGCAATAAACACCACTCGCCTCAAAGTGGCCACCATCAGTCAGTTTCTTTGCCAGCCAATCTTAACATAATGTAGTCAACATTCCTTAATACTTCTAGTAGTAATAGTGGCATAATATTACTAAAAGTAAATAATAAGAACATACTGTCCTTAAAACAAGTTGTAATTATGTGGTCTAAGATTCCGTCGATAATCATGTAGGCCATTGTTTCCAGTATGATGCTGGGCATGTCATGTTGCATGACTCATGTACTAACAACTGGAGCACCGTGACTATTTTCGGGCTATTATAAAATGTTTTAATAGGAAGTGTGGTATCTTATTGTAGATAAATCCAGTCTTTTACAGTGGTCCCCAAAGTCCTTGAGACATTTAAATAATAACACTTGAACTTCCAAAAACTTCATAAATTATGTAGCAAATGGCAATCATTGATCATTTTTGTTACAGCTGGTGTCATAGATGAAGATTACAGAGGTAATGTGGGTGTGGTTATTTTCAACCATTCTGACAAAGACTTTGAAGTCAAGAAGGGTGATAGGATTGCCCAATTGATTTGTGAAAGAATCTACTACCCAGTCCTGAAAGAAGTCACCAATTTGTCAGAAACTAAACGGGCAGAAGGAGGGTTTGGATCAACAGGCAAATAAAAGGGTTAATTTTTGTTAACATAATATGGTTTAATTATAACGTAACATAAGAATTAATAATAATGTGTATGAAAAGGAATGTCAACAAACAGACTATCTGTTCCATTATGATTAAGGTTTGTACTATTGAGATATGATTTTAATGAATCTGTATAGCTATCAATTTTGTTGTGAGTTATTTTTTACAGTAGTAGAGCTGCTGGTATCTTAACATTAAGCATGTTTTATTGTACTGCACCACATGATGCACATAGTCAATAGTTATTCACTACAATAGTTCCTACCTGATTAGTTTATATTCTTTTGATGTTAGTTTTAGATTTTCTAGCTCTAGCTAAGAACATTGTTGCTGAAAATAGGTATTAAGTCATTATATGTGCTTAACTGCTGTATGTTTTTAAGGTTTAATTTTGCAATTCCAATGAGCAGTTAATAAAGTACTTTGTATACTAAAATTTAACTTTGTTTTTTCCCACAACCCCTGATCCTTACAGTTCATGAATTATTATTATAATAAATTATGGATAACACAAGGGACTTACAAAATGACCTATGTTGAAGAGTAACTTACAATGCAAGTCATTAAAATGACCCACTGACCAAATTGTTTTATAGCTTACAAATAAGCACCATAAATTACCCTTGAGATTACTTAAGAAAATGTTAGATCAAAATTAGCCTCCATAACACAACTTTAGTGTTTACAGGGTTTAAAACTTAACATTTTATTCCATAAAAATCCCACATGTATAAAAATAGGTACAGAATAATAACCTATCTTAGTTTTATGGCTTCCCACCTTCAAAAATATCTAAAACACTTTCAAAAACTAATTTCTCATAGGTCTGTGTTGGAGTATTTGTTGAAACAATTTCTTTATGCCTTTTAAGGAATGGTTTAAGGAAGCTTTTGATCTTGTTATCATTGTTTACACCAAAATCAGTTTCTGCTTTGTCCACTTGTTTTTCAAGATGATCGACATTGTTTTGAAGCTTCTGTATAACATGGATTAGTGTAGTTATTTTCTTAGAGAGTGTTGTTATTTCACTGCGATATTTGCTAATGTCTTCTGAAACAGCTGACCCACAATCACTGTTCTTCAGTTTAACCATTTGCAGCACACTAGTTAATTCTTCAAGTCTTGTTAGCATATTATCAACGACATCCTGGACGGTTTGAAAACCATTTAACACATCCAACTTCAAGTATGCAGAGTAATCTTTCACCAGCTCGTCCAACATATTGCTTTTATTCGGAATAACCAGCTTTTCCTTCGAAATCCGGATACAAATATTCGATGACACTTACTAACTTATCTACGAAATCTGACACAAGTTTTGATAACCCTCTAAACGACGATGGACACCACCGTAATACTTTTAAAAATAACTCCATAACTGGAATTTGCACGTATCAGATAATACGTTATTCGCAGCGACAAAAAAAACCATTTTATCGAGTTATTGAGAAATTTGTAAATACTTTGCCTTGAATTTCCCACCTCTCATCTAGGTAGGTATTCGCAACAACAACCCTGACATCATTTTTCAAAGCAGCTGTGGACGGGTTGTGTTAACTTGTGTTTTTCATTTTATGATCAGTATCATAATGTAAAATAAAACTTATTTTTTAATAAAAACAGAAATAAATACTACCTACTAAATAATGCAGCAGAACCCTCTTTAATTAAAAGAAAAATCATTCGGCTCGGCAAAGAGTTTTTTTTTCTTGTAACTTCAAAATAAGGATAACCGCAGTGATAGCCCGCGAAATTCAATTTTTCTTACGTTTTTTGCAATTTGCAGGTGTGTCAGGTTGTTTCTTAATCAAAATATGATTGGCGACCTTAACAAATGTATATTTACAGAATAATAATCAATAAAGTTTGTTTTTTTACATTCTAAATGATTGTTCATTTTGTTTTTTCAATTTGGAGTTTGACATTTGCACCTGGCAATGGCAAATTAGTATCTGGAATTAAAAAAAACAGGCCAAGTGCGTGTCGAACTACGCACAATGAAGGGTTCCGTAGTTGGGATGAATTTATCCCAAAAACAAACTTAACGTAACTAAATAACTATGACTGCTAATAAGTAATTTATAAGGTCACATACATTTATAAGAATTATTGTTATTTTCTAAATGTTATCTTTGAATTTTAATTGTAAGTTATTACTATGTTGCTGTGCCTTAACAGGGTCCATAACTGTACTTTAGCTTTATGCCTTTTATTACATCTTTTATGCACATTATGGTATGCAAATAAATAAATATGAATTAAGCTTTAAAATAATAATTATTTGACGCCGTTATCGCGATTGCCTTGCGTTTCCGCAAAAAATGAAGGTAATTTAATATTTATTCAAAAGAAATTGACAGAACAACTCATATTATTCATTTTATTTACATTTTTCCTTTGTGGCGAACCGGAGCACGTTCCTGTGAAGTCTTCCCTATAAACTAAGATTATCGCGTTGTTTTTCATAATACTAATGTATTTTTTTATTTTTAACTTATTTATGAATATATTTTATCAAATGAAATTTCTTTTTTAATTTTATAAAAATTTACCGTATGATTTCTTTAAAAATCTGTTCCGGTTTGTCACGTGTACATTTGTTTTGAAAAACGCCCGCCTAACTACAACAATCGGGAAATTAAAATGGCCGCTTTTCGTAGGGTTGTAACTGCGAGTGCAAGAGAGAGAGCAAGCAAGCGTTTGACAACACATTGGCGAGTTTTGTACAGACGGCTACACATCAAGCTATACATTTCCAGTATAAGCTGATCTCGCATTATATAGGATTTCCGTACAATGAGAAGTCTGCGTATACTGGAAATGTATAGCTTGATGTATAGCCGTGTGTAGTGTGTACTACCAAAGACTACTATAGTATACTGGGTGTACTACAAAGCTTGGCAATAAACATGGCGACCGGTCACGCATAGACATGATTTTGACGTCACACAAGTATTTCCTTTAGTCCTTGACAAACATTTAGATGTCTCTCTTTTCTTATGCAGCTCTTGATTAGTTAGAAAGAAACAAAACCTTTATGACATGTCTGTGTCGATAAGATAGATATTTGTATAACTATTCTTCATATAGTAGAATAAGCCTGATATATGAGTAACTGACCAGTGGTACGCGGACTCGTTATGATAGGTTATGATTTAAAGGAAACTTAACATAACCTATAATAACTCTATTCTATTCTATTTTTGTTGTATGGCAAGCAAACCCGGTGTCGACTATTCTGCCAATGTCTAAAGTGAGTTGAGAAACCAAGTGTGCATGAAAATAATATATCATAACTCAATGCTGTGGAGTCACAGGGATGCACATTAAGATGTTGACAGCTAGCTGTCACTATTCATACCACAGAGTAATTTTATTTTAAATAGGTATACATTTTTTGTAAACAAGCGACTTCTGTTACGCATAATAAAATTAGTTAATTTATATCGTTGTGCAGTTGTTGACTGCAAAAATACGGAAACCCAAATTGCCAAAGATGTTAAAACTGTGGAAGGTTTCCGAAAAAAAAAATGGAAACCCGATATTTCGTCGAGACTATAAGCTATCCTTTTGTAACGAAGACTTTTATGGGAGAAATTCGTCTACTTACATTACAGGTGATGCTCCAAAGAGAACAACTTGTCTGTTTTGTTCTGTTAAGTTAAATTATAGTAAAGGTGTGTATAGATCAGCTCTGAAGTTTTTCAGTCAGGAAAATCATCCTCGAGTTAATTTCCAATTCTGATCTGTTATTTTTGTCGTATGCCTCCAGTCATCAACAAAAAAAACTTTATAGTCAACAAACAAACCTATAAATTATAAAACGTTTATAGATTTTTCCACTAAAGCTGCTTTGTTGCCAGTGGTAGACGCTTCCCTTGTCCTTAGCTCGTCTTTGCTACACTTCAAGTCACATGCATATTTAACTAGCTTTTGTTCAATTTGTGATCGACACAAAAGTAAATTAAAACAATGGTGGTTTGTAGACAGACCACTGTGCTGCCACCTATGGCGTAAATTAAACTTTTATTTTGTCTTTTACTAGCACAGCCATGGAATAAGTAAGTACTATATAGCACGGCAGATTTCTTAAATAAGAATGAATCCGTTTATATTTAATACTCTGTAGTGGAGTGACTTTATCTGGTTTTTGGTTCGTTCTTCACTATTCACATTCAGTAGATTGAAAAATAATATAAAGTATAATGCTCCCATCGACAGGGTATTTTAAAGGATACAACTGCCCTTTTTATGATAATGGTCTATGCGAAAGACCTTATTGTCATTTTCGACACGTTAAAAAAGAATCTCAGAGTACAACAAATGATGGAATCGAAAGTGGAGCGATATTACAGAAACTAGTGTCGGCTGCAGTACAAAAGGTTCTTCAACAGAAGGAAGCCTCTGGATCTACGACAGCAACAACCGCAACACCGCCAGACAGTAATTCAGTTAATCTAGTTACAAATGTTGCCAAAGCGACTTATAACCCCACACCAATAGCTGAATTGAAAAAGATCAACAATCCTGAAACAGAGGAAAATAATGAGGAAGTTTTTGAACAAAGAAAGAGACATATACCAGTACCATATACGCCGAGAAAACCTGCTGGTCTATCTATTCAACGACCCATAGATACTAATGGGTCCTCCAAACCTTTTATTTACATTCCCCCACCAGTGAAGTATACACCAGGTAGCACTGAAAATGTGCAGTGTGACAAATATACACCTATAGGATCAACTGTATCTACTGAAAAGTACTTGCCCGGTACTGAGACGAAACTGCAAAAATATATTCCTGATGAAGGTTCTAATAACACTAGCAAAATTAACTATGTTCCATCTGATAAAAATACAAGTAAGAAGAAATTACTAGAATATAAACCAATTAAAGTTAGCACAAAAAGTGAAACCCCATCAGTTACCTATCAACCAACACCAAGGTCGCTTGCACCTTGTTTCTCCAGTGATGAAGAAGAACCTGATCTTAAAAAAAGGAAAATATCTTCAGACCTTAACGAGTTGGATGACCTGGGGGCTGAATTTGATATTTTAGATCAAATATTAGATGAAGAAAAGTCTGATCATGATAAAATAAGGAAAGATAGTTTGTCTAGTGACTTAAAAAAGGTTAAAATTAAAAATAGCATAAGGAATAACAATGACAATAAAAAAGTTGTTGAAAAAAGTGGTTCTAATAAAAACCATTCAGATAAAAATCATAATAGTAGGTCACATCACAGAAGCAGCTCAGATAAGAAAGATAAATCTAAGTCTGAAGATAAAACTAAACATGAAGACAAAGTAAGGAATTCAGAACACAAATCAAAACACAAAAGTTCAAGTAGAGACAAAGAAAAGGACAAAACAGAGAAACGCACATCTGACAAGAAAAAGCATTCCAGTTCTAAAAGTTCTGACCATAGTTCAAAAGACTCAAAACATAGCTCATCTAAAAAACATGACACAAAGAAGCATAGCTCTAATTCTAAACATAAATCTAAAACAAAAGATAAAGACCGTAAGACCTCCCATAAGAGTTCCAAAGATAAAGAATCTAAAAAGGAACATGGCAATAACATATCTGATAATGAAGATTACAATGCTGAGGAATTGCTTGATGAAGAGTTTGATATGGAGTCTGATGAAGATGCCATTGCATTGGAATGTAAGAAAATATTTGATGAATATGTTCCTATAGAAAAGCCTAAAATTATCGAAGATACAACTAAGATAGAGGATACAAATGAAGAAGAGACTATCATAGGAAAGAAAAGAATATCTAGAGCAGCTGATAAACCCGTAAAATTAACACCGAAAGCACCCATTAAACCAGATTTTAAAGTAAGTGCCGCCCAAACAATGGTCCAAAGGCTAGCTAAAGTTCGAGAATATCATAATATAAAAAAAACAAGTGTTTCTTCAAACAGTGAAAATACACTTGCTAAAAATAACTTCACCCCTCCAACTACTGGTAACACCAAGATCCGCATAGCTCATGTACCATATGCTTCCACTTTACTAAATGCTAAAAAAACAATTTCACCCAGTCAGACTTCTGCTAACAGTCGTGTGTGTAGTGAGCCTTCAACTAGTTCTACTATCACTCAAACTGTCAAAAAAGGAGCTCAAAGAGTTGCTCATATACCAAATGAAAAATTTATTGACAGACCAGGTGTTTTAGAACCTCTTGGTTCTAAAATTGCTGCAAATATAAGATCTACATATTTAAATATGATGATAGATGAATGTTTAAAACTGTATGTTACTGCACATGATGCTTATGCTCGAGCTCAACATGAAGAACTGAATACTAGTAAAAAATGTTCAACTGTACAAATATATAAGAATTCTGCAGTATTAGCAGTTAGTCGCTTAAGGAAAGAGTTGCAAGAATGCAAAGGGGTAAAGAAATCAGCATCTGATTGCTTAACATTACAAAGTATGCCAGGAACAACACCAGGCAAACCAATGGGCTCATGGAGCATAGAAGGCAAGAATAGAAAAAATGCAGATAATTCAAAAGAGTTTGTAGGTGCTAAGTTATACAATAATATTGCAAAATGGATTTTAACTGAGGAACAACTTAAACAAAATGGTTTTCCTAGGCCTCATGAGAGTGGGCAAAAAGGCAGGGCTATTATTTATGGACAAAATAAACAAAAACCTCCAAAAGGTTTTTTCAGAACCTGTTGTAGATGCAAGAAAGAATATATGGTGAATAAGATTGGTTTTGCCGCAACAAAGGAGGAATGCATTTACCATCCCAATAACAAATATCGAGTTCGAGGTGAAGCAAGGTACCAGTGCTGCAGTCAAGATGGAACATCTGATGGCTGTTGTATAGCTCCCAGTCACGTTTATGAATATGTTGACTTTGAGAATTTGAAAGGCTTTGTTAAGACATTACCTCCAGAAGCTGAAATGGATGATTATGGCATTTATGCATTGGATTGTGAGATGTGTTATACCACCCATGGTTTGGATTTAACTAGAGTAACAGTGATAAATTCTGAATGTACTGTTGTGTATGAGACATTTATTAGACCATTGCACCCTATTATAGATTACAACACTAGATATTCTGGAATAACTGAACAACACATGTATGGTGTAACTACAACATTATTGGATGTTCAAGCCACACTCCTTACAATGTTCAATAGTAAAACTATTTTAATAGGGCATAGTTTAGAATCAGATTTTAAAGTACTTAAATTAATTCACGAGACTGTCATTGATACTAGTGTTCTGTATCCACATAAAATGGGTCCTCCATACAAACGAGCACTAAGAAACTTATCATCTGAATATTTGAAGAAGATAATACAAAATTCTGTAGATGGGCACGACAGTGCAGAAGATGCCATAGTTTGTATGGAATTAGTACATTATAAATTAAAGGAAGACCTTAAAACAAGGTAAAAATAAATTGTGTTACCAAATTGAGCTTTGTTCACACTACTATTATATATCATTTATTTATTTGTATGGAATGTATAAAAAATGTTTAAAAAAACCTTGAAAAATTATACCCAGTCCTGAGGTTCGACTTGCGAGAACTTTCGTTTATACTGATATAAAATTATCAACGAAATTATGTTAAGTTGTTGGAATTATTTTAATGTTATTATATTGCAATAATGGTGTAGTATATTAAGATATACTTTTGTAAGAATTCACATTTCGTATAAACTATTTTTCTTATTTAATTACTTTTATTTTACTTAAGTCCCATGAGAAAGGCAGAGGTGTAGGTTACTTATAAGTACACCTACATTTCGTCAGTAACGTTAAATCCATGTGCTTCATCGGGGAATCGAACCCAGGGCCCATAATTAGCAGTTGTAACTTGTAGCCCTAATTAGATGCGTGACACAGCACACACAGCTGATGAGATATACCTTTGGTGAATTTTAACTATCAATGTTTGGCACGTCTAGAAGTGTGCAGGCAAAATCATCGTCCTACATACATAGGTCTATGCTATGTTCCAAAAACACTACACGTATGCGTAGGTTTTTAAATATAAAATTGAAGTGTCTGTAATGTCAAAATAACTGATAGGAAAGTATGGTAGGTAGGTATTTTATTTTTTTGTATTTTTTATCATTTGTTAAGTTTATTTTTTTTACCCGTGGTCCCTTCGAGAAATACAATGCTGCCAAATTAAAATGGTAGACCGTTAGTTTTAGCTCTTAGTTACTTGAAACATTCAAAATGATTCACCAAAAATAGAGGGAATCTGGCGCACGGCGACCGCTGCCGCGGCACGCGGTACCCTATATACAAATGTACTCTGTGGCACGCGGTTAGTGGTCACTGTTCTAACCTAACCCAAATGATTCAATAACAGTAGATGGTTTGAATTTGGCAGCATTGTATTTCTCGAAGGGACCACGGGTAACAAAACAACTTTTTTTATCTATCTTCCGGCTAATCTCCGAAACTGCTGGACCGATTTTGACGGGACTTTCACTGGCAGATAGCTGATGTTTTATGGAGTAACCTATGCTAATTTTATTAAACTGTCACCAGGAAACTATCACCAGACGCGTTACAGTTTGCTTAGGTTCCACCTAATGGCGAAAATTATACTTGAAAATATTACCGGGAATATTTACTATAAAAATAAAAGACTTTTGTAAAACCGAAAATAATATTTTACTAGAAGACGAAATATTACACATACTTAGAAATGTCCATGAAACAAGACTTATCCAACATTCAGCTTTATTAGAAAACAAGAAAACTGCTACACATTTCAAAAATATCCATTGGGACGCTTAAAAAATACACGAATGAGACTCGACCTAATTTTGTGCAGCAGAATAATAATGACAATATATGTATTAGTAAAAAAACCATTGGAGTCAATAGATAATAATTTTGAAAATTAAACATAAACTTGTACTATTTTAGGTAAACACTTGATAATACCACTAGGGTGTTTAATTATAATAATTCAGCAAATAATTAGAATTTCTACATTACATTATTGTATAGTTTAACAATAATAAAAATACAAGTATTCCAAAAGTTACCTAGGACAATGAAACAATCAAATTTAGAAAGAAAATGTTGTATTTTTGTGTATGAAAAGATTTACAAAAATTGTTATAGTGATTCCCAAGATGACATATCAATCATTCTAGAT
Organism: Tiliacea citrago; assembly: GCA_963921375.1. NCBI lineage: Eukaryota > Metazoa > Arthropoda > Insecta > Lepidoptera > Noctuidae > Tiliacea > Tiliacea citrago. The sequence continues at coordinate 15,552,772 of OY992803.1, forward strand.
TTTATTAAAGCAAAGCTTAGTTAAGTTTTTATCATGTGCTATTACTTGATAAAAGATCATACATTTTTAACTAATTAGTTAAAACAATATACCTAGTTCTATTGAAAAATGTTTCCATTTATCAATATAACTATTGTTCCTTTCAATATAGATAAAATAAATCATGAATAATTACTATGGTAAGACAAAAGGATTAAAGTTCACTATGATAAAAGTAGTTTACACATGAGATGATACACTTGAGTGTAATGCTGATACTATTCTTACAGTTATTGGTATGTAGTAATGTTTAATATTGTCAATGATAATTAAATCATATAAATGTGGGGAGCTATTTCTATCTATTACCTGTTGACTCAAATTTTGGTTTCTTAACAATTATTTAAATTAGTTTACCAAAACCCATACTTATTATTAATCTGGTATACTTTTGCAGTGTTAACTTGGTGTATGATTATGTATGTAATTATAATTTACATGGTTGTCCCAATGAAATTTATAAGGAGGTATTGGCCGGTGACCGGCAGCGCAGGTATTGTGTAAACCACATTTAACTGAGATCCAGGCCGACCCCTGCTAGTCAATAAATGATTGTTCTACACATGCTTTCACCCGTTTTTCATATTCTCGCCGGTTCTCCTTATAAAGCTGTGCTGCCATAGAGTTTGCAGGTGAATTGGGGTTAGGGTCACTAAGTAAGGACTGAAACAAAATATATTATTTGATATTAGTTTTTTTTTGCACAAGGCATAAAAGTACAAGAGTGAGTGAGTGGGTGAGTGGGTGTGTAAGTTCTTATAAGAATTATAATATTAAACAGAAAGGAATTTGCAATTTATTAAATAGTAGGTATTTAGAAATGTGACAATATTATGAAATACCCAAGTATGCCAATGTTCTATTTGCTATCCTAGATTTTACCTACCTACCTATTTTCTAATTCATAAATAAACTCCAGATACAAGCTTTTCCTCTTTTCTGATTGATAAATGATTTTATTTCTGTAAGTAGGTTTGTACAAACACTTTTACACATCAATCATATTTTAAAAACTAGATGAGGTCAGCGTTTCCTATCTGACTACTCTGAGAAGAAAGCCGAAACAACTCAGAGGTAAGTCTCTTTTAAAGTCCAGACATAATCTTGGTCAGATCATGTGTGGCCATGTAGATTGGCGTTTGAAATGGTCTTTTGAGGAAGGAACCACACAGATTGCGTGGACCTGTCTAGTCAGTGCACACATTTGTCAGTAATCATGCAGCTTGTGATTTATAACTAATATTTACCTGTATAGAAGTTAATATAGCTGAAACATCATATGTTGGGCTCCATCTGTTTTGCAGAATGTCTAAACAGATTCCTCCATCAGCATATACATTAGGGTGAAACATTTTAGACACAAATCGAACTGTTGGAGGTTTGTTTGGGTATTCCTCTGTGAATTCTATTGTTAGCTTGAATGTGCCATCTTCAAACGGAGTGTCATGGGGTCCGAATATCACAGCATTCCAGATCATGATATTATTATCAGTGGGAGCACCAGAGACTCCAGTAGGGGGGTCCTCTTGCAAGCTGTGGGTGGTAAGCAAATCATGAGTCATTATTTGTTTTTGTTAGTGGTCTTGAATAATGAATGAAGCTGATATTCTAGAAAATGTTTACAGACTATGTTTTTTAAATTTTATTTTATTTATATACCTATTAGCATAGTGATGCTAATTGATCCTGTAAGGATTATTGTTGTGTAACACTGACAATAGGAACAAAAATATACAAAATTATTAAATATTTTCTATGTAATGATATCAGTATGAGTAGTTTACAAAGAAATAATATGATCTGCAATTTACATACAAAGCTCTAAAGTTCTCATGGAAACCTCTATAACATAATCAAGGTCATGAGATGTCTTTTTTGGTTTCATACAGGCTAGCAATATTCAGATAGAAAGGAATCTTTTTTATTTTACTCGATTATTTAAGGTTTCGTTTTCTCGAATAAATGAAATGTATTTGGATAACCTAAATAATTATTGACTACCAACAAACGTCGTTTATACATCAAGTGACGTAGCTATGTCTACTTATAGCGTATCCTACTCTCTGTGCGCGACACAAAGAGCTCCACCGTATTAAAACTTCGCTGTTTACACTGGAATTCGAAATATAGAACAGAATAGAAATCAATTAAAATGACTGTGATGTAATTTGATGAATCAGCATTACACTTTCGCACAAAGAAAATTATGTTGAAAATGGCAACTAGGGTGCTTAGAATCCATTTCTGTTTATAGATGTTAAGGAGAACGGGAGAAATATTTAGATACAAACCGTTTGAAATCTCTCATCAGGCGTCTTCTGGCTGGAGTTGACATTTTGGTCTCAAGCACTTAGGCCACTAATTTGATAAAGGTACTGTTTCTGACTCTGATGTGTTTTTCGTATAAAAAAATTCATATGACAAAATTCGCAAAGTATGTAGGTTTAGCTTGTACACAAAAGATTCCGTTTTGTCGTTGTGTAGAAATTTCTGTCGTCACGGCCAGCGAGATGGTTGTCAGATGACCATGAAATTAGTAATAAAAAACCCTGCAAGTGGTCAATACAGAGATGTCAAATTCTGTTTTGGTTTATGCATAACTTCACTCCGGTTGATATTCTCGCAAAAACGCAAACTAAATTCCATAATCCATGTGGATCCACACAGACCTCGCGCGGATATTTTCTCACCTCTAGCTAATTCTCATTTAAATGTCAGTGTCATTTGTTTTGCCTGCTGCTGCCTGCGCTGTCATTGAGGTAGGAATAGGTTTCTATGTCAATGTGCGCTGTGGCTCCTGTTGGTTGTCATTAATTTGTAATCTTAAAAAGTTACTTTGCGGTTGCTGATTTAATTTGGTGATTTGGAGAATAAAATTCTCATGACAACTAAATATGAATTGCGTTTTCTCCTAAAGCTTAAACAATTGATTAAATATTTAATTTGTGCATAATTCGGATTAGTTTCGGTCGTAAATAATACACAAAATTGTAAACAATAAATAATAATCATCAGGTGATACATCTTCCTCAGATAATAATGTTGCTTTTTAATCGATCCTTACGTTATATGCAATAACATTATTGAATTTATAAGCTACAGATTTTTTGTTACCATCCCCCAAGATGAACAATAGTGGTTCGAAAAAGATTCTATTCAACAAATCCACAGTAAGTACACATTCCTCTTTGTCCATTTAATATTCTTTTCGTGCTAAAGAAAGATGGACATCCATCTGCTTGGGGCACTGGTACCTTGCTACAGCTGAACAGAAAGACAAGAACTCCATCAGCCTGATTAGGCCATTGGACGTTACATCATTATGCACCTATTTTCTGTCTGAACGTCAAATCTACACAAATATACAACCATTCCCATATCCAAATTCAAGACAAGCAAAGTTTACTACAAGAAGCCAGTAGGTAATGGCATGCTTGGTCTAGGTACAACTTTGTTAGGAATAAGAATAACTAAGAAAGGATAATTTATTTGCAGAAAATATAGGTGTTACCAGTTGTAAAAGTTTGTGGTTTAATGTACAGCCCATATTTTTCCTGTTTAGGGTATGCAAATTAATTTTACATTAATACCTTAAAGGTACTTATTTTAATAAGGTTTAAAGAATATACAGAAAAATACCTTTGTTAGAACAATTTAATTTTAAAATTTAGATACATTTTATGTTACAATAAATATACACACTTAGCAAAACTTAAAACCTTAAAATAATTTGTCTTCTAGTAACAAGTTCTTTAAAGTTAAATCAATACACCACAAACCTAAGGGATTTTTTTTCTTTCTTTATGCTGCAGAAATTCTTGTATACTATAAAAACAGTTTTACATCAACCATCTACGCAGTTTCATTTTAAAACTATTTATGTGGACCTCCCACATAAATAGTTTTAAAATGAAACTGTGTAAACCCTTGATAAGATCAAAGATCATAAGGGCTCCCATTTAAATATTTGCGCATTACATTAAAAATTGTAATGCACTTAATATAATGATAAACATTCTTTTTAATTATAGTTATATTCCAAAAAGGAACAAATTTTTTTGTTGCATCCAGGGACCATTTTGGTTACCCATTGAAAGGGTTTTCGATAGGGTTTTTCTAAGCGGTAAATCAAAAACCCATACGATATGGGTAACCCTTTTGAATGGCTTAAATTAAATTTTGGTAACCTGTTGAAAGGGTTTTCGATAAAAACCCATACGGTATGGGTAACCCTTTTGAATGGCTTAGTTTAAGCCATTCAAAATTACCCACACCGTATGGGTTTTTGATTAACTGCTTTGATAAACCCTATCGAAAACCCTTTCCATTGAAAGGGTTTTTGATAGGGTTTTTCTAAAATGGTAACCAAAAAACTTACTACAGATGACGGTATATAATAGCGATGCGTCGCCACGTGGCATGCGTCGCCCCGCCAGCAGTCGGTTTTACGTGCGGCTGTTGAATGTTTCACATCAAAAACTTTGTCTATTCTTGGTAGAACAGAGATAGAATTGGTCATGCTACGCATGCTAGGCGGATATCGAAATTACATAATATTATGGTTTTTTCATGTCACTGGGTTTCAAGTGGGTATAGAACCCATTGAATGGGTTATCATGTAACCCTTTCACTGGGTTTCAAGTATAAAACCCATTGAATGGGTTATCATGTAACCCTTTCACTGGGTTTCTACTATAAAACCCATTCAATGGGTTATCATGTAACCCTTTCACTGGGTTTTTACTATAAAACCCATTCAATGGGTTACATCATGATAAAGGTAACCCATTGAATGGGTTACCCTTTCGAAAGGCTTAACCCTTAACCGGGGTTGTACGGTCCCTGGTTGCATCTCTCGATCTCTGTTAGTGTAATTCGTCACCTTTGAATCTAAAGCATTATGTTTCCTCGCAAAAACCAAGGTCAATAGTTTTCGTATTTTTTAATATAAGCCTACAAGAATTTAGTGGAGTGACACCGCTTAAGGGCTCCTGCCCACGAGACGGTTTTAACACGGCCTGGTTTTTTGCCGGCGCCGGGTAGAAACCGTCCGAGCATGCACACAAGACGGTTTGTATTCGTGGGCATGAGCGTTTAGTTGGCACGCGCCGGGCGTAGGTCCGGTCTCGTGTACATGCGCTCATACATTACCATACTTTACTGCGCACCGGGCGTAGACGCGGCGAGCACCGTGCCCGGTTGCGCAGTGTGCCGGCGCTAGCGCCGGCGTCGTGTGCATGGCTTCATATAGTGTCCCATACACGACTGACGACCGGACGTAGACCCGGTTTGACGCCGGGCTTAGCTCCGGCGAAAAATCGTCTCGTGGGGTGGCATGAGCGCTAAAGGTCTTACACATTTCTTTTGTACAATAAAATTAAATACCGTAACATTGTCTGTTGAATTGCCCCATATTAATAGTCCGTGTCTTAATATTGATTCAACAACCACTAGAAATGCGGGCTATTTTTTCATCTGACACAATACAAGATTTTCTTAATGCATACACAAATCTATTTTTGTTTACTGCATATGTTGTTAATGTGTTGTTTCTAATTACAGCGAAACAAAGTATTATCAAATAAGACTCACTTTCTGGTTCCAGCCATGTCAAAAAAAAAAACAAAAAATCAAAATATTTTATTTCACATAAACCTAAATGGGCACTTATGAAACGTCAGAAGCTAGGTGCACGGTTCCAATTGGTTGTTTCCTATGGAGAAGAGCAGGGAAGAAATTCCACGGTTACTCATTTAAAAAAAAGGGGGCTTTTACAATGTTTTCAAGTTACAGTGTTAATAGGTATGGGAGGACAGTGTAGGCCCGTCAACAAGCACCAAGTACTTGACAAAATAGAAGATTACAAAACTACAGTCTATTAAGCCTACAACGTTCTCACATTCACAAATTAAAAAAGAATCTATATAAAATATTACTAAAATAATAAAAATAAAAACCTACATAGAACTTACAAGAAAATAATATGATTGATTTTATTCTAATGATATTAATAATCACACTGTATATTTTCAGCTATTCAGCTTGAAGGCTGAGTTATTAAGAAAGCAAGAGGAGGTTAATGAAAAGAGGCAACTGCCACAGCACAAGCTTGAGAACTTTAAACCTCCTCCAGCTAAAGATAAAAGTCATGAAAAAGATGAAAAAAAAGCATATAAGAAAACATTCAAAGACAGTTTGAAAGCAGTTGATACGGAAGAGCTAGAAGCTTGTAGGAAAGCCAAGTAAGTACTTTATATTCAAAAAAGTTATGTTGTAACCCCATTTATCTGTATAAATAAAAATCAAATGTTGCATGTATGAAAGATCATCCCTTGAGAATGGCTCAACCAATTTGGCAATTTTTTTTTATCGTCTTATTAATTGTCAAGACACGGCTTGTGTGAAATGATAGTTTTGCTGCCAGAAAAGCAGCCTAAACCATTGGTGATAGAGATATGAAATTTACACCAGGCGACCCTAGGCACAAACAGCTTGGGCACGCCACAATTGTGGCGATAAGTCCCTCTTTGAGGAGTGGCTAGAGAGGCGCCACGGCGTCCTCACCTTCCGCCTGACGCAGGTCCTCACCGGACACGGTTGTTTCGGGAGGTTCCTGTTCAGGATAAAGCGGGAGGAAACGCCCGGGTGTCACCACTGTGTGGATCGCCCGGATGACACGGTGGAGCATACGGTGGAGGTCTGCCCAGCTTGGGCGGAGCACCGCCGTGTCCTCACGGAGGCGATCGGTGGGGGCGATCTCTCGCGTCCGGCCCTGGTTCAGGCCATGGTTCGGAGCGAGAGTGCATGGGAGGCCGTCACCTCCTTCTGCGAAGCAGTTATGCTAGCGAAGGAGGAGGCGGAACGCGTGAGGGTGAGACAAGGTTCGCGCCCTCGCGCCCTTAGTCGCCGCAGGAGACGCCCCGGGCGTCGGGAGTCGCAAGCCGATTTCCGGCCACCGTAGGCGCGGCCTGCGGATGGTGAGCGATGGGTAGCTCGCCGTCCGATAAGGACCAGGCCCGGGTCGACGGCGCGTTGTGTTCCACGCGCGCCTCAAAGAGATGTCAGCACAAACTGACGGGGTCCGTTAGGACCAATGCCTGCCGGGGTTGCGAGTTTGTCCGAAAGGGATATCGTGGCCCTGGCACACAGGCAACGGAAGGAACACGGGTGGGTTTTAGTCAGTAAAAGTCTGACACGCCCTCCCGCTCCCAGAGCGGGAGAAGTTATTTGATAATTTCCCACCCAAAAAAAAAAAAAAAAAAGGCACAAACAGCTAGTTTAATAATAAGTCTTTTATTTAATCCCTTTTAAATATAATTTAAATAGCTCATGGTGTGGTAACTGTCTGTGTGGTGCCGAACGTAAAGAATAGCATCACCCTATTTCTTCCAGTGGGTGTCGTAAAAGGCGACTAGGGCACTTACTAGAGAATGGGCAGCAGCATACTCTATGCATTTTAACCAGGGACCGTACAACCCCGGTTAAGGGTTAAGCCTTTCGAAGGGGTAACCCATTGAATGGGTTTTATACTAGAAACCCAATGAAAGGGTTACATGATAACCCATTGTATGGGTTTTATACTTGAAACCCAGTGAAAGGGTTACATGATAACCCATTCAATGGGTTCTATACCTACTTGAAGCCCAGTGACATGAAAAAATCATAATATTATGTTATTTCGATATCCGCCCAGAACGCTTAGCATGACCAATTCTATCTCTATACTACCCAGGGACCATTTTGGTCACCATTTTAGAAAAACCCATTTGGTGTGGGTAATTTTGAATGGCTTAAAGTAAGCCGTTCAAAAGGGTTACCCATACCGTATGGGTTTTTATCAAAAACCCTTTCAACGGGTAACCAAAATTTAATTTAAGCCGTTCAAAAGGGTTACCCATATCGTATGGGTTTTTGTTTAACCGCTTAGAAAAACCCTATCGAAAACCCTTTCAATGGGTAACCAAAATGGTCCCTGATTTTAACACCATACTGCGATCGCCAACCCGCCTGCCAAGCGTGGCCATTATGACAGCTCCCCCTTTGGGGGGGGGCAGATCCTGCAGTGGACGTCTTTCGGCTGAAATGATGATGATGTGGTAACTGGTAAGATGGTGGCGAGGCTAGCTATCCAGGATGTGCCAGACCTTTAAAGGTTTTTGTGCAAGCCTTCTTGTCACAGTCATGACGTGCAGCTGCCGACTATTTATTTTTACCAGTTTATGTTTTAATGTTTTGCACGTGTTTCTGAAAAAAAAAAAAAATATTTTCTTTCTATCTTTCTTTAATGAAGACAAGAAAAGTTTTATCCTGCAAACAAATGATGAAGTTTTGACGGTTTTTTTATATATATATACAGTTTGAAGTCAATTTTATTACACAGATAAAAGAAGATATCTTTTATCTTAGTTTGAAGTCAATTTTATTACACAGATAAAAGAAGATATCTTTTATCTGTGTAATAAAATTGACTTCAAACTGTATTTATATAAAAAAAAACAGTCAAAACTTTATCATTTTCATCATTTTTTTGAAGACAATTTTATTACACAGATAAAAGATATCTTCTTTTATCTGTGTAATAAAATAACTGTATTTATATAAAAAAAAACAGTCAAAACTTCATCATTTGTTTACAGGATAAAACTTTTCATCTCACGACTTTGGTATATTGAACCCTAAATATAACAAATATTTGAACATATTTATGGTCTTTGCTTGCTCTAATAATTGTTTAATTAATGTTACAGGCTAGCATTGGAGAAGAAAGCGGAGTTATATGAACATTTTGCAGATGGTGCGGGTAACTCTCAACTAGCTAACAGATTTCTTGTAGACTTCAATACTAAGAAGCAGCAAGAGCCTGAAAAACAACCTGAAAAAGCTCCAATTGAGCATCAGACTGATAGCAATGCCAATGAAGATTGTGATGATGAATGGTAAATAGTGATGTTAAATCTAATTATTACATAGTGAAAAAGTAGTCTGTCACTGGCCGGTAGCTGAAGGAGTAACTTAGTCTAGTTTTAGTTTAGAAAACACCACGCGAGCTAAGCCTCGGGCAGCAGCTAGTGGCCTTATAAAAAACTGTAACTTTTTAAATGTTCACTCTATGAAATTACTAACGAAACTTCACAGAGCTACTTGAAATTTAAAAAAACGTCATTGGATATTGATACCCATTACCTTTGAAAAGTTTCGCCAGTTATTTAATGAAACCCCTATATTTGATTATAGGTATATGTTACATTAACCCTTTATTGGGAAGAAACGAAATTTGTAGTTTGACTAGCTAACTTTAAGGTTGATTTTATCAATAAAAAATCGACTATAAAGTTACACTAGTACGAGTAGGGCACTGTACAAATTTGTTTTCTGCCCTATAAAGTGTTAACTCGATTTGTTTCAGGACTGAGTTCACAGATTGCCTGGGAAGGACACGAAAATGTCACAAATCAGACGTAGGAATGTTCTTGAAAAGGGATATTGACCTTATGAGGGCCATAAATAAAGACAAACCTATTTCAAATGAGGAACAAGTAGTTAAACCAGAGGTAAGTAAAACGACTATTTAGTAGAATCTTTTTTAAAAACGAATGCCAAAATAAATAGATTAGTTTAAATATATCTGGCTCAATAATATTTTATGTAAAAAAAATCGGTTGTCTGTAAAGTTGGTTTACTGACGATAGTTGAACGTGAAAACGTCATAAGCCTTAAATGGAACGCCTCAGAGCGAGGTAACGCCGCATGAAAGGTAACGCCGCATGAGAGGTAACGCCGCATGAGAGGTAACGCCGCATGAGAAGTAACGACGCATGAGAGGTAACGCCGCATGAGAGGTAACGCCGCATGAGAGGTAACGCCGCATGAGTCATGTTTTTTCGTGCGTGCAGCCGGCTCCATCGAATTATAAGACGTTATCACGTCAAAAACAAACCGTAAAACCTCAAATAAACTTTACTTTAAAATGAGATAGATAGGTTAATGAGACGGAGGAGGGCGCGACGGAACGCTCGTGAATGCGCTCACGGTTGGATTACAATATTTCTTTGTGTATAGACCACACACACACACACATACACATTTGTACACTTCTTCTTTGGTTAGATGGCGACTGTAGCCAGTAGCACAATTTCGAAAATGCCACGATATTTAGATAAGATGCGACTCAAAACAAAACAGCACAGCTGTCATTTTTGACGGCGCTCACGGTGATATTAATTAAGGCTGCATTACGTATTAGACTTTAATCGCTGACAGCGCTCACATCAATAATTTGCGTACCGAATTAGTTATTACGATTATGACAGCCGACAACTGTCAACAATTCGGTACGCTCGTGACCGCGCTCACGGTTGGATTACAGTATTTCTTTGTTTAAACACCACAAACACACATCTGTACACTTCTTCTTCTTTGGTTAGATGGTGACTGTAGCCAGAAGCACAATTTCGAAAATGCCACGCTATTATATACGAGTATAAGATAAGACTCAAAACAAAACAACGCAACTGTCATTTTTGACAGCGCTCACGGTGATATTAATTTAAAGCATGGTCGGCGTTATCGCAAGATGGCGCATGTCATGACGTCATCTATGACGTTTCACCCGACAACGTTTCCGCGCTCACGCTAATACGCGTTTAAGCGCGCTAAAATCGATTACAGCGATTATGGTCTTAATTCGGAATGCACCCAACGTTTTCGTGCTCACGCTAATAGGGAACTCGTTTAAGCGCGCTAAAATCGATTACAGCGATTATGGTCTTAATTCGGAATGCACCCTTAGGGCATGGTCGTACCCGATGTCCCACAGATGCGGCCCCAGGACCGATCCCTGTGGGACACCGCACGACATCTCTCGCCGGTTCCACTCTCCGTGGTGACCGGGGTAGATGACGGTCCTGTCCGTCAAATAGGCCTCGACCACACGACAGAGGTAGGTCGGCATCCGGTGATACCGAAGTGCCTCCCTAATGCAACTCCAGGGCAAGGTATTGAAGGCATTGGCGATGTCAAGAGACACCGCCAAGACGACCCCACCCCGGGCAACAGCATCCCCCGTCGTGAGGGCTCGAACGCGCATGATGGCATCCACCGTAGAGCGCCCCTTGCGAAAACCAAACTGGCTCTCCGCCAAATCCGGCCCCACCCGCACCAGCCGCCCGACAAGGCGGTCTGCAATTACTCTTTCAAAGAGCTTGCCCACCTCGTCGAGCAGCACAATGGGCCGATAAGCGGACGGAGAGTCCGCCGGGCGCCCTGGCTTCTTTATGAGGACCAGTTTCCCCGTCTTCCAACGAAGTGGGAACTGGCCCCTCTCCAAGCATGCGCTTAGGAGCCCCCTTAGTCGAGGCCCGAGAGCCTCTAAGGCCAGAACCCAGGCTTTTCCAGGCAAGCCATCGGGTCCTGGGGCGGTATTCTTGGCATTCAGCCTACGTACCGCCACTCTCAGATCTACCTCGGTCACCTCTGGAGCATCGTCGTCGTCGGTGTGGTCCGCATCCGGCACTGCAGGAGGCGGAGCCATGGGCGGGGGAGCATGTTCCCCTCGCGAAGGGAACAGAGCGCTCACCACGTCCTCCACGAGCTGGGGCCGGAGACTCTGCGTCAGCGGGGGAGCCCATGGGCGGAGTTTATCTCGCACCCATTTGTAGGGGCGTCCCCACGGGTCTCTGTTGAGAGTCTCCAGCGTCTCCTCGCGGGCCAGTCCTCTGGCCCGCTGGATCTCCGCTCGGAGGGCAGTCTTCGCCGCTCTGTACCCCTCGTATAGCTCCGCCTGAATGACTTCCGTATCCGGAGGGCGGATACGGAGCCTGCGGTGCCTGGAGTACCGGTGGCACGCAGCAACGCACGCCTCGCGTAAAGCGGTCAGCTCACGCGACCACCAGCACACCTGGCGCCGAGCACGTCCGGGCTGGACCCGGGGCATTGCCACGTCACATATTTCGGACATGGCCTCCCGGAACCACTCCGCCTCGTCGTTGATGTCGGCAGGCCTGTCTGGTGATAACACCCAGGCCTGCACGATCGAGGCTTCCAGGAGGAGCTCCCGGTCCAGCTGCTTTAGCGCCCACCGCGGACCACTCGGGGTCTGTCGGACCGGCGCGCCCGAGGTCTGGGCGGAGACGTCAAACCGGATGTACCGGTGATCGGAATAGGTCTCCACCCCCTCCATGACGCGCCAGTCGATGACACGCGGTGACAGAGCGGGGCTGGCGAACGAGATGTCCACCACTGATTCACCCCGCATCCGCACACACGTGGGGACAGAACCCCGGTTTAGGACGACCAGGCCTGTCTCTAGAGCCCAGTCCTCCACCATCCTGCCCCGTGTGTCCGTATACCGGGAACCCCAAGCCACGTTTTTGGCATTGAAGTCCCCGAGGACGAACACGGGGAGGGGATGGTACCCGACGACGACGACTCTCAGCTCCCCAAGGGAGTTGTGGAACTCGGCGAGAGTTGCGCGCCGACCTCCCTGGTGGCGTCAGCGTAGTCTGCTACGCTGACGACACGCTAGTCCTGGCACAAGGGAGTTCGCCTCAGGCGACGGCCGAACTGGCGGCACGTGGGGTTGCGACAATCGTCGATAGGATCCGGCAATTGGGACTCGAGGTGGCATTGCACAAGTCCGAGGCCATGTGTTTTTATGGTCCTCGGAACGCGCCACTGTCGGGTTCCCATATAACGGCGGGAGGGGTTCACATCGGCGTCGAGTCGACGATGAAGTACCTGGGACTCGTCCTCGACAGCCGGTGGAACTTCGTCGAGCACTTCCGACGTTTGGCTCCCAGACTGGAGCGGGCCGGGGCTGCCTTGAAGCGGCTTCTGCCCAATCTGGGGGGTCCAAACGCCTCCTGCCGGAGGCTCTACGCGGGGATCGTGCGGTCCATGGCCCTTTACGGGGCACCGGTGTGGGCGCGTTCTCTGAGGCTGCGACCAGCGCAGCGGTTGAACGCGTCCCAAAGGGTCATGGCCATCAGGATGGTACGGGGATACCGCACGGTCTCCCGTGAGGCGGCGAGCCTCCTTGCCGGATTGCCGCCATGGGATCTGGAGGCGAAAGTCCTCGCGCACATTTGGGTGTGGCGCGAAGAGGCGAAACTCCGGGGCATAACTCCGCTGCCGCAAGAAATTGCGGCACAGCGGACGGAGCTCCGGAGGGATCTCATGGCGACATGGAGAGTGCGATTGTCGCAACCCAGCGCTGGGCACGCCACAATTGTGGCGATAAGTCCCCTCTTTGAGGAGTGGCTGGAGAGGCGCCACGGCGTCCTCACCTTCCGCCTGACGCAGGTCCTCACCGGACATGGATGTTTCGGGAGGTTCCTGTTTAGGATTAAGCGGGAGGAAACGCCCGGGTGTCACCACTGTGTGGATCGCCCGGAGGACACGGTGGAGCATACGGTGGAGGTCTGCCCAGCTTGGGCGGAGCACCGCCGTGTCCTCACGGAGGCGATCGGCGGCGGCGATCTCTCGCGTCCGGGCCTGGTTCAGGCCATGGTTCGGAGCGAGAGTGCATGGGAGGCCGTCACCTCCTTCTGCGAAGCAGTTATGCTAGCGAAGGAGGAGGCGGAACGCGTGAGGGTGAGACAAGGTTCACGCCCTCATGCCCCTAGTCGCCGCAGGAGACGCCCCGGGCGTCGGGAGTCGCAAGCCGATTTCCGGCCACCGTAGGCGCGGGCCTGCGGACGGTGAGCGATGGGTAGCTCGCCGTCCGATAAGGACCAGGCCCGGGTCGACGGCGCGTTGTGTTCCACGCGCGCCTCAAAGAGATTTCAGCACAAACTGACGGGGTCCGTTAGGACCAATGCCTGCCGAGGTTGCGAGTTTGTCCGAAAGGGATATCGTGGCCCTGGCACACAGGCAACGGAAGGAACACGGGTGGGTTTTAGTCAGTAAAAGTCTGACACGCCCTCCCGCTCCGCCCAGAGCGGGAGAAGTTATTCGATGATTTCCCACCCAAAAAAAAAAAAAAAAAAAAAAAGGGCATGGTCGGCGATATCGCAAGATGGCGCATGTCATGATGTCATCTGTGACGATTCACGCGACATCGTTTTCGCGCTCACGCTAATTGGGAATATGCATGTATTTTTTTTTCACTAAATCAATAATTGACAGTAATATAAACGTAAGAAAAGTATTGAAAGTTAAATTGAACTACTGATTGATGCTCAAAAAAATGATGAAACTCCAACAATTTTCTACTACAGTTCAAACGTCCGCTTCTGTCGCGGTCATGATGTGACGTCATATCTCACGAAACTGCTTTGTTTACATCTGTTTTTTAGCCCCAAATCTTATATATTAAATTATTATTTATGCTTTATTCAAGTAGAAATCGCACTTACATATTTACCTTAGAGAGATTTCAAGCATTTAGCAAAGAATAGATTTTATTCACATGTTTTGTTTCGACACTTCCGGCATTTTCGAAGAGGACGCGTTTTGAGTTTGCATTCCACGAAAAAAACGCAACATAAATGAATTAATTGTAAAATAAGTAATGCATTAAAAAATATTGGAATTTGTTTCTTGACTCCTTCACAATGTATATTAAAATAATGGATACGTTTTGTATTACGTGCATATTCCTTATTAGGAACGGGTGTAAGCGCGCTCAAATCGATTACAGCGCAACTCGGAACGCACCGTATATTAGCTTGACCTTTCTATACCTCCCCCTTGTCTCTGCTCACATACCTCAGGCGGTGACTAGCACTTGCGCGCGGACTATAGTTAGCCAAGTTCATGTCTCTTTCTCGCTCCCGATTATTACGACATGCTGTCTTACTTCTACGTGTCATCTAATAGTGTGATATTGTGCTGTTTTTGAAGATTGTATTGTTGGTAACCTATCTACATTATTTTACTTATAATATCATCGATCTGGCTGATGTTTTGCCTTTGACATATTATATATAAATTTACGAGTTTTTTTTCTACACAATCTGCAATCGCCCCTTATTTTCGTTATATCTTAGTGCTCATCTACAACTTATAAGGATATTTCTATTTTCAAAAGTTTATTTAATTTTGCTTATTTTTATCCACAGGAAACTAATACAGTAGTAAAGGAAAAGCCATTGTTAGTTCAAACTACAAATGATTATCTGCAATCGTTAAGAGACAAATGGGAAGAGAAGGAAAAGGAACTGCTCGCCAAAGATAAAGATATACATTATCAAGACATTCTGTTTGATGGTTTGTATCTCTTTATGTGAATATGGTTGTTTATAGTCCGTTTCGTAGTAAAAGGATCAGAAAGCGTACCTATCTAAAGAAAAATTATTTATTGGGAGTCACACAGGAGATCACAAATTAAACTAACACACTCATACAAACATTAAAAAAAAAATATATAAACAAAGTCCTGTACGACGCCAAAAGGCTCCTATCTCAGCATGATGCTTCGACAATTAAAAATGTATCTATCTATTTTTATTATCTACTAGTTGCGCCCCGCGGTTTTACCCGCGTAAGTCTCGATCCCGTGGGAATATCGGGATAAAAAGTAGCCTGTATGTTAATCCAGGGTGTCAGCTACCTCCATACAAAATGTTATCAAAATTGGTCCAGCCGTTTGAGCGTGAAGAAGTAACAAACAAACACACACACACACACACACTCACAAACTTTCGCCTTTATAATATTAGTGTGATTGGTATCTGCTGTAGATGCTAATTTGTAACGCCACTTGCAAATTGATTATGTACTTTTATTGTAATTCAAATCTTGGATACCAGAGGTCTTTATCAAGTAAAATGTAGTTGTTGCAAATCACGAGAGCGCGCAATGTGATTTTAATGTTCGTTGTCGTAAGGTTTAAATTATAATGATTGACATGCGCTCGTGAAATGAAATAACTATGTACAATATTAGTTTTAGTATATGCGAAAGCTGAAATACGTGCAAAACTGTATCATGAAAAATAACAAAGTTATAAGGTTGTTATGTTACCAGTCCGTACAAAAACATGCTAACGGCGCCCCCGCGCCTCCAGGGTCGTCTTGCGCTCATTTATAATAATTTGGCAGTAGGTACCTAACCGTACGGCGATTGTATTGTAAGTAATTAAATGGGGATAACATTTTCCATCATCCTTAAATATTTTTGGGACAAAATATAACATGCTGTAAAAATTATTGAAATCGATTCAGTTCCTTATTCTGAACAAACTATATTCAGGTTTCGCATATACTAAAAATAATGTATAACCAACTTGTCTTGTATGTATATATTACTGTCATTAATTTGGAGACAGGACCTCATTAGTAGATCTAAGTTTTTTTTCAAGAAGGCAGTTACTCTTGTAGAAAAAATTTAAAATGCACACATCTTTTTTACTTCACTTTTAAAATCTTAATATTTTTTTTGATGTGTGTTTCAAATTAATTTATAGAAATAAATATTATGTAGCCAAACCCTCCTTAGATTGGCTTCTAAATAACTACAATTTTCTTTACAGAGGCTCGAATCCACGGCGTCGGTTACTTCGCATTTAGTACCGATGAAACGGAGCGAAAGAAGCAAATGGAAGCGCTGATAAAGCAGCGCGAGGAAACTCTGAAAGCGCAGAAAGAGGCTGAACAGGTGCGGAAGAAGAGAGATGAGATGATTGCAGCAAGAGTTGCGGCCGCGCGCGCCAGGCAGAGAGCCAGGGCCGGTCTACCGCCAGAGGAACCTAAAGGTGACATTAATAAAACACAGTAGTGCCATTCGTATTTACTATGTGTAAATTATTTCATCACCACTGCTCTCAAAACGGTGAAGGTAAACATCGTGAGAAAACTGGCATGTCCTAGAATCGAAAATACTTTTTTTTCGTAAATTCAATAAACCATTGCTTAGCAGTGCACAGCAACACCTTTCCAATAAAATAAAATAAATGTCATCTGGTAATAGATGACTATATAATAATTGTAGTGTATCGCTTTGAAACCGCTTCATAATATAAACATTAAAATGCCAACGACATGAGGCGAATGCATCACAGACCTAATTAAAAATCTGGACTATTGCAGTGTCCACCACCCTTACCCCTAAAACTCGAGAATATTGTTGTGACATTTCGTGTTGTAATGGGGCCAGTTATTTTCTTCGTGTTTTCTTTTATTGCTTATAATAGTTATTTATGATACTAGTGCGGTAAGTTGATTTTTACAAACGAGTAGAAATACCAATTTCCGCACGTGTGTCATACAACATTTTTCAACACATTTGCGAGAAAACAGTACAATAGGTAATGAAACAAGCCATGAAAACATTTTCAGAGAATGATTGAGTATTTCTTCGAGTCTTCCATGATCTCAAATTATTGGTGGAGTTTCTTGCCCATTGTGGAGTTTCTTGCCCATTGTGGAGTTTCTTGCCCATTGTGGAGTTTCTTGCCCATTGTGGCGTTTCTTGCCCATTGTGGAGTTTCTTGCCCATTGTGGAGTTTCTTGCCCATTCTTCTCCATACGAAACTACCTTTTGGAAGGGCAACTAGAATCAGTTCTATTTTTTTGTAAATTTTGACGTTCAAAAGTGCCTCTTATGTGCCTATTTGAAATAAATAATTTGACTTTGACTTTGAATTGTAAATCATTAAATAGCGCTCTCGCGATTTTGGCGGCAAGAGGCCATTTTCTGCAATTTGCACCTCATTCAAGATATCAGGTGGACTAGATTCCATATTGATATCGGATTCCTCAATTGAACTCATAATATTAGGTATTTTGTTTATAAATATCAGTCGGAAAGTAGCAACAATCTTTAAAGTTTCTAATATGAAAATGGCGCGAATTTGAAACGGCGCCACGTGCGCGTGGTGAAAATTAGTACTACATCTTTCGTCTCATTTTCCCTTTAATAATAAAGTGAGATAAACGTATTGAGCAAAAGCGCTTCAAAGGAGGTTCGATCATTCAGTTTATTTATTCTCGTAATGTGAAACTCCTTGGTGAAATTCTTATATATTGTTTTTATGGCAATTAAAAAAAAAACCGTAATGGATACGCACGTCGCTATACAACAGAGTATGCGGTAAAACATGTACTTAGGTGAGAGTACCTGTTTTACCGCACATTTCGTTGTAAGGTGCGTAATTTTAAACTTTCAAACAATGTTTATAGGCTTCGTTAATGCATTTGTTGAACAAATGTATTGAAAAATATCTTTTGTTATAGTATTGACAGGTTATTGTTAATAATAATAATATATATTTTATTTCAGAAAACCAAAAAGACTTTACTACCTGTCTACTAGAGTTTTTGACACAGCAGAAGAACGAAGCAGATGCCAAAGCGAACGAAAAAGAAAATAAACTCAAAGAAGAGCAAGAAAAAGAGAGGCAAAAGCTACGCGAGGCGTACGTTCGAGAATGGGATATTGGCAAGGAAGGAGTAGAAGGAAAAGTGAAGAAATTTAAAGAAATGAGCCAAGAAGAATATGTCGAACAACAGAGAGATAAACGGATCAAAGAATTTGCTCCGCCACAAGCTTCCACTTCTGGCAACACTAAAATATTTGATGATAAAGGAAATAAGTTGGGTAACAATAACGCTACTGCTACTAAAACTTGGGCGGATGTGAGACCTCGAGCCAAGACCCCACCTCCTCCCGAAATAAGTGATCTAAATGAGATTTTACAAAATAAAGGACTATATTTTTCATCATCTAAGAACAATGATGGTAATCGCTTTAAATATAGAAATTTTGTTAAGGCCCAGGAACCAACTCCTATTATTGATGAATTAGATAATACAGACACTACAGATTCAGTGGCAGATAATACAAGAATAGAAAAGAGAAAACACGATTCAGATAGTTCGGAAGTGCCTCCGCCTCCAACATTTGAGTATTATGGACCGACCATAAAGCAGACGAGGTTTGTAAAACCCTTTGAATCAGATATCAGAGAAGCATACAGCCAGGGTGCAAAAAGTTTAGAAGCGAAGTCAAGCGGCCGGCAGTTGCCGAAGCATTATGATTTCACCTTCGACTAAGAACATAAATAAAACAATTACGTTTTTCTGTGCGTATTTATTTCTTGTGCCAATGTCAATCATATCTACATAATTACTAAATATATTGCAGAAAATATTTACAATCTGTCTATACTAATATCACATGGAATGAGCGCTACTGTCCTACATTTAATTTCTAACAATTAAAGCTTCACAATACAGAGATCAACTTTTGACAATGAATAAAAGTATTACATAAAACTAAATTAATTTAAATCTTAAACGTAATTTAAAACAATACCTATGGCTAATGTGAAGCGTGTGAGAATGTGTGCAGAGATTCGCACAGCGGTATTGTTTTGTGGTTTTGATGTAGTCGTCGCTCTTACGTTAGGAGTAGATATAGCAGATACAGTAGTGTCGTGATGAAGAGCTCCTACTGTAACTGGTGGTCCTACTGTAGGTAGTTCACTGGGTTTTATTTTATTTTCATTCATTTTTACTTCACTTGGAGCAGTTTTAGTAGCTTTGGTGGTCGTTTCTGCCATAGCCTTTGTTTCAATTGCCGTCTGGGTTATAATTTCTGGAGTGGTCGGAACCTCTGGAATATTTACATTAGGGCTTGAAATGTCCGGTAGTTTTGTGTCATTTAAGACCTTGGTTGTTTCGCTACTCATTAATATAATTTCAGTTTTGAGATCGCTACTTTCAATATTAGCACTTGGAATATCTATTTGAATGCTAGTTTCATTCATATGACTATCGCTGGTTTTAATAACTTCTTCTGTAATATCACTAGGACTATTTGTTGTAGCTTCGCTGTTTTTAAGTTCGACGTCTGTTACTTCTGCTAGTGTAGTCGTCTCAATCATTTGTGTTTCATCGCGTTTAACATCAGAGGGTACACTAGCTGCTGTTGTATCACTGTGACTGTCCAAGTCTTTAACATCAGCATCCACAGTAGTATTGACATCGTTCATTTGAATTTCATTGTCTTTAACATCACCTTCATTGCCTTCATTATTATCTGTTAAATTATTTAGAATGTTTTTATTTTCTTCGACAGTGGTGTTGTCTATTCGATTTTTTCTGTTAGTGTTCATGCTTATAAAGCCAGTCTTAGTAATGAGGGCTCTTCTGTTTCGAGAATGTTGTGTCCTAGCCACTAGTTTGGCTAGTCCTGCGAAGGCGTCAAGTTCGCGCTCTGTGTTGGGTCCGTTGCAGAGATCTCCTCGGCATGGGCAACTCATGCGCCATGTCCTGGTTGTGTTGCAGTACAGCGAGTAACATTCATCTTGGTACAGCTTGACGCAGTATCTTGATTCTATGTAAGCTGTGGGATATTAAAAAGGATCTTTTAGAGTTTTTACAAAAATCTGTATAATATTAAGTAAATCAATTGCCATAATGCGTTCCGATCTGATTTTTTTTTTTTGTTTTGTTCGTGTCAATACTAGGGTGATTTAAGAATAAATAAAATTTGGAAATACCTGAAGGACCAACAAGAAAAAAAAAAAAAACTAAATTTTGTCTCGTGTGGTACGAAGTTCACCGGGTCATTTAGTTAATACATCATTATGTTTGAAATTTTTAAATCAAGGCTGTGACTGTAATGAATGTGATGATCTCACTCTAAGGGCCGTATTACAGAACGACTCAAGACTCAAGCATTACTTAAAACTAGTTTCGACCAATCAAATGGCTTTAAGCGAGTTTTAAGTAATGCCGAGTTCTGAGTGAGGTTCTGTAATACGGGCCTAAAACTCTTAAGAGTTTATGTTTGCACTAACTTATATGTATAAAAATGTAAGTGTACTACTGAATGAATTAATAAATAAATAAATAATCGTTACCTACTTGGTAAATTTATTTATTTAAAAACACATCAACAGCAACAGCAACATCAACAGCAACTATCATCACAGGCTTACCTAATACAATAATTTTAGGACAGGCTTGTATCATACCTTCAATGTCAATTTAGACAAACTTCTACCAACATATTTTTACACTTAAAGATGTACTAATTCCATATTTTGGTTAGGTTCCATATAAGGTGGGACTGATGAGACGGGCAGCACACTATGCTCGGTCCTTGTGGCGATGCTTGGGAGTGGCCTATATCCAGCAGTACTGGAGTTCTTTCGGCTGAACGATGATAATGGTTTCGAAATCAGGACTCATACTAACGCGGTGCCGTGGCCACGACAGCGCAGTACGGAAAGCCAGGGTCGCAGTCAGTGACCTCTGTGTGCGGGGCGCTGCACGGCGGCGCGCGCTGGCTGCGGTGGACCTGCTCAGCTAGCGGCCCGCACCAGTAGCAGCGCCGGGTCTCGGCCTCCGAGGATACTGGAACGTACAGACAATAAAAGAAATAAGTATTCAAATCTTTATTTCCAATTTGATTTTATTTCCACATAAACAAATAACAACTTTATTAAAGTGAAAATTAGGTTGACTTCAGAATGACAAGTCAAAATTGCTTGAACGGACTTTAAAAAAGGTTTATTTAAATTTCTAATCTTATTTCAAATGGAGTATAGTTCGTCGGTAAAATGGAAGTCGGAAAAATGTTTGAAGTTGTAGCGCAAACTGAATTTTATGTGTGTTTTAAAGTTATTTTTCCAAAAACACATGTTCGTTTAGGTATATGTTTGGTAACTAAATTGCGAACGCAGGATAGGTAGGTAAGTGTGCAGGAAAATGTTATTTATTGGGTGTACTATAACATAGATTAGATAGAATATGCTTTATTGTACACTAAATTTAACAAAGCTCATTTACAAAAGCAAAATATGCTTTTAACATAAGAGACACGTCAACAGACAGAATAAATGTCTTAACCAAAGATATGTCTTGATAGACAGTCAAAGCAGTAAAATCGTCGAAAAAAATTGTGTCACTGTTGGCCACAAAATGCACGCACACTAGATAATTCACAATGACAGCACAATGACGTGGCGTGAGTGTAAGACGCTGCCACGCAGACCAGCATAAAAAAGGTGGCCTGTTTTTTTTTACTTAATTATTTTGCACCGCGACACTATCTAGTCTAGACATCAATAAATAATAATCAAAGGTCTTGACTATGCAGCAAAAGCATAAAATAGGTTACAAGGTTGTACGGTCAGTAACGAAAGTCGATACAAAACTGTTATTATTAAACTGACTTACTTCAAAAAAATGGTGGTTATGTTTCGACGTGATTTCGATGTTCTTAATTATTTAGGTAGCAATATAAATTTACCTAAATTGGTCGAACTTAAATCTCCGCTGTTTATAAAATATTTGTTATAAAGTATAAAAGTGTAAAGTTATAAAGTATTTGTTGCAGTTTTCCATTTGTGTTAAAGTCCCATATAATAGGGATTATAATTATAGGACTTTAGGAATTTTTACAGGTACAAATCTAGACTGCTATTGAAAGTTTTTTTCGGAACCCAATAGCATACTTTGCCGACCTAGGGCAGAAATGTTATAACCTCGAAATCGGGGTTTCGGGGTTTAATGAAATTTCACGACACCAGTTGGCGGCCACTTTGACGAGGTCTTCCATTTCGACAATGAATATAAAATATATGATGACGTTTATCAGTCGTCTCATTCATCGTTCATCATTCAGTCACGAGTTCACGACTAAAGAAAATTTAGGCGCTTTGACGCTTTAGACAAGTGCCCGGACCTGACGACTCAGTGCTGCCACCTAGTGAACGTCATTTCAGAAAACCCGCATTCGGTAGTACCTAAGTTGTAGGTACTTAAGTACACTTTTAACTTGGTTCTCGCCGAGTGCGAAGTTTGTTAATTAACATTTAATTGTGTCCTCCCTTTTTAATTCTCTAAAGTGGGTCGCTTGTGCACTCTTGGGTGTGATTTTCATATCTTTTCATTTTGATCAGAGCTTTTCTTAGTCTTCATTAAATACACAGTGGGGAAATTGCAGTTATCCTTCATTTTGTCTTTTCTAAGTATAAAACAAAACACATTTATTTTCTCTTCCACTTGAAGATGCGAAAAAAAACTCATTTGCATTCGTAACACACTTCAATCACACACAGACGGCACGGTTGGCGCAGTGGTTAAGCGATTGACTGCTGCGCTGCGTGTCGCGGGTTCGATTCCCGCACGGAACAAATATTTGTATGACCTATAAGTAGTTGTTCCGGGTCTGGCTGTTTGTGTATGTGAGTTTAAATGTTTGTAAACGTACCCACGATACAGGAAAAAATCCTAGTGTGGGGCAACGTTAAAAAAAAAAAAAAAACATTTATTTTCTCTTCCACTTGAAGATGCGAAAAAAAACTCATTTGCATTCGTAACACACTTCAATCACAATCTGAATTATTTTGAACTATATTGCTTCTATCCATTGCTTCATATGTTAGAAGAATTTGTCTGCTCACTACCGTAAACGACGCAATTAATGTTGTTGCACAGTTTTTTTTTTCTTTTCTTAACTATAAGAATAAGAATAATTTATTTGTTCAAAAACATTCAGACATTTAAATATTAAGGTGATACCTACACTATAATTTCAACATCTGTGTCCGAACTAGATATAAAATATCTGTATTTCAGACATCAGCGCTCGCGGCATTTTTGGGGGACTGTCTTATGTAATTTTTGACGTTCGATTCGTCGCTCGTTTTCTTACTGTTGTAGGCGACACGAGAAATTAAACTTTGTTTGACCTAATTACATATCTATACTGTTACTGTTTATTACTGATAGTGTGTTACGCAATTATCCCGCTGTTCATAATTTCCCCCTTTCTATTCCACCCTGACCAAATATCAATAATTATTATAGGTAGGTAGGTACGGTCCGCGCCATAATGAAAGTGTACTAACACTGCTGCTTCACATCATTTAAATTGACAGAAAATTATTTGAAACATTGTATTTTTAGCATTTCATATGCTAACAGCTTTGATTATTTATATGTCTAGATAGAGTGTCGCGCTGCAAAAGAACTAAAACAAACACGCCAACTTTGTTAAGCTGGTGTGCGTGACAGCTACGTCTTACACTCGCATCACGTCATTGTGCTGTCATTGTGTTATTCTAGTGTGCGTGCATTTTGCGGCCAACAGCTGGACGCAATTTTTTTCGATGAGCTCACAGATTTGACTGTATTTAGACATAAACATAACATAACATCACGCCTGTAATCCCCGAAGGGTTAGGCAGAGGTGTACCTACCTAAAGTACACTCATATTTAATAGGGGGCGAGCCTATTGCCAGCAACCGGGCACAAATCCAGACTCCAGGGTGCTACTGAGGAATTCCTAATGGAAAATCCCAATAACACTTTGCTCGACCTGGGAATCGAACCCAGGACTTCATGCTCAGCAGTCGCGCTTGTGACCAACGAGGCAGTCAGTATCTAGGCATATTTATATCTTTGGCTAAGATTTAATATTACTTTAAATTGACTTCTAACTGCCTCGTTGGTCGAGTGTTCGCAAGCGCTACTGTTGAGTATCGAGGTCCTGGGGCCTTACTCCCGACAGCATCGAGTACTGAATCAATCGAATTAGATACGAAATAAATGACGATCCATACTTTTGAAACCGACATTAGCGCACGATCGTGCGGTGGTTCAAAACGACACTAACTTCGATCGAAAGATTCGTTAGAATCGAAAAGTTCGTACTCCACACGCCATCTGACAGTTATGTATCGAGTAGTTGAATCAAAACTAAACGTCAAATTACTCGATAGCAAACAAGCTACTTTATGAAGATCGAGTAAGATTTTTTTGTGTTCTTTACTGCTTTATTTCTTCAAAATCTTTATTATTATGGCTCGCCTTACTTTGTTTTTCAATGTTCTTGAGAAAACATCGTATGGATCTTCGTGCGAAAAGAAATATGAATCGATATAATACCCGGGGCTATAGAAATGGATTCGAAAGAATTTCGAAGAAGTTATAGTTTCTCGAAGGAGTTGTTTAATGTGTTGGTAGAAGATTTAACACCATACATGAAGAAATTAACCAGATGAAGTGACATTTCCATTAAATGCAAGGCGAGAAGCCCGAAAGTCTGACAACCAGTCTTACCAAGGGGTATCGTATTACCCAGTTACTGGGTTGTGGAGGTCAGATAGGCAGTCAACATAATCAGCCTATAATGTTCTCACTGCTGGGGCACAGGCCTCCTCTGTGTGATAGGGAGTAGGACGTAATCCACCACGCGGGCCCAGTGCGGGTTGGTAGTTTTGACATGTCTTCGAATTTTTGGTTCTAGGACATGCCACCGGTGTCCTCACGATGTTTTCCTTCGCCGTTTTGAGAGCATTGGTGATGAAATAATTTATACAAAGTAAAGCCCCTGTCAGGGTTCGAACCTACGACCTACAACTCGTAAGTCGCTGTCGTTACCACTGGGCCACCACTGCTCTCAAATAGGCAGTCGCTCCTTGTAAAATACTGGTATTCAGCTGCATCCGGTTAGACTAGAAGCCGAGCACAACATAGTTGGGAAAAGAATAGGCAGATTGGTTGATGTTTTTTCATAGGGTTTTATTTGTTAAGTTAAAATAAAGCACTAGGGTATCGTTTTTTACGTGGGAAAGTGATAGAGAAGTAAATAAATTCAACCACATAAAAGATTCTAACCACAGACATAAGACACTTGACAATGACGTAATCCATGAATGATAGGATATAGACAATGACAGGCATAACGACGCTGATAATACTCGAACCTATGTCGATCTTGGTTTACGATTCGATTTGGTTCGGGAGTAAGGTTTTAAATCGAGTTCAGATCAGAAACGAGTTCGAATCGAAAACAAAATCAAACTCGAATCGTTTTCGGGAGTAAAGCCCCTGTACCCTAATTGCGTAACAAATTGGCTGCTCCACAACGTAAATAACGCAATGAATGTTGTTCAACTGTCAAATTGAAACCGATTCCTACTGATAGTGTGTTACGCAATTAGCCCTCTGTGTTCGATTCCTAGGTCGGGTAAAGTGTTTTTGGGTTTTTAGGGTTCCGTAGTCAACAAGGAAACGTTATAGTTTCGCCATGTCCGTCCGTCTGTCTGTCTGTTTGTGCGCGGCTTAGCACCGAAACTCTTAGTACTAGAAAGCTGTAATTTGGCATGGGTATTAATCACGCCGACAAAGTGATAAACTAATACCATGAAAAAAATTGTAGTGTACCTCCCTTGCACGTAAAGTGGAGTGGAGTTGATATTTTTGTTCTCGTCTGTCCCGTGGTGTGGGGTATCGTTGGATAGGCCGTTCAAAAATATTGTGGGTCTGTGATAATCATTTTTTGGTTCAGGGATCCGTTTGCATAATATTAAGCTTTAAAGTGCTCATTTTTGTTAGAGTCAAGTGTCGCGCCAGCCACATGGTTGTTTTTGGATAATAATGTGAAAAATTTCAAGGCAGTAGTAATTAATAAGTATAACGAAGTTAAAAGGAAAACTATCACAGCTAAGTTGGCTTTACAAGTTTAAGAGTAATAGTCGACCAACTTACATTTGTAGTTGGAATGTATCGGAGATCATATTTTTGAACTACAATGTTAAGTTTGTTCTTGCGATAAATTCACCCCAACTACGGAACCATGGATTTACCAAGTTATTTTAAGACCATAGACTTCTTATAGGTTTTCCTGTAATCAATACCTAAGTATAGAATTATTAGGTCACAGAAATTAACGTCTACCAAATTTCAACTTAATCGGGCCAGTAAATTTGATGCAAATCGTCTGTGACAGTCGGACAGACAGACAGACACGAGTAATCCTATAAGGGTTCCGTTTTTTCCTTTTGAAGTACGGAACCCTAAACACTGAATTTTTAATCGACTTTTGTCGCTGACTGTACCTACTAGCATAACATTCCCTAAATTATTCAATAACAAAACGCTACACACTTGCTGATTAATGTCCAGCTATTACACAAAACTAGGACATCAACATTGGAAATTAGGTTACCGCAGTAAATTGTCCACGTGTACGATGTACGAGTATAGGTATGTTCTGTACTGGCCCAATAGCACGTTACTATATAATTCAGTCGGCACTGACCGGTGGATGGCACATAATCATTAATTCACACGATGCAGCTTCAGTTGGCTTCTGTGTTAATTACTCTTCATTTATGCCATTATAGATGTCTGTTGTCTATAGCTAAGAGGGCTACAGACCATGCAGTGCATTTTATTAACTGCAACTGTGGTTTTGAGGAAGTGGGGTAAACTAAAGATTTAAAAATTTGAAATTAGCCCAAACAGTATGTCAGTTAGTGACATACTGTTTGGGTTAATTTTAGATGAATGAGAGAAGTTTGTCACACGGCTACACATCAAGCTATAACTTTCCAGTATACGCTGACCTCTCAGTGAACTGAAATCCTATACGATGCGAGATCAGCTTATAATGGAAATGTATAGTTTGATGTGTGTACCTACAGTGGAGATCTCTGGAGAAGACTGGGAAAGTAATTGACTACCAATTTAAATTGTCCGTATATTAATATAACAATTGTCATTCTTTGACAGTTGTATGAAATAGCACGGCGAATTGACGTAGGTTGTCAATTTGCTTAAAAAATATTTTCTTTGCCTGTAGGTACCTAATATGGAGTCATTTTAATAGGTAACATTTGCCGTCTGTCAGTTTAGTGAAAGCAAATCGTAAAATTACTCGTGTCGGTCATTATTACAATAAATATGTAATCGTAATTGAAAAAATTGTGCAATTCTAACAAAACGCCCGCCGTTACAAGGTTTACAAAGTTACGTTGTTGAATTTTGATGAATTGTCAAATGTTACCTAGGACTTCTTGGCGGGAAAGTGAAGCGTCATGTTAGCAGTTTTGTTTTATTTTCTAAAATTTGTGTTTAGCTGAATATTAATGTGTAATAGTGGTGGATTATTAACCATTAAGTGTTCGTGAACCTGCATTAATGTAGGCAAATGAAACAAAACAGTGCAACATCAATTTCACGTTCTCTCAAGAAGTCCGCGCGAGGTTTCAGTAAAGTGCCGCGTCTTTACTTAAACTCAAGGGGAGCGGGGCGGGATATCATCAATCATCTTTATCATGCATTGAGTGGAGTTCATTTCATAATTATTATAACTTTGTACTTGTTACCTAATTTTACATGACACTGGCTAAATGCACAAACCGTGCGAAGCCAAAAAGAAAAAAAAAAAATGTTACCTATTACAATGACTCCTTATAAGATAAGATTAATAGGTACACTTCGCTAACCGTAGATACCATTAATCTCATCAAATAGGTTCCTTTTGAACTCTAAAAAAAGTACAACTCTCAATTATTTATTTACACGAATATCTACTTATAGGTTTTTTCAATTACTTACAAACTAGAAATATTTTGAAAAGGTCACGTTATTTGTCGTATTTAATTAATTTCCATCAAATATTACGGTCTGAAATGTTTTTTCTAATGTCAGTCATTTTTAGGGTTCCGTACCCATAGGGTAAAACGGGAACCTTATTACTAAGGTTCCGCTGTATGTCTGTCTGTCCGTCTGTCACCAGGCTGTATCTCATGAACCGTGATAGTTAGACAGTTGAAATTTTCACACATGATGTATTTCTATTGCCGCTATAACAACAAATACTAAAAAACAGAATAAAATAAATATTTAAAGGGGCTCCCATACAACAAACGTGATTTTTTTTGCCATTTTTATAGATAGTGGTAGGGAACCCTTCGTGCGCGAGTTCGACTTGCACTTAGCCGGTTATTTTAAGAACTATTTGGGGTGGGGCTTTGACAACTTAATCTAGTTATCAGACACAATAAGGTCACAAATTCAACAAGGTCAAACAATAAGGTCAAAGATCACAAAAAGTCAATAGGTAGGTATTAAGGACGAATAGAAGTCATTAATTTCGGGAGTCATTAATTAATGGCTGGAGTTTATGTACCTACTAGCTTTTGCCCGGGGCTTCGCCCGCGTGGATGTCGGAAAATATCCCACGGTGTCGTACCACCGGGATTAAAAGGAAACGAAGCGATCGCATACCTCATAGCCGAGGTAAAGGTCATTGACTCCTAGCGCTGAAAGATAAAAATGGTTACTGTGGGTCATCCTTAGAAAATAGACATAATACGAGTATATGCTACCACGGACTTTTTGTTGAAACTTTTAAGATGTACAATCCTGTAGAAAATTATTTTTTATGTATCTCGTACGGTTTACGCGGCGCACTCTCAGTCGAAATGATTTTTTGCGATTTTTTGCATATAATACAAAACTTTAATTAATTATACACCTAAACCTTCCTCATGAATCACTCCGTCCATTGGTGAATACCGTTTGAAAATCCGTTCAGTAGTTTTTGAGTTTATCGCGTTCAGACAGACAGACGCGGCGAGGGGATTTTTTTATATAATATGTATGTAAGGATGTATGTTGGTACTTATGAATTTGTTTGAAATGATTTTTTTTATATAATATGTATGTTGGTACTTATGAGTTGGTAATTATGTATGTAAGGAAAAATCTACATATTTTTAACAAGATAAGCGATAGACATAATTTTAATACTAGAAATAAAGATAAAATAGATCAACCATTTTTCAGATTATCTAAAGTACATACATCTTTTATGGGGTACTGTGTTAAATGTTACAACAAAATACCTTGTGATATATTGAAATTAAATGAGAGAAAATTTAAAACACATATTAAAAGTACACTTTGTAAACAAGCATATTACAAGTTAGAGGATTATATCCAGGACAGGAATGCTTGGAAACATGCTGGTCCAGCTCCATAGGACAATCTAGAGTCTAGACAAAATCAAACTGGTTGCTATTTTTATGGTAAAATCTGTTATTTTTATGATATTCATTTTACATTCTGTGATAACCTATACTCACACACTGACTTATTTTTTTAGAAAAACATACTTGTATGATGTTTGTAAATATGTGAACACCACGTATCTATCTAATAATTAAGTTATTTTTCATTGCTTAGTTTTTAATTCGTTTTACCTATTATGGTATAGTAATTTTATTCTAGGTGCATCGTCTTCACATATAATCATATAATTAATGTAATCAAACAAAATATTGTAAAACATTTTTAAAAGAGTACCGGTGGAGTTTCTTGCCCATTCTTCTCCATACGAAACTACCTTTTGGAAGGGGCAACTAGAATCAATTCTATTTTTTTTGTAAATTTTGACGTTCAAAAGTGCCTCTTATGTGCCTATTTGAAATAAATGGTTTGACTTTGACTTTGACTTTGACTTTGACTTTTACGGAATACCTAAGTGTCGATAAGTTCGAGTTATCTTCAATCTACCTTTCTTAATACAATCTGGTACTGAACTAAATTGAAAAAAAAAAGCGTAAAGAATTAAACTAATAATATCTATCTTCCATGCATGTAGGTAGGTAACAACATCGGTATAATAAAATATGCATAGCTCCCTAATAAGTGTAACGAGCAAAGTTTATATGATTTGCAAGAAATTATTGATTTCAAGAACTAATGCATTCATTTCTTTGTATCAAAGCAAAATGCAATGCGCCGTAAAATACCTACATTGTTAGTAAGTAAACGTTCATGGGAGCCTTCCATATGCCGTGAGGGACGCCCGAGTCGCTGAATATCTTATGAACTAAGTACCTACGTCAAAACAGCGACACCTCAACCTTTCATGATAGTTTTTAAGTTCTGAACTACGTGTTTTTTAATTGAATAATCAATATTCTGTTTTCAATTAACTGAAGAGAATCAGAGTAACTTACGTTACGTATTTTGGTTTAAAAACACTTTTTATAAAAAAAATAACCGACTTCCAAAAAAACTTGGTGTCTTTGGATCTGTATTTTAGTTTTATGCCACCGACTTCCGAAATTAAAGTTATTTTTCACTTTGTAGTGTTTTTTTGGAAGTCGGTTATTTTTTTTTTGTAAAAAGTTTTTTATTTTTCACTTTTTAGTGCCGAAAAAGAATTTTCCAAATCGGTTCGTAAATGACGGAGTTATGCGCGAACAAAAAACGTAATGCAGAGTAAACGAAAAGATCGTTAATGTAGACAATGTATGTAGATACATTTTTAGATGTTTGTTGATTTTTCAGAAACCGCTTTGTCCGATTTCGATAAAATTTTCATGGGACCCTTGGGAAGTATACCCTTTCCAACAAAAAAAGATTTTTTCAAATCGGTTGGCAAGCGACGGAGTTATGCGCGAACAAACATAAAAAAAAAAATACAAACATCCGAATTGAGAACCTCAACCTTTTTTAGAAGTCGGTTAAAAATACAAATGTCGGTTGTAAAAGGGTCGAGAAACAATGCAATGACTATAATGGCCCCACAAAGTTCGCGAAAGCATCTAGACCGGAGAAATATCTCTAAAACGTTCAACACAAACGCACATCACGTTACCGACAAATACAAACGAAATAGCTCGATCGACAACAACAACACTCAACATTTATTGCGAAAGTTTGCGAAATAATCTCTACGAGTACTCACCACATAGAGACAGGAAAATCACGGCATTCGCGACAATCCATGATAGGCGGAACTTTGTTTCAGTTGGCGGCATCTGAATTCAAAACTTAATTTTTTTACTAAATCTTTTTTTTTGTTAATACAAAAAATACGATAAATAAAATACCTTTTTAATGTGTATTAATATTTGAGAAATAAATATTAACGTGTCACTGAAAGAGTGAAGTCGTGTATAGGTGTGCAAAGTCTACGCGCCGACTATTCCAAGTTCGTAGCTGCTCCTGCTACGCGGCCACGTAAAGGTCTGTACATACTTCTCACACGTAATCGTAGCAATCAAACATGGAAAACGTATACGATGTAAATGATAACGTTTGGTTGGTAGCGTGTCAGGGGTCTTTATGAAGCTTAATCTACTTTTGATGTGATGGTTTTATCGTGTTTATTCATTTAAACTGCTGCTATCACTGTTATTTCTTTTCATTACGTAATATTGTTTATTGATTGTAATTTAGTTGTATTTTGAAGTTTTTGTTTTTCTCATTTTTTCGATATAATTTAGTAGGTGACCAACTTTTCTCACTCACGTGTAATAATCCTTATGTAATCAATTAACTTAAAAATAGATATTGACATTAAAATTGTTAGGTTTACCTTCGACTATCAGCTATTTCAGTAACTTGTCGTTCTATCAAAACTAAAATAAAACACGTACGACATTTCCATTTGACGTCAAACTATACTTAGTAAATTAAACAGAAATATAGATTTGTAACATGAAAATATCCTGAAATCGTTTGCTCTGGTCTACGAAGTTTCTAACATTCGCACTTGTTTGTAAGAACTTCAGCGAATATGATTCCCGGCGCGCGCTGTAGCAACAAAGCCTATATTTTATCAAACTGTGCTATGCCCGTATATTATTATAAGACATAGCCATTTTCTCGGTTGTTTTCCCCGACATAAAGTAGCTTCTTAGAAAATAAGGTCGCTCTTTAGAAAATACGATCGAGCGGGGACAATAAATTGAGGCATGAATAAACACTCAAGGAAATAGATTACTTAGGTACGTAAAGGGAGAGTGTTTATTACAATTCTGTAAGATTTACACATAAAAGCAGGACATGTTTGCATTAATTGAATTATAGGTAGAGGTTAAGTCAAGAGTCATCTCTCTTTAAATGAATATTTGTGATAGAAAATCTGTTGTTTCTAATCGCTTATGGTTGGTTGTAAGTTTAGCTTACAATATTTAACAAAACAAGTTCAAAAATATTCTAGTTGTGTAATTAATAACTCTGTTAAGTTTTCAATAACGTCTTCTAATATTACGTTATTAAAAAGTAACTTTCAAATTGTATAGATTTCAACGAAAGCTGAATAGGCTTTGTACTTTATCCCCCTGTAAAATATTATCTGACGGAGTGAGAAGGGTGAAATCGAGTTCTCGGAAGCTGCAGCCTTATCTCACTTTCATTCAGCCGTATTTTGATGGTGTTATGGTGTACACACATCTTTGCCAACATTTTATAGATGATTGAATTCTTTTTGAAGTGAAAACTTCTTTAGGCGCGTTGAGCACTTTTTGGGTGAACAAAAATCATGGAACTCATCGTCACCGAACGCTAGTTTTCACTTCTATCGGCAGTCCCCAAAGACTGCCCGCATGATTTTTTTTACACAGACGATGTGTGTATGCCTTTTTAGTATCCCGTAGTAAAATTGTGAATACGTAACGTACGGGCTTATCAATATAGTCGTTGACTGTCGAAGTGTCTACCTGTCCTGATGTCACTACTCTCTACCCTCCCTGACACAGGCGAGTCTCAGCTCGGTTCGGTGATCACGGAAATAAAAGTACAAACCGTAGAATCTGTATTGATGGACTTTTAAAAGTGGTTTTTAAATCCATCTCACTAAAGTAGATACCATTTTACTATCTTTCCCACACTCGGAAATTGATGATGTATATACAGGGTGGATTTTTGAGATGGGGGGTAAGGGCCTTAAACCTTAACCGTTGTAGCTACAGGAAAACGGTCTTAAAAGACTGTCCTTAACTTTTTGAGAAATTTTGATCTGCATTCACAGATTTTGAAAAAAATGTACAGTCGGCAGGAAAATGGGCAATTTTCACAAAACCTTTTTTTATGCCAATCGATCATGTTTCTTTTACGGATCAAAAACCTCTATTGGACCAATTGAGGTTTGAGTACTAGAAATGTCATAAATCGCAAAGAAACTTTTCCCATACATTTCGTAGGAAATGAGACTCCAACTTATTTTTTTTTACTATTGATAAACTGGCTGCTACAAAAATACTGATCGCAAAACAAATAAAAAACAACTTTCCACTTTTGTATCCACTGCCTTGCGAATTGTCGATTGAAATTAGAACGTGTATGGCGGCTGTTGCGCAGAATTTCAGAAATCACAAGCAACCAAGCAACAAACTATCTAGATTCTGTTTTCAAAGCAAATTCAATTATGACGCGTATTCGTTCGAAATTCAAAGTTTTATATTTTTTATTTTTGTTTGGCCAGTCTTCATTGTAGCAGTCCATCTATCCATCATAAAAAACTAAGTTGAAATCTCATTTCCTACGAAATGTATGGGAAAAGTTTTTGCGATTTATGACTTTTCTAGTACTCAAACCTCAGTTGGTCCAATGGAGGTTTTTGATCCTTATAAGAAACAGGATCGATTGGCATAAAAAAAAGTTTTTGTGAATATTGCCGATTTTCCTGCTGACTGTAATTTTTTTTCAAAATCTGTGAATGCAGATCAAAATTTCTCAGAAAGTTAAGGAAAGTCTCTTAAAACCGTTTTCCTGTAGCTACAACGATTAAGGTAGCTGCCCTTACTGCCCTATCTCAAAAATCCAACCTGTATAATAAACTACTGTTTTTGTTTACTTACTGCTAATATTTGACAGTAGTTCACGAACAAGGAGCTAACTTTGTGAGAGACTGGTGCCTGAAGTATTAAGTTTAATACACAGGTCACCACTTTTTATTACTTTTCTTTAGATTTGTTATTAAACAGCTCCAAATCAAAAGTCATCTATTGAAACTAGCGAGAGAATCAGCACTTTTCGAACGTCAATATATTCTTCTTCTCAATATAATATTGTTCTGACGTCTATAGGCGTTTAGCGGTCCTGAACGAGGTAGGGACATTAAAGCTATTGTTGTAGTAGTTATGTAAATAATTCTATACATTAAAATCTGAACAGTATACCCAAAATGAATCCTACCATGTATTGATTGAATGGTTGAAGTGGGATCAGCTGCGCGGCGATCCATTACCTGCGGCTGGGGTGTTAAACATTCACGTATTGTGTAAGTTATATCTTAAGAGCAGTTCGGCCGGCTTTGTGTGGGTGGATGTAGGTCATCGGTGCAGCCTGCAATGCGACGGCGGCACCGCTCATCATAGCGAACATTCTGCTGAATTTTTTAAAGCTATGACACGTTCGGTCCGCTCTGGGGGATATTCAAGAGTCATCGCTTCGTGTATTCTCTTCTCTAAATATTAGTAAATAAAATATGTGGGCGATGTGTATGTCAAATTAGTTCTCAGCTGCGACTGATTTAGACGGAGGTCGGAGTTGGTCTGCGGTACTCGTATAGGAGTGCTACGTAATAACAGCCGCACGGGTCGATCGATCAGGTTAAGCTACGCTTGCCGCGATTGGTCCGTGGATGGGTGACCATTTTTACATACCAAGTTCCTCGGAAAGCACGTTAAGCCGTTGGTCCCGGCTGTCATTTGTAGTTATTACGGGTCGTCAGAAGACCTGAAGTCTGACAACCAGTCTTAATAAGGGGTATCGTGTTACCCAGTAACTGGGTTGTGGACATCAGATAGGCAGTCGCTCCATGTAAAATACTGGTATTCAGCTGCATCCGGTTAGACTGGAAGCCGACCCCAACATAGTAAGGAAATGCTAGGGAGATGATAAACGGTACTCGTATGTGTAGCTTTGTAACATCATTACAATACATGAGCTACATTTTTCCGTTCAGTAGCTGTACCAAATTATTGTAGCTGTTAATTATTTAAAAATGGACGCGAATTTACTTTCCTAGCTATTTGGCAGTGGTAAGCGTGAACGCAAATCTGTACAAATAGTGTCATTTATCGCGCGTCTGTAACCCGACACCCACCGGTGACGCGACGGCGCCATCAAATGAAGATGGAACACCCGCTTGGCGACCCTTGAAATAAATCTTTCTGTAAAAGTTTCACTCCACGGATTTCGTTCGAAAAAATTCACGAGAAAACTCTGTAAAATGTTCCCGTTACATGTTATTTTAGCTCAGAACTTTACCCAGTAAATTGTATGATGAATTTTTGTATGTAGGTAGGTAGGTACTTTTAGATTTAATTATTTTAAGTTTTCGTGCTTTCTGACTGACCTATTTTTTAAGTTTTATTGCCTGTTTTGGCGCAGCAAGGTTTTTGTTTAAGCGCAAAGTCGTGAAAAATCTTAAATATAAAATAATTTTGGATAACGAAACTCATATTTTTGTAAACCGCAACGAATTGTTCTGAAACATTCATCAAAATTTGAAGGGTACCTCTCGATACCTTTTAGGGGAAGCTTAGCCGCCCTTTTCGTCGTTAATGGTGTGAATTTTATAGCGGCGGAGCGTCAAGCCAAGTGTGGCGAGATTCCGATTCCCGAGTTCCCGACGGCACTCCAGTGCATGCAGACGGCGTAGATTATACTGGCCATGAACTTACGGCCGGTCGCCGTGGCCCATAACTGCAGTGGCCCACTTAGTCCCCTTCTGACCCTATTGTCAAGCTGATGTAAATATAAGTGACCCTCACGACATTGTTATAATTGTACATTTATGTAAATCGTGAGTTGCATGCGAATGTCTTGCTCGTTCTGCCTTGATTTACATACCCAAGGTGCTGTTCTTCGCGGTTTTTATTAGCAAAAACTGCTAAGACACGGAACGGAAACGGTGAAGGAAAACGTGAAGAAACCGGCATGTCTTAGAAGCAAAAAATTCGAAGACATGTGACATCTACCAACCCGCACTGGGCCCGCGTGGTGGATTACGGCCCACTACCTCCTGTGTCCCAGCAGGTGGGAAAATTATACACGTGGCCTTTAAAATGTATGGCTTTTAAATTGTAATATGAGACAGCATATTTTACGATCCTGCCAGGGTTGTGAGTTTGTCCGAAAGGGATATCGTAGCCCTGGCACACAGGTAACTGAAGGAACACGGGTGGGTTTTAGTCAGTAAAAATCTGACGTGCCCTCCCGCTCCGCCCAGAGCGGGAGAAGTTATTTGATAACTTCCAACCCAAAAAAAAAACATATTTTATGATATTATTTAACGTCTTTATAATATACTCACACTTTACAGTGTCCCTGTACGAGTAATAGTGATGAATGTCCTGTTAAGACCGAGAGTTGTTTGAAACTTGCCGACCCTTGGCTTCAAAGGGTGTATATTAAATCAATTGTACGGTACGATAGGGCAGATCCTCTGCTATCTAATGTGACCGTTCTGTTACGTAATAGCCTACGTGTGACAGTATCTTGGTTTATGGGTAAGTCTAGTTTTAGTGTTTACATCTGAACTATGGATGGGTTTAAGTGTTATTTTGACTAGATCTGGTTGAATAATATTATATGTAGGTATCAAAATCAATCTGCCTAGCCTTTTCCCAACTTTATTGAGTTCGGCTTCCAGTCTAACCGGATGCAGCTGAATACCAAGTATTTTATATGGAGCGACTGCCTATGTGACCTCCACAACCCAGTTACTGGGTAACACGACACCCCTTGGTAAGAGTGGTTGTCAGACCTTTTTAGCTTTCGGACTACTCCTAACAAATGTCAAAGATCAACGAATGACAGCCGGGGCGGCGGGACCAACTGCTTACCGTGCTTTCCGAAGCACGGTTTCGATATGTAATAAATGGTCACCCATCCACGAATCGACCTCGGCAAGCGCAATAATAAATAATATGTTGGTAGGTATCTATATCTTATCTAAATAGTAGACTTCTTTATGTGTAAGCTTTTGATGCAAGATGATTATCATTAAAATGATTTCACTGCTTGTCTGTTTACTGTACTAGATACTAAGTTTGTTCTGCAAAGTATAATTATGTAAGATTTAACCAGGGACCGTACAACCCCGGTTAAGAGTTAAGCCTTTCGAAGGGGTAACCCATTCAATGGGTTACCTTTATCATGATGTAACCCATTGAATGGGTTTTATACTAGAAACCCAGTGAAAGGGTTACATGATAACCCATTCAATGGGTTTGATACGTGAAACCCAGTGAAAGGGTTACATGATAACCCTTTCAATGGGTTATATACCTACTTGAAACCCAGTGACATGAAAAAATCATAATATTATGTTATTTTGATATCCGCCCAGCACGCGGAGCATATCCAATTCTATCTCTATTCTACCCAGGGACCATTATGCTTACCATTTTTGAAAAACCCTATCGAAAACCCTTTGAATGAAAAGGATTTTCGATAGGGCTTTTCTAAGCTGTTAATCAAAAACCCATACGGTGTGGGTAATTTTCAAATGGCTTAAAGTAAGCCGTTCAAAAGGGTTACCCATACCGTATGGGTTTTTATCAAAAACCCTTTCAACGGGTAACCAAAATTTAATTTAAGCCGTTCAAAAGGATTACCCATATCGTATGGGTTTTTGATTAACCGCTTAGAAAACCCCTATCCTTACAATGGGTTACCAAAATGGTCCCTGGATTTAACATACATAAATAACATAATCAGTCAATCATAAAGTCAGTCAGTAACATAATCATGCCGGTTTCCTCACGACGTTTTCCTTCACCGTTTTGAGAGCAGTAAGTATATAAAGTGAGGTGAAAAATAAAACAAGTGAAAACATACCATGGGCCGAATTGAGACAGATATCTCCTGTAGCTTTACCCCGTGAAGACATACATGAATTGTAGCAAAAGGGTTTAATGGACAGTTGGACTGACACATCAAATAGAACCTCTTGTCCCGCCAAAACCTTCGGCTTTGCAAATAATTCGGGCTGAATATAGTACCTACCTCGGGTTGAGTACAAGTTAATTCTCAAGTAGGTAGTGTGTGGACAAGCTTTGTTGACAGACAATGTCACACCTCGAGGGATAATGAGGATATGCTCAATTTAATAACAAGATAACAAGCTTATTGAGTGATTTACGAGCGCCATGTTGTAGCTTAAATTAATTGTTTCGCTGTAGGAGTTAGCGGTTACACATTTCGATAGATTGTTCTAAGCACAGTGTGTTTGTTTTTACCCGACTGCCTCAGAAGGAGGGTTTTGTTTTTCGAGTGTATGTATGTATGTCTATTTCTTTGGCAAGCTCTGTAGGCTAAACGGCTTGATGGATTTTAACATATGAGGTATCCTTAGATTCGTTTTAATTGTGGGAGTGACATAGACTATAAAATTTGCGAATCAAAAATGAGAGGGGGAATAAAAAAATATATTTTGTGATTATATTAATATGGGTATCAAATAAAAGCTAGTAAAAAGCCAATTGCAAATATATATATATATTATAACACTTTTAACCTACTATTTTGAATCAGACTACAAAAAAGTATATTTTCTTTAATAACAAAATCGAAGCGAAGTTAAAATTGTACATTGAATATTTTTGAAAAAAATTATCGGTTTGAGGTCTGAGATCGTTCTAGTGCCGAAAATATAGTTTTTAGAGTTTTTGTCTGTTTTTCTGAATGTATGTTCTAGCATCACGCAAATACTATTCGGATACATTCTGTTCAAATTTTGCATATATATTCCTTATAAGTCTGGTCAACCAATAGGTTATATATTATCACGCTATTTACTATGGGGGATGAGCATTATTGCATTATGTTTGTATGCCTCTAAGGTTTACAGAAAATTGTAAAAAGAAGAGTCAAACAGTTACAGATTTAACTTTTTAAATGATTACCATCACGCTATATTTTTATGGAGCTAAAAAGTCAATTATCATGGCAATGCAGGGTGGATTTTTAAGATGGGAAGTAAGGATATCTTAACCGTTGTAGCTACATAAATTTGGTCTTAGAAGACTATCCTAAAAATCTTAGACATTTTGATCTGCATTCACAGATTTAAACAAAATGCCAGCAAGAAAATGAGCAATTTTCACTTTTTTTATGCCAATAGATTCCAGCTGTTTCTTATGAGAGAGTTAGACCAACTGAGATTTGATGTATTGGATCTGGTTCACTTGCGCGAATGACATTTCTGCTAAAGACACTTGCGCGAACTCACCTGCGCGAAAAGACGGTTGTCGTGATTTTGTGATGATTTTTCGTCATGGGTGTCGTTGTTATCGTTTTCTAGGTCTCTGGTAACAATAATGGAGACAAAATCAAAATTTGAAATGGCGTTACCAAAAATTTGCTAATTTTTTATCATGGGTGTCTTTTTGATGGTTTTTTGAGGGCGCTGACGGCGATAATGGAGTCAAAATCAAAACGCAAGATGGTTCCAAAAAAAACGGAACCCTTTAAGGATCACTTCGTTGTCTGTCAGTCAAGACCCTTTTTTTCAAGAACGCGTAGAGGTATTAAGTTGAAATTAATATCAAATAAGAAGCTCTACGGTCCCTTAGAGCTCTAAAAAAATCAAGCTTCAAGTCAACGCAATAAAAAAATACGGCCATTCATGCGACATATTTTGATGGGATAAATTCATCCTAACTACGTAACCTTTCATTGTGCGTTTTCTGACACGCAATTGACCAGTTTTTGTTATACTGAACAGACTGGCCATTATTATAAAAGTCAGAAATAGCAAAAGTTTTTCCCATCAAAATCGTTTATTTGCATAAATGTTGTGGGTATAAAAGATGTATAAAATTCTGTGCAAATATATATTCCGCCATGCACTGATGGCATGCCAATATTTAATGGAAGTTAGTCAGTTAAACCGTAACATACAATTATAGACAAACTCGTAAAATAAATAGGTATTATTATTAATTGTAGTTTTAACGTTAAGAATTCTATGAAAGAAAGGAGCCAATTGACCTATCCTATCTTGCTAACCTTACTATGTCGTATAGCGTATTAACTTACCAATACTCAACTAAACAATTTGTTCATTAATAATACTAAAAATCTTAAAATAAAACAAATTATTAAAAAATTAACTGAAAGGATGGAAACAAGATGAAAAGTAAACCAGTATCCTTTAAGTACCAAAAATAAATAAATACAGTCGGAGGCAAATTTTAAGGCGTTCGTAACATCCTAGTTGCCTCCGATCTTGTTTCCATCCTTTCAGTTAATTTTATGCAGTCGGGTTTTTTGTTTTTTTTAATAATTTGTTTTTTGTAAATTAATTTTGCTTTTGTCAATCCAAAGTTCACAGCATTTTGTGTAGCCAGTAGGAACCTAATTCAATCTATGCAGTTAGACAAATAATCGTTTTTTAAGTTATTTTTGTTTCATTTTTTCTTTGCGTTATGTTTACCACAAATAAACATATTTTCTTTTATGTCAAAGTTAACAGACATTTTAGGTTTCAATTTATGTAATTGTGATTGTGGAATCTAAAAACACGGACCCATGCCAATAATCTATACGCAATTTAATCATGACTGAGGAGCAAATAATTATTTGTTCGTACATAACATAAATTGTGCTCGCATAAAGCCTGCATACAACATATTAATTACAACAAACCCCATTGGATTTGGCACGAAACGCACATTAGGTACCAGATCCATGCACTGTTCCTTTGTGAGACGTGAAAATATATTATTTTCATGTCAGTGCAATTCGCAGTCGAAATGAAATGAACAAGAATTAATTGGAATTTGCATGGATGCATCCGTAATGCATTCCGCTCCAATTGTACCCCGTCCGACGGTGGAGGTAGCTATTGATTTGTAAACACTTTTTAGGGTTCCATAGTCAACAAGGAAGTCTTACACTTTCGCCATGTTTGTCTGTCTGTCTGTATGCGGCTTAGCTCAGAAACCCTTAGTACTAGAAAGCTGTAATTTGGCATGGGTATATACAGGGTGGAATTTTGTAATGCCACCTGGAGGGAAAGTACTCTTAATACTGCAGATAGAAAATTTTACTCAAAGGAAACATTCCTTTATTTTTGAATAGAAAGCAAACTGCATTCAAAGATTTTCGAAAATTCTCTTCTCCCACACCCGGGAATCGAACCGGCTAAAATCTGAAAAAATTATACCCTGTACTTTTATTGCATCGATCGTTAGGGTCAATTATAAGGATGAAATCTCTCTAGCAAACATGATAAATTAAATGAAAGGAAAACCAGGAAATCTGAAGTTACAAATTCAATGAATCAAGTTAAAGCTCTTTAACTACATCCATCTTTTGTAATGCAGACTCCTTTGCGACATACTCGTAGCTGCGTGTATGAGGTAATTTAAATATGGAATGTTAGATTAAAATTTGAAAATTAGATTGTCATAGTTGTTATTCACATTTGATTGTTTTTACAACTCATTTCACATTTTGTCTCACGGTGAAAATGGCTTATCAAGAACAGTTTGATTTAATGGAAGCTTATTTTTTAAATAACAAAAACGTGAATCTAGCTCTGCGGTGGTATGGAGAGAGATATCAAGACCGACAGGCACCAACTCGGTTCGTATTGAAAAGAATGGTAGATAATTTAAAGAATACGGGTGGTTTCAAGAAGAGACGGCAAACTATTCAGCAAAAATATTTCGATTTTGAACTAGATTTTTAACATACTTTGAATCATTTCCAAAGGCTTCAAGTAGAGATGCTGCCGATGAATTAGGAACAACCCACACTCGCGTACTTAAAGTTCTGAAAAAGTATAAGTATAAATGCTATCGTGAAGGTCGGTTGGTGCAAAAATTGCATATTGGGGATCGTGACAGACGATTACAATTTTGTGAAAACATGCTTGGAGAAATTGACAGAAACCCTAATTTTTTGAGTAACATTGTATGGTCTGACGAAACCAACTTCAGCAATAATGGCATG
Source organism: Tiliacea citrago (assembly GCA_963921375.1). Lineage (NCBI taxonomy): Eukaryota > Metazoa > Arthropoda > Insecta > Lepidoptera > Noctuidae > Tiliacea > Tiliacea citrago. The sequence goes on from OY992803.1 coordinate 15,595,270, forward strand.
TACAATCGCCGCAATAACCATTATTGGTCTCGAGTGAATCCTGTTCGTGTTCATGAAACTAACAATCAAGTAAGATTTTCTTTCAACGTTTGGTGCGGAATTATGAGAAATAATGTAGTGTTAGTCCACGTGTACGAAGGTCATTTAAACACTGTCAAGTATATTGAAATACTGGATCTCTTAAGAGAAAACGAGTTAAATGGTTTCCCCGAGGAAGAGCGAAACCAAATAATTTTACAGCAAGATGGTGCTCCAGCACATAACAGCAGAATCACTACTGCCTACATTAATAACCATTTTAATACCTGGATTGGTACAAACGGCACAATCAGATGGCCTGCGAGATCGCCAGATCTCACTCCATTAGATTTTTTTTTGTGGGGATATGTAAAAAATCAAATTTACATGAAATCTTATGCGAATGACAACGAGTTGAGAGTTGAAGTTCAGAATACGATTTATAATATTCACCACAACACTTTATTAAAGGTTACTAGAAATGAATTCGTTAAAAGAATAAATTTGTGTATCCAAGAGAATGGAGCCATTTCGAGCAACTAATTAGTTAGTTTACCATTTTTTGTAAATAATTAAATTAATTTAAGATTTCCTGGTTTTCCTTTCATTTAATTTATCATGTTTGTTAGAGAGATTTCATCCTTATAATTGACCCTAACGATCGATGCAATAAAAGTACAGGGTATAATTTTTTCAGATTTTAGCCGGTTCGATTTCCGGGTGTGGGAGAAGAGAACTTTCGAAAATCTTTGAATGCAGTTTGCTTTCTATTCAAAAATAAAGGAATGTTTCCTTTGAGTAAAACTTTCTATCTGCAGTATTAAGAGTACTTTCCCTCCAGGTGGCATTACAAAATTCCACCCTGTATATTAATCACGCTGACCAACTGGTAAAATATAATATTTTTTAGATTACCGCTGCTACACAAACTGGAATGATTTTTTTGCTCGTCATCCTATGGTGTGTGCGTCTATGTGTGGTGTCGTTGGAAAGGTCGTTCAAAAAGATTGCGAGTGTATTGTGGTCGTTAGGAAAATCGTCTGCGAAATATTAAGCTTTAAAGTGCAAATTTTTGTTACAGTCATGTGTTTCCCTCCTGCCAGCTAAATAGTTGTTTTTGGATATATGAAAAAAATTCACGGCAATAGATATAACGAAGTAAAAAGGAAAACTATCACAGCTAAGTAGTTAGAAGTTAACGAGTAATAGTCGACCAACTTACATTTGCAGTTGGAATATATGGGAGAACAGGTTTTTCAAATACAATATTAAGTTTGTACTTGGGATAAATTCATCCCAACTACGAAACCCATCATTGTGCGTGGTCCGACACACACTTGCCCGGTTTTTTTTTTACTGAATGTAGTATCCAGACTTATTTAATCTAAAGTTTATCCAATGTCAGATAATAGGCCGAATTTTTGCAATCATACCTAACTGTACATAAAAACTTAAAGTAATTTGAAGGTCTTTGGATACTGACTTTTTGGCCGAAAAGGATTTTATTTATTAAAACTTTAAGCACGAGTAAAAAAATACTGTACAAAGGCGGACTTAATGCCTGAGGCATTTTCTACCAGTCAACCTTAAGGTGATGCAGAGACAAAACATGGCAAGTGCAACATAAAGGATAGCTAACTCGAAAAACAAAAATATATACTAATACATTACATAGATATCTACATACGGTACATGCATAAAAACAAAATAAAGAGTGTCAGGAGAACTAACGATTGGTAGAGGAGAAAACGAATCAGCGCTGAGATTTTTCTGCTAACTTCATACGATTATATTATATTCCCGTGCCTTCAATTTAAATGATTACTGACTGGTTGCCATCCTGATGTCCAGAGGGAGCGCATTCCAAAGAAAAACCGCCTAGATAAAGAAAGAACAGTGAATGAAACCATGAGAGGTGAGAACGACATCGTTGAAGAGGATTGGTTGATGGTTGGTTGAACGAAGATTTTACTATGGGCAGAGCATAAGTCTTGAACATGGCAAGTCTGGTAAGCAGGAGAAGTAGGTTTGTCGAGTGTGGAAAACAACATGACAGAGCTCTCAACTCTCTGCGCTGACGAGTGGGTAACCATTTTAAAACCAATCGGTGCGCGATTAGCGATTTTCTACGTGTTACATTTCAAAACGCCTACCTTTGTTCTTATCATTTACTAGCTCCGCCCCGCGGTTTTACCCGCAGAAGTCTTGATCCCGTGGGAATGAAATGTATTTAAGAGGCAACTAAATAATCGACTGATAAGTAAGACATACTACACTTTAAATGAATACCTGTCAGATGGAGATTTGTGTGTATAATATAAATATAAATATGGTTAATATTTGAGTCCGATTTATTTTATTATTATTGAAATTATTTTATTAAATTTATTTTTAATTTGTTTATTCTTAATTATGTGTTGACTTTCTTTTGTAATTTATGAAATTGATATTGTATAATTTTAATGATGAATTTTGCATGCCTGAATTGGTACAACACAGTGGACTGCGCATTCACTTGACATCTGGAAATGTTATTACGAGTATTATGTACTGTGTTGAGCAATAAATTTTTGAATTTGAATTTGAATTTGAGTATCGGGTTAAAAAGTATACTATGTCCTTATTGAGGTCATGGTCTACCCATGCGCCAAATTTCATCCAGATCAGTTCAGCCGTTTTAGCGTGAAAACGTAACAAACAAACAAACTCACTTTTGCATTTTTAATATTGGTTAGGTTTCAGTTTTCTACTACTTTACACTTGACTTGAAAGAGTTGGAATTTGACAAATCCAATTTATTTTATCATCTTCCTAAGGTGAATCCGCATCTGCAGCCCGGAAAAATCAAATTATCTTACTACATTTTTGTTCCATTGAATGACTTGTTATGAAATAATGACATTGAGGAACAAATCTTACTTAGAGAGATGTATTAATGATTCTAATGATCATAATTCTGTAAATACATATTTGTTGCGGTCGCGAATCATATTTTGATCAACATACAACCTGACACTGACCTGCAGATTGCAAAAAACGTGGAAAATTTGAATTTTGCGGGCTACAGCTGCGGAAGCACCTTAAGGAAGTCTACGACACCTTTGTGGCGTACAAAAGTTTACTTAAACTTAAGATCCTCCACGTTTCCGCAACTTTTGTATAGGTACGTAGTTTAAAACTACCGCCGACTCCAGTGTGTAGTAAAAAACTAACGAATATACTAGCAGTCTGTAGCTCAGAGATTCTCCACTAAAAGCTAAAAGAACTATTAATACCGGAACAGTACCCGTGTTATTTGCAAACTCTCAGCATTTATTATTCAGCGTAGCCATTTGAAGCCAAGGAAACAAAATTAGAGACAGCTGCCGGGGGCAGTGAATAATATACTGCCGTCCACCCCTTTACCAAAGTACTCTTACAGGGTAGTATAGGATGTCCAATCATAGCCGAACATTTTGCGGATAAAAACGGCCCATATCCGTCCCGTGTCACCGCAATGTGGTGACCACTCGAATGTCGGCCTGATTTGTGTATTGTGGCGTTTTTTTCGAGTGTCATGGACGAATAAATCACACATGTTTTGCTGTCACTCCCGGTTATTGCATATTAGTAGGATGGAATGTCGTATGGAGAAGTATAATTCTATAGTCTTCATTTATCTTCGTTTATACGTCTAGATAGAGTGTCACGCTGCAAAATAACTAAAACAAACAGAGGGCTAATTGCGTAACACACTATCAGTAGGAATCGGTTTCAATTTGACAGTTCAACATCATTCATTGCGTTATTTACGTTGTTGAGCAGACAATTTTTTCTAACATATGAAGCAATGGATTAGCAATATACTTCAAAATCATTCCCATTCCGATTCAAACTGCGTTACGCAATTAGGGTACTGGTCAAGTTTGTTATGCTGTTGTGCGTGACAGCTACGTCTTACACTCGCGCCACGTCATTGTGCTGTCATTGTGTTATCCTAGTGTGCGTGTATTTTGCGCCCAACAGTTGGACGCAATTTTTTTCGACGAGTTCACTGTGCTGCGACTGTCTATCAGACATATTTAAATCTTGAATTTATGTTTAATATATTACTTAGGATATATCTGTGTATTTATTAAAGTACATTGTTTAATTATTATTTGCATCAACGACAGCCCACTTTATGTCCAGGCAAATTACTGTCCATTCCTAGGTTGCCTGGAAGAGTACGGAGAAAGCGATAAGGCCACCCATAGTATATTTTGTAGTGTTTGATTTATTTTTTGTAATGTATTTTTGTGGTCTACAGTAAAGTATAAATAAAAATAATAGAAAACAATCAGACGGACTTTTTAGGAGTGGATTTAAATAAATAAATTCTACGTGCTGAAACTCTATTACCAATTAGTTATCTAAATAAAACACTTGTTGCATAGAATCAAAAAAACCGGCCAAGTGCGAGTCGGACTCGCGCACGAAGGGTTGCGTACCATTCTCTATAAAAATGGCAAAAAATCACAGTTGTTGTATGGGAGCCCCCCTTAAATATTTTATTTTATTTTAATTTAGTTATTTATTTTTAAAGTGAATATATAACTAAATATTCTGTGAATATTTCAAGCATCTACCTGTTGCCGTTATCAATTTCGAGCAAAAACGAGCAAAAAAATCACGTCTGTTGTATGTGAGCCCCCTTAAATATTTATTTTATTCTATTTTTTATTAGTATTTGTTGTTATAGCGGCAACAGAAATACATCATCTGTGAAAATTTCAACTGTCTAACTATCACGGTTCATGAGATACAGGTGACAGACGGACAGACAGACAGCAGACAGACGGCGGAGCCTTAGTAATAGGGTTCCCGTTTTACCCTTTGGGTACGGAACCCTAAAAACTAGGTAATCAAAATCAAAAGTCATTTATTCAAACTAGGCTGAGAATCAGCACTTTTCGAACGTCAAAATTACATAAGACAGTCCCCCAAAAACGCCCACCCTTCACCACTTCCTAGTGCTTTAGCCGGGAAGAAGAAGTGACGCAACAAACTCCCCAGCAGCACAGCTGTCTGTTCAGATATAAAACTTGAATCTATACAATAAAATGTAAAAGAATTTACATTACGCAACACAACATTAAATTAAATTATTTGCCTTATGTTAGCTAGCACACACCAATATACCAAAAAAAAACATAAAAATCGTCGAAAACTATACTCAAGCAGAAATAACGTAAACAGAACGTGCGTAAATAAAAGCCATGGTCAGCAAGACGACCAGTCACCACAAGCAGCACCCGTTCACGAGCATAACGCAAAGATCAGCCATCACCTCTCTCGGCCCTCGGCTCTCTCAGCCTCGCCATATTTGAGGGAAGGAGGCAACCCGACCCCCAACGCTACCGCAAGCAGTGACATCTAAGGGAGCATGACGAATTTGCTGCCGGTTTAGGTCGGTGGTAGGTTTTATAAAAGTAGAGCGAGACTATACGAGTTATATGGTTTGAAAAAATACAGGTTTGATACTCCTTTTCTAGATTATGTCAAAAATTATTTAAAAAGATTTGTGTTTTTGCTAAATCTAAATTTTTAAGCGATACAATTAAAAAATCCAATAATAAAGTAAAAACCACTTGGAAAATTATTAACAATGAAACTGGTAAGTCTGTTAAACAAGAAAAACAACTTGAGATTATGGTCGAAAACAAATTAGTTAATAATGCAGCTGACGTAGCTGAAGCATTCAATGAGTTTTTTGCCAACATACTTATAACTACGACTCGCTCCTTAAATTCATCCCTGTCTAAAGCTGAAAATCTTTTGCATAGTAGTGTGCCTAAATGTAGTCGTTTATTTAGCTTCGAACATGTAAGACCTCATGATGTAGTTAACGTTTTTAACACACTTAAGTCTAAAAACACTGGTGATTACTGGGGCATCTCCATTAAACTATTAAGTAATATAATAGACATCGTAGCCCCCTATCTAGCTGTTACTTTTAATAAATGTGTTGATTTAGGAACTTTTCCTGACCTTATGAAGAGTAGTAAAGTCATACCTTTATTTAAATCAGGTAATAAAAATGACGTTGGCAATTTCAGGCCTATTTCTATCTTACCTGCATTTAGCAAAATATTTGAAAATTTAATACTCAAGCAGTTGTCAAGAAATTTTAATTTAAACAGCCTCCTTCACAATGAACAATATGGCTTTACAAAAGGTCGTTCGACTACAGATGCGGGTGTTGCACTGCTGAAACACATATTTAACGATGGGAGAACTCGCAAAATGCAATTGGAGTTTTCTGTGATCTCTCCAAAGCCTTTGATTGCGTGCACCATAACACGCTTTTGCGTAACTAACATCATTACGGCGTCCAAAACGAAGCTCTTAAAGTAATACATTTTTATGTATATAATAGATTCCAATGTGTAGATGTTGATGGTGTGAAGTCTTCCGAGCTACCAGTTCAGTTAGGTGTACCTCAAGGGTCAATACTGGGCCCATTATTATGACTAGTTAAACGATAATAATAGTTGGTTGCTGTGATTAACTCAAGACAATGTTCATGTTCTTTCTCCAGAATTAGCGTACCTACTGACAGGTTATATGAGTTCATATAATTGTTTATTTTATTGACTGTCAGTCAATTTTATTTATTTATTTATTAGTGACATAATATACTCATGAAAATGTTTTTTATGAGTTGTATTGCAAAATAAGTGGTTAGCTAGCGACCTCGACCATTGATTATATTATTCTTGCCTGAGCAACCGGCAGCAAATTCGTCATGCTCCCTTAGATGTCACTGCTTGCGGTAGCGTCGGGGGTCGGGTTGCCTCCTTCCCTCAAATATGGCGAGGGGGGTGATGGCTGATCTTTGCGTTATGCTCGTGAACGGGTGCTGCTTGTGGTGACTGGTCGTCTTGCTGACCATGGCTTTTATTTACGCACGTTCTGTTTACGTTATTTCTGCTTGAGTATAGTTTTCGACGATTTTTATGTTTTTTTTGGTATATTGGTGTGTGCTAGCTAACATAAGGCAAATAATTTAATTTAATGTTGTGTTGCGTAATGCAAATTCTTTTACATTTTATTGTATAGATTCAAGTTTTATATCTGAACAGACAGCTGTGCTGCTGGGGAGTTTGTTGCGCCACTTCTTCTTCCCAGCTAAAGCACTAGGAAGTGGTGAAGGGTGGGCGTTTTTGGGGGACTGTCTTATGGAATTTTGACGTTCGAAAAGTGCTGATTCTCAGCCTAGTTTGAATAAATGACTTTTGATTTTGATTACCTAGTTTTTAGGGTTCCGTACCCAAAGGGTAAAACGGGAACCCTATTACTAAGGCTCCGCCGTCTGTCTGCTGTCTGTCTGTCCGTCTGTCACCTGTATCTAATGAACCGTGATAGTTAGACAGTTGAAATTTTCACAGATGATGTATTTCTGTTGCCGCTATAACAACAAATACTAATAAAAAATAGAATAAAATAAATATTTAAGGGGGCTCACATACAAAAAACGTGATTTTATTTGCTCGTTTTTGCTCGAAATTGATAACGGCAACAGGTAGATGCTTGAAATATTCACAGAATATTTAGTTATCATCACTTTAAAAATAAATAACTAAATTAAAATAAAATAAATATTTAAGGGGGGTTCCCATACAACAACTGTGATTTTTTGGCATTTTTATAGAGAATGGTACGCAACCCTTCGTGCGCGAGTCCGACTCGCACTTGGCCGGTTTTTTTGATTCTATGCAACAAGTGTTTTATTTAGATAACTAATTGGTAATAGAGTTTCAGCACGTAGAATTTATTTATTTAAATCCACTCCTAAAAAGTCCGTCTGATTGTTTTCTATTATTTTTATTTATACTTTACTGTAGACCACAAAAATACATTACAAAAAATAAATCAAACACTACAAAATATACTATGGGTGGCCTTATCGCTTTCTCCGTACTCTTCCAGGCAACCTAGGAATGGACAGTAATTTGCCTGGACATAAAGTGGGCTGTCGTTGATGCAAATAATAATTAAACAATATACTTTAATAAATACATAGATATATAAGCCTGATATAGTGGTGGTGGATCGAATAGAGCGGCGGCGCACAATGATTATTGACATAACGGTCCCTCATGACGGGAACCTCGTGAAAGCCGAGAAAGATAAACAAATCAAGTATCTTGACTTGGCTCGCGAGGTTGTCGACATGTGGGATGTGGACTCAGCAATCATTGTGCCCGTGTGCCGATAGTTGTATCAGCCAATGGCTTAATTGCCAAGAGCCTCGACCAACACCTAAGGAGGCTCTCGTTGGGCAGCTGGATTAAGGGCCTGATTCAGAGAGCGGTACTTCTGGACACGGCTCGCATTGTTAGGAGGTTCCTCTCTCTGGAGCCCTGACCGCCGGTAGCTTGGACCTTGTTCCCGATACCGGTGGGCTACTATTTTTTATATTTTTAAATGTTTTAATTTTTTTTAATATTCTAATATTTAAAAATATAATTTATAAGTATATTTAATGAAATAAAAGAAAATTAATAATAATAGTATGAATAATTTGATTAATACAACATATGTATTTTCTGACAAATTTGGTCAAGGTTTTGGTAGTATATTTAATCAGTGTTCGCAACAATATGTAATTAATAATTGTTTACCCGGTGCCAGTATTAGCCAATTAATTAGTTTTATTAAATTGGCAAAAATAAACCCCAGTTCAACTGTTATTTTGTTATATGGGGATAGTTTAACTGTAAGAAAAAAGGACATAGTTGAATGTGTCAATTTGATGTTACATCTCAATGAGACCAATAGTTGTAAATTTATTTTTTGTGCCTTGCCTTATTCTCAATATTTGTCTGGTGAGCATAATAGGCACATTTATAATTTAAATATGTTAATTTATAATAGGACTTGTCGTCACAGTGACGCTTTTTTATATTTTGACTGTAATCAATTTATTACTGATTACAAACTGACAAATTATACAATGTATTTGCCACCTAGTTGTAGGAGACATATTGCTAATCTTTTAGCATACAATATACACAATGGCACTGGTACTTATAGTGTACCATCGATTGCTGTTAGTAGTGGTACTAACACTACTTTTGATACGCCTTGTAGTTTAAACTATTAGGTGGACAACGGGTCAGCCGCATATGTTGAATGTTGTACATCAAAATATGCAGGGTCTGTCCGGCAATGAGCTAGAGTTAAGTTTATTTATGGAGAACTATGATGTTCAGGTCTTATGTTTGACTGAACACTGGTTGAAGGAACATGAAGTAGTGTTTATGAATGATAATAATTTTACTGTACAAAGTGCACTTGTAAGGAAAAGTGCTATTCGCGGTGTATCTTTAGTTCTTGTTTCAAATATGTTGAAATGTAAACAACGTTTAGATTTAGTTAATCTTTCCATCGAGCGTACTATTGAGTTGTCTTGTGTTGAACTCGAGCGATACGTTATAATTTGCGTTTATCGACCTCCCTCTGGGGATTTTATTCGTTTTGAATCTGTAATGGAGGATTCACTGAATAGGTTAAAATCTAGTAATAAAAGTATAATTTTATGTGGAGATTTTAATATTAATATTTTAGATGTTACTCCATTAAGTATTAGACTACTCAATCTGTTTTGGTCTTATAATTTAATTAACTTGTTTTTTGAACCTACTAGGATCACGGCATCTTCGTCGACTTGTCTAGATAATATATTTAGTGATTATGATGCTAAAAATAAATTAGTGTTAAGTGACTTAACGTCTGACCACTGTGGTTTACTAGCTAGCTTCCCTATGCCATTACGTAAAAATACGCATAAAATAAAATGCAGGCCTTATACAGCTAGTCGTTGCAACAAGTTTAAAAATAATATAGCACATAAAATTACACCATCTATAGTTAGAACACGAGAATCCTAATGACATCTATGGAGCCCTTTTTGATGTTGTACAAAGCTACCCAGATTAAAAAAAAAACTATTAAAAAGGCTAAAATAAAAAATATCATCGAGTTAAAATCTGGTTTTGATTTCTCACGTTAAATATTTACCTTGTCTTTAGGGCGCGATGGGAGGCCTCAAATAGAAAGCTTTTAATCTCTAAAAGATTAAGTACGTGTTCTTTATAAAATGACAGAGATTTACTGAAAGAAAGATATTATCTACCCACCATGATTCATAAAACGGTATTATGTTTTTGTACACCATCTATAAAACAAGATAATTTATCCCAATAATAAACTTAACACTGTAGTTGAAAAACATGGTCTCCCATGCATTCGAACTGCAGATGTAAGTTTGTACGCAAACTTTTTATAGGTTTTCCTGTAATCTATAGATTACAGGAAAACCTATAAAAAGTTTGCGTATATAAGTAAGAAGAACTATTTTCTGCTAAAATTTTATGCTCATTTGTTTCGGAGACAAGGGGAAATGGTAAATTCTCATCTATTTTCCTAAATAACTTTAAAAATGCTTATTTTAAAATAATAAAATATATACATAGAAGACCTTCACAACAAGTTCTTTCATTTGATATGTGACACGGTACAGTACGAAAAACTTTTTTTGTACATTTTCTATTTTGCCTTCCAAAAGTGACCACTCAATATATTCAGAATTCATTCATTTACGTTACACGTCGTCGACACTGGCTGGTGACAGTCACTTTAGCAGAGCGTCACATCAATGGTTACGTGGCGGCTGTCTTCGGATGACAGAAGAGGATGTGAAGGGAGCCGCTGTCGTACGACGTCCACGACAAACTGCTATATTCCGCTACAATCCTGACGATATTGAAGCTGCAGCGATGATCACTTCTGGTATAGGCTGTCCTGCGCTGTTATATTTATTTTTTACTTTTTTGGTAGAGGTACAGTGGATTGTTAATGGCTGTTTGATTTCCTTTGGCAGGTTTCTGATTGGTATCCTGCATTCTTATCACGGTTACGTTACGGTTCAAGAAGATCCTCAGATTGCTACCAGACCTTTGCGACAACAATCAACTGCACTGCAAAGTGTGATCAGTGCCATAAAAAATGCAATCACCAATCGCGAAATCTAACAAGAGACGAGTAGTTCCGTACACATACCCCTCAGGCATAGCCTATGTCAGGGATGGCGAATCAATGGCACGCTATGACGCAACAAAGTAATTTGGGCACAGTATCAATTGAAGAATATCTGTCCGGCTTGACAGGCGCTTCGATTTCGACTATGGTTGGCGCGTAAATGCAAGGGAAAATGTGGACCTGATATAAATTAATTGGCATCTAGCTTGGAACAGCAGAAGTCGCACTAATTCGTTCTTTCATTACACATAACATAACATCACGCCTGTTATCCCCGAAGGGATAGGCAGAGGTGTACCTACAGTACACCCACGTTTCGCCAGTTATGTTTAGGTCCCATGTAATAGGGGGCGAGCCTCTTGCCATCAGATCATCAAATCCAGATTCCGGGCTGCTACTGAGAAATTCCTGGTGGAAAAACCCAATAACACTTTGCCTGACCTGGGAATTGAACCCTCGGAACTCGTGCTCAGCAGCAGCGCTTGCGTTCACTAGACCAACGAGGCAGTTATTTCATTGAAATTAATATAAAACGGTAAATGTTAAGATGACTGAAAAATATCAAAAGTCTAATTCTGTTTGCGAATATCAATCAATCAATCAAAATATTTTATTTCACATTAAATGAAACGTCAGAAACTAGGTGCACGGTTCCAATTGGTCGTTTCCTATGGAGAAGAGCTAGCAAGAAACTTCACGGTTACTCTTAAAAATAATTGGCTTAATAATTACAGTGTTAATTAGATATGGGAGGACAGTGTAGATATAGTATAAATTCTGAAACTATTTAGTTTTTTTCCAGTAGGTAGTCAAAGTCAGCAGGAGACGCCCAGGGCGTCGGGAGTCGCAAGCCGATTTCCGGCCACCGTAGGCGCGGGCCTGCGGACGGTTGTGTTCCACGCGCGCCTCAAAGAGATGTCAGCAGAAACTGACGGGGTCCGTCAGGACCAATGCCTGCCGGGGTTGCGAGTTTGTCCGAAAGGGATATCCCTGGCACACAGGCAACGGAAGGAACACGGGTGGGTTTTAGTCAGTAAAAGTCTGACCCGCTCCGCCCAGAGCGGGAGAAGTTATTTGATAATTTCCCACCCAAAAAAAAAAAAAAAAAAGGTAGTCAAAGTCAAGATTGATTATTGGCACGTCATGGCCACATTATTTATTTATTTGGAAAAAATGGTACGTGAATGTAAAAAAATTGAGCCGTCACGGGAAGACTGGCAGATGTGAAACATCCCCCTACACACACATTTACACACTACTACATATAGACTGTATAAGTGTATAGTGGCCGGTCGCCACGTGGCATGTGTCGCCCCGCCAGCAATCGGTTTTACGTGCGCCTATAGATGTTACACATCAAAAGGTTCGCCATCCCTGGCCTATGCAGACGGCAAACAAGTGCAGTACAGCTGCCGGCTTGACGTGACAAAGGAGAGACATCCGGCTCGGAAGCCGTAAGTGCAGGACGCGTGCAGCCGGCAGCCGGCGCCCGTCCGGTACGCGCGACCTTGTCGCGGGCAAGGCACACAATCAGAGGATGCATGGAGTGTTAGGATCGAGTCACATTGGTAATTTCACATTGAATTCTATTTGAATTTAGTATTTTTTTGAAGTGCATGCAATTTATAGGAGGATTAAGTGGTGGGTCGGTATAATCATGTTGCATAGTATTTATTGCAGTTCATCGTATATGGTATTCAATTCTTAAATATTGTGAAGTTTTTATGCAACTAAACCCAGTTGCCAAAAAAAAGCATGATTTTTTTTAAAGAAAATTCTAGTTATAAAATACACGGTCAAATGAACTTATCTAGCGAAACTTTGCAGAAGTGATGGGTAAAATAAAAATGAATCGAAATTTTTTTTTGGGGGTCAACGACAGCTTATAGTGGTTATTACTTGAAGTATGAGTTGACAAAATCTGTTTTCTTTTGTTTTATCGTTTTTTGGTATCAATATCAATCACGTGTTGTACCGGTTGGTGCCGGACGTAAAGAATAGCACCATTCTTTTTCTTCCTGTGGGTGTCGTAAAAGGCGACTAAGGGACTTACTAGAGAATGGGCAGCACCGTTCTCTATGCATTTGAACACCATACTGCGATCGCCAATCCGCCTGTCAAGCGTGGCAATTATGGCAACGCCCCCCCTTTTGGGAGACGCTTATGTCCAGCAGTGGACGTCTTTCTGAATTGATGATGATGAGGTATATATCTAATTATTTCTGTTGCTTGTAATTAGGGTTGCCAACCATACTGTCAAAAACATTAATATACTGTTTTTCACTCTAAATTACTGGTTACTGTTCCACAAAAACGAAGTATATGTATATACTGTTTTCACTGATATCCAGAGCTATACGTAAATTAAAAGTTTCATCTACTACGTAGAACATCGTGCATGTACCTGGGCATGGGCGCGGTGAATCAGATAGCCTTGATTTCAGAATGAAACTGTTAGTCTCGAATTTTCGGGACATAGTAAATAGATAATTGTTATCAGAATACCTTTTAGGTACTAGTATTATAGTTAGTTCTGCCACCTCAGTATTCACAGATTGAGTGTTTTCAGTGATCAACGCTAAGTAGTGGGACCTAGTGTGACACAGAAATTAGAGCTTCAATAAATTTAATACAAAAATGGAGCCATTTTTGTATTAAATTTATTGAACTCATCTCTTTGGTAAGGCTCATGAACCCTTTCCAACTGGTGCTAAATTGATGAGTTGCACGAGTGTGAATTATGTATTTATTAAAAAAAATAAAAATATTTTGATTATTAATATCTAGATAGAGTGTCGCGCTGCAAAAGAACTAAAACAAGCAGGCTAACTTTGCAGTCTAAATCAAATTTCCACGCAAGCTCCGCCCCATGCTCGTCGCCATTCCGTTATGTGCTAAACGCTAACACATCAGTAATAAAGTTGAATATTGCGTGCGCTCTTTGATCGTGTTCGAGCACGAAACTAAATAGCGTAAGTCTCAATTCTTATTTCGTTTATAACTAAGGTACCTACCTAATAATTGATCTAGAGAAAAAATATCTGGTGGGTGGATAATAAACTATATTTTCTTGCTATGAATATTTATTTTAGACATAAAAGCCGAACAATCTTGTTTGTTTTTATAATTATCCATAAAAAAAGACATGATTTTCGAATAAAAAATGTATCGAGCGAAAATATTACAATTTTGTAACTTTCTTAAACATGGAAAGAAAAACATCCAATCAATCATATACTATTGTTTCATTTTGATTGTATGTCTGACTGTTTCAGAATATGCATGCAAATTAATATAAAAATAGGCAGCCTCCTCTTAAGCTGGTGTGCGTTACAGCTACATCTTAAATTTGCATCACGTCTTGTTATGCACGTTGGCACTACGTTGAAAACGTTAGCAAATGTCAGTTGGGTAGTTAAATTAAGAGCCGAGTACACAGGTAGCGCAGAGGTTTAACATCGTAATACGAAAGTAATGGCGATCGAACAACATTACAAGTTCCTGCCCGCGACTTCGATTGCGTGGAAGTCGCACGGTACACAATGTACTAAAATAACAGCCACATTTTTATAATACTCCCCCTCGGCCCCCAACCCACTGCGTCGCATCGCATCCGCCTGCTCTATACTTCGTTCGTCCTTTCTGACTTTTTCTTCTCGCTCGGCTCCTAAGGTTCCTAGGATGATAAACAGCCTAAAGCCTCAAGAAATGGAGTATCAAATGTAAAAAAAAAAACAAGTCCGGCTGGTAGTTCCAGAGATTTGCACGATCAATCAAACAAACAAACTCTTCAGATTTATTATTAAATAATGTACGGCCAACGAGAAGCGTTATAAAATGTAAACAAAGTCAATGCAAGGTCATTAGCAAATGCATGCAGGGGTTCGTAACTTTTTTGAAAATTATATTGTTTATTTTAGTAGATTATAAAGTATTACTAGATTATGAATATATCTGGAAAATTTAGTCTTATCGCTGTTAATTGTTATTTTAAAAAACATACATTGAATAAAAAAAAAGGTTGTTTTTTGTAATGTGAATTAATGTAATATGCAGATTTCAATTTAATTAAGGGAACAATAATAATGATTACGGAAATGAGGATAAAAATTAAACGTTTCTTATGAAAATATTTTTTATTCAATCTGAGGCCGATTCTTCTGAGTCTGTAGACTCAGAATCAGTCTATATGTTATCCGTCACGTCATCTACGATAAAATCGAGTTTTCTAAACTTCTCTTCTTTCTGAACGTGCTCGACACATTTCCTCCATCGATTAGGCGTGACTCTAGCCATACCCACACTTAACAATTCTTTAACTTTACCAAATTGATACGCAGTATTTTTTTAAGCTACGTGCCCCTTATCATCAGCCCAAATCCACTCTATCGGGTTTAATTCGCAATGCTAAGGGGGAGTCTTAGTACCTCGACGCCGTATTTCTTCGCCAATTCATCTACGGCATATAATTGGTATTGATCCTTTACTATTGTCACCGGTGTCTTTAGATTCAATTGATTCAAACACCCAGCTACTATCTTCTGCAAAACCATCCTCCTAATTCCAAAATGAACTACGATTAATCGCCGGCCTCTTGAGGTAGAATTCTTGCCGTTTTGACTTTATTTACATGTCAACCCAGGTTTTATAAACAGTACAATATCCTCCCGCCACAATACAATATCGTTTCGATCAATTAGTGCATTATTTCTTTGCCTCTTGATAAACTTGAATTTTAAATGCTTCAATATTTTCTGGAAAGAAGTTCTTTTATTAGTATATCATCTTCATTAATTTCAATATCATTTTGTACTTTTTCCACTGTAGGCAATTCACCCTCCTCCCCCTTCCTTTCTCCCCCTTCTTTTAGGAAGAAAGTGTGTACTTTTTGCGTATAGCTGATATATTCAAATCATCTGTTTTGTCACTAAACGTTGGTCAAGGTTTGGTGGTGATGGCCGTGTTCTTTATAGTCCTTTAGGATTCTACACACTGATGCAACGCCATGTTTTTTTTGACATATTTGTAGGTGCTAACCATGTTTTTTTCGTTTATGGTAGAACTAGTAACCTGAAAATGAAAATTTGACAAAGTTAATATTGGCGCATATTGATTAATTAAATTAAAACGACTAAATCATACTTCTAAGCAGCTTATTGCTACTGACATTTTATGGGCCGAAGACTCAGTTCATAACCGATTACGACTTCGATACGATTATACGCCGATTCGAATAATCGGCGTATATCCGATAATCCGATTAAAATTAATCAGGAAAGCCGATTTTTGAGACGATTGTTTACCGATTACCGAAGAATAATACCTGATACTAATTTAAAACTCTAATTAAATTTTTGTTAGTTTTCATGTTCTGAAAACGAACAAAGAGCCTTTAAAATGCTTGCGTGCAGCAGCGTGCCACGGGGTCACATTTGGTCAATTAATCCCCCTAAAAACAGTATACTATTTTCGTCACTTGAATTTCAAATAGTTACAGACGGCTACACATCAAGCTATTCATTTCCAGTTTACGCTGATTTCGCACTGTACGGAAATCCTATACAATGCAAGATCAGCTTATACTGGAAAAATATAGCTTCATGTGTAGCCGTGTGTACCATATTATTACATTGCGTGAATGGGAAAACATATTTTTTTTTGGAGTAAAATCTGTTGGTTTGTCTTGCGAAGTAGGTACTTGGTTATGGCTCCATTTTGAATTACTCTTAATAACAACAAATAATAATCACATCTACAACGTTACCATAATTAAATAACAACAAAAAACAACAAAACTTCAACAAATAACACCAGGAAATAGAAAACAAAATCAGTAGACAGGTATCACCACGAGCGCATTCCGAAACCGAATGAATAAAATGGAATGGCCGCCCGAATGTTGGCGATCCTGACTTGGCCTTGAAACATTATAACCGAGAGAACGAGACATTATGTCAAATACACAAGATGGACTGAAATAGATGTAGATTGTCAAATCCAAGGTCGTGTTTTAGGTGAATGAACTTTTGTATCGCTTCTCGTTGGCCGTATTTTAGTATGAAGATAGATAGATAGCTACTCTGAGCACTCTACACAGTAGAAGTAAAGGCGTGGACGCATGAACGAACAAGAACATGGTGAACACGAACATCGAATACTTTGTTCTCATGTGCGTAACTGCGTACCACTAATGAACACCAAACAGTATGTTTGTCAAAAAATGTTCGTGGCGAGCCAATTTCGTTTTTTTATGTCTACGGTGTTCGGAGAAATTTGATGCAATATTTTTCGTCCACTAATTTATTGTGACACCACCAAGGAGCTAATCCTAGGTGGTGTCAAAGAAAGAAGAAATAAAAAAAATAGGTACCCTACAATTTTTTTTACAACTTTGTCGGCGTGATTAATATGTATACCCATGCCAAATTACAGCTACTAAGCAGTACTAAGATTCAATTTCAATTCAATTCAATTTATTTAATTCAGTACCTAACAGTTCACATTGCGTTCCAGTATAATCCAGCATAAAACATAAGTATTAGATGTACAAATATAGAAAAAAAAAAAAGTTCAAACAAACCAAAATATGCAATTCAATTTCAATGAAAAAATATTAGTTAGATAAAAAAATAAACATAGACATTGTAAAATACCATTCAACCATATTAAGTCAATAAATTAAAAGCAATTTAAACGAAATAATAATCAATAAATAAAAGTCATAAGAACACAATCTTGTCATTTGGTTTAAATATGTTTTTATTTTTATTATTTTAGTAATGTTTTATATAGATTTTTTTATAATTTGTGAATGTGAGAACGTTTTAGGCATAGACTGTAGCTGTGTAAACCATTTCCTACTTTAACCCGGCGAAGCTAACCTAACCTATCAAAACAACACATTCTAACAGTAGTAAGCGATCATAACCTTTAGGGCAAAGTGGCATACGACTGTCTTCTGAACATCACTATGAATATGTATTAAATACATTAAAATATATTACGTATAAGTTGTTTATTTAATAGACGATAAATATTGAATAGTTTGTGCATAGTAATTTCAGATGAGAATATTTTCTTGTTTCATACTTTTTAGAGCGTGATTTTCGCGAAGTTTCTTGCCGGCTCTTCTCCATAGAAAACGACCAATTGGAACAGTGCACCTAGCTTCTGACGTTTCATAAGTGCCCATGTAGGTTTATGTGAAATTAAATATTTTGATTTTTATATAAAGTATTTAATTTTTTTAAACTACCCCATAAATGGGGATTGGGGGATCAAAATCAATATCATCAATTCAAGAATAACATGTATAAGGGTTTTACGAAAATCGACCCCTGACGCGGTGAAAAGGGTTAGTTAATTTTAGAGGGGATGATTTTATTAACTCAAAATTAATATAAATACTTAAGTCAAATAATAGAAACGTCAAATACGATGTTTTAATAATTAACCCCTTTGAGGGGCTGAAAAGGGGCGATATAGTTTGTATGAAAATAATCTTATTTATTTTGATTTATAAACTTGTAACTTGGCCCGAATACTTATTTATAAAGTTATTAAGATCGTAATCATTAATACTATATTATTTAAAGGAGGTGGAGGGGTTGCTCATACTTTTGACAGAAAATAAAGGAATTACGAGTATCTATTATGGGGTTTTCGAGAATCGACCCCTAACGGGGGAAAAAGGGGTAATTAAGTTTAATTAAGAATTTTATTGTGTACCTTGAATTACTCAAAAAATGCTATACATAAATTAACGTTTAAGATCAAAAACGTAGAAAAATAAACCGTACAAAATTTCTTACAAATTGATTCAGACATGACATGGAGGTCACGTATATTGAAAAAGTATGTACAAAACGAAGTCGGTATTCATATGCCATCTATATCAAGTGCACTCCACCATCATCTTACAGTTCCTCTTATCCAGTTCCACACTAAGATATGGTATAATGTTTTGGGGGAATGCTGCTGAGAGAGGAACTGAATGATGAACTTTCATAATTTTTTCCGACATCCACGCGGGCGAAGCCGCGGTTAAAAGCTAGTATTATATAAAATAGGTACGCCTTTCATTTCATTGATGATCCTGGTGGTAATTATAAGGGCGCGGAGCCCTTAAAGTACTTATTAACGTTTTGTTTTTTCACATCTCTCCCTCATATCGCCGTATTTATTTTCAACCAGTTTAATGGGTATTGAAGCGCAAAACCATTACGGCTGATATAAATTGGATCATTTATGAATACCATAATGAGTTTGCGCCGTATTTCACACTGAAAAATGAACAAAATGTATTTAATTTTGTAACAGGGTTGTAATTATCAATTTAATTCCCGTCGAATTGAGAGCAAAGCGTAAAATGGATTGGATAATAATGTTATCACGCTTGTGGGCTGGAATTGGCATCGCAGTAATATGTTGAACAAACAAATGTTATACCGATTTTAAAATTATACATGAATAAAATCACTAATCACAACTGCTGTATTCAGGTTTCATTTATAGTGTATAGGTTGGGGATGTAAGCCTAAAACGGGTAACGGGTAGCCTGCCTAAAACGGGTATGCAATTTATACTGCGAACCGTTATTGCTAGTGAGAATGCGTGCATGCAGGACGGGGCTCCTGCCGCTCGCCAATCACAGGCAGTCAGGTCAGCGCGCTTCTTTGGCGGACACGAGTTCCCGGTAAGAAAAAAAAAACAAAGATTTTTGCTATTTCCACTAAAAAAATATCGAGTTACATTACTTTTGAATACTCGAAAATGGTCTACGATACGTTCTTACTAGTTTTTTGTTATTATTTTGCAATAAGTAGAAGCTTTATTTTTGCAATAGATTGTAGGTCGTAGGATCGCGTTACTTTGTGTACATTATATCATCACCATTGCTCTCAAAATGGTAAAGGAAAACATCGTGAGGAAACCGACATGTCCTGGAACCAAAAATTCGAAGATATGTGGTATCTACCAACCCGCACAGGGCCCGCGTGGTGGATTACGGCCCTCTCCCTCTCACCGAGAGGAGGCCTATGTCCCAGCAGTGGGAACATTATAGGCTGATTATGCAGGTATATTATTTTGGTTTTAAGGTTGAGTCGTTTGAAAAAAATACATGCTTGTGGGCAACCAGGGTAGGGGTAAAGCGGGTACTCGTTTTGTCCATACCCGATTTGCCCTGTATAATTTCAGTTGTAAAATTTTACATTTGCAGATGGTTAATAAATATAAAAGAGACACAGATAACATAGAGAAAAAACTCAAAACGAGGTCCAAAATTGATAAAAAAGATAAAGCCGAGTACCGGTGCTTGGTATGCAGCGAGTTTTACAGCGAGCCACCAGCAGAAGACTGGATGAAGTATGATGTTTGCGAGTTGTGGGCTTGTGAGGCCTGCACGTCAAACTCTGGCAGAGGTTCGTATTACTGTGACATGAGTCACGAATAAGTAAAATATAATTGAGACTGATTATGATTCCTAACTGTTAATTATAAGTAGAAACTTTGAGTAATGATTGTTATGGATCAGTTCTAGTTATTGCTTGACGTTGATCTCATTAATTTAGTCCCTACCCGCTTTACCCAAAAGCCCTACCTACTTTAGGCCCCTCTATGGGCAAAACGGGTAATTGGGTATTTGACTGCTATCAAAAATATACACGAACTAATAAAGTACCGTAGCTTAATTGTTTTCGAATACTGAAATAATAAAAAAAAACAGTCAATTACCCTATTCGAATGATAACGTTTTTTGTTATTTTTTATTCTTAATGTAGAAAATTATTACATTTGTCATTTATTTTATTGTCCTTAATAACTGAACATTTCAAAATGTACAAATAAAAGATCAAAAAGCATTTATATTTTTTTTAAATCATCGGCTTGGCCGTTTTGGGTTACTCTCCCTTACCTACTCTAGGAGGCCATTTGTTTTCTTTTACGTGCAAACCAATTATTTAGGTAATTATCATCTAATTGCTGTTACTCGGACAATTTTTTAACAAATAACAGATCTCTACCTTGTATTTTCCGTGTTATTTTGATTTTCATTGGGCTTTGATCAGCCAATCTTCGACCTTATTATCAGTATAATCCTTCCATCGCGAGATGTCATACCTGATACTATATCGAGGCAATCATCAGTAGGTACCTAGTATCCGTTACCGTGGGATTCAAATGAATTAGGGTTTTAAATTACGGAAATAAAACCAATTATGATCAGGTTATTGTTATGATTATGATTATTATTATTATAGGTTACTTTTGTAACAAGAACGAGTTCAAAGCCAATTATTATAATTAGTAAATATCAGATAACAATTTGTTTCAAAAACAAAATCAAAATATTTTATTTCACATAATGGGCATGGGGCACATGAAACGAACTCTGATCATGAAAATTCACGCAACCACTCGGCGAAAATATAATTATGACGTTCATCATTCGTTTCATTCATTCGTTCATCATTCAGTCACGACTAAAGAAAGTATAGGCGCTTTGCAAGAAGCTTATAGATAAAAGTGGAAGCAACACACTAAATACCTAAGTGAAGATGACTGTGGTCCGACTCTCTCATTCTGAATACATACGTAAAAACGAGACAGTGATAAGTGTTTTCTTTATCTTATGTCCGATCACAGTCGTCTTCACTTAGGTATTTATAGTGTTGCCTCCACTTTTATCTATACCTTCATGGCGCTTTGGCACATTTTTGACAGGTGCCCGGATCTGACCTGTCAGTGCTGGCACCTAGTAAACGTCATTTCAGCATATTAGAAAACCTTAATTGGTCGCATTAAAGGGAGAAGAGCGGGAACTATCAAACGTCATAAATTATTAACCTGCTTTTACTTTCCTAATAAATGAATTATTAATATCTACCTACGTACAGACACAATTTTATTGAACTTTGATCACTTCTGGAGTCTTTATATCAGGAATACAGCTCGTATTAGCTTTGCATTTGACTCAAACGAACTTCACGACTGTATAAAATGTAAAGGTGTTATTTTATTCCCTGTACAACTTGAATAAGCGACGCTCAAATGATTTTAAAGGGCAGAATTAAATGAATAATGAGAATGCTTTCACAAAGTCGAAGTCAAACGGTTAATTCTGCAACATCTTTTTGGATTTTGTAACCTTTCAGTCGACATGAATTTCCAACTAGTTTTTCTTTGATAAAGTTCAAACGTTTAGTTGTGAATATTAAAACGGCAAATGCGTATTCGGTTAAAAGCTTTATGAATAAAACAGGATGGCTAGTTTGTATGAACGGTCGTGTTTCAACCTTTTAATAACTCGAAATAGAACACCTATAAAATATATAGAAATAGTATTTATTGTATGGGCATAAAAATATATAATAAGTTACCCTTAGATATTATGAACTTACATTAAATTGGTGTTTTTAAAAGGAAGTTTAGCTTCGTTTTAAAAGAAGTTTTTGAAGTGAAAACTTCTTTAGGCTAGTTGAGCACTTTTTGGGTGAACAAAAATCATGGAACTCGCGTCATCGTCACCGAACGCTTTCTGTTCGCGACGATGCGTCACATACGTAGTATTATATTGTTTTTTAAATATTAACTCAAATTCCAGTTAAAATACTTATAGTTAACGTATCGAAATAACGTGTAAAATGTTTAGTATGTAGAACCGTAAATACGACCCTTTCAACCTCGATTAAGTAGGCTATATAGTTATATATTTATAGCTTTTGGTACGTCCAGGTAGCCTAGATCAAAACTTAGCTCTGGACATACTTTTGAGTATCTATTCAGATAAATAGCCCCATTTGATTGAGCTTGAAGGTCGTGTTTCGTTAATTTTATAAATTGTTTAATTTTGAGTTTAACAGTTATCTTTTCAGGGCGCGTCACGCCCTGAAAAATAAACTTATATCGTTTAAAATATTAGATTGTTGTAGATCTATATACAGGCTTGAGGTATCCATAATCAGAATGAAAATCGGTCTAATGGTTTCCGAGAAAAGCCATTAGAAAACCGATTTTAATTAAAAGTAATAATATTTTTACTGTTTCCACTGAAAAGTTCTTTCAGTGAAAACAGGTATAGTTGATATGGATACCTCAGGTCATAGGGAATTTTATGAGGATTCCAATGATATGCCACATGCCTTATGTACTTGTATATTTCATGTGCTATTATGCAACACTGTACCATTTAATTAGTGAAAAGTTCATTAAAATAAACTTTAAATCAGGAAGTAATTAGCGGCTCTCGGTACGGTAAAGTAGGCTTGTACTTAAGCTTATAATATATATAGTTAAGTAAACATATTCGTAGTCATCGACAAGGTATATTTTGCACTTTTAAATAGCTTCAATGTAGTTTCATAGTGTTCCCACGAGTCCCGAAAATTGCTTCCTGGGTGTTCATCAAGACTTGTGTTTTAATCAGGTAGTATATTGGGTACATAATTGAACGTCGAAAATTTAAATACCTACGGGTAAAATGTCAATGTTCAAAACATCGAAAACTTAAATATCGAATGACCATATAACCGAAAATTAAAATAACGTAAGTTTATAATGTCGAATGGTTAGATAACCTACGCCCAAAATATCTAAAATCTAATTATCTACAAAAGTGACATCGAAATACCTAAATATCGAAAGTACAGAGTATCGAATGTCCTAAATATCGAAGTACACAGTATCGAATGTCCTAAATATCGATATTTATTTATTATGTACGTCATAGGGTAAGATAATTCGGATATTGGGAAAACCCGGATAGTAAGAAAATGGTGAAATAAAATCTGCGAGCAACTTGGACGTAGCGTTCGCCGGTCGCTGCCGCGGCACCGCTCGCTGCGCTCGCTCGGCTCGCGCGCGGTGAAATAGGTTAGGTTAGGTTAGAACAGTGACCAACCGCGCGCGAGCCGAGCGAGCGCAGCGAGCGGTGCCGCGGCGGCGGCCGGCGAGCGCTACTTCTCAAAATAAAACAGATTTGTACGCAAATGAAAAAATATGTTTCTTGTAATCAATATCAATGGACAATACAAAATATTAAACAAAATAATCCTTCTCTATGTTGAATAATCAAAAATATAAGTGAAAAATCAACTATAGAAAACAAAACCATTTAGTTGCACCTTAAGGCCGTCTTGTAGTGCGGTGTGTAGCCAGCTGTAACTGGCCGGCCGTTGCGAGCTCTTGAACTGCTAGATTTTGTGTATATTTGCTCCATAGAAAAAAAATAGTAAGGAAATTATAAAATGTGTTCTCACCAAGTACTAAAAAACAATAAGGCCTATCTTTTGGTATAACTTTTACATGGTTTAACGAAGTAATCTCTTCAAGGTACACGTTTTAAATAGCGATTTAGTGTCACCTTTGTGTTTTTTTTTATCGAGCCAATTAATTTAATTCATGTTTCTATCTTCACACAGTGCTTGATAATATGTTCAATTTTCTTAAAATATTTTCTTTTTGCGCAAAAATTATATTTTGCTAGATTTACAGAGGTTTAAAAAAGTTAAAAAGTACTGCATTTGAGTCTTGAAAACTTCTAAACCATACGTTAAATGTTTGCAGTTGAGCACAGACTAATGACTAATAGCAATGCGTTGGCAGTGTGATAATTTCAAATCTACCTACATTTTTCCATTCATAATACCACATAATCAACATGTGTTCGATATTTTAACGAGTAGGTATGTTTAACGTAAATATAATGAACTTAGGTGTATTAAATGTTTACATTTTGAACATAGGTATAATGACCATCGACATTTTTAATCAGTCGATATTTTAATCATTTTAATCTTAGACATTTTAAGCTTAGGAATACCAATTTTCGATATTTCAATACAATCGATATTTAAATTTTCGATGTTTTGAACAGTGACATTTTACCCGTAGGTATTTTAATTTTCGACGTTCAAATATGTACCCAGTGTATTCCTGTGGCTAAATCGTCAACAACGCTATTACTGGAACGTCAAAACGTAATCCTTAGCCAGGGGTCACTTAAAACTCTTCCCGTCTAACTGGTACACAGAAGTTGAAGATAGCAGGCTGCCCCAAAGATACCTGGAACTATAGGTGCAGGACGTCAGCGCCGCATGGACTGGGAGACCTACACATACACCGGGAATAAAACCCTGGATAGGCATACACACTCCCTGCATACATACCGCGTTCAGCGATCACGACCGTCCGGCACACTTTCCATGAGCTATATGTAGGAAAATTTGTTTGTTACTTTGTATGTAGGAAGTAATCTCTGGAACTAGCAGTCGGATTTGAAAAATCTTTTTATACTGTGTATACATGTGTACTTTTTGGGTGAACAAAAAGCGTGAAACTCGCGTCATCGTCACCACACGCTTCCCATGAGCTATGTATACTGTGTATATATGTACATAGATATACCTCCGTGTCCTTAGTTTTCACTTCTATTGGCAGGCCCCAACGACTGCCCCGCATGTTTTTTTCTTATATTTATAACCATTTAAATTGCATGCCTTATCAGGCAACTAAGTTCTAGAACTTACCGATTGTTAACATCTTCAAAATCCTGTACACTTAGTGCGCAATAAAGAATTTGAATTTGAAAATAAGAAATGGGTGTAGCTTGAGTCGATATTTAACAAAATCGCTGTAGCTTTTTGTAAGATTGAAGGCGTTAGGATCTTGTGGGATTTTAGTTTTACGTACCCATTTTATCTCGTGTTATTTTAAACCAGCTGCTGCCCGCACGTGGATGTTTCTAAATTAAAAGTAGTCTAAGTTACCTATTACATCAGCTATCTGCCAGTGAAAGTCACGTCAAATACGGGCCAGCTGTTTCGGAGAGTGATTTCGTGAAAAGGGACGAAAGTGTGTAACAGGAAGTGACAGCTTGAGCATGGAATAAGAAGGTACTATATAAATTGTAAGTAGAGGGGTCGACCCCCCCCCCCCCCGCCTATAGATTGTAAGTAGTGGGAGGCTAATTTCGACCAGTGGGCGACCACAAATCATTAATAAATAATCGAATAAATATTTCAGTACTTAGCTTTTTTAAATTTTTAGGTTAATTTCTGTCGCTGCTCAGTTGCTTATTACCAAGGTGAGATGTCAGATGTTACACATCATATGCGACTACTGTAAGCCTTGCTCGTTTGTTTTTTGTTTTATGTAGGTACTAAACGGTACCTACATAAAACAAAAAACAAACTTTCATATGCATTTAGTAAAAAGCTGTTATTTTGACATTACAAACAGACACTTCAATTTTATGTATTTGAATAGATGAAGGCTTCGAGACAATCTATTCTGTATTATTCTCACAGTGGGAACTTAGGTGCAGTGAGCTTGAAATGACCTGTCAATAGTGTAAACCCCTATTTAAAAAAAATAATATTTTAATGGCCTGGTTGCTGGGACCTTTTAGCCAAGTCTTTGTTTAGTTACAAACTTTGTTTACTTATTGATGAAACGAATTATATACAACTAGCTGCGCCCCGCGGTTTCACC
Organism: Tiliacea citrago; assembly: GCA_963921375.1. NCBI lineage: Eukaryota > Metazoa > Arthropoda > Insecta > Lepidoptera > Noctuidae > Tiliacea > Tiliacea citrago. Next base: position 15,621,844 of record OY992803.1, read on the forward strand.
CGCGTAAGTCTCGATCCCGTGGGAATATCGTGATGAATAGTATTTATTATTCCAGGGTGTCAGCTACCTCCATACAAAATTTTATCAAAATTGGTCCAGCCGTTTGAGCGTGAAGCAGTAAAAAACATACACACACACACTTACAAACTTTCGCCTTTATAATATTAGTGTGATGGATGATGCATGATAGATCCCCCCCGCGCGATCCCCGTCCGCCCGTTCCCCTTGAGTTTCAGTAAAGATGTGGCACTTTACTGAGACCTCACGTGAACTTCTTGAGAGAACTTGAAGTGATGTTGCACTGTTTTATTTAATTTGTCTACACTAATGCACGTTCACCAACACTTAATGGTTAATAATCCACCATTATTACACATTAATATTCGGGTAAACACAAGTTTTAGAAATTAAAACAAAACTACTAAACATGATGCTTCACTTTCCCGCCAAGAAGTCCTGTCAATCCTTAGCATCAGCCGGTCAGTTCTGTTAAAAATCTCACCGTGGTATGTTAGGTGAAGTGAGCTGTCATTCCACCAAATATGCTAGGGAGTGACACTGTTGACAGCTCGCTTCAAGGTCACTTCACTCAAGTATTCACGGTGTGATATTTGCAGAATACCACTGCTGGTAGAATGACAGCTCACGTCACCATAGTTATCACGGTGACATTTTTACGGAATAGACCGGCTGTTTCTATGTGAATATACCGATTTGTACCGGTCAAACTAAATAAGTTAGCGAAACTCCGCACACGTGTGTTATCTATCAGTAGGCTACAGGCTTAGCACAAGAACCGTACATAGGCGTTTTGCTGACGTTGAAAATGACGTTTCCGTGTAGACAGTTGACAGTTTTCTACCGAGAAGGGTAGACAAGCGATTTCAGTACTACAGTAGAGTAGAAATAGAAAGCTATGAATATGAAGCTATGAATGCTAAGCCTGCAGAAAGAGAGAGTAAATTAAATTGGTAGAGTCTGACCAACGAAAGCAGTCCAAGAAAAAAAGCGGCAATTTAAAAAAAATCATGAGCTGACCCTTGCTGTACACTCTTTCTATTTATTTGTTATTATTTATTATTCAAGAAACTTTCTGCGATACTTACATGACTATTTCATATTTATGCAATCTATTGCAAGGGTTGACAGCTCTTGATTTTTCAAATTGCCGCTTTTTTCTTGGACAGCTTTCGTTTGTCAGACTCTATGTATCGTGAATTCGTATTATCGTGTTATCTGATCGTTGCGTCTCGACTGGCACCTGCCACACGGCTTTTGTAACAAAACATTCACAGCAAAACATTAACAGGAAAACAAGGAAAAGAAGGAAAATATTTCCTTCGTTGTAGTCATGTTTACGCGGCTTCGAATAATTCTTATCTTGTTTTTATCTATTCAGTGCACACAATATTGTGGTTTTTCTGTAAAGAAATTGTTTGTTTTCTTCACTGATTCATTGAAATGAACATCAGCGTCCTATTCGTAAGTAACTTCGAACAACAATTCGTTCGGTATAATTGAAAAATACGATAAAACAACATTAAATAAACCGCAGTTAGTCAAAGTTTAATATTATTTCTGTCACATTCCGCAGTGATTTATTTTTTAAATCAAATTGGTCTTTTTTTCTTTTCATTCTGTAAATACTCCTACTTATGATTTGATTATGAATAGATACTTACCTAATTATCACCATCATTTCAGCCGAAAGACGCCCACTGCTGGACATAGGCCTCCCCCAAGCTCTGCTACTTCGACCGGTTCTGTTCTTCCCGCATCTAGCAGACACCTGCGGCCTTCACAAGGTCATCGGTCCACCTAGCAGGAGGCCTTCCAACGCTACGTCTTCCGGTACACCGTCGCCACTTCAGAACCTTTCGGGCCCATCGGCCATCTGTTCTGCGAGCAATGTGCCCCTGCCACTTAGGCAATTCTTCGGGTTATTTCAGTTACCTTGGTTCACCTGCGGCTCTTCATTTCTGAGTCGATACTAACGGCTTAGTTTAAGCCATTCAAAATTACCCACACCATATAGGGTTTTGATAAACTGCTTAGAAAAACTTTTTTCTAAAATGGTAACCAAAATAGTCCCTGGGTAGAATAGAGATAGAATTTGTCATGCTCCGCGTGCTGGGCGGATATCGAAATAACATTATATTATGATTTTTTCATGTCACTGGGTTTCAAGTAGGTATAGAACCCATTGAATGGGTTATCATGTAACCCTTTCACTGGATTTCTAGTATGAAACCCAATCAATGGGTTACATCATGATAAAGGTAACCCATTCAATGGGTTACCCCTACGAAAGGCTTAACTCTTAACCGGGGTTGTACGGGCCCTGATCTAGTGCTCTTGTTATTTTTCGTATTTTACCATCTTTTTATACCATGTTTTTAAGCAAATAAATATTATTCTATTCTATTCTCCATCTCATCTCCAAACCAACACAAAATACATTTTCCTGCAAATTCCAGTCGTTACTAACTTTATAGTTAAGGTACGTGTGACATTTCTATTATAATTCCAGCATCGGGAACAAATATGCGCATCTGTCTGCCGTCTATAGCCCCCGGCACACGAAATTAAACCACAGGACTGCACTGCAATTTACCTAGCATAGCACACACGGACACAATTTGATATTTTCATAGAGTTTCATACGTATCACAGAGCAGCGATGCTCGATTTTATTAATTTGTTGGCGTACTAAAAGGTAATTAATATTTTGATAGACAATTTTATTAATAAGCACTTAAAGTTCGTGTTTCAATCGCAGATACTAATTTGACGTTTCAAATGATTTTTGTTTGTTTTTTCAATGTGAAATTTGACATTAAAAAAAAATCGTTTATTAAAAAGAACCAGGTTCTTAATAATTCGTATAATAGAATATCGAACAACATCGATAAGTTAAAGTTACTTACAAGACGAAAACTATGTTACGTGCGGAAATAGGTTTTATTATCGTGTAGTATCGTTCGTATTTTATTCGTAGTGAGATGTTAGTGGCGTACCGTCGTGCCACGTACGCCACGCTCCGCGTATTAAGTTTAAAGATCGTATAGTGCACGTAGTGACTGTTCGCTGTCTTGTTTTAAGAGAAACTTCTTTAATCTGTCTTCGGTTTATAGTCTGAGCTATATTATACGACAAGCGATAAAACTATAAGTGCAGGTAGAACACACACACACACACACATTCCTATACTTGCATTAATAAGCTACGATCTGACTCTCACATCATAACCTGTATTTCCCAAAGGGTAAGGCACAGGTGCACCTATAATACACCCACATTTCGCCAGTTATGTTTAAGTCCCATGTAATAGGGGGCGAGCCATTTAGTTATAATAATAATAATACGGAGATAATCGTCAGTTGCTGCCCCTCATATGCTTTCCAAAGGTCCAGGACCCCAGGGTCACGAGATATGTCGATTTCAAAGACACTGAATTAATAATATTAATACCAGCCTTTTACTGTCCTCCTGCCAGCGTTGCGGGTGTGTCCGAGACGGATGCCGTTGCCTTGGTACACAGGCAACTGAAGGAACACGGGTGGGTTTTAGTCAGTAAAAGTCTGAAACGCCTTCCCGTTCCGCCCAGAGCGGGATAAGTTATTTGATAAATCCCCACCCAAAAAAAAATCTATTACTATCCTAATGCAGGTCAAAGGCCTCTTCTGATACACAGAAAGCACGAGCATTGATCACCACGCTTGCTCAAGACGGGTTGGTAATTTCAGACTTATCACTCATTGACATTGATGATTTTTTTATACATACAATGACAATAATTTTTACTTTGTAAAGTATTATATGTCGCATCATGGGTGGCCGAGATGCGAAACATCGGGTCTTCTTCACGATCCGACATAGTTCAGATAGGTGTGTACTCTAACGAAAAGATAATTCGAATTTAAAATAACTTTAATAATTAACGAACGAAATAAACTTAAATTTTAATAATGTTGTATATATTAATTGGAAAAGAAACATTAGTTACTTGCCCGGATTTAAATCCACAACCACATCATAGTAATTTAGTTATTAATGCTAAATAAATATTATACCTAGAACTGGACAAAACTTAATCAAAACTAAGTAAACTGCTAATTATAGCGGTGCTAAATGAAGACACCCCAAATATTAAAATATTGACTTTACGGGTTATCTAACTCATCAACTGCCTAGCCTTTTCCCAACTATGTTGGAATCGGCTTCCAGTCTAATCGGATGCAGCTGAATACTAGTATTTTACATGGAGTGACTGCCTATCCGACCTCCACAATCCAGTTACTGCGTAACATGGAAATACTTGGTAAGACTGGTTGTCAGACTTTCGGGCTTCTGACGACCCGTTACAACTGTCAAAGATCTACAGATAACAGCCGGGACCAACGGCTTAACGTGCTTTCCGAGGCACGGAGTTTCGTATGTAAAGATGGTCACCTATCCACGGACCACACCGGGGCAAGCGTAGCTTAACCTGATCGATTGATTATCTAACTAAACTCTTGATCAAAAATCAAAAGTCGATTATTCAAATTAAGCTGAGAATCAGCACTTTTTTTTCAAAACGTTAAAATTACATAAGACGGTCCCCCAAAAACGCCCGCCCTTTACCACTTCCTAGTGCTTGAGCTGGGAGGAAGAAGTGGGGCAACAAACTCCCCAGATTATCACACTCCACACTAATATTATAAAGGCGAAAGTTTGTGAGTACCTATGTGTGTTTGTTACTTCTTCACGCTCAAACGGTTGCACCAATTTTAATAAAAAAAAATATGGAGGTAACTGACACCCTAGATTAACATATAGGCTATTTTTATCCTGATATTTCTACGGGATCCACACTTACGCGGGTGAAACCGCGGGGCGCACCTAGTAATAAATAAACTTCGAATCGCAAAGTTCCTACAGTGTGTAACGCTAAAATATTCAATACTATTATTATTGATGACTGCGGACGGATGCCATTCCCCTGTAATCCCCACTCAGTAAATATCATAAGAGATTACGGCACCCGTGGGGCTCCCATCCATACGCAAGTCCCCACATAAAGTTACAATTAACTGGCGTGGTAATGAAACGTATAAATGAAAATTATTCCTTGTGTCGAGAGGGTATCTGAACTTATTACGAGGGGGATTTAACGTGCGATCAAATTAACTGTATAATCTGAGGTAAAGTTCAGTTAAAACTTTGAGGAACGAGTTCAACTAATGATAGCATCATTAGTTGAACTCGTTCCGGTTCTGTTATAGGTACTTCAGCACAACTTCTGCTACCTAGGTACTTATTTATTTTGAGACTGAAACATTACGAGTATTATGATTTGTTATTATTATTAATTTAATATTATAAAGGCGAAAGTTTGTGAGGGTATGTGTGTGTTTGTTACTTCTTCACGCTCAAACAGCTGGACCAATTTTGATAAAATTTTGTATGGAGGTAGGTGACACCCTGGATTAACATATAGGCTACTTTTTATCCCGATATTCCTACGGGATCGAGACTTACGCGGGTGAAACCGCGGGACACAGCTAGTTTACTATAAAACTGGCTATGCTTTAGTTTAATAATATCAACGTTTATAGAAAACATACTGCCTCGTGGCAGCATGAGGTTCTAGGTTCGTTTCCCAGGTCGGGCAAAGTATTATTGGGGTTTTCAATCATGCATCTCCCGCCCGGAGTCTGGATTTGTGCCCGGTTGATGGCAACAGGCTCGCCCCCTATTAATTCAAATTCAAATTCAAAACGTTTATTGCGAACTAAGTGTACAATGTAGGTGTTATGTTATGTTAGTACTTATGACTTAGCAGCCTTTTACAAGCATTGCAATTATCATTCGCCTGCCCTTATCATCCTAAATTAGCATGCATTAAACATTATTATTACTTAATTATTTTCTTTTATATTAGTACAATTAAATTGAGAAATTATAGTTATGTCAAAATTAAAATGTCAATAATAAATTTAATACAATTATTCAGCAATATTAATGTCATCCTTTTCAGGTAGTACAATTTAAATTATAATTTTATATAAAGTTAAATAGGATAGATTAAATCGTACAACTGATCGCCAACTTTGTACATGAGAGAATATCGCTATTTTAAGCTAGACTCTAAATATTCTTTTACTGAGTAGAAACATTTTTGGATTAGGTATAGTTTTAGCCTTTTTTGGAATAATGTTACAGATTTTTCAGTTTTAAACATGTTGGGCAACTTATTATATATTTTTATTGCCATATAATATGGGCTATCGCTTAACATTTTAATTCTTGAGGATGGAGCGCATAACATCTTTTTATGGCGAGTGTAATTCAAATTCAAATTCAAAACGTTTATTGCGAACTAAGTGTACAATGTAGGTGTTATGTTATGTTAGTACTTATGACTTAGCAGCCTTTTACAAGCATTGCAATTATCATTCGCCTGCCCTTATCATCCTAAATTAGCATGCATTAAACATTATTATTACTTAATTATTTTCTTTTATATTAGTACAATTAAATTGAGAAATTATAGTTATGTCAAAATTAAAATGTCAATAATAAATTTAATACAATTATTCAGCAATATTAATGTCATCCTTTTCAGGTAGTACAATTTAAATTATAATTTTATATAAAGTTAAATAGGATAGATTAAATCGTATTGTTTTATACAACTGATCGCCAACTTTGTACATGAGAGAATATCGCTATTTTAAGCTAGACTCTAAATATTCTTTTACTGAGTAGAAACATTTTTGGATTAGGTATAGTTTTAGCCTTTTTTGGAATAATGTTACAGATTTTTCAGTTTTAAACATGTTGGGCAACTTATTATATATTTTTATTGCCATATAATATGGGCTATCGCTTATTGTGCGTATCTTCTACTTTAGTGAACTTTTCGATATTTTTAAAAACAAATACACAAATGTCAAGTATATATATTGACGGCAGAGTTAGAATTTGATATTTTATAAAGTATGGTTGGCAGCTCTCCGTGTTATCTATTTGGGCTAGAATTCTTATACACTTCTTTTGCATTATGAATAGTTCATCTACGTTAGCACTATTTCCCCATAGCATGACGCCATATCGCAGCCATGAGTATGCGTATGCGTAGTAAGCAGCCATAGCTGTTTGTGTGTTTGTGCTTTGTTTAATTTGAAAAAGAGCGTAAGAGAATCTGGAGAGTTTTGTTTTTATATGTTCTATGTGTGCCTTCCAGTTAATGTGTCAATATTTATGCCAAGTAGGCTAAATGTATTAACTTCTTCTATTTGCGTGTTTCTGAATGATGTTTTTAGATTGAGAGGTGGTTTTTTGATATAAAATATCTAAATTGTATTATTTTAGTTTTATTACTATTATTTCCAAGTTGTGGATCTGGAGCCAAGTATCTACAATTTGGAGGGTGTTTGTATTTGAAGACTAGGGTTATTTACATTTCCACATTTGATTAATATTGAAATATCGTCTGCAAATAATACTGATAAAGCGTTTTCTTTATCTAATGTTTTGGAAAGGTCATTAATATAGATTAAAAATAGTGGGCATCCTAACACACTTCCTTGTGGGATTGAGCAAGTAATTTGTTTTTCTTGTGATCTAATGGTTTTGATCTCATTTTTATCATGGTCGTAACTTTCAATTTGTACTATTTGTGTCCTATTTTGTAAATATGATTTGAACCACAAATAAGCTGGTCCTCGTACGCCACAACCATATAGTTTAGTGAGTAAGATGTCATAAGATGTCATTGATGTCATAAGATTACATGGGACGTCAACATAACTGGCGAAATGTAGACTTAAACATAACTGCTTAACATTTCGGGGATTACAGACGTGATGTTTTGTTTAAAAAAAAACAGAAAATGTAATTGTTCAGGATCACCTGAATCCACAATATATCAAAACTGAAAGTTGAAACACGAAATAAAGATATTATTTAAATTTACTAGAGGCAAAGAGGGGGGGGGGGGGGTAATAGGACCAGAGGTAGAAATAAGCAGAACCTTTGTTCTAAAATTATAATTATGTCGTATGTCTCTGTATTTTATTACATAACTAAATAAATAGAGGAGAATACCTATAGAATTTTATCTTAATTCTGAATCTGACAGAGGGCGTTTTCCAGGTTTTGAACAAAAAGCGATATGAACGTAACGGTCACTTTAAAATAAAACGCGGCCTAGCAGTACCTATAATAAATAAGTAAATAATGTGCATATATTTCGGTTTCATTGTGTTTTCTACCTATATTTGGATATTACCTTTGTAGTAGGCACCTACCTGAACCTTTAACCGATAGAGTTAAGGGGGATGCGCTAGGGTAGCTGGCGACCACCACTGTGGCGCGGCGGAGGACACGGCGCAGCACACCCTCGAGGTGTGCCCGTCGTGGTCCGAGCCGCGCCACAGTCTGAACGCGGTGATTGGATCGGACCTCTCACTCCCCGGCTTGGTTAACGCCATGCTGAGGGATGAGGGGTCCTGGGCGGCAGTCGCCTCCTTCTGCGAACACGTCATGTCCCAGAAGGAGGCGGCAGAGCGCACGCGGGAGGACGATCCTGCCGCGGCGCCGCTCCGAAGGCGGAGGAGGGGTCGAAGAAGACGTCAGTTTGAACGTCATCTCCGACTCCTCCCAGGTGGAGGCCAGCAGGCAACGGGTGCGGGGGCACCCTTACCTGTATTGCACAGGCCTCCACCAGTGTCGGACGGGAATGGCCAGGTGTTCCCGGCCATTCCCGTAGCCCCCCAGTAACGGGGGGGCATGAGGGGCCCGCCAGCTAGGCGGGCATGCGCCGGGAAGGTTGTGGAAGAAAAGGCTGAGCCGTTATCCCATGGCCCAACACGGCGATGTGGGAACACCGCTGAGTTTTAGTGGGTATACTGTAGTGACAGGAGTCCCACATACCCCGACTCGTCCCCCACGAGCGGGCATGCGTAATGCATTCCTCAGCGTGAAAAAAAAAAAAAAAAAAAAAGGGTAGCTGGCGAAATTCAAGTTTTGCTAGAGATTAACTACGGTAATATGGCCCGCCCCTCCAAAATTCAAAACGTTTGAAAGTATTTGTACGCATGTGTGCGTAATGAGACGGCCGTCAAACAAAAACAAATCACGAATTTGTTGCTCGACTAGTGGCGTCATTAATCGCTCATTATTATTATAGCGCTGCACTGACGTACTCTATGAAAACGACACGTGCGTTGTCTTGCGCGATCGGCTAGTTATGATTAGTTGACCAACAAATCTGGTAATAAGTGAGATATTACGAGTACTTACAACTACATACAAACTCTTTCGTAAGGATGTGACTACACACATTGAAACAGTAATTTGGAGGGGTGTACCATGTTATCGTAGTTTATCTCTACTAAGTTCAAAAGAACTCAAATTGGCTGCAAGCGTCATGTGCTCATGAAATTGCCACAGGTACTTTGGCCCAATTCTAACTAAGAAAGTTGTTTTGATGATTTAATAATAAAATAATAATAAAAATAATTCTAAACACATGCAGAATCGTTAGGAAATTTATGCAGTTAGACGAAAGTACACCTTCACCATAAAATTCACATGGCATTTACTTGGTTTTAGCCGTAAATGTAGCTAAAAACCAGCCTAAAAGCTGAGAAAAATATACTCCCGAAAATAATAATAAAATTATTGTATATGAGTTGAAATTTACAAAAAACCGGCCAAGTGCGAGTCGCACAAAGGGTTCCGTACCATTATCTATAAAAACGGCAAAAAAATCACGTTTGTTGTATGGGAGCCCCATTAAATATTTATTTTATTTTGTTTTTTAGTATTTGTAGTTATAGCGGCAACAGAAATACATCATCTGTGAAAATTTTACCTGTCTAACTATCACGGTTCATGAGATACAGCCTGGTGACAGACGGACAGACAGACGACGGCGGAGCCTTAGCAATAGGGTTCCCGTTTTACCCTTTGGGTACGGAACCCTAAAAACATACGAAAAGAATTTCACCTCTCTCTCGTCTACCCTAGCGTTTTCGCCTTAATGGCTAAATGGCACCTGTATAGATCGAACGATCCTGTGATCCTCTGTCTATCTGTGGACAAGTGACCCCACTTATTACAATAACGCCTCGAGCCACTTTGGTCAACCTGTCCGTCGGTCGGTAACAGTGGTCATGTCAATATTTATATAAAATGGAAACAGAAACTCAAAGGTCTGACCTATTATATCGGTTTCCTATAATTGGGTTGTGGATGTCGGATGGTAGTCTCGTCCAAGTCATATTAATATACTAATATTCAGTTAAATCTAGACCAGTGGCGTAGCTAGGGGAGGCAGCGGGGGCGGCGGGGGCGGCCCGCACGGGGACTCACCTGATTGGGGGCAAACGTGAAATTTTTTTTTAACATAAGTGTGTGAGTGTTATAAGTTTATAACCTATTATATATGTACTGGTGCACCTGTTTTATGTATAATTAATTATGTTATAATTTAATATTTTTTAATATTATTATTTTCTCTCAATCAGAGCACCCGCCATCTTATCTCTTCACCACCCTTGGTTGACTGGTAGAGAATGCCTAAGGCATTAAGACCGCCTTTGTACCTAATTGTGTGCGAGAACTTTAAATAAATAAATAAACATACTATCACGTTTTTAAACGATAAACCACTTGAAACCATTGTAACCAAGTTATCCAAACTAAATAATTTAAATAAAGCAAAGAGGGAACGAAAAAATCACGGCAGTAGTGTATGTATATACATATAACGAAGTTAAAAGGAAAACGATTAATAGTCGACCAACTTACATTTACAGTTGGAATGTATGGGAAAACATGTTTTTCAACTACAATGTTAACTTTGTTCTAGGGCTAAATTCATCGCGACCGCGGAACCCTTCATTGTGCGTGGTTCGACACTCACTTGGCCAGATTTTATTCTTGGGTGACACACACATTATGCGCTTTGGGTGTCACCCAGCTACGCCACTGATTTAGACTACAAGCTAACCCTAAAATGATTGGAGAAAAGGAGATATATTTAAGCGATAGCGCTTTGTCTGCGAACCATTTCTCACCCCTCAAGGGATTGTTTTTTTAAATATATGCTTATGTTCTTTGGCATAGTTCAAGCTATCTCTATGTTAAAATTGGTTCAGCGCCATGTATACGTAAATTTCTTCAGCAGCTCCTCTCATTAACCGACTTCCAAAAAGGAGGAGGTTATATGTTCGGCTGTATGTTTGTTTTTTTATTTTTTATTTTTTTTATGTATGTTCACCGATTACTCGTCCAATTGTGGACGGATTTTGAAAATTCTTTTTTTGTTTGGAAGGGTATGCTCCCGAGGTGGTCCCATTGCCACCAAATCAAAATCTGATGAGGGGATCCCATGGAAATCGAGGGAAATCCTCAAATTTTATAAAGCGATTTGAGTATTTTTTATAGTAACTCGTGCATTTGCACTCGAAAAGCACCATTTGGTGAAGTGGAACTGATGATGAAGACCACAGATGGCCACCGGAACTTCTTAATAATAAGTATTTCACCGTTGCGATTCGATTAGGCACTTTAATATGGTTGCTACGCAATTTATGCTCGTTAAAATGCATATGGTGAAATCACCATCAGTTCTCCTGGTTCTTACCAGGAGAACTCCTCAACAATTAACGCCCCTGCATCGGGCAAAGCAATATTTTGTAAAAGGTGATGAGCATTTGACATTAGGCTATTGTAAATTAGATAAATTACAAACTGACTCACTAAAAAGTGAAAAATAAAAAACTTTTTACAAAAAAAAAAACAACCGACTTCCAAAAAAAAAACACTACAAAGCGAAAAATAACTTTAATTTCGGAAGTCGGTGGCAAAAAACTAAAATACAGATCCAAAGACACCGACTTCCGAAATTAAAGTTATTTTTCGCCTTGTAGTGTTTTTTTTGGAAGTCGGTTGTTTTTTTTTTTGTAAAAAGTTTTTTTATTTTTAAAATAAATTACATAATAAGTAAAAAGAGTGGTAAAAACTTGATACTTCCAAGTCGATTGAGAGCGTCCGCCCTGCACCACGTGCAAAGGGCAACTGATAGAAATCTGACGACTGACGGAACACGAAGTTTGCTGAAAGACATTAAGAAAATAGAAGTACTGTACACACAGACACTCGCATTTATAATAAGTACATATTTGTATGAATAATGGAAGTATGGGTGTACAAATACTACAAACCGTTACCATTTCATGAACGTGTTGTTAATTACAGTAATTATTTAGTGAATAGCTAAAGTACACACAGCTGCACATCACGTTATACATTTCCAATATAAGCTGATCTCGCATAGTGTAGGATTTCCGTATACTAAGAGGTCAGCGTATACTGGAAATGTATAGCTTGATATGTAGCCGTGTGTACACCATCCGGTACACTCGTATAACTAATAATTTATATTATGTTGACACAAGTGGAATCCTAACTTTAATCACATCACACTAATATAATAAAGGCGAAAGTTTGTGAGTGTGTGTGTATGTTTGTTACTTCTTCACGTTCAAACGGCTGGACCAATTTTGGTAAAATTTTGTATGAAGGTAGCTGACACCCTGGAATAAGACATACTTGTTATCCCGATATACCCACGGGATCGAGACTTACGCGGATGAAACCGCGGGTCGCAGCTAGTGTAATTATAAATGCGAAAGTTTGTTTATTTGTTACGCTTTCACGCTAAAACGGCTGAACGATTTGGATGAAATTTTCCACATGGGTAGACCATGGCTTTGATAAGGACCTAAGATACCCGATATTCCCGCGGGATCTAGACATATGCGGATGAAACCGCGGGGTGCAGCTACTGAATAATAATTATACGTTCACATCACACGCGGCTGTTTTTTTAATGTAATTGCTTTTGCTGAGTTCGTATCAGTATAAGGGCCGGCGCACATCTGGCGAGGCGCAGCGCAGCGCATTCGTCACTGCCAAATAAATATTGACCTTGCACCAGTTGAAATAAAGTTGAAAATAAATAAACTCCATTAGCTCGAGAGCGCGTCGAAGCGGAAAGAGGCGCGCGTCTCAGGTTGTTTATTCTTAACATTATTTTAAGACGCGCAACGTTGACATTTGATTGGCAGTGACAACTGCGCTGCGCTGCTCCTCGCCAAGTGTGCGCCGGCCCTTAGAAGGCCATTTTAATTTTATGTTATAGGAATATACCTACATTATTTTTTTTAGTTAATGAGTCCTTTACTTGAGTGTAACGTGATCAGGTAAAACTCTCGGTTCCTAGGTTATTGCGGGTGCAGTACCAAAGACAAATAATAAACTACACCAGTGGTTCTCAAACTTTTTTGGAGACGGAACCCTTTTCGAAAACGAAATATTTGACGGAGCCCTAAAGTAATCAAAAATGGTTTTATGTGTATTCTTCATTAATAATCATATTACTTGACATTAAAATTTACATATTTTTTTACTTTTGTGGAAATATTTAGATTGATATTATGTTACTCAGGTACCAGAGTAAAATAAAATATAGTAGGTAGACACTCCTTTAGTATTATTTTTTTATTCTGACCAGTATTTTTGCGGAACCCCCACAGAGGCTTTGCGGAACCCTAGGGTTCCGCGGAACACACTTTGAGTATGGCTGAACTACACAATGCTGCAACCACATTTTCGTTCTGCCAAAAGATTCCGGATGAGGAATGTGCAGATATGACTATGACTTATGCATTATTCTAACCCAAATCCTTTGGCACACAAGTAGCGGCGGGAAGGAAGGCCAGTCAGGCAGTGCACCGCTACCGAGAGCGCCAAATGATACACATCAATAATGTAATTATGATGCATACACGTTTATCATAGTGTGTAGTGATACATTGACGATGACGATAGGCATGCAGTGAAAAGGAAGAAATAGTTAAGCAAATATGCCTTAAGGCGGAGATTTCTTGAAAATGGTCAAAAAGGTGGTGGTGGTTTTTTAAAGCAGTGTATCTCTTTACCCGTAAATATTTTTTTCAAAACAAAAACTGTATGATATTTTCAAGTCTTTTGTGCACACGGTGATGGAACTCAAAACATAATTTATATATATCTACATCAAAAATCTTCAAAGACAACTATTAATTATTTTTAAAAGCAGTTTATCCCTTCCTTAACAGTTATAATTAAAAGTACACCATAAAATTGCAAATGCCAAACTGCATCCGGTGATGGATTAATTTTTATTAATTAGTTAATATCTAATTTCATACGATTTTATTTGCATTTTTACGCCATACGTTGTGTCATCGCGCATCGCTTTCTTTTGTATGCAATCTGACAGCGGTTTACCTGTTGTCAGCCTCTTAAGTGGCCGAACAGGCACTACAATCGATTTTCATAACTAATAATAACGTTAATGAAATCACAACTTAACCAATATTTTGATTGTAGCTATGGACCTCCTAAAATGGAACGCAAAGTCAAACTTATAATTGGAAGAGGTGAGAGCTTATAATTAGTATAAAAGGTCGAGGTATTTTTAATGGATATTATCCCGGAGACGATTATAATAGGATTGACATCGAAATACATTTTCATCGAAGATAATATAAATATTTCGAAGAACTTACTTTCGGTAAACTCTTTTGATTATGGTATATCCACAGCTGTAGTCCGCGAAATTCACATTTTCTTACGTTTTTTGCTATTTGTAGGTCGGTGTCGGGTCAGGTTTCATCTTGATGAAAATATGATTCGCGACTTTCACAGATATGTATTTACAGAATTAGAATCATTAATATATCTCTCTAAGTTAGATTTGTTCCATTGAATGACTTTTTCATGAAATCATGACATAGGGGAACAAATCTAACTTCTCTAAATTAGATTTATAATACATCTCTCTAGACGTATTCATGATTATAATTCTGTAAATAAATATCTGTTAACGTCGCGAATCATATTTTGATTAAGATACAGCCTAACACTGACTTGCAAATAGCAAAAAACCGGCCGAATGCGTGTCGGACCACGCACAATGAAGGGTTCCGTAGTGAGGATGATTTTATACTAAAACAAACTTAACATTGTAGTTGAAAAACTTGTTATCCCATACATCGATATACGCCACGGTCAATTTTCAAACTGAAAATTTAAGTTTGTAATCGTAAAAAATGTTTTTTTTTAATGAGATAAAACTACAAATTAACAATTTTCGGACTTTTTCCTTTACTTGTGCTGTGTGACCTTGCTTCTGCCTAAATTTCATGATTCTAGGTCAACGGGAAGTACCCTATAGGTTTTGATTTAGGTGCGAGATATTCGCATATTTCGCATTTTTTTTAATGTGATAAAACTACAAATTCACAATTTTAGAACTTTTTCCTATGCTTGTGCTGACCTTGCTGCTTGCCAAATTTCATGATTCTAGGTCAACGGGAAGTACTCTATAGGGTTTGATTTATTTGCGAGTATCGAAATATGTCGCAATAATGTCGCTTATATTGCCGTATTTTTTTATTGCGTTGACTTGGAAGCTTGATTTTTTTAAAGCTTCAAGGGAACATAGACTTACGTGTTTGATATTAATTTCTACTTGATACCTCCACGCGTTCCTGAGAAAAATGGTCTTGACAGGCTGACAGACAGACAGATAGACAGACAGACAGACAGACAAACAGACAGACGGACAACGAAGTGATCCTATAAGGGTTCCGGTTTTTCCCTTTTGAGGTACGGAACCCTAAAAACGTAAGAAAATTTGAATTTCACGGGCTACAGCCGCGGATTCACCCTGAGTTCCTTAATCCTTTTAGCCAGGCATAAACTATTCTTGTAAACGACACTAGACAAGGACTAATTAGTTAGGATTCAATCAGCGTATTTAAATGATGTAATTTATTAAAAGAGAGAAGAGAGAGAGAATTATATCGTTAAAGTAAGCGGTATTAGGGACACACTAACAGACATTTTACACTAATTGATATAGGAATCTGAACTCAGAATATCTTAATTAGGTAATTAGATGACTCATCATTTCTGTAATACGGGAAGAGAAACTAGTGGAACACTTCAGAGCTCTAATTGATGAATTGCGTGAAAGAGAGGAGCGCCGATCGTCGCAAGGTAAGTAGAAATAGATGGATGAGAGTGGCCGAGTATCGAGCTCTGGGGGCCTACTCCGAAGCGTTAAACCGATGTATCGGCCGAATGTTCGGCCGTTGCTTGAGTACGGCTAACTATGGCTGACTACGGCGAAAGAAAAAAAAAAGACAGTCAAAGAGATAAGCCAAAGACAAAAATGTGACTTTAAGTCGGGTATGGATTCAAAGTCAAAAAAGGAAACTATGGAAGTTATAAAACGACCGAACATTCGGCCGATACTTCGGTTTAACGCTTCGGAGTAGACGCCCAGTAGTGTGCCTATTTTACAGGAAAAAAAATCCAGAAAATTCTCTTCTAATTTAGCTTGTTGTTGAGGAGCTTGTAGCTAAATAATAACTGTCGCACTGGTCGATCGATCAGGTTAAGCTATGCTTGCCGGGTCGATCGATCAGGTTAAGCTATGCTTGCCGCGGTTGGTCCGTGAATGGGTGACCATCTGTTCATACCAAGATTCCTCCGTGCCTCGGAAAGCACGTTAAGCCGTTGGTCCCGGTTGTCATTTGTAGATCTTTGACAGTTGTTACGGGTCGTCAGAAGCCCAAAAGTCTGACAACCAGTCTTACCAAGGGATATCGTGTTACCCAATTACTGGGTTGTGGAGGTCAGATAGGCAGTCGCTCCATGTAAAATACTACAGCAGTATTCAGCTGCATCCGGTTAGACTGGAAGCCGACCCCAATATAGTTGGGAAAAGGCTAGGCAGATTATGATTGTTGCTTGTTGTTGTTGTTATCTTTTTCTCATACAATAGTCTTACGAGTGGTGATGCTAGGTGTGTGGAAGTCAGATCCACTGCTATCTTTTTGACTAACAAATATTTTTTACATTAAGGCGCTGGCAATATTAAATTGTTACCACTAATGTGCGGTTGACTGTACATAAGTTCGCGGCTCGTAAGGAAAGAACAAACCAAAACAATAATAAAACACTGAATCCTGCTTCAATGACCCCCTGAGGCCCATTGAAATATAGGCCATAAACAGTTGAGGTCAGTTCTAGTTTGGTAAGGATTCACAAACTAAACACTCTACTGTTACATAGATATTCTAACATGATCATCTTTATTATTTTATATTACAGGGTGGATTTTTGAGATGGGGCAGTAAGGGTAGCTAGCTTAACCGTTGTAGCTACAGGAAAACGGTCTTAAGAGACTGTCCTTCTGAGAAATTTTGATCGGCGTTCACAAATTTTGAAAAAAATGTACAGTCAGTAGGAAAATGGGCAATTTTCACAAAAACTTTTTTTTATGCCAATCGATCCTATTTCTTATAAGGATCAAAAACCTCTATTGGACCAATTGAGGTTTGAGTACTAGAAAAGTCATGAATCGCAAAAAACTTTTCCCATACATTTCGTAAGAAATGATACTCCAACTTAGTTTTTTATGATGGATAAATGGACCGCTACAATGAAGACTGGCCAAAAATAAACAAAAATAAAATAAACTTCGTATTTTGAAATCGCATCAATCGAATTCCGGCAATTCGCAAGGCAGTGGATACAAACATAATGATGGTCCTTTAACGTGACCACCTCGCAGTCCTGCAGTGCTACTCTGTAACCATCTCACCGTAAAAACTTAGGTGAAGTGAGCGTGGAGTGAACTAACTGTCAGTGAGGGATTGACACTGTTAACAACTCACTTAAAGCTCACTTCACCTACGTTTACACGGTGAGATTTTTTCAGAATAGATCGGCTGATCTCACGCGTCTACACTTTTATTGTGGCGCTATTTAAAAATTGAACTTTATAAAAAGGAATACAACAGTGTTCAGGAACTCACAGATTTACTTACCACGATTCTCTATGGAATTAATCCTAGCACATTATCAGTTGCTACCCACTCTGTAGTAAAGGGAATAAACCTATGCCTACGTCAAAATGGCTACCATTCTGAACACCTCATAACTTAGAGCAAGTAACATTGAAATTCATTATTCGAAACGGTAGAATGCAACAACGAGTGTAATAAGAGAACATTGCAAAATTGTTAAAGTGGCAGGCATAGGTGGTAAATGTCTTCGAATTTTTGGTTCTAAGACACGCCGGTTTCCTCACGATATTTTCTTTACCAATAACTTATCAAATCATAAATGATAACTTACTCTTGAGAGGTTAATATTGTAAATAAACGCCGACGAAGGAGTAGACAGAAGCTAACAGAGACAGCTATATACAGAGACAGTGAAAGCAATAATGGGATAATCGCTTTATTCAATAACTAAGGCGGCCATTGTAACGTTCTATTGTAGTCTCAGAGCTATTGTTTACGTTCTCACACCATATTATTACGTACGATAGATTGGCAACATGTCAATACATAGCGTGGATTAAGAAGAAACCACACTATGTAGTGTGTAGTGTGCTAAATGAGGTTTTAATGAAGGTGTCAGCAACAGTGATTACTCGATTGGCACCAAGTTGGCACGTGGGTGATTGGCTTCTACGCTACGAATCATAGGCCGCATGAAGCAAATGTTTTAAGAACGGATAAAGAACACTATCTTTCCACTTCGTCGTAGTTGCATATTAAATGTATTTGTTATTTTATGCTACATTATAATTATACAGGGTGGAAGGGACATCGATGCGAAGCCTGTTACCATGGAATTCAGTACATCATACTTAACCCCACTGCGTTAAAATATTTCGTCGGTTGTTAAATAAAAAAAATCGCTGTTCCATACATTTTGACCGAGTAGGTGTTGCACTTTTGTAGGTGTTTTTTTTTAAATTACCGACGAGACATTTTAACGCACGGGGGTCAAGTATGATGTACTGAATCCATGGTAACAGGCTTCGCGTCGATGTCCCTTCCACCCTGTATATATTTTAGAAGTATGTATGTATGTAAGTATATTTTCTTATTGTATGTTTATATTTAAATTTCAGAATAGTTGTTTTGATTTTATGTATTTTGTTTTCTCTTCTACTCTTCCAAACGTTGTCTACATCTCTTTATCTACTTTCCTATCGCAGGTATGCTGGAAGAGATTTCTTTAGAAATATGCATTACCTTTGTTCGTATGTTTCTATTACTTTCTTGTCTGTTTATATGTGTGTACATAAACTATTAAATAAAAAATATTTGTCAATTCAATTCTATTAAAATCATACAAGTACATAAGCCATTAAAAAACACTTTTGAACGTCACAATGTATAAGAAAATAGAATTGATTCTAGTTATAGTAGTAATTGTTCGAAAAGGTAGTTTCGTATGGAGGAAAATGGGTAAGAAACTCCATGGTTACTCTTTTAAAAAGTTTTACAATATTAATTATAATGTGACGACGATGTACTTTTTTTTTTTTGGGTTCGAAATTATCAAATAACTTCTACCGCTCTGGGCGGAGCGGGAGGGCGTGTCAGACTTTCACTGACTAAAACCCACCCGTGTTCCTTCAGATGCTTGTGTGCCAGGGCCACGATATCTCTTTCGGACAAAGACGATGTACCTGGAATGAAATTATTATGGGTCTGTCTGTTTTGTTTCTCATGTGACATTATTTTGTATATTATCACGATACCGCCTATTACACCATCAATATTACCACGGTATCATGATATTATTGACAATGTAATATGCCCCATTCTCTTCATAAATATTGCACAATATCTTCGAAAGCTCATACCATGATTTCACTATCACCAGGCGACACCTAAAGTAATGTCCCTTGTCCTGTTGGATTTTCAACGCTCGGCTCAGCGTCGAAAGTTTAAAATCCAACAGCGAGCTTTTGTTTAGGCATTCAGTCTGTCAGCTGTCATTTAAGTTCAGAACCGTGCTCCAGATCAGGCATTCTATTGTGATGTTATAGCCCGATATGACATATTTAGAGCGGTCTATTCTTCCACTCCTCTGCCTCACTGCTTCATTTTGTAACTAAACATTGATCCTGTAGACAAAACGGTATTAATATTCAATGCTTCGAAGCAGTAACAATCTTGTTATACTTGTGGCTCTAAGTCCAAAATGCATTTTGGCAAGTTTGCTTTACGTATGTTCTGAAAACATTTATTGCGTACTAGACGATATCATTAAGAGGACGCTCCCTATTTTTATGTTAATTTGCATGAATATTCTGAAACAGTCACACATACAAGCAAAATGAAACTTTAGTATATGATTTATTGGATATTTTTCTTTCCATGTTGAAGACAGTTACGTAATTGTAATATTTTCGCTTAATACATTTTTTATTCGAAAATCATGTCTTTTTTAAGGATAATTATAAAACAAACAAACAAACAAGATTGTTTGGCTTTCATGTCTAAAATAAATAGCAAGAAAATATAGTTTATTATCCAGCCACCAGGAGGCCTAAAATGGACGCTTTGGCAAAATCATAATATGATCTGCGTACAATTCATACCAATTCATAGTTTGTGGACTATTTTACGTAACTCCATACAAAACTGTCCGGTATTGTTGCGTAAACAGACATATATGTATAACATCGCAGGATAGCCTTCACCAGAACTGGTCACCGTATTAGTGGTTCAGCAGCTTTAATAGCATCAGAATTGTGCCGGAATTTAGCAGTTCGTCGTGGACTTGGTACGACAGCGGCTCCCTGGACACCCTTTTCTGTCATCAGAAGATAGCCGCCACGCAACCATCGATGCGACGCTCTCCTGGAGTGACTGTCAGCAGCCAGTGTCACTCTTATCCGACCTTTTCGGTGATTCCAGTAACTTCATAACAAAACTAGACGGCGCCACTTGTTCGCCAATATCATGTATCACACTCAGACACAAAACAAACCAGCAATATTTATAGGTAGACCATACCTATAAATATTGCTGTAATCGAACCCACAGTCTACCATAAACATAACATACATAATATCACGCTTTTTTCCCGGAAGGGATAGGCTGAGGTATACCTAAAGTGTACCCATATTTGATCAGTTATGTTTAAGTTCCATGAAGAACTCAATAACACTTTGTACAACCTGGGAATCGAACCCAGGACCACATGCTTAGCAGTAGCGCTTGTCACCAGTAGCTAGACCAACGAGCCAGTCTACGAGTATACCAATTGAGATATCTGAGCCATGTTTTTGTGCTTATTTTACATTTGCTCCTAAAGTCACTGCAAGTCTTGCATAACATGATAAATGATTAGATGAAGTTCCTTACAGCTTAATATCACAAACATGTCTCGAATTACTTAAGCGCACACAAACACACATGTTCAGACTGGCAGCTCCAATAATGTAAGGCAACAAACACGTTAACATACTTCAGCGGTAATCATATGTTATCCCGTTGTTACAGGCTCTAGCCAGCCAGCTAATTAATTGGTTTGTGTGCATTCGATGGAAAGCTTGATTGCTTATATCCTAAATGCATTGGTAATTGTATTTTGTACTTATTTGTTCTTTTTGAAATGAGCTCAAAACTCAAACTCAAACTCAAAGCATTTATTTCAATTAAAAAAATTACAGGCACTTTTGAATTGTCAAAGAGACTTTTGATTGTCAGATAATCAAAAAGTTGAAGCTATTTGCCCATTAAATTTTTTTAGGGATAACATAGATGTGAATTTAAATTGGAAACAGGAGCTAGCTGCTATTGACTCTTCAATTTAATCAGCATGCTATGCACTCAGGAGCCTTAGAGATATGTTGGATCTAAAGCAACTAAAGGCTAATTATATTACTCGCTGGTAGAATCTAGATTAAGATACAGCATAATGCTTTGGGGTAACAGCACACACTAGCACTAGCTTTGGCAATAGTTGGCTAACTGTCAGAAAGCGTTTATTTTACAGAAACGTGCCATAAGAATTATGGTAAGGATCTCACAAAGAGACTCATGTAAAGAGCAATTTAAAGAATTAGACATTTTAATAGTACCAAGTTTATATATATTAGTAATCCTAAATCACTTTGCTAAGTATATTCGTGAGTATGAATCACAAGAGGAACGTAAGATGAGAGAAAGCACAAGAAGGAAGGAATTTAAACACAAAATGGCACCAAATTTTAACATAGCTAGATATTGTTCCGGATACCAAGCAGTGGAGTTATTTAATAGGTTACCGACTGACTTAAAATTATTAATTTATAGCTCTCACTCTTTTAAAACTAAATTAAAAGCCTTCTTGTTGGAAAAATGTTTATACTCGGTATCAGAATTTAAGTGAAGAAGTTGTACTCTTAATATTTATGACATTCAATTTGACATTATACCTGCTACTAATTTTAAATTAATTGACTCTTGAACACATTTCACATCAATTTTAATAAGGCCTTTAAATGTATTGTTTCTGCATGTGATAATCACAATGGTAATTGTTAATGAATAAATGAAATGAAATTAAATTCCAAAACTCTATGGAGAAGAGGCAAGAAACTCCAAGGACACTCTTTTAAATCAATATATTACAAAATCCTGGGTACATTATTCTTTTCGCTTGTGAGAACAATGTAAAAAAAAAAACAATTCAAAATATAAGATTATAAGATTACTAATAATGGCAGTTAAGAGATGACCAGTCTCAACTGACCGCACCCGTTCACGAACATGACGCGTGGATCAGCACCATCCAGCTACTTCCTGAGCTTCCCGTGGGTACTGTAAATTGTATGAAGGTGATGATTGATGATATACGGTAGGATTCTTCTTATATATATATATATATTATTCTCTTGGTAGTGTTATATAAAAATTTCAAACAGCCATTTATATTGACGTCAAGTATTGGGGTAGAATTAAGACGAAAAGTATTTCAATTGTGACTTGTGTTAAGTTTAACAATAATTTGTTAGCGCTATAATGTAGCAGTATGCGCAGTATTCAGGAAACTGCAACTATTTGCGGAAAGTCGGGCAGCGCCAGAGGCGGTGTCTCTTCACTATGCACGATGCTACGGCGTAGCACGCATCAGCTACGCCGTAGCACGCACTATGCTACGATTTTGTCTTCTTTAAATATGTTTTAAAAAATAGATTCGACCTTATTGCATGTGTATTGTCATTGTCCGAATTCTGTTCAAACTTTCAAGATACAACGTTACACTATACACAGAAAAAATAATAACTGAAACTTGTATCGCCCTAAAAGCTTTTATACGTAAAAAGTCACGGATCGAGTCGCTAGTCTTCAATATCTATTAAAATTCGAGGAGGTTGAAGAATTTAGGTTCGAAATAGCTCTGATGCAGCCATGTTGAAATTGGATTACAGGTCAATCTTGGGCTGCGGTATCTAGATATATGTAGTGATCCTATGACTGCAATTATTGGATTACACATGCAACTTGACTGAATTTGAACCATCACACTTTAGAAATTGATCCATCATACGGGTACCTATGTATTTCACAATACATTTACAATTGCCTATGAAATTACAATGGAATTTTAATAGATAACAGAATGTCCTGACAATGAATTTAGGCAAACGTTATTTTGTCAAAGTTTACAATTAATTTCAGTAGACATTTAATAATAATAATCACTTAACAAAATCTCGAAGCAATTCTAATCACAAATGTCCTTTAATCACCTACCATAACTCAATAATGGATGTCCGCTTATCTCCTCAACACATCACCAGCAGACATTATATCGTCCTCATTGCAGTACAGCGTTCTCCTCTTCCGCATCCAATCTTCCCCCGTCACGAGGACGTCCGCCCATTGGCTGCGAGCGTCTCACTGTTTGTCGGTTCCGGTTACTATTACAATATTTCTCAGCGATTGCATGCATTACGTAAAAAAGAGATTGTAATTTTGCTCTGCGCATGAAATGGATCGTCTTAAAGTTTTTTGTACTTGGTAGAAGCTATATAATTTTCAATAAACTTTTGTTTCCTTACGTTTTTATACTTTGTACAGCATCAAATTTCGTTTTTTTTCCTTTACATTCAAGGGCAAACCAAACTTTCTCACACCGAACACGTCTGGAACAAAAATATTGTTTTTCTATCATAAATCTTAAAGAAATGACTTGTAACATGTTGTAGTGGAGTCACCACCTCGCCGGTAATTAGCACAAGTTCGGTGTCGCTCACATTACAGCCCGGTGTTTGGCGGCGCGCCAGCGAACGTGCCGCGGCCTCGCTCAAATACAATAGAGGCCAGCTTTTATATTTCAAATTTGGAGTTAGAAAAAATAAATCCTCTGCGATCAGTTTGGAGGTTTTATGTTTTTTGGCGGACCGGCCTTGTAAACCTTGTCAAGCTTCAGTGCTTATGAATGCAGCCTCATGGAACTAAGCTTATTAGGTCATTATTACCTAAAATTTTATTTTCAATTCAACATTTTCAAATAGTTGCCTATCAAATGTACAGTAATGAATAAATTTTCCACAAATTCTTAATTGTCAATTAGTTAATTTGATTTTGTAATTTGTAACTCTTCAATTACATAATTAACTACACCGCGCGAACATTAGGACTAAATTAGTTTTGTTGAAAAATGGGAAATTCTATAGAATAGCGTGTTAGATTTGAATGCTTTTGATCTCAGTGATCCTTACTTACCTACTAATTTATTAATAAAAGCTATCCCTGAAGACAGTTAGAATCTATTCGTCTATATTTGGTCTTTATAGCAAAGAAGTCAATTAGATTTACCTTAATATCCCTGAATATCATTCATCGCTGGCGAGATATTTTTCTTCCTCGACTAGAATAGAATCGGGCTCATAATAAATTCTAACGTGTGCAATGGCCTGGAAGGCGATAGAACGCCATCTGTGATGCGCCCCGGGAACTAGCGCCGCGAATACATAAAGTGCTAAGCATATATCAAATTATGACCGACACCGTCAGCTTGTATATTGTGTAGTTTTCGAAGAAAGGCGTCTTTGCTAGCAACATTTTATATGAAATAAATATGAAGTTAGTTGTAGCTTGTAGCGTCATATTATAGACGTACTTACGTTATGTTTATTACGTACCTAATTACGGGCGGTTAACGTAGCTATTAGAAAAATATATTAATACAGACTCTTCCAACAAAAAACTCGTTACGATGGTCGTTACTATAAGTAGTATAGCTAAGCAGGTACTTTAAATAGGCTTCGTTTGTTTATTGAAACAAACGAAGCGTATTTAAAGTACCTCCACTTATTGAAGTGCTTATAAGAATCCACTTATGAACAGAATTTAAGTGGATCAAATCTTAATTACTACTCAAATGCACAAGCACAAATTCCTTATAGATTTCTGTGAGTTTCATGAACTAATTTTAGAAAAAAAAAAAGAGAAAACATTGTAAGACGATTGGTGAGCACACCCTCATTATCCTCGAAGACGGAGTGGGACGAATATATTGATACACCTGTATACCGGCCATGTTATATAGCTACCCATATAATGGTATAGCCTCCACGCTTTGTCGAAGCTATCACTAAAGGCGGGCACACAATAGCCACTGTTGGACAAACTTCACGTCGTTTGATGGATTACTCCTTCAATGGACCTCTTATGTACGAAAACATGGAAGTTTACGTATGTTGAAAATGTATAGAGCTTTAAGGACCAACTTTATTTATGAACAAGTTGGAAAATTCCTGAATTATACGGCGTGTTACGGAAAGGGTAGGTATATTCATACAAAGCGGGTGAAGAGTGCATCTAGTTCAGAATCTCTGTACAAAATTTCAGCTCAAAAAGAATAAGTTTGAAAATGTTTGATATTTTTTTTATTTTTATAGTTTATAAAATTGAAATCATAACAAACGTGTCACCGCACTACGAGGGTCATTATCTATTATCTGTGTCTGTTCGCCTAGTACACACGGACCTGCCACAGCTCTGTGACACGGCGCCGACCGACACGCGGCGGCGGGGGCGGCACGATTGGCGGCGGGATCAAACGAATTGATTAAAACGTGTACCGATCAGCTGACTTGGTCTAGTGATGTGTAGAATTCAATTGTAAACATTTTGATTTTTATAAGTTAAATGTTTCTTTAACTTTATAATAATGTAGGTATTATCAAAAAAAATGTTGTCATGTAGTTTGGTATCACCAAAAGAATCCGTGCCTTTGATATGTATATACCCTTTCCATAACACGCTGTATACGTATTTGTATCCTTCATTCATTTAAGCATTATATTAATGACATATTGCACGCCTCACAACGCTTCAGCGTGTGAGAGAGTGTTCGACTCTCGATATGTCTTTCCAAAACATCACAACATAAAATCGTTTCTTTAGTCTCAATTATACATGGAGTTCATATTAGCAGGGAAGTTTTAAAAACAAGAAACTTGACATAATAAGATTTATATATTTTAAAATAGATATACCTTGATATAATATATAACAAAAAATTACATGTAATGTTTGCCGTTGGGAAGTGTCTGTTTGTCGTCACGATTCACATCGTCACACACAATGGATTAATCTAAATCTTCTTCTATAAGTTTTATTTCAATGTACGGATGTGCCCTATTGATTTTCGTTATCAAAATCATAACCGTTCAAAAGATTACGTAACAAAAATCGATGAATTTTCTTAGATTTTTTTCCGCAAAATTTATCGTCAACATATTTCTATCTGTGAGGCGTGCACTTTTGGATTTTCTAATTTATTGTTCCTGCAGAAATATAAAAAAATAAAACATAAAATATAGGAATCCATCGCCACGTAGAAAAGGGGCCAAGCTTCCGGTGGTTGGAACTCTTGATACAGGAACCTTAACACAATGCGTGCCTCGAAAGGACCACTTTTCACCCCTTGTTCAGCCACACAAAGACGACGACGGCCTCATGAGGTTTTGGTCGAGACTCTTGACCAAAACCTTGGCCAAAGCTCTATAGCCTTTACCGCAATCGGCACAATAATACCCGAGTCCATATACTTATACATACTATATCTTATACTCATCCATTGTCTTATACTACTTGTTATATGGTGTTAACAATAGTCTCATTTTCATGAGCCATCTGCCTAGCCTTTTCCCAACTATGTTGGGGTCAGCCTCCAGTCTAACTGGGTGCAGCTGAATACCAGTATTTTACATGGAGTGACTGCCTATCTGACCTCCACAACTCAGTAAATGGATAATACGATACCCCTTGGTAAGACTGGTTGTCAAACTTCCGGGCTCCTGACGACCCATAACCACTGTCAAAGATCTACAAATAACAGCCGGGACCAACGGCTTAACGTGCTTTCGGAGGCACGGAGGGATCTTGGTATTTAAAGATGGTCACCCATCCACGGACCAACCGTGGCAAGCCTAGCTTAACCTGGTCGAACGACCCGTGCGGTTGTTATTACTTAGCCACCAGCCCCTTCGTCTCATTTTCATAAGTAAATCTCAATATTTTCGTGTGTAGCCAAGTGAAGCAGGAAGTAGCTTGGGCTCGGCTTTGTTGTAACTGAATCCTTGGTTTATCGCGAAGTTTCTGCTGGATCAAAAACTAAACGGAACAGAAACAGTAAGTGGAAGTTTTGCCAAAACAAAGGGCACTTAACTTTGTCTCCCTCAAAGTTAAGCGCCCTAAATAGAAGGATTATGATCCGTCACCTACCAAGGGCAGAGAGATCGTAAGAGCTACAATATTTTAGCCTTATCAGGGAGCCCATCAAATGAAACTAGACAGACCGGAGTAGCCGCCGTGACCGTAATCGAACGGAAAGTGATAATGATATTAAAGTCTGAAGGCTGATACTTCGGTTTCTCGTTCTGTAAGTAAAATACAGGGTCAATTTAAACTAACTAGCGATACTCCGCTGACGTGAATACCTAAACATGATAAAACAAAAAAGAATAATGAGAATCAAGTTAATGCTTGGTTACTGTATTGTATTATTTTAAATTTAAAAAAAAAATATAGCATATGTAAATCTTTTATAATAGCATGAATATTGTTTTTTTTTTATGTATTCTTAATTTCAATTATGTATTCTGGGCATGTGTACTCGATAATGTGCGAGCTTACCTGTTATTGACTGTGCATTACAGGGGGCCGATCGCGCTATTTCTCAACGTAATTACCGTTCGAACGGAACGTTTTTGGTTTTGGTTTAGTTTTGGTTTAGCTGATGTAAGAAACGGTATCGCGCTATTTTTTTTTTCTGAGTGGCAAAATCGTTGACGTTACTCAATACTGAAAGTTCGATCGATCGTTCCTCCAACGTAACTTCCAAAGTAAAGCTAAATCGTATCCGTGGAAATGATTAGCGCGATACGAAATGTGTCTTTCGTAACGTTTTTGGTTGTGGTTTAGTTTTGGTATTAACGTTCAAAATTAGCGCGATCGGCCCCCTCGATAATGTATATTAGACAAGTTTGTATTATTGTAAAAGATAATTGTAATGTATCTCGTTGGTAATCCTTAAATAAATAAGAAATTAATTTGATAAGTTTTTTTTTGGGGTCGTCGACCACTTGTTAGCCACTTGAAATAACAGTTTAACAAAATCAGTTTTTTTTTTGTGTAAACTTCACAGACGTGATGAGTATCGATTACTAAACACGATGAAATAAAAATACACAGATTTCATACTTGCCAGTAACAAAGTACCACCGGTTGTTGACCCAAAAAAAAATACGAGTGTGCTTTAGACCACACGACTGAAGTAAAACTTCTTTAGCTCCATCTATATGTATGTATACAATGTGGAGACAACAATACGAAAATAAATGAAAATACTGGCAATACATGCATATGAGTATTTTGGAACAATCAAATAAATTCTATAGCATCGAAATGAAAAAATACATTTTTTCAAACAAACTAAATAGCAGTGGTGTGCCGACTATGGCTTTTGCCAATCTTAGACTAACTATAGCGACTAAACTGTTGGATAATATTTGATTGAATTTTCGTGTGCAGACTGCGAACGTCATTACATATACGCAGTTGAATTTGTCATATTGTCGTCTCCACATTGTATAATGTTTATATATGTGAGAAAGAGATAAAGAAAATGTGTGCTCGCACCTCTCTCTCTTGCCCCTACAATAATATACGAAACGTAACTCTCTCTCTTTCTATCTTTACTGGGTGCGTCTCATAACGTATAAGCTCATTTGGTCTAATTTCATTTTATTATCGTTCATAAGATATAATAAACGTGAGATATACCAACTGTTGATATAATTTCTTTACATATAACATTAATTTATTCTAAAACTTAATTAGTATAACGTTGTTTGATATAACGTTTATGTAATCGAAAATCATTTAGTCTAACGTTTAATATGTATATTGTTTATTTAATCGAAAATCATTAGGTATAATGTTTAATATATATAAAAAACGTCATTATGGTTAACACCCCGACTCGGATAGGTTAGGTTAGGTTCAGGCTTTCACGCCCTACCGCCGCCGCCGGCCTCGCCACCATCGAGGCGGTCCGGCCGGTACTCGAGCCCTGGCTCGGGAAGAGGCACGGCTCCCTGTCGTTTCGGGTGACGCAGGTGCTCTCGGGGCATGGTTGCTTCGGGAAGTACCTGTAGCTGAGGACACGGCGCGGCATACGCTGGCAGAGTGTGCCGCTTGGGAGGAGCCACGCCGTGCCCTCATCTCAGAAGTAGGCAGTGATCTGTCGCTGCCGGCCGTGGTCGAGTCGATGGCCGGCAGCGAGGAGTCCTGGGATGCGGTGGTATCCTTCTGCGAAACAGTCGTGTCGCAGAAGGAGGCTGCGGAAAGGGAGCGGGAGATCTCGTCCACTCACCCGGCCCGCAGCAGGCGCACCGGGCGTCGGCAGAGGGCAGATAATGCCCTCTTCCGGCCCCCCTAAATGGGTCCAGGGACGGCGGACTAGGGGACGTCCGCCGCCCCCCATCACACTGGACCCGAGGTGGCGGCGCGTAGTGTTCCACGAGCGCCCCTTTGAGACGTCGCGGGGGGGTCTAACACCTCACCCCCCCGCAGACTTGAGGTGGCTCGCAGAGGCGGGCCGGCACTAGCCGGGGATCACGGAAGTAATACTAGCTCCCAAGATCCCCGGTGCAAGTGTGGGAAGGGAACACCGGGGTGGTTTTTAGTCAGTAAGAGTCTGACAGACCCCTCCGCCCACCCCAGAGCGGAGGACATCCATGAGGATTTTCCACCCCGGCAAAAAAAAAAAAAAAGGTTAGGTTAGGTTAGGTTGGTTATTTTTTTTTAAACCACCCAGCAATAGGAGCCCCGCGTAGCGGGTCTCCGTCGACTTATCTTAGCGCAGGTGGTAATCAGTTACTAGTTATGTTTAATATCTACTTAGGTTACTATTACCTATAACTACGACAGAACTTACAAAGGATCACGGTCGGATCAAGGTTGTCACTAAGTGACAACTAACAATAAATTTTGTTGAGCTACCCACAGGCTACAACATAATAATAATACTAAATAAACTAACTCGTGTCTATGCCATTTTGCTTTGTGTTTTTAAGTAGGCGCTTTCATCATATTAGACCAAATAAGTTTATACCTTTTCAGTGGTATGTCAAACGATTTTATATTTATTGTATGCTATGTCAAACGATGTTATATTTAATGTATGTTATGCTTATAAAAATTAGTTATTTTAAAATTATATCAATCGTTCATTATATTAACTAATCGCTATATTAAATAAAATTATAGGTTCCGTTGTTATATGTTGTTAATATTAGAGATTTTGTTGTTATATCATCTATTACTTACCCATCTTTACTAACTTATATATCCCTCTTAACTTCCGTTCCCCTCGCCCGATCACACTTTTCGTAACGCTCTCGTCATTCACCAGCGAGTCAAGAGTCAAGCGTGCGTAAAGAAGTTTTACATAAAAAATAACCTATATCTTTTTCATTTTAATTTTTTCGTGTACCTATAAATATCGATACCATCACATTTGCGGAGTTCCGCTAGTTAATTTAATTTGACCTTGTATTCGTATTATTTTATCTAGTGTCTAGACCGTAATGGCGTAACACCTTACTTCAAAATAACCTTTTTAATAAATCATCATTTCACTCGATAGACGTCCACTGCTGGACATAGGCCTCCCCCAATGAGGGCCGTTGGCATAATCACCACGCTTGGCAGGCGGGTTGGCGGGTTGGTGTTTAATAAATAAGTATCACAAAAATCATAATCATTTATTTGCGTAAATAAGGTACAGAAGGTTCTTAAAGATAAGTAGGTATATTGATCTCTAATTCTGCCATCAATTCGGCGTGCAAATTTTACATAATTATTCGATTCCGCCTATCACTGGTCAGTTTCTCTCACTCGTCAGTTTATTTAATTCACCAGATTCGTTGATTAGTCAGTTTCGCTGATTGGTCAGTTTTGCGGATTAGACAGTCGCGTCAGTTTGACAGTTTTCAGTGTTCGCCAGATTCGTTGATTCGTCAATTTAATACAGTCAACGAAAAATATATTTTTACGTTTAAGTAAACAAAAGTGGATCATTTAATAAATACCTAACCCCATTAAAATCAAACTTGGAAGATTTATTTATTTATTTACATACATATGCGATAAGATAAGATGTTTATCTAAAGAAAAAAATATTAATTTGAATTTTACAGTATCTCAGTAGGTAGGTACCACTACAAATGTATGTGGATCCTTTCAGTTTCAAAAGCATTAATTCCACGAACTACCGCACTTTCAGAGAGCTTTCAAAGTAAATAAATGTGAAATATCCGTTGGGATCACTTAAAAATTTAGTGTAATCCAGTGTCCCCGTTGATAAATGTTCGCAACTCCTCCGATAAGTTTGGGCTGCGTCAAATAGGCAGAGATTAATAGCTCCATGCCCGAAGGTGAGATAAAATCGAATCTTTTCTCTTTTGTTTCGTTTGATTTCAGATTTATCTAATTATCCTAGGGACCAAAAATAAATGACCTCACTCAATATTATTATCTCTTAATTACACGAACGCCCAGGCAAGGTCATCGCAGTTTTCTATCTTTATACCAAAAATTATCTTGTTCTTACGGTGACCGCTCTCCATGCAAGGGTGCACTTTACCCCATCGTTCGAATTATTCACGTTAGAATAACTTTGTCATATCCAGAAGGGAAAGGAAATTAAATATTCTCTTGGTAAAGTGTAATATTTATAATAATATTTACAGTGTAAAAGCTAGTTAAGTGGATTAGTGGAGCGGGTTCTCAGCTCGGGCCGTGTCTGCCGCATCAAATCAATGTCGCTGATTACGTCGACTGCCGCCTGCCGCCTGCCACCCAGTCGCCCTAGATAGAGCACCCTCTGAAATTAACTTACATTCAAAACATCATAATGTCACACCAGTTTATTTTAAACTATAACGCATAAATTACTTATTACAAAACATAACAATTGTTTTCATTTTATTAAGTCGGTCGCTTGCCATAAATTCATTCATCATTCATCTTGTGGATCTAGGCGACTTCTAATGTCTCGAGAACTTTGAACCCAATTGAACCTAAATCATTTATTGACTTGCTTTTTGAATTTTGTGAACTAGTAGTAACAGTAAGTACTGCTTTTAAACAGATAATAATTATGTATCAGTCAAATTAGATATCAGACAATATAATTTGCAATTTTCCCCAATTTCATGGATATCAAAAACAATATGTAGATACATTTTTAACTGTATCTTTTAGTTGTATAGGTTCTACTTATATTTAATTGCAATTTCAGACTTTTATCATACCTATCCGGTATCTATACGTATCTTGATTCTTATTGTTTTGTAAATTAAAATGACATTATCTTCTAAGTTAGGTCATTTTAATTTCCCGGCCCCCCCCCCCTCCCCCGTTTCCGGGTTCCCCGGTTTTTGCCGGGTGATCTTTAACTCAGGACCCTGCTACGAGTACCTCAGACACCTTACTCTGTTTAAGATTGTGCATTTTATTAACCAGTGCCTATATTATATTGTTGAGATAAGTAAAGATTTATGATTATGATGATTATTATCTTAACGAAATCACTAAGTAATAAAAGATTTCTAACATAAACTAAATATAAATATACCTGAGCACATATTTAAAAACATGATTGAAGAATTGTAAGAAAAAGTCTTTAGCTTCACTGGGAATGAAAATGGATTAGTTTCAAATTACATATTATTAGATGAGATTTATAGAATGTTTCTTTTTCTTATAAGTGTTTTCGTATAGCTTCTTGTCATATTGAAATAATGAATGAAATAACAAAAGGTATTGTAACAAAGCAGGCGTGAGTGGAAACGGGAGGGGGACTCCCTAGAAGGACAAATAGTGACCTTAATGGTGATGTTCTTCAGAAAGGTCAGGTGGGTAGTACTCGCAATCGGCGTGCGTGTATGACCAGGGGGCCGATTGCGCTAATTTTGAACGTTAATACCAAAACTAAACCACAACCAAAACTTTACGTTAGACACATTTCGTATCGTGCTAATCATTTCAATGGAAACGATTTAGCTTTACTTTGGATATGGCGCGATACCGTTTCTTACACCAGCTAAACCAAAACTAAACTACAACCAAAAACGTTCCGTTCGAACGGTAATTACGTTGAGAAATAGCGCGATCGGCCCCCAGATATATGAACGTAACGAAGCAAAGAAAGTTTGCCAAGATCGTAGCAGGTAACGTTCTGTAGTTTCTGCCTACCCCCATCGGAAGAAGGCGTGAGTTTATGTATCAATCTGCCTAGCCTTTTTCCAACTATGCTGGGGTCGGCTTCCAGTCAAACTGGATACAGCTGAATACATTTTACATGGAGCGCCTGCCTATCTGACCTCCACAACCCAGTTACTGGGTAATACGATAACCCTTGGTAAGTCTGGTTGTCAGACTTTCGGGCTTCTGACGACCCGTAATAACTGTCAAAGATCTACAAATAACAGCCGGGACCAACGGCTTAACGTGCTTTCTGAGGCACGGAGGAGTCTCGGTATGTAAAGATGTTCACCCATTCACGGACCAACTCCGGCAAGCGTAGCCTAACCTGATGGATCCACCGAACTGTTATTACTTAGCCACGATCGTGATAAATGATAAATGATTTATTTCTGTAAGTAGGTTGGTACAAACACTTTTACACGTCAACCATATTAAAAAAAACTAGATGAGGTCGGCGTTTCGTATCCGACTACTCTGAGAAGAAAGGCCGAAACAAACTCAGAGGTCACAGTCTCTTTTTAAAGTCCAGACATAATCTTGGTCAGATCATGTGAAGACCATGTAGATTGGTGCCTGAAATGATCTTTTGACGAAAGAACCACACAGGTTGAGGGGACCTGTCCAGTCAGTGCACGCATTTGTCAGTAGTCGTGCAGCTCAACTAAGAACTTAAGGAGCTCAACGATTCAACGAACAATACCAAAGAAAGGACATTTGGGTAGGCCGGATAAAATCACTCAAACTGCCAGACTATGATAGAAACTAACTGAGAAAAAAAAGAAAAATGAACAATAACCCACATAGTCTTCACATTTACAATACTTAAAACAATATAATACTTAACAAAGTAAATATTCATGTCATTGTATATATAAAATTAATCAATGTCAATGTGTATATAAAATACGGATATAATCTTGGTCAGATCATTTGAGAACCATGTAGATTGGTGTCTGACATGGTCTTTTGACGAAAGAACCACACAGATTTGAGTGGACCTGTCCAGTCAGTGCACGCATTTGTCAGTTATCGTGCAACTCAAAACTTAAGGAGCTCAGCGATTCGACGAACAATACCAAAGAAAGGACAATTGGTTAGGCCGCATAAAGTACTCAAACTGCCAGACCAGCATTAAATTTTTTTTTGATTGAGAATAAAAATAAAAAAACAATTCACATAGTCCTCACATTCATAATAATTAAAATAATATAATACTTTACAAAGTAAATATTCATGTCATACTTTAGGTATTTAAAAATTTCAATCAAAAAATAGTATAAACAGTTGGCAAAAAAAATCAAATCAAGATTCACTGTAAATTGGAGCAGCTCAATCCCAAGCCTTTTTGTCCTCAATAAAGTCTTTAACAGTATAAAATGCTTTCTGGCACAGTTTCGTGAGTTTATGTATATGGTCTTACTACTCCACGAAAAATGCTGGAAATCTTTCAGCGGTGAAAAATAAAAGCTTTGGTTTCTTAGAAAAGTAATTCCGTCATAATATAATTGCTGGCTTTGGCTGGTTCCCGCACCTGTGCCACAAGAAACGCAACTACTCGACGTACTGTTACGGTTCTCATCTGGATCATATTAACTCAAGATGTGGACCTGTTCACTGACAAACAGTACCCCAAGTGTAAGTTTGCAAGAGAGTAAACGTAACTAGCGCGTTTGCGTTAAGATTTTTATTCTCACCCTTATAGTGTTAGCATTATGATCTATCAGTCAAATTTTAACGCAAACGAAATAGTTACGTTTACTCTCTTGCAAACTTACACTTGGGGCACTGAACAATATTATATCTCTGGCAAATGCCCACCTCACACACTGCCGTACAAGTTAACTCATGATAATAACGTAACTAGGCTAAGCTTTATTCAGTCTAAGTTAGTAGTTAAGCAATAATAATAATATGTTAAAAACAAATTGTAACTGTACGTATATATTTTGAAGTTTATATAAATTATTATTATTACATACTAGCTGCGCCCCGCGGTTTCACCCGCGTAAGTCTCGATCCCGTGGGAATATCGGGATAAAAAGTAGCCTATGTCTTAATCCAGGGTGTCAGCTACGTCCGTACAAATTTTTATCAAAATTGGTCCAGCCGTTTGAGCGTGAAGAAGTAACAAACATACACACACCCTCACACACACACACACTCACAAACTTTCGCCTTTAAAATATTAGTGTGATGTGATTAAACATTTAGTTTAATAAATAAATAAATAACGGCCGTCATGATCTGTCATTTTCACAAGAATATGTCATCAAGGTGTAAAAATACGCACTGTGTTTTTGACAGCCATTATTGTGTGACCGTTTATTTTATTTATCAAAAAACCGTTGTCCGCTTTCTTAGCAAACCAAAGCTTAACGCTTTGTAAGTGTAACTGACAGTTGTAGACCAGGGGCCCAAGTCTGCTAACGCAGTTGTGTCTGAATGGCCGATCATTGGCACCGTAATCGTAGAGTTTGACAGTTTTGCTAATCTCTTAATTGAAAGGCGTCTTTATTATTTTCCGATGACGTGCCACTGATACTCCATTGGAAAAATTGTCTGTATTTGGTAATCTCGTACTGACAAGCTCCTATTATTTTGACTTCCATAGGGACCACTGTCACGCCATTATAAATTTAGGAGGTTACAAACTATTGGCACAATGGTCATGGTGTTGCCTTGGTATGGTCGTCATAATGACCAATCATTGAAAATAGCAGACTTGGCCCCCTGATTTCTGGTAGAGCATCAGGTAAGTATGATTATATTTTAGTATCGTATAGTAAATATTTGATAAATGAGGTTGCGTGAATCGTCGGCTAAACTTACATACAAAATTCAAGACTCTGTCAGTCACAGATTGCTTTCTCAGAATTATTAATAATCTCCATTCCAATATTGTTGTTTACCCTCCATCTTACTGGATACGAAAATGTTTGTTTTAAACTTGGGATATTGTGTTGAAGTAGGATGTGCTATGTAGTAGATTATTTTAAGACGAGTTTGGGTAATAATGATCAGAACAAACGTAGCAGCTGAGTATGGGGTCGAGGATTTGATCCTCAGTTCGGGCAGAGGATTTGGGTTTCCTTCAGGAAATTCTTAGTAGCCCTGGCTATGGACTTGTTTAAAGACCTGCTCACTATTATTAAATTGGACTTAAACATAATTGACCTAACGTATACACTAGTGTGTGTACACTCGTTGTATTGCAATAAGTGGATAGCTAGCGACCTCGACAATTGATCATATTATTTTTGCCTGAGCAACCGGCAGCAAGTTCTTCATGCTCCCTTAGATGTCACTGCTTGCGGTAGCGTCGGGGGTCGGGTTGCCTGCTTCCCTCAAATAAGGCGAGGGGGGGGGGGGGGTGATGGCTGATCTTTGCGTTATGCTCGTGAACGAGTGTCGTCTTGCTGACCATGGTTTTGTTATTAGTAATTAATTGATTATTTATTTATTTTACGTCGATGTCGGTAGTTTATCATTTGTGCCTTCGAGTTACAGCTATAGCTTTATGTAAGCTGGCACGCCCTTTATGCCTGGAGGCTTTTATTTAGGTATTAAGTTCTGTTTACGTTTTAATTTTTTATTTCTGCTTAAGTATAGTTTTAGATGTTTTTTTTTTGTTGGTATAGTGGCGTGTGCTAGCTAAGATATGGCAAGTAATTTAATTTAATTTGCCAGAGACAGTGGGATGAGCCGCTCTGCAGGTTGGCACGGAATAACCTTACCTATCAGTTCGTCCACCAATACTGCTGAGTGTCCCGCCTTCTGGCTGTGGATGA
The DNA here is from genome assembly GCA_963921375.1 of Tiliacea citrago. Taxonomy (NCBI): domain Eukaryota; kingdom Metazoa; phylum Arthropoda; class Insecta; order Lepidoptera; family Noctuidae; genus Tiliacea; species Tiliacea citrago. The sequence goes on from OY992803.1 coordinate 15,659,336, forward strand.
GTGGGAATCGGGCCTCAGTCGGGTACTTTCCGGCTCGCTACTTGTCTGCGCCTGGGCGTTGCTTGCGGGGCTCCACATCACTTCCAGTGCGGAGAAGTGACTGCCTTGGACACCATGATCTATCTTGCAGTAAGAGCGCAGGCCGGATAGCACGGCATGCGATCATTAATAACATCATCCGTCGTGCTCTTGCCAGCTGTTTTAGAACCCGACGGCTTGGCACGCGACGATGGGAAGAGACCAGACGGAAATACCATAATGCTTTTGAACTTAGGTCGGCCTTTGGTGTGAGATGCAACATGTGTACCCTTGCACCATCCCATCTTCCTAGCACGGCGAGCTGTGCTGGGGCGGCTGCAGGTGCAGAAAACCTCAAACGGGGAAAATATTCCAATGTTATTGGGAGTTATATGTTCGAGCCGTTTGGGGTTGAAACACTAAGGCCATGGGGTCCGAGTGCCCATTTGGTTTTTCAAGATACCGCCAAGCGGTTGGTCGACTCTTAACGTGACCAGAGGGCTGCTCTATTTTTTGGGCATAGAATCAGCATCGCCATATAACGTGGCAATGCTGCCAGCCTTTTGGGTACTTTTCCTGTTGACAGCGATGCGGACGAATTTGTTGATGCTCTATGATTCTGTCCCCTCCTTTTTAGGGTTCCGTACCCAAAGGGTAAAACGGGACCCTATTACTAAGACTCCGCTGTCCGTCTGTCTGTCACTAGGCTGTATCTCAAGAACCGTGATAGTTAGACAGTTAAATTTTTCACAGATGATGTATTTCTGTTGCCACTATAACAACAAATAAAAAAAACAATAAAATTATTTAAGGGGCTCCCATACTGGGCACGCCACAATTGTGGCGATAAGTCCCCTCTTTGAGGAGTGGCTGGAGAGGCGCCACGGCGTCCTCACCTTCCGCCTGACGCAGGTCCTCACCGGACATGGATGTTTCGGGGGGTTCCTGTTTAGGATTAAGCGGGAGGAAACGCCCGGGTGTCACCACTGTGTGGATCGCCCGGAGGACACGGTGGAGCATACGGTGGAGGTCTGCCCAGCTTGGGCGGAGCACCGCCGTGTCCTCACGGAGGCGATCGGCGGCGGCGATCTCTCGCGTCCGGCCCTGGTTCAGGCGAGTTTTTCATGGTTCGGAGCGAGAGTGCATGGGAGGCCGTCACCTCCTTCTGCGAAGCAGTTATGCTAGCGAAGGAGGAGGCGGAACGCGTGAGGGTGAGACAAGGTTCGCGCCCTCGCGACCCTAGTCGCCGCAGGAGACGCCCCGGGCGTCGGGAGTCGCAAGCCGATTTCCGGCCACCGTAGGCGCGGCCCTGCGGACGGTGAGCGATGGGTAGCTCGCCGTCCGATAAGGACCAGGCCCGGGTCGACGGCGCGTTGTGTTCCACGCGCGCCTCAAAGAGATGTCAGCACAAACTGACGGGGTCCGTTAGGACCAATGCCTGCCAGGGTTGCGAGTTTGTCCGAAAGGGATACCGTGGCCCTGGCACACAGGCAACGGAAGGAACACGGGTGGGTTTTAGTCAGTAAAAGTCTGACACTTGAGCGGGAGAAGTTACTTGATGATTTCCCACCAAAAAAAAAAAAAAAAAAGGGGCTCCCATACAGCAGACATGATTTTTTTGCCGTTTTTATAGATAATGGTACGGAACCCTTCGTGCGCGAGTCCGACTCGCAGTTGGCCGGTTTTTTATATACATGTACATATTATTATTTTAAGTCTGTTAGCGTATATATTATGTAAATATTATTAATAAAATAAAGTTCATCTTTTGGTTATAACAAAAATGTTTTGTGTTACGTAATGTGAATTATTTCACATACTATTGTATAGAATCAAGTTTTTCTATCTGTACAGACAGTTGTGCTGCTGGGGAGTTTGTTGCGCCACTTCTTCTTTCCAGCTCAAGGACTAGGACGGTTTTTCGAGGACTATCTTATGTAAGTTTGACGTTCGAAAAGTGCTGATTCTCAGTCTAGTTTGAATAAAATACTTTTGATTTTGATACGTTTTTGTTTGGTGATTAGTTTCATACATTTCTGTGAACCTCTTTGGAGTATACAGGCGTGATGTTTGTTTTAACTTAAATAGCACTTAGGCCTGGTTTCTGGAACGAAAATCAACACAAAAGTTAGCAAACAAATTGTCAAGCGCGCGTAAACCGCTGAGAATGGTTGACTGAATTATCAACAGCCAATCGTATCACTTGAGTTGCGTTTAATTTTGACGCGTCGGTAATGTTCGTTCAAGAAACCGGGCGTTAAGGCTTCTACATACTGGCGCGACTTGTCGCGCGACGCGACACCGGTACCTATATCTATTTACTAAAATATAAAATCGCCAATTGCGTGTCGGGCCACGCACAATGAAGGGTTCCGTAGTTGGGATGACTTTATCCCAAGAACAGCCTTAACATTGTAGTTGTTAAAAAATGTTCTCCCATACATTTCAACTGAAAATATAAGTTTGTACGCACAATATTGAGAGATTTACTATGTTATTTTAAGACCATAGACTTTTTTTTAGGTTTTCCTGTAATCTTTATGTAAAGAACTAGATCCTATACTTTTTTCAATAATTTTAGCTCAGTAGTAAATAACTTTGTATCTGTTTATTTTAAAATGATAAAAAAATATATTTGAGACCCTCATAGTTAACTCACATACTACCTATAGCAAAAGTGTCGTGACGGTTCAAATGTTACACTTCTTTCGGTCTAGCTTTCTTTCGCCAAGTGTGCAGACTATAGACTCAAACTCAAAGCATTTATTACAAATAAACCAATTACAGGCACTTTTGAATTGTCAAAGAGTCGGTCAGTCAGAAAGATGAAGCTAGTTGCCCATCTCGTAATCCCTTTCATTTAATGTGCACACTGTACATTGTTCTAAAATTTATTTTTTCATTTTCTAATTTGCCCCCAAAAGTGACCCACATAAGTATCTATTTAAAATTCATTTATTTACGTTACACATCCGTTTTTCGGTCACAGAAATGCATATGTATATCAAATTTCAACTTAATCGGTCCATTAAATTCGGAGCAAATTGGCTGTTACAGACGGACAGACAGACAGACAGACACACCAGTGATCCTATAGGGCTTCCGTTTTTTCATTCGTACGTAAGGAACCCTAAAAATAGCAGTATTTTCACTTCTAACGTTTCTCAAACTTCCAGTAGACATGTACCTACTTGAATTTAATTCCGTAGTTAAATTAATTTTTCCTAAATTGTCGGTAGGCATCCGGAGCAATTATTTAAATAAGGTGTTTTATTAATCTGAAACATGACTCTCATTTTGAACTCCTCTTGTTTGCGTGTTTTGTATATTTTTATCTTTTTACGTCGTTTATTACTTTTAATTACGTAAGAAGACGTTAATTAAGTAGAATAAAATTATGGATTATGTGTGACTGCGCAAGAAGGGAGGATTTTCTCAAATAAAAAACAAGTGGGTTCATGCGACCACACGATAGAAGTGAAAACTTACGACTGGAGCCGAGTATACGCGATTCAGCGTCACCGACCGACTGGAGCCGAGTATACGCGATTCAGCGTCACCGACCGACTGGAGCCAAGTATACGCGATTCAGCGTCACCGACCGACTGGTGCCGAGTATACGCGATGCAGCGTCACCGACCGACTGGAGCCGAGTATACGCGATTCAGCGTCACCGACCGACTGGTGCCGAGTATACGCGATGCAGCGTCACCGACCGACTGGAGCCGAGTATACGCGATTCAGCGTCACCGACCGACTGGAGCCGAGTATACCCAATTCAGCGTCACCGACCGTCTGGAGCCGAGTATACCCAATTCAGCGTCACCGACCCGAGAGTGCCGGTTCAGTTTCATACACTGTTCAGAAAGAGCGCAAAGTGCGAATAATTGAATAAAGAACTTTCACTACAAAAATAATGATTCGATGAACTATGTGGATATTTTATTAAATTTGAATTGTATTTTAGGCACTTAGAAGTAAGCTAAGCACATTATAATGGGAAAAATCGGGTTCCTAAAATAATTTGCCTTCCCTTCCTAAATTATTCCTGAACACAGTCTACACAACGTTTAAATAGTCGACCACCTAGTTAAGACGTGGCAACATTGTTACAAAGGAACGAGAAGTTGCTGAATAACTTTATCGCCAGCGAATACATATAAAGTGATTTTGATAGGAGTTCTGATTAGATTTGTTTACAGATACCACGCTCATGGAATTATTCAAGCGAGGAGGGCGTGGGGGTGTTCGCGCAATTTAAAATTGTTACACCAAGTTTAAACTGAGTATGATGAATGCTAAGATATTTATGAAGGCGTCTCCTTCAACATACTCGTACTTGTAATCAAGGAAGTTACAACTTAGGGGAATAGCTTTAGTGTTACCTTGTTATGGACCAAGAAATTCAGTTGCCAGAGTTAGAACCAGAGTGGATATTAGTTTCTAATACATAATTTACATTGTTTACGTACGTGTTTGCGTTATAGTAACATAGATAATTATAATGAAACCAGTGTATTTAATACTGTTTCGTGATTTACTTAAATCTTTCCTTCGCGCTTTTAAGCGTGAGGAGGCTCTTAATTAAATTTTTATGATGTCAAAATGGGTTGCAGCTGAACATCAGCGTCAGGTGGTAAACTTTGTGATGACATCTGATTGTATGCTGAGCTGATGCCCTTTTGGCATTATAATAATATTGTTTTCTATTTTTATAGTTATAAGGTGTATTTTTTTGCTGTAATGCCAATAAACGCATGTTTCTTTCTTTCAAAAAGTCGAGATCAGTAAGTATACTTATGTAGTTGACGATACAAAATAACACGTCTTCATAGCGTCACTAAAATGATTGCCAAAACAGCTTAATGGCACAACGTTTAGCTATGTATTTAACATTTACTTATATCTCTTTTTTTAACGAAACTATTCGTGACGGAAAAACTTACCCCCGGCACTTTGAACCCCGACCTCCCCTACCTACTTACGCCCGGCATACCATGGGCGCCATCCATGCTACTTGGCTGAATAGGTAATCCTTTCACCAATGGAAAAGCCATTCCTGAACAGGTCGTCCACAAACAATAAAAAAAAATTGTACTTCACTATACTCTTCTCTGTTGTATTAATACGTAATAAAGCATTAATCGGCACTACCAGTATTTCAGAGTAAGAATAAAAAAAGAATTAATAAAAAACATTCGACTCATTGTGCCGTGAAAATGACGCGCTATGAACGAAGCGCACTTTTTAAAAGGATACATTGTATAGCGGCCATTGTATTCGCATTATCAAGCATCGATGTAAAAAACAACCATGTTTTAAATAAAACCGGAATGTTAGCTGAAATTCAAATAGTTCACAAGTTATTTTACGTTTGACTTAACTTTTTACATTTGCAGTTTCGAGTGCGCTCATCAAAATTAAACATGAATGAAGTTTTTAAGCTATACGTATTTATTAGTTTAATTTTATTTTTTAATACCTTTTATTTTTTACTACCCAAGTATCCGCGGCTTGGCCAGCGTGGAGGTCGGAAACTATCCCACGGAAACGAAAAAAAACGAAAAACCATGCTGACGGTAGCGTCAGCATGATTTTTTCCGATATCGTCAACAATAATCGTCATATTTCAGCCAATTTACACCAAACCCTAATGAATTACACCCACACCTACTAAACCTTCCTCTCATGGATCATTCCGTCCATTGGTGAAAACCGTATGAAAATCCGTTACGTAGTTTCTGAGTTTATCGCGTTCAGACAGACAGACGCGGCGGCGCACGGTGGGCTGAAAATCGGCTTTCATAGACTTAGCAATTTAAATTTGCAAGTGCCAGATTTTTTGCCGGATATCGCTTCTATTAGTTATTATTCAAAAATGACACCCGAGTTAATCCTGCACAAAAACGAAGGAATTATAATTTTTTTACGAAAAATTTGTATGAAGCTAGTATGAAAAAGTTAATTATCACGTAAACAGCAAAGAAAACCGTAATATCCTTACAGGTGGTTATGGAACTAATTATTTATGATTTTTTGACATATAATATAACTTTTATCACTGCTATTTTTTTTTAAATCGTCAATATATTTTTATTTATTTTACTTAAGAAACGGTTCCTTTTAGTGTTTAAGTTGAGGAACACAGACTTTTAACAACACGTAACATAAAATAGCATCTCCCCTATATTCCCGAAGGAGTAGTCAGAGGTTTATAGTACATCCACACTTAGACAACTATGTTTGAGCTAGATATTTTATCAATACAAAATGAGTTTTAAAACTTTACATACAACCAAAATACCAAATAACAAATTGTTTAGTCGTCTGGTGAGTCTGAAAATAAGTGATTAAGTAATTACAATGAAGTTTTCTAATAAGTCTGAATAGGTGATTAAATGATTGTTAATGATTTCTGATAAGTAAGCTAATTAATTTGTTGATTAGTTGTGTTATGAGTTCTAAGAAATGTTTTTGACGATTATAAATTTTCATTAGCACATCTTTGAAAACTCTAATGAGGGTAGTTAACTAATTATCGATGTTTTGCAATAAAATGGCTAAAATTTTGCTTTATAATTTAGATTGTTCACAACTGTGTAACTACATAATCAGCCTATAATGTTCCCACTGCTGGGACATAGGCCTCCTCTTTTTGTGAGAGGGACATTGGACCGTAATCCACCACGCGGGCCTAGTGCGGGTTGGTAGATGTCTAATATTATTACTATTTAATTATGAAGTATTGTTTGGTGCAGTTGTATCCCGCATAGGCGATTGCCTTTCTGCCGAAGATCGAGTAACTCTGTCAGAAATTCCGCATTCAAGAATTTTGTCGGAAATTCACGCGAGTTGCTTTACAGAGGTGGCAGAAATCCAACCGATTCCTTGATCACTTCAGAAGACTGTACGGAAATTGGCTGCAAGCAAATATTGATTGGCCAAGTTGTCTGCAAACTTTAGTTAATCAAGAACCAACTGTTGATGAGATACCAAGAGCACAATCAGACTCTCAAGAACCGTCGCCATCATCTTCCGTTGGAGCAATGACAAAAAGGTCCCGAAAACCATTCGAAGATTTTCGACTTTTTTTTATACACAATACGATTAATACAAAACAATACGATTTAATGTATCCTATTTAACTTTATATAAAATTATAATTTCAATTGTACTACCTGAAAAGGATGACATTAATATTGCTGAATAATTGTAGTAAATTCATTATTGACATAACTATAATTTCTCAATTTAATTGTAGGTACTAATATAAAAGAAAATAATTAAGTAATAATAATGTTTAATGCATGCTAATTTAGGATGATAAGGGCAGGCGAATGATAATTGCAATGCTTGTAAAAGGCTGCTAAGTCATAAGAACTAACATAACATAACACCTACATTGTACACTTAGTTCGCAATAAACGTTTTGAATTTGAATATAATTATTAGTGCTTCTTAAAAAAATAGCGATAGGTAAATGTCGCTAGGTGCTTCACACGATAATTTGGGTTCCAAACTTTGCAAGTAGGTACTTACCTCATCATCATCATTTCAGCCGAAAGACGTCCACTGCTGGACATAGCCCGTAGCCCGGGCCCTTTGGGGAAGGCCTATTTAATCGCCACGCTTGGCAGGCGGGTTGGCGATCGCAGTATGTTGTTAAAATGCATAGAGAACGCTGCTGCCCGTTCTCTAGTAAGTCCTTTAGTCGCTTTTTACGACACCCACGGGAAGAAATAGGGTGGTGCTATTCTTTACGTCCGGCACCACACGGTTATTCTTTCTTACCTAACCAAGTCCGGAATCATGTCTAAGCGTGGTCATGATAAATCAATGCTCAATTCTTCACTGGCAAGAAGAAGAGGTCTTTGACAAGCATTGGTACATCTTCTTCAACTCTCCTCACCATCTGCCAAGCCTTTTCCCAACTATGTTGGGGTCAGCTTCCAGTCTAAACGGATGCAGTATTTACATGGAGCGACTGCCTATATATCTAACCTCCACAACCCAGTTACTGGGTAATACGATACGCCTTGATAAGACTGGTTGTCAGACTTTCGGGCTTCTGACGACCTTTATTGACTGTCAAAGATCCACGTTTGACAGCCGGGACCAATGGCTACGTACATACAGCTCGATGTATCAATTAAGTATAGTTGAGGTAATGTTAGCCGCAGTCTAGGAAGCCTGTTTCCGGAACACTGGTTCCATAACACAGTTTAAACTTGAACATGTAATGAAGTCGGAAGTTCCGGCTAGCATGATTGAAATACAACCATCCAGAGTGCTTTCGTAAATTTATTGCGGTTATCGGCCATAACCCGGCTCGGCTGCATCTATTAAAATATTACACATCGGCAGTAATAAACTAAGTTATTTATTAAGGGATAATAAACAACTACAACATATATAATACATAAAGTTACCAAAGTTTAAGTAGCAATGTTGCAGTCCACTGCATTATCCGCAGATAGGACATATTTATAGATCACTGGTTACCACAATCACGACCATTACCACAATTATATCACTGAAATTTGAATTATAGCATTCCAACATTCTATGAATAGGGCAACGTAAACCAGAGTTCGTACGACAAGAATTTAGCGCGAACAGAGTACGTGCACGAATCTGACGCGCATGAACTGTTCTGGGGACAGAATAACACAGCTTACTCGTTCGATCAATGGCATAAAAATGATTGTGAACAATATCATGAAGCACATTGGCCTCAAGGTATTTGCCCCGGTTCTCCAAACTGATAAGCTTGTACTTATCAAGAAGTTGGGAGTCTGACAGATGTCTTAGTCCCATAACATCAGTAGCACATAGCACGGAGGTTAACTAACTTGTATCCGTTAATTGAACGTACGAGGCGTAATTTATAAATATGTATGTTCTGTATGATTTTAGGGAGCGTCTTCTGTTGCTGATGATAGCTGGCATTTATGTGAGAGGGTGAGCAGATTGAGCGACACATATGTTAAATTTTTACCGCAATTTGGGGTTGGTTACGGCTAGGAAACCAGGGGGCCGATCGCGCTATTTCTCAACGTAATTACCGTTCGAACGGAACGTTTTTGGTTTTGGTTTAGTTTTGGTTTAGCTGATGTAAGGAACGGTATCGCGCTATTTTTTCTGAGCGACAAAATCGTTGACGTTACCCAATACTGAAAGTTCGATCGATCGTTCCTCCAACGTAACTTCCAAAGTAAAGCTAAATCGTATGCGTTGAAATGATTAGAGCGATATGAAATTTGTCTAACGTAACGTTTTGATTGTGGTTTAGTTTTGGTATTAACGTTCAAAATTAGCGCGGCCCCCAGTTCACGAACATCAGTGCTCTAAGATCGTAAAAAGCGCTTGTAAAAAGTCATTTGGAATGCAATGCGGTCGTCTGGTCGCCACATGAAGCCAAGCACAAACTAATGCTAGAACGTACGTATCCAGAACTACTTTTTATTATAAAAATGTCTGTATAATAATTAAATCGGAACTAATGTCACTCAATAATAAATGATTTCCTTTTTTTTTTCTTTATATAATTTTAGAATCTTTTGTCATTATGTTTAAAACTGTTAGACTTATTGAAAACTGTTTGAAATTTTATTTAAAACTGTTTGGACTATATATGAATTTCACTTGGAATGTTAATTAATAATTCATAGTTTATGACTACTCAACACAACGTAAATTTGTTTAATGAATAAATGAAATGTAGAACAAATTTGTGAGATTCCTGTACTTAAAGCAGTATGTTGTGTATCCAGGGTATCCACTGTTGTATCCTACTCTATTTGTGCTGGGCATGGTAGGCTATAATAAAGTGGAAGTAAGAAGGGAAGTAGCTCTCGCCACTTATTTAAAATTATGCGTGGTAAAATACACAACCCAGGCGTTCTACGCACGGTTGGGTTGTGTGTACTTGATGGGCACGTGGGGCGACGGAGGCGGCCGCGGCTGCCCGCTGGCACCAACCTGCTGCAGCACGCGCCGCTGACACGAGCCCTGCATACACTCAATATGGTGTCACAACAGATTGACTGCTTCTGAGTGAATTCATAAGGGCCGCATTTTGTAAAATTACGCTTGGTTCATAATAATATAATTGTAGTCTAACCATTTTAAGCTATACTATTGTATAAGGTAAGCATATGATAATAGTTGTACGTGCTTAAAAAAAAAAAAAAAAACTACATGTTGATAACGTTTGCTGTCACAGTCGGATGATTTATGTTCATAACTTTTGGATGCATACATACGATAGATAACTACAAGGAGGGGCTTCTGGCTAAGTAATAAGAGCCGCACGGATCAATCGATCAGGTTAAGCTACGCTTGCCGCGGTTGTTCCGTGGATGGGTGACGTGCTTCGGAAAGCACGTTAAGCCCTTTGTCCCGGCTGTTATTTGTAGATCTTTGACAGCCGTTACGTCTTACCAAGGAGTGAGTTACCCAGTAACTGAGTTGTGGAGATCAGATACGAGTAGGCAGTCGCTCCATATAAAATATTGGTATTCAGCTGCATCCGGTTAGACTGGAAGCCGACCTCAACATAGTTGGGAAAAGGCTAGGGAGATGATGATAGATAATTACAAGGTTATTACACGATATGGTTTAGTTTTTGTCTATAATTAATTGTTTGTAACAATAAAAGTCATTTGTTGTTTCAATTTTATTGTATGCCACAGGCAAGAAACTTACACCGTGCGAATGGGACTTCATTCTGCTAATTTTAGTAAAACAACCGACTTCCAAAAAAACACTACTAAGTGAATAATAACTTTAACTTTGGAAGTCGGTGTCTTTGGATCTGTATTTTAGTTTTTTGCCTCCGACTTTCGAAGTTAAAGTTATTTTTCACTTTGTAGTATTTTTTTGGAAGTCGGTTTTTTTTTGTAAAAAGTTTTTTATTTTTCACGTTTTAGTGGGTCAGTTTGTAATTTATCTAATTTACAATAGCCTAATGTCAAATGCTCATCAACTTTTACAAAATATTTCTTTTTTCGATGCAGGGGCGTTAATTGTTGAGGAGTTCCCCTGGTAAGAACCAGGAGAACTAATGGTGACTTCACTATATGCATTTTGACGAGCATAAATTGCTTATCAACCATATTAAAGTGCCTAATCGAATCGAAACGGTGAAATACTTATAATTAAGTAGTTCCGGTGGCCATCTGTGGTTTTCATCATCAGTTCCACTTCACCAAATGGTGCTTTCCAAGAGCAAATGCACGAGTTACTCTAAAAAATACTCAAATCGCTATAGGTATGCCTATAAAATTTGAGGATTTCCCTCGATTTCCATGGGATCCCCTCATCAGATTCTGATTTGGTGGCAATGGGACCACCTTGGGAGCATACCCTTGCAAATAAAAAAAAAATCTAAATCCGTCCACAATTGACGGAGTACTCGGAGAACATACATTAAAAAAAAAAACAAACATACAGCCGAACATAATTATTATAACCTCCTCCTTTTTGGAAGTCGGTAAAAAAACGTTTCAAAAGGAATGTCTGCGATTGAATTCAATTAATCAAAGACGTTAGCACCTCGACCGCGCAGAAGTCACAAAACTAATAACCGATCTGATTAGTACCTTCCCGGCTTGATGAAAAGACCGCATCGAAACTTAGGTTCCCTTTATTCTCGACAGTCGGTCTAAACTTAGGTTAACACATGAAAATATAAAAGAGTTTGTAAACGCTATCTGTTCTTTTTCATTTCCAAGATCAACATTGACCAAAATAGGTAGGTATAAGATCTTGTGTTACCTACATCAATTACATTAAAATGTTATGTTAGTTTTTTTTTTTTTTCTTTCTTTTTGGCTTCGCACGGTTTGTGCATTTAGCCAGTGTCATGTAAAATTAGGTAACAAGTACAAAGTTATTTAAATAATTATGAAATGAACTCCACTCAATGCATGATAAAGATGATTAATGATATCCCGCCCCGCTCCCCTTGAGTTTAAGTAAAGACGCGGCACTTTACTAAAACCTCGCGCGGACTTCTTGAGAGAACTTAAAGTGATGTTGCACTGTTTTGTTTCATTTGCCTACACTAATGCAGGTTCACGAACACTTAATGGTTAATAATCCACCACTATTACACATTAATATTCGGCTAAACACAAATTTTAGAAAATAAAACAAAACTGCTAACATGACGCTTCACTTTTCCGCCAATAAGTCCGTTATGTTAGTTATGAGATTTTTGAAAACGGGAAATATATCGGGTGTAAAAAGACCCTTTCCGAAGCCGAAAACTAAATATTCTATCCATTATTTGGATCGTTTTTTCCACTAGACCATACCTGGGAATCCACTGGTTCTGCAGATATTGAAGGCCAAACTCGCATTTTACTTTTTTACGAAAACGATTCCAATTGTTATTATAATACTTTTTTCCAAGCAACTATTACCTGAATTTTCTATTTTTTTGAAAATAATTTCGTTCATAGCCGCGAGTATTTGACAAGTACCTACGCGTACCGTGTAGAACGAAGGAGCGGGGCTTGACTCACACAACAGCACTGAGTCCGTTGGCTTTTTTTTTTCTTTTTTTTGGGTGGGAAATTATCAAATAACTTCTCCCGGTCTGGGTGGAGCGGGAGGGAGTGTCAGACTTTTACTGACTAAAACCCACCCGTGTTCCTTCAGATGACGATATCCCTTTCGGACAGGCTCGTAACCCTGAGTGTTTGCCTGGGTTCGCGTTACGTTGCGCGCAATAAAAATTGCAATTTTTGAATCCCTAAAAATAAAAATCGGTTCCAAGCAATAACTTTTGCGCAAAGCTACTTAGTTTGATGTACAGGGGGCCGATCGCGCTATTTCTCAACGTAATTACCGTTCGAACGGAACGTTTTTGGTTTTAGTTTAGTTTTGGTTTAGCTGGTGTAAGAAACGGTCTCGCGCTTTTTTTTGTGAGAGTATTGTTCGATCGATCGTTCCTCCAACGTAACTTCCAAAAAAAGCTAAATCGTTTCCGTTGAAATGATTAGCGCGATACGAAATGTGTCTAATGTAACGTTTTGGTTGTGGTTTAGTTTTGGTATTAACGTTCAAAAAAAGCGCGATCGGCCCCCAGTATGCGTAGTTGACGGCTTGTGTCTTTTTACACCCTGTATACCTAAAGGCTTCCAATAACTCCGCAAAATACTACTAAATAACATAACATCACGCCTGTAATCCCCGAAGGGTTAATCAGAGGTGTATCTATAGTACACCCACATTTCGCCAGTTATGTTTAATTACACATTATGTTACTACTAAATATTCAGCCAATATAGAGCCGTGGTGGACCGGTGGTAGCGACCACGACTTACGAGTTGTAGGTCGTAGGTTGGAACCCTGACAGGCTCTCTAGTTTGTGTAAATTATTTCATCACCACTTCTCTCAAAAAACATCGTGAGGAAACCGGCATGTCCTAGAACCAAAAATTCGAATACATGTGACATATACCAACCCGTACTCGGCCCGCGTGGTAGATTACGGCCCGCTTCCTCTCACAGAGGGGAGGCGTGTGTCACAAGAGTCCCAACAGTGGGATCATTATAGGCTGATTATATGCTATAGTCAGCCAATTGTGCAAAAAAAAAACAAAAAAGCTCATAAGAGCCGGCTAAAAACTCTCCCTTTGTTTCCATTAGCTCCATTTGAATGTTCCAACTCACTAGACATTACTTTGTAAATTAAGCTGAATAAAGTTGCCATTACCTACAGATCATCAATTGTATAAGATACATTAGTAGACTTGAGTGCGTCCTATATAAAAGTTTTCATTGCCAGATTGTTTCAGTGAAAACCGATCAAGTGAAAGTTTGTCTGCAAATTTCGAAATTATATTTAAAGTAAAAAAAAAAATAGGTATGTCGATTTCTAGCAGATATAATTGAATCAATGATTATTTTTTTATTGAATTTTTAAGAAATAAGCAATACCTTTGTACTCAAAATTATAAGTATGTCATATCTGTGAGTACATAAATAATAAAAAAAATATGAAATATTAATTAAATAATTTAATTAATATTTTAAATAATTATAATTTAGTCATTATTATATCGTGATTGCTGCGTATTGAGTTTTGTTCAACATACAACGTAAAACAGCGCTGCAATTTGCAAAAGTTTGAAGTTTTGAATTCGGATTACAGTAAAGAAAACGCTTAATGTAGGGTATGTACGATGTTATGTTATTTTAATTATTGTAAATGTGAAGACTATACATTGTTTTTTTTTCATTTAGTTTTTATCAGTTTGAGTAATTTATGCGGCCTACCCAAATGTCCGTCCTTTGGTATTGTTCGTTGAATCGTTGATCTCCTTAAGTTCTGAGTTGAGCTGTACGGCTACTGACATATGCGTGCACTGACTGGATCAATTAAAATACCATTTCAGACAACAATCTACATGGTCTTCACAGGATCTGACCAAGATTATGTCTGGGCTTTAAAAGAGACTGTGACCTCTGTTATTTATCATTTTACGTTAATGCGGTAAAATTTGGCTTCTAAAAGCACTCGGTTTTTCGTAGAATTTATAAGAGTTAAATAAAGTGCAAATATACATACAAACCATGTAGCTCGGAGTCCCTTCGGGGTAAAGCGCGAAAATCGCTTTATTTCGACAAACTCTAGACCGGACATCGACTGAAATCGACGAGAGCGCTGGGATCGCTCGAATTTCTGCTCCATTTCGAATTCAAGCATAAAGTTATAGATGCAAGTAACATTTCCGTAGAGAACCTATCTACTTTATTAATAGCAGCTACTCAAAGCTTTGATGTAACTAAATGTATCAGTTTTAATGAGTAAAGTTAGTTTTGTTGCGTGCAAATGTATGCAAGAAACTGTTGAACTCGCGTCAGCTATTTCCGAACCGTTAGCGCATCGGAACGGCAAAGCAGCCGATACTGAAACAATTTCAGACTATCCGCTTCCCTATCTACATATTGCAAGAGAGGAAACCAACCTCTTTGCTTTTGTGTTACGTCACTACTTAGTTACTTCATGGAACGGTTATATAAACACACAGGTGTGTGGATGTGTCTTCACATTTATTGCAAATAATGTTTTAGAAAACATATTCCACGCAATGCTTTTAATCAAAACCCATAATCAAAAACTCATTTCCAACGAATATTTTTACTCATTTCGGCTCAAGGCTGATTCAATCCCCTAAAAAGTTATTCGAAAAGATGAGAAATTTTCCCACGGAAACTTCAAGATTTTATGAACGATATGTATGTTGATAGACAAGATACAATATGCATATTTAAACAGGCATTTACTTTGTTCCGGGCCGAACATGTTTACTGAGCTATATCATTAGGAGCTAACGTATTCCGTCGTCGCGTCCTTGATGTCAGGTAAAATTAATTCGTAGCACCTTTTAACGGAGAGTCACCGGAGCCTACGGTCCTCGAGGGGCGAGAGAAATTTATACGCCACATTGCCTATTCAAAAAGGTCTCTTGGCAACAAAATAAATTGAGAAGACCGAGTAAAATAAATGTAGCTGAAGAGAAGCATAAATAAACGAGCCTGTGTTGCGGGCTCGTCACACTCGTTACCCGTGCCCGATGCGCTACGTATCGATTGCTATCCAAACGGAATTTCTGAACATTTATCAGATTCGAAATTATTCAACGTGCTCTCGGCATATTGAAACCGCACCACGCGACAGCCGCACTGCCGAGTAGTGCAGACTGCAGACTGCCGAGGACGAGACAGTTCGCTAATACTGTGAAACACAAAACACGTCGTGTTTCGGCTGCTCGTTCATTATCTCGACATGAGAGGCCGGTTAATAAATCTGGCAAATGTTTCAGCTACTATGTTATGCGGGATTAGTGTGGCACCTCGGGCGACGGCACGAGCCTTTAAATTAAGGGTGTTTGCGCGGCTTCGCCACTGTGGTTTATGTATTACATGGGTCTAACTTAATAAGAGCGAGCGACGTCGCCGCAAACAGCTGGCAACCGCGCTGCGCTACAATTGACCCATAATTCTAGACGACATCTTCAGCTAATGTCTAATAACAATATGGCTGCTCGTTGTGGCGGCGACATGTGCTCTTTATTGTGCCGCTTCGCTCTATATTTTTGTGAACACTTTAATTGAAACTGTTTATTAGGACACGGAAGTAACGTTGATAAAATGCTGGTTTGCGATGTTAAAAACTCGTTCTCAACTAAAGCACTACTCGTCTCTCCATGATGATAATTATATAAGGTGTATCTATTCATACACGAAATAATCAAGTCATAATCTCTTAAGGGGTCATTGTACTCATCATTATGAACAACTTTTACTAGGGGACCAAACCTGAAATCGCTAAAAAAAATCAGCTGTTCCCTACATTTTAACGAGATATGCGATCATAAATGTAGGGAACAGCTGATTTTTTTTCGCGATTTCTGGGTTGGTCCCATAGTAAAAATTGTTCATAATGATGAGTACATGACCCCTTAAGAGATTTCGTGTACGAAAAGATACAACTTATATAGTTTCAATCTGTTTTGACTGTTTTTCACCTGCTCGTTTTTAACATTTCCTACAACGATTTTAACGGTTAGGTTTCTTATGAAAATTGTAAATTGCTATTAGATAATAATCTGTATTTTTAATATTTCATTGAATTTGTATTTTTTTTTGTAAACGGATTAGGACAAAAAAAAACATTTTATTTCAGAAAAAGACATCCATAATTTGTTAGTAAACATTAACCTTTAACAACTATGTTAGTAAACATGCAGGTTGGGCAAGTAACGCGGGCAATCAAATTAAGACAAGAAGACTAAAGCATAATTATAAAGGATAACTTACGTATCTACCTACTAACTTTTAGCGTGGACCGGAAATTGATTGCAGCTATAGGGTACCGGTAGGATACCTACTGAAGTAACTATTCTGTCGTCTATATTTTTTATTATTTATTAAGGAACAAAACAGAATGTAAACAGAAACATCACAAAAACCTCAATAGGTTTGTCCGGATGTTGAAACACTTTCAAGCAATCTTAATAATGGTTAAAACATAGTTTATAAAACATTGTGAGGTAGTTAGTAAATATTAACTAAAAAGTACAAAAACGACGACGGCGCGGGTCAAACAGTCCGTCGATGATTAGCCAATTGAATGAAATTTCAACAGGATGATGCATTTTCAAAGAGATTCAAAGAAAAGTTTGTATTTATTTTTATAATTATTATTTGTTATTTCCGATTGAATTTTTAATAATATACTTAACTATGTTTATTTCCATAAACATCAACTTTTATTATTTTACATCTGTTACCAGTATCTTATTCAAAATGGTTCCTGCAGTCAGTTTAATAACAACTGTAACAGACATCGAGAACCATCCTAAAAAGTAATACAGTTTTTCTTTATAATAAACTAGAAAGTATATTCTAGTGAAAAGCGCTTTTCTCGGAATTTTCCACATCAGAAGAAGGTAGTTAGGTTTTATATTTACAATTAAATATTCATTGTAGAACATTCTACACGAATCCGACGAATCTGTTTTATAATTACGTACAAAAATGAAAATAAAACATTTTTATTTTATACATTTTAGTGACAAGTTTTGTTTTATAAAACATCTACTGCTAAGTGGCGGAATTTATATTTTATGCACTAAAGGTGGATTTAGACTCTCACGGCGACGCGAGGCGTGGATGGCGTGAGGATGAAATGTTTGTTTGGCATGTAATACTATATAAAATTTATGCCAATAAATTTTATAGTTTTGGGTGTTCATCGTGTGTCAATTTGATACCCATAGTGAACAGATTTGAAAGCTATTTGGAGCCATATTTACTGCCGCCATATTTACTTTTTCAAAAAAATATAGCCTATGTCACTCGGGGTGATGTAGGGATTCCAACGATACCACATACATCTAAATCTATTCTGGCATTTAAAAGTTATGGTGGCACAAACAAACTCACATAGATACATACATACATGAACCCTAAACACATAACGCTCCCTTTTGGCAGCCGTGTAACAAAAGAGCGCATTTTCATCATTATTATGATTATAAATGTGCACCAGGAAACGATTATACTTCCGAAACGAAAAGAAACACTGATTTTCAATACACAACCAAACAAAAGCTTTCAAATTAACTGTAACATCAGTCAAACCAATTTTCAATTGAAAATGCGATTATCTCCGAATGAATAGCTCCGGAATGGCGACGACTAAGGTTGCCGAGCGTTATTGGCGGCGGTTATTGTTTGTCGACAGATTAATCTGTGTGCAGGACACCTGCTCCGAGCAGCCCATAGCCCGTAGCCCACCTCAGAGCAATGCAGGGCTATATTTCACGAGCTAGTGACTGCACCCAACTCCCCCGCCTTCACTTATTCAGTCGGGCTTTTTGCGGAATTGCTCTGGCATAACTCGCCGCGGGATACTCCTTGTACAATTCCCAGTAATAACATCAGAAAAGATTAATATTAATGAATTCGTAGAACAGATTGCAGCTTGTGAAGAATTATGTTCAAACAATTCGCGTTCCAAATTAAATGAATGTAGCGCGCAAATTGTATTAATAGTCAGCTGATTCAATATTCATGTGTGTACACACGGCTACACATCTAGCTATATATTTCCAGTATACGCTGACCTCTCACTGTACGGGAATCCTATATACAATGCGAGATCAGCTTATACTGGAAATGTATAGCTTGATGTGTAGCCGCGTGTACATGCTCATTCGTTTTTGATTCGGGTTACGATATTTATTCACTGTTTTGCTTAGGTAATCTGACACGGAGGTTTTTGTTTATGTATTACATGGAAATCGGACACATTTGTAGGACACAACAAAAGCTCATTTTTAGGGTACCGTACCTCAAAAGGAAAAAAAACGAAACCCTTTTATGATCACTCGTGTGTCTATCTGTCCTCTGTCCGTCTGTCACAGCCAATTTGCTTCGAATCTACTAAGTTGAATATTGGTACACAATCATATGAATTTCTGTGATCCAAACACGGACGTGTAACGTAAATAAATGGATTTTTAATTTTTTATACTATTGGGAGGTCAATTAGATTTAAAAAAAAATGCAAATGGTACAGTGTGACATATCAAATGAAAGGGCTTGTTGTAACAGTCCCAAATGTATTTTTTTTATAATTAAAAAATACACATTTTGAAAGTTATTTAAGAAAATAGATGAAAATTGATATCTCCGAAACTCAGTGGCGTGCAGTGGTTCTCCACGGAATACAAAAAAAAACAAAAATTATGATGACCCTCAAAGTAGCCACATTTATTGATTTATAATATTTGAAAATGGCATGTATTTAACGCAGCGACAAATTAATCGGAATTTGGGATTAAAAAATAATGAAAGCCGGTAGCAAAAATAGTAGGTTAGCAGCTACAGCGAAGTATTATTTTAAGTAGAAAGTAGCAGCTCAATAATCAGTTTTTAGCTTTATTTTAATTTAAACTGGCATCGAATTTTTGTTTTGGTAACTGAATTTACCAACAATAGAGGGGATCTGGCGCTCGGCGGCCGCTATCGCGGCACGCTCGCTTCGCTCGCTCGCCTTCGCTTGTTAATGGTTACTGTTCTAACCTAACCTAACCCAAATGATTCAATAACAGTAGATGACTTTGCAGCGATTAAGAAATAATATTTAATCGCTGCCATGTTATTTTTTTTTGCAGCAAATAATTAGTCGCCCTTTAAGTTGTAAGTCGCCTCGAAAATTATTAGCCTTTGAAAATAAGCCTATAACAGTTATGAATACAAGAACTCACCCTCACTCCACTTACTGGAAGTAATAAACAAAATGTACGGAATACAAATATTGAAATGACGAGTACGAGATAAACTACCATATTTTTGGATTACTTCTCGTAATTCGGGTACATATCTACCTTTAGACACAACTTGAATCTTATCATTATACGATAATTGAGAAAACTTATTGCATTTAACTTATAACAAACAAACATTATCAGCGCACACTTTACAACTAAATACCATTTTTAACCATTTTAAAGTGATCAAAACAATACACAAGTAACATTTACTGTACTTTTCTGTTTCAAAACAAATTATTTATAACTTAATAGGTTAAAACCTTAAAACATGCAAGCACGCGTTA
Source organism: Tiliacea citrago (assembly GCA_963921375.1). Taxonomy (NCBI): domain Eukaryota; kingdom Metazoa; phylum Arthropoda; class Insecta; order Lepidoptera; family Noctuidae; genus Tiliacea; species Tiliacea citrago. The sequence continues at coordinate 15,679,497 of OY992803.1, forward strand.
TAAATTGCTTGTTACTATGAAACAATATGGCGTGTTTACGAAAAACGAAACGAAAAATATAATTACCAATTTGTCGAAAATACTAGCAGATAAAAGAGCGATATTTTTATATAGAGTTGCTTTACAAAAGCTGGCAACCAAATTTTGGCGGGTTATCCGTCTGCAGCCATGAGCCAATCACAGCCCAGCTCCACTCAAAGAAGTTACGCCCATAATCTAGGCATGTGTGCCGTTCATACACACAAAATATGCATCAGTGTGCTTAAATTTATCAATGAAAAAGTTGCAAAATGAGGCAATTGGTCTTGGAGCCTATACAGTCTACTACGTATTGACTTAGGCGCGTAATTACGTCACACGGGTGCAAGAAGTTGCTATAAGTGTTCTAACAGGAGTTTTAACTTTTTTTTAATGTTTTGTATTATTTTATAACATAGTTAGATAAATGCATTTGGGCTAGGGTAGCCTAGGCCTAATTGCCTCAATGGATGGCTCGCCCCTGCCGAAACTACAGATTTTTTTTTAAACAAATAGTTCTTTCTTTATAGATTACAGGAAAACCTATAAGAAGTCTATGTTCTTAAAATAACGGGGTAAATTACCCAATATTCTGCGTACAAACTCACGTTTGCAGTTGAAATGTATGGGGAATATGTTTTTAACCGACTTCACAAAAAGGAGGAGGTCGTCTGTATGTTTTTTTTTTTTGAATGTTTTTTACCTCAGAACTCCGGGTAAGTCGGTGGCCAAAAATGAAAATACAGAACCAAAGACACCGACTTCCGAAATTAAATTAAATATATTATTAAATGTCGATGTACTACAGGCACACCTCTGCCCAACTCTTCGGGGAAACAAGGCGTGATGTTATATTAAGTGCTTCCGAAATTAAAGTTATTTTTCACTTTTTAGTGTTTTTTTCTGGAGATAAAGTCATCCCAACTGCGGCACCCTTCATTGTGCGTGGTCCAACACGCACTAAAATTGCTTTTTTTTTTTCAAAAAATTGTGCTGAGTGAAATGGGTAACGAGAGCGTGATAAATGAATATAGGAGAGTAATAAATACGAGGGCTGGTCGGTGGTGCAACGTAGCTAGTTTTATCAGGAATAAATGCTCGCAGTTTTATGTTTGCGATCGTGCGCCGGCACCGCGCGCATGACTTACTCAGCAATCAGTGGGGCTCGGCGTGGATTACCACTGCGCTTCGCCACTGCTTGTTTGTCCACAATAATAGCGATGGTCGTGATGGCCAGTTATGTCATAACTCTCTTTGTTTACACTATGAAACGGTTGTGACCCAGTTTCGTTGAAAGTAATAAAAAACACAGTGTGTTTTTATGGGAGATTCAGATAGGGATAAATGCTGTTATGTCATTGAAAGTCTCAAATGTTTTGTGGTAAAGTCCGGTCGCAAAGCTGAAAGAATTTCGTTCAATGACCCCTCATTACTTATCTCTATCGCTCACGCACAATTGTATTGCCGTCGCACTCGAGCATTTTAAGGTCCTTCTAATGTGCGACGGCAATACAATTGCGCGCGAGAGATAGAGATAAACTAAGTAATGAGGGGTCATTGTACGAAATTCTTTCTGCTTCGCGTCCGGACTTTAGGTGAGTCATCATCTGCCTACCTTTTCTCGACAATGTTGGGGTTGGCTGCTAGTCTAACCGGATGCAGCTGAATACCAAGGGGTCTAATCCAAAGATAATTCCGAAGTATCAGCCGAATGTTCGGCCGTTTCCTGACTACGGCTGACTATAGCTGACTACGGCGAAAAAAAAAAAAAACACTCAGAGAGATAAGTCAAAGTCAAAAACGTGACTTGAAGGCGGGTCAGGATTCAAATTCAAATAAGGAAACTTTGGAAGTCAAGAAACGGCAGAACGTTCGGTTGATACTTGGGATCGTCGCTTCGGAGTAGACCCTCTGTATTTTAAATGGAGCGACTGCCTGTCTGACCTCCACAACCCCGTTACTGGGTAATACGATATACCCCTTGGTAAGACTGACGGTCAGACTTTCGGGCTTCTGACGACCCGCAACGACTGTAATAAATCCATGAATGACAACCGGGACCAATGGATTTACGTGCTTTCCGAGGCACGGAGTGGTCTTGGTATGTAAAGATGGACATCCATCCACGGACCAACCGCGGCAAGCGTAGCTTACCCTGCACCCTAATTGCGTAACACAGTTTGAATCACAACACAGTTTTGAAGTATCTAATCCATTTCTTCATATGTTAGAAAAATTTGTCTGCTCAACAATGTAAATAACGCAATGAATCAAACTCAAACTCAAAGCATTTATTTCAAATAAACCAATTACAGGCACTTTTGAATTGTCAAGGGGTCGGTCAGTCAGAGAGATAAAGCTAGTTGCCCATTCCAAAGCGTAGTAGGTTCCTATGGAGAAGAACGGACAAGAAACTCCACGGACACTCTTTAAAAATCAAAATATTGTTACAAAGTATTGGTTACATCATTCATGTTGAAATTATACATGAGAGAACAATGTAGAAAGACGTGCACGTTAAAAGCGTCTGTAATAAAAAGAAAAACACAAAAAAAAACAAGTTAAATTAAGCCGTGGCAGCTAAGAAATGACCAGCCCCTACTGACGGCGCCCGTTCACGAACATGACGCATGGATCAGCACGATTTAGCTCAACCATTATGAAGGGAACTTAATGATCCAACACACACGCCACCATCAGCGAGACATTTGAATGAGCATGACACACTCTCAGCCGCCAGGGCACATTCAATGCAAACCGATTGCTACAAATATTGTGTTACGCGATTAGCCCACTGATCGATCGATCCGTGCGGCTCTTATTACTTACACAACCCCTCTGTTTTTCTCAGACAAAACATTTCAGACTTTCAACCCCACGTCACTGACCATTTGCCCAAAGATAATCCTGGAACATTTAGTGTTGGAAGTTGCAACATTTAAATTAATATTTACACATGGTAACTTTTGTACTACTGTCATTCGACCGATGTGTCCGTGTTGTACGGGGCACCAAAAGGTGTGAAAATATAAGGTGTCTTCCGACCATAGACATTCAAGGTAACAAGTCTCCAACTCTTCTCCTGGCAATCAAACCAAAATATACAGTCCACTGCTTCAAGGGATAGGGGGGGGGGGGGGTTTAATATTATTATTTTCTCTCAATCAGAGCACCCGCCATCTTATCTCTTCACCACCCTTGTGTTATCTATGTGTTACACCGCCGATAACACGAACAGGCTTTTTTTTTTTTTTTTGGGTGGGCAATTGTCAAATAACTTCTGCCTCCTGCTCTGGGCGGAGCGGGGCGTGTCAGACTTTTACTTACTAAAACCCACCCGTGCTCCTTCAGATACCTGTGTGCCAGGGCCACGATATCCCTTTCGGACAGACTCATACATAACCCTGGCAGAACACGAACAGCCTGGAATATGAAGATAATGCAAACAAACGTAACTAATGTAGAGCTAAAATATACGGTACATAATTCAGAACGGTTTCAACATGACCCTTCATACTAAGGTCAACTTGAAATTCTAGTAACTGCCAACAATTTAAATAAAACGGTCATGAAAATAAAGTCATTAAACTGTTACATTTTAATTAATATTTCGTCCTAATTTCGGATGGTTTCATCGAGAACAAACAACGACGAGAAACGAAAGGCAGCAGACGACACAAAACAATGTTCTGTATAATATTCTTACCCGGTTATTATGTCTCACGCCAAAATAATTTCGTAATAAAGGTTGCCGAAACAATTTTCAGTAATTTCATAAGCCTACTTTGTGTTAATACAAACCAAGGTTATCTAAATAAAGAAAAGTTTTAAAATGATTATTTTTCCAAGCAAACTGCGTTGGTACCGAATAGAGAAGACTTCAATGTAGGACCGGAAAGTTCGTCACTCTCGGCGGCTAAACAAAAAATTATACAAGATCATTTTCTTAGAGGCTCAGCAGCATATTGAAATATCTCGTTGTCTTTAACTTGCTAAACGAACTAAACCTTTGTTACGTTGATAACTTGCTCGCACACTACTGCTCACATTCACGCGAGTAAGCGAGACAGGGCGGCAGCGAGGCTCCAAGGCGCCGATAGTTTAGGTTTTTTTTACGGTGAAAATAATGGTAATAAAAAGAAATTACATAGTTGCTTTATATTTAGTTCAGATATTATGCAAAGTTTCATGATCTAATTTGAAGTATTTTTATAATAATATCGGTTTATGATTGGGTTTGGAGGTAACTTTGTAATTTTTTTCTGTCGAGAAAATTTTATGGCATCGTGTTTTTGTCAAACATAGTACTTAATATTAGTCCTCAACTTAACCATATTTTTATTTCAAAATGAATGCTGCAGTATTTTCGATATAACGGAAGACCATGCTGAGCAATTTGAGGTATTGTAGACTCTTAACCTATAATATTACATTATCCAGCAAATACCAACACAGGAAATATATTGTACTGTACACTGATCTGCTACCTAAACTATTACGTTACTCAAAGGTACGCACGTAATGGTGTAATTGAGTCGATGGCTTCAAACGGAATTTCCTTAATAATGTTAGAGCACAATATACAAGTCTATTAATATACTGTGTACTGTAGACATTATAGAGCTGTCGCCGGATTAATGAATCTCCTACCTTTTGTTTATTATCCATGAATGCTTTGCGGAGAGGATTCCATAAATTATGTTGTGTTCAAACGAGGTAGGTCCTAACACCGTTCCTACATGAATGTTTACGTGAATGAATTATTACTTTTTATGTGTGTGTCATGTTTGTTGGTCGTGTATTTAAAAAAATGAGAAGATTTTTGTTCTGTTGTAAGGATAATTCACGCTTATCAAAATTCCGTTGCACAATTCTCCATGGCAAGCGGGTCACACGTGCTACGTCGAGGTTCTTGTTTTACACGGAGCCACCGCCGGGAAATCTATGTATGTGCCAGAAGTGAAAGCACATTTCGCTTATTATTTTCTTTTATTTTTATGTTAGTCAAATCAAATCATTTATTTGCTTGAATATGGGTACATGAGGCGATACAATTAAACCATATCCTACCTAAACAGGTGTGCAAATATCTAGTATAATATAAATATGTCTTACATTATTCTTTCATTTAAAAATATTAATATTAAATTATTTATGAAATTTATTAATTATATAATTTTATTATTAATACTTAACTTAAAAATTGAATTACATTTATTATTAAAATAATCAATAATTTTGTAATAGATTTTATTGATCAGATAAGTCTTAAATTTTTTTTTAAATGATATAAAATGATTTGCTTCTTTTATAATATTGGGTAATTTATTATGCATTCTAGGGCCCATACAAAATGCACTCTTGTCAAACATAGCTGTCCTATGGCATATTGCACAAAGTGTACTGGCATGCCTGGTACTCTCTAACGTTTCATGTTTTATTATATAATTAGTTATATCGGGATCCCGAGAACAAAGGCGACATCTGACATGATAACTATTTACTTATCTTGTAAGATTGAGAAGGTGAGGGTATAAAACAAATTACTAAACCATTTCCTAAAATTAATCTCATATAAAAGACTTACCGAGACCCCCCCCGTGTCTCGGAAAACACGTTAAGCCGTTGGTCCCGGCTGTCGATCATGGATCTTTAACAGTCGTTACGGGTCGTCAGAAGCCCGAAAGTCTGACAAACAGTCTTACCAATGGGTATCATATTACCCAGTAACTGGTGTGGAGGTCATATAGGCAGTGGCTACTTGTATTCAAAAAGCTGCATCCGGTTAGACTGGAAGCCGACCACAACATAGTTGGAAAAAGGCTAGGCAGATGATGATGAGATTTACTTCATGACCCTATGGGAATTCTTGTAATTTAATTTCCGGACGTTTAAAAAACAAAACCGGCCAAGTGCGTGTCGGACCACGCACAATGAAGGGTTCCGTAGTTGGGATGAATTTATCCCAAAACCAAACTTAGCATTGTAGTTGAAAAACATTTTCTCCTTGCAACTTCCAACACATACATCGATGTGTATATACGCCACCGTCAACTTTCCAACTGCAAAGAAGCTGTAACCGCAAAAAAAAATTTTGTGATAAAACTACAAATTAACAATTTCATGATTCTATGTCAACGGGTAGTAAGTACCCCATAGGTTTTGATTTATTTGCGAGTATTTGAATATGTCGTATAAATCGTATTTTTTATTGCGTTGACTTAGAAGCTAGATTTTATTGATTTTGACTGAAAACTTCATACACAGGGTGAATTAATATGGATGGCCAATCCTTATTAAAAACAAATACAGAAAAATATTTAGCTCTTCCTCTTTATGATAAGCTTACAATGAAACTCACATTGAGAGAGTAAGAAAAAATATATCATCCCTGACTGGTGCACTAAGAGGAATTGTTTGATGTCTGCCACTACAGGTCAGATATATTATTTATAACTCGATGGTTAAAACACATCTCGATTATCTAATTGAGATATGGGGAAGTGCTGCCAAAACTCACATTAAAAAACTACAAACATCTCAGAATAAAATGATTAAAGTCTTATTCAATTATGATTACTTCACATCTTCTCAAAAGGTTTTAAAAGAAACATAAATAATGAATATTGATCAAATTTATAAATATAACACTTGTTGTTGTCTTTAATAAGAAAACCGATTAAGAATAATTGTGTCATAATGGTCCTAATATATTAAATTTGCACACCTCGTATGGTTATAATACGGTGTACCTTATGAACCTTTTGTAACATCCTCTGAACCTGTGTTATGCAAATAAATGATTTGATTTGTTTACTTGTACGTAAAATATTAATACAAACAAATAACATTTACAAAAAGAATGCAAGTTCAAAAGTGCATGACGAGGGAGGCTAACCATACAATTTAAAGAGCACCGAGGACAAACTACGGTAGAAGGACTGTTGTATATGAGGGGGCTCAACTTGATAACTCTTTACCTAAAGTAATTAGGGAATCGAAATCACTTCCAACTTTTAAAAGGCTATTATAGCACCATGTTCTTAATGGTGTCTGAATTGTAAGTTTTTACTGTATTTTAATTTTAGTTTATAACCTAAAGAATAATATATTATTATGTTTTTCCTCATAGAAGTAAATAATTGTATTCTTTTTGAGTGAAATAAATTTTCTTAAACCGTAAACCATATTTTTTTAGATCTCGAAGGGATCACAGACCTACGTATTTGATATTAATTTCATCTTAATAACTCCACGCGTTTCTGAGAAAAAAGGGTCTTGCCAGACTGACAGACGAGAGAGTTTTGAGAAACGGAACCCTATAAATATTCGGTTCACCCTTGTTTGGTATAACAATTTTTGATGTAATGTTACTAATTCGAACAACGTTTAAGAAAATAATCAATTTGTATAATATCGATTAACACAATTTTCATTTCATCGAATATTTATTTGCGATAACAACATTTGCGCTATTGATCAAAGGTATAATGTTCATTTGATGTAATGTTCAGGTGGTATAACATGTATTTTATCGAATATTCAATTGGTGTAATGTAATGCAGAAAAGAAAACATTGTAAATGTTTTTCATTGTAAACATAAATGGTTAGGTTAGGTTAAAACTGTGACCTCCTACGCACGAGCCGAGCGAGCGAAGCGAGCGGTGCCGCGGCAGCGGCCGGCGAGTGCCAGAAACGACTAGATTATATAGATTTTTTTTTCTGTAATGTCATATTTGAGTTTTTCAATTTTATGGGTATGAAATGTATGCCAAAAGATGATTCTAACTGTAAACTTTCTGAGAAATGATAGTTCTGCGTTTTAATGACTGTCGATATGAAGTGTCTTTCGACTAAATCATTATTAGTCTAGTGAATCATTAGTTTAAATAAAATTAGTGCATTTGAAAATTCGGTCAAATGACATTATTTCAAAGAAATAAATATGCTAAATAAAAATCTACCAATTAATTATTCGGTCAAATGAATAATTATACGAAATGACTTTATTGTAACTAAAATTAGCCTTATTAGTATTATTAGACAAAACGTTGTTAAACCAAACAAGGGTGAACCTAAATATTCGTATAAAAAGTTGTTAGATAGGTAGGTACATACTGCTGTAAAAGTAATCCCGCATAGTGACAGATGACAGTTGTTATCACACCGAGTACGAGCTCCGTGGAAAGTCTTATCCCTCATTTAACTTTCACAACTTTAGTGTGATAACTTTCTGGGCACTTGCCGCTATTTTTCTTTGGTCCCAAGATGGCAATGTTAAATGGGATGTTTTGTATAATTAAATAAAACTAATTTAAGTCTTTAAACACTTCCAGTTTTAATTCTATTTTGAAAAGTAATCTCTTATTGTGTATGGATATTTGTGTTTACAAGCAGAATATTACGACATGAATAATTATATTCTATGGGTCTTTCTAACCTAACTCACTCTGTCCCATTCTGTTATTGTGTACACACAAGTTTATAACTTACATTTATACGAAACCGCAAGCTTGGATGGGACATATTTTTGAAAGCCTTGACTTAAGAGCGCGTACAATGGTACACTAGCGCCACTCCTTTAAAAAGTATTATCTCGTGACTGAGAATGAATTATGAATAACAGCTCAATAAGGGCCCTGGGTAAGTGTGTCTAGAATTATCTAATACCTTTTATAAAGTTCAATATTGAGACAGTAAGCAACAAAATACGATCTAAAGAAAAGCGGCCACATTCCTCTACATTTAAAATTCTTATCTCCAAACTTTATAACAGGTATTAGAAAATTCTAGACACACTTACCGAGGGTCGTTATTGAGCCGTTATTCATAATTCCTTCTCAGTCACGAGATAATATATTTTTTAATGAGTGGCGCTGGTGTACCATTGTACGCCCTCTTAAAGAAAGAAAGAAACGAAAGAAAAATATTTTATTTAGGACACGCACAAGAAATACAAAAATAGCATTTAAACTAACAATCAGGGGGTCCATAGAGGCAATTAGGCCTAGCCTACCCTAGCTCTAGCAGCCAAAATGCATTTATTTAACTATGTTATAAAATAATACAAAATATAAAAAAAAGTTAAAACTCTAGAACACTTATAGCAAATTCTTAGTACCGTTGTACGCCCTCTTAAGTGATGCATAACAATGTAACTCAGTACAGAACATTAACATTACGTCTTTACGAGTGCCAGTAAAGTACTGCCTACTTATGGAAATGTAACACCATTACATGAATCTTATACTCCAGTATACAAATACATAAAAGCTCGTTCGTGCTCATCTGTTAGAGAACAATAAATCGGAAGGGCACGACGTTTGCTCCCGTTATCACACTTGATCGTAATGAGCGAATTCTGGCGGCCGAATTGTTTCGAATCCCTCGCCTGTCAAGCCTCTGATGAGGGAGAGCTATCACAAAAAAGGGTAACCTCTTCGGATATGTTCACAATATATCTACGAGAAATGACAATCAGTTTGCGAGTAGATTCCGAAATATTTGGGATGTTAATATCGGAACTTGTGATTGAAACGGTACTTGGAAAGGTCGTGTTTGGCGGGTCATATCACTAGAGATATCAGAATATTGCCGCAGTGTGAAGTACGCTATCATATTTGGTTTGAGCTTATTACAGTGATCACACTTATACATGGGTACGTGAAAACTTATCTGTAAGTATAACCTACTGTAAGTATTGCCTTTTTCATTTTTTCTAACGTTAAAATTGGATAAGTTATCTTGTTTAAGGCTCCGTGCACGAAAAAAACCCTTTTTCGTCAATTTCTTATCTAATTGTGAAAAAGCTTGAAAGAATTGAAACATTAAGACTGTGTAACTATAGCATACAGTTTTCGTGGTGCTAAACCATTCGCGTCAGTCACAGTACCTGTTAATAGTTTCATCACTTTTGTGATCTCGAAAATATAGTATATTGCGCCTTTGATTTATTTAATGAAGATATTGTAACTATAATCATAAAATAAAATTTGGATTTTATCTCAAAGATAGCTGAAGCCCAGTATGTAATTTTTAAATTTCTTGATATGGTTTGATAAATAATAGGAAAAAATACATGAATGACTGGGTTTTAAAAAAAATATAGGTTTTTCAACATTAGTTTTCTGCTATATTTTGTATCAAAGTTGAAAAAAGGGCATGCAAGTAGACCATATAATAATGTTGATTATATTTTTAATTTTCAAAATTAAAAGTAGTGTCTTGTAAAAAGATGATCAAACGTCAGTCTCGCTTCATTTTTTGGAAAACTTGTTGCGAATATTAGTGATTTTTCATGAATACTTAATATATTTGAAAAATTCCTTTCCGCCACATGCAAAAAAAAGAACTTGACATTTAAAATTATAAATAATTTTGTTTAAATTCTTTTTCCCTTTCTCACAACTAGTAAAAAAAATTAATCAAAATCAGCCGATTTCGTGCACGGCCCTAAAGCAAACTCAAAACGTTATCATAGTAACGAGGATTTTTTTTTGTAAGCTTCTTTATAAATTCCCTGTAGAAAAATTTAGGACCTAATATCACGCCTGTAATCCTCGAAGGGTTAGGCAGAAGTGTACCTATAGTACACCCACGTTTCGCCAGTTCCATGTAATAGGGGGTGAGACTATTGCCATAAAACGGGCACAAATCCAGACTCAAGGGTGCTACTAAGAAATTCCTGGTGGAAAAACCCAATAACACTTTTCCCGACCTGGGAATCGAACCCCGGACCTCGTGCTCAGCAGCAGCGCTTGCGTTCACTAGACCAACGAGGGGACTAATTTCTTGATTACTTTTAATGGCTTTATCATCTTAGCGAGATGGGAATCTGTGTCTGTGTGGTGCCGGAAGTAAAGAATATCACCACCCTATTTCTTCCCGTGGGTGTCGTAAAAGGCGACTAAGGCGATTTAGAGCCAAACCACACGGGCGGTGCGGCGCCGCAACGCAAGCCATTCCGCCGCGCTGGCGACCACACGGGCAGAGCGGCGTCGCAACGTTCTACGGAGCCGCGGCGGCGCCGCAGCGGCGGCAAAATGAGGGGTTGCCCATCGCTACGTACGACAGTCTGTAATAACAATGGATCGGGAAAGACGTGTGCTGGTGCTCTTATTACTTCGCCACCGAAGAAATCGACGTAGAATCATACGAAAACACTGGATCAGTCCATTTATAGCCTTGAGGAATAGTGACGGACTTTTTTTCTTTAAAGAATATCAAGAGTTGGTTTTAGACGAAAAGAGGTTTTACAATTTTTTTTCGAATGAGTGTATCCACTTTTGAAGGTTTATTGCAATCCTTAGAGCCACATATACGGAAACAGTATACTAATATGAGGAATCCAGTGGAGCCAATAGAAATGATGGGAATCACTTTGAGGTAAGTAATGAAAATCTTTTATTTTTTCCACTTGCTTTATTCTCGAGTTAAGTACAAATGGTGTGTAACACACACGACTTTGTTTTATATATTATAATAGATTTTCAAATCAAATTCAGGGTAATATTATCACTTACAAGCTTGCAAAATCATATTCAATCTCTTCGCTATTTTGAGACACTTCAGAACCTTGATTTGGAGATTGAAATACATCAGACTTTGAGTTTATTGAACTGTACGTACCCGTACTTTGGTAATTTCGGGTTTGATACCCGTGTGATAAATGCTCTTCAAACGCAAAGGACGAATGTGGAGTCGTTTGTCCATAGCGCATTTCCGTGATTAGTTGTAAAACTTTACTTTGGAAAGTGAGGGTCTGAAGGTCGGTAAAATCTTCTATAGACGGCAGTATGCCTTTAAAAAGGGACAAGTGGCGATTCTCCTTCTCCTTAGGAGCTCTTAATGCATCTAATGTATCTTTTTCAAAATCATCCAATTGTAATGTTCTCTTCCGGGTGACAGGAACATAGCGGGACGGCCCAGGTACAGGCACATCATCTGTAGAACTCATGGTCGATTCATCAGGTAAGTTTAAACTATCGTCCTGTGCTATTTTGGTTAAAAATAATAGCTGATTGTAATAATGATATTTTGTAAGCTTTTTAGCGGCTGAGCCGGATCTCGAGGCTTCTTTAATTTTTTTTTAATGTTTGAAAAAGGTTTCCTTGACATTTTTCCACTTTTTCACAACAGTATTACCTGAAATGAAAATCAAATATTAAATGTATATTTGTAGGTTTATCGCGTCTTTTTTTTTAAGATCCTATAGATGCGTAACTAGAGCCTTAAATCGAAAACTTCAGAAATGCATTTCATAAATATAAGGGAAAATATTGCCGAATAAACATGGGTCGTCGGTCAAATAGGAAAAAAAAATTAGCACTCCCAGACTGATTGCGGATTATGCATGAGAAGGCAAAATATTTTTTTCTTATTTCGAATCATATTTTTTTGGGAAAAGTAAAATGTATTTGAATCACCTCTAAAAAGTGACTACAAACTAACACCAGTATGTGGTCACTTTCAAGGAGTGATTCAAAAACATATATATTTTTTAAAGCATCTACCCCTGAGTGAGTACTGTTTTATATATCTTTTATTTAATAATCTTAAAATGTTTTTGTTACAGGTACCTAGGAAGCGGAAATACGATTCAAGATTTAGAATTCAAATTTAAACGGGCGAAATCTACGATTGCATGTATGATATTGAGAGTATGCAAAGCTATATGGAAACATCTTCTTCGTGACAACATCCCTGAACTGACAACAGCCCGATTCCAAAAAATAGCATCTGATTTTGATGTCAGAACAAATTTTCCTCATTGCATCGGGGCCATCGACGGAAAGCATATACGCATGTGTAATCCTGCTAATAGTGGCTCCCTCTTTTTTAATTACAAATCTTTTTTTTCTATGGTGTTGCTAGCTGTTGTGGACTCTAACTATAAATTTACTTTTGTCGACATTGGCGCATACGGAAAAGAGAGCGATTCAACTGTTTTTCAAAACTCAAAACTGTACGAGTTAATGATTTGCGAGAAGCTGCCATTGCCTGATCCCCAGCCACTATGTGGTTTTAATAGACCAATCCCATATGTGTTAGTGGGTAACGAAGCTTTTGGATTAAGCAAACATGTTATGCGTCCTTATGGTGGTAAAAATCTCGATGTAAAACAAAAGGTATTCAATTATCGTCTTAGCAGGGCAAGAAGATATGTCGAATGTGCTTTTGGAATCATGGCAAACAAATGGCGCATTTTTCACAGACTGATAAACGTAACCTATGATTTTGCTACTGCCATTGTAAAAGCATGTTGTGTCCTACACAATTTTGTGGCCGATCGGGAAGGTGTTCGTCAAAAAGATAAATTGGCGATAATTTGTGATGAGTTTCACTCTCTCCAACCCCAAAATGAAGAATTGACAGCAGCTAATGGTATTAGAGATGAATTTGGAAACTATTTTATGAGCATCACAGGATCTTTGAAGTGGCAATTAAAGAAAATTTAGTCATGTTACTAGTATGAAGAAAAATAAGGACTCACCAATTTTGTTCTTTCGATCGGGAGCGTAGCATCATATTCTGGAAATATTTTTTTTGTAACTTCTGCCCATGCCTTCGCTTTTAAATTATTGTTTTTAAAATCCACATGAAACTTATCCCACAGTACTTCCCGTTCTTGAACTAAAGAAATGAGGTAGTCCATGTCAATATTTTCCTCACTGGTACTCATTTTGATAGGTACAGGTTACGTGATCGTACTTAATCCAGCATGCGTCCTTCCCTATGCTGCGCAAACAAACAACTGCGAGCGGCGCCGCTCCGGCTCCGCTCTGCTTACACCCCTCCCCGCCTCGTCTCGATTCCGATGCGCGCGCGGCGCGGCGCCGGAGCACACCGCACGGCGCCATGTGTCTACAATGCATTTTTGTATGTAGAAAACCGCAGCGGCGCCGCTCAGACGCCGCGCCGCAGCCGCGCCCCTCGTGTGGCTTGGCCCTAACACACGACACCGCGCACCGCCGCGGTCGGAGAGGGTTTGAGCATCGCTCGACGGATTTATAAGAGGCCAATGCGACATGAGATCCGCTTCACCGCCTACCGCGGCGGTGCGCGGTGCCGTGTGTTAATGGCCTAAGGCCTGGCGCCCATTGGCGGCACCGCATTGCAAGGTATTGTTATGCGAGGAATAAAAATATAACTTAAGGGGGATGCGCTAAGGTATCCCGCGAAATTCATATTTTCTTACGTTTTTTGCAATTTGCAGGTCAGTAACAGGTTGTAAGTTGATCTAAATATTATTCGCGGCCCTAACAAATATGGCTTTACAGAATTATAATGCATACCTACCAAAAGGAAAGTTACTGCCTTACTACAACAACTAAATTATGAGGATACTGAAAAGTTACTTACCTCTATGGTGTAATATCGCAGTTATACCAATATCCTTATAAAATAAAAATAAATCTATTTGCATCATCATTCTCAGCTTCCAGTACCTTTAAGTCACTTAATAAAATATAACACTATCATTATGTCACGCAAGACCGAAAAAAAAGAAGCGCCTACCACACATAGAGCAACACCACCTCACACACACTTACACACACACACACTTCCACACACAAATAACCTGTTTAACAAAAGTTTAGTTTATATGTAAAGTTTAAAAATTTCCACTCGAGCCACCAATCTTTTTATAATGTTATTTTCTTTTAGGTTGTCAGTGTACAAGTACACAACAAATAAAATGTATAATTTTGTGCGGAGACCTGAAGGCCAATTCTACTAATTAAAAAACGTTCAAATTCAAGTCGCAGTGCCGCAAAAGTTCCAAAATGTCACAAAAGGTATTCTACTAAACCAAAAAAGCAAGTGAAACGTGACGTTTAACTGCAATGAGATTGCGACTAGACCGAAGCAAAATAATGTACCAGAACGGTATTCTGCTAAATTTTCGAATTGACATTGTAAAAAAATTTGGTATTCCACTAAAAATAAGAACGTCAAAACTGACGTAAGCATGAGATTATTTGTTGACCGGACTGTGACTAATAATTTTAGCTTCTGCTAGTTAGATATCTATAAAATATATATATATAGCTGCATAGTTATTATATAAGCGTATGTATAAAACACAGGACAGACGTTTTGTGTATTTTTTTGTTTGTGAAGTGTTTGGATATTCTGTTATAGTTGGATAATTATTTAAAAAGGAGTGGTTTTCGTTTGCGGCATGTTTGCGGTTACTTTATTTAACCCTGGCGCAACGTGCAGACGTTGCAGCGGCGTCAGAAAGACGGAGAGAACGCCGCGCCGTCGTCGTCGCCTTGCAATGGATGCATTTTCCATGAGCGACCGAGAGTGTGTGAAGACCAAGTCGCTCGTGGCGAATAACGGAGCTGACGCCGCACATCCCTTGGGAAAGGCGCAAAGATGAACTCGATGCTCGCCAAGGTGAGTCTTAGTTACTTACACACATATTATTTATTGACAAGCAACAAGGCAGCTAGATTCCAAACATTACATTATCTACTTTTTCTAGGTACTGATAACCCTGGCGTTTTACGCCAGCGGGTTCTATCAGACCTTGGTAGGGCAGCACTGCTCCCATTCAGTTTCCAAGCCGACCGTCTGTAGGGCGGTCAAACAAGTGACTCTGGCCCTGAACCACCCACATGTATTTAGAAAGCATGCGACTTTCCCTTGGCAAGGGGAGCCCAAGAAAGGGCTAGGAGTGGGTAAGTCTAAAGACTAGCGCGTATATATAGTCACATACGACGGAATTTAATCAAGTTAGTTATCCGTCGACATCGCTTGCAACAACTTAACAAAACATCAATATATTTCTTTACTATACCTATGTCATTTTAATATTAAATAAATTCTCTAAATGATGCTTGAAACCGTCTTAAAATCGGTTGCGTAGTTTAAATGAACAACGCGGTCTGTACCTAATGTAATGGTGATGCGCGGCAATATTGACAATACAATATTATACCTATTATCTGCATTTTAGATTCTATGCCAAATTTGGATTCCCGGGGGCGGTTGGCTGCATTGATGGTACTCATGTCTGCATCATAAAAAACTGGCCAAGTGCGAGTTGGACTCGCGCACGAAGGGTTCCGTACCATTATCTATAAAACAAAAACGGCAAAAAATCACGTTTGTTGTATGGGAGCCCTCTTAAATATTTATTTTATTCAGTTTTTTAGTATTTATTGTTATAGCGGCAACCGAAATACATCATCTGTGAAAATTTCAACTGTCTAACTATCACGGTTCAAAGTCAAATTATTTATTTCAAATAGGCACATAAATGGCACTTTTGAACGGTTCATGAGATATAGCCTGGTGACAGACGGACAGACAGACAGACGGCGGAGCCTTAGTAATAGGGTCCCGTTTTACCCGTTGTGTACGGAACCCTAAAAACCATCAGAACACGAAGATGCCTATTACTGCCGGAAAGGCCACCCACTGAACGTGAGAAAGAGAACATGAGGATAGTAAGTGTTAAGATTGATGTAGCTACTTAGTACCTATTACCCAGCAGCTACAATGGCGGGGTGCGACGCCTATTCTGTCAGGGCGGGCCTATTACCTCGTCAAGTCAAAAATATTTAATTAGATAACAACTTAGCAAAATAAATATTGTAGGAAGTAGGCATGACACACACGCGCCCGCTTCCCGCTGCACTATCGCCCCGTCCGTCGCCCACACCCCTTTCCGCGCCCGTCAGTCCGGCTGAAATCACGATCGCAAACGGCTCAATTTTTGCACTGTTCTAATCACACAACTAAAAATTTTCAGCGTTTTGTATTGTGTGGACGAATATATTGTTTTTTTTTGTGTCGCAAAAGTTTATTTCATTTGATTCAACCTACAATAATAATTTTCAGATATGTGATGCAGAGATAAATAGGTATACTTTGCGTCGATCTATCTAGCCCCGGGAGTTCACACGACTCGACCATTTGGAGGGATTACCTAGATTTAAGTTAATCGGTAAAGTTATCCATTTCTTTACCGACTAACCATTGTGTACATACAAATGACTCGTTTCTGCTTACCCCATGGGAAAATTGAGTTTATGTATGTTTTCTTTGGTTACCAATTAAATTGAGGTCGGCGATCAGTTTTGGATTCAGCTAAGTACCAGTAGTTGGATTCAGATGATACCTTTCCACGGACCGACTGCGCGTGACCTGCGTAGCTTAACTTTGATCGATGGACTTGTGCGGCTGTTACTTAGCCTCGAGCCCCTCATAGGTATTGTTTAATAAATAAGATTGAGTTTTTTTGTAATATGCATATTGTTTATTAATTAACAAAATAAAAGTGAAAAAAACAAAGCCGGTGGCGCATCGCTTGCGTGAAGCACGGCGCTGCAGCGTCAACAAAGCCCTGAAAGGAAACACAATTTAGTTTTTTATTTTATACATATTATTTAATAAATAAGATTGTTTTATTTTAAACTCAGCGTTTTATTTACAAAACAACAAATGGTAGGGGAAGCCCAGAGGATTTTTCAGCAAGCATATTCAGAATGACATATTCGTTCTGAATATGCTTGCTGAAAAATCCTAACGTAGTATATATATATATCCAATTCTCGACTTCCACGCGAACGAAGTCGCGGGCAGAAGCTAGTTAGTAATACGTTCACAAATAACATTTACATAGCTTGGCCATTATTGGATACTACTCGGCAATTCTTATGTTGCTGTTGCTTGAATTCTAAAAACAATCAATTTCTTCAAATGAAATCCTGTTGCGAGTATGATTGTCTGATTTATTATTATTCGCTTAAACACTTACACTTGCGTTACGTCGCACAGTGGGCCCATACTGAAAATTAGTGGACTTAGGCAACAAAGTTCCTATATCGATGCGATTTTTTTTTATATGACGTGTTATATTATTCCTGACAACTTTTATTCTTATAAAATTTCTTCTAAAGTTGATAGTTTGTCTTGAAAAAAATTAATTAGATTTTTTTGTATGGAGCGAATCACGTTTAATTTTTTTTCTTCAATTGTACTAATATGTTGAGTGTGTGGCGTGAGTATATGATAGCTAGGGTCATTCTCTATCCATGAAAAAAAAATCAGCGCCGGCCATCTGCGGCAGCGCGAGTAATCATTCGGTAAAAAAAAAATGATTTGGAAGAATTTTTTTGTCATTTAAAATAAATTCAAAGCATATTTTTTGTCTCATTTGGCTGTTTTCACCTTCTTTATAGTTAAATAAATAGTTTTAATAGCACATACGTACTTATAACTAGTAATTCTGGTAGAGATTTAGTTATTATTGCATGTTATCGGTAGCACCTGCATTGTGATTGATGACTCATTTGTTTGTGCACTCGGCTAAGCGCATAACTAATGAGTCATCGAAAAATGCTCGTCTCTGATTGGCTGAATAATTTTCACTCACTGTTATGTCCACTACTTGAGTAATTAACACTAACTATAAATATAAAGACATTCATTAAGTCCATCTAGTTTCGCTCTTGTCGCTTGTTTGTGAACACAGTGAAATACTTGTATTTTTATATTTACATTAGAACTATGGCTGGATTTTGTACCAACCTAGATCTTTTTGTGAAATTAAGAAGTGGCGGTGATCTGAAAAATCATATGTTTCTGTATGAAAGTATCATTTCTGTCTTGACTACCGAAGTTTCTGAAGAAGACAAGAACCGAATCAAGGAGTTCTGTCGACTTTTTTGTGTAAATTTAAATAAAAAGTGGATAGAGTCAAGTAGAAATCAAAAAACTTTTATGAATCGTGTAATTAATCGAAAGTGGTTGGAAAAAAACATCAACTGGCCTGTTTGTGACAGTGTTGATCTGAGAAGTGTGATGGGCTTTTCGGACGCAGCCTTATCTGAGCTTGTGGATATAGATTGCCATGTTCCTACTCTTGCAGTATGTACTGCGGAAGCGGGAACATCTACAGAAAAGGAGCACAGAAAACCGTTCGAAGAGTTAAGTAATAAGCAAAAGAAAAGACGTTCTACTTCCATAGTAGATGAAAATTCCGAGGAAGAGTTGCAGCACTGGTACATAACAAAATTGAAAGACAACGGCAAAACGAATCTGGCAAAAGTGGTCGAATACCTTTCCAGTAATCCAGATGCGCTATCCGAAGTAGAAGAGAGACTATTCAAAAAGCAGAGCTTAAGTACTGTCTCTGAAGATAAGTGTTTAGGTCTTTATACATCAGTTGCGCTCTCGAAATGGAAGTACTTAGCTCTTCGACAATTTCTGAAAGAAGAAAACTGTGCTGCCTTTCCATCTTATCCAAAGCTTGTAAATGCCAAGAAAAGATGTTACCCACCACAAGAGAGTATGGAGATTACCGAAAACGGAGCTCACATTAAATTGCAAGCGCTATTGGACCACACTGTGGAGAGGATATTACTTGATATAAATACTGTTGATAGGTCTCAAAATGAAGAACTCAAGTTGACCTGGAAATGGGGACTTGATGGTTCTTCGTCGCAGAGTAACTATAAACAGAAAACGTCAAACACAGCTACAGAGTTCGATGATTCATCAGTAGTCATGATAAGCATCGTCCCTCTTCGGCTAGTGTCTACTAGGCCATCATCTGGGAATGAAAATCTAGTTTGGGAGAACCCCACACCTTGCTCAACTCTGTACTGTCGACCAGTGAAGTTCACTTTCACTTCGGAGACAGCTGACTTTATAAAGTCTGAAGAGTCTGAGATGAAAACACAAATTGATGAACGAATATCTACACAGTGTGGAAATATTATTGTATCACATGAATTGCATATGACCATGATTGATGGAAAAGTGGCCAATATTATTGCTGGAGTACCATCATATGCAACGTGTCCCATTTGCTTGGCAAAACCGAGTGAGATGAATAATTTAGACGCTTTGACTTCTAAACCACTTCGTGAAGAAATTTACAAACAAGGAATTTCTTCACTGTATATGAAGATTCGGTGTATGGAATGTCTTCTCCATATATCTTATAATTTGGATTTTCAACGATGGACTGCTCGCGGCGAACATAAGGCTTTGAAACAAGCTAAAAAAAATACCACAGTGAAATTATGGAGGAAGAAGAATGCCTCATAGCAGAGTCCAAAAATTTGCCGAACCCACTAGCACTTCTGGAACAAGAAATAATGTGATCCGGCTCTAAATTATTCCCACAAAAGCCCATCAGGGTTAGGAATATGACAAACAGCCCTTTTCAGGGCTACAATTACTTCACAGTTTCATATTGATCATACGTACGATAACTTATACTATAATAATATACATACAGTTGATTATGTAGATAATTATCAACGACTTGCCCGTACAAATTTAAATTATTTCACCTATCATTAACAAAATTAGTATAACCTGAAACATTACGATATATTTATTCAACAATAGATAACGTGCAGTTAAAAAATAACACAGCCAATCAGAGACGAGCATTTTTCGATGACTCATTAGTTATGCGCGCACAAACAAATGAGTCATCAATCACAATGCAGAGCACCTGCATTGTGATTGATGACTCATTTGTACCGATAACATGCAATAATAACTAAATCTCTACCAGAATTACTAGTTCTAAGTACGTATGCGCTATTAAAACTATTTATTTAACTAAAAAGAAGGTGAAAACAGCCAAATGAGACAAAAAATATGCTTTGAATTTATTTTAAATGACAAAAAAATTCTTCCAAATTATTATTTTTTTACCGAATAATTACTCGCGCTGCCGCAGATGGCCAGCGCTGATTTTTTTTTCGTGGATAGAAAATGACCCTAGCTATCATATACTCACGCCACACACTCAACATATTAGTACAATTGAAGAAAAAAAAATAAACGTGATTCGCTCCATACAAAAAAATCTAATTAATTTTTTTCAAGACAAACTTTCAACTTTAGAAGAAATTTTATAAGAATCAAAGTTGTCAGGAATAATATAACATGTCATATAAAAAAAAATCGCATCGATATAGGAACTTTGTTGCCTAAGTCCACTAATTTTCAGTATGGGCCCACTGTGCGTCGTCGCAGCCGAAGAGTTTCCTCATAGAGGCCGGCAAAACGGTTTGCAGCCCCTGCTTTTTTCTCCATAGCAGAGGCATGCCTAAAAAACAAACACATAGTTATAGTAATTATTGTTTTAGTTTTGTGATGTTAAACTTCACTGTAGGCTCACTCTATATCTATCTGTCTCGCAGTAGGCGTGACAGTAGGCAGGTCGGCATCCTGCTGCACAGTGGTTATTCCATCATATCCACCACTACCATCAGTTGCCTTCTCGAAGGACTAGTCAAATAAATCATACATTCAATATAATTGCCTGTACTCCTAAGAGTTGTTATGTTCAATATGTGAAGACCACCAAAAAAACTACTTATATCTTATCAACAGAGCATCCAGTGCGTTCTGGCTGAATCATCATCATCATTTCAGCCACAAGACGTCCACTGCTGGACGCCACTTACGACACTGTCACCTTTTACGACACCCACGGGAAGAAATGGGATGGTGCTATTCTTTACGTCTGGCACCACACGGAATGCCTGACTGCATCCTCTGCTGAACTGTATCCTCCCACGATGCTGATCAGGCGCTCTTCGAGGGGGAACCACAAAATTTGGGGTGCTGGCCCACCACTCCTTGTTCGACCCTCCTTTATTTGCCTCAGTTTTGCCTTCGTCCGGCTTTTGTACTGGTTGTCGTACTGCAAACAAAAAAATTATGTATTTGTTGTTTTCCGACTCTCCTGCAAGCACAGCTGGGGGTTACAATAAGTTACCTTCTTCCACTCCGGCCCAGATTTGGACAGTCCACCGGCATCAGCATTCAAAATATCGGCGCAATGTCTCCAGAGCCACTCACCCACTTGGACAGGGCATTGCCCTCCCTGCCTCTCACCTTGCCCAACGCCAATGATTGTTTCTCCTCCAGAAAGTCTAGAAGCAGCTCCAATTGGCGAGGCGTCACTTGGCGGGGAGGTAATATTATTAAAATCAGAAAAAAATATGATGTTGTGTTTTGTGTTATTCACACTTTCGCGCGGATATGACAGAGTTGCTAGTAAATAATCGTCTATTACCCACAACCACGATAAAAATACTCACTTTTTACTTGACTATGGAAAGCATAATTTCATCTGTTCCGTAATAAGTCTAAACCCAAACCAAAGAAGTGGGTAGGTAGACCTCAATGATCCCAAAATAATTGAAAAAAAAAAACTTCAGGTACCTTAACCGAAAAAAAGGTTCTAGTTTTCAACTTTCTCATTCCTTAACATTCGATTTAAACTCAATCAAATTTATCCCAATCAGAAACGATTTGATTACCGGTCATCGATTATTTGATCGGATGTACTCTATAAATAGAGCGCATCTGATAAATTATAAGTCCGATGCTGTCGGTGTGTATGTTTATTTATAAATTCAGTCCTTCTAGCTTCTCCTAGTTTGAGCGTGTGGCCTAACAACTCAACTCGCTCGCTTAAAGGAGCAGATGGAAAACAAGGACGAAAATACCATCAGACAGTCGGATGGACAATAAAATCGAAAACAGTGTAAGTGCCGTTTCTGACTGAAGTACGATCTGCCTATCGGATTGGACGTGTATCAATATATCGATTTAATACAAATGTAATAATATTTATTATTCAGTCCTTAATAGCTATAACCGTACCGTACCTAGTGTCACAAGTTTAATAACTGAATTTACCCGCACATCGGGAAATTATTCACCAAATGGCAACTCTGATTTTGACACAATTGACATTCATTCTGACATACAGTATTGAAAAACATTGCGATGGCTAGGTACAATAGTCCAGAAAATCAATGTAGTTTTATAAATAAAATGGAATAAATCTTTATAGAATACTTTCTGACAAAATTAAATTATATAAAATGGAATTATAGTTTGACATTCGTAAAAATAAATAATGACGTCTCTTTTTGACATCTTAATCATTCGCATAGCGCATGCGCGTCGCGATTACCAATACGTTCCATGTTAGCTTTCAAGCCGATTATTTATTCTAATGATTTTTTATTCTCAAAGATATAAAATAACAAACGGGAAATGAAAATACTATGAGTATGCACTTAATCAAGCAAACTAATAAAGACATTAAACAAATCAGAAAATAAGGTTGCTAAAAATTAAAGTATCACTAATTATCACAATATCGTCTGCGTACATTGAATCAACATGAATCTATGTTTAATTTCGTAAACGAGAACAAAGTTGACTGCTATGAGACTAGACTGCAATGATATTGCGACCGGAATGTGAACAAACCTAATTTTAAGGTTAGCAGAATACCATTTTTTGGTCTGTTCACAATGTCATCGCATTCCGGTCTCATGTTTTTCATACTGCACGTTAATTAGTAGAATTGACCTGTGATCTGAAATACAGGCCTTGAGCTTAGTTTAGGCACCAGTCTCCCACAATATTAAAATTTTGTCTAACTCTGATAATGTAATATGTATTTTGTAATATTGTGGTGAGAAAATAAATCTTATCTTATCTAATAGTAAATAGCTTTGAATACAACACAATACAGAACGCGGACCTGTGGATTGAAATTTAAATAATTATACACTCATTAAAATACCAACCTGTAGTTAAATTAAAAATAAACTGTTTTTAAAGTGATTCCGTATGATTACAGTCCATATTGGTTGCACGCGTAATTAACTTCATTCAGCCGGTGGACTCAACGTCGCCATTTATTTACCCATCCTCCTCTTGCAATATTGATGGCGTTATTATTTATTAAAGGAATGTACTGGTTTATTTAATTATACCGTGTGTAATTGTAATAATAACCGGTAGTTTACAGAGATTTATCTGTTTATGAAAATCACGTCTTTATTTCTTTGAAAAACTAAGAAAAGCTATGTAAACCTACAGAGGCATGAGGAACAGGGTGTAATGTTCACTCATCCACCATAGAAAAGGGAGGATCCTCCGACCAGACGGGTGTTGTGTCTGGTGGGCAACTGCCCGACGATTGATGTCGGGACGTTGCATAAATATACCAGCCGTGCGGTAAACTCTGCTTGCGCGATGCTGGATTTTGCGTGACGTCAGTGTGACTCGTAGTTCGCATGTGGTGACGCTGATGCCACCTACCTGTTTCGCCCGTAACTTTACCTTTATTTTGTCATAATCACCAAATAACATCGGTTCTGTAACTTTCAGTCTTCATCATTACACTGTGGACAGAGACCTTCCGCCATGATTTCCAGTTAGTAAATTCACTAGTTCCCGATCTATAAAATAGTATATTTGCTTTTGTTTTGTATTTCCAAATTAATTCTATTTATACTCGCTTAGTGGTAAACTGACGTGAGTTTATACAGAAACCATATGTCAGTCACAGAGGCGACGTGAGTGGTTGAATTTAATTTAATATTAGCTGGAGTAAGCTTGGAGCGTGGTTCGTGCCACTCTCGGTTCTCTGATTGATGTGATAAGATGACGTTCCGTTACGCATTTACTTATTAAATTCCCTTCTCAGGCAGGATTGATGGCCTTGTAAAAACGTTTACTTAGTCTCTACAATTGGTTGTTTAGGATATAAATTACGATTTATTTATTTGAAGCAGACTGTTGCCAACATGCGTTATAATAAACAAATGTATTATTCATATAGTGTTAAAACATGTTTAGTATGTTGATTTTTCATGGATTTTCGTGATACACTTGTTGTCTGGGAATAAAATATTATAATAATCATAATATTAATATGGTCATGTCCATTGAATATTTAAGAACTGCCTTGCCCGTATTGATAGCTTCTATAAATACCTAATCTATTATTATGCGGTCTGGCAATTATTTCTAAACGCGTGAATAAGTTTTTTAATTAGGTACGTACCGAAAATCTGGTCACGAAGCCTAATAAGATAAATAACTTCCAATCCTACTTAACATTTTAGCACAATTAATATTCAGAGATTTTTTAAATTTTCAATTAAGTCACTACAAGGTTTCCCATTGAAGGTGTACTCACGCCGCAGACATCTAAGTCAAATGTTTCCCCTAACAAGAGCCGGTTACAGATCCGTTTCCGCAGGAATCACGGAGCCCGACCGAAAGCAATCAAATGAAAAGTTAATGAGATTGAAAATTTGGCCGATCAGTCTTTGTTAGCGGCCCATTGTGTGGCTGCAAACTGAATGTTTGATAGATGCCGTAATTAAACACGTGATCACCAAGAATGCTTTTAGAGTTTGAAAATCCTACTGAATGATTATTTCAGAAATAATCTTTCAGTAGGATTTTTTGAACTTAGAGAAATGTAATGCTGATTCTATTGATTATAATTCTGTGAAGCCATATTTGTTATGGCCGCGAATCATATTTAGATCAACATACGTCCTGTTACTGACCTGCAAATTGCAAAAAACGTAAAAAATATGAATTTCGCGGGCTATCTTAGCGCATCCCCCTTAAGTAGTTAATTGCTTGGTGTTGTCATAACATCATATTTGACCAGTATTGCGTAGAATTGAGTAGATTACGTTGACAGTGTAAGAGCAGCTTTAGAGACCGAAAATGTTGCCGAATTCCCGAAAATCTGAGCAACGTGGTCAAATAGTAGAGCTTTACAACACGCTCGTCTGTTGTTTTTGTACGTTTCAGGTAAGGCTCTAGAGTAATCACGTATGTAGTAGTGAAAATAACATTAGCTCCGCACCTGTTTCTTTTTTATGCAAGCTTTTGCCGGCGACTTTACTCACGTTAAAATAGGTGGCGGATTTTTCCATGAAAGGATGCCGAGTTGATGTTTATCACTTCCATGTTTTTCGTTTTGTGCTGCTAAGTAATACAGGCTTTAAATAACCTTAAACATATTTAACTTAAATAAACATATTTTAAATGTTAAAACATTTCAGTTTTGTCAGTGGTTATATTTTTTTATTTTCTTGTTCTTACTGAAAGTTTTATCTACCTTACTATTTAAATGTATCGATGCAGTAATTATCTTTCATTTTAGGAGGATTGATAGTTTTATTTTGTTCGGCTACATATTGAGTTAATATAAAATATATAAAAATAAAAAACTATGATGACGGTGCTTCCTAAAATAAAATGCTGAAACTAAAAATTGTCGATCTCCATAAATTGCATGTAGCGATATAGTTCTCACCATGGGTCCCGCGTTGGGCGCCATTAGTCCCACGTGGGCGCCATTGGTACCACGTTAGTCCCACGCTGGGCGCCATTTATTTTAATATTGATAATGTGTAAGCACAATCACCTCGAGCAAACGTTTATCACTTTCGGACTTTGTCACATTAAACTCAGTTTTTGACGTCGCCATTTTCGCATCGTTTAATATGACAAGGTTCTAAGTATGTGACTGCCTATCACGGTTGCCTTATATAAAATGTAACTAACTACAAAAACCAAACTATAACAAACTGTAATTATTGTCTGACCTGGAAACTGGTAACAAGACGCCATTTGCAAACTAAAACTCTGCGCTTGCAAACAATAGACTGTCCCGTATGTAGTACCTACATAATAGGAGCTATTTAATAGAACCACAAAGTGAAACCGAATGAATACTGAGCTACGACATACAAGTCCTTTGCTTTTCTACCGCTTTAAGAATAAAGAATTCAAAGAGTTTCTATAAGTTCATTTTAATTTCCTAGCCATAAGTTTTCTAGTAGGAATGCGGTCATTCGAATTGTCGTTAGCTTCTAGAAAGATTGTTCGTAATGCCGAATGGCGCACTTGGATTCTCGTTTTCGTAAGTGGTCGGGCACCTTTCGTTCGGTCACAGTTGTTCTCTGGAAAATAATGTTATTTTTTAGCACAAAGGAGGTTTACTTACCTACTATGCTTTAAAGAATATCCAAGTGGTGTTATTGAAACGTGGTCAATATTTTATTCGTTCGATATCTCATAGAGGTCTTATGCCATATTGTGGACATAGAAAAATATTGCACTGTAAAATTCTTATGGCGGTCTTAAAACAATATATTCCCCGGATGATATCTATAAAACTGTGGCTGTGAGTCCACTACAAATGCTGCAAAAGTTGAAAAGGTCGCTGGATTGATAAATATTTGAACGTCCAGCAGATATTGTTTTGAGGCTCAATGTTTTCGTTTTACTTTTACCTATTTGGTAAGGCAGGTATTTCCCACATCTAGTTATAAGTACTTGTTCTAAATGTTTCACAAAGTGTCTAGTAAATTTTCAAAAATCGAATGTCAAGATAGTACTTAAGAGGAGGCTCCCTATTTTTATGTTAATTTGCATGAATATTCTGTCACACATATATTTTCTCTCAATACATTTTTTATTCGAAAATCATGTCTTTTTAAGGATAATTATAAAAAAAAACAAATAAGTTTGTTTGACTTTTATGTCTAAAATAAATATTCACCGCAAGAAAATATAGTTTATTATCCAACCACAAGATATTTTTTCTTTAGTTATAGACGAAATAAGAATTGAGACTTACGCTATTTAGTTTCGAGCTCGAACACTATCAAAGAGCGCACGCGATATGCAACTTTATTACATGATGTGTTAGCGTTTAACACATAACGGAGTGGCGGGAAGCAAGGGCCGGAGAAGTGTTCGAAATTTAATTTAGACTGCCTGCTCTTAATAGGGAATACTACGCAAAGCTGAGATAGCAGATGGCACCACTTTAATACGAGTTAAACAAAGCAAACTGTCAATGGCGCGCGGCAACATTTTCGGCGTTTTTCAATGTTATTTCACCTTTTTTTCATACTTGTTGCTATAATTGTAGGTTAAAATAAATACCAAGAGGTAAAACACATGCATAAAAGAATTTCAAACATATTTAGTATTATGCTATTGAACTACTCTACAATATACTTTTAACGTTACATTCAAGTAACTAGCACTCTTCAACGCTAAAATGATCAGAATACAACCTTTAATGTTGTTGTTTAAAGTGCTTGCAACGTTGCAATTTAGGTACAGACGCCAGCAGATCAAGCTACCCGAAACTGTCAAATTTTCCCAATCAACCTTGAACCTTATGCTGTAGGGTTAAAGTTGAAAATTTATTGAAGAAATTTGACAGATTGTGGTAGCTTGATGTGCTGGCGTCTGTACCTTTGCGTGCGAAGTTATTATTTTTTAGTGAATTAATGAACGCCTTCTTTCCTGCAAATACTACCATATGGCAAAACACTGAATTCACTATTACAGATGAGACTGATGCATTATTATTACAGATGATTGCTGACGAACAGCTATCACTAAAATAATGTATCAGTAGTACCGTATTTCTCTCTCTTTAACAATCACCTAACCATAGATATTCTTTTTTTATAACCATAGATGACAGAAGAGGCCTAAACTTCTTATTTATTTATCCACCTTATAACTATCATCAAAGGCTTCATTACCTAATGTGATAGTACGGTCTCATAAAATGCATTTATTATTAAAATTGTTTGTTTACAATTTAAAATGATTAGGAACTTTTAACCTTTTTATTATCTAGTGCAATGGTGCCCTCTAGCGGGAGCAATTGGCAGTAATGTTCCCCTCCTATTGAAATTACATAGCCACTGCAATGCTTAAAATTCAAATGAAATACCATTTTGAGAATTTAAAATGTAAATGGTAACACCTACCTAGGCTAGTTATAAGATCGTTGTGGGAAAACATTGTTACATATTAGGTACGTCGTAGGTACATTATGTAGTACATCATACTTTTCGAACAGTTACAGTAAATATTTCTTGGAACCGAAGCTTCCAGCTATTTTAGGTATACTACATGTAGGTACCTAGAATACTTGAGATAAGTGAGTACCTATCTATGCCGGTAATTGTACAGGTGTACGACCTCAAGGTAGAAGAAGAAATTTTAGTAGTCGGTAGTTACCCATCTAAACTAAAATTAAGCACGTCCTGGGGCCTGTCTGGGGATTTCAGGATTAAGGCTTTGTGTAGGCGATGCATTGCAATGTCCGCTAAATATAGTTTTAGTTGGAATAGTGTTCGTTAGAAACTAATTGGTCACGATGTCAGAGTTAAAAAAAAAAAGCAAAATGTTAATAAAACTCTTGTTTCCTGCGTAGGTAGAAGAATCGTAACTGATTTGAAATGTAGACCCATTATCAATAATATCAAATTCGAGTAACGTCGCAGAACTCTAATTATAAAAAGAAAAAAAGGTTAAGATGAAATACGGTATGAAAGCGAAGCAATAAAAAAGGCAATCAGAGGGGCGCGTATGGAGCCGCGAGCACCCGAAGGGTATCGAGGATCCCCGAAGGGCCCCGAGGCAGATTTCTGCGGATGCGACACATCACAAGGTAATGTATTTACTCAGACCCGCTAAGCTGTTGATTGGATGATGCGGTGTTCCAAATCGAATATTTTCTTCTTCTGTATATTTGGTTTTCGACGACCTATGACCAAATGAGTTTCGGCAAAACATTCAAGTTGTTTGTAAAAAATAAACGTCAACTCCTTTGCGTAGTGTTATTTATTGCGAAGTGTTTTCGTAAAACATTTAGATGTAGGTACTACTCACGTTTTTCTTCCATTTATTTGCACCAGATGAATCTCAAAACTTTGGTATTTTTAGTACTTAGTATCGTGTCAGATATACATATGTATAGATAACTAGGGTGTCATTTTTCACAACTCTACTATAAAATAGAAACTAGCACCCCTACAATGCATTCAAAACAAGGTAAACATTTAATGGAGTGTCTGTCAGTCTTTCCATCAGGGTATAATAATTCAAGTCGCACACAACGCGACGCTACGTATTGCTTTCTCAGAGCACTTTACATATTTCCACTTTTATTATTAACGTACGGTTTCCGGGCGACATTTTTCTTCAATTGCTCGAATGCGATGGCAGTTTAAATTTGAATTTAATCCAGTCTTCCGACATAAGAGAGGCATATGAGCCTTCTACTGAAATATAGATGAGACTTGAATATAATTTTTGTAAGAATTAATATCGGCCTTCTTATTTCGGTCTACGTATTTAAAAGAATTAGAGTACCTACTGAGAAAATCAAAGGAGATGCATAGCCAAATTAGAATATAATATCTTGCTTCGTCGTCGTCGACGAACGTCTTTCATCAGTTCAAGTAACAGGCAGAAAATTGGCAAAACATTGTGAAGAAGACGCGAAGCCGAGTTGAGTTTCTACTTAGTGGGATGTTGCTGCGGAAAATGCAGTTTAAACGGACGCCCGGCTGCTTCGCTGTTGCCTCGGTGAAATGCTGTCAACACCGTTTTGAGTCGGGAAAACATGGAGTCACTACACTACGTTGCTAGTATTAGGTACTGACTATAATCATATGGACAAGCTTGACTAATTTTTTCTTTTGAAAACAACGAATTTGACAAACGACAAACTTAGAGATAAACCTAGTTTCAATACATTTTTGTTCGTGTAACTATATAAATAGTAGGTATACATTCCTTTCGATTGAGGTCAACTATGATAGAGAAATAGGATGATTAGATGTGATTTTATTAAATTAACAAAATTCAGGCAGCCTCCATTTTAATGTTTTATTTGTTGCACTACCTACCTACTGCACTACTGCTCGCGGTTACGCGAGGAAGCAAGACTGGGAGAAGTCTCCAAAGCGCCGATAGTTTAGGTATTTTTTTTACGGTGAAAAGAAAAGGTAATTAAAAAAAAAAACATAGTATTTGCTTTATATTTAGTTCAGTTATTATGCAAAGTTTCATGATCCAATTTGAAGTAGGTATTTGTTTAATAATAGCGGTTTATTGTTGGGTTTGGAGGTAACGTTGTAATTTTTATCTATCGAGATAATTTTATGGCATCGAGTTTTCGTCAAACATAGTACTTAACATTAATCCTCAACCTCACCATATATTTATTTCTAAATGAATGCTGCAGTATTTTTGATATAACGGAGGACCATGCTAATCAATTTAAGGTATTGTAACTATAGACTCTCAATCCGGCCAGAAATTAATGTGAAGTTTGAATGTATACCTACATACCGACATGTATACAGGTATACAGTATTTGTTGTGTATAAATTAGTACTTTAAACTCTACCTCTCCATGTTAGTGTATTGACTTCTTGGATATACCAAATACCTATCGACAAGTTGTACTTATATCTACCAAGAATCCAATTTGCTGGAAATATGGATTCAGATCTGCGCCTGCGGTTAGGTGAAATAGGAAACATGATTTCGATTTGTAATCAAATGATTTTGAATTCTTATTATTTGTAAGTCTGAAATCACCAACCCGTCTTGAGCAAGCGTGGCAATCAATGCTCGTGTCTTCTGTGTATGAGAAGAAGGCTTTGCCCAGCAGTGGGACAATAATAGGCTGGTATTGTTATTATATGTACATGTGGAGTCTCGGTATGTAAAGATGGTCGCCTATCCACGGACCAACCCCGGCAAGCGTAGCTTAACCTGACGGATCGACCCGTGCGGCTGTTATTACATAGCCAAGAGCTAGTCCTTATATAAGTTAATACATATAATATCTAGTAATAATGATGTGATAAGGCAATGGAATGGCCAGCACCGTTCTCTATGCATTTTCGCCGGTAGCACTTCTCCGCCGCGAAACCATAGCAGCGAAACAGCGGTAGTTCAATTCAACTGGTTCGCGTCATGTTCCGCTAGTCGCATCCGATTCGAGTAGCGAAACTTGACGCGAGCCAGTTGAATTGAACTACTGCGATTTCGCTGTGATGGTTTCGCGGCGAAGGTGTGCTATTGGCGTGAAACACCATACTGCGACCGCCAACCCACCTGTCAAGCGTGGCGATTATGGCAACCTCCCCTTTGGGGGAGGCCTAAGTCCAGCAGTGGACGTCTTTCGGCTGAAATAATGATGATGACCTACCTACTCACTTATAATTATAACGAAAATATCCACCGACATATTGCCAACTTTATATAGGCGTTCAAAGCGGCTCAAGCTACACTTGGCTACAATGTGACCTGACTATTTTTATCAAAGAGCCGCGTAACCTTTTCCAAACAATGTTGGGGTCGGCTTCCAGTCTAACCGGATGCAGCTGAATACCAGTATTATACATGGATCGACTGCCTAACTGACCTTCACAACCCAGTTACTAGATAACACGATAACCCTTGATAAGACTGGTTGTCAGACTTTCGGGCTTCTGACGACCCATAACAACTGTCAAAGATCTAGAAATGACAACCAGGACCAACGGCTTAACGTACTTTCCGAGGCACGGAGGGGTCTTGGTATGTAAAGATGGTTACCCATCCACGGAACAACCGCGGCAAGCGTAGCTTAACCTGATCGATCGACCCGTGGGGCTGTTATTACTTAGCCACATTCGCCTTCATTTAATTTCATTTCCACAAGTCCCCCGTGTCTAATTGATATTGAAACACTTGATATTCCCGTGTTACAAATGTAATAAATGTTTTAGGTAGGTACCTACTTTATTTATGCATGGTGATGCCAGCGGATAAATTTTTATGTTTTTTAATCATATTTATTCTTATATATTTGGTTGTTTATGCATTATATTATTATTAATTTCAACATTTATATCTGTAACTTTTATGGTGTACATAATAAAGAGTATTCTATTCTATTCTATTCTATATTCTAAGTACTGTTTGTTTTATTTTATTTTGTTAGCTATTATGTAAACATTAAACCTGACTTGGGTTCCGTACGTATTTTTCGGGTCTTCTTGTCACAGTCATGACGTGCAGCTGCCGACTATTTGTGTTTACCAGTTATTTGTTTTCATATTTTATGTTTTGCACGTGTTTCTGTGACGAATAAAATTATTTTTATTTCTTTCTTTCTTTCTAATTAGAGTAATAACAGTAAAAGCGGAATTCCCGTGGAGTTTACAAATGCCTATAGATTAAGAGATTAATAAAGATTATCGGTAAGGTAAACAATATCTTGAAAGTATGTAGGTTAAATTGCTGACCTCGTTTTATCAAGAATATACGATATTAATTTCCGTGTATCGATATCGGTACCTGTATTCTAAGAACTGTCTAATAAAGCTTTCATCACTCGTTCTGAGAATAGCGGCCATGACAGTATGATGAATTAATATTCAAGCTTATGTTACGATACAGGCTGACCTCTGTGTTATTAGACATAACATCATGAATCTACGGCTAGCCTCGGGACTGGCCTACTTCTTTAGAAATATTATTTATTAGTCCTAGAAATTAGATTTGTTACAGTTGTAATGGCAATGTTGTCATTTGGTTTAAATATGTAGGTTTTTATTTTTATTATTTTAGTAATATTTTATCTAGATTCTTTTTCAATTTGTGAATTTGAGAACGTTGTAGGCTTAATAGACTGTAGCTGTGTAAACCTTGTTGACGGGCCTACACTATCCTCCCATACTTATTAACACTGTAACTTGAAAACATTGTAAAAGCCCATTTTTTTTTTAAAAGAGTAACCGTGGAGTTTCTTCCCGGCTCTTATTCATAGGAAACGACCAATTGGAACCGTGCACCTAGCTTCTGACGTTTCATAAGTGCCCATGTAGATTTATGTGAAATAAAATATTTTGATTTTGAATTCTCATATCGTTACTTTTCAACAGTCATAAAATATTCCACCCTGATTTTATTACTATAAAGTCAGGGTGGAATATTTTTCGACAGTTGTAATACCACTCAATAATATCAAATTAAAATTCAGCTCCAAACACAAGTGTAATTTAAAAACTACAGCATGTTCCAATTTATTGGTTGCCACGGTTACAATAACAGAATTGCTGTAGCTCTAACGTCCGGAGCTTGCGATAAAAACAATTCCCTATTTAAAAATGTAATTATATTGTGTTGCCAGGTGCTGCAATGCGGTGGAGCCTGACCCGACCTGAACTGGGACCGCACATGGTGCTATGTTGTCTTACGTCACACACTTTTTATTGTCCATATGGGAGCAAAAGGGTGAAGGATTTATTATAAGTTGCCGTTTTGTTTGAAGAGGTTGAAATGTATGTACCTATAAAGTTTTATTAGTAAGTACTTAATTTGAGATTATCTACCATGAAATTGAATCTAATGTGGAGTATAATTTATTTAAACTAGTGGTCGCCCACTGGTCGAAATTAGACCTCTACTTACAATCTATATTACGTACTTACTACTTCCATGAGTAGTACTTACTTATTCCATGCTCATTCTGTCACCTATCTATCTTCAAGTCATGAGGCCCTGGTACTATGTGTGTGTGTGTAATGTTTTTCTTTATTAATTTAATTTATTTCTAATGCATATTTTATCAAAAATATTAGCTTTCTGCACTCCTCCTCCATATACACTTTGAGTATGCCAAATTTCACACTCTTCCATTCGCGTGATTTTCGTAATAAGGGTACAAAGTTTTCGCTTCACGTATTAATTAATGATAAGTGGGTAGCTAATACGATCAACTCGATTAATGATTTTACTGATTCCGCCCACCGCAGTGTTGGTAGAAATTTATAAATAAATTATATACCTATAGGTACATATCGTACCTACATGGAAATTGAAACAGTTTTTGCACAAACAAAAACAAACTGTAGGTATGATTCCGATGAAAATTCATACCGATATTAATTTGTAAAATATAACACACATAACATCACGCCTTGTTTCCCCGAAAGGTTGGGCAGAGGTGTACCTACCTATAGTACACCCACATTTCGCCAGTTATGTTTAAGTCCCACGTAATAGGGGGCGAGCCTATTGCCATCAACCGGGCACAAATCCAGACTCCAGGCTGCTACTGAGAAAAACCGAAATGGAAAAACCGAGTAACACTTTTTTTTTTTTTTTTAAACGTTGCCCCACACTAGGAATTTCTCCTGTATCGTGGGTGCGTTTACAAACATTTAAACTCACATACACAAACAGCCAGACCCGGAACAACTACTTATAGGTCATACAAATATTTGTTCCATGCGGGAATCGAACCCGCGACACGCAGCGCAGCAGTCAAGCGCTTAACCACTGCGCCAACCATGCCGTCGTCTTGCCCGACCTGGGAATTGAACCCAGGACCTCATGCTCAGCAGTAGCGCGTGCGACCACTAGACCAACGAAACAGTCGGTTGTAAAATATGACAACACAATATATTTTCCAGGTATTTAAACTAGTTTTTTGCTCCACATCGCAGCGACGACGATACGAAGAAGTTCCGGGGAAAAACAAATGTCCCCTGGGTAGGATATTGTCGGCAACATGATATTGTGCTATCACAACAGTGTTCCGTGTGGCGCGTTATCAAGTTTATAACATATTGCGCACCACTGTTGTGAATCGGGTGCGTTTCCTTTTTATTTCCCCGCCATAACACAATGCTGCGGCTAGTGGGAAAACTCATTTCTCTCGCAGCAACATTTTTACAGTAATATTTTGAAAAATTGAGATATTTCGTGCATTGCCTTTAGTGCGAAACCGTGTGGTATAAGCGCCTTTCTTTTTTGTTTTTGACTAGAAATAGAAAAAGGAATTCTGAAAAGGCTAGGTATATGTTTTAGCCGATCCTCTATGAACTTATTGACTTTCTAATGATGTAAGTACACTTTTTTTTACTTAAATAATCTCTAAATACTATTTGGGCTTTTAATTTAATGATGCACACTTTTTTAGGGTTTCGTACCTCAACAGGAAAAACGGATCACTCGTGTGTCTGCCTGTCCGTCTATAACAGCCGATTTACTCCGAATCTACTGGACCGATTAAGTTGAAATTTGGTGCATAAATGAATTCATATGACCCAAATACGGTTGTATAATGTAAATAAATTATTTTTGAATATGAGGGTAAATTACCTTTGGGGTTAAATCAGAAAATAAAAATAAAAAAGTTTTGCAAACTGTACCTACCGTGTGACATATCAAATGAAAGGGCTTATTAATTGTGACGGTGTCAATTTTTTAAAAATAATTTTGAAATAATTGGTTTTAAAGTTATTTAAGAAAATAGATGAAAATTTACCACTTTTATCTCCGAAAATACAGAGCCGTACATAGGTACCGTAAATAGTTCTTTACTTATAGATTACAGGAAAACCTATAAGATAAGTAGTCTATGGTGTATAAATAACATGGTAAATCGTTCATTGTAAACAGCTAGTCGGAATGTGTGGTAGAACATGTTTTTCAACTACAACGTTATGTTTGTTCTTGGGATAAACTATCTTGAGATAAAACACATAGACATACAATTAGATATTATATTCATTGTACGGAACCCTCACCACGCGAGTTCAACTCGCTATTCTCCGGTTTTTTTTCTCTTCAATTCATTATTTTAGAGCGTTCAATAACATTTTTAGGAAAGCAAAATGGGAATTAATTGATGTTCGATCAAATAAATACCTTTTTAAAATGAGTTAGAAAACATGTTCTTTTTTTATGACAATCTTTTAATGGCCTGGTTGCTGGGACCTTTTAGCCAAGTCTTTATTTAGTTACAAACTTTGTTTAAATAATGATGAAATGAATTATTACACATTGATATTCGGCTAAACACAAATTTTAGAAAATAAAAAAAAACTTCTAAACATGACTCTTCACTTTCCCGCCACGAACTCCCAACATGCTCTTTATAAGTACTTATCCATAGATTACTTGAGTTTAGTATCGGTCTAATAGTCATAAGTAGTTAAAGTTGAGAAACTATTTGGGTCGTTCAAGACTGTTAAGCCGAAGTGCTCACATAGTCTTAAAGTTCCCTGAATTGGGAAACAATATCTCTTCAGTAACACCGGCTTAACTATTAAGTGTAATATGTTTTATAACTTATGCTTATGCTGTCTTCCTTACTTAAATTATTTTCTGAACAGAAAATAATAATTATAACCCCGTGATTTATGAATTCATTAGTGTGGGCCAATAATATTGCTCTAAGGGCTATACGATACATTGAACTGAATTAAATTATTGAGTAGATACGGTAACGACGAAATATTATACGTTTCATAAATTAAATTAATTGTTTATTTTTTTTTATTTTTATTAATTCAATTTTATTGGTATTATTTATAGAGTACGTATTGATTATTTATTTATGGTTAAGTCACTATGTTAAACGAAGCATTTGAAACTTATGATTTTTATAAAAAATATTTTCAATATACAAATGCATGAAATTAGAAATTAGTTTAATAGGAAATCGCAATATTTGCACTGTACCTATACAAAGTTGGCATGAAATAAAGAGCCATTTTTATTTTTTTATTTAATAAGGGTTATACGTAATGTCAAAATGACAGCAGTAATGTTTTCTTGTTTGCTTCTCTAACAATCAATTGTTTTTCAAAAAATCAATATTTAGTGCACACAAAAGAAATAGTACAACACACAAAATCACAATGAAATGATGTGCACACTGAATGAATGATTGGCCATACAAAAAACAGATAAACATATTTTTAAGAAATTACACTTTATCTATGGCACACTTTAAATCAAACAACAAAGATTCCAGCTCAGCATCTGTGTCCAGCAAAATGTCAGTCGCTGGTAGTCTGCTGGATCCCTGCTAAAGACGTCGAGCAGACGAGATAAATACGCAAATTTATTGGTGTTGTGAAGAAATTAAATGCGTGGAGTGAAATTATGTAAGTTCTACTAGCTGTTTCCCGCGACTTCATCTGAAATCCAGGATGAAAAGTAGCCTATGTCCATCTCCAGGTCATGGTCTACCGATGTGCCAAATTTCGTCCAAATCTGTTCAGCCGTTTAAGCGTGAAAATGTAACAAACAAATAAACTCACTTTCGCATTTATAATACTAGCTGCGCCCTGCGGTTTCACCCGCGTAAGTCTCGATCCCGTGGGAATATCGGGATAAAAAGTAGCCTATGTCTTAATCCAGGGTGTCAGCCACCTCCATACAAAATTTTATTAAAATTGGTCCAGCGGTTTGAGCGTGAAGAAGTAACAAACACACACACACACACACACTCACAAACTTTCGCCTTTATAATATTAGTGTGATAGTGTGATTAGTTAGTATACCCGCTATTTAAATTATGTATTCTATAGTAAAGTTTTGCTTTGGGCAACGTTCTTGTTCGATGAAATATTGATTATTACATAGTGTATTTGATTACTTATTAGCACATGTCGGTATCTACGCGTGTAACAACACAGTTACATTGTTCAATATACCATTTAGTTACTCATGATTGCAATAACCATTCAAATACGATTTGTAGGTACTTAACTTGTCTATAGTAGCACTGCAACTCTAAAAATACAAGACACATTAGGAGTAACATAGAACTTATCTGACTTACATCCTAGTTTTGGACATAACACAACGACGACGGGTGTAACCAGGCCATCTAGGCGCCCCGTACGAGTCTTGCATTTGGCGGCCCTTTTATATTCTATTACTAGCTGCGCCCCGCGGTTTCACCCGGGTAAGTCACGATCCCGTGGGAATATCGGGATAAAAGTATCTAGCCTATATGTTAATCCAGGGTATCAGCTACCCCGTCGACTGCCGGGAGGACACGGCGCGGCATACGCTGGCAGAGTGTGCCGCTTGGGAGGAGCCTCGCCGTGCCCTCATCTCAGGAGTAGGCAGTGACCTGTCTGCTGCCGGTCGTGGTCGAGTCGATAGCCGGCAGCGAGGAGTCCTGGGACGCGGTGGTATCCTTCTCCGAAACAGTCGTGTCGCAGAAGGAGGCTGCGGAAAGGGAGCGGGAGATCTCGTCCGCTCACCCGGCCCGCAGCAGGCGCACCGGGCGTCGGCAGAGGGCAGATAATGGAAAAAAAAGGGAAAAAAAAAGAAAAAAAAAGGG
Organism: Tiliacea citrago; assembly: GCA_963921375.1. NCBI lineage: Eukaryota > Metazoa > Arthropoda > Insecta > Lepidoptera > Noctuidae > Tiliacea > Tiliacea citrago. The sequence continues at coordinate 15,718,307 of OY992803.1, forward strand.
TGTCAGCTACCTCCATACAAAATTTTTGCAAAATTGGTCCATCCGTTTGAGCGTGAAGAAGTAAACACACACACACACACACACTTACAAACTTTCGCCTTTATAATATTAGTGTGATGATAATTAAAATAACTTATTTTAAATGTTGTACCATATTTATTTTTAAATTAATAGAAAATTACAAACATTTCGTAACATGATTATTTTACCCATTCATTGCCTAAACAATGTAGGTACGTAAATACCTATAGGTAATGTGTGTCAGTTAGTAAAAAAACTTGTAATGAAAAACAAAGTCGCCTGTCGCTCAGTGCCTCTCTCTGTCAACCTATATAAGTTAGTGAGGGATACGAGGATACGACAAGACAAGCAACAAAATATAAGGTCGTGGTAGATAAATGCTGAATAATCTCACTCCTACGAAATAAATTCATAAAAGTTGATACGCTGAATTTAGTTTTTGTTTCGATTGATCGTAGGTATTCAAATTAAGTGGTTAAGTCAAGCTGCCGCACGCAGCGCCCTGTATGCCCTGGCGCCCTCCAGTCGCCGGCGCCAGCGCCCCGGGCGGCCGCTCTGGTCACCCCTTCAAACCCGGCGCTGGGTGTAGCCGTGTAAGGATGATAACTCTCTACCATTTTCCAAATGATTAAGTGCACCCACACCTCCTTTATAAGCCAGACGAAGTCGCTACTGTGTACCAATCCTTCTCATTTGCATTCTTAAGAATAGCTAAGTAACAGGTTTTGATGAATGCGTCTCCTGAATTTATTATGTAAAATGAATGTAAGTTATACCTACCTTAATCAATTCGGGAAACGTACCAGAAGCCAGATTAATCAGTCGAGTTCAGAACTTTACCTTGCAGCAGTGAATACGACGGTGCTAGTTTTACTCTACTACCAGTTTTCAAGTACCTACTAGGTACTTTTAGATATTCTGGTGATGAACTTTAAAAGGCGAAAGCGTCAGGGTAGCCCGCGATATTCACATTTTCTTACGTTTTTTGCAATTTGCAGGTCAGTAACAGGGCCTCAAGTCTGCTATTACAATAGTGTCAGAATGGTCGATCATTGATTTCATAATTGTTGATTTTGACAAGTTTGGTAATCTACTATTATAATGGCGTCATTATGACTTTCCAATGGTCGGCCACTGACACTACATTGAAAGAAATTGCAAAGAAAATGATCGACCATTATGAATTTACCAGATTACGAACTTTTAGCAAAATGACAATGGGATCGTGTTGGAATGACTGAATTTATAAAAATAGCAGACTTGGGCCCCAGGTTGTATGTTGATCTAAATATGATTCGCGGCTGTAACAAATATGACTTTACAGAATTATAATCATTAAAATCAGCAATGTTTGTTCCATGTGGTGCTGGACGTAAAAAATAGCACCTTCCTATTTCCTCCCGTGGGTGTCGTAAAAGGCGACTAAGGGATTTACTAGAGAATGGGCAGCCGCGTTCTCTATGCATTTTTAACACCATACTGCGATCGCCAACCCGTCTGCCAAGCGTGGCGATTATGGCAACCCCCCCTCCTTTTGGGGGAGGCCTATGTCCAGCAGTGGACGACTTTCGGCTGAAATGATTATTATGATATTTGTTACGGCCGCGAATCGCATTTTAATCAACATACAACCTGAGACAGACGTCATAATTGCAAAAAACTTAAGAAAATTAGAATTTCGCGGGCTACCTTAGCGCACCCTCCTTAATACCTAAACTAACTACTTAATCGTTATTTTCCGTATACGAATGTATGAATCACAGATTTTTTTTTTCTTTTTTTTTTTTTTGCTTCGCACGGTTTGTGCATTTAGCCAGTGTCATGTAAAATTAGGTAACAAGTACAAAGTTATTTAAATAATTATGAAATGAACTCCACTCAATGCATGATAAAGATGATTGATGATAAGTAAAGACGCGGCACTTTACTGAAACCTAGCGTGGACTTCTTGAGAGAACTTAAAGTGATGTTGCACTGTTTTGTTTCATTTGCCTACATTAATGCAGGTTCACGAACACTTAATGGTTAATAATCCACCACTATTACACATTAATATTCGGCTAAACACAAATTTTAGAAAATAAAACAAAACTGCTAACATGACGCTTCACTTTTCCGCCAAGAAGTCTTCACAGAAATTATTTATCTGTTTAAAATTGTTTCTTTTTAAATAGTGTTGTCCATTTGTCTTTTGTTATGTCAATTGTGATTTTCGCTTCTCATCGTGTATCAATTATTTAAATTGAGCTTAAATTAGCAGCACATTGCTTATTGAGTATAAACAGCAAAGTCAGACATCAGTTAAATTGATCTGTCAGTAGTTAATATCTGTAATATAAGTTACATTTGCAGATATACTAATATACGCATAGGTAACTGATACACACAATTAAGGAAACTAATTAGGTAGATATTGATACAAGCTCTGGTTCTGTCAAATTAAACAAGCAATTACATAACAGCCTGTGTACCCCGAAGGGATATCCCTATCCCTTCGGGGTACACAGGCTGCGGGTACACAGGAGGGGTATAGTGCCTATTAAGGATGTTGCGTTTTTAACATCCAGCGGATTTTTGGTTGCTCACATCCGCGGATGCGAATCTCAAGTTTTTTAAGGGAAGTCGACGGCAAGGCGAAAATCATTTTTTTTTTACATTTTTTTGCGAATTGTAGCGCTGTTTCGTTGTATGTAAAATTATGTTGTATTTTCCCTCAACTTGTTCTTTCGTGTTTGTGTTTTTTATTTCTTTGCGTTATGTTTACCGCAAATAAAAGTATTTTCTTTCTTTTTCTTTCTTTTCTTTATGTTGATCATAATTCAATTCGTGGCAATTATAATAAAATAATAACTAAATTATAATCAGTTAAAAATCAATATACAATATAAATATAAAGATTTAAAAATATTGGAGCGTCGGGCGTGTGCCGATCGTAATACTCGTATTTATTGTACAAAAAATACGAATTTTTACCTATTAAAAAAAAAAAATATATATATATTATATAGCTCTCGAAATGATATGCGTTTGATGGATTTCGTGAAAATGTGACGATTTAGAGCTATATTGTTAATTTAAATGATTATAATTTCCATTTTGTTGACTATGATTTTACTTACATTCACAGTTTCCACCCACATCTACATCCAGATGAGCTCCGCATTAATTAATGATAAAGCGGACGCGAAGATCTAAATAAATAAATAAATGCGGACGTGAATATCTGCAACATCCCGCAACACCCGCTGTTCGACAGTTATGTTCAAGTCCCCAGTAAACGAGTGCGAGTCTTCGCACGACCAGCACCATAATTGCAACGATCACTATCGATCCCAATCTGAATGATTTTGAAGTATATAAGGTGCTAACAAATTAAGTACCAATATTTTAAGAGGTGTTACATTACACCAAAACAATTAACTTTAAATAGAAATTAAGAAAACTTTTTATATGATATTTTTGTTTTAATTTACGGAACAAAATAAATAAATTAAAATTTCGCCCAAACATAATCATCCTGTGCTTTTAACTGACAAGACACACTTTCTGTCAAGTGAACATCGTCGTTTGTGACTAACGTCAATGATTTTTGACTATCTATTAACAGGGTGTTTTTACGCAGTAACGTTGTTTCCCTAATTATCTCCAAAAAGTAACATAAACTTTTCAATGTTTCATACTTAAGTCTACTCCTAGAGACGAGTCCTATTAGCTCTAAAAGTATTGGTACCTAATTTGTTAGCACCTTATATTGTTAATCCATTGCTTCATATGTTCGAAAAAACCGGCCAAATGCCAGTCGGACTCGCGCACGAAGGGTTCCGTACCATTATCTATAAAAACGGCAAAAAAATCACGTTTGTTGTATGGGAGTCCCCATTATTTATTTTTAAAGTGAATATATAACTAATTCTATGAATATTTCAAGCGTCTACCTGTTGCCGTTATCAATATCGAGCAAAAACGAGCAAAAAAATCACGTTTGTTGTATGCCCCCATAAATATTTATTTTATTTTGGTTTTTTAGTATTTGTTGTCATAGTGGCAACAGAAATACATTATCTGTGAAAATTCAACTGTCTAACTATCACGGCTAATGAGATACAGCTTGGTGACAGACAGACAGACAGACGGCGGAGCCTTGGTAATAGGGTTCCCGTTTTACCCTTTGGGTACGGAACCCTAAAAATTGTCTTGTTATATTGTAATTAATTATTAAAAACCTGGTTGTTGTTAATAAAGCACTAAAAAAAATCTTGATGAAGTGGCAAAATGAAACCCATTGCTACTAATGCTAATAATGTGTTACGCAATTAACCCTCTGGGCATTGATCCCAGGACCCTTTACTCAGCAGTTGCGCTTGTGACCACTAGATGTCTACCGAGACAGGTAAGAAACTAACTAGTTAGTACCTATAAATCCTATAATACCAGATTTTTTGCTATTGGCATATTTTTACCCAAAGGCTAGATGCTAAATAATGCCATTACACTAAGTCCGCATTATACAGGGTCAAATTAAATTAGCTAGCGGAACTCCACAGGCGTGATGAGTATCGGTATATGTAAACTTGATTAAATATAAAAAACGTGTGGCTTCGTGCGGTTTGCACATTTAGCCAGTGTCAAGTAAAATTTGGTAACAAGTACTAAGTTTGTTAAATAATGATGAAATTAATTATATTCGTGACAGATGATATCCCCGCCCGCTCGCTCCCATTGTGTTTCAGTGCATTTTACTGAGACCTCACGCGGACTTCTTGAGAGAACTTGAAGAGATGTTGCACTGTTTTGTTTCATTTGCCTACACTAATGCACGTTCACGACCACTTAATAGTTAATAATCCACCATTATTACACATTAAGGGTGCTATCACAAAAAAAAAGTTTTTCGTCACTTTCGTATCTAATTGTGAGAAAGCTTGAAATAATTGAAACATTAAGTCTGTGTAACTATAAAAGTACAGTTTTCGTGGTGATAAACCCATTCGTGTCAGTCTCAGCACCTGTTAATAGTTTCATCATTTTTGCGCTCTCGCTTATTTCGCCGTTCATTTACTTAATGAAAATATTGTATAATCATAAAATAAAATTTTGATTTTATCACACGGATAGCAAAGCCCAGTGTGTGATTTTTAGGTTTTTTCAACATTATTTTCTGAGACTATTTGTAACATTTTGATGGTTCTTTTTACTACCTTTTTGAGTTGAACATGTCTGCTTACATAAAATATTTTTAATAATAACATTTATGTTATTATATTGAAGAAAAATGTTCCCAAACTCAACACGATATCGTCCATTTTGTGTGAAGAGGCAATGGAAATTATTTTTTACAATATTATAAACCAACATTTTCGAATAAAAAATTGCTACTAATGGAAATGTAAGTAATGTAGTAATCTATCTGTGGCAATTATTAGTTACATTTGGTTTGGTTAAATTTTGCCGCAAAATGTACCCAAATTTTTGTCAGATTTTGTGATAGCGTCCTTAAGTATCTTAAGAGTCTAGTCGGAGTCTGGATTTGTTGATGGCAATATGCTCGCCCCCTATTACATGGGACTTAAACATAACTAGCAAAGCGTGGGTGTTCTATAGGTACACCTCTGCCTAACCCTTCGGGAATTACAGGCGTGATGATATGTATGTGTTTTACACATTAATATTCTGCTAAACACAAATTTGAGAAAATAAAACAAAACTGCTAAACATGACTTTCACTTTCTCACCAAGAAGCAAAATATGACTTGATGATTTCAATTTTTTGGGTCAACGACCGGAGGTAGTGTAGTTACTTAAAATGTCACTTTGAAGAATCTGTTTTTTGTGGTAAACTTCACAGACGTAATGCGTATTGAGATCTTAACACGATGAAATAAAAAATAAACTCATTTTCTTAACTCCTGCTTCAAATCACTACAATACCAGCGGTTGTTAACCCCCAAAAAGGCATCAAAACATATTATTTTTTGTTTTACTATGTTTAGAATATACATATAAACCCATCCCTACTGTCAAGTTTCGCTAGCTTATTTAATTTGACCTTGTATAGGTACAGTCAACCGCACAATAGTGGCAACACTTGCACTAAGAAAACCGTCCTTACTGTTAGGACATAAAAGCACTGTCAATGTCAAATTGACCATTGTTTTTTTTAATTTAAGCACTGCTGCTGTCTGCTCATCTAACAAGCAATTACGGACTTCTTGGCGGGAAAGTGAAGCGTCATGTTAGCAGTTTTGTTTTATTTTCTAAAATTTGTGTTTAGCCGAATATTAATGTGTAATAGTGGTGGATTATTAACCATTAAGTGTTCGTGAAGCTGCATTAATGTAGGAAAATTAAACAAAACAGTGCAACATCACTTTAAGTTCTCTCAAGAAGTCCGCGCGAGGTTTCAGTAAAGTGCCGCGTCTTTACTTAAACTCAAGGGGAGCGGGGCGGGATATCATCAATCATCGTTATCATGCATTGAGTGGAGTTCATTTCATAATTATTATAACTTTGTACTTGTTACCTAATTTTACATGACACTGGCTAAATGCACAAACCGTGCGAAGCCAAAAAAAAAAAAAAAAAAAAAAAAAAAAAAAAAAAGAAATAGTACAACACACAAAATCACAATGGACTTCTTGGCGGGAAAGTGAAGCGTCATGTTAGCAGTTTTGTTTTATTTTCTAAAATTTGTGTTTAGCCGAATATTAATGTGTAATAGTGGTGGATTATTAACCATTAAGTGTTCGTGAACCTGCATTAATGTAGGCAAATGAAACAAAACAGTGCAACATCACTTTAAGTTCTCTCAAGAAGTCCGCGCGAGGTTTCAGTAAAGTGCCGCGTCTTTACTTAAACTCAAGGGGAGCGGGGCGGGATATCATCAATCATCTTTATCATGCATTGAGTGGAGTTCATTTCATAATTATTTAAATAACTTTGTACTTGTTACCTAATTTTACATGACACTGGCTAAATGCACAAACCGTGCGAAGCCAAAAGGAAAAGAAAAAAAAAAAAATGTCAATGACTTTTGTCACCTCAAGTCACCTGTTTGACTTCTTGGCGGGAAAGTGAAGCGTCATGTTAGCAGTTTTGTTTTATTTTCTAAAATTTGTGTTTAGCCGAATATTAATGTGTAATAGTGGTGGATTATTAACCATTAAGTGTTCGTGAACCTGCATTAATGTAGGCAAATGAAACAAAACAGTGCAACATCACTTTAAGTTCTCTCAAGAAGTCCGCGCGAGGTTTCAGTAAAGTGCCGCGTCTTTACTTAAACTCAAGGGGAGTGGGGCGGGATATCATCAATCATCTTTATCATGCATTGAGTGGAGTTCATTTCATAATTATTTCAATAACTTTGTACTTGCTACCTAATTTGACATGACACTGGCTAAATGCACAAACCGTGCGAAGCCAAAAAGAAAAAAAAAAAAAAAAAAAAAAAAAAAAAATCACAATGAAATGATGTGCACACTGAATGAATGATTGGCCATACAAAAAACAGATAAACATATTTTTAAGAAATTACACTTTATCTATGGCACACTTTAAATCAAACAACAAAGATTCCAGCTCAGCATCTGTGTCCAGCAAAATGTCAGTCGCTGGTAGTCTGCTGGATCCCTGCTAAAGACGTCGAGCAGACGAGATAAATACGCAAATTTATTGGTGTTGTGAAGAAATTAAATGCGTGGAGTGAAATTATGTAAGTTCTACTAGCTGTTTCCCGCGACTTCATCTGAAATCCAGGATGAAAAGTAGCCTATGTCCATCTCCAGGTCATGGTCTACCGATGTGCCAAATTTCGTCCAAATCTGTTCAGCCGTTTAAGCGTGAAAATGTAACAAACAAATAAACTCACTTTCGCATTTATAATACTAGCTGCGCCCTGCGGTTTCACCCGCGTAAGTCTCGATCCCGTGGGAATATCGGGATAAAAAGTAGCCTATGTCTTAATCCAGGGTGTCAGCCACCTCCATACAAAATTTTATTAAAATTGGTCCAGCGGTTTGAGCGTGAAGAAGTAACAAACACACACACACACACACACTCACAAACTTTCGCCTTTATAATATTAGTGTGATAGTGTGATTAGTTAGTATACCCGCTATTTAAATTATGTATTCTATAGTAAAGTTTTGCTTTGGGCAACGTTCTTGTTCGATGAAATATTGATTATTACATAGTGTATTTGATTACTTATTAGCACATGTCGGTATCTACGCGTGTAACAACACAGTTACATTGTTCAATATACCATTTAGTTACTCATGATTGCAATAACCATTCAAATACGATTTGTAGGTACTTAACTTGTCTATAGTAGCACTGCAACTCTAAAAATACAAGACACATTAGGAGTAACATAGAACTTATCTGACTTACATCCTAGTTTTGGACATAACACAACGACGACGGGTGTAACCAGGCCATCTAGGCGCCCCGTACGAGTCTTGCATTTGGCGGCCCTTTTATATTCTATTACTAGCTGCGCCCCGCGGTTTCACCCGGGTAAGTCACGATCCCGTGGGAATATCGGGATAAAAGTATCTAGCCTATATGTTAATCCAGGGTATCAGCTACCCCGTCGACTGCCGGGAGGACACGGCGCGGCATACGCTGGCAGAGTGTGCCGCTTGGGAGGAGCCTCGCCGTGCCCTCATCTCAGGAGTAGGCAGTGACCTGTCTGCTGCCGGTCGTGGTCGAGTCGATAGCCGGCAGCGAGGAGTCCTGGGACGCGGTGGTATCCTTCTCCGAAACAGTCGTGTCGCAGAAGGAGGCTGCGGAAAGGGAGCGGGAGATCTCGTCCGCTCACCCGGCCCGCAGCAGGCGCACCGGGCGTCGGCAGAGGGCAGATAATGGAAAAAAAAGGGAAAAAAAAAGAAAAAAAAAGGGTGTCAGCTACCTCCATACAAAATTTTTGCAAAATTGGTCCATCCGTTTGAGCGTGAAGAAGTAAACACACACACACACACACACTTACAAACTTTCGCCTTTATAATATTAGTGTGATGATAATTAAAATAACTTATTTTAAATGTTGTACCATATTTATTTTTAAATTAATAGAAAATTACAAACATTTCGTAACATGATTATTTTACCCATTCATTGCCTAAACAATGTAGGTACGTAAATACCTATAGGTAATGTGTGTCAGTTAGTAAAAAAACTTGTAATGAAAAACAAAGTCGCCTGTCGCTCAGTGCCTCTCTCTGTCAACCTATATAAGTTAGTGAGGGATACGAGGATACGACAAGACAAGCAACAAAATATAAGGTCGTGGTAGATAAATGCTGAATAATCTCACTCCTACGAAATAAATTCATAAAAGTTGATACGCTGAATTTAGTTTTTGTTTCGATTGATCGTAGGTATTCAAATTAAGTGGTTAAGTCAAGCTGCCGCACGCAGCGCCCTGTATGCCCTGGCGCCCTCCAGTCGCCGGCGCCAGCGCCCCGGGCGGCCGCTCTGGTCACCCCTTCAAACCCGGCGCTGGGTGTAGCCGTGTAAGGATGATAACTCTCTACCATTTTCCAAATGATTAAGTGCACCCACACCTCCTTTATAAGCCAGACGAAGTCGCTACTGTGTACCAATCCTTCTCATTTGCATTCTTAAGAATAGCTAAGTAACAGGTTTTGATGAATGCGTCTCCTGAATTTATTATGTAAAATGAATGTAAGTTATACCTACCTTAATCAATTCGGGAAACGTACCAGAAGCCAGATTAATCAGTCGAGTTCAGAACTTTACCTTGCAGCAGTGAATACGACGGTGCTAGTTTTACTCTACTACCAGTTTTCAAGTACCTACTAGGTACTTTTAGATATTCTGGTGATGAACTTTAAAAGGCGAAAGCGTCAGGGTAGCCCGCGATATTCACATTTTCTTACGTTTTTTGCAATTTGCAGGTCAGTAACAGGGCCTCAAGTCTGCTATTACAATAGTGTCAGAATGGTCGATCATTGATTTCATAATTGTTGATTTTGACAAGTTTGGTAATCTACTATTATAATGGCGTCATTATGACTTTCCAATGGTCGGCCACTGACACTACATTGAAAGAAATTGCAAAGAAAATGATCGACCATTATGAATTTACCAGATTACGAACTTTTAGCAAAATGACAATGGGATCGTGTTGGAATGACTGAATTTATAAAAATAGCAGACTTGGGCCCCAGGTTGTATGTTGATCTAAATATGATTCGCGGCTGTAACAAATATGACTTTACAGAATTATAATCATTAAAATCAGCAATGTTTGTTCCATGTGGTGCTGGACGTAAAAAATAGCACCTTCCTATTTCCTCCCGTGGGTGTCGTAAAAGGCGACTAAGGGATTTACTAGAGAATGGGCAGCCGCGTTCTCTATGCATTTTTAACACCATACTGCGATCGCCAACCCGTCTGCCAAGCGTGGCGATTATGGCAACCCCCCCTCCTTTTGGGGGAGGCCTATGTCCAGCAGTGGACGACTTTCGGCTGAAATGATTATTATGATATTTGTTACGGCCGCGAATCGCATTTTAATCAACATACAACCTGAGACAGACGTCATAATTGCAAAAAACTTAAGAAAATTAGAATTTCGCGGGCTACCTTAGCGCACCCTCCTTAATACCTAAACTAACTACTTAATCGTTATTTTCCGTATACGAATGTATGAATCACAGATTTTTTTTTTCTTTTTTTTTTTTTTGCTTCGCACGGTTTGTGCATTTAGCCAGTGTCATGTAAAATTAGGTAACAAGTACAAAGTTATTTAAATAATTATGAAATGAACTCCACTCAATGCATGATAAAGATGATTGATGATAAGTAAAGACGCGGCACTTTACTGAAACCTAGCGTGGACTTCTTGAGAGAACTTAAAGTGATGTTGCACTGTTTTGTTTCATTTGCCTACATTAATGCAGGTTCACGAACACTTAATGGTTAATAATCCACCACTATTACACATTAATATTCGGCTAAACACAAATTTTAGAAAATAAAACAAAACTGCTAACATGACGCTTCACTTTTCCGCCAAGAAGTCTTCACAGAAATTATTTATCTGTTTAAAATTGTTTCTTTTTAAATAGTGTTGTCCATTTGTCTTTTGTTATGTCAATTGTGATTTTCGCTTCTCATCGTGTATCAATTATTTAAATTGAGCTTAAATTAGCAGCACATTGCTTATTGAGTATAAACAGCAAAGTCAGACATCAGTTAAATTGATCTGTCAGTAGTTAATATCTGTAATATCAGTTACATTTGCAGATATACTAATATACGCATAGGTAACTGATACACACAATTAAGGAAACTAATTAGGTAGATATTGATACAAGCTCTGGTTCTGTCAAATTAAACAAGCAATTACATAACAGCCTGTGTACCCCGAAGGGATATCCCTATCCCTTCGGGGTACACAGGCTGCGGGTACACAGGAGGGGTATAGTGCCTATTAAGGATGTTGCGTTTTTAACATCCAGCGGATTTTTGGTTGCTCACATCCGCGGATGCGAATCTCAAGTTTTTTAAGGGAAGTCGACGGCAAGGCGAAAATCATTTTTTTTTTACATTTTTTTGCGAATTGTAGCGCTGTTTCGTTGTATGTAAAATTATGTTGTATTTTCCCTCAACTTGTTCTTTCGTGTTTGTGTTTTTTATTTCTTTGCGTTATGTTTACCGCAAATAAAAGTATTTTCTTTCTTTTTCTTTCTTTTCTTTATGTTGATCATAATTCAATTCGTGGCAATTATAATAAAATAATAACTAAATTATAATCAGTTAAAAATCAATATACAATATAAATATAAAGATTTAAAAATATTGGAGCGTCGGGCGTGTGCCGATCGTAATACTCGTATTTATTGTACAAAAAATACGAATTTTTACCTATTAAAAAAAAAAAATATATATATATTATATAGCTCTCGAAATGATATGCGTTTGATGGATTTCGTGAAAATGTGACGATTTAGAGCTATATTGTTAATTTAAATGATTATAATTTCCATTTTGTTGACTATGATTTTACTTACATTCACAGTTTCCACCCACATCTACATCCAGATGAGCTCCGCATTAATTAATGATAAAGCGGACGCGAAGATCTAAATAAATAAATAAATGCGGACGTGAATATCTGCAACATCCCGCAACACCCGCTGTTCGACAGTTATGTTCAAGTCCCCAGTAAACGAGTGCGAGTCTTCGCACGACCAGCACCATAATTGCAACGATCACTATCGATCCCAATCTGAATGATTTTGAAGTATATAAGGTGCTAACAAATTAAGTACCAATATTTTAAGAGGTGTTACATTACACCAAAACAATTAACTTTAAATAGAAATTAAGAAAACTTTTTATATGATATTTTTGTTTTAATTTACGGAACAAAATAAATAAATTAAAATTTCGCCCAAACATAATCATCCTGTGCTTTTAACTGACAAGACACACTTTCTGTCAAGTGAACATCGTCGTTTGTGACTAACGTCAATGATTTTTGACTATCTATTAACAGGGTGTTTTTACGCAGTAACGTTGTTTCCCTAATTATCTCCAAAAAGTAACATAAACTTTTCAATGTTTCATACTTAAGTCTACTCCTAGAGACGAGTCCTATTAGCTCTAAAAGTATTGGTACCTAATTTGTTAGCACCTTATATTGTTAATCCATTGCTTCATATGTTCGAAAAAACCGGCCAAATGCCAGTCGGACTCGCGCACGAAGGGTTCCGTACCATTATCTATAAAAACGGCAAAAAAATCACGTTTGTTGTATGGGAGTCCCCATTATTTATTTTTAAAGTGAATATATAACTAATTCTATGAATATTTCAAGCGTCTACCTGTTGCCGTTATCAATATCGAGCAAAAACGAGCAAAAAAATCACGTTTGTTGTATGCCCCCATAAATATTTATTTTATTTTGGTTTTTTAGTATTTGTTGTCATAGTGGCAACAGAAATACATTATCTGTGAAAATTCAACTGTCTAACTATCACGGCTAATGAGATACAGCTTGGTGACAGACAGACAGACAGACGGCGGAGCCTTGGTAATAGGGTTCCCGTTTTACCCTTTGGGTACGGAACCCTAAAAATTGTCTTGTTATATTGTAATTAATTATTAAAAACCTGGTTGTTGTTAATAAAGCACTAAAAAAAATCTTGATGAAGTGGCAAAATGAAACCCATTGCTACTAATGCTAATAATGTGTTACGCAATTAACCCTCTGGGCATTGATCCCAGGACCCTTTACTCAGCAGTTGCGCTTGTGACCACTAGATGTCTACCGAGACAGGTAAGAAACTAACTAGTTAGTACCTATAAATCCTATAATACCAGATTTTTTGCTATTGGCATATTTTTACCCAAAGGCTAGATGCTAAATAATGCCATTACACTAAGTCCGCATTATACAGGGTCAAATTAAATTAGCTAGCGGAACTCCACAGGCGTGATGAGTATCGGTATATGTAAACTTGATTAAATATAAAAAACGTGTGGCTTCGTGCGGTTTGCACATTTAGCCAGTGTCAAGTAAAATTTGGTAACAAGTACTAAGTTTGTTAAATAATGATGAAATTAATTATATTCGTGACAGATGATATCCCCGCCCGCTCGCTCCCATTGTGTTTCAGTGCATTTTACTGAGACCTCACGCGGACTTCTTGAGAGAACTTGAAGAGATGTTGCACTGTTTTGTTTCATTTGCCTACACTAATGCACGTTCACGACCACTTAATAGTTAATAATCCACCATTATTACACATTAAGGGTGCTATCACAAAAAAAAAGTTTTTCGTCACTTTCGTATCTAATTGTGAGAAAGCTTGAAATAATTGAAACATTAAGTCTGTGTAACTATAAAAGTACAGTTTTCGTGGTGATAAACCCATTCGTGTCAGTCTCAGCACCTGTTAATAGTTTCATCATTTTTGCGCTCTCGCTTATTTCGCCGTTCATTTACTTAATGAAAATATTGTATAATCATAAAATAAAATTTTGATTTTATCACACGGATAGCAAAGCCCAGTGTGTGATTTTTAGGTTTTTTCAACATTATTTTCTGAGACTATTTGTAACATTTTGATGGTTCTTTTTACTACCTTTTTGAGTTGAACATGTCTGCTTACATAAAATATTTTTAATAATAACATTTATGTTATTATATTGAAGAAAAATGTTCCCAAACTCAACACGATATCGTCCATTTTGTGTGAAGAGGCAATGGAAATTATTTTTTACAATATTATAAACCAACATTTTCGAATAAAAAATTGCTACTAATGGAAATGTAAGTAATGTAGTAATCTATCTGTGGCAATTATTAGTTACATTTGGTTTGGTTAAATTTTGCCGCAAAATGTACCCAAATTTTTGTCAGATTTTGTGATAGCGTCCTTAAGTATCTTAAGAGTCTAGTCGGAGTCTGGATTTGTTGATGGCAATATGCTCGCCCCCTATTACATGGGACTTAAACATAACTAGCAAAGCGTGGGTGTTCTATAGGTACACCTCTGCCTAACCCTTCGGGAATTACAGGCGTGATGATATGTATGTGTTTTACACATTAATATTCTGCTAAACACAAATTTGAGAAAATAAAACAAAACTGCTAAACATGACTTTCACTTTCTCACCAAGAAGCAAAATATGACTTGATGATTTCAATTTTTTGGGTCAACGACCGGAGGTAGTGTAGTTACTTAAAATGTCACTTTGAAGAATCTGTTTTTTGTGGTAAACTTCACAGACGTAATGCGTATTGAGATCTTAACACGATGAAATAAAAAATAAACTCATTTTCTTAACTCCTGCTTCAAATCACTACAATACCAGCGGTTGTTAACCCCCAAAAAGGCATCAAAACATATTATTTTTTGTTTTACTATGTTTAGAATATACATATAAACCCATCCCTACTGTCAAGTTTCGCTAGCTTATTTAATTTGACCTTGTATAGGTACAGTCAACCGCACAATAGTGGCAACACTTGCACTAAGAAAACCGTCCTTACTGTTAGGACATAAAAGCACTGTCAATGTCAAATTGACCATTGTTTTTTTTAATTTAAGCACTGCTGCTGTCTGCTCATCTAACAAGCAATTACGGACTTCTTGGCGGGAAAGTGAAGCGTCATGTTAGCAGTTTTGTTTTATTTTCTAAAATTTGTGTTTAGCCGAATATTAATGTGTAATAGTGGTGGATTATTAACCATTAAGTGTTCGTGAACCTGCATTAATGTAGGCAAATGAAACAAAACAGTGCAACATCACTTTAAGTTCTCTCAAGAAGTCCGCGCGAGGTTTCAGTAAAGTGCCGCGTCTTTACTTAAACTCAAGGGGAGCGGGGCGGGATATCATCAATCATCTTTATCATGCATTGAGTGGAGTTCATTTCATAATTATTTAAATAACTTTGTACTTGTTACCTAATTTTACATGACACTGGCTAAATGCACAAACCGTGCGAAGCCAAAAAGAAAAAAAAAAAAAAAAAACGAGCAGAATAAACGTTAACGACAGTTCGGTACTGCTAATTTTATTTATTTGTAAAAATCTGCTCCTCCCGTGTTTGTTCTTTGTAATCTCACTACCAAAGTAATCAGGTTAAGTACACACATTATTCTTTTATCGCGATCACATCCAACAAGCGTTCAACGAAGGTTTTTGTTTTAGAACAAATATCGAGTGAAAATAATGTGGAAACAATTTTTGTTTTCTTACAAAATAAACAAGTTATTTATTTTGTGATTCGATAAGTTGACTTAGTTCTTATATTTTTGGTATATTTTCTTATTGGCTGACGTGAACAAAAAGCTGAGATCAGAAAAGGGTTAAACAATCCTTCAGACTTAGGTACTTCAACAGGGGCAGCATGGAGAGTGCGATTGTCGCAACCTAGCGCTGGGCACGCCACAATTGTGGCGATAAGTCCCCTCTTTGAGGAGTGGCTAGAGAGGCGCCACGGCGTCCTCACCTTCCGCCTGACGCAGGTCCTCACCGGACACGGTTGTTTCGGGAGGTTACTGTTCCGGATAAAGCGGGAGGAAACGCCCGGGTGTCACCACTGTGTGGATCGCCCGGAGGACACAGTGGAGCATACGGTGGAGGTCTGCCCAGCTTAGGCGGAGCACCGCCGTGTCCTCACGGAGGCGATCGGCGGCGGCGATCTCTCGCGTCCGGCCCTGGTTCAGGTCATGGTTCGGAGCGAGAGTGCATGGGAGGCCGTCACCTCCTTCTGCGAATCAGTAATGCTAGCGAAGGAGGAGGCGGAACGCGTGAGGGTGAGACAAGGTTCGCGCCCTCGCGCCCTTAGTCGCCGCAGGAGACGCCCCGGGCGTCGGGAGTCGCAAGCCGATTTCCGGCCACCGTAGGCGCGGGCCTGCGGACGGTGAGTGATGGGTAGCTCGCCGTCCGATAAGGACCAGGCCCGGGTCGACGGCGCGTTGTGTTCCACGCGCGCCTCAAAGAGATGTCAGCACAAACTGACGGGGTCCGTTAGGACCAATGCCTGCCAGGGTTGCGAGTTTGTCCGAAAGGGATATCGTGGCCCTGAGGGCACACAGGCAACGGAAGGAACACGGGTGGGTTTTAGTCAGTAGAAGTCTGACACGTCCCGCTCCGCCCATAGCGGGAGAAGTTATTTGATAATTTCCCACTTGTACTTCAACAGGTTTAGCATGACGCTTTCTATTTCTACGAAGAATAGACACAGCTCTTTCTATACAAAGTGACATTTCGTTTCTCCATTTTTGACATCGCACCGTAGTAAATTCACTCTTTTACATAATTTGAATTTGGATTGAATTAATTTCGTATAAAAAGCGCAGTTGACTCTTTCTACTTTGCTGCCGTCGTACTGTCATTTTAAGACGTAGGCAAATATATAAATATGTCTAGATAGACAGATAAAGCTATAAACTCGTCGAAAAAAATTGCGTCCAACTATTGGCCGCAAAATGCACGCACACTAGAATAACACAATGACGTGACGCGAGTGTAAGACATGTCACGCACACCAGCCTAGCAAAGTTGGCCTGTTTGATATAGTTATTTTGCAGAGCGACAC
This sequence comes from Tiliacea citrago, assembly GCA_963921375.1. Taxonomy (NCBI): domain Eukaryota; kingdom Metazoa; phylum Arthropoda; class Insecta; order Lepidoptera; family Noctuidae; genus Tiliacea; species Tiliacea citrago. The sequence goes on from OY992803.1 coordinate 15,735,410, forward strand.
TCCATCTAGACATTAATAAATAATCGAAGGACGTAGGTTTTGATTTAGACCGCCAAATATAGTATGTAGGTAGATGTAGGTACTTCTGTTCATTTTATGTCTAAAGAAACCAGAACACGTATTGTAACCTATTATTTAATGTTGTAGGTCTTTAACTACCTACCATTATCGCGAGCATTGGTACAGAAAAAAATGTTGCCAGAAAAAAAGCGGCCATATTCTATGTGTTGCCAACGTGTGGGCGGCAATAATCGTTTATTATCCAATGAACCGTGTCGTGGGCTCTTAACCGAACTTTTAATTTAATGTCTATACAGTCTGCCCAGCGCACTCAACCGGGGCTTAGAGACCACTAACTCTAAAGTAGGAAAAACTATTTGATCAACCTCATTGGATAGTTGGCTGTATTACAAATACCGAATAATGTATTCGGTTTGAACTACTATCCAAAACAACATGTAAATTGTTTCGATTGTATTTTCAAACAGGTAGATATACCTACAACGTTTGGATAGGAAAATATGATGCGAACTAACCCGAGCGATGCAAATCCGAACTGAAAATTCAAAAGTTCATTGAGGTAACCGAGTTGCGGTGTGAATATTTTATTTGAAAACGTGTGAGGGAGGGCTAACAACTGTGAGTAAAGGTCTTTTCATATTGCAGTATTAAATTATCCAGCGCCGCCCGTCGCAAAAACACCCGACAATAATAAAAAAAATGCATTTTGTGGTGCTTTTTACTCATATCAGCAAGCATTTGGCAACAGCCGTTACTAAAATGAGATTCCCGAGAGATTCAGAGAAGGAAGACGCAAAGTTTTATATGATAATATATAACGAGAAAATAATCACTTCGCTGACAAGTAGCCAATATCGAAAGCAAACGATTGCATGAATAACTCGTGATTTGTCATTGTTATTGCAAAACGGTTTGTCATAGGAGTTTTGTTTCAAAACACTGGATTAAAATTCAATTCCGACAGTAAGCCGAAGTTGTAATATTGCGAAAAACTACAGTGATATATGTCACAGAATGTTAACAGTAAACTTTTGGATTAAAAATTCATTGCGTTAAAAAAGCTGGTGTTACAATGAATTCTATTTACATTGTTATGTAAATAGTACACCACAGACAACCTGCAGTATTGTCTCTCCTTCCTCCTCAATCCATCCAACGGTTGTCTTGAAAAGATCGCTTTTAGTGATAAGACCGCCCATTGTGTCACCATAATGTAAAATTTCTACACTTATATCTGTAATTTTTATAAAGAGTATTCTATCTATCTATCTATATATCTAGTAACGCTGTTAAAGAGCATATATACATTAATCTATCGTCCACAGACGTTCATCTTAAAGCCAGTCAGTTTACGGTGAAATTATTACATCAGTCAGTATACGACTCGCAGACTGCCAGGGGGCACAAAATCTGTCTACGGCTTGTAACGGTTTTATTGCAGGCAGACTGGGAGCAAACACCCCAACACCCTGCCTCCCTGCACGTCCCCTAACTGTCGAATACGACTGCAAAATATTTTCTACTAATAATTGTGTTAGTGTGAAATATTTTTCATAATTATTACAGTTTTCTTCGTTGTTTTCGGTTTGTGGGAATTGTGCTAGCTAGTTGGTGGTTTATTGTATTGTATTCACATAGGAAAACAACGGATAGTTTGTGCCTTTCTCATTTGATTTAATTATTGTTCGACTCGCGACCTCGCCATGTAATGAGCTGATGATTACGAATTCGAAACGAAAACGTGACAAAAAACTGTAAAATATTAACGTAGTGTGTCACAAAAGTTACATTACAATATTAACTTATTAAATACCCTAAGTGGGGGTGTTTGCCATAATCGCCACGCTTGGCAGGCGGGTTGGCGATCGCAGTATGGTGTTTAAATGCATAGAGAACGCTGATGCCCATTCTCTAGTAAGTCCCTTAGTCGCCTTTTACGACACCCACGGGAAGAAATTAAGAAATCCTATGTTAGTACAAAATATTTTTAATTGAATGATGACTTTTTGTTGCCTAAACCTGTTGTAATATTTTTGCTGTTGGTACCAAACATGAAATAGTGAAAATATTCGCAGAGGATGATGTTTTTCGTTGTTTTTTTAATGGACGGGTTGCTGACCTGATATAATCTCTTCAACGCCTTTGGTTTGGCGTATTCTAAGCTGGGATTACAACAGTATTAGGAACATTTAATATAGCTTTACTTGATATTCTTTGCTACACAGCAAAAAGCAAAAATAAGATTATTCTTACACTTTTATTCAACTGTTTTTCCGACGTTCGCTGCACATTTTTCAAAATCGGAAACGGTGGAATATATTAATCATAGTCCGATTCAAATAAAAGGAAGGGTGAATGGCGAATTTCAAGTGAAAATATTATAAAGTGGCGGGCATAGCGGCGGTGCGAACAGCAGAAATAAAGAGTTCAGTGATGCGGTGAAACAAGTTTTCGTTAGGGTGTTCCACGCGGCAAGTCACCTACATAATGTCTACAATCGTAACTACGAGTTATGAAACTCGAAGTCGACTCCACAAAAATAATGTAAACTAACCAGGGACCGTACAACCCCGGTTAAGAGTTAAGCCTTTCGAAGGGGAAACCCATTCAATGGGTTACCTTTATCATGATGTTACCCATTGAATGGGTTTTATACAACAAACCCAGTGAAAGGGTTACACGATAACCCATTCAATGGGTTCTATACCTACTTGAAACCCAGTGACATGAAAAAATCATAATATTATGTTATTTCGATATCCGCCCAGCACGCGAAGCATGATCAATTCTATCTCTATTCTACCCAGGGACTATTTTGGTTACCATTTTAGAAAAACCCATACAGTGTGGGTAATTTTGAATGGCTTAAACTAAGCCGTTCTAAAGGGTTACCCACACCGTATGGGTTTTTATCAAAAACCCTTTCAACGGGTAACCAAAATTTAATTTAAGCCGTTTAAAAGGGTTACCCATATCGTATGGGTTTTTGATTAACCGCTTAGAAAAACCCTATTGAAAACCCTTTCAATGGGTAACCAAAATGGCCCCTGAAACTAACTACAAATTATTTTTGTTATCACGTGATTAATTGTGTTGTCCGAGTCGGCGTAGATCTATTATCTCTACCTATCTTCTTAGCCATCACAATCTCTATTACCGCTAATTCTTCGACGCCATTATTTTTGTGCTGACGTAATAACCGGAGCGTAGAATGTTTATACCTTGGTCATAATTCCATAACTGCCTGCAGTCCGATCGTGTTTTGTTACTGCGGAACAGAGGATGTTATAAATAAATATAGTGAGTTGTTACAATGTATAGATGCTGCTACGAAGACGATGGTTTTAACAAAAGAAACTACTTCTACCGCAGTAATTGTTCAATGTCTCAGTAATTCCGCAATGTGTCAAGAAACAAAGTTCATTAAAATTGGGTGGGTTACGTATCGCGGTGCTTACTGTAACGAGCTACAGTTCTGTTGTGGCTTTTCTCCCAGCATTGTCTCCCATTTGCCGATGACAGCCAGATCTCTGCTTAGAATAGTACCTTGGAACAGTGTTCCTTGATAATGTGCCAAAGTGCTTTGTACACACGTGTCGCGAATAAAGGCGGTTTCGCACTGCTACGTATTATGCGTGTCGACGTGTATTGAGGCACATTTCTCTACTATTTAACCGGAGCGTAATCCTAGCGTAGTGGTTCATTGTGAAATGTCGAGAATTTCTTGACGATTACCTATGTGGATTAACTAACTTGCATCTGTTGCTGTACTTCGTTTGAAATGCAGATTAGTATTGTTCGGAGGAGAGGAGAGGAAAATGGTCTATTAATATTAATGACCGAAGAATTTCAATGCAAATTCAACGAAGGTATTTACGAGTATACCTATCACCTGCCCAATTGGTAGAATGGTCGCAAGCTGAGCATGAGGTCCTGGGTTCGATTCCCAGGTCCGATAAAGTGTTATTGGGTTTGTCTATCTGGAATTTCTCAGTAGCAGCCCAGAGTCAGGATTTGTGCCCGGTTGATGGCAATAGGCTCGCCCTCATACATGACTTATGACTTAATGATGATGACTTAAATATAGCAGGTGAAATGTGGGTACAGCTCTGCCCTTCGGGAAAACAAGGCGTGATGTTATATAACATAATAATAAATGTGATGTTATTTCACACTAATATCATAAAGGCGAAAGCTTGTGAGTGTGTGTGTGTGTGTGTGTGTGTGTGTATGTTTGTTACATCTTCACGCTCTAACGGCTGGACCAATTTTGATACAATTTTGTATGGGGGTAGCTGACACCCTGGATTAAGACATAGGCTACTTTTTATCCCGATATTCCCACGGGATCGAGACTTACGCGGGTGAAACCGCGGGGCGCAGTTATATTATAAAACAATCGGTTATTGGTCTTTATGAGCCGCTTACATTACATGATTTTTTTATGTTATTGATTAAACTAAAAGTTTGTCTACTAGTAGAGACTAACTACGATAATATGGCCCGCCCCTCCAAAATTCAAACCGTTTAAAGTATTTGTATGCATGTGGGCGTAATGAGACGGCCGTCAAACAAAAACAAATCACGGATTTGTTGCTCGACTAGTGGCGTCATTAATCGCTCATTATTCTTAGTATGGCGCTGCACTGACGTGCTCTATGAAAACGACACGTGCGAAGTCTTGCGCGATCGGCTAGTTATGATTAGTTGACCAACAAATCTGGTAATAAGTGAGATATTACGAGTACTTACAACTGCATACAAACTCTTTCGTAAGGATGTGACTACACACATTGAAACAGTAATTTGGAGGGGCGAGCCATGTTATCGTAGTGTATATAATTATGATTATGAAGTCGGTTTTCATTTCACTTCCCTTATTGCACGCCTCACATGGCTTCAGCGTATGAGAGTGTTCTACTCTCGATATGTCGCCTTGTCAAAATTTTCCAACATAAAATCGTTTCTATAGGTTCTCTGAATTATACATGAAATTCATATTAGCAGGGAAGTTTTAAAAACTTGATACTTGACATTATAAGATTAAAATATTTTTAGATAGATATACCTTGACAAATATAACAAAAATGTAATAAAAAATTACGTGTAGTGAATTGGGAAGTGTGTCTGTTTGTCGTCACGATTCACGTCGTCACACACAATGGATTAATCTAAATATTCTTCTAAAAGTTTTCTTTCATCCTTCGGATGAGCCCCATTGATTTTCTTTATCAAACTCATAGACGTTAAAAAGATATTAAAATTACAAAAATCTGTGAATTTTCTTCGATTTTTTTTCCGTATCATGTCAACATGTTTCTGTCTGTGAGGCGTGCATTTAAGGATTTTTTTTTTTTTTAAATAAACTAGCATATGTTTTTAGTCTATTTTTCGGAAGACGCTCCATCACGTAAATCATGACAAAAGGCAATAAAAATGAATGTCCTTCTGAAGCTCTAGTACTCAGTAATAACGAGGGAATAACATAAGTATGAGGTAGTGATGTAACTGGAGGGTTTTCTATTTTCAAATAAGTCGTTTCCAGTACCAGCCAATTGTATTTGAATCCTCTCGAATTCGGGTTGACTAGTCGTTTCGACGGTCCTTTGTCATGTCGTATTTCGGAATTTTAGTGCCTATACTTGCTTGTTGGGTTGTACCTAAGGAGTAGAGACTTATTGTAGGGTACATGTTACATGTTGTTGCTTCTATTCCTTTGTATAATATTGTTCTTCTTCTATCAAATACATGGTTATTTATTCATTCATTCATTTATTCAGTAGTATAGTTACATTTTTATACATATAAGTTGGCGCAAACATAAACTCTAAATTAGAGTTTTACCGTGCACCAAAATCATCGACCACATAATTTAGAGAATAAACCAAACTTAAGTTCTTAATTAAAATTAAACACAACAAAAATAACAGCGCGGGTATTTAGCTCGTTTCGATATTTCCACAATTGTTTGCGACTTGTTTAAGATAGTCTATGTGTTACCTATTATGAATGAGTGAATGATCTCTTCATTTGCTAGAATATAACTAGGTTATTACATGGTGATGGAAATTTATTTGACGTCACATTTTATTCGACATTTCGGCCATGCATATTATATAAACATAAGCCGATTACAAAACGCAATAGATTTAAAAGCTTATATGATAAAAAGCAATATTTTAAACATTGTAGTAATGTCTTCAGTAAGTCTATAAATTTGTCGAGAATGACATACGAGTAGCGTCTTTCTGTAAGATAACTTTAGATTAAAGAGAGAAACAATAGGCATTCAGCTGTGCGATAATCCGTTTAGTGGGAATATTGGTTATATTTCTTCATAACCATTTTTTGTAGACGTTCTTATTGAGCAGTGAGCGATTTATGATATCATAAGTCAATTGAAATGAATGAATGACACATCAATTTACTTGTTAACATTTTATATAAATCGTCTACTTTTACAATGTTTGCAATGTGAATTTGTCTGTAATTGTTTTAATTTTTTTTTACAATATTGTGATGTAGTAATTTTTCGTTTACCTTTATTTAACTACCTAAACCAATGGAGTGTAGGTGCATCGTCTTCAGATTTAATTATATAAATAATGTATACAAAATATTACAAAACATTTTAAAAGAATAACGTTTCTTGTGCATTCTTCTCCATACGAAACTACCTTTTGTAAGGACCAAAATACATAATCATCCTATAATGTTCCCACTGCTGGCACACAGGCTTTCTCTCGGTGAGAGGGCCCGTAATCCACCACGCCAACCTAGTGCGGGTTGGTAGATGTCACATGTCTTCGAATTTTTAGTTCTAGGACAAGCCGGTTTCCTCACGATGTCTTCGTTCACCGTTTTGAGAGCAGTGATGACACAAAGTAAACCGCCTGTCTTGGTTCGAACCTACGAACGACAACTCGAGAGTCGAGGCCGTTTCCACTGAACCATTACTGTTCTTAAGGGGTTATGCAAGAGGCAACTAGTAAATACAGCTCATTGTTTACCATCCGTAATATGCGAGTATACGCGAGATATACGTATACGAGACTTAAAGTCTCCGTTAAACTAATGTTGGTTTTGTGCAACTCACCGATAGTGATTGACGTATATACTCGCATATTACGTATGGCTAGAATCACCTCCATTTTGTTTTGTAAATTTTGAGTTCAAAAGTGCCTTCTATGTGCCTATTAGAAATTGATTTGACTTTGACTTTGTGTACAAATGCTACAAGGATTATCTGGTGCTCGAACTACGTTCACGGGGAGGCGCTGTTGGTAAACATTTGTGTTTTGTGAAATATCACTTGAAATGTATTCAAAAAACAAGTGACGGTGTTGCTGAAAACCAGCGCTGGGGCGCTGTCTCGCATAGGGTCGCAGCATTATGCTGAGCGATGGCCGTTTTGCGTGGACGTGACGCATATTTTCCCCCAACTTGTTCTTTCGTATTTTTTTTCTCTGCGTTATGTTCTTTCTTTCTTTCTTTGTTAGTTCCGATTTTGGCCACCCGCCTAAATAACCTTGTAGCGCTATTGATGGGGCTTTCTTCTTCTGTAGCGCATCGCGGATGTTTGCTGATGCTCGTGTCGATTGCTTCTACACTACGGTGCGAAACAGATGCGCCTCTCTGGTGCGCCGAGAGCGGGCCAGCCCCAACATTATACTGCAGTGTTTCGCGAGCAGATTGGACTGCTTGTTTGTGAATCGCTGCTGCAAGATTTCCACATCGGTGTTGAGCTTGTAGCTGGGATTCTTATAATTATGGGGCAGTTTTAGGTTACGTGTGTAGGTCAAGTTTACTAACATAGTTGCTAAGAAATATTGTTACTCAATAATAATAATAAATAATAATAAAAATATATATATATAATCAACCATCATAATCATCATCATTTCCGCCGAAAGACGTCCACTGCTGGACATAAGGCCTCCTACCAAAGGGAGGTTTGCCATAATCGCCACGTTTGGCAGGCGGGTTGGCGATCGCAGTATGGTGTTAAAATGCATAGAGAACGCTGCTGCCTATTCTCTAGTAAGTCCCTTAGTCGCCTTTTACGACACCCACGGGAAGAAATAGGGTGGTGCTATTGTTTACGTCCAGACATTATACATTGAGTCAATTGTTACTGGTTTATTATATATCAATAATCAATACACTACATAAACACAAACAGGCGAGCGCGTGCCTAACTGTGTACTACTATTTATGTCAATTTGTGAACTAAGTTAGTCAATCAAGTTGTTCTCGATAATTAAAGCCTATGCACACTGCGTGACAGATTGGGTGACTGACGTAATTATTGTTGCAGCCCTCCAGAATCAGATTACTAACGAACATGGATCACATGTAATTCGGCAACCCCTGTAACTTAATAATACTGATCGATTTTGGGTCATTGCTTGTTTAACTTTCAAGATTGGCTAACGAGTTTTGGTACTGTGCACTGTGGTTCGTATCGGACAAACCTACTCTCCATACTCGTATCTATGTGTTTTCCGTCGTGATAAAAATTGGTTAAAAAAACAATGGTTAGACCTGCTGTCTTGTATGGATCAGAATGTTGGGCCACAAAAGGGATGAATGAAAGGCAATTGCATGTAGCTGAGATGAGAATGCTAAGAGGAATGTGTGGTGTGACACGAATGGATAGAATAAAAAATGAGTACATAAGTCATCTCAAAGGTATTCGAAAAGTACATTTACAAACAGTTAGCTAATTTCAGTGAAAAGAATAACATCTTATGTGAAGAACAAAAAGGATTTAGGCAGCATAGAACCATCGATATGGCAATTTATGACTTTTTGTTTCCGATTATTAGAAATGTGGATAAACGATTCCCCATATGTGCCATATTTTGCGATATGACGCAGGCTTTCGATTATGTCCATCATAATACATTGTTAAATAAATTAGAAGCCTACGGCATAAGAGGCAACGTACTCGAACTAATGAAATCGTATTTAGAAAACAGAACACAGATAACCGAAATTAGTCGCATCAATGTAATTAATAAACATGAAGAGATATCGCGGTCTCGAGAACGCAAAATTACATTCGGTGTTCCACAGGGAAGCGTTGTGGGCCCGTTTGGATTTATATTATATGTTAATGATATGCCCACGTCCATTGAACATCCCTTAACTATGTTTGCTGATGATAGTACCATTACGATCCCGTGTAAAAATAAAAATACATATGAAACGGATATAAATGATTCTCTTGACAATTTGATTAAATATCTAGATAAGAATAATTTGAATATAAATTTAAGTAAGACTATGATAATGCACTTTAGACAACGTATGCCTCGTGTACCTAACCTTAACATACACTACAAAAATAACGACATTGATGAAGTAACTGATACCAAATTTTTAGGATTACAAATAGACTGCAGTTTAAACTGGAAAGCACATATTGACAGGTTGTGTAAAAAATTGAGTTCGTCTGCATTTGCTTTACATAGACTATCCTCCATAGTGGATACAAAAACACTTCTTGCGGAGTACTACGGTATTGCTGAATCTTATTTACGCTATGGTGTCATTTTCTGGGCGAACTCCACCGACAAAGAGACAGCATTTAAGGCTCAAAAAAGATGTCTCCGGTCAATGTATAAGCTAAAAACCACAAACAGTTGCAAGCCATATTTCAAGCAGTACAACATATTGACCCTTCCGTGTATCTATATTCTTGAAGTGGCTATGTTTGTGAAGAACAATCCAAATCGTTTTGAACGTTTGGCCGATGTATACCCAAGAAACAGACGTGACAATTCAAAATTAAATAATGTACCGTGTCAAACCGCTATGATGCGCAAAAGTATTTATTGCATGGCCCCAGTTGTTTATAATAAATTGCCAAGTGCATGGAAAGACTTGAAAACGTTGCAATTCAAAAGTACACTTCGTAAATTGTTAATACATAAAGCATATTACAGTGTAACTGAGTTTTTAACGGACAATTTTTATCAGACCACCTCGAACTTTTAATTAATTAATTATTGTTTTGCGTATGGAATATTTATGGTGTGTTGTCTATGACCTGGAATTTTGATGTTTGTTTGTTTATTTATCTTCGGACCACGATTTGTATTTCTTGTATATACCTACTGTTACTGACAATTTAATTTTTTTTTTTTTTTTTAATGAATATCTGAATTTTAATAATTTTATTTAATGAGAATGACATAACTAATTTAATGTTCCAACAAGAGTTTAAATTTTAACAATTTTATATAGGTAATGAAAATGTTTGCATGCCGAATGGTGAAATATGGCAGAACTCTGATGAAAACCTACTACTACCTACTTATGTATAACCCATATTTGCAAATAAATGCTATTCTATTCTATTCTAAGACGAAGTCTTAAAGTGGCACCGGTGAATGAAAAGTTGTGCGGAAATCGGTTGTCATGGTATGGATGTGATGCGGAGGAATGAGGAAAATGTCGTGAGGAAAGTTTTGAGTTTGCATGTCGATGGCTATAAGAGTAAGGGCAGACCAAAGAAACGATGGATGGACTGTGTGAAAGATGATATGGCTAGAAAGGGAGTGACTACTGAGATGACGACTAATAGAGAAGTATGGAAGAAAGGGGACATGTTGCGCCGACCCCAAATCAATTGGGATAAGGGCAGGAGAATGATGATAGAAATTGGTTATTGCTGTTTATAGCTGCAGAGATACAGGGTGGCCCTTGAAACTAGGTCCAAAGGGGAATTCTCAATTTTAGTAGCTAAATTTTAGTCATTTTGGGTGATGTTTAGACAGATAGTATTTTTTATCGATAATAGACCATAATTTAAGGATTTATAGCACATGTGTGAGTACTTACTATAAAGCTACTATTTACTGGGTACGTCTGTCATTGACTTGAATGTACCCTGGCAGCTGGGAGTATGTCATGCTCACTCTATTGTCTCTCTGATGATGGCGCGTGTGTTCGATCATTTAGCTCCCTTCAAAATGGTTGAGCTGAATGGTGCTGATCCATGTGTCATGTTCGTGAACGGGCGCTGTCAGTCATCGCATAACTGCCACCGCTTATTTTAAATAAATAAAAAATTTGAATTGTTTTTTTTTATCTCGTTATTACGGACGCTTAACGTTTTGCATCGTTCTCACATGTATAATTTCAACATGAATGATGTAACCAATAGGTATTTTGTAACGATATGTAAATTTAAAAGATTGTCCGTTCAAAAGTGCCTAAAATTGGTTTATCTGAAATAAATGCTTTGAGTTTGAATTTGAGTTCAGTATAATTTAAAAAAAAATATTTACAAAAAATGCGATACAGAAAAAGAAAAATAAAAAAGTCTGAAGTTGATTGAGAATTTCCCTAAAAATATTAAAAACCGTCTAGCTCCTAAACTATAAATAATCGCTAAACATACATAGGGGTGGTTAGGGAAGCCCTTTAAGACAGGCTTTTAAAATTTTGTTTTGGACCTCGTTTCACGAGGCAACCCGTATAAGCACCACCAAGAGAGGTTTGCTGATCTGTTGCCAGCCTCACAGTCAATTTGAATACTCTAATATGACTATAGTTTCACCAGCAACTATTGATATACTAAAAATGCCAGCAACCTTGCTCTTTAAACTGGAAAACTGCCTTATTTTGCTTGGCTGCTGAAATAGTTATGATGTTATTATCAGCACTAGATCGTTTTCAAATGCAAATTATGGATATTGTCAAAAATGGGTAGCATAATTTTCTTCAATGCTAATTTCAAACACTACAGTCTCCATTTCAATTGCCGGGTAGTTCTATTCGTACAATTAGGAGAGAATATTTATCGAAAACGTTTATTTGAAGCCCCCTCTAAGTACGTCGTTATGACGTAAATACCAGCAGTGCTATTCTGTAACCATTTCACCGTGAAAACTTAGGTGACGTGAGCGTGGAGTGAACTGTCAGTAAGGGGTTGACACTAATACCAAATCACCTCACGGTCACTTCACCTACGTTTGCACGGTGATATTTTTTCAGAATAGATCGGCTGATTTGATTGCGAAGGCCCTCGCGATCGGTACGAGAAGTACTTACATACCTATTTAGGCGTCACGAGTACAGGTAATTTTAATTCTGCCAGGGTTACGAGCCTGTCCGAAAGGGATATCGTGGCCCTGGCACACAGGCATCTGAAGGAACACGGTGGGTTTTAGTCAGTAAAAGTCTGACACTCCCTCCCGCTCCACCCAGAGCGGGAGAAGTTATTTGATAATTTCCCACCCAAAAAAAAAAAAAAAAAAAGGTAATTTTAATTACAAATGGGTATTCTACCTCTCACGCGTACCTAATTGCAGGCGGAAATTAAGTTATAAAAGTAATTACGATGGTATTTGTAAAATATGATAAATTCACACAATCCCGAATTCACAAGTTTTAATGTGTGTGTCTATAGGTACACCTCTGCCTAACCCTTTGGGGAAATACAGGCGTCATGATAAGTTATGTTAACAAGTTATAATGCATTCAGTTTACGCTACCTCATGTTAGGCAGGTGGAAACTAATGTGTTGTGATTAAAGGACGAAGAGTTTAATCCTAAAGATAGCACAGTATTCTTGGGCTTCATTTTGGATGCTAAAGCTTCAGTAGCCTTTTTGACAATTTATCTATATGTGGGCCACATATAGATAAATTGTCAAAAAGGCTAAGCTCCGCAGGGTACGCTGTTATAAAAATTCGTAATTTAACTGACATAGAGACAGCACGTTTAGTGTACCTACTTACTTATTTTCATAGTGTAATGTCGTACGGTATTCTGTTGTGGGGAAATGCCGCCGACATTCAGACTATCTTTGTTTTACAGAAAAGAGTTGTACGTTCAATTTTTAAATTAAGTCCGAGACACTCTCAGAGAGAAATAAGGAGATTAACGTAATGACATTGCCTTCTGAGTATATTTTAGTTTTTTTTTAAATGCCTATGAAAATACAAAATTGTTTAAAAAATACAGTGATATCCTTAATATAAATACTAGGAACAAACATAAATTTGTCATAGGTAAAATAGGTGGCTCGTTCAGATATCAATGTTATATACGCTTTTTAAATAAACTTCTATATAAATCTTCTGATTTACTTTTATATAAAAAGTGTTTGTACAAAGTACAAACCTACTTACAGAATTAAAATCATTTCTCATTTATACAATTTCCTTTGAAATTGATGAATAATAAATCTGTATGGATTTGTTCTTACAAAAATAAGTAAAAACCCGCGTCTGTACGATATCCGCGAATGGCAAATTATATTGTACCCAAATCATTAGAAAGAAAATAAAAGAAGGCCGTTGAGTCTTTTGTTAGCGAATTGCTCGCAGCTCCTCTCGTTTTTAAAGCCTTTCGTCCTACGAAAGTACCAAATGTCTCTTTTTAGCGAGCTCTAAAAAAGCGCTATTTTAAATTACAATTTCGAGACAACGTCGATCCGGACAAGTGGCTTTAAACAAAATGAACATCGTTTTTAATCATGGAGTTTAAAATTAGTTATCTTTGAAGCACTGCGTGTTTCGGTCGAGTTCTTTCAAAGAGAAAACCAACGAAAAAATCCTTAACAATTACTCTTAACAAAAAGAAGCGTAACAATATTAGTGAAGCCAAAACCATACCTTTGAAGGAACGAAACAGGTTCTGTGGTATGAACAACGGAACACTTTATTATGGTTTCGTGAATTTAATTTGTAGCTAATGCGGCTTTTGTTCGTGCTTATAAAGGGATTTTAGGCATAAAAAATAATTTGCCAACTTCACCGTCCCACATTAATACTGTTGATAATTTGCAAATTCGAGGTGCGGTTGCTATTGTTCTGAGCACATTGTTACGGAAATCTTTTTTCGGGTATGGAAATGTGTGCGGGGAAACAAATTACCTTATTAAGACGCTGACAACAGCTAAAGCGCGGTCACTGTCTGACTGCATACAAAAGAAAGAGAAGCGCGATGACACAACTTTTGTAATTTATTGCAAAATAGGAAGGAATTATCTATTTACTCAAAAATGAGTTGAGTAATCGAAAATTAAAAACAACCAAGATCTGGGTCCTTACTCCCGAAAACGATTCGAGTTTGATTTTGTTTTCCATTCGAACTCGTTTCTGATCTGAACTCGATTTAAAACCTTACTCCCGAACCAAATCGAATCGTAAACCAAGATCGACATAGGTTCGAGTATTATCAGCGTCGTTATGCCTGTCATTGTCTATATCCTATCATTCATGGATTACGTCATTGTCAAGTGTCTTATGTCTGTGGTTAGAATCTTTTATGTGGTTGAATTTATTTACTTCTCTATCACTTTCTCACGTAAAAAACGATACCCTAGTGCTTTATTTTAACTTAACAAATAAAACCCTATGAAAAAAACATCAACCAATCTGCCTATTCTTTTTCCAACTATGTTGTGCTCGGCTTCTAGTCTAACCGGATGCAGCTGAATACCAGTATTTTACAAGGAGCGACTGCCTACTTGAGAGCAGTGGTGGCCCAGTGGTAACGACAGCGACTTACGAGTTGTAGGTCGTAGGTTCGAACCCTGACAGGTGCTTTACTTTGTATAAATTATTTCATCACCACTGCTCTCAAAACGGCGAAGGAAAACATCGTGAGGACACCGGTGGCATGTCCTAGAACCAAAAATTCGAAGACATGTTAAAACTACCAACCCGCACTGGGCCCGCGTGGTGGATTACGTCCTACTCCCTCTCACACAGAGGAGGCCTGTGCCCCAGCAGTGAGAACATTATAGGCTGATTATGTTGACTGCCTATCTGACCTCCTCAACCCAGTGACTGGGTAATACGATACCCCTTGGTAAGACTGGTTGTCAGACTTTCGGGCTTCTCGCCTTGCATTTAATGGAAATGTCACTTCGTCTGGTTAATTTCTTCATGTGGTGTTAAATCTTCTACCAACACATTAAACAACTCCTTCGAGAAACTATAACTTCTTCGAAATTCTTCCGAATCCATTTCTATAGCCCCGGGTATTATATCGATTCATATTTCTTTTCGCACGAAGATCCATACGATGTTTTCTCAAGAACATTGAAAAACAAAGTAAGGCGAGCCATAATAATAAAGATTTTGAAGAAATAACACAAAAAAATCTCACTCGATCTTCATAAAGTAGCTTCTTTGCTATCGAGTAATTTGACGTTTAGTTTTGATTCAACTACTCGATACATAACTGTCAGATGGCGTGTGGAGTACGAACTTTTCGATTCTAACGAATCTTTCGATCGAAATTAGTGTCGTTTTGAACCACCGCACGATCGTGCGCTAATGTCGGTTTCAAGAGTATGGATCGTCATTTATTTCGAATCTAATTCGATTGATTCAGTACTCGATGCTGTCGGGAGTAAGGCCCCTGCATTCAAATAAGACGTGCTTGTTATTAATTAAATACCAACCGTACTTTAATATTTAATACAGATATTTTGGATTGGAACTCAAGGTAAAATATTAGTTTACGGTTAATTAGTATCAAGATTTTATTTTCTAAACATGTTTTAGCAACAACCAAGTTGTGAGAAATATGTTCAAGAATAACATATATTTTTTCTGCTACCACAAACCATATAGATTTGGGATTTTTTTTTGTTAAGACAAGCCTACTTAGATCATTTGCCTCTTTTCAGCACCATAGGTTACCTATAGTTAGGTACTTATAAATTTTCTTAGAATTAACTTACAGATATCAGTCATACATTCAGCGTATCAATTGAGAAGTTTGATACTAGTACTTTTTTGAACATAAACTTACGTATAAGTTCAATGGAGTTTCTAACTAAGAATATACTTTCGTATTTGTAGTAACTCAACATCAAAAAGTCAAGAAGTCTGTCAGTAAAAATAAAAAACCGGCCAAGTGCGTGTCGGACCACGCACAATGAAGGGTTCCGAAGTTGGGATGAATTTATCCCAAGAACTTAAACTATCCCAAACTTAACATTGTACGAGTAGCTGAAAAACATGTACTCACAAATTCCAACTG
Organism: Tiliacea citrago; assembly: GCA_963921375.1. Lineage (NCBI taxonomy): Eukaryota > Metazoa > Arthropoda > Insecta > Lepidoptera > Noctuidae > Tiliacea > Tiliacea citrago. Next base: position 15,751,445 of record OY992803.1, read on the forward strand.
CAAATGTAATTTAGTACGGACAATATTGAGAGATTTATCATGTTATTTTCATCGGCACCTTATTGGTTTTCCTGCAATTAATACATTTAGAACTATTATCTGCATTTTTTTTCTCAAAATTTTAGGGTCAGTTTCAAAGATTAGGAGGGGGATTGGTCAATTATAAGTATTAAAATTTTTGTGACCTAGTTATAAGCCTTATAAGCTCTTAGTCTTTGAACCTTATTGTGATGACTTTCTTTTGGTGAAATAAAGAATTTATTTATTTATTTAATTTTTTATCTATTTCCTTAAATAACTTAATAAGTATTTATTTTAAAATTATTTTTAAAAAATCTGATATCTTTACAAGCCCTTTCATTTGATATGTCACACAGTACCGTTTCCCAAAAGTGACCCACATATTCAAAATTTATTTATTTACGTTACACGTCCGTGCTTCGGTCTCAGAAACTCATAATGTGTACCAAATTCAACTTAATCGGTCCAGTAGATTCGGAGCAAATTGGCTGTGACAGATGGACATACAGACAGACAGATACACGAGTGATCCTTTAAGGGTTCCGTTTTTCATTCGGACGTACGGAACCCTAAAAATAAACAGCACTAATGAATGAGTAGGTAGGTATTCACTTTGTACTGAATTGCGACCTGGGGCCGAAGTCTGCTATTTTTATAAATTCAGTCATTCCAACACGATCCCATTGTCATTTTGCTAAAAGTTCGTAATCTGGTAAACTCATAATGGTCGATCATTGGTCGGTCAATGTTCTCGTAATATAATTGTGTTATTATAATGGCATTGTCGTATTGCCATTATTATAAAACCCATTAGTAGAAATGTCATTTATTTGTCATTATGTACGAGGTTACCAATATATGCAATTTCTTTCAAGATCGACCATTCTGACACTATTGTAATAGCAGACTTGAGGCCCTGTTGTTATCTATAAAAATAAATAAAATTGAAGTGTCCGTTTGTAATGTCAAAATAACAGCTTTTTACTAAACGCAGAAAGTACAAAAGGTACATAAAAAAAAAAATATTCCGACTAATCTCCGAAACGGCTAAACCAATTTTGACGGGACTTTCACTGGTAGATAGCTGATGTTATAATGAGTAACTTAGGATACTATTATTTTGGAAAAGCCACGCGGGTGAAGCCACGGGCAGCAGTTAGTCTTACTATAAATAAAACAATCCTTCTCTTATCCACGTAGCTACATTAACGTACACATAGGTATATACCTGCCTAGGGTTGCCAGGTCTTCAAACCAAAAAGCCGGACAGACCATCCAGTTTAGCCGGACATTTGGGTAAAAAGGCCGGACACCCTTGATTTTTAGTCTTAGTACATAAATAACACGACATTTATTTTTTAAAGTAATACAAGGCTTTTTTATCATTTTCCATAAAATCTTCTAAAATTCTAATGAAACAACAATAAAATTTAATGAATCAGTCTTCTTTATTAGTATAGCGGAAACTGAAACATGACAAATTTAAAAAACTTAACAAAGGTGGACAGGCCGGACACCGTCTAATTTGACCGCACACTCAGCCAAAAGACCAGGGGGTCTACTTCGAATATAAATCCGAAGTATCGGCCGAGTGATCGGCTGTTTCTTGACTACGGCTAACTATGGCTGACTACGGCGAAACAAAAAAAAACAGTCCAAAAGATAAGTCAAAGTCAAAAATGTGACTTGAAGTCGGGTAAGCACTCAAAGTTCAGGCCGATACTTCGGATTATCGCATCGGAGTAGACCCCCTGACTGTGTCCGGCTTTATCCGGGCGCCTGGCAACGCTGTACCTGCCTATTTATCCAATTCGTTGCTACAAAGTAGGCACAAAAGGAACTTTTGAATGAGTCTGAATATTTCAGAAGTCTGTATTAAAACGCACGGGGCTGTGAACCTTTTTACCTACTGTTTTTACCGTCATATTGTCTTTAATTCGCAGTATAAGCACGCCGGACGTTTTAAATGCATACCTATTTATGAATACATTACTAGAGTAATTTTCAAATGGGTCCAGTGGATTTGGAGTTTTTTTTTTCATAATATAGCTTGTAATCTGTTTATGGCAATATTCTCGCCCCCGGAATGTATGTACTATAGGTACCCCTCTGCCTAACCCTTCGGGGATTACAGGCGTATGTTATATTATATGTTGTAATAAAGCTACAGTCAGGGAAATTAATTGTTAAGCAAATTGACAACCAACGTCCATTTTTTGTGTGTTTTTAACCTTCTAATACAGTTGTCAAAAAAATACAGAATTGTGATTTGATTATACTTGGTTGGTATTCAATTTGCTTAAGGGGGATGCGCTAAGGTAGCCCGCAAAGTTCAAATTTTAAAAATATGATTCGCGGCCGTGACTTCATAGAAGCTTTTAGTTCGTAGAATCCTATTGAATGACTGTTTCTGAAATAGTCATTGAATAGGATTCTACGAAGAGAATTAGTTGTATTGCTGATTGTAATGATTATAATTCTGTAAACAAGTATTTGTTACGCCCGCGAATCATTTTTAGTGTTCCGTAGTAAACAAGGAACCCTTATAGTTTCGCCATGTCCGTCTGTCTGTCTGTCTGTCCGTCCGTCCGTCTGACCCCGGCTTAGCTCAGAGACGCTTAGTACTAGAAAGCTGTAATTTGGCATGGGAATATATATTAATCACGCTGAAAAATTCGTAAAATAAAACCATGAAAATATTTTTTTTTTAGGGTACCTCCCATGCACGTAAAATGGGGATGATATTCTTTTTTCTCGTCTATTCCATAGTGTGGGGTATCGTTGGATAGGCCGTTTAAAAATATTGTGGGTTTGTAAAAAACATTTTTCAATTAAGGGATCCGTTTGCGTAATATTAACCTTTAAAGTGCTACTTTATGTTAGAGGCAAGTGTCCCCCCTGCCAGCTAAATGGTTAATTTTGGATATGTGAAAAAAATCATGGCAATAGTATATATAACGAAATTAAAAGGAAAACTATCACAGCTAAGTAGGCTTCACTAGTTAACGAGTAATAGTCGACCAACTTAAATTTGCAGTTGGAGAATTGACCGTAACGTTTATCGATGTATGGGAGAGCATGTTTTTCAACTACAATGTTAAGTTTGTTTTTTGGATAAATTCGGAACCCTTCATTGTCCGACAACCTGACACAGACTTGCAAAAAACTGAAGAAAAAATTAATTTCGCGGGCAACCTTGACGCTTTCGCCTTAAGGAGTAGCCCGTGGCTTAGTAATAACTGCCGCACGGGTCGACCCATCAGGTTAAGCTACTTGCCGGGGTTGGTCCGTGGATGGGTGACCATCTTTACATACCGAGACTCCTGCATGCCTCGGAAAGCACGTTAAGCCGTTAGTCCCGGCTGTCATTCGTGGATCCTTGAAAAGTCTGACAACCAGTCTAACTAAGCGGTATCGTATTATTCATTTACTGGGTTGTCGAAGTCAGATAGGCAGTCGCTCCATGTAAAATAGTGGTATTCAGCTGCATCCGGTTAGACTGGAAGCCGACCCCAACATAGTTGAGAAAAGACAAGGCGGATTTGAGTCAATTTGCTTTACAATTAACTTCTCTGACTTTACAACATACAAATACATCTATGGAGGCAATGTGGCACACTGACGTCACGCAAAATCCTGCATCGCGCAAGCAGAGTTTACCACGCGATTAGCATAAGTAAACAACATTATTTTTAGTACCTATATGCGAAACCTGAATATAGTTTGTTCAGAATAAGGAACTGAATCGATTTCAATATTTTTTACACCATGTTATATTTTGAAAAAGTTATCACCATTTAATTACTTACAATACAATCGCCGAACGGTTAGGTACCTACTGCCAAATTATTGTCAATGAGCGCAAGACGACCCTGGAGGCGCGGGGGCGCCGTTAGCATGTTTTTGTACGGACAACCCGGTAACATAACAACCTTATAATTTTGTGATTTTTCATGACACAGTTTTGAAATTTTGTACATAGATTCTTTACATAAAAATACTAGACACGTGTTTTGGATTTCGCATATTCTAAAAATAATATTGTATACAACGTCCCGACATCAATCATCGGGCAGTTGCCCACCAGGCACCACACCCGTCTGGTCGGAGGATCCTCCCTTTTCTATGGAGGATGAGTGAACTTTACACTCTGTTCTTCATACCTCTATAGATCCAATGCCTAAGGTAACTAGGATGACAATAGAGGGGAACATTGGTTTACCGAATCTGGGGGAAACCGAGACGTATTATGTACAGCAGTTAACTACTATTGAAATACCGGATCACTTGATTATCTAACACAGAAGAAACTTTGACAGCCTCATTGGTCTTAGTGGTCGCAAGCGTTTCTGCTGAGCTTCAGTTGTAATTGGGTTTTTCCGACAGGAACTTCTCAATAGCAGCCCGGAGTCTGGATTTGTGCCCGGTTGATGGCAATAGGCTCGCCCTCTATTACATGAGACTTAAACATAACTCGCGAAATGTGGGTGTACTATAGGTGCACCTCTGCCTAACCTTACGGGGATTACAGGCGTGATGTTATGTTTATGTATGTTAAGACACTTTTCTGTAGTTGCTAGCTGTTGCTAGGTGATATTAAATAGTAATTGGTAACAGTTAGCGCTTAGAAATCTAGAGCAAATTAGTACCTCAATCATTATTGGGATAATTTTTGGGTTGAAACACTAGGGCCTAGGGTCCAAGTGCCCACTTAGTTTTTCGACACATCGCCAAGCGGTTGGTCGACTGAACTGAACTAACGTGACCAGAGGGCTGGCCTATTTTTTGGCCGAAGAATCAACGTGGCAATGCTTCCAGCCTTTTGGGCACTTTTCTTGTAGACGGCAATGCGGACGAAATTTTTACTATGATTATTTTACCCTCGTTTTTATAAACTTGTATATATTATTATTATTATTTTATGTCTGTTAGTTTTTAAATAATTATTCAATAGAATCAGAATTTTATTAGGTACACACAGCTACACATCAAGCTATAAAAGCCAATGACCAAAAATAATGCAATTAAATTTTTTTTCGCTGTCTTCAATCAAATATTATTAATTAGATGCAGAATAACATGACGAACAAAAGTTAATATGCGGTAACATAACCTAACATCAGTCTGAACCGAGATATTATAATAGTTATTATAAAAATAAAAAATTTTGTTTTTAAATTATTATCATCTAAAACCAGGTCTGTACAGCTTAGAGCTTATTTTTTTTAAATATAAATTTAAGTTCAAATATAATCTCCGGACTGCATTTGTAGAAAAATCGTTTTTCAATTAATTTTTGTGATAGGTTTTTCCAACACCGAGTAAGTTTTCAAAGATGACCGCGGTGTAAAACCAAATAGACCACTTCCCATAGTGATTTGGTAATTCTCCTTTCCAATATAAGCTGATCTCGCATTGTATAGGATTTCCGTGCAATTGAGAGGTCAGCGTATACTGGAAATGTAAAGCTCGATGTGTAGCCGTGTGTACCTAGTAGGTACTGAAAAGTGAAAAATTATATTATTTTCATTATTGTGAATGTGAAGACTGTGTAAGTCATTGTTTTTTTTTTTTTCTCAGTTAGCTTTAATCGTGGTCTGGCAGTTTGAGTAATTTATGTGGCCTACCAAAATGTCCTTTCTTTGGTATTGTTTGTCGCATCGTTGAGCTCCTGAAGTTCTGAGTTGAACTGCACGTTTACTGACAACTTCGTGCACTGACTGGACAGGTCCACTCAAATCTGTGTGGTTCTCTCCTCAAAAGACCATTTCAGACATCAATCTACATGACCTTCACATGATCTGCCCAAGATTATGTCTGGACTTTAAAAGTGTACCTCTGAATTTGTTTCGGCCTTTCTTCTCAGAGTAGTCAAATAGAAAACGCCGACCTCATCTAGTTTTTAAAATATGATTGACGTGTAAAAGTGTTGGTAAAAACCTACTCAAACACTCGCAGAAGTATTGCCTTATTTCATTGTTAATTTCCTAATTTCGAAACAGCTCACTGAATATATTCAGTGAGTTCCCCTACTCTAAGGACTCTCGGGATGTCTTTGAATAGATAATACCACATAATATGTATGCTAATTCTCAACGCGCAGCGTTATCTTCGCACTTCATTAATAAAATTGTTACACAGTGTTTTGAAGAAGTACATTCTTCAAAACACTTTATATATGTACATTTTATATAATCTATAATTGTACATTTCCAAAAGTATTAAAATAGTCATTGAAGATTAAAAAGAAAAGCAGGAAGGAATTTTATCGAAGAATACAATCATACAATCAATATATATAATATAATATATTTTAGAATGAAATTCCATAACGTGACTTGCGGTAGGAGTTGACTGGTAGAAATCGTCACGTAAGGAAAAAGCGTTATGCGATTTTCTCTTTCTATTATATACGAGTGTGTGTGTGTGAGCGAGTATCGCGTTCGTATTACAAAACGCGTTTCGAAAACTAAGTTCTGCATAAACGAGTTCAAATGTCGATATTGATCTCGATTTACGTCCAACCCAGATTTCACCAGCTACATTTTGATCGCGTTTATGAAAACCAAATTTCCATGGCATACATAGAATGTAATTATGTTGTCACATGAACGCAATGCGTTTAGCATTTGCAACATGCGATAGCAAGCTACGGCGCTTAAATTTTATTACCACGTTTTTATTTAGTCATTTTCTTGTTTGCTTGTTGTTCCGGGTGGAATCTTGCAACTCAAATTTCGAGCACTTCCCGATTAGCTATCCGGCTGAAACTTTCAGGGTAGCTCACAACTCAATGACTCATTTTCAATCCATTTAAAAGCATGCAATGCCGATCTAACGACAAACAACATATAAACCCCTATACCTTGTAAAGGAAGTGAGATAGAGCAAAATAACACTTTTTAGGGGTGTCCTGAAGGGAATCTCATTTAATTAATATTAATAATAAAAGGCAAAAAACAATATTTTCTAAACAACACGACACTGACAGCTCTAGAACTCGTTTAGAGACTTGCACGCCGAAAATCGGGTGGCCGGAATTTAAACTAGTAGCTTCAACTGCGTCCACTTTATGTTGGTGAAGGCAAAAGTGGAGTTCTGAACTTGGTTAAACGCTTGAACTGAGTTCAGCTTGAATTGATCACGTTTAATTTCGCTGGCGAAATCCGCCCTAAGGTGACATAATATTCCAGATAATATCAAATTTGACGCAAATACAAATACTTAGAATTGATACGTGACAGCCCAAGTAGTTTCAGAATCCAATAACACCCTCGTTGAGATCCAATACCTAAAGGTGGGTACAAAACCATAAACTACACCCACCAGCAAAAGCGGAACAAATTGTTTTTTGAAACCTACTCGTAGTTTGTGAACATTACTGGCTGGTTGTTAATTCATTTTATTTTAGAAATAATTATTTCAAATTGAGAAAACCATTGAACGTCACCTTTTATGCGATTGTTTTAATTTTATTCGTACTTACATCATTTCGCGCGAATGTCTTGGTTTAAAATTTCGTAAAATCTTCATTAAAAATCATTTGTTTTTTTTTTACTTTTCAATCTTTTTGAAAGTCAAGGACTTCATTATGCCCGACTTGAGCGCAACTGAGATTGCCAGGGCACTTGAGATGAGGAGAAATGATCTAATCTACAGAGTGATCTCAAGAATTGTCCACCGACCTGTTTCAACAATTAATCGCAGTATCCAACGATTCAGGGAGACGAATGCGTTTGTGAGAAGACCGGGACAAGGCAGAAAAAGACGTACTTCGAGCAGGGATGGTCGTTTCATTCGGCTTCGCTTACGTAGGAACCCACGTCTAACGGCCGTCTACGCCAGATATGAGCTCGAGGAAGTTCGAGATGTCACAGTAAGTGAGCGTACGGTACGAAGAAGATTCAAAGAAGCTGATTTTGGTTCGTACGTGCCCGCCAAGGCCCCAAATTTTGAGATACATCATCGTAGAAACAGACTAACTTTTGCTCGGGAACATTGACTTGGGACCACGGACCAATAGGGTAAAATATTGTTTAGTGATGAGTGCAGAATTATTTTAAATCAAGTTGAAGGAAGGTAAAGAAAATACATCACACAAAGGAGAACGATATAATCAGACAAATTTTAAATCTACATTGGCATATGGTGGAGGATCGATAATGGTTTGGGGGGCGATATGTTTGGGAGCTTGTACGAACCTGGTGGTGATCGATGGAAGAAGTCTGACTGCAGCTCGTCTTAAAGAGACATTTTAGAAGAAAATGTGGTATACTTTGACCCCTTTATCGGTGACGACTTCGTTTTGGTGCAGGATAAAGCTCAACTGCTTGTTCAACTCAAGCATATCTTAATAATGTGAATATCACAGTTATGGGATGGCCGGCGAGGTCACCGGATATGACTCCGATAGAACACGTCCGGGACCTGCTGAAACGAATAATAAAATCCAGAAACCCGTGGGTGAACTGCAAATCGCCGTAGTTGACGAATGGCAGAGACTGTCACAGGAAACAATAGGTAACAATCATTCTCAACATGTCTAGGCGGGTGGGGACTTTAATAACAGCTAGTGGAGGAAACACGCGATATAAAGTTTTATTTTTAAATTAGCTTTTTCAACTTTTCTTGGTTACCTTAAAAAATCAAGAAAGTACATTTTTCAAAAAAAAATATTTTTCTCGCAAATCGCTCTTTTGTGTGTATTATAAACCAACGTTTGGTTCGGTTGGTTTAATGGGTTTTTGGTTTTAATTCATCATCATCATCATCATTTCAGTCGAAAGACGTCCACTGCTGGACATAGGGCTCTCCCAGGTGGCCATAATCGCCACGCTTGGCAGGCGAGTTGGCGATCGCAGTATGGTGTTAAAATGCATAGAGAACGCTGCTGTACATTCTATATTAAATCCCTAAGTCGCCTTTTACGACACCCACGGGAAGAAATAAAAAGGGTGGTGCATTCGTTACGTCCGGCACCACACTGAATTCCGTGGTTTTAATTAATAATAGCTAATCTTAAAAATAATAATAATGTAGTGTTGCCACAGTTTGGTCCTTATCTCTGCACATGACAGTGGCTGACTTCGAGTGTCCTCTTCGGCGCCGCAGAGACCGCCTTTGTTTAGAATTGAAAGAGGTGTCAGGCGGCTTTGACGCGGCTTGCATAGATATTCTTCATCGGCACACTTCAATATGCTCTGTTGTTGTGTGCTACCTTTGATACAGTCTTTAGAGCTTATCTGCAGCTAATCTGAGTGAGGTTGCATTTCATGTAAAGATTGAAGAAGAAGATGCTGAATATCATTATAATTATTTGGTTCCGAATACCTACTCGACAAAATCAAACTGGTTGCTATTTTTATGTTAAAATCTGTTATTTTTATGATATTGATTTTACATTCTGTGATAACCTATACTCACACACTGATTTATTATTATTTTTATATTTTCGAAAAACATACGATGTTTGTAAATATGTAAGCACTATCTATCTAATAATTAAGTTATTTTTCATTGCTTAGTTTTTAATTATTTTTACCTATTATGGTATAGTAATTTTATTCTAGGTGCATCGTCTTCACATGTAATCATATAATTAATGAACTGAAACAAAATATTGTAAAACATTTTTAAAAGAGTAACAACGGTGGAGTTTCTTGCCCATTCTTCTCCATACGAAACTACCTTTTGGAAGGGGCAACTAGAATCAACTCTATTTTTCTGTAAATTTTGACGTTCAAAAGTGCCTCTTATGTGCCTATATGAAATAAATGGTTTGACTTTGACTTTTGACTACTTAAAATATGCGACTTGAAATGATGTAAGTTTTACACCAGTCGTGTTTGCTTTTCCTTGATGATTTGGGGGCTATCAAAGTCCATATTTCTTGCTTTAAGTCATATGTTCCTTTTTAAATCCTGACATCTAAACATTGTCGATGGTGACCAGATAACCAGTGTATCCACGAGGGCTCGGCGGCGAAGCCATGAGTGTCCTTCGGCACGTGCCGGAGGACTATTCCGACATCTTTGATAGTTTGATACACACCTTGATAGTACACCGCCACACTTCCAGTCTGCAGTAGGCTTCGGACTTTTTGAGAAATACAGGTACATAGGTACTTATTTGTGCATCTACCTATGAGGGTGGATCACTTCCTCAATGGATATCTATATAATTAAGTTTTAAGATGATGTTCATTTTGTGAAATATATTGAAACTAAATATCACAACGCCCCCCACCCCGGGGTGTAGTGCGATATCACGTATATTTATTTTTTCGTTGAACTCGCATTTTCTAAACCGTAAAGCTGCGCGTGACCTTGACTCGCCGACTTTAAATACAGGTATAAATAAGATTATAGAGATCTGTATTTAAAGAAAACATACCTATTCTGAAATTTTGAAAAAATTTGAGATATTTTGTACCAAAAAAATACAAGTGATTTTGAGTAGGGAGCGGGGGTTAGTCTAACCACACTCAACGGTAAAACTCACCACGTATCACAAGGGGTGGGGTTAAAAAATGCTCGTGATTAATGGACGACCCCCTAGTTGTATACAAAACATCAAAAAAAAAACTTCCCAATCATTTCAACAATCTGAACAAAACTGTTAGCAATACATGTACCCCGTCACAAGTACCTACCGACATAATTATGATACATGTTTTAATACACGACCTGGTTATGATAAGTCTTGTAAAACAACTATCACACCTTGTATTATGGGTGTAAACTATAAAGTTCTAAATTAATAAACTTAAATTCGTTTTGACTGTTGTTCAAAAGTGAGATTTATAATTACTTATGTAAAGTCGAATAATTATTAATTTACTGGAGCAATCTGACATTTGCTAGCTGTCATTTTGTGTACTATAATGGTCATATTTATTGTATGCTAGACTTTAACACATAAACTAAACGATCATCATTACAATACTAATAATATGGCCATTTTATTACGCGAAGTTACAGCTACCACATGCCAGATTACTCCAGTGAACTAATAATTCGACTTTCGATCGTGGGCTACACTTCGACTTCACACGAGTGACCATTATCGGTAAACTTGCCGGACGTTGTCATTATTTTTCTGTGAAAATATGACATTCATCGTAAAAAAAAAGTAACCGCGTTTTATTGAAAATCCCTAGAAAAATCACCTATGCGAAACAGCGCAGATATATGATTTTAGTGACTTTTAAATCTGTTATTCTGCCTTCATATAATATAAGGAAGATATTTCAAAAAAATATGTTAAACTAGAACGCATACACAACAATTCTATATTATGAATATTTAAGTATTGTAGTAAAATACTTTCTGAAATAAATTCAGGAAATAATGTCTACACAAAGCATAAAAAACGATATTACTTTCAAACTACTTAGGATATTTTCATGTTTTTTTTTTTGTGTGAACAGACTATTCTGTTTTCCATAATTCTATCTATGATTTTTTTTATATTCGTATTTTCCTTACTAAAAATAAATATTCCCTATGAAACCGAACGGTGGCGCGGCGTGAGCGTGGCGCGCATTTCTATGGCCAAGGTCAGCGGCGATTACCCGACCCTTAATAGAAATAATAGAGAGTGTGTTTTGTTTTCATTTCATTTTACGCATTTGTTATTCTGCAAAGAGCGTGATTTACTCAGAATATTGCCGAAGCAGAGCCTTCCGGCTTATTTTTTTTTAATATCCGCATTAGTCTATTGTCGTGTTTATTACAGTTTTATCAATGCAACATGATTAACAAAAAAAAAAAAAAACATCTCTAGAAGCCAACCAATCTATTGTAAACACATAAGAAGGAAATTATGATTACTCGTTGTGGCAGTGAGACTATTAGGTCATCAGTAATATCATTCTGAGCCTGCCCTTATCCCAATTTATTTGTGGTCCGCGCAACATGTCCCCTTCTTCCATGCTTCTCTATTAGTCGTCATCTCGGTAGTCACTCCGTTTCTAGCCATATCATCTTTCACACAGTCCATCCATCGTTTCTTTGGTCTTCCCCTACTTTTATAGCCATCGAAATCCATACTCTAACTTTCCTCACGACATTTTCCTCATTCCTCCGCATCACATGCCCATACCATGACAACCGATTTCCGCACAACTTTTTAGTCACCGGTGCCACTTCAGACTTCCTTTTATGTACTCATTTCTTATTGTATCCATTCGTATCACACCACACATCCTATTTAGCATTCTCATCTCAGCTGCATGCAATTTCCTTTTATTCATCCCTTTTGTGGCCCAACATTCTGCTCCATACAAAATAGCATGTCTAACTATTGTTCTTTAAATCTTCACCTTAAGTTTAAGGGGAATGCGGGAGTCGCAGAGGGTGTTTAAACCAGGGACCGTACAATCCCGGTTAAGAGTTAAGCCTTTCGAAGGGGTAACCCATTCAATGGGTTACCTTTATCATGATGTAACCCATTGAATGGGTTTTATACTAGAAACCCAGTGAAAGGGTTACATGATAACCCATTGAATGGGTTTTATACTTGAAACCCATTGAATGGGTTTTATACTTAAAACCCATTGAAAGGGTTACATGATAACCCATTCAATGGGTTCTATACGTACTTGAAACCCAGTGACAAGAAAATTCATAATATTATGTTATTTCGATACTCGCCACACGCGTAGCATAACCAATTCTATCTCTATTCTACCCAGGGTCCATTTTGGTTACCATTTTAGACCAAAATGAACGTTTTTTTACCATTTTTCATTTTAGGGTTTTTCTAAGCAGTTAATCTAAAACCCATACGGTGTGGGTAATTTTGAATGGCTTAAACTAAGCCGTTCAAAAGGGTTACCCACACCGTATGGGTTTTTATCAAAAAACCCTTTCAACGGGTAACCAAAATATAATTTAAGCCGTTCAAAAGGGTTACCCATATCGTATGGGTTTTTGATTAACCGCTTAGAAAAACCCTATCGAAAACCCTTTCAATGGGTAACCAAAATGGTCCCTGGTTTAAACGCATTAGATGTAACTAAATAACTTTTATTATGGGATCAACTTTAAAATCACGAAAAAAATATCTGCTGTTCCATTCTTAAGTTTAATACCTACTGTACTAAACTGTATGGGACAGCTGTTATTTTTTTTTTCGCGATTTTAATGTTGGTCCCATCATATGATAGGTAGTTAATTTTTAAACATCTTATACCGGATGACTTTTTTTATCATCTTGAAAAAAATAGGGTTTTTTTTTTTTTTTTTTATTTATTTCTAAAACACTTAGCCTATTTTACATTTTTTTTATAGCCGCACAACGAAAACCTCACAGGGTTTATCTGTGTGCCGGCGAGCCGTTCATTTTATGTTTAACATGTTACTTTTAAATGTTAATTACTACAATGATATATTATTTTATAATGATGATAATAAGTTAAACATACTCTATTACATACATACATTAGGAGTAATTTTGTGTAAGGAAACGCTTTGATTTGTACTTATAACTTTTCGAACTCGTTTTGTATAACGTTTGCAAGTCGTCTGGAAGTTTATATTATTAGGTGAACGGAGTAGAAGCCTATGGCCTAGTCCTTATTTTTTTTTCTATAACTTAGTAGGAAATTGATCTATCAATAAATACAACACATTTGAAGTAAACTTTTTATACTAGAACGACAAAAAAAATTGATCAATTTCTTACTACGTTATAGGAAAAAAACAAGGACTATGCCAAGACGGTTCAATTTTTTCAAGATGGTAAAAAAAGTCATCCGGTATACAAACCGGACACATCCGGTGACATCAAGGTTGTATGCTCCAATAGATTTGAAAGACTATATTTCCAGTACAGGCCGGCCGTTGAGAGAATGGGTTTTTCGACACCTGTCAATTTCATATTAACGCATATGTATTTTGCGAATCTGATCCGTATTACAACCAGAAATTGTCCAACTGACAGGTGTCAGGAACGCATTCTCTCAACGGCCGGACTGCAGTTCGCAAGGAAATTATATTGGGCCTCATGAAATAGATGGAAGGCTTTGGTATATTTTCCTATGCCATAGCAAAGGCCAACAACAACCACCAGGCTGAGCCAGGAGAGAACTGCAGTACTCCCAAGGGAATTTAAAGGAATCTTGTGACCATAAAATCTACCCAATTTCTCATTATTTTATCCAATATACATATTTTATGTTGACAATTTACGTGGTTTTATTTATCTCCACCACGTAGACCCTTTTCGTCACATTGGCCGTCCCGACGTTCAGGGTCCTGGGCTTAAAATGTTCAACATTTCATCCCTGCTTTTTCAGAAGATCGAACCCACTTGATCACGTCATTCTGCAGTCGTGCTAACGATGACTACACCTTTGATCGTATATTTTTATTAGCCATGTTGATATGCGGTCGGAGAAACATAAATTGCATCAGCTGCGCCATGTTGTTCACATCTGGACATGTTCCAATTAAGGTGAAACGGTGACCGTGCTGTATTAGGGAGTGACCACACATGTCGTCGCGGAATCGGGTTAAGCAGGTCAGAAAAAAAGCGAATAGTTCGACGCGGTGTCGAGTCACGTCATCTGAACCGAAAAGAATGACGTCTTTTTCGCTTTTATTGCTTAAAGCTTTTTCAGATCGGCTCAAGACAAGTGTGGTGACTCCCTGAACAGGACTGGCAACTCTTTCGTTTAGGTATTTTAACACCAGCCTTATATTAAACTTGATATAGCAACGGCATGGTTGTGTATTAAGTGCGTTATTAATTACGATCTTTTATTTATTAATTAATTTTTTCGTGACCTGCTTGTTTACTCGTAATACGAAATCATTTCAAGGCATTATGTTTATACTTCTCGAGAATTTGTGATTGCTTGTAATTCTAGTATGGATTGAAGAGCGATATTATTTGGCAAGTTGGCAGTAGCAAGAAAAACCGGCCAAGTGTGTGTCGGACCACGCACAATGAAGGGTTCCGTAGTTGGGATGAATTTATCCCAAAAACAAACTTAACATTGTAGTTGAAAAACATGTTCTCCCATACATCGATATACGTCACGGTCAATTCTCCAACTGCAAATTTAAATTGGTCGACTATTACTCGTTAAGTTGTAAGGCCTACTTAGCTGTGATAGTTTTCGTTTCAATTTCGTTATATATACTACTGCCATGAATTTTTTCACATATCCTCAATCAACCATTTAGCTGGCGGGGGGCGGGGGGGGGGGGGGGGACTGTTGACTCTTACAAAATGTTGCACTTAAAAGCTTAATATTACGCAAACGCATCCCTGAATCGAAAAATGGTTTTCACATACTTAAAATATTTTCGAACGGCCTACCTAATGATACCCACACCATGGGATAGACGAGAAAAAGAAATATAATTCCCACTTTACGTGTAAGGGAGGTACCATAAAAAAAAAATTGAAGATTTTATTTTACGACTTTGTAACTGCATGTACATTTTTTTTTTTTTTTTTTTGGGTGGGAAATTATCAAATAACTTCTCCCGCTCTGGGTGGAGCGGGAGGGAGTGTCAGACTTTTACTGACTAAAACCCACCGTGTTCCTTCAGATGCCTGTGTGCCAGGGCCACGATATCCCTTTCGGACAGGCTCGTAACCCTGGCAGGCATTGGCCCTTTCGGACCCCGTCAATTGGTGCTGACGTCTCTTTGAGGCGCGCGTGGAACACAACGCGCCGTCGACCCGGGCTTGGTCCTTATCGGACGGTGAGCTACCCATCGCTCACCGTCCGCAAGCCCGCGCCTACGGTGGCCGGGAATCGGCCTGCGATTCCCGACGCCCGGGGCGTCTCCTGCGGCGACTAAGGGCGCGAGGGCGTTGACTTTGCCTTACCCTCACGCGTTCCGCCTCCTCCTTCGCAAGCATCACTGTTTCGCAGAAGGAGGTGACGGCCTCCCATGCACTCTCGCTCCGAACCATGGCCTGAACCAGGGCCGGACGCGAGAGATCGCCGCCGCCGATCGCTGCCGTGAGGACACGGCGGTGCTCCGCCCAAGCAGGGCAGACCTCCACCGTATGCTCCACCGTGTCCTCCGGGCGATCCACACAGTGGTGACACCCGGGCGTTTCCTCCCGCTTAATCCTAAACAGGAACCTCCCGAAACATCCATGTCCGGTGAGGACCTGCGTCAGGCGGAAGGTGAGGACGCCGTGGCGCCTCTCTAGCCACTCCTCAAAGAGGGGACTTATCGCCACAATTGTGGCGTGCCCAGCGCTGGGTTGCGACAATCGCACTCTCCATGTCGCCATGAGATCGCGCCGGAGCTCCGTCCGCTGTGCCGCGATTTCCTGCGGCAGCGGAGTTATGCCCCGGAGTTTCGCCTCTTCGCGCCACATCCAAATGTGCGCGAGGACTTTCGCCTCCAGATCCCATGGCGGCAGTCCGGCAAGGAGGCTCGCCGCCTCACGGGAGACCGTGCGGTAACCCCGTACCATCCTGATGGCCATGACCCTTTGGGACGCGTTCAACCGCTGCGCTGGTCGCAGCCTCAGAGAACGCGCCCACACCGGTGCCCCGTAAAGGGCCATGGACCGCACGATCCCCGCGTAGAGCCTCCGGCAGGAGGCGTTTGGACCCCCCAGATTGGGCAGGAGCCGCTTCAAGGCAGCCCCGGCCCGCTCCAGTCTGGGAGCCAAACGTCGGAAGTGCTCGACGAAGTTCCACCGGCTGTCGAGGACGAGTCCCAGGTACTTCATCGTCGACTCGACGCCGATGTGAACCCCTCCCGCCGTTATCTGGGAACCCGACAGTGGCGCGTTCCGAGGACCATAAAAGCACATGGCCTCGGACTTGTGCAATGCCACCTCGAGTCCCAATTGCCGGATCCTATCGACGATTGTCGCAACCCCACGTGCCGCCAGTTCGGCCGCCGCCTGATGCGAACTCCCTTGTGCCAGGACTAGCGTGTCGTCAGCGTAGCAGACTACGCTGACGCCACTAGGGAGGTCGGCGCGCAGCACCCAGTCGTACCCGATGTCCCACAGATGCGGCCCCAGGACCGATCCCTGTGGGACACCGCACGACATCTCTCGCCGGTTCCACTCTCCTTGGTGACCGGGGTAGATGACGGCCCTGTCCGTCAGATATGCCTCGACTACGCGACAGAGGTAGGTCGGCATCCGGTGATATCGGAGTGCCTCCCTGATGCAACTCCAGGGCAGGGTATGTACTACTGCATGTACATGCGTAACTAACATGTACACCCATGCCAGCCAAATAACAGCTTTCTAGTACTAAGAGTCTCTGAGCTAAGCTGGGGACAGACGGACGGACGGACAGATAGACAGACGGACATGGCGAAACTGTAAGGGTTCCTTGTTGACTACGGAACCCTAAAAAGCTGGTTTACAACTTACTGAAGGCATCGCCACGTTCACAACTTTTACGGGAAAGCTTGACAATTTTTAAATTAATTTTTTTTTGTTGACATCAGTTGTATTTTCATTTCAACATGATATAGAAATTGGTACATGGGACTAAAGAAAAATAAAGTAAAGGTTACTATTTTCATTTATTTATTTATTTAATAAATCACAACAACATTTTTTTAAACAATAGATCGATGGTGATATTAATTGACGCTATATCTATTGGTATGGATAAAGATGAGCGTGTCAACATACTTGTTGCTCTAAAATTTTTGACCATACAGGGTGTTCAAATTCTCTAAAAGTATTCATACTTGGAATTTATCTATTCTATTTTAGTATCGGTCTACAACTAAATCCTCACAGGTCGATTTTAGACATGCATTTATAAATCCTTCAACAGCTTAATAAAATTTAATTTTATTAAGATCTTCATAATATTAATAAGATCGACCCGTGAGTACAAGACATGGCAAAACTTCTGTAATATAAGTTCATAAACTACTTTCTAAGTCTGTACAATCAAATCCTGAGTATGTACAGCCAACAAAACAGATAAGTAACCCTAACCAGCCAAGGAGTTAAGGCTCTTACACACTCACGCGATATCGCGGGCGCGACAGGCACCGACAAATACAATTCCTTTGTCGGTGCATGTCGCGCCCGCGATATCGCGTGTGTTTGTAAGAGCCTTTAACATCTTTGCGGTAGGTACTTACGAAGTAAATATTTATTATTGTGTGCGTAATAACTTTTAATATATTATAACACTCAGGCGAACACTCTTAATTATTGACTGATGACAAAGCATGGTTTAAAAGGGCATTGTAGTTAGCTGCCTGGTTAAATATCTCCTTTGTTGACTGTACGTTAATACACGTTGAAGAGAATTATGAATTTTTGATACATTGTAATTATTCTACTGAAATATTTATGTTTGTGATTGTTCAAAAAGTTTACGTACTCGATCCTAATTTGTTGAACACGAAACTTTATATCAAATAACTTTATTAGTATTTACAATATTATGTTTGGCACGAGGGTTCTAACGTATCACAATTCGAAAGTATGAAGGCGAAAGGTACAGTACGCCAAGTGTAAGTTTGCAAGAGAGTAAACGTAACTAGCGCGTTTGCGTTAAGATTTTTATTCTCACCCTTATAGTCTTAGCATTATGATCTATCGGTCACGCAAACGAAATAGTTACGATTACTCTCTTGCAAACTTACACTTGGGGTAGAGATAGGATGTGTTGCTTGAAATAATAAGAATGGGAAAAATAAAATGAAATATATTTTGAAGTCTGTCTAATCAATTGGTCAGATATCCTAAAATAATGAAAGCGTGTATTTTTACCATATTTTAATACAAAAAAAAAGTAACATATTTTTTTAAATAATAAAGAAATCTATAAAAATCTACATATTAATCATTTTTTTATGGTTTATTAATTTTATTTGAAGTTTATTTTACATATAAACCAAAAAAAAAATTAACTATTATATTAACATTGATTTTGTTTAAATATTCAATGGTGTTTTATTTTTGAGTTTTTATTATTTATAAAAGACAGTAAATGGCAGGACAACATAATTTCTAGATGGCTTTTAAATCCTAAATAGTGTACCTACTCACTAAAATCTCTAAACGTTGTTCGCTTCATAAATGAAAAAGACGGTTAAACATGTGAAATTACAAAACGTACTTATTTGTTCCCAACAGGTCAACGCTAATATCAGTTAAATTCTCTGGGTATAATTCATAAATTACTCTCTTAATATTATTGTACTTAATTGAGAAAATTTTGAATACAGCTAGGGTACTTGTGTTTCGCGGATTTCGCGTCTAGACTACTAGGTATATGAATAATGTGGTTAGGAGTGTGTCTGTGTGCAAACGAGAGGCGCTGTTCTCGTTGGCTGGGAGGAACGAGCTGGGCGCGGCCGGGGCAGACACGGCGTGATTGTGAACCCGCGACTCCTCGTACGCGCCACTACCCTCGCCCTCGTCTTCGTCATCATCTGACGGCGCCGTCGGCTCCTGCTTCAAAGGTTCGGCCCTCGGCTTCTCCGAGTCTCTCAATATAGACTGAGTGTTTATTGTCCCTGGGACCGTCATCACTGTCGTCGGCTGAGACAAATTCCTCGCAATCGTTTTCATCGCTTCAGTAACTTCAATTGTTATCGCTTTGTAAAGATTCTCGTCCGTGACGTTCGCAAATTTTGTAGACTGGAAGAATATTTGCGTCGTGTCGGTGCTATTGTTTGTGAGCGTTAATGTGAAATTGAGAAGCTCATTCCGTAATTCAGGTGAGAACGGTGCATTACAGAGGTGTGTGTTGCAGACACACGTTACTTCGAGTGAACTGTTCGCGGGAATCCTGCTCGAACACGCTGACGTGGAGGCGGCCGCGCACGCCAACGATGAAACGAAATCTGCAGAGAATATTAATAGCATTTTAATATTCCATCCTATTTAATATAGCACATAAAATTACACCATCTATAGTAGAACACGAGAATCCTAATGACATCTATGGAGCCCTTTTTGATGTTGTACAAAAGGAGTACCAATCTACTTTCAAGACCAAATCCATTAACATTAATGGTACCTCCGTTGGCTTTAATCAATGGGCTACCCCAGGTATTTATAAAAGTAGAGCGAGACTATACGAGTTATATGGTTTGAAAAAATACAGGTTTGATACTCCTTTTCTAGAGTATGTCAAAAATTATTCAAAATTATTTAAAAAGATTTGTGTTTTTGCTAAATCTAAATTTTTAAGCGATACAATTAAAAAATCTAATAATAAAGTAAAAACCACTTGGAAAATTATTAACAATGAAACTGGTAAGTCTGTTAAACAAGAAAAACAATTAGAAATTATGGTCGAAAACAAATTAGTTAATAATGCAGCTGACGTAGCTGAAGCATTCAATGAGTTTTTTGCCAACATACCTATAACTACGACTCGCTCCTTAAATTCATCCCTGTCTAAAGCTGAAAATCTTTTGCATAGTAGTGTGCCTAAATGTAGTCGTTTATTTAGCTTCGAACATGTAACACCTCATGATGTAGTTAATGTTTTTATCACACTTAAATCTAAAAACACTGGTGATTACTGGGGCATCTCCATTAAACTATTAAGTAATATAATAGACATCGTAGCCCCCTATCTAGCTGTTAC
Source organism: Tiliacea citrago (assembly GCA_963921375.1). Classification (NCBI taxonomy): domain Eukaryota; kingdom Metazoa; phylum Arthropoda; class Insecta; order Lepidoptera; family Noctuidae; genus Tiliacea; species Tiliacea citrago. The sequence goes on from OY992803.1 coordinate 15,772,035, forward strand.
TTTTAATAAATGTGTTGATTTAGGAACTTTTCCTGACCTTATGAAGAGTAGTAAAGTCATACCTTTATTTAAATCAGGTAATAAAAATGACGTTGGCAATTTCAGGCCTATTTCTATCTTACCTGCATTTAGCAAAATATTTGAAAAGTTAATACTCAAGCAGTTGCTAAGACATTTTAATATAAACAGCCTCCTTCACAATGAACAATATGGCTTTACAAAAGGTCGTTCGACTACAGATGCGGGTGTTGCACTGCTGAAACACATATTTAACGCATGGGAGAACTCGCAAAATGCTATTGGAGTTTTCTGTGATCTCTCCAAAGCCTTTGATTGCGTGCACCATGACACTCTTTTGCGTAAACTACATCATTACGGCGTCCAAAATGAAGCTCTTAAAGTAATAAATTCTTATCTGTATAATAGGTTCCAATGTGTAGATGTTGATGGTGTGAAATCTTCCGAGCTACCAGTTCAGTTAGGTGTACCTCAAGGCTCAATTCTAGGCCCATTCTTATTCTTAGTGTATATTAACGATTTACCATTCTATATAAAGGGTGTCTGTGACGTTGTACTGTTTGCAGATGATACCTCTCTTATTTTTAAAGTAGACCGGAATAGACAAGATTTTGACGACGTAAACATTGCACTCTCAATGGTTACGGATTGGTTTACGACAAATAATTTAGTTCTCAATGCCAAGAAAACGAAATGTATAAAGTTTGCCTTACCGAATGTTAGAAATTTAGGTCCCAACATCGTTTTAGATAAAGAGGTGCTTGAAACTGTAGACTCGGCAGTGTTTCTGGGTATAACAGTAGATGCCAAACTTCAGTGGGGACCTCATATATCAAGCCTAGCGGGAAGGCTCAGTTCGGCCGCATACGCCGTCAGGAAAGTAAGACAATACACTGACGTTGATACAGCTCGATTAGTCTATTTTAGTTATTTTCATAGCGTTATGTCCTACTGTATTCTGCTGTGGGGTAAAGCAGCTGACATTCAAAATATTTTTGTACTCCAAAAACGAGCTGTTCGAGCAATTTACCAGCTGGGTGCCAGAGTTTCTCTAAGAGATTTTTTTAAGGATATTGGTATACTCACGGCGGCATCACAATTCATCTTCGCCAACATCTTATATGTTAGGCAAAATATACACTTATACACTAAAAACAGTGATATTCACAATATTAACACCAGAAATAAGGATAAATTACGTGCTCCTTTTCACCGGCTTCATAAGGTTCATAACTCATTTGTTGGACTTGGTATAACTTTTTATAACAAGCTACCCTCTTCTTTGTTAGATTTGCCTTTTAATGCGTTTAAAGTTAAAGTTAAATCCAATCTTTGTTCAAAGGCATACTATTCTATCAATGACTACTTAGACGATAAGAATAGTTGGTCGCTGTGATTAACTCAAGACAATGTTCATGTTCTTTCTCCAGAATTAGCGTACCTACTGACAGGTTATATGAGTTCATATAATTGTTTATTTTTATTTGACTGTCTAAGTCAATTTATTTTTATTTATTAGTGACATAATATACTCATGAAAATGTTTTTTTTTTTATGAGTTGTATTGCAATAAGTGGTTAGCTAGCGACCTAGACAATTGATTATATTATTCTTGCCTGAGCAACCGGCAGCAAGTTCGTCATGCTCCCTTAGATGTCACTGCTTGCGGTAGCGTCGGGGGTCGGGTTGCCTCCTTCCCTCAAATATGGCGAGGGGGGTGATGGCTGATCTTTGCGTTATGCTCGTGAACGGGTGCTGCTTGTGGTGACTGGTCGTCTTGCTGACCAGGGTTTTATTATTGTTATTAATGATTAACTGTTTTTTTATTTTACTACGATGGTGCTAGTTTATCATTTTTGACTTCGAGTTGAAGCTATAGCTTTGTGTGGGCGGGCACGCCCATTATGCCTGGAGGCTTTTATTTAGGTACGTTCTGTTTACGTTATTTCTGCTTGAGTATAGTTTTCGACGATTTTTATGTTTTTTTTTGGTATAGTGGCGTGTGCTAGCTAACATAAGGCAAATAATCTAATGTTGTGTTGCGTAATGCAAATTCTTTTCATTTTATTGTATAGATTCAAGTTTTATATCTGAACAGACAGCTGTGCTGCTGGGGAGTTTGTTGCGCCACTTCTTCTTCCCAGCTAAAGCACTAGGAAGTGGTGAAGGGTGGGCGTTTTTGGGGGACTGTCTTATGTAATTTTTGACGTTCGAAAAGTGCTGATTCTCAGCCTAGTTTGAATAAATGACTTTTGATTTGATTTGATTTATGAAACCTAAACGCTTTCAATCTAAAAATATTATATAGGTCTAAGTCGGGCGTCGGCTATGAAAAAATATGATAATTTCCATCCAATTTCGCTCACCGCTTATTCAACTCACAATAACATTACCATTCCTCGCGGAAAGAGTAATTTTTCTTTGACAGAGCAATAACATACTAGAGTGTAATGAAATTACGCCTTCAGGCGCTCTCAGGGGTTATTTTCATTCCCTTTTACATGCATTCTCTGCAAGCTTCATTTTAGAGTTTTTTAATTTTTATAAATTTTGTTCGTACCCACGTCATTTTACAGATTGCAAATACTGCCGGCAGGTATTTATTTTCCTTTGTTGATTTATTATAGGAAACACACACGGGTTGAATTGAGGAAAAATTTAAAGTAGCTAAGTTCGTTTTTCTTCAAACTAAACAAGATTAGTAACATGAAACTCATTTCTCCCACGAATAGTTTATTTCATTATTATATTATTATATTCTTTGTTCTTTCTACATTTTTTAAACCCTTACAAACTACCATAATTATGAATCATATTTATATGTCAACTCACCAGGACCAATGGCGACTGTGGCACAAAGCGGTCGGTCTTCAGGGCACGACACGGCCGGCCAGCTGCCGTCACACGTCGTGCCGTTCGCGCCGCATGCGTGACACCGGCCCGGGCGAATGTCTGCAAATAAAGGGGCATTAGTAATGTATGCCACAGAGAGGGCAACATTCTACAAATGTCAAACACACCCGTCATACCCTTTTTTACTGTGACGAGGCTCTGACAGCTGACAGCTGGCAAGTTGAACAGAACCGATACAAATGTTTGAGTTCGGTCAAAGGCGGAACTTAACTGCCTTTCATCAAACTCGCTTGCCTACGTAAAACCTAGCAGAGTTTTGAGAGTGTATGCGGAAACATAAATTGTTTCCTAGAAGCCTAGCTTCAAATTATGAGTAATTTATCCGGGTACATCTTTAAAATTAGTTCTGAAAATCAATAAAGTCAAATTATTTTAATTCACTGGAGTAATCTGACATGTGCTAGCTGTCACTTTGTGTAATAAAATAGTCATATTTATTGTATTCTAGACTTTTACACTTGTACATTTATTTTACACTTACAAAATTAGATTTAAACTATACGATCACCATTAAGGCTCGTGCAGACTAGCGCGATATCGCGGGTGGGACAGGCAGCGCAACGCATTACTCTAGGGATTTAATAATTCAACTCTATGTACAGACGCCAGCAGGTCAAGCTACCCGAAACTGTAAGATTTTCCCAATCAACCTTGAACCTTATACTTTAACGATAAAGTTCAAATTTCTTTAAAAGATTGAAAATCTTTTAAAGAAATTTGACAGATTGTAGTAGCTTGATGTGCTAGCGTCTGTACCTATTCTTTATGCATTATAAATATATTTAGGTATAACTAAAACTCCACTCAATTAACTCGAAAATCAATTTGATATGACAACCATTCTCAATCTCATTTTAGTTAATTAAGGTTTTAAATACTAAAACAGTTTAGAAATGTTAACCTCTGAAAATTAAGTAAAACTAAGCTCGGTCTTTTATCTAAGTAATTGGCATTTACTGCGCTAAGTACTCGTACTGTTTGACCGGGACTGGAGCAAGAATACAACAAAAGTCAGCAGATATTCTAAGTAAAAACAGTCCTGAATTTCTCCAGTGCAAATGTAATTCCAAACGGTAAATATCTTACTACGGGGTGAAGTGCACATATCGAGCAAATTCGATTAGGCTTTGTCGGGAACTTGGAGTCGGGCCAGGAACAATAAAAAACGAGAAGCTTTTGTAAGCACAGGTGATATACACAATAATAATCAAAGTTCGAAAACCAGGGTAGAAGGTTTTGGGTGAAGCACTTTGATATGGCGAATATATTCGTTTATTTGCCCAATATGTTTATCCCGTATTGGCACGAACTATTTGAGAACAGCTCATCCCTTGCTGTAAAATATTCCAGTCAGCAAGATGGTAGGGGACTATCCAAAGCGTGTCATGTGTCATTTAAAAATAGCCTCTTGTATAGACTATTTAAATTCCTCCCCAACGTGTTATTAATATCTTTAGCAACGTTCAATAATGCGTCCTAATCTGCCCTTCAAAACATCATCATCTGCCTAGCCTTTTCCCAACTATGTTGGGGTCGGCTTCCAGCCTAACCGGATGCAGCTGAATACCAGTATTTTACATGGAGCGACTGCCTATCTGCCCTTAAAACAGCAGTAGTAGACTGAAGTCAGTAGCAAACTCAAATAGTTAATAGTTCGTTGGTTATTAGTTGTAAGTAATTCCTGAGAGGCAGTTGTATCATAAGTCAGGCGTAGTCAAAAGTTCGGCTTGACACACGCGGCCATAACAACAAACTATGAGGGTTTGTGAACTGCGGTGTGCACAACCCTTCCTAACTTCGCGACTTGCCAACTAAGTATAACGAGAATTATGTATGTGTGTGTGTCTGTCTGTGCCTACAGACAGGGCCGGTTTTAGAGCACAGCAACAGGGGTTCTAGCCCCGGGCCTCCACAATTAGATGTTTTTAGATAAGAAAAAAATACATCCTTTGTGTCCATCAAAGAAAGAAAAAAATCACATTCCCAAGGTATTTTTTTTTACATTTTTTTATCTCGTTGTTCCAAGAATTGTTTGAGGCCTCCACTTCTTGGTTGCCCCAGGGCCTCCACACCTTTATTTCTGGCCCTGCCTACAGGATGAACACATAACAGTCACCTGGTAAAAGATGGGATGTCTAATAATGTAGGGTATTATTCAATTTATTTATCCAGTTTATTTATATATAGTTAATATTTATCATTTAATATAATATTATAAACACCATGAGAAACAAAAACTCCAACAAGACAGTATCCGTATCAAATCGCAGATACTGTCGAATACGAAAACATCACTAAATACAATACCAAAATCAAACGACAAAATAAAAAGCGAATCAAAAAACATAAAAAAAAAAAAAATGTAGGGTTAACTGCCTCATGGCGGGTACAGTACCGTGAAACGAAACACACGTTAAAACAAATTCGTCTAGTTCTTCTGTTACATTTCATGTTGCATTGCATAAGTTAGTACTGCTTATTTCAATAAACACATTACCATACTTATCAGTATTACGTTTCATCTTGCATTAGACATACTATGATGGTTTAGAAATCTTAGGATGAAATCGCTTTTCAAGTTCGCTAAGTGTTTTTCATTTGTATTCACGTCCTACAACGGCTATGTTACCCCATTCTACGATAAGTACTTAAGGTTATTTTCGATTTTTGAAGGTTGAAAAAATAAGGTCATATTCGTTTCGCATATTAGGAATCGAGGATGCCTTAATATGCCCTTTGTCTAAAATGTCATCCTGTATGTTGTACGTCGTGGTGTAAATATACGCGTCCTCGGTCATGACCCGTCTGTGGGAAGGCGTTATAAGTATGTGCCGAGATTCGGGAATTCTTTTGCCTTTATATTAATTACGTGGAGGTAAGTAATGCACGAATATATTCGACACCACGATTTGATTTTATCTCAACTTTGAATAAATATTGCGTGGCTTTTATTTCTTTTACGTGTTTTTTTTTCACCACTGTCGACAGGGTGATGTTACAATGGTATTAAATTTCAAAGTCACTGCAAAAATTTATAACTCTACTTTGTACTACAAAATGAAACTGAAAAATCGACTACAAAACAGACCGTGAATTTTTGGTCAAGATGGTTGTCATTGTTACTTTCGAAAGAATAAAATGCCAACCACCAATGTGATTCTCGAAATTGTTATTAAATAGGTGTGTGGACGTGTATTTAAGAGCGTATACGCGGTACGGCATTTCATACAAACTTTCAAGCCCTTGTTTTTCGAAATGACTGAACCGATTTTAATGAAACTTCATACGCATAAGCAGGATAAAAAGGTCTAAAAAGTGAGTTAAGAACATTTTCGAAATGTCTTATATAAAAACAGATAACTGGAAATCTTTGTTTCTATGGAAATTTTAATTTTTTTCGAAAATGTGCTTAACTAACTTTTTAGATCTTTGTATCCTGCTTATATGCGTATGAAGACTTCTGGTGATTAAATAACAGATGTTATACGATAATATAATATAATGTTTATTTACTCAAAAACAAAGCATTGTAGTAAACGTTAAAAAACAATACAGTTTTACAAAAATAAGTACTATATCTACAAACGTGTGGGTGAGCACGGCTCTCCTAGCTAGGTTATGAAAACCTGTGTTAAGGAGAAGCAGTCCGGTTGCCTAAGGTATAATGTCGTAAAGGTTACATAGTGCTTCTGATGTTATTGTTACAATTTTGGAGTATTGAGATGGAGAAAAAGTTAAAGATTAAGTTTTATTAAACGTGAAAATAAAATAATTTTAAGGTAAATAAATGTGTGTGTGTGTGTGTGTGTGAGGGTGTGTGTGTATGTGTTTGTGGGTGTGTGAGTGTGTGTGTGTGCTGTGTTTGCTTGTCCATGTTGTTTATGTTAAGATTTTTTCTGTTTCGTCATATGACTTATTTTGGAGGTACGATTGCACAATCTTTTTGCATTTGTAATACGGTAGCCCGTAGATTTGACAGTCTTCGTTTATTTTATTATTATATTAACGGACCAAGAAAATGAAAAAATCTCTTTACAAAGGTTGAGCGTACTTGCGGCAGGGTGCATATCCCTTCTTTTCGACGTTTACTACGTTTTTTATTTTCTATAATTCGGTATGGGGTTCTACGATGTAGCAGAATGACGGTCTGTAGTATGAAGTGTTGTCGAACATTTAGAACTTTGCAGAGATTGTATAGTTGGTCGGTTGGAAAAAGAATAGGACGAAAAGTGGCCACTTTTAAAATGGCCCTATGTGCTACTTCAAGCGGCTTGAGGGTGGTTTTTGCTGTGCCGCCCCAACAGGAAATACAATAAGTTACGATGGATAGGCAAAGTGCAAAATAGACATTGCGTATTATAGTGGGATTGGCAATATACCGAAGAGTTTTAAAGATGTATATCAGTTTGCGAACTCGTCCAGTTAACAGACCGATATGGCATTTAAAATTGAGATTCCTGTCCAAGATTATTCCCAGGTATCTGATACTTTCAACAGAGGTTAAAAGAGGACATTGACAATTTGAACCCTGTATTTGCGGATGACACGTGTGAGCTTTGATTGAAATTGGAGTCTGTGGTTGAGAGACCGAGCTGTTAGAATAAGTCAGATTTGGTTTTGGAGGTATTTAGGGTGAGAGTGTGGGAATTAAGCCAATTTAACGCAACGTCAAAGCCAAGCTGAGCTAGATGCTCGAGTTGTCACCAGGAATCCGCGGTGAAGGTTATTGCGGTGTCATCTGCAAAAGATATTACCCTTGCATTATCGATATTGAGATCACACAGGTCATTAATAAAGATTAAGAAAAGAGTGGGGCCCAAAGTGCTTCCTTGTGGTACCCCATAGTGAATAGAAAGCTCCTCACTGTTATGGCCATCGATCCTGACTTTTTGCGAACGATTCGAGACGTAACTTTGGAAAAGATCCAGTTGTATTCCCCTGACGCCCATTTTCTCAAGTTTGATTAAGAGTGTGGAAACGGGAACAGTGTCGAACGCTTTAGCGAGATCAAGGAATATTGTAAGGACTTTTTATTTTTATTTATATGTTCTATGACAAAACTGGTTAGGTCATGAACAGCGTCACAGGTTGACTTATTTTTGCGAAAGCCATATTGTTGCTGTGAGATTATCTTGCCATGCTCCAGGTAACCAACCAATCTTTTGTTTATCAAGCGTTCAAGAACGCAAAAAAAAAAAAAAAAATTTGTTGTATTGTTTGGATAAAGCACTTAAAACAGCTATAGGACGATAGTTATTCGGCAGTGTTCCCTCACCCCCCTTGAAGATTGGATAAATTATTGCCTTTTTAAAAGAAGTTGGAAAAACAGCTGTTTCAAAACAAATATTGAATATATGGCATAAAATAGGCACCAGAGTGGTGGAAAATTTCTTTAATATTGTAGGTGAGATACCATCCCAACCAGTAGCAGCGTTTGGTCGTAGTGAATTTATAGTGGATATAATTTCTTCTGGGTCAGTTTTCTCCAAGACAAAGGATGAGGTTGGTACAGAACTGTTTTGTGGGATATGTGGTTGTTGTGAGTTTTTATAACGTCATCTGCAAGTTTCTTGCCTATATTGACAAAAAAAGAATTCACGTTGTTACATGACTGATGTGATGTGGATAGTAAAATGATGACATATATGTTACCTTTACTAAGCGAAAGATGGATAATTCTTGTGAACTATCCTTTGCTAAGTAAAGGTAACAGATCTCACATACTCATAAAAGAAAAAAATTGCCACGTTTTAGTCTCACATCTGTAACAACACGCCTGTAATCCCCGAAAGGAGCAGAGGTGTATCTATAGTACTACCAACATTTCGCCAGTTATGTTTAAGTCCCATGAAATAGGGGGTGAGCCTATTGCCATCAACCGAGCACAAATCCAGACTCCGGGCTGCTACTAAGAAATTCCTAATGGAAAATCCCAATAACACTTTGCCCGACCTGGGAATCGAACCCAGGACCCATGCTCTGCAGTAGCGTTTGCGACCACTACAAAAATGAGGCAGTCTTATACGTGTTACGTTTTATTCTACAGTATTAAAATGTTTTACAGTTATATCCTTACGATCTCTCTCCAAATCGAATGATAGACCATAGAGACAGTAACTGTAAATGATCTTAGCTCCAGCCTCCAGGCGATCTAAGATTGAACAGAGCTTAACAGCTTCCCTGCGGCGGCGATCAGTGTTTTATCGCCACGTTTATATCTTAGGATATTATTTCATTAAATGGCCTATTGTGCGGACAGTAAACGTTTACGACCGCGTGGTCAGACTGCGTTTTAAGACGTTTATGTCATGTTTGGCTATAATAAAAGAGCCTCGTATTGCGTTCTTTTGTTATACGTAATTCAGAATGGCGGTAATGTTTCGCATTAAAAAGCGGTCAAGTGCCAGTCGGTCTCGCAGACGAAGGGTTCCGTAGACGTATACAATATTTGACACTACATAATGTTTCTTGTCCCCTTTAATTTTTAAACTTTATGGGATATTATTAATCGCACATCAAATAAATAATCACTTATAGATTTAATTCCATCATGTATATACTTATTTACATCAAATAAATAATTTCACTACAAATAAACTGACTTCACAGCAAAATGACCAGAGCGTACATACATACTTTGCTAGATTGAATCATTTGGGTTAGGTTAGGCTAGGGAGGACGGCTCGGGAGGAGGCACGGCTCCCTGTCGTTTCGGGTGACGCAGGTGCTCTCGGGTCATGGTTCCTTCGGGAAGTACCTGTGTCGCATAAACAGGGAGAGCCGGACGCCCGGTGTCACCACTACGTCGACTGCCGGGAGGACACGGCGCGGCATACGCTGGCAGAGTGTGCCGCATGGGAGGAGCCTCGCCGTGCCCTCATCTCAGGAGTAGGCAGTGACCTGTCGCTGCCGGCCGTGGTCGAGTCGATGGCCGGCAGCGAGGAGTCCTGGGACGCGGTGGTGTCAGAAGGAGGCTGCGAAAAGGGAGCGGGAGATCTCGTCCACTCACCCGGCCCGCAGCAGTATGCCCTCTTCCGGCCACCCTATGGCCGGCAGCGAGGAGTCCTGGGGGTCCAACACGTCACCCCCCCCCCCCCCCCCCACCAGACTTGAGGTGGCCCGCAGAGGCAGGCCGACACTAGCCGGGAATCACGGAAGTAATAACAGATCTCAAGATCCCCGGTGCAAGTGTGGGAAGGGAACACTGGGGTGGTTTTGAGTCAGTAAGAGTCTGATAGACCCCTCCGCCCGCCCCACGGCGGAGGACATCCATGAGGATTTTCCACCCCGTGAACAAAAAAAAAAGGTTAGAACAGTGACCATTAAGACGTTGACAACAGGTAAACTACTATCACTGTCAGACTGCATACAAAAGAAAGAGAAGTGCGATGACACAACGCTTGTAATTTATTGCAAAATATGAAGCAATTATCTATTTACTCAAAAATGAGTTCAGTAATCGAAAATAAAAAACAACCAAGTTCTGCATACAAATAAGACGTTCTTGTTACTAATTAAATACCAACCGTACGTCAATATTTAATACAGATATTTTGGATTGGGAGGGGTTGAGGGCTAGTTTTTTTTTCTAAACGTGTTTTGGTAACAACCAAGTTCTGAGAAATATATTCAAGATTAACATATATTTTTTCCGCTACCCCAAACTACATAGATTTGGCAATTTTTGTTTAAGACAAGCCTACTTTTATCATTTGCCCCTTGTCACCGCCTTAACGCGAGATCCCCTCTATCGTTGGTAAATTCAGTTACCAAAACAAAAACTCTTCATCAATATCCAATTTAACTAAATGACTATACGACATTCAGCCATCTGGTTAAACGTTGCGCTCATTGAATTGGCTAGTAAATTGTCCTTCAGCTATTAATGAACGGCCTAGGCTTACTTTTAGATAAATAGTGGTGCCCCACGAATATAAATTGTTGCTTATTTAGTTATATTTTGAGTTGAGTATTTTGGTATGCACTCAGTAATTTTGATTGGAGTTCGGATTATTTTTAGCTCCAAAAAGATTTTTGTTTTATTTGCGTTTAAATACTACCCAAACTTTAATATGTTTATTATTTGTTGTTAAATCGTACCACAGTAGTAGGTACACATTCTGAAAATTTCAAGTGTCTATCTATTACGGTTCACAAGATATAGCCCTATGACAGACGGATAGCGGAGGCTTAGTAATAGGATCCCGTTTGCACCCTTTGGGTACGGAACCCTAAAAACTGTTCTTAGTCACGGTTCTTAGTAAAGGACAAGTGACCTACTTCTTCAATGAATTTCTGGAAGAGACTTCCATAGAAATAAACTGGAAAGGATATGAAACAAGGAGACTGGAGAATTTAATTTTATGAAAACTGTTTTAAAATATGAAGACGCGCGTAGGTGGAAAACTAGGTCATTCATTGTAGGTCGTAGCGATCTGTTATGATGCAGACAGCTCGACTGGCATGGCTGACCGATTTCTGCGCTACGGGTAGCTGGTTCGATTCTCAATCCAAAAAATAAGTAGTTGAGTTGCGTGTTTTGTGCATGTGTGAGTAAGCACCTGTATGCGGAAAAAATAATAATTTAGCGTAGCAAAAAAATATTTAGTTCAATAGTATGAAAAAATTGCTCACTAAATTCTGAAAAAAATATCGAATGTTTGCTCTCGATATGTTTGTATGGAACGAAATTCCACTATAAACTGGAATTTAGAAACAAAATATTTTTATATGATTTTAGCGACTTAGCAATTCATTGTTTGTTCCGATCTGTTTGGGCCATTCGACCGCACTCATTATAAAGAGAGAAATCAAGGGAAGTCAACTAAAAAGCGACCAAGTGCGTGTAGGACCACGCACAATGGAGGGTTCCGTAGTTGGAATGATTTTATCTCAAGAACAAACTTAACATTGTAGTTGAAAAACATGTTCCCCGATACATTCCAACTGCAAATGTAAGTTTATACGCACAATATTGAGTGATTTACCATGTTATTTTAAGACCATAGACTTCTTATAGGTTTTCCTGTAATCTTTAAGTAAAGAACAATTTTCTTTATTTTTTCAAAATTTTAGGATCAGTAGTTTCGGAGATGAAGAAAATAGATGAAAATTTACCATTCACCAAATTTTCATCTATTTTCTTAAATAATTTTAAAACTATTTATTTTAAAATTATATAAAAATATATCTCAAATTCTTACAACAAGCCTTTTCATTTGATATGTCACACGCTCACACGGTACAGTTTGCAAAACTCTTTTTTTTTCAATTTTCTAATTGGCCCCCCGAAAGTGTCATACTGTGTCATATTCAAAATTCATTTATTTACGGTACATGTCCGTGTTTGGGTCACGGAAATTCATATTATATGTACCAAATTTCATTCGGAGTAAATCGACTGTGACAGACGGACAGACAGACACACAAGTGATCCTTAAGGGTTCCGTTTTTTCCTTTGAGGTACGGAACCCTGAGAACTAACTTCCTCGCTTTCATGGGTGATCTTAGTGTAAAAAGTCTGTGTTTACAATAATAGGGTAATGTCAAGATGATTAGGTAAATCATCTTGACGAACCGTGATCACCAAGTCCTAGGCGTGTCTCAGGAGTGTTTACAGCCATGTAGCAGTAAATTATCTGTGACCTGCAGGACACCCACATAAATCAGGTTATTTTTCAGAGCACACGGGCAGTTCATTCGTCCATGATAACCACGTCATGTTAGAATCATGTTTAGGCAAGCGACTACCTAACACAAGTACGTGTAAATATTTTTAATTTTATATTATCTGTTTCAAGGAGTATTTACAAAATTCTTATCAGGATAAGTAATAACAAGATTGCATACGGATATCACTTACATCTCAACAAATTAATATTGTTGTTAAGCGTAAACTCCAAAGATACAAATATGTCTAGATAGACAGTCAAAGCTGAGAACTTGTCGAAAAAAAATGCATCCAAACATGTAAATTTTTTAGCGGAACCAATTATAGCATACGTAGTTACGAGATAAGGGTGAACATTTAAATCATGTACTATAAGATTTTCAAAACTACGAGTTAATCTTTTAAAACTCAACGTACCTGCCTAGAAATATAAAACACCATTATAAAGGTAACACAGTGCAGACTAGACTTAATATGGCCCTTTTAATTGAATAGTTGAATAGCAAAAGCATTTAAATACTCATATCACATAAAATAATCACAAGAACTATCACCAAAAACAAACCACAGTACGTATCGCAGGTTAGAAATGACGAAAAGTATTTTTTTTAATTCCCACAATAATCATTGAGGAGCTCGTGGCAAAGTAAAGTCAAAGCTTTCTTTTTTCTTCTTTAAAGTCAAAGTCAAAGATTTATTTGCAAACTAAGTTTACATTTTGGTGTTATTTTATAATGTAGGTACTTACAACTTAGCGGCCTTTTCCAGGCATCGAAAATTTGAGGGTTATTTAACATTTAAAATTAAAATAACTATGCTATTCACACAAGTAATAACAGCCGCTCGGGGCGTTCCATGAGGTTAAGCTACGCTTGCCGGGGATGTTCCGTAGATGGGTGACCGAGACTCCTCCGTGTCTCGGAAAGTACGTTAAGCCGTTGGTCCCGGCTGTCATTCGTGGATATTTGACAGTCGTTACGGGTCGTCAGAAGCCCGAAAGTCAGACAACCACTCTTACCAAGGGGTATCGTATTACCCAGTAACTGGGTTGTGGAGGTCAAATAGGCAGTTGGTCCTTGTAAAATACTGGTATGCAGCTATATCCGGTTAAACTGGAATTACTAGGCAGATTGATTTTGTTGGCCGCAAAATGGACGCACACTAGAATAACACATTGACGTGGCGCAAGTGTAAGAAGTAGCTGTCACTCACACTAAAGCACAGCAAGCTTCTTTGTTAGCACACGCTAACAAAGTTGGCCTGTTTGTTTTTGTTATTTTGTAGCGCGACAATTTAAGAGCAGGCAGTCTAAATCAAATTTCGAACGCAAGCGCCGCCCCTCGCTCCCCGCCACTCCGTTATGTGCTAAACGCTAATACATCAGTAATAAAGTTGAATATCGCGTGCGCTCTTTGATCGTGTTCGAGCACGAAGCTAAATAGCGTAATCTCAATTCTTATTTCATTTCTAACTAAAGTAATAATTTATATAAAGAAAAAATATCTTGTGTCGTGATAATAAACTGTATTTTCTTGCTGTGAATATTTATTATAGACATAAAAGCTAAACAATCTTGGTTGTTTTTATAATTATCCTTAAAAAAGACATGATTTTCAAATAAAAAAATTATTGAGAGAAAATATTACAATTACGTAACTGTCCTCAACATGGAAAGAAAAAGATCCAATAAATCATATACTAAAGTTTCATTTTGCTTGTATGTGTGACTGTTTCAGAATATTCATGCAAATTTACATAAAAATAGGGACCTTTATAAATAATCAAAACGTATGAAATATAATAAACATATCTACACCTAAACTATGATTCAAGTAGGTAAATCAATGCCGAATATCCTACAAGTACATCGTTATAGCTACATATAAATAGCTTTTGCCCCCGGCGTCGTCTGCGGGAACTTTGAAATCGGACAGTATTTACCGCTCCGTCCCTTATTCAAACAGGGTATAAAACATCCGACCGTCTGCAGACAGACACTGGAGCCCTTGGGCCCCTTGCCCTATTCAATAACCCATTTGATTCCCGGAAATTGTAACATTGGAACTCCTACTACAATGTGTTCAGTTATTTTGAGTAACATCCGGGAGGGAAAGCAATTTTAAACGTGTCTTCCATTCAGCGTTGAAACAACTTATTTATTTTGGGACGTGTTCGGCTGAAAACGTTTACCTGCGGTGAAAATAAGATTAGATGTTTTCATGAAATGAAAAGATTTAGTTGATAATATAAGTTATTCTAAAATCTTATAGAAAGCAGGCTTTGTGTTTACCAAACATGCAGTGGCGAACTAAGCCAGTCCCACCCTGGGCGACAAAACTAAATGCGGCCGCCTCGCCAAGGAATTAACGTCGAAATATTTAGCACGCTGCCTCGAAAAGGTTAGGTTTTCTTTTGACAATCCATACAGAAATAGAAGATACTACGCGACAACAGAAAAGCTAGAGCATCAGACGAATAGAGGAGCTCCAACATTTTTGTACCCCGCATACTTAGTTTTTCTATTGAACATTTATGCAGAAATAGGAATTACTTTATTGACTTATTAAATACAGAAAAGTTTGTAAATGTAGGATGCAAGAGCGAGCGAAACGAGCTCGCAAAATTTTTGCACTCTGCTTTTGATTATACATAAGTAAATAGGTTTTCCTTTATCGAGTTACGCAGAGAAGTTTGAAAAAAAATAAAATAAAGGTTACAGGAGCGAGCGTAGTGAGCTCGAAAATTTTAGCGCCCTGCGTTTATATAGCATAAGGGCCCCTAACTACAAACCACCTTTTACTTACTGAATATACTTTGGTCTTGTTTAGGATTTTATTTAAAAGTATTTCTGGAGATTATGGGCTCTTCAGGACCAGAGGCCGGGGATGACCGCCCATACCCCGCCCCCCCCCCCCCCCCTTTAGTCCGCCAGTGCCAACATGTTAACATATACTACGCTTAATTCAAACCAACGACTTCTGCAAAATCAATAATACTTTGCTTTGAAACTTGAAATCAAACCCAGATCCTCCTGAGCGGCAGTACCGGTTTCAACAAATGCGATCTTAGATTGAGAATAAATATCATTTCTTACAATATGTTTTCAGTCGAGCAAGTCTTTGAAGCATAAATTCTCGCGTCCACTTCAGGGAAGTTACAAAATTGACTTCCTTCCTGTACAAAGAGAAAAATTAATCGATTAACGATCAACATTTCAAATAAAACGTCCCAATCAGGTAGTAAAAGAAAGGGAAACTTTGTAAAACGTCGTAAAACGACATTTTGTTTTAATTCCTGTTCTGATTCAAACTCGAGTTGAATAAAATTTTCAACGAAGTGCGTCCTTTGAAGTGGTTGGTTTGTTCCCCCCCCCCCCCCATTACCTGCCTGCCGCACCGCAGACCAGGTAACGTTCACTCGGTACAATTTCCCTATGCGGTGCGGTACCAACATGAACATTTTTGAAATAAACAAACAGCGGGGTTCGTTATGGGGACTTGTTTTCTAAACCGCTGCCGCGCTGGTATGACACGTAGTTTGATGCATCGTTAGTTCTGAACACAAACCATCATGCTCCTGTTTTTGTTCTCTTCCTTTATATTCTAAACAAATTTGGTTTCCAGTTTAATCAAATGCAGTTCAGTTGCGTCATCCGTATTTATAGAGAGCGACTGGTGTCCGAAATCCATTGAATAGTCTTTGCTCTGAACATTCTGTAAATCGTTTTAAATAAATAAATAAATTCATTTATTTCAGGTAAATAACACCAAACATAAACTAATAGAATGATGAACTGTAGAAATGTTTTGCTCTGTACATTTTGTAAATCGTTTTGCTCTGAACATTCTGTTAATCGTTTTGCTCTGAACATTCTGTTCGTTGTTTTGCTCTGAACATTCTGTTAGTTGTTTCCTAAACTTGTTGCCATAATTTTGATACCTTTTACAAATTAGTAAATTACGTGGACAATGTGAGTGCTACTCGAATCCATCTATTATATAATAATGAAATCAAAAGGCCTTGTTTACATAGGTCCATTTGAATTCTTATGGTAGAGCCCAGAGGGTTGTGGAGTAAACATTATGCAGGGCGAAAAGTTAATAGCGGAGTTGGTGCGGCATGAAGAGAGAACACCGAAAATATATTTGAAAAGTTTCAAATAGGAGCCCCGTGAGGTGTCCATTTTCAGATTTCCAAAATGGACAAAAAATAAAGTCATCTTCAGAACCGTTGATTTCCATATATGAGCTGGTGCGGCCTGAGTTGTGGAGGTCAGATAGGCAGTCGCTCCATGTAAAATACTGGTATTCATTGTATAATACTGCATCCGGTTAGACTGGAAGCCGACCCTAACATAGTTGGGAAAAGGCTAGGCAGATGATGATGATGATGATGGCGTAATAAATTAAACAGACAAAGCTGATAAAGAATTTGAGGGTTTCCCCTAAATCTGACGACTTTGACAACACAGATTTTGACATTTTTTTTAAGAATATTCAGATTAGAAATGATTTTGTGCAATAAGTACATGTAACACACATGTACTGAATATATAAATATCTGACGGATTGATGGGGCCTTTTGGCAAACTTGACGAAATTTCATTGACTCAGAAAAGTACCCAAAAGTGGTCATAATTTTGCATTTATCTCTAAATCAACGAATCGAATAGCTTTGATTGGTATTTGAATTTGAAGGTGACTTTTTTGTAAATATTTTTCGGTATTCAAAAATTTGTAAATATCAAATACTTTTGAGAGTACATAATTAAAAGTTAAGTAGCAAAATTAGAACATCGTCGGAGTACACCGTAAGCCGGGATGAATATATCGAATTTTAGTATACACTAAGCAAACAAACAATTTTAAAAACATCCTCATCTTATGAGCTATGCAACGAGCTATCAACATTTAAAAAAATGTTCAGAGATAATTATGGTTATTTATTATATATATATTTATGGTTTATATAATGGTTAATTGTTTGATGAAGCTGGCAAAGATGGAAAACAATACTTACTAAAATTAACGAAAACCTTGAACAATAAATCTTTATTTTATTGTAACAACGAAGCTTCGTGCTCGATATGGTTAGTGTATCGCCCCTAATAGACCCCTAATATTTTCAAACTTCTGAATACCGATAAATCTTCACGAAAGTGTCAGCTTCAAATTGAAATAGTAATTAAAGGTATGTTCTTTGATTTAGAGATAAAGGCAAAATTATTATCACTTTTGGGAACTTTTTTGGGAACAAATTTGGCAAAAGGGCTCCATTGATTCGTCAGATATTTATATATTTACTATCAGGACATGTATCATTACCTATTGCACAGAATAACTTTCATTCGCCCTGAATATCCTTTTAAAAATTATCCAAATCTGAGTTTTCAAAGCCGTCCGATTTAGGGAAAGCCACAAATTTTTTCATCGGTTTTCTCTGGTTAAGTCATTATGCGTCAGGCCGCACCCGTTCACATGAAAATCAACGGCTCTGAACGTAATTTTCTGTCCTTTTTGGAAACCTGAAAGTGGTGGACCATTCACCATCATTCCTACCTGAAACTTTTCAAATATATTTCTCTCTTCGTGCCGCACCTACTCAGCTATCAACTTTTCACCCTGCATACGCTTGCTCAAAAGTCCTCTGGGCTCCCCCCCCCCCTACCAAAATAAGTATGTTGCATAAAATAACATATAGGAGCAGGCTCATATTTCAGAACTCTGGATTCAATTTAAAACATACTCAGATATCCATTACTGAAATGACTTCTAGAATACGGCGTCAGATTCAAAGAGTTGGAAAGTGGAAGCTATTTGCCCATCCCAAAACGTAGATCTCTATGGAGAAGAACAGGCAAGAAACTCCAAGGACACTCTTTTAAATCAAGATATTACAAAATCCTGGGTACATTATTCTTGTCGCTTCTATATGTGAGAACAATGTAAAAAACAAAAAAAAATATTAAAAAAAACAATTCAAATTAAAAGATTACAAAAACAGCCACTACATTGATGTATAAATTTTCGGAAATCATTCCCATTCCGGGCTGAAGTGTTTGCAGTTCTGAAACGTTGCTATCTTGCAATCAAACTACTTAACTTTAGTGTGTGAGAACAATGTAAAAAACAAAAAAAATATTTAAAAAAACAATTGAAAATATAAGATTATAAGATTACAAAATAAGCCCAGGCAGTTAAGAGATGACCAGCCTCAACTGACGGCGCCTGTTCACGAACATGACGCGTGGATCAGCACCATCCAGCTCAACCACTTTGTAGGGATTGCTCTAATGAAATGCAAACGTTGCCAACAATATTTTAAGTTAACAAATTATTCATTCCCAGATGTAATAACACCTTGGAATCGATACTTAAACCAATAATTGCAAAGTTTCTCCTCATTTAATAGTTAACAGTCAAGTCGGAGAGTTCTCTTAGCCGTCGTGATAGAAAGCTCGTTAGTATGTATAGACCGGACAAGGAAACCCGAGGCGCGTCTGAGAGCGAGGATTATTGGCTTCACTTCACTCGACTATAGATAAAAGCGGAATACCTTCCGCGGGATGTGCACTGAATTGCTTTAAAACTAAAAGTGGATCGAATGAACAGAGAATTGCAGGTGACTGGTTTTGCTGGAAACGGGCAATATAGTGAGCGGTAGTGGCTCAGTTGTAACGGCCGCGACTTACGAGTTGTAGGTCGTAGGTTCGAACCCAGACAGGCGCTTTGCTTTGTGTAAATTATTTCATCACCACTGCTCTCAAAAACGGTGAAGGAAGACATCGGGAGGGAACCCGCATGTCCTAGAATCAAAAATTCTAAAACATACTGTGACATCCACCAAACTGCACTGGACCCGCGTGGTGGATCAGCCCGCTCCCTCTCACAGAGAGGATGCCTGTGACCCAGCAGTGGAAATGTTATAGGCTGATTATGTTATGTGGGCAATACAGTGCTCGAAAGCTAATTAAAATTGTAATCTTTTACGAGAAATAAGATATTTTAATGATTACATCTCTTAATTAAAGCTACCAGAATGTATAATGCTTTAAAGTTTTAAACTGAAACCAAGAATCGATATAGATTTTATCCACAAACTAAAGTTGAGTAGTTTGATTGCAAGATAGCAACGTTTCAGAACTGCAAACACTTCAGCCCGGAATGGGAATGATTTCTGAATATTTATAGATCAATTATTGATCTATAATATGAATTGTTTTTTAAATATTTTTTTTTGTTTTTACATTGTTCTCACATATAAAAGTGACAAGAATAATGTACCCAGGATTTTGTAATATCTTGATTTAAAAGAGTGTCCTTGGAGTTTCTTGCCTGTTCTTCTCCATAGAGATCTACGTTTTAGAATGGGCAAATACCTTCCACTTTCTGACTAACTGACCGACTCTTTGACAATTCAAAAGTGCCTGGAAAGTTTAATTGAAATAAATGCTTGAGTTTGAGTACCACAAATCGTAGTCCATACAAATGATAGCTGGGTCGCAAACCATGACCGCTAGATTAAAAAAAAACAACATGGTTGGTTCTCCTGCCAAGACAAATGTTTCCATACCATCACCTGCTCCAACTATTCCAAGGGTATGGTTACCTTATTTGTTTTAAGGTGGACTGATGTCGGGAATACTACATAGTTACATGTACACAATTTCAAAAGAGCGCAGGGACCGAAAAACTACTAACTTGATTAAATAAATAATTATCACCATAATGGTATTTTCTTTTGGTTTTTACCAGTAGGTACTTCAACGAAAATCTTAGTTTCACTAGATGCTGTGTGGTCACCACCGCGTATGGACAATGAACATCTCATATCATTATCCCACCTAAGTCAAAGAATCTGCCTGGCCTTTTCCCAACTAGGTTGGGGTCGGCTTCCAGTCTAACCGGATGCAACTGAATACCAGTATTTTACATGGACCGACTGCCTTTCTGACCTCCACAACCCAGTAACTGGGTAATACGATCCCCTTGGTAAGACTGGTTGTCAGACTTTCGGGCTTCTGACGACCCGTAACGACTGTTAAAGATCCACGAATGACAGCCGGGAACCAACGGCTTAACGTGCTTTCCGAGACATGGAAGAGTCTCGGTATGTAAAGATGGTCACCCATCCACGGACCAACCCCGGCAAGCGTAGCTTAACCTGATGGATCGACCCGTGTGGCTGTTATTACGTAGCCACGAGCTCCTCCTTAAGCAAATTGAATACCAACTTAAATTTTCTGTATATTCAAATCACAATTACTGTCATTCTTTGACAGCTTTATTAAAAAGTATAACACGAAAAATTGGGGTTGTTTGTCACTTTGCTTAACCAATAATTGCCCTGACTGCAGCTATATTATTATCTACCCTAAGTGAAAGTTGAAATATCTCATGTGTCATTGCGTACTGTGCCTGTGCTCAAGAGATATAACAACTTAAAATTTATTACTAAATTGTATCAGCATCCATAACCGTCTAACCGGTATGTTCGTGAGGTTTCATAACCGGAGTTTATCTATTCGACAGTGCTATTGGTTTATCCCGTATGTCCCATATCCAACATTTGACCAATGTGTCCACACATCTGCACTTCTGCGGACTTAAACAAAAAACCAGCTGAGTTCGAGTCAGACTCGCGCACGAAGAGTTCCATACCATTATCTACGTTCTACGTTTGTTTTATGGGAGCCCCTTAAATATTCATTTTATTCTGTTTTTTAGTATTTGTTGTTATAGCGGCAACAGAAATACATCTGTGAAAATTTCAACTTTCAACTATCACGGTTCATGAGATACAGCCTGGTGACAGACAGACAGACAGACTGACGGACAGCGGAGCCTTACTAATAAGGTAAACGTTTTACCCTTTGGATACGGATCCCTAAAAACGCCACAGATGCCGCGATTGGCGTAGGCACCTACTGGGCCCAACTCGTTTAACATTTTACATTTATTTACCGTCGACTCGA
Source organism: Tiliacea citrago (assembly GCA_963921375.1). Classification (NCBI taxonomy): domain Eukaryota; kingdom Metazoa; phylum Arthropoda; class Insecta; order Lepidoptera; family Noctuidae; genus Tiliacea; species Tiliacea citrago. The sequence goes on from OY992803.1 coordinate 15,793,610, forward strand.
ACACTCAATCTTTCTTCTTTTTCGAGTGGTTAGTAACTAACTGGTGTCAGAGTTAAACACACAATTAACACAATACTCACATAAAAGAAGAAATTTTGCTTAAACTTATAACTTTATCGAGAACGTTGTAGACTTAATAGACTGTAGATTTGTAGACCATTTTCTATTTTGTTAAGTACCTGGTACTTGTTGACAGGGGTACACTGTCCTCCCATACCTATTAACACTGTAATTTGAAAACATTGTTAAAGCCAATTATTATTAAAAGAGTAACCGTGGAGTTTCTTGCCGGCTTTACTCCATAGGAAACGACCAATAGGAACCGTGCAAAAATCAAAAATCAAAAAACCTAGCTTCTGACGTTTCATAAGTGTCCATGTGAAATAAAATATTTTGATTTTGTTTTTTTTATTTTGGTTGATTAACTATGACACGGAACACCGTGTGGTGGACGTAAAGAATAGAACCATCCTATTACTTCACGTGGGCGTCGTAAAAGGCGACTAATGCGACGTCTTTCGGCTGAAAAGATGTTGATAAACTATGGAGCGTTTAGAGAGGACGTCAGAAGCCAGGCTTTAGTGGAAAAAATATTTATTTAAATGCCTAGCCATGTTGTGCTTACCTCCATCCTGCAGGGCTCCAGTCCTGACATCCACCACCAGCAGAGCGACAATGCTCATGAACCACATGGAGGAGTACATTGTGCCTGTCACTAAAATTAGTCTCCTGAAGATTGTTCACTTATTTTCACTGTACGTCTCTTTTTTTATTATCATTTAAAAGTTAAATTGTCTTTCAATCGGTTTAGTATTTTGATGAAATTATCTAGTAAAAAAAATAAACTAAAATTTGGTCTGTTGTAGTAGTTACAACTATTTTTAACTGAAATTGAGTTCCATATAGTAGTTAAAATAGAAAAAAGACTCATTAATTTTCTTGAGTTCCATATAGTAGTTAAAATAGAAAAAAGACTCATTAATTTTCTCATATGTAGGTATATTTGAGAGATATACTCTAAGTAACAGTACAAGCCACCAAACTTCTAATAGTAGGTAGTCGATCATATATTTATGCCGTATATCATATATTTTACCGTTACCTTCATTATATTTGTATGAAGCATGTTATGTTTGTTAGAAAATATAAAGAATTGTCCAAAACAGCAGAGGAGATAAGTTCTCCAAGTCGGCGTGACCAATACAGGCTTGTACTAGTTGAGATCCCTAGATTAGCAAAATATAACGAAAGCTGCCTGGTTATGTGTTGCAGGTTATTCAAAATTAAATTATATGAATGGTTGAATGAAAATAATTTCTATGATATTAAGGATTTTTTTGAACATAAATTATAATGTTACCAAATTCAAATTTGTATAATCGTCTAAGTTTGCATGCTTTAATTTTAAGCAAAACATGTATGATCTCATTTTTTATAATAACACCTATGTATACCATGTTTTAAGCAAATAAATTATCTTATCTTATCTTATGCCTTTAAAAATACCTGTGATTAAATCTTAACTTTAAGCATTCGCGATGGAACTACGAACACATTTCCTTGTTTTTAAACTACAGCATTGAAGCTAACAGCCTTTTTCTTTTAACTAATATAAACAATCATCATATTATATTAAAGAGCTCAGTTTGATAAAATCTGGCTCATCGTAACTTTATATTAATCATTCTATTTTTATCAGACCCTGTCTGAGGCAGACACGAAAATATTTATGAATTGTGAGAAACGTGATGCCACCACACTCCTAATCATTTATTAACTAATGGTTACTGGTAGCAGTATTATACAGTTAGTACCTCTATTATACTATATAATACTTTACGTCTTTATGATTGAGCCGAGGTGCAATGCCAGGACACGAGATTTTAGCTACACATCTATTTATTTTTAATTAGTTGATCTTTACACAAAACAAAAAGTAACCAGCAAGTACGAAATACCATCAAAGCTGTTTTAGAAATATAATATGTCATACAGGTTAAAAATAATTCAAACTTTTCACTAAAATATGCAGCACAGATAAAAATATATACGAGTCCACGCACGTGTTTACCCAACCGCGAGTTCGTAGCACCGCGTAGCGGCTGCGTAGCGCCGGTACTACGGCTCGTAGCCAACTGCCGTAGCCCGTAGCGCGAAGCTCGGCAGATTCGCGCATCCCCCGGGGCGGTTGCACTGAGCCACGTGAATTATTCCTTCCAATGTTCACAATACCATGTATCGCTACTATTGCTGCTTGTCTATACAGTGTTCAATATTACTCTCTAACATAACCAGACTTGTATTTTGTTCTGAATTACTCAGGGACATGCCTGTGTGCGTATTATAATAAGACGAGAGTATCATGTTAAAAGCGGCTGTCGGATGGCGGATTACCTGGCTATTGTGTGTAGATAATATTTCTATTTGCTTGTGTTTGGTAATACCCTATTTATATCACTTATCTCTATTGTTGTTCGTTCGTTGTAGGTTGGCTAAATGATTTAGTCGTAAATATTGTTTTAGATTGTCTTTATGAGCGTAGGTTTAACGTTTTGAAAAGTATTTTGCTCTGTTGATCCTAAGTGAAAAATGTTAAAAAGGAACAAATTATACAATATACAAGAAGTAGGATGGTGCATGTTTCAATTTGTAAACCGAAATAGTCTACAAACATTAACCCGAACTTTCAGTGAATAGTGACTGACACCACTCGTAAAAAACCTTTCACAGTAAAAGGAACTAACTAACTAGTCGCACGAAGTTGACACTGTCCTACTATTTTTAACAAAAACGACCTGCCATCATCTGACACTCAAATTAAATCCTCTCATTTGATCCACAACACAAAACACACATGTTACATAATCACATGAAGTAAAGCAGTCACGACCTTAATCTCAGAGGGACGAACCGGAGAAAGAAGTAATTATTTACAAATAAGAATAATGTATTCAGAGAAGAAAAAGAATCGAATAAATCTCGACTCCCGACGAAAGGTATCTGGGGGGTTAAGCCTAGGACACACTACATTGCGAGGGAATTACCTCCATAAAATGTGCCAACGACTTGTTAAGTCATAAAAATAAGCACCTGACTAATGTTTTTGGTAAGTAATACTGGTTGGGGGGTTGTAAACGTTTGGACAGTTTTCGTTCTTGGCGAATTTGCTGTACGTGAATAATAATCTACTGAATCAGGTTTTTTATTAAATAATAAATCATTTAACTGCTGCTTTTGCTGCTTTTTAATTTTATCTCCTTTTTAACTGTTCGAGAAGTTGCTCTTCGTTGTTTGTTTGCTCGTGCTATATCTACGTCTGAAAACTTCTCCAGCTCCAAGAATAAGTAGTTAAAACAAACCCAACACTTGCTGTGTCCCCATCTTAAAATAGCGATGGGGAGAGTATCGGGGCGCAGTCGGCGGACACATTAATTGGCAATTTCCTCGGCTCGCTGCCCTCGAGTCGACCCCTCCCCCCACTCCATGCATTACTCATCGGCACAAATATCTGATAATGATGTTCATTAGCAGCCGGCCTTGCTTATCCGTGTGGCGTCACCACGGTTCAAAGCAACGCAGCAGCCTGTGATGGGTTGTGTGATGATACACGATGTACTGTAAGATTGTACGAAACCCGTTGAACGAAAGAGTAATTTCAGTAAAATGAAATCGGAATTTTCTGTTTAAAAAGTCAATCATTCTCAAATGGAATTGCACCCGATAAATGACAATAAGCTCACGTTCACATGACACGTCATATCGTCGGCTCTGCGGCAGTAAACCACGGTCTACACCGTCGGAAGCACGCTGACAGTTTTGAAGTTCGTTTCATAACCGTCTCTTTTTCCAGACTGGCAATGTCGTGACGTGTGTCAACGCCTTAATAGTCTGTTATCAACAACTCAGCTTAAATTCCATTAGATCTTTTTGCAACACAAAATGGCGGCTCGTCGGAAACTTTGAAAATATTCGCCCCTCGAGGCTAGAGTTTCGGTTCAACGTTTCCAGAGGCAACAATGTTGTGCGAAAAATGTATAGAAGTAAAATTTTCAGCGATCAACTTGACATGGGAAAGTTTATGCTGCACGGAGTAATCGAATCGAAGGCTGCACGAAAATGTATATTCAATGCAGTTTAAAAAGTCAGGCAGTCAGTCAGGTTGTTAATATCAATAAAAAATTCGGTGATAACCGTACGTTGTTTGCACCGAATTTTAACTCAATGTTAAACCCAAGAGAATAAAAAAAAAGAATAAAAACGTGAACCATAGTAACCATGTTCTGGTCAGAAAGCTATAATTATGCAAAAATATTCAACCGCAGTTAACAGTAAACACGAATAGAAATACAGAGTTGTATTTTTTGGTGAATGTGAATTTAAACGACTTGATTATACAGCAGTTTTGTACAAATTGGATTGGTGTAAGAGTGGGAGCACTCGGTCCCGGGTGAGAAGGTGCTGTACGTCTGACTCTGACCCGCTTGTTGGCTTTCCAACACACAATTTACGAAAATATTATATTTGACGGGGAATATCATCTTTTTAAAGTACGTCATTTGGAAAGGATCCAAACCTAAGATGGAAGGAGCGAGCGATAACCTTAATGTTAGTTAAAAGCTTCAAAAGTATTAATTTATTCGAGACGTTTTTCTTAGAACGTTGTTAAGTAATTGATTTCGTAATGTTTCCTTTTTATGTTCTGTAATTTCATCAGATCATTTTATTTTACTTTGTCAATTTCTGAAAATTAATATATGAAAATACAAGTAAATTTTTTGTACATAATTTTGTTAGCTTGTTTTAAATTCAAATAAATATTGTGCTATTTCTAGATACATTTGTCTCATTCATTGAAAATAAGTTAAATGACGGTTGATATTCTCGTTATTTCTGGGTGGGGCAAAAGTCATTTTTAAATGGTAAAAGGCTGTGCCGAGCCAGTGATTATGGAACTATGAAGCAAGTCGGTTGACACTGTAGTCAGTATTCCGTGTGTATAATAAAGTTATTTTATACATAGGACAGTGTTATTATTAAAAAAATAGAATTGCCTAACAATTTAGTTTACCAAATATGCTCAAAAAACCTTGCCACAGAATATTCTAGATAAAAGTTTAATACAACGTAGCCTAAACGTTTTGACGATATTCAACAATAGGACCGGCCGTACTTAGCGAAACGATAACTTATTCTGTGAGCAAAGTTGCGTGGCTTCTGTCGAAACAACAAACAATTTACATATCTCCAAGAAAAAGGTCGCTCTGATTGAATTTTATGAAAAAAATCACTTACCTCTTAAATATTTATTAGTTATTTTTCACCTACATTTAACATTTGTTCGAAATTATTTGCATCAACGTGAACTTGAACTTGAATTCCACTTCTAAATAGTTTTATTAAAAAGCGTTGTACATTTCAGGGCAGACACAACATCTTTCCATTTCATCCAGTGAATCCAACAATTCTGACTCCTAAGTCACAGGTTCTCCTAGTTTGGGAGTCAGGGTTTACTCTATCTGTATGACCTTTATTCAGTGTAATTCATTCCACCTAGTTTTTAAGCATTGTTGAAGGTTTTTGTATAAATAAAGATTTTGATTATTATTATTTTTTGATTACTATCCATTTAATTTCATTGACTGGAATTGTCTCATTCCAGTCAATGAAATTAAATGGAGGTATAACTCACCTACGTGATTGATCATAAAGCCGCTTAATGATCATGTTGAAAAACTTATTAACTTAATTATTAACCACCTTCATTACACACACCTGTGTACTGAGATACAAAGCATCATACACAATATAATATTAATATTGTAAAAAAAATCCGCCAACAATGTCATAAAATAGAGACCCAAAAACTGTTTTATCGGTTCAATTAAAAGTTTGTCGTAAAGCCGGCGGCGTCAGGGGCGCATAATTACGGGTGTCATTCACACCGGGCAGGCAGCAGGCAGGGGCAGGGAAGGGCAGGCAGCAGAAGGTAAGAGCAGGCAGCCGCAGGACTCCGACACACAGCCAGGCAGCTTTGACGTCACTAAACTAGAATATAAATAAATTTCCAACAAAATAAACACCCCGTTCTGACTGTTGTCTTTATTATGCGAGTAGTTTTTAATTGGGAATATGCTTCGATTTGCTTTTTAATTTTAGTTTGAAAGTCACAAAAAGAATTAGTCAAAATATTCATTAGTCAGGTACCGTTAATCATGGACATTAAATAAAGAGAAAATAAAGATACCAATAATTCATAAAAAGCCGCCAGACGATATTCGAAGAAAATCAACGATACTAATTATTTAATTATAAGAAATAGAATCCTTACAACAAAAAGCAATAAGGCAACTAAATCGCTTGTAGCTACATAAACTTATGCGTAAAACAAAACTAACAACCCAATTCCATGTGGTTACATCCAAGAAACATAGGACTACATTCTCGTTTGTTTTCACTTAATTGTATTTGGAGGATCGCAAGTAACTGTTAATCTCCATTTCCAATGATGGGCTGACAAAGCTTGTGTGTACTGGGTACATGGGTGAACATAAGCCTCGTACCGCCGGGCCTATCCCTTCCACATGTTCGATTACGTTCATAGATTGTGTTTACTATCGGTAGTCTGTATAGTCTGAGTATAGTTACTAGACTATTAATATCGACCGACGATGTAATTTGGCTATTAATAACGATGTAGAAAGTCACAAAATTTTATTTAGTGCATTTAATTATTCAAGAGATGCAAAATTGCTTTAAGAGTAGAGGAATACCAAAGAATCGATAGATGGACTGTGTGAAAGATGATATGGCTAGAAAGGGGGTGACTACCGAGATGACGACTAATAAAGATGTATGGAAGAAAGGGACATATTGCGCCGACCCCAAATAAACTGGGATAAGGGCAGGAGAATTATTATGATGATGCAAAGTTGAATAGTCGAGTAAGATATGCAACGTGATTTGTTACAGTTTTAAGACGAGGCAGTCCAAATCAAATTTCCACGCAAACTCCGCCCTCGCTCCCCACCACTCCGTTATGTGCTAAACGCTAACACATCAGTAATAAAGTTGAATATCGCTTGCGCTCTTTGATCGTGTTCGAGCACGAAACTAGATAGTCTCAATTCTTATTTTGTTTATAACTAAAGTAATAATTGATCTAGAGAAAAAATATCTGTTTGCTGGATAATAAACTATATTTTCTTGCTGTGAATATTTATCACACTAATATTATAAAAGCGAAAGTTTGTGAGTGTGTATGTTTGTTACTTCTTCACGCTCAAACGGCTGGTCCAAGTTTGGTAAAATTTTGTATGGAGGTAGCTGACACTTTGGATTCTCGCAACTAATAATCTTTTACTTAATGCGAACAAAACAAAATGTCTTAAGTTTTCATTACCAAATGTACCCCAAGTGAGTCTAAATTTAAAACTTGACGGCAAGAAACTAGATGCTATTACGGAAACTGTATTTCTAGGAATTACTTTAGATTCAAAATTACAATGGGGTGCCCACATTAGACTTTCAAGTAGATTAAGTTCAGCTGCATATGCAGTAAGAAAAATAAGGCAGTTAACTGATATATCCACAGCTAGGTTAGTGTACTTTGCTTATTTCCACAGTATTATGTCATATGGCATTCTGCTGTGGGGATCGGCTGCTGACGTAGATTCAATTTTCATTTTACAAAAAAGGGCAATCCGCGCGATCTATGGAATGGGTCCTCGTGAGTCCCTTAGAAACAAATTCAAAGAAATTGATGCACTAACTCTGCCTTCCCTTTATATCTTAGAAAGTATTTTATATGTTCGCAAAAACTTAGGACTTTTCAAAATAAGAAGCGATTTCCATAATATAAATACACGTAGTAAACATGAAATTGTGATACCCAAATTTAGATTAACTAAAACAAGCAAGTCATTTCTTATAAACAGTATCCGCTTCTATAACAAGTTGCCAAAGTCGGTTATAGAACTTAGCGATGGAAAGTTCAAAACCCACATCAAACGTGTCCTAATCAAAAAAGCATACTATATGATTAAGGACTACGTTGAAGACAAGGAAGTTTGGCAATAATTCCTTCTGCACATGTGGCTTCCCTGGTACTTCATTAATGGCATAACTATATGAACGTCTATTAACTGCTCCTAAATTACGATTTTTATTTCTTTTTTTACATACTTTGACATAACCTACAATTTTAATTTAAAATATTTATTAGTGACTTGTGGACAGAATATTTATTCAGTTTGTTTTTTTTACAGTTGTAATGATAATGTTGTCATTTGGTTTAAATATTATATATAGATTCTTTAATTAATAATAATTTGTGAATTTGAGAACGTTGTAGGCCTAATAGACTGTAGCTTTGTAAACTATTTTTTATTTTGTTAAGTACTTGGTACTTGTTGACGGGCCTACACTGTCCTCCCATACCTATTAACACTAACTTATAACATTGTTAAAGCCCACTTTTTTTTAAAAGAGTAACCGTGGAGTTTCTTGCCGGCTCTTCTCCATAGGAAACGACCAATTGGAACCGTGCACCTAGCTTCTGACGTTTCATAAGTGCCCATGTAGGTTTATGTGAAATAAAAAATTTTGATTTTTTAATTTTGATTAAGACATAGGCTACTTTTTATCCCAATATTTCCACGGGATCGAGCCTTACGGGGGTGAAACTGCGGGGCGCAGCTAGTTTTAGACATAAAAGCCAAACAATCTTGTTTGTTTTAAATAATGATCCTTAAAAATACATGATTTTCGAATAAAAAATGTATCTAGAGAAAATATTACAATTACGTAACTGTCTACAACATGGAAAAAAAAAGATCCAATAAATCATATATTAAAGTTTCATTTTGCTTGTATTTGACTGTTTCAGATACAATTCATGCAAATGAACACAAAAATATCTAATCAAGCCTCTAATCATGTCATTTGGTTTAGGGTTTATAGGTTTTTTTTTTTGGGTTCCGTACCCATAGGGTAAAACGGGAACCCTATTACTAAGGCTCCGCCGTCTGTCTGTCTGTCTGTCCGTCTGTCACCAGGCTGTATCTCATGAATTTTCACAGATGATGTATTTCTGTTGCCGCTATAACAACAAATACTAAAAAACAGAATAAAATAAATATTTAAGGGGGCTCACATACTTACAACAAACGTGATTTTTGTGCTCGTTTTTGCTCGATATTGATAACGGCAACAGGTAGACGCTTGAAATATTCACAGAATATTAAGTTATATATTCAGTTTAAAAATAAACAATTAAATTAAAATAAAATAAATATTCAAGGGTGCTCCCATACAACAAACGTGATTTTTTTGCCATTTTTTATAGATAATGGGACGGGACCCTTCGTGCGCGAGTCCGACTCGCACTTGGGCGGTTTTTTAATTATTTTATTAATATTTTGCATAGATTATTTTATACTTTGTGAATGTGAGTACGTTGTAGGCTTAATAGACAGTAGATTTGTAGACCATTTATATTTGTAGATTTCTATTTTATTAAGTACCTGGTACTTCTTGACAGGCCTGCACTGTCCTCCCACGCCTATTAACAGTAATTTGAAAACATTGTAACAGTCAATTATTTTTTTAAAGTTTAATCGTGGAGTTTCTTGCCAGCTTTTCTCCATAGGAAAGGGTGGTGACGTTTCATAAGTGCCAATGTAGGTTTATGTGAAATAAAATATTTTGAGTTTTTGATTCTCAGATCAAATGAAATATTTGTTTGGTAAATACAAGTTTATTTCAATAATTGTTTACAATGATACACATTTATATAGTTTCCTGTTACAAATGAATTAGACATCCGTAGCCGAACTAGGCAAAAGCCTGTATTTCGGCTATCAGCGCCAAACTCCTCAAATAATAATTAACACTTATAAATAGCCATCAAGTAGAAATGCCTAACATTTTGTAGATATACAGGGTGTTAAAGAAATTGCGTGCCATAGCTTAGGGGTAGGTTCAGTATCGATAAAGGAACCCACGAAAAAAAAAAAAAAAAAAATTAAAACAAAAAAATTATTGCAAGATCAACCTAATTTAGTACCTACTATAGCATACCTAAAATAGCAATCGTTTAGAATTAAAATTATTGTATTTGTTTAAATGCTTTAATTACCAACCTACTATCGAACGCGTTGGTAAATAGGTAGTACTAAATTAGGTTGATCTTGCAATATTTTTTTTTGTTTTTGTCCTGGTTTCCTTTATCGATACTGAACCTACCCCTAAGCTATGGCATGCAATTTCTTTAACATCCTGTATAAAAGTGATGATAAAAAAAAATAGCAAGCAAGCCCTATTCCTACAGCCATTACGCTTATTGACGACGTGACGACGTGACGGTTCGAGATCACCCCCCTATAATTTATAGTACCAATACACAGTATTACACAGTTCAAAGGATGCCTAAATGAGATACTTTAAAGGCCTAAGGATCATTTAGGGCAGTAACGCAAGATACAGTACCTCAGTCACTGCTTCACGTCCTCACTACAAATTATAATGGATGGCGTGTACGCAGGGCATATAAACTGCTGTCATATATCTTGGTAAATACGCCAAATGTGCGAGTTAACGCGTTATGTCTGGAACTAAGTTTTGTCTCGATGTGTCAACGGTAATGTCTTCGTCACTTGACAGACATCAGCCTAAATTGATGCAATGAAAAGCCTTCGTTTAGAACTTGCTTAGAACGTATATTGTGTACTTGTAAGTTTGTGAGAAATACTTTGGTATTGTTATATGTAGTTATACACATACACATACATAAACTCACGCCTTCTTCCCATGGGGGTAGGCAGAAACTATAGAACGCCACCTGCTACGCTCCTTACATACTCCTTTTGCTTCGCCTGCGTTCAAACATCTGGTCATACACGCACGCCGATTGCGAGTACTTTGCACCTGACCTTTCTGAAGAACATCACCAATTTGGTCACTATACGTCCTCTTAGGGCGTCCCCTCCCGGCGTTTCCACTCACCTCTGCTTTATAAATACCTTTTGTTAGTCGCGTTCCACTCATCCTCTCAACATGACCAAACCATCTAAGCATACTCTTTTCAATTTTTCTTACTACTATGTAGTTATATATTCATATAATCAGGTATTTAATCAACCTATACAGCAGTTTCTGTATTAACGCCAGAACATACATTATTAGATTTTATAATTAGGAACTTCTTCGCTGCATTGTGTATTCAGAAATTGTTGTAAATTCTAATGAAACACAACTGCTGTATGATTGTACAGTCCGTGACCTGCAGTACCTGACATCTCTTACAAAGAAGAAGAATCGAAGAGGGGTCACGTTATGCAGGTCACTCACTGTACCATAGTTTGATGCAAAATAGGACAGAGTTACGCGTTATTGGCGTTATTGGTTTCACAATTTAATCAGTAGTTAACTTTAAGGTTTTCGAAGTTCCTAATTCTATGAAAAATACCTAATATATTGTGAGTAAACCGGCCAAGTGCGTGTCCCACCACGCACAATGAAGGGTTCTGTAGTTGGGATGAATTTATCCCAAAAACAAACTTAACATTGTAGTTGAAAAACATGTTCTCCCACACATTGATATACGTCACGGACGATTCTCCAACTGCAAAAGTAAGTTGGTCGACTGTTACTCGTTAAATTGTAAAGCCTACTTAGCTGTGATAGTTTTCCTTTTAATTTCATTATTTAAACTACTGCCATGAGATTTTTCACATATCCGGAAACAACCATTTAGCTGGTCCCCGGGCGGCCGTTTGACTCTAACAAAAATTTGCACTGTAAAGCTTAATATTACTCAAACGGATCCCTGAATCGAAAAATGGTTTTAACAGACTCGCAATATTTTTGAATGGCCTATCCAGCGATGCCCCATAAAATGGGACAGACGAGAAACAAAAATCATCCCCCCTTTACGTTTTGTAAAAAAATATATTTGGATTTAAATTTACCACTTTGTTGACGTGATCAATATATATACCCATGCGAAATTACAGGGTTCTAGTACTAAGAGTCACTGAGCAAAGCTGGGGACAGACAGACGGACATGGCGAAACTATAAGGGTTCCTTGTTGACTACAGAACACTAAAAAAGAGGTTGATAGGTTATACTATACACGCTCCGCAAGTGACACGACAAAACTTAGCTAATTCGCGTAGTTACGTATCGTCTTGTCTCTTTTTCGTTCCCAATAATTACGACATGCTGTCCCACTCGGGAACGTGTCGTCTATAGTGTGACATTGTGCCGTTTTTGATGATCGAATGTTGGTTGGGAACCTATCTAACTATTTTTACTTATTGCTTGTGAATCAGAAAACTCTGCTTAACAACATAATAATACCTACGTACCTACTTACATAGGTAGGCATGTATACAAATTATCTCCTCACATTTTATTCATCAGCATGAAATAAATAATGTTAACAATATACACGCGTAGGCAGTCGCGATCAATAAACATCCACAGCGAGGAAAATTACAAAATGTATTTTACAAAATCATTAATATGAATGAATCAATTAGGTGACGCAACCAAATATCGTGCGGCGATAATGTTATCAAAAGTTATTATAAAAATGTAAAGCTCACGTAATTTGTAATTATAATGAAAACCAAAATAACTTACGGCAAATCTTTCGGTATTTCTACCTTCATTCCCGTGACGAATTTATTATGTTTACAGTACAAACTCGTTGGTTTAGGCTTGTATACCAGAATAAGTAATTAGCTTTTGGTCTGCTCAGCTAATTTCTTACGCTGTGATAAGAGATGACTTTATGCACAAGTAAAAAATACTGTTTTTTTTTTATTATAAATAATTTTTATTTTTAAATCTTGTCATTTTGAAATTTTTACAGTTTGTTTTTTACTATTTTATATTTGACATTTTAATTTTTGTAGATTCTGATATTTTTTTTGGCAATTTTTCATTAATTAATTTTTTTTTTTTTTCACAATTTTATGTTAGTTTTATGCATTTTTATGCTGTTGTTTGTGATTTGGATGTGTGAGTGCGGCTATGGTTTGTTTCTTTTAGTCAATGGGTGTTTTTTTACCTGAAATAATTGAATTTATATATATATATAAAGGTGGATTTAATGCCTGAGGCATTTTTTACCAGTCAACCTTAGGGTGATGCGGAGACAAAACATGGTAGGTGCAACGCACGGGATAGATAGCTCGGAAATAACTATAAAATACAAGCATAAATACTAATACAAAGATAGATAGATACATACGTATACCAAAATAAATATTGTCACGAGAAATAACGATCGGTAGAGGAAAAAAACGACTCCAGCAAATCACCGCAGGGATGTTTCGGCCAACTTCTGACGAATATGTTGACGTGCCTTCACTTTAAAAGATATACGGCTGGTTGCCGTCCTGATGTTTAGAAGGAGCGCTTTCAAAGAAAGACCGCCTGGACAAAGAAAGAAGAAGATATTTCATTTTGTTTCAGCTTTTTTTCAAATATGAGAAACTCAAGATTTTGCGCGGAGCATCAGGCGTTTTCGTACGTACGTCATAAGGAAACCCTTATAGTTTCGCCATGTCCATCTGTCTGTCTGTGTGTAACAAACATACACACACACAATCACAAACTTTCGCATTTATAATATTAGTGTGAAAAATGTGAAAATATCTAACGGCAGGTCCAAAACCGCCGCGCTGTACTATTGCCTATGCTTGCGCATATTAGTCTATCCACATTGTTCCTCACTACCAAACATACTAATTTCTCACTAATAACATAGTTATGGGTATAGTTATGTTATTAGTGTGTTAGTTGACACAATAATCAAATATTGAGCCTGATGATTGAACGACAAACAATTGGAAACTGCAAACACATCACGAACGCATCCTGTCTATTTACAAATTAGTTTCCCGGGAACACAAAGGCGCATCACTACGATAACACGAGGTAAGTTACTCGTAGTTAAGGTGAACTATTTGCAGTCGCAGGCTGTCGCTGAAAACCAGCGCTGGGGCTCTGTGTCGCAGCATTATGCTGAGCGATGGCCGTTTTGCGTGAATGTGACGCATATTTTCCCTCAACTTGTTCTTTCGTGTTTGTGTTTTTATTTATTTGCGTTATGTTTACCGCAATTAAACGTATTTTCTTTCTTTCTTCTTTCTAGGTCAGTGTCAGGTTGCAACTTGATAAAAATATGATTCGTGACTCTATCAGATATGTATTTACAGAATTAGAACCATTAATACATCTCTCGAGTTACATTTGTTCCCAATGTCATGATTTTATGAAAAAGTCATTCAATGGAACAAATCTAACTTAGAGAGATGTATTAATGATTCTAACAGGGATCGTACAACCCCGGTTAAGGGTTAAGCCTTTCGAAGGGGTAACCCATTCAATGGGTTACCTTTATCATGATGTAACCCATTGAATGGGTTTTATACTAGAAACCCAATGAAAGGGTTACATGATAACCCATTGAATGGGTTTTAATACTTGAAACCCAGTGAAAGGGTTACATGATAACCCATTCAATGGGTTCTATACCTACTTGAAACCCAGTGACATGAAAAGATCATAATATTATGTTATTTCGATATCCGCCCAGCACGCGTAGCATGACCAATTCTATCTCTATTATACCCAGGGGCCATTTCAAAAGGGGTTTCTAAGCGGTTAAACAAAAACCCATACGATATGTCGTATGGGTTTTTGTTTAACCGCTTAGAAAACCCTATCAAAAACCCTTTCAATGGGTAACCAAAATGGTCCCTGGATTCTAATGATTATACGCCATGAACGATGCCAACTTAGCAGCGTCATATCTTATCGATACCTTATCTAATGTCATTTATATTCATACTAGGGTTGTCCCTGTCAGTAACCGTCGCCGTATCATTAAGCCTTGGATCACTCCAGGACTTTTGAGATGATCAATTAATAGAGACAATCTTCATATGAAGGTGAAAAAGTATCCGAATGATGAGTCTTTGCTTATCACATACAAAAGATACCGCAACTTTTGTAATGACCTATTGAAAAAACTCAGACAAGATTACGAGAAAGAGGAGATTCGTAATGCGAAGCATAATAGCAAAAAGCTTTGGAAGGTCATTAGAAAAATTACTGACCACAGACAAACCTAAACCGCCCAGGAACTCATAAAAGTTGAAAACCCCCAAGAGTCTGTCAATGAGGTAAATCACTTTTTTTCTAATATTGGTAAATGACTCGCTGAAAAGATATTAAGTCACCACGTTCCTACCCCGGCCAGTATTTCAGTCGCTCATCCACATTCAATGGCTTTTCTTCCCAGTGATGAAAAGGAAGTAGACTCCCTCATTTATAACCTAAAAAACACTTGCTCTGAAAGCGTTGACCCCATTTCTGCTCGGTTTCTTAAGCATTACAAGAACTACTTGGTTCCCGCACTTACCCATTTATTTAATCTTGCATTTTACACAGGCACCTTTCCCTTACCTTTAAAAAAATCGCTTGTACAACCTATACACAAGGCTGGGGACAGAGGCTGTGTCAACAATTATAGGCCGATATCCATTATACCTACTCTTTCCAAATTATTGGAACGCCTCATGAACTGCAGACTTACCAAATACCTTGAAAGCAATAACCTGTTATCACATGGTCAATTTGGATTCAGGGCTGGAAAATCTTGTGCCGATGCTGTTCATGAGCTGACAGATCATCTAGTTAACGGTCTTGATGGTAAAAAGAAGGCACTTGTCATATTCCTTGATTTGGCTAAAGCGTTTGACACAGTCTCTGTACCTAACCTACTAAGCAAGCTGGAAAACATGGGAATCAGGGGTCTCCCACTTCAACTCTTCCGGGACTACTTATCTGATCGGTTCCAGAGGGTTAAAATAGGTAACTATGTTAGTGATGATCTTCCTGTCACTTTTGGTGTACCACAGGGAAGTGTCATCGGGCCCCCCCTCTTCCTTGCCTACATTAATGATCTCTGTAACCTACAGCTACCCCATGGTAAAATTATATCTTTTGCCGATGATACGGCTCTACTTTTCACAGCAGACTCATGGGCTGATGTCTACGATTATGCACAAAAAGGTTTTAACACTGTTCTAGCTTGGTTAAAAAATAATGTCCTTACCCTTAACGTCGACAAAACCATGTATTTAGCTTTCTCCCTCACTAACAAACGCAATGATCTGTTATCCCATCTCCAAATTAAAGCGCACTCTTGCATAGACTCAAACTCTAACACTTGCTCTTGTCCCGATCTCCATAGGGCAACATCTATTAAGTACCTTGGAATTATAATAGATAATAATTTAAGCTTCCAGTCACAAATAGACAATCTAACTTCGAGGATTCGCAAATTAATATTTATGTTCAAAAGTCTTCGTCACGTAGCGGACACTGAGGTCATAAGGTGGGTATACTTTGCGATGTGTCAGTGTCTTCTAACATACTGCATAACATCATGAGGGGGTGGACCGAAATCTAAAATTTTGAAATTGGAAAGAGCCCAGCGGGTGGTACTGAAGGTGGCCTGTTTTCTTCCATACTTGTATCCTACTGTTGATCTTTACAAACACTTCAAAGTCTTGTCAGTGAGGCAACTTTTTGTTCTATACACTGTGCTCAAGAAACATTCCTCCTTAATATTTGATCCCCTCTCTATCTCGGGTAAACGCAGAAAACACTCTGTTTGCAATACACCTAAGGGTCTAAGAACGTGCTTCTCACAAAGATTTTATAAATACCTAGGTCCCCACATTTATAATAAAATTAATCGCATTACCACGATCTACCCCCTAACAAAAAAAGCTTGTAAGATTGCTGTGGTTGAATGCCTCCTTAACTTAGATTATAAAACAACTGAGGAATTGCTTACTCATCCAAAATAGTCCATCCCGCTAACTCCCCCTTTAATATCTAATTAAAGTTTCCACTTCTGTATTTGTTGTTTAATAGTTTTTTGTTTTTTCACTTAGTTTTAGTTTTTAGTTTTGATTTACATTTTTTTTTTATATTCTTTAGGCTCAGCTTCACTTTTACTGTAAGTAACTAATTATGTTTACTCTCCGTCTGCTGGGACCCCGGTGATCTGCTATACAGGTTTTCCTAGTACAGACACCAGTCTCTTACATACTTTGTCACGTACGTCCTAAGCTTGTTTTAATACACGTATATGTATATCATGTCATTGTTTGTAATGAGATAATAAATTATTTTGAATTTGAATTTGAATTATAATTCTGAAAATACATATCTGTTATAGTCGCGAATCATATTTTGATCAAGATACAACCTGACACTTACAAATAGCAAAAAACATAACAAAATTTGAATTTAGCGGGCTACAGCTGCGGATTCACCATAAGCTGCATCCAACGTTCAACAATCTGTATCAGTTTCACGAGAATAGGACAAAGAGTAAATTATGTCTAAATTGTAAAGCAGCTTTTCATAGCATAGCGAGAATTTAAATTTTGTTAACACGTTCCCGGAATAAAGTGTCTGTAGGTAGATATGTTGCATCCGACAAAAGGTTACTTGCGAGGCAGATGTGAGTTGAAATTAATATCAAATACATAGGTATACGGTCCCTTGGAGCTCTAAAAAATCAAGTACTCAAAGTCATCGCAATAAAAAAACAACACATGACATCACGCCTGTAATCCCCGAAAGGTTAGGCAGAGGTGTACCTATAGTACACCCACGTTTCGCCAGTTATGTTTAAGTCCCATGTAATAGGGGGCGAGCCTATTGCCATCAACCGGGCACAAATCCAGACTCCGGACTGCTACTGAGAAATTCCTGGTGGAAAAGCCCAATAACACTTTGCCCGACCTGGGAATCGAACCCAGGACCTCGTGCTCGGCAGTAGCGCCTTCGACCACCAGACCAACGAGGCAGGCAGTAAAAAAATATTGCCATTTATGCGACATA
This sequence comes from Tiliacea citrago, assembly GCA_963921375.1. NCBI lineage: Eukaryota > Metazoa > Arthropoda > Insecta > Lepidoptera > Noctuidae > Tiliacea > Tiliacea citrago. The sequence continues at coordinate 15,811,545 of OY992803.1, forward strand.
TTTTGATACTCGCAGATAAATCAAAACCTATGGGTAGTTCCCGTTGACCAAGAATCATGAAATTTGGCAAGAAGCAGTCTCACAGCACAAGTAAAGGAAAAATCCCGAAAATCGGTAGTTTTATTAGATATTCTTTTTTGCAATTACCAACTTACATTTGCAGTTGGAGATCTAACCGTGACGTATATCAATGTATTAGATAACATGTTTTCCAACTACAATGTTAAGTATATTTTTGGGATAAATTCATCCCAACCACGGAACCCTTCATTGTGCGTGGCCCGACACACACTTGTTTCATTTTATATTTCTTTTCATTTTACCGATTTTCAGATGCTGTACTGGGCTTTGATTTGAAGCCGAGTACAGCATCTAAAAATCGGTAGCTACATATTATTATGTATATCACAAATACAGTTCGGTACATATGAATGGTGTATTTAAAATTTAATAGAGTCGTAATCAAGCGCAAGCAGTTTAATCAGGCGACGTACCACATAACACGGGCGCCACCGACTCCCCCAACTAACGCAATTACTGATACTGACACACAGAATATACACAGCATAGAAATATGATTTTTATACAGCGTGTATCAGAAAGGTATGGTCAAATTTAAGGGTGTGGGTGGTACAGACCATAAAACTGAACAACTTTCTGCATGGGACCAACGTCGTAATTGAGAAAAAATTATCAGCTACCCCATACATTTAGGTCGAATGGGTATTGAAGTTTTGTATATGACTGTTGATATTTTTTTCTTGATTACGATGTAGGTCCCAGAGAACATGCACACTTCGTTTAATACGTCCGCTCATATCCTATACTGGGTGTTTGTAAGATGTCTAATGTAGAATATGTGAACCTCAGACTTCTGCAATAAACGGAAAAACACACAAAGGGTTTTTTTAAAGATGCTCCTGTTCATTCTCTTGACGTTATCCATATTCCCCTTATGTGGTATGATTTATATTCGAAAGCTTTTTTAGAATAGCAGAATTTTCTTAAAGTACTTCCGGTAAAAGATAAAAAACCATGTAGATAATTTTTTCATAAAACTGAAAAGAGTAATAAAATCTCGACGTACACAATCAGGGGGATTGTGTACGTCGAGATTTTATTACTCTTCTCTTTTTCTTTTGTGTTTTCTTATAATAACTTGTTGAAAGGACCGTCTTATAATGTATTCGGCCTTTTAAGGGCCAAGATATATTGCTACCAAAATAAGACATAATTATATAAAGTACCCATCATCATATTATTCAATTAACTGACTTGGTCACGATGCTAGCTCGTTAAGACACAATATAGCTATGCTCACCCCATTTTGGGTACCCTTACTAATAAGCCCCTCCCTAATGAGTTTTTAGTATAATGGGAAGTATAATAATAATAATTTGGTGGCTGCGTTTTATAATAGGCACATAAGTATTGCTAGGAGTGAAAAAAACAGACAAAATAAGGAACAAAACCATGAGACACAAGACCAAGGTTCAGGTTTTTAACCCTAAAAATCAGAAGACTTAAGTGGAAATGGTCTGGACACATGATTAGAGGGAAGGACAAATGGAGCAAGATAGTTACACAGTGGTACCCAAGAAACGGCCAAAGAAAGAAAGGTAGACCACAGAAAAGGTGGCACGATGACATCAGACAGGTCGCTGGAACGACATGGGGCAGAGTGGCCCGAGAGAGGCTGGAATGGATAAGGTTGGAGGAGGCCTTTGCCGACGGGGCAAAGGACGGCGGGGCGCCCTGCGGACTCACCGTCCGGGTACAGGCCCATAGTGTTGCTAGACGAGGTGGGTAAGATGTTTGAGCGGATAATCGCTGCCCGCCTCGTCGGCCACTTGTGCGGAGAGGGGCCTGACCTGGCCGAGAGCCAGTTCGGCACGGGCGCTCCACCATCCACGCGATATCGCGGGTGAGAGTCCTGGCGGAGGAAGCGGTGTCCCGGGGCGGGGTGATGTTGGCGGTGTCCTTGGACATCTCCAACGCCTTCAACACCCTGCCCTGGAGCTGTATTCGGGAGGCACTATCTTACCATCGGGTGCCTTCCTACCTCCGCCGCATCGTCTGGGCTTATTTGGCGGAGAGGTGTGTCACCTATACGGGACGTGATGGCGGAAACCAGCGCCGCATGTCGTGCGGTGTTCCACAGGGCTCGGTCGTGGGACCGCTCCTGTGGAACATTGGGTACGACTGGGTGCTGCGGGGCGAGCTCCAGCCGGGCGTGGACCTGACGTGTTATGCGGACGACACACTGGTCACGGCCCGGGGGAGCTCGTACAGGGAGGCAGCGTTGCTGGCGACGGCTGCGGTCTCACAGGTGGTGAGTCGCATACGTCGCCTAGGGCTGGAGGTTGCCCTCAACAAGTCGGAGGCCTTGATCTTTCATGGCCCCCGGCGGGCGCCGCCGCCGGGATCACACATCGTGGTCGGGGGGGCTCAAATCGCTGTCGAGTCCACCATGAAGTACCTAGGATTGGTGCTCGACAGCCGGTGGGATTTTGGCCCCCACTTCCGGTGGCTGGCGCCCAAGTTGTTGGGCGCGGCTGGGGCGTTGTCAACGCTGCTTCCCAATCTGGGGGGCCCGAGCGCCGCCTGTAGGCGGCTCTACGTGGGGATCGTGCGATCGATGGCCCTTTATGGGGCCCCGATCTGGGCGGCTGACCTGACGGCCGGAAGCATCGCAGTCCTGCGAAAACCGCAGAGAGCGATGGCCGTCAGAGTCATCAGGGGATATCGCACGATCTCCTACGAGGCGGCTTGTGTACTGGCCGGATCCCCGCCCTGGGACCTCGAGGCGAAAGTACTCGCGTCACTGTATCGGTGGCGCGAGGAAGCGAGGGCGCGGGGTGAGTGGCTGATGCAGCGACATGTTGAGTTGCGTCGGTCACAGCTTCGCGCAGCCCTGGTGGCGGAATGGCGGGAAAGGCTTTCACGCCCTACCGCCGGCCTCGCCACCATCGAGGCGATCCGGCCGGTACTCGAGCCCTGGCTCGGGAGGAGGCACGGCTCCCTGTCGTTTCGGGTGACGCCACCTGCGTCACCCGAAACGCACACAGCAAAATGACCAGAGCGTACATACATACTTTGCTAGATTGAATCATTTGGGTTAGGTTAGGCTAGGGAGGACGGCTCGGGAGGAGGCACGGCTCCCTGTCGTTTCGGGTGACGCAGGTGCTCTCGGGGCATGGTTGCTTCGGGAAGTACCTGTGTCGCATAAACAGGGAGCCGGACGCCCGGTGTCACCACTGCGTCGACTGCCGGGAGGACACGGCGCGGCATACGCTGGCAGAGTGTGCCGCTTGGGAGGAGCCTCGCCGTGCCCTCATCTCAGGAGTGGGCAGTGACCTGTCGCTGCCGGCCGTGGTCGAGTCGATGGCCGGCAGCGAGGAGTCCTGGGACGCGGTGGTATCCTTCTGCGAAACAGTCGTGTCGCAGAAGGAGGCTGCGGAAAGGGAACGGGAGATCTCGTCCGCTCACCCGGCCCGCAGCAGGCGCACCGGGCGTCGGCAGAGGGCAGATAATGCCCTCTTCCGGCCCCCCTAAATGGGTCCAGGGACGGCGGACTCGGGGACGTCCGCCGCCCCCTATCACACTGGACCCGAGGTGGCGGCGCGTAGTGTTCCACGCGCGCCCCTTTGAGATGTCGCGGGGGGGTCTAACACCTCACCCCCCCGCAGACTTGAGGTGGCCCGCAGAGGCGGGCCGGCACTAGCCGGGGATCACGGAAGTAATACTAGCTCCCAAGATCCCCGGTGCAAGTGTGGGAAGGGAACACCGGGGTGGTTTTTAGTCAGTAAGAGTCTGACAGACCCCTCCGCCCACCCCAAGGCGGAGGACATCCATGAGGATTTTCCACCCCGGCAACAAAAAAAAAAAAAAAAAAGGCCTTTGCCGACTGGCAAACATAACTAAACGCCAAATACGAGACTAAAGACTACACTCTATGTTTGTCCGACTGAAAAGGCTAATAATAAACATAAGTATTATTATTTCTGTTTATACCTACACGTGTATACCTCATTCAGGCATATAGAAGTAGCAGCAGTAGAAGTAGCAAAGCATTAAAAAAACGAGCGAGCCTACAGTAGTCGTTTATGATGTGTAACATCTGTGAACATCTGACATCTCACCTTGGTAATAAGCAACTGAGCAGCGACAGGAATTAATCTTAAAATTTAAAAAGCTAAATACTGAATTTCTATTCGAATAATTATTCATTACTAGTGGTCGCCCACTGGTCGAATTTCGACCTTACAACCAATATTACTTAGTAAATCAACATACAATGATTACAAAAATTCCATGCCATTATAAAGTACTTACTAATCCCATGCTATTAAAAAGTACTTACTTATTCCATGCTAAAGCTGTCACTTCCTGTTACACACTTCCGTCCCTTTTCACGAAATCACTCCCACAGAGAGTGAGAGGAAGGTTGTTACGCGTCAAGAAACAAATTAAATTGATTATTTGCTTGAATATGGGTAACACATGACGTGATACATATAACGGTGCAGGATAGCCTTTTCCAGAAATGATCATCGTAAGTATTACTGGTTCAGCAGCTTGAATATCATCAGGATTGTGCCGGAATATAGCAGTTCGTCGTGGACGTGGTACGACAGCGGCTCCCCTCACATCTTCTGGCATCAGAAGACAGCCGCCACGCAACGATCGATGCGATGCTCTGCTAGAGTGACTGTCACCAGCCAGTGTCACTCTTATCCGACCTTTTCGGTGATTCCAGGAACTTCATAATAAAAATAGACGGCGCCACTTGCTGCGCACATAAAACCACAGTTCTCTAAACCATAACAGAAAAAATACGTAAAAAATTACGTTGTGCAACTGATATTCTTACTCTGTGCCGCATTTTCCTGAGATGTTCGCAATTTCCGCGTGCGGCAGTCAAGCTTCATATTAACCGTTTAACCACAGTGCCCCAGCAATCACAAAATTTATCCTGGTGGGGACATCTCGCAGAACAAATGAAACATTAAAATATTCATCATCATTGTCACGCCTTCATGTGTTTAGGTATGGTATTACGATGCACATTACATTGTATAATGTAAGATACATAATGTAAAGTTGATATTTCATTTAGAGCATATAAGACGTACGGCATTTCATACAAACTTTCAAGCCTTTTTTTTTCAAAATGACTAAACCGATTTTAATGAAACTTCATACACATAAGCAAAGGTCTAAAAAGTTAGTTAAGAACATTTTCGAAAAATAGTGTTACAGCAAAATTAGACCGATTTAAAATTTTCCATAGAAACAGAGATTTCCAGTTATCTGTTTTTAAATAAGACATTTCGAAAATGTTCTTAACTAACTTTTTAGACCTTTGTATCCTGCTTATGCGTATGAAGTTCCATTAAAATCGGTTCATTAATTTCGAAAAACAAGGGCTTGAAAGTTTGTATGAAATGCCGTAGAAAGAAAGTTTGTATGACATGAAATGCTGTACGACGTCATACACGCTCTTAAAGGTGAATCCGCAGCTAAAGCCCGCAAAATTCATACTTTCTTACGTTTTTTTTCGATCTGCAGGTCAGTGTCAGGTTGTATCTTGATGAAAATATGATTCGCGACTGTAACAGATATATGTATTAACGCCAGTAGCACACCTCCGCCGCGAAACCATAGCAGCGAAACCGCAGTAGTTAAATTGTACTGGTTCGCGTCATGTTCCGCTACTCGCATCCGATTTGAGTAGCGGAACATGACGCGAACCAGTACAATTTAACTACTGCAGTTTCGCTGCTATGGTTTCGCGGTGGAGATGTGCTACCAGCGTAACAGAATTATAATCATTGGAATCATGAATACATCTTTCTGTGTATGTATTAATGATTCTAATTCAGTAAATACATATCTGTTATAGTCGCGAATCATATTTTCATCAAGATACAACCGGGGGCCTTACTCCCAACAGCATCGAGTACTGAATCAATCGAATTTGATACGAAATAAATGACGATCCATACTCTTGAAACCGACATTCGCGCACGATCGTGCGGTGGTTCAAAACGACACTAATTTCGATCGAAAGATTCGTTAGAATCGAAAAGTTCGTACTCCACACGCCATCTGACAGTTATGTATCGAGTAGTTGAATCAAAACTAAACGTCAAATTACTCGATAGCAAACAAGCTACTTTATGAAGATCGAGTAAGATTTTTTTGTGTTCTTCTTTACTGCTTTATTTCTTCAAAATCTTTATTATTATGGCTCGCCTTACTTTGTTTTTCAATGTTCTTGAGAAAACATCGTATGGATCTTCGTGCGAAAAGAAATATGAATCGATATAATACCCGGGGCTATAGAAATGGATTCGGAAGAATTTCGAAGAAGTTATAGTTTCTCGAAGGAGTCGTTTAATGTGTTGGTAGAAGATTTAACACCATACATGAAGAAATTAACCAGACGAAGTGACATTTCCATTAAATGCAAGGCGAGAAGTCCGAAAGTCTGACAACCAGTCTTACCAAGGGGTATCGTATTACCCAGTTACTGGGTTGTGGAGGTCAAATAGGCAGTCAACATAATCAGCCTATAATGTTCTCACTGCTGGGGCACAGGCCTCCTCTGTGTGAGAGGGAGTAGGACGTAATCCACCACGCGGGCCCAGTGCGGGTTGGTAGTTTTGACATGTCTTCGAATTTTTGGTTCAAGGACATGCCACCGGTGTCCTCACGATGTTTTCCTTCGCCGTTTTGAGAGCAGTGGTGATGAAATAATTTATACAAAGTAAAGCCCCTGTCAGGGTTCGAACCTACGACCTACAACTCGTAAGTCGCTGTCGTTACCACTGGGCCACCACTGCTCTCAAATAGGCAGTCGCTCCCTGTAAAATACTGGTATTCAGCTGCATCCGGTTAGACTAGAAGCCGAGCACAACATAGTTGGGAAAAGAATAGGCAGATTGGTTGATGTTTTTTCATAGGGTTTTATTTGTTAAGTTAAAATAAAGCACTAGGGTATCGTTTTTTACGTGGGAAAGTGATAGAGAAGTAAATAAATTCAACCACATAAAAGATTCTAACCACAGACATAAGACACTTGACAATGACGTAATCCATGAATGATAGGATATAGACAATGACAGGCATAACGACGCTGATAATACTCGAACCTATGTCGATCTTGGTTTACGATTCGATTTGGTTCGGGAGTAAGGTTTTAAATCGAGTTCAGATCAGAAACGAGTTCGAATCGAAAACAAAATCAAACTCGAATCGTTTTCGGGAGTAAAGCCCCAGGCCCGGATGTCCGCCTAGGCATACAAGGCCCTAGCCTAGGGGCCCACCCAGCCTAGGGGGAACCACCCAGCTACCGCGACCATGTAGCTTGCCTACAGAAAGGCGTACAAGGCCGGGTTAACCATGTAGCAGGTGTAGCAAACGATACAGGCCCTGCGCATTGGGGGGCCTCGCGCTCATATTGTAATACCTACACCACCCGTAGGTCCAATAGAATATTATCTATCAATGGTCAAAAGAAATGCTAAATTTTAGTTGAGCTCACTTCGCTCGCTGCTGCATCATAGCTTCTCTTACTTCTTCAGCTTTTCAGGATCGTCGAGAAGTCGACAAAGAAATTCCTATTTCTGTTTTAATTTGTCAAAACAAATCTAACGTCTCCGAGGCGGGATGCTAAACATTTTATTTTTCTTTCTTTCTAGGTGCTAAATTTTGCTTCGGGATCCCCATACCCTCGAATGGCAAGTGCCTAGGGGCCCTGGGTCTCTACGTGCGGGCCTGGATACAACCTGACACTGACCTGCAAATTAAAAAAAAATTAGCGGGCTACCACTGCAGATCCACTTTAAAGTTAATTTCGGGATCAAAGAACAACCGTTTTAGAACAACTACTTCAAACTTCGTTTGTTTTGATAATTGCTAATTTAATGTAGTTAAGTTTGTGCCTAATTATTTCTCAGTTTACCGAGCCACTGCACGAAGCCCACCTATCTACCTAGCGTACTTCTAATTACCATGCTCTATATAAACCAACGTGCAATATAACATCACTCATAGGTACACAAATTACCTACATTGTTCCTTTTTAAAGTACTTTTTGTTATTGTTGCCTCAACAAAAGCCATATCGCACTCACACAGTAAAACTGTGAAGAGCTATTACTTTTAACGCTTTTTCCCATTTTTATTGGCAGTATTTTAAAAATGTTTTGACTCTGCGAAGAGATTAAACGATGTTGTCTGATTGATGTCGCTAAAAGAATTGTTCTGTAGTTCGCTGCGTCATTGATCTCGAAATCGAGATACAAACTATTTATTAAAAACCGGCCAAGTGCGTGTCGGACCACGCACAATGCAGGGTTCCGTAGTTGGGATGAATTATCCTAACAAGAAACATAACATTGTAGTTGAATAACATGTTCATTATCCCATACATCGATATACGTCACGGTCAATTCTCCAACTGCAAATGTAAGTTGGTCGACTATTACTAGTTAACTTGTAAAGCCTAACCTAGAATTTTCCTTTTAATTTGGTTAGGTATATACAGGGTTCCTGGTAACTCGACGTATTCCTTGCAGGACGTTATATTAGGGTTAAAATACAACAAATTAAGCCACCAAATGTTCTACCGAAATTCAGTAGTTTTTGAGTTAATTAGGTTTTTAGTTGTTTTATGAAAAATCTAACATATGAATGTTAGAAAAAATTGTCTGCTCAACAACGTAAATAACGCAATGAATGTTGTTGAACTGTCAAATTGAAACCGATTCCTACTGATAGTGTTACGCAATTAGCCCTCAGAAATGTTTGATTGAAATCACTATCACCAGTATCACCATCAGAAGCGTTCTCTACAATTTTACTATAAAAGTAACTTTTTGATTCTAACGTTCAAAAACTATAGAAATGACACGTTTATTTCGCCTCCTGTAAAATAATGTTTTTGCAGTAATTATACAGAGTGAAATTAAATTAGCTAGCGAAACTCCGCAGACGTGATGGGTTTCGATATTATTATCTAAACACGAAACAATAAAAATGGAAAAGATGTGATGATTTTTTTTCGGGTCATTTACCGCTTTAGTGTTGTAACTGGAAGTACGGGTTGAGAAAAACAGTTTATTTTTATCGTGTTTAGTTATGTATACCTATCACGTCTGTGAAGACTACAAAAAAATATATTTTTAACTGATTTTTCAAGTAACTACACTACCGGTCGGCAGTTAGGGGCCCAAAAAAAACTCATCAAATTTATTTATTTTTTGTTTTATCATGTTTAGATAATATTGATACCCATCACGTCTGCGGAGTTTCGTTAGCTAATTTAATTTGACCCTGTATATTGATACTTAACCGTCGATATATAAGATTCCTGTTAACAATTTTTAAAGGCTGCTTCATGATCGGAGATGAAGCCATGCGCGATCCAATTCAATCCGTTCCATATCGGGATTGCCTTTGCATAAAGTAGTGCCCAATAGGTAGGTATACCTTTTACTCATGCATCTTCGCTTACCAATAGGCGTGCCTGCGGTCAAACACAAAACGTAAATAAAAAATCTTTTCATTTTTCCCTTTTGCTGGCGTATTTTTAGTAGTTATGTAGTTTATATGTAGTAGATATACACTGTATGTGTGAGGGTGGGAAAATTTGGTATTTATCAGCTGAAAATTTTATACGACATTTTTGTTCTTAGAAAACCGTCCTCAATTTCAACGAAAAAATATCTTAAACTCAGTCGACTGTTGAAGTTTCGTCGTAAAAAAATGGGCAATAAAGAGTGTAATAAACGTAAACATTATGATAACTTTTACTGAGGGTTACGCTCTTTTTAACTGTTATCGTATTGTACGAAGGATGTTTATTTTATGAATTATGTTGTTTTATTTATATTTCAAGGCAATGAATACAGCGACGCGTCGTTTCAATACGAAATGTGGCTGAAATGTGTGACGTGACAATTGAGTTTGATACTTATGAAGGGGTGCGGATGGGGGTCAGGGTTTTATCCCGATATATCGAGGGTAGAGTGGGGGGAGAGATGTAAAAGTTAGCGCAGCGATATCGAGTAATTTCACGATAAATTGCCCAAATTTATCAGTCGATTGAACGTGGTAAATTCGCACGCTGTCGAACGCCTGCTCGCTGGCCACTCTAATGTCGCTCATCTATGTGGTTGTGTGTTCGTCATCGGCAACACATCAATAACTGCCAAAGTTTATTGCAGCTTCATTTCATACAAACGAATCGTTCGTTTAATTAATGGGGGGGAGTAATTTCGCAAAGATCGTATTGAAATAATGGCAATGTAACTTGTCTAATGCTTGATTATATGTTGGAGACAAGCAAAGATTATCTTAATTGTTTTAATTACTAATTTGTTGTGACACGTCAATTATGTCGTTACTTTGCCTTATTATGCGTAAGAGGGTGTTGATTGTATATTTAACATAAAACAGCCAAGCATTTTGCAAGTTTAACATTAGTTAAACAAAAACAATAATATAAAGTATAAAACTACACGAAAGTCAATACGCTCATCTCACAATACTCCAGAAATACTGACAAAATCTTTATCCATTCAAATTAATTTATTCTTTTTGTGAACATGGGGTAAAGTTATGAAAAAAAATGTTGGTCCATACCTACTATGTACCGCCAGAAGGCATACAAAACAACAATCGTAATCGAATGTCACATTAACAAAACAAAAACAATAATAAAGTCAATTATAGATAAGTAGATGTCACAATTTCATGCCAAACACTAATAGTTATAATAATATGTCAATAAATTAACCACGGCACATAAACAAATTATTAGTCACCATTTCAGCCAAAAGACGTCCACTGCTGGACATAGGCCTACCCCTAAGGGGGGGTGTTTGCCATAATCGCCACGCTTGGCAGGAGGGTTGGCGATCGCAATATGGTGTTCAAATGCATAGAGAACGCTGCTGCCCATTCTCTAGTAAGTCGCCTTTTACGACACCCACGGGAAGAAATGGGGAATTATTAGTATTATATTAGTATTTTCGTACCACTTGCTCAAAAAAGTGACATTCTATGCCACAAAAAGCGAACATAACAATAGTCATTTTTAATCTGTTAAAAACAGGGAAAGAAAATTGTACTGAATTTCATTCATCCTCCAGGGGGAGAATGTGATTTAAATTTGGAATACTTACCGAAATTTATATTGAACTACATCTGTGTTTACACCATTGAGTTTGTATATAAAGCATTATACATCTTTTTGAAAAAGGAATACGCATTTATTATGCAGTTATGATTATTAAATAAAATTACAAAAACCGACGAGGCCGTATGAGCTTGATGCCTTTGCTTTTCCGACAAAAAAATATTAGTCTAGGAATTTGCCGCGTTTTTGTTTTCTTATAATTATAAAAAAAACAAACAAGATTGTTTGACTTTTATGTCTAAAATAAATATTAACACAGCAAGGAAATATAGTTTTTTATCCAGCCACTAGATATTTTTTCTCTAGATCAATTATTACTTTAGTTATAAACGAAATAAGAATTGACACTTCGTGCTCGAACACGATTAAAGAGCGCACGCAATATTCAACTTTATTACTGATGTATTAGCGTTTAGCACATAAGGGAGTGGCGGGGAGCAAGGGGCGGAGCTTGCGCTCGAAACTTGATTTAGACTGCCTGCTCTTAAATGTACCGTGTGGTGCCGGACGTAAAGAATAGCACCATCCTATTTCTTCCCGTGGGTGTCGTAAAAGGCGACTAAGGGCCTTACTAGAGAATGGGCAGCAGCGTTCTCTATGCATTTTAACACCATACTGCGATCACCAACCCGCCTGCCCAGCGTGGCGATTATGCCAACCCCCCCCCCCCCCCCCTCTTTGGGGGAGGCCTATGTCCAGCAGTGGACGTCTTTCGGCTGAAATGACGACGATGATGATAATAACGCCTTGTCATTCTATAATTTAAAAAGCTAACGTTTAAACTCATTCATGTTGTTGCTGGATACAATTTGATCAGGTAATTTGTTATAATTATAGTTTTGGGGCCATTGCATTTATACAGAGTCAAATTAAATGAGCTAGCGAAACTCCGCAGACGTGTCGGGTATCTAAACACGATAAAATAAAAATAATCAAAAAATTTGATGATTTTTTTTTGGGTCAATGACCGTTGGTACTTTTGTGAGTTGATAAAATCGGTTTTATCATGTTGAGATATCGATACCCATTACGTCTGTGAAGTTTACAAAACAAAAAACTGATATGAAAACTGATATTTTAAGTGATTAACTGATTACCGCAAATAAACGTATTTTCTTTCTTTTTTTCTTTTTTTTTATTACCCAAAAAAAACATCATCAAATTAATTTATTTTTGCTTTATCATGTTTAGATAGTGACATCCATCAAGTCTGCGGAGTTTTGCTAGCTAATCTAATTTAACCCTGTATACTTACTATTGTAGAGTTTCGTTTTAATTTTGACAGAGTTATATAAAAACATGTTGCTCTTTACAAAGATAGAGGCTTCATAGATATAAAGTGATAAAGTTGTCAAAAAAATAGGCCCGTTATAATCATTAGAATCAGCATTACAACTCTCTAAGTTCGCTAGTTCGTTAAGTTAGTTGTATTGCCGATTCTAATGAGTATAATTCTGTAAAGCCATATTTGTTACGGCCGCGAATCATATTTACAACCTGGTACTTACCTGCAAATTGCAAAAAACGTACCTAATAAAATTTGAATTTCGCGGGCTACCTTAGCGCATCCCCACTAACTTGAATCGATTTATCGTGAGTACTGTAAATATACTAATGTACTCGGTTCTCGAAGTACTGAATCGTATTAATTTGTTCGCGAGCACATCACAATCAGGCTTAGAGTCCAAGAGCGATACCCTGTACCCTAATTGCGTAACACAGTTTGAATCGGAATCGGAATGATTTTGAAGTATATTGCTAATCCATTGCTTCATAAGTTAGAAAAAATTGTCTGCTCAACAACGTAAATAACGCAATGAATGTTGTTGAACTGTCAAATTGAAACCGATTCCTACTGATAGTGTGTTACGCAATCAGCCCTCTGATCTCAATCTATCATTTATTATCAAGTGAAACATTTGGTAATAAAATTATAATCGTAAATCCATCTCATACGTACTTGTACGTATTAAAACTTAACGCTCGCTGAAAGTGGACTATTGTTTTAACAAATATCCGTGGAAACCGCCTACTTAACGATCAAGAGATTCGAACTTCCAACACTTAATCAAACTTCGAAACGACAAACAATCGGGAGCCATTATTTCTTGTCATCCTGATTATTGTAGAAAGAGACCAATTTATCTATCAACCTTAGTATAGAGGGAGAGGAAATATGCTTTAAATAAATCCATTAGGAGTTTATTTACTAAGAGAATAATACAGCCTGTGCAGTTTCTGAAGCGACCACTTTGCTTATCGTTATGAATAAATCTAATAGGGTAGATAGACCCATTCTAGTGAAAGAGGTGCGATATAAAATGCATTGCAATAAATAATAATATGAAAATGGGAGGTATTGGGAATGCGCGAAATATTTAAGACGTACGTATCATACGTACCTATTAAATATTTCGCGTAGTGTCCAGTCATCTGCCTAGCATTTTTCCAACTATGTTGGGGTCGGCTTCCAGTCTAACCGGATGCAGCTGAATACCAGTATTTTACATGGAGCGACTGCCTATCTGACCTCCACAACCCAGTTACTGGGTAGATGTCTATACTTTATGGGGTACTGTGTTAAATGTTACAACAAACAGGCACCCTCATTGCGTAATACACTATCAATCATAATCTGGATGATTTAGAAGTATATTGCTAAACCATTGCTGCATATGTTCGAAAAATTTGTCTGCTCAACAACGTAGATAACGCAATGAATGTTGTTGAATTATTTAATGCTGCTGATCATTTAATTTTAGGCAAGTAGCTTATAATCAAAGAGATTAAGATACCATAGAGAGGCCTTACCTATTCTAGACTGAACTCTTTAAGGCTGACTAAGAAGGTAGGTAAATAAATAAAACTTATACTTAGCTAAAGATAGCTTGTTCAATTTGGTGACCAGTGTTTCCTGGAAAATGAAAACAGAAAACGATGCCGATTAGTGAGTTTCAAAAAATGTTAAAACAGCGGATAATGAAGCTTTGTGTGGGTAAACAGATACTAGGTACCTACCGGAAAGGACAAAGGCTCGTGCAGACTGGCGCGACGCCACACTAGTAGCACAATTTCTTTGTCAGTGCCAATCGCACCCGCGATATCGCATCAGTCTGTACGAGCCTTAAAGTGAACTTAAAATACCTACCTATTTACCTATCTATTTAGCGGAAACGTAGGTAAAGTTAGGTTTTTTTTTTGATAGTTAAACTTTTATGCTACATAAACTGTAACTGTCTGTGTTAACTGTACATTCGTAGGTAGATTTATCTCTTTTATGAGCATAATAAAGAGAAATCTACCTACGAATATTTGTACAAAAATATGTTCCTTTTATTGGTTCCACATTCACAGAGATATCATCGACTCGCTTCGCGGAATATCCTGCGAGCATTTACTACCGTCCACATTCAATAAAAATGCAACATCACGTGCACTTCGCTTTAATTGCGTCATCGCGTAAACCAGCTGCGGAAATATCGCTGGAGTGTCCAATAAATATTGCACCTGACGTCACAAAACTCTAGGGATGTAACCTAACTTCTGAACTGTCAATAGAAACGGAACTTTCCGTTTCGAAAATAATGATACATATGGAACAGGTTATCCGGGTTAAAATAAAGGTATCGTTGATCCATGTATGCAAGCTGCAACTATGGCAATATCACTTGCTGAAAGTTTTGATTGAAATCGCATCCGCACTGAGTTCGCGATCAATTTTGACTAAACAACTAGTGTATTGCGACCGCATCTACGAGCGATTCAAATGATATAGGTATCGTCGGAATCGCACGTAGACGCGGTACCACACTTTAATAATAATAATAATACTGGATGTGGAATCAGCAATCATTGTGCCGATAGTTGTATCAGCCAATGGCTTAATTGCCAAGAGCCTCGACTAACACCTAAGGAGGCTCTCGTTAGGGGGCCTGATTCAGAGAGCGGTACTTCTGGACACGGCTCGCATTGTTAGGAGGTTCCTCTCTCTGGAGCCCTGACTGCCGGTAGCTTGGACCTTGTTCCCGATACCTGAAGGCTACTATTTTTAAATGTTTTTTTTTTATATTTAAAAACTTAAAAATATCATTTATAAGTTTTTAGTGAAATAAAGGAGATAATAAAGGCCCTAAGGTTGACTGGTAGAAAATGCCTCAGGCATTAAGTCCGCCTTTGTACAGTGTAGTTTTTACTTGTGCATAAAGTTTTAATAAATAAATAAATAATACCATTTATTTCAAGCGACACAGGCCCATATAAAAATACCTTATCATAAGGTATCTAGTACTAGTAGCACTTCACTTTGCACTAGCTTGACTAAGTGCTGTCCTGTGGAACTTGTCCGCGAAAGCAGCGGAACACCACGTCCTGGGGCCAAAAGTCTTCTTCCATGACGAAGGGCAGAAAACAGTTCGGTACAGGCACGTCGAACGCCTTGACGTTCTGGCCTTTTGACTAGTCCTCTAGTTAAAGAGTGATAACTGATAAGTGACGATGGAAAGGTTCCGCAGGGTCACTCAAGCACTTTTAATTGATTCAAGCGCACGTTCCACAGGATGAACCCCTTTTGTTTTAAAAATGAAGACTTTATCCGGTTTACTGGGACTCCGTAAACAAGCGACCCTTTTTTTGGCAATAAAGCTTTTAGGAATGTGAATATTTCGCCCCACCGGAAATTTTGTGAATTTAATAAACGGGCAAATATTATTTATTTGTTTTCCCTTGATATTACCTAAACATTGTCGTGTAAATATTTATTTTCCTGCTTTAAATTTATATTTTGAGTTAAATACTTATACTTCATTTTTAAGAAATGACGCTGTCTAATTGCGTTTACCCATAGATTTAGTACTTATCAAACTCAAACTCAAAGCATTTATTTCAAATAAACTAATTACAGGCACTTTTGAATTGTCAAGGGGTCGGTCTGTCATAAAGATGAAGCTAGTTGCCCATTTCAAAGCTTAATATAAGTAGGTACCTATGGAGAAGAACGGGCAAGAAACTCCACGGACACTCTTTTAAATTAACTTAAGGTATATACTACTCATATACCTACCTAGATAGCTATCTACTTCAAAACAGGCACCTACTTACCTATTATTTACGTAAACTAGATATTGTGTCGCTTTCCATGCAAGATTAAAATTTATTTTTCGGCTGCTAAATATTAAATTGATTCCAATAAGTGGCACAACGGGCAATATTGGCTATCGAGTCGAGAGTTTGTGTTTGCCACTAAATACCACACGCCATTCATAAACAAAATACACAACTTGGATATTTATTTGGAACACGTTCACGTCACGGTACCGCGACGTGACCCATTTTATTTATTCGACAGCCATAGTTATACATAAACAATTTCCAATTCCAAAGGGGAAAATTCGATTATGGCGGGATAAAGCGTCAAGCCGCCGTTCGAGGTAAATAGAACATGCGAGTGTCAAGCTACTGTTATTAATACAGTTGCTACGTACGTACGTAGGTCTACCATCTGAATATTATAGTCGTAGCTCGGAGCCACTCGTAGCAAGCGTAGCTTAATTTTCGTATGCTATTTGGCAGTTGGCTATGTAAGTCAGGCATACGCCTAATGGAGTAATCTATCGTAATGAAAGCAAAGTCTAGATTGCCTACAATGTTATAAAACGACGGCGTCTACTAAATCCTTGTTTAAGGCTAAGAACTCACGGAGCGGTTTTAACCCGCGCCCGTTTGCGGGCCCGCCGCTTCTGTAGGATGTTGATTTTTAGGCAAAAAGTAAGAGCACATTTTCACGACGCGTTTTATACCCGCGGCGCGCGCGGTTGTTTGCGGGTCCCGCAGCACCGGCGGGCAACTTGTAGAATCGCGCGGGCGGCAGTAACCCGCCGGCTCGTTGCGCAAGCGAGCCGGCGCACAGTGGGCTGAAACGGGCCGGTAAAGGACTTAGCATTTAAAAAAAAAAAGTTTCTTTTTCTGAAATTTTAAATATTGTGTTGGATTTATCGATCGATTATAAGTAATTATTTCTATGAGGGTCGTTCAGATAACTTAGTATTTTCGGAGTTATAAATATCCAACATAATTTTTGTATGAAGCAAAAAAAAAAATGTGAAAATATCGAAATTCTCAAATTTTCTCAAAGAATTGACTCTACGTATGCATAGTACGTATATTTGTCCTATTTTAGCGCCTATTCTCGGGTTGCGATTTTCTGCGATTTGGTCGCAATTTCAAATTTTGTTCTCTATTCCACACCACCATAGAGGTCAAGATCAAGGTTTGTCACTAAATTTACAAACATTTTCACAAATACAAAATAACAAATAAGTAAGTAATGAATGTGTGGGGGTAGTGCGTCTATTATGGTGGGTAATAGAACACTGAAGTACGTTTGAATGCAACCGAACATTCCGTAGATACCCTATCGTTGCACCAATCACGTTACGACACGTCATAACTTGTTGTTGCGCTCGCGCACTCTTATCCCTTGATTCCCGGAAATAAGTCTCAAAACAAATTACGTCATACCTACCTATGGTGGTGGAAAATGTCGAAAATTGTTTTTTTTTTAAAGAACTAAGTAGGTATTGAGGTTTTCAGGCCGTTTAGTATACATTATTTTCAATTTCAATTTAATTGGAATAAATTGCTTAACTAAAATAACATGACTCTTCATACAAATTTGATATGGCTATATCTCCGAAAGTACTCGTTAAATTAAAAAAAGTCAAAGAATAAAAACGTTTTAAATTTATGCCTAGATACCAAAAAAATACATTTGATCTCTTAAGACCCAACCTTGTAATCCCAGCCCACTGTGCGGCGGGTTGCGCCCGCGCGCTCTGCGATCGCTTGGCGGGCGACCGCGCAGTAGCCGGCGCGGAGGCACAGAAATCCGACGCCGTTTTGCAACCGCCCGTCTTGCGATCTTCGCCCGCCAAGTTTGCGGGCGATGATCTCTACCGCGACAGCTGCGTGACCGCACAAATCACCGGTCCCGTGAGTTTAGAAATAAAACCGCAGCTCCACCACCGCAGCGGCCACGGGACAAAATCGGTCCGTCGGTTCTTAGCAGACATCCCATAATCCATTAGTACCGCCTTACGCACCGAAACTGCGCACGAAAACCTAATGGGAAGATTAGGTATAAGCAAAATGGTTGAGATTTTCAGTGGAACCCTTCTTTTTTCAATCTTCTAAGGAAAATCTCTGGTCTATTCTGTGATAGATAAGGTTGCGTTGTCTTTATAGCGCCATAAAGTAGTTATTGCTCGGAGGCGATAACAGTCGATTTATAACACTTTAGCGCTCGCTGGGCGGCCCGCTGAGGGTTCGGGCCCTACTCTTGTACACTTTATTTTCACACATTTATATTGTTCACTCTCACCAAGTTTGTGTATATTGCGGTGCGCTGAAAAAGTGCGTACTTCGAGATAAGTTTTAACATGGAAGCAGAAAATATTTCCTTCACACAATAGCCTATAATATTTCATTTTTTCTTGAGCTTAACTCAGAGATCTTATCTACAAACGTAGGTAGGACTTTGTGTGTCTGTCCTTTAATAGGTATCCCACAGAAAAATACATTAGAAATATTTGTAAGTATTCAAAATAATAGTACTAGTTAGTGACCCTTATAACCTTGGTGAATTTGTTACAAGGCTATGAAATATAATGGACAGCTGAAATGAATATTTTACTGAAACGAAAATATAATAAAACGTTACGTAATTCACAGTAGGATTTCCATTTCAAAATACAGTCGTCGCAAATGAACGCAAATGTCGTTATTTTTTCCATTTTACCATAATTATGTGGACTCTGTTGACTACGCCCATGATTCTATTTCAATTAAGTTGTTTAGCTGGCCCTAATGTCAAAGTGGGTGAAAATACCAACCGGCAATTATTGTTAAAGCCGGGAACGGACGTAAAGTTAAATTGTATTGCTGTGTGCGGCGTAAATATAAATCTCTCTGAAATTAAGAGGAGTTTCTATCTATATAAAGAGTTTATTAATTAATAGAATTTGTTCAAATTGTACGTAGTATTTTGTTTGAATACTCCATTAGGTTTGCAAATGAATGGTAAGTCCATATTTAAAAGTAGTTCCTGAGAATTTCATAGAAGTGTAGGTACGTACCTACACGTAGATAGGTATGTACCTAGGTACTGCCTACTAATAAGGAATGAGGTCACGAATCATGTTAATTTACCACTTAAGGCGGAGATTTCTTGAAAATGGTCAAATTTGTGTTTTTTAAAGCAGTGTATCTCTTAAACCGTAAATATTTTTTCCAAAACAAAAACAGTGGTGATGGAACAATAAACATAATTTAATACATCAAACAAATCTTCAAAGACAACTCTTAATTATTTATAAAAGCAATTTATCCCTTCGTTAACAGTTATAATTATAATTAAAAGTATACCATAAAATTGCAAATGCCAAACTGCATTCGGTGATGGATTATTTTGTTATTAATTAGTTAATATCTAATTTTATACGATTTTATTTGCATTTTTACGCCATACGTTGTGTCATCGCGCATCTCTTTCTTTTGAATGCAATCTGACAGTGACAGCGGTTTACCTGTTGTCAATAACGCTGTCTGAATTTAAGTATTTTCCAGCAGGAAACTGAGAAATCCATGTTCTGAGCAAGCCAATTGAGCTGTTTTATGTGTCAACAAACGAATCCGAAAAAGATATATTTGATTTATAATATATTATTAGGAGTGATTCTTTTATGGCATACCTACCTAAATAATACATTCACTGAAGATTTCGAGTCCTATCTACAAAATAAACACTTTTAAGACGCTGACAACAGCTAAAGCACGGACACTGTCGGACTGCATACAAAAGTAAGAGAAGCGCGATGACACAACGCTTGTAATTTATTGCAAAATATGAAGCAATTATTTATTTACTCAAAAATGAGTTGCGTAATCGAAAATAAAAAACAACCAAATTCTACATTCAAATAAGACGTTCTTGTTATTAATTAAATACCAACCGTACGTAGCTATTTAAGACAGATATTTTGGATTGGAACTCAAAGTAAAAGGTTAGTTTACCGTTAATTTGTATCGATTTTTTTTTCTAACCAATTTCTGAGAAATATTTTCAAGAATAACATATTATTTTTCCGCTACCACAAACTATATAGATTTATCAATTTTTTTTTTTAAGATGCTACTTAGATCATTTGCCTCTTGTCAGTGCAGTGTTTACAGAAATGCTCTGTTTTAGATTATTGCCGCTCGATATGTGGGTTACTGGCTAAGTTGATTAACTTAATTAAATAAGGTACCTAATTCTTACAGTAACTATAATGGAAAGTAGATAGGATTTTCAGCCTGTTCAATACATGTTTTAATGAACTGTATGTAGGTAAGCAATCTCTTTAATTTCTTTGGTCCATACGTACCTCCAACAGAAGGTTATAAATAATCTCCCACCTCTCAGCAATTATTCGCTAGCAACCCAAGTTCCAACATGAGCTTAATGGCCATGTGATATCCAACTGCAATTACTTTCATTATTATATGTGTAGCAGTTATAAAGTTGCGGCCTACAAATATGGGTTTATTGCTCTTGTTAAGCTGTTTAGTTTTGGGTGCAAACATTGTACTCACTGAACTGTTGCGTAAACAGACATAAAACAATTGAAGATGAATTACTACCGTATTTAAAATGTTTTACTGAAAATGCTGTCACTTTGCGAGTTTCATAGATAGTAATAAATCATTTTGGTAAAGAAATTGCACAATTATACACCAAAGCACAATTAAATTATAACTAAAGTACTTACGAGTACCTACATGAATAAATAGAAAGTGTCAAAGTGACAATTTTTTTTGTTATCTTTTTAAGAACCAGCTTTTAATATAATAATTATAATAAATAATAATACTATATTTACTATTATTATTTCGTCTTTGACATATCTCGGGACCCTGGGGTCCCGGACCTTTGGAAGA
This sequence comes from Tiliacea citrago, assembly GCA_963921375.1. NCBI lineage: Eukaryota > Metazoa > Arthropoda > Insecta > Lepidoptera > Noctuidae > Tiliacea > Tiliacea citrago. The sequence continues at coordinate 15,832,725 of OY992803.1, forward strand.
CGTAAGAGGGGCCAAAGCCCACTTGCAGAGGACCGTTAGGCGTTTTTAATGAAATGACGCACCAACCGACGATTATCTCTGTTCGCACTATGCAAGTGCAACCCCCAAGGAAAACCCCCGGTTGGTGTAGTAGGTACTATTGCAGGATATGGAAACATAACATATTGCGGTATGGGTTTGGGTTGGTTACCTAGAACTATGGAAGGACCATGTCTCCTACCCGCGGGCTAATTGCGTAACACACTATCAGTAGGAATCGGTTTCAATTTGACAGTTCAACAACATTCATTGCGTTTTTTACTTTGTTGAGCAGACACATTTTTCTAACCTATGAAGCAATGGATTAGCAATATACCTACTTCAAAATCATTCCGATTCTGATTCAAACTGTGTTACGCAATTAGGGTGCTGATCAATGTTATGTAATACACGGATTGAATGGCAGGGGGTGACTTGCACACTCAATAAGGGGCCCCCGAAGACGGTCGCTCGCACATAGTGACGTAGCGACAAGGGGGCAATACTTCCTGAGGTGCTTGAGGAGTGCAGAGGTATTCCACTATCAGAACAATCCCAGAGCCCGGAAGATGATCAAGATCCCTACCAGCACTTACTGGAATACTTCCTTCCTCCGCGCGCGTTTGCGCTTGCGAATCTCCACTCAAACCTGCCAATAAAGGCAAGAATGAGGTGGGAGGTCTCTTCCTCGTCAGTGTTCACGGCCAATAAAGGAAAGCCAGAGATTAGGAACAAGACTTCGCCCGGGAGATAGGGTCCGTGGGGTCGCTACTTCCCAACAGCTCGCCACATGCTGCCCTGTGGGTTTTTGTATCTATCTTGGTCTGGCTCCTTACCCCTAAACCCGTTTCGGCAATGTAAACTCTACCGGCACAGTCCTAGAGTTCAGAGCGCGCAAGCCCCACCACGATTCGACGTCAACGTAGACATATATACGGCGGAGAGGCTATTATTATTATTATTTTATAATACTTTTTAGCATTACAATTTATTCTCCTTCACTTGTACGGTACCTACTTGTCAAGTTAAATCCAAATGGCCAAAACACAACAGGGCTATCTTGTTTCGTTGAGGAGGGTTCGTGACCACCCTCCAGCTCCATCATCATCAGACCCTGGACCCCACCTAGTGTAATAGCACTTGTCAATAAATATTCGATGAGTCCAAACGCGATGGTGTTATCTAGTATGGTTGAGGAATGGCCACCTTTTATATTATGTTTTATAAAGCGCTATTAGGTATTGTTGTAACTACCTACCTACGCATTACACATTAAATGCAGGTTATGACGTACCTAAGCCGCCTACAATTAAAAAGCAAACTACCTTACTTACATTATTAACATGTTTAGAGCGGGCATCAAGAACGAACTGCATACATAAGTACCTACCTAGGTACTGTCTAATATAATGGGATTGCATTATATTAGACAGTACCTAGGTAGGTACTTTCTGCTAGTAGGTACTTGCTTTGATTTTTTTTTAATTTTATATCCAGCATTCGTCCGGTAGGTATTAGTGGTCGGGATCAAATTAATTAAAACAAGCGCTCCTTGCAGATTGTTAAACAGGAGGCATTTCCCATTTTTTATACTGTCTATAAAAAAATTTCATAGGTTTCAAAGCCAAACGTAGGTATTGTTTTCTATACCTAATACCTCATCATTTCAGCCGAAAGTCGTCACTGCTGGGCATAGGCCTCCCCCAAAAGGGGTGTTTGCCATAATCGCCACGCTTGGCATGCGGGTTGGCGATCGCAGTATGGTGTTAAATGCATAGAGAACGCTGCTGCCCATACGACACCCACGGGAAGAAATAGGATGGTGCTGTTCTTTCGTTTCGTTTCGTCCGGCAGCACACGGTACACCTAATACCTATTTCTCCCTTTTTAATTTCAGTCCAACTTGGCTTGCGTGGACAAGAAATCAAAACAAACAAAATGAAATAGCCAAATATATCACTCTGTTTTTATTCCACCCAATGATGGGTTAAGGAACCAAATCGCTTTTACGAACTTATTGAACGTAGGTCCTGTATCAGTTCAGTAGCCGTCCACCTAGCTAGACTTCTCGATTATGGCCCGTGGCCACCCATTTATGGTCCGACCGCCACTGTTTTCACTGCACTTTGTTTCTAAATTTTAAAGGTAGAGAGGACAGAGCAGCTGAAGCTGCGTTGAAGACGTTGATGTAGCATAGCAGTTTAAAACTTTGGTTTTTTCGAAGCAGACAAAAGCTGACACCAAGTATGCTACAATTTTTAGTAGGCATGTCCGATGTCCGTCCTAAAAGTTCAGTTAGCAAAAATATCTTGGTTAGGTACATTTTGGTCATGGCTCAGAACAAAATGTCAAGTCATTGACATTTTTGCAACATGATTAAAAATCATATTTATTTTGATTGTTGTTTTTCTAACCATAATAGCAAACCTGTGGCGCCATCTAGTTGGATAATAATGTAACATTTGAAAATCTTTTAAGAATAAATAAAATTGTCTGATGACTAGATAGATATGCACCAGCATTTTATAAGCCTTACATATTAGTAAAAAAAAGCTAAGATTGTATGAGTAAATTGTATTGTGGTTGAAACAAGAATTAAAAATTAGAGTTGTTACCATAGATGTGCAGTTGACTGTACATAGTACTAGTAGCATGTTACAAATTATCTTCTTTACAGGGACTTACAGCACCTTAAACAATCAAACTTATAACGTCGCGAGAGTCGCAGGGGGGTTGTATATTATGAACGTCTTTTCCCGTCGGTGATTCACCTCGCGACAATAGTGGGCTTTTGTAATTACACAAGAGCCGTTATCGATACATTCCTTTCGGTGTTGCAGCAGTTGTAGCCAGACGACGCAAAGTCCAACATCACCCAAACTATAATGTATGAACTCTATCAGCGGACCAGCGATCCCAGCTGGTTGCAGCTGCAGGTTTAACACTAGGAGTGACCAAGATACAGAGCCATACTCTTCGGAGCCATGGTAAGGCCCTTGGAACAACTTTATTTTATTTATTTAAAAAAGCACAGCCACATCACATTACATTAAAATTATGCTAGAAATAACTAACGGACTAATGTACCTTCTTACATGACAATTACAGCAATTACTTTGTTTTCTTGCACACCACTTCTTAATTCAATGGGATGATGCAATTTGTTGAAATTCTTTATTCAATAGGTATAGGTACTTATAAAAAATAACATCAACCAGAACCATATTTAAAAACATATTATTTTATTATTTGTATAAAATACATAATTGATATAAAATTAATAAATATCTCTTGGTGGTGGTCCTCCAAACATAAGGTTCCATGACACAGGATGAATTAGTTGTGAATAAATGTCTGAGTTGTTGAACAGCGGGACAACAGTGTTTAAGTACTGCACCATTTCGTAGGCATCTGGTATGTTGTCTCCTTCAGATGCAAACTTGTACAGAACTAAGCAAGGTACGGACTTCTCCTTGATGATTTCATACAGTAAGGATGCAAAGCCTCCACCAAGTATTTTAACAGTCTCACCTTTAGACTCATGTTCTACCCAACCTAAGGTTCTCAGTTTACTTGAGTAAGGACACAAGTCATTGACCACATATCGGAATGGAGATTTCATTATATGCTTCCTCTCATGTGCAAAACTACTTGTTAAAATTATAATATCCTTTATATTTTCACCCTTGAACTTATCCACCACTTCAGTCAGGAATTTCTGTCCGTACTTAAAAACTAGTGGTGCTCGTGGTAGTAAAATTATAACTTTTCTTTCAGCACATTGATAAAGTTCACAGCAACCAGATAAATTGTTTGAACCAATTTTGTAGGGGTCGTATCCCACTATGGGAATAAGTGCAGGGCTATAAACCAATCCAATCTTTCTCATGTGTAAAGAAGAAATCACTAAATCACAAGCTAGTTGACCAACATTTCCAACCGCCACACTTGGTATAACTAGAGTGTATCCACTCAAATCACAGTTTGTTAACATCTTCCAATGGTTAATTTGAGCCATTGTCAATATCACTAAAGAATTTTCTGTGGCTCCGGTAAAAAAGTTGAACCGAATTTAGTTCCAATCCACGAATATAATCAACACAAAATAACTACCGACTCATCTAGAGCGGATCTGACATTTATAAAATATTATCGAGTCGACTGTATCGATAATTTTCCTGAATAGTGGCGCACGAGAAAACGAGATCAACCAAAGATTCGATGGGGATGAAAGCTGCCACATGCTTACTTCAGATGTCGCTACTATCACTGGTCCAAAAATTTGACTCCTACCTGTCACTATCCATATTTTTTTGGTAAAAAAGCTACTTCTTTTACGAATAATTATTTAATACGACCCTTTGCACAGCGCTGCTTTGCTGTTGTTTCGTTTGAGTCCCGTATGGTATATCGAATTACCCTTGAACGATATAACTGTCTACAGAAAGCATGGTTCACCGACGAACGGTAATACGAGAAAACTATTAGTCGATACCATTATTTAGCGACAGCACGTTTCGCCGAATAACGCTACATAGAATGAATGGTTGGCCGATACCAAGATTTGCTGATGTCATGGTTCGCCGGAACACGCTTGAACTAAATAATCCTTTATCGATAGCAGTTTGCTAGCCAACAATAGAGGGGACCTGGCGCTCGGCGGCCGCTGCCGCGGCATGCTCGCTTCGCTCGCTCGCCTTCGCGCGTTAATGGTCACTGTTCTAACCTAACCTAACCCAAATGATTCAATCTGGCAAAGAATGTATATACGCTCTGGGGCCCAAGTCTGCTATTTTTATAAATGCAGTCATTCCAACACGATCCCATTGTCATGCAACTGCTATCGATAAAGGATTATTTAGTTCAAGCGTGTTCCGGCGAACCATGACATCGGCAAATCTTGGTATCGGCCAACCATTCATTCTATGTAGCGTTATTCGGCGAAACGTGCTGTCGCTAAATAATGGTATCGACTAATAGTTTTCTCGTATTACCGTTCGTCGGTGAACCATGCTTTCTGTAGACAGTTATATCGTTCAAGGGTAATTCGATATACCGTACGGGACTGGTTTCGTTTTGCCTTGCAGTTGTTAATTTCATAAATACGGGGATCCATTTATTTAACAAATATTTTAATAGAAGAAAAATATGAGAGAAAGTTTCGCAAGAAGAAAAATTACTACTAAACCTGCTTTTTCACCAATGGTAGACTAATTTCTATTTCTTAACTAATCTTAAAATGGGTATCTATATATATATTTTTTTTAAATTAAAATTTAAACACAACAGAAACACTATAATGATAGGACGTTGGACATTAGAACATTACAACAGTGCTGCCATCGCGTGTATGAGCAGTTTTTAACCCCATTGGTTTCTATGTGGTTTGGCAATTCCTGATACAAATAAATTATGTGGTTCCAAATCATGTAAGATTTTTTGTATACTGGCATTAGTTCGAAGCATTTCAGTTTATTTGCATGAATATTGCCCTCCGTTTCCCAGACAACAAATTTTGATTGTTTTTACATTGTCGAATGGTAAAACATTGATCAATAAATTGCTGACTTTCATTAATTATCACTTATCCCATCTCTAGACCTAATGACAACGCAAGATGGCTGCATTCCATAATAGACCATAATCGCTGACAGTGCTCACATCAAAAATTTTCGTTCCGATTCAGTTATCACGATTATGACAAAAATTCGGAACGTTCGTGAACGCGCTCACGGTTGGATCACGGTATTTATTTGTGTATACACCACACACACACATTTGTACACTTCTTCTATTTTGGTTAGATGGTGATTGTAGCCAGAAGCACAATTTTGAAAATGCCACGCTAATTAGATACGATGCGACTTAATACAAAACAGCTCAACTGTCATTTTTGACAGCGGCTACGGTGATATTAATGTATGGTATGGTCGGCGTTCCGCGTTATCCCAAGATGGCGCATGTCATGACGTCATCTATGACGATTCACGCGACATCGTTTTGGCGCTCACGCTAATTAGGAACGGGTGTAAGCGCGCTCTAATTGATTACAGTGCAACCCCGAACGGAACCGTGCAACTTTATGTGACAACGACAATATACACGCGACTGTCACCATGACAAAAATGAAATTACAATAATTGGATGTAGCAAGTACTACCGGTACTACCTGACTAAAACATATAAATTTTTCTTTACGGAATTCTATTGTGTTTGTTTTTTATTCATGTAAATACCAAATTAAGAACATATTTTCAGATAATCGATTCCGCGTATCACTGGTCAGTTTCAGAATCAACGAATCTGGTGAACACTAGAAACTGTCGACCTGACGCGACTGTCTAATCCGCAAAACTGATCAATCAGCGAAACTGACTAATCAACGAAACCGGCGAATTAAATAAACTGACGAGTGACGAAAACTGACTAGTGATACGCGGACTCGTAAAATCTTATATTAACATTGATAAAATACAAATTCTTTCCTTTCCTTTTCTTTCTTTTTTCTTTATTGCAAACTAAGTGTACAGGTTTTTGCAGATGATATCAATAAGCAAGTTCTAGAACATAATTGCCTGGCATTGCAATTTATCATGGTTATAAATATAAGAAAAAAAAATATCTCAGTATTACCGTTATACAGTTTACATTATATTAAACTATCATTATTCATATATTTCATATTATCTCATTCTAATCTTTTAGTTTAAATTATGTATCACAATAATTTTAGGTAATAAGGAATCACAAAGCTGTTGCAATTAGGGTTGCTATTGGAAATAAATCCTTATATGAAAATAATAGAGATCGTCAAAAATATCGATGTATCGATATATCGATACTTTTTCTAAAAGCTTTTCGTGTAGTTAAAAAATGTAAATGCATTTTATGATGTGTGGTTTGTGTGGTGCAAGCAGGCATAAATTTATGAATGATTTTTTTTTAATAGTGATTGATTGCCGAAAAAAAGTATTCAACATTTCACATTCGATTGCTATAAAATAATATTTTGAGACTTCTTGGCGGGAAAGTGAAGCGTCATGTTAGCAGTTTTGTTTTATTTTCTAAAATTTGTGTTTAGCCGAATATTAATGTGTAATAGTGGTGGATTATTAACCATTAAGTGTTCGTGAACCTGCATTAATGTAGGCAAATGAAACAAAACAGTGCAACATCACTTTAAGTTCTCTCAAGAAGTCCGCGCGAGGTTTCAGTAAAGTGCCGCGTCTTTACTTAAACTCAAGGGGAGCGGGGCGGGATATCATCAATCATCTTTATCATGCATTGAGTGGAGTTCATTTCATAATTATTTAAATAACTTTGTACTTGTTACCTAATTTTACATGACACTGGCTAAATGCACAAACCGTGCGAAGCCAAAAGGAAAAGAAAAAAAAAAAAAAAAAAATATTTTATTCAACCAACGGAATCATTTTTCACAGGAAAAACCATAATAACAGCTGAGACAGTTGATATCATTAATTCATTATTTTTAATCCAGTAACTGAAATGTGAATAGAAGCACTAAAAGCAGCTTAGTATAATATTGTAGTCTGTGCAGCTTAGCTTGGCAATACTAAACGAATGTTCACGTTTCTCTCCGTAAAAATAGGCAAATTATTTTTTACTCTGTTCATAGCATAATCCTGGATTGTTTCCTTATTTTTTAAGTAAGCCCATGTATTAGTAAATAAAATAGTTTCTGTTTGTGTAAAAGTGCCACTATTTCACTGTCCTAACCACTGATTATGGTTGAAACACAATTGGATAAGGATCCACAGTTAGAAAAATTCATCCTCGCCGAAACGCAGAAGCAACGTTTCCAGGTGAATGTTACATTATTCATTGTTGAGTTACTCTGGCTAGTAACGCTGCCTGTCAAATGCAAAGGCTAATGAGAAGATGGCCTCAACGCCAGGCTTGTAGCCATTATCACAGCTCCTCATCGACCTTTGACCGAACCTCACTCAGTTTTACCTAATTAATATGCTTTATTGTTTTATTACTTAATACTTTCGTTAGACGGTAAAAACTAAGCATCAGCTTTTATATGCCTTGCCTTCAATATTATTATCTTCTTGACTGTAAACCTTTGAGTTTTGAAAGATAGCAACTATTGATAAAATCCGAATTTTATCATAGAATATGTCGTGTGTACGAACTAGTTTGTCATCATCATCATCATTTCAGCCGAAAGACGTCCACTGCTGGACATAGGCCTCCCCCAAAGGAGGGGTTTGCCATAATCACCACGCTTGGCAGGCGGGTTCGCGATCGCAGTATGGTGTTAAAATGCATAGAGAACACTGCTGCCCATTCTCTAGTAAGTCCCTTAGTAGCTTTTTACGACACCCACGGGAAGAAATGGGATGGTGCTATTCTTTTCGTCCGGCACCACACAGACAGAACTAGTATGTAAATGTAATTAAAGCCACATAATTACAAATGTGCACAATTAACACTACAAATAACCATGTTTTTAATTGTATTGTATTCTACTTTGCAGGTTCTCGTTCACGGACTGACAGACACATGCTGGGACACTTGCATGGGTAGTCCTTCTGTCCGTTTGGACTCCAAAACTGAGGTGTGCATCATGAACTGTGTGGAAAGGTTCATTGATGCTACAACCTTCATCACTAAGCGTCTTATGAACACAACTAAATACCGTTCCGACGCTCCTCTTATATTCCAATAAATTAAGTATACAGTTGAGTAAGCAACATGTTAGACGGCATTAAGGACTTCTTGCGCCGTCACAAGAGGAAGTTTATTGTGACGGGTGCTGTTTTTGGCGGCCTATACCTATTGACAAGCTATGCTCAAAGAAAATTGAGAGAATGGCAGGAAAAAGAAGCAAAAAGATTCTTTGAGATGACTCGTAAGAAACAACACTTTGAGAGCACAGAGCGCACATGTAATCAAACCATTCTATCACTTTCAAAAATTGTGACGGAAAGCATTCTAGGTGTTTTAGACACAGAAGAAATAGTTCAAAAACTGCAAGAGAATCCAGACAACAAACTAGCATTATGGGAACAGTTGAAAATTATGATATTCACAAGAATATGTGTCCTTGTGTATGCATTAAGTATATTGCAAGTGATACTACGAGTGCAACTTAACATTATTGGTGGTTATCTGTACAGAGACTCAGTCCATGAAGAAGATTCCCTGATAGATGGAGACTTGCAGGCCAAATATTTGTCTTTATGTCACCACTTTGTAGATAAGGGTGTTGAAGACTTGGTGAAACAAATAGAGACTGTTGTAAAGAAGGTTGTTGAACCTGTATCTTTGAAGAAGAAGATGACACTGCAGGAGGTGGAGCAAATATTCTGGTCTATACAAACAGCTTTGTGCACAGACACCTCAGAAGGCGACCCTGTAAAAAAGATGGTGCACTACTTAGTAGGTCATGCAGAGGTCAGCGGAGCAAAGTTAGACACCATTGTGAAAGAGACAATGGACATTTTAGAAAGTGATGAAGTCAGATCTATTGCTATGTCATCCGTAAGTCGTAGCTTCTCTTCTGTAACTGATGAAGTTGCCAACTTATTTGTAACTAAATCAGCACCAATTACCAAGAATCATTTGGAATTAAATGTGGATCATGTAATCACAAATGGAGCTTTAAAACTTGGAGCCACTCCTGACTGTTTTGTAGATGTTAATAAGGTAGAGATACACTTTGTGAAACTGTTGCCTGTTATAAATGAACTCATCACAAAGAACACATGCAAGGGTAACACTAACATTCCAGATTTATTGACACAGCAGCTCACTCTAAATGACAAATTAAAACTTCTAGGTGCAAACATTTATGAAGTATTCAGTAGTGCTTAGGCATAAGGCATATATAAATAAGAATTGCAAATATAATGAATGGTATGTAAATAATTCGGTAATTAATGTCTTAGCCAGCCACTAGATGCACCTTGTAACGTTGAGGCAGAAATAGTGTCACAATTATTTATTTCACGTCTAGGTATTGTGGTAGATAAGCTTTTTGTATTTCTTGCATTTTGGGGACAGTAGTAAAAGTCTTAATTAATAATACATTTTGTTTAATTATCGTACATAACGCGTTTATCATCAATTCAGGTCTCCAGGTAAATCCATTGCACGGCCAATGAGTGCAGTTATTGATTCTGAACCTTAGTTAATACTAATCCCGTCTAGGCATTATCCTCAGAAGTAGATACCTGCATACCTCCCTTCCCAAAGTGTTAATCAAGTCAACAGTGTATATGTCACCATATAAATATGAACTACGTTGGTTTTTATGCTATAGGTATTATTTCCGTTAGGTTATAAACTATCGAAAAATTGTGAACGTCGTTTTTTCGATAGTTTATGATCTATCCATGGGAAACCGCCAAATTGTGAACTGGTATCAAACTTGCTTGCGACGTAACGCACCTTGCCCTAATACTAAATAGCCTGCCTAGCTGCGAGCAACTTGGGAAGTACCTACAGTGGCGCTCGCTCGCAGTTGGTCACAGTTCTAACCTAACCCAATTCACATTTCTTCGACAGTTTATAAACTAACGGTTCTCATAATCTTACGGTAACATAAATACAACAACAGTGTACAACACTGTGGTACATCGATACACTGTAAGTAAAACTACCTACTTGAAAAAATCAATAATGTTACGGCTACATTGTCGCGATAACGCGAACTACAATTCGCGCGCTCTCTGTTGTACAGCAAAGCGACACAAAAAATATTGACGTGTCAATATTATCATTGTACCCAACAGGTATGCGGGCCGATTACCCCCAGTTTGAACGATTAGTGTTCAAACCTGGCTCACCTATGTTTCAAATACGACAAAAATTACGCTACACGTACATAGATCATTTCAGCCAAGACTTCCACGGCAGGCGGGTTGGCGATCGCAGTATGGTGTTAAAATGCATAGAGAACGCTGCTGCCCATTCTCTAGTAAGTCCCATAGTCGCCTTTTACGACACCCACGGGAAGAAATGGGATGGTGCTATTCTTTAGTTATTTCCGGCACCAAACGGACGTTACAGTACTTAGATACTTAATTTATAAACAAAAGTACAAATGTATTTTTTAAATGTTAAAAAAGAGATTGTGAAAATCGAAGGGGAGAAAATAATCTAAAGTTGCAAGGATTACGTGAAGGATACTATGAATGACTTTTGAGACATCCACGAGGCATCATCAGGGGTAAATGGAAGTGAAAAAAAAATTGCGCCGAAGACCTCAAGTAAAGGCTCGTGCAGACTGGCGCAATTTCACGGGCGCGGCCTTCATCGGCATGGGCAAGTAGCGCGACACCATTAAGTTTTCATAGAAATTGTGCTACTATTGGCACATTGCGCCTGTCTCCGTTAGCCTTAACATGAGACAAGGGCAGGCAAATCTTTTATAATATTAACACTTCAGACTCGAGCATAGGTATAGCTAAGAAGGTACCTACCTAGTAGATAGTGGCCTGTAAAGGTGTAATGAAAGGACACAGTTGACCGTGAGTAGGTTTTATCGACTGCTGTAAGTATTCCAAGGATTGATAAGGATACCTTTCAATGTTAAAGTTTATTGAAAACTGTTTTTATCAACTTCTTGAAGCGATAAGAAAACAAGCGACGTGTAGTGCCTTTATGTAGGTATATTTAGCCTCGTAATTTTTTTACCGCCCTAAGGCCGAGTGTCACTTAACGACAAGGTCGTCAGCTTAGCAGTATGCAGAATTTCCCCGTAAGTAATAGGTCAGCTGTCAACAAACGATTAAAACCGAGCGAGAGAAGTAAGTTCACGTTTCTCAAATTTACCAATTAAGTGACTCAACATTTGTAAAAAAATATTGGAATCCACCGTAATACGTACGACGTAAGTGCATGGCAGTAGCGCGTGCGCAGTGTTATGTGAAGTGCCCTTAACGACTTAAGTGTTGATGTGCGGGAGTGGGATCATTTATTATTTTATCGTATGATTGAATCTTGTTTTTGATTCAGTTCATGTTACAGACAGACATATCTCAGTTATTCCTGAAAATACACTGATTCAATTTAAATACAGCCTCATAACCTCTCGCCGTATGTTCGACAAGCAACGGTACATTTTGCATTTATTTGTCTTAAGTGACAGTTGGATAGTTTCAACCTGAACTTCAACTTCAACCATAAATAAGATAGAATTTAGTGGGATTTTTTGTCAAAAGTGAGTAAAGGCCTGTTCAGATATAAGCGATATCGCCGTCGCGCTCGGTAGGCGATATCGCCTGAGAGCACGGCGGCGAGGCGGAGCGGCGCGCGGCAAACGCATCAGTCCCCCACTCCCCGCGAGTCGCATCGCATTACAACGCTTCGCAACGCTATTGGTTCATAGTGATACGAGAGAGATCGAGACAAACAGGAAAACCATTAAAGATATATGGTTTTATTGCATAAAAATTGCAGATGGTATGACAGCTGTGACAGATAATATTTACCTACTTTTTTTTTTTTTTTTTTTTTTTTTTCTTTCTTTTTGGCTTCGCACGGTTTGTGCATTTAGCCAGTGTCATGTAAAATTAGGTAACAAGTACAAAGTTATTTAAATAATTATGAAATGAACTCCACTCAATGCATGATAAAGATGATTGATGATATCCCCGCCCCACTCCCCTTGGGTTTAAGTAAAGACGCGGCACTTTACTGAAACCTCGCGCGGACTTCTTGAGAGAACTTAAAGTGATGTTGCACTGTTTTGTTTCATTTGCCTACATTAATGCAGGTTCACGAACACTTAATGGTTAATAATCCACCACTATTACACATTAATATTCGGCTAAACACAAATTTTAGAAAATAAAACAAAACTGCTAACATGACGCTTCACTTTCCCGCCAAGAAGTCCATTTACCTACTTTCTTATAATAAATTATATGGTAAACATAAACAATAGCAAATAGTATTTACACCACACATAGGAGTAATTATGATTGTGTTCTGTTTATTAGTTGAACGTTGAACCATTCTGTTTGCTTGGACAAGTTCGTTTGAGATTGTGGCGAACTCATAGTTACTCTGTGTAGTCGTGTTTACTAATGGGCAGCACAAAACTGACTAGAAGGCGGTATCGCTACCGAGCGCGATAGCGATATAGCGTACCAATTCATATTGCTAGCGAGCGCGACAGCGATATCGCTTATATCTGAAGAACAGGGCTTAAAGGCTTGTCCAGACTGGTGCGATATCGCAGGCGCGACGCGACTCTAGTAGCACAATTTCTTTGTCGGTGCCTGTCGCGCCCGCGATATCGCCTCAGTCTGTACGAGCCTTTATGAGGTCGAATATATAGGTACATACCTACACTATTTTCATGCATTTTACGTTACATACAGGCTCGTTTATAGCATGTTTACGACTTGAAACTAGCATGATAATTAAAATCAAGGTGCCTTTTGAAAACACGTATACCGAATTTGATTATACCTACATACTTACTTAGTCGAAAATTACAATTACCTACCCTCCGGCTGTACGTATATCTACATAGTAGATACAAGTACGGTCAGCAACGAAAGTCGATTATCCTTAAGGTAGGTACTCCGTACTTCATCCTTCTTCGCTCTTTCTTATACTGCCCCGTGAAGTAGCTGGGCCCGCTGGTAGGTAACTAGCTTATTAGCAATGACTTTCCTTTGTGCCTATTGGTTTACCTCGCTCTGTCTCCTGCTTGATAATATTGAGGGAAGTGGAAACTATGGTTTTTCTTGGCCTCCCTCCTTTCCGATTAATTTCGTTTCGGTTTCTAAGACAGTTGCATAGCTTCTCCGGGACTCGTTGCCGACCTTCATTGTCTTAGCTCTTTTGGGAGAGGACGAGTAGGTGACGTCACACACACGTCGAATGCGTGCACCGTGAATGCTCAGAGACTTAATTAATTACCCACGTGGTACTATTACTTTCAAACTTAAACTCAGAGCATTTATTTCAAGTAAATCACTTTAAATTGCAGAGTCAAAAAGTCGGTCAGCCAGAAAGAGGATCTAGTTGTCAGTTCATAAGCTTAGGTTCCTATAGAGTAGAACGGGTTAGAATTTTCATGAATAGGCACTCTTACTACCTGTTAGCTAGTGGCTAAATAATAACAGCCGCACGGCTCGATCCATCAGGTTAAGCTACGCTTGCCAGGGCTGGTCCGTGGACGGGTGACTATGTTTACATACCGAGACTACTCCGTGTTCACCCACATGCGCCTGTCTGCGGGAGCCTTAATCAATTTTAATATGGTGTCTCTTGTTGAGTCGGTGTCCGAATGAGTGACATTAATAAATAGAGCGGCCCCTTGTGTTCCGTTAAAAATAAATGCAGCTGATACTACATAATATTACGACATTAGTCCACCGCCGCATCTTATGCAATCGCTAAGATATTTTGATGAATGCGGGATACTCCCCGAGCACATGTTCCAATATTTCATAACGAAGAGATTACTTAGTAGCTGATGTTGGAACTGCTAGCCGGAACTAGATATATCGTCTGTAAATTACGAGGCATTTGTGACATAGTTATTAACTCTAGCAAATATTATTATTAGGTTTACGAATATTGCTATGTACCTATGACCTGGAATCGAACCCAAGACTACACGATATTTTATTGACTAATTATTTAAATATTTATATTTATTAGTAACCATAAAATTCATAACCTAATCTATAACACCGTGAAATTGAGGTTTCCACTTTAAGATTCGAATTAAAAAAAAAAACTACTTGTAATTTTCATGTAAGTAGGTAAAGTCGTTCATAACTTTAGTAAAAAATTTGGTAGAATATCTACGTTGCCTGTGGCTAAGTAATAACAGCCGCACCGGTCGAACGATCAGGTTAAGCTACGCTTGCCGGGGTTGGTTCGTGGTTGTCCAGTAACTGGGTTGTGGAGGTCAGATAGGCAGTCGCTCCAAGTTTACATGGAGCGACTGCCTATCTGACCTCCACAACCCAGTTACTGGGGTAACACGATATCCCTGGGTAAGACTGGGTTGTCAGACTTTCGGGATTCTGATGACCCGTAACAACTGTCAAAAATCTACAAATGACAGCGGAAGCAACGGCTTAACGTGGTTTCCGAGGCACGGAGGCGTCTTGATAAAGATGATCACCCATCCACGAACCAACCCCGGCAAGCGTAGCTTAACCTGATCGATCGACCGGTGCGGCTGTTACTACTTAGCCACAGGCAACGTAGATATTCTACCAATTTTTTTACTAAAGTTATGAACGACTTTACCTACTTACATGAAAATTACAAGTAGGGTATTCAGCTGCATCCGGTTAGACTAGAAGCCCCACCCCCGCCTTTAGGGGAGGCCTAGGTCCAGTAGTGGACGTCTTTCGGCTGAACTGATGAATGATGATGAAAACGAAACAAATTATCAAAGCAAACGCGCGACAGGAAAAAAATTGAGCTGTAAAGTTTTGCCTATCGGTTATGACAATTTCTCTGACCGACCAAACCGTTTGGTTCTCGGCTACCTTACCTTGGGTACGTATAGGTATGTCAAGCCTCTCTTGCTTGACATAGGTAAGTGGTAAGATAACGAGCTATCCTTCCCTCTGGTCCTGCCTGCTAAGGACAACAACTCGCCGTCGAAGTCTGACATTATGAGTGAAGCTCATCTTCATTAACAGGATAAGAAGCCAAGCATTTTTTAACCTTAGACTAATAGTAAATTGTTTTATTTAGGTAGGTATTTAAACATATAGAACCAAGTATTGTATTTATTTTATTTCTTATTTTGTGGTTGTACGTCATCACGTCAACGACGGCTGTCGCTGATAACCAGCGCTGGGGCTCTGTCTCTAATAGGGTCGCAGCATTATGCTGAGCGATGGCCGTTTTGCGTGGATGTAACGCATATTTCCCCCCAACTTGTTCTTTCGTATAATTGTGTTTTGTTTCTTTCTAATTTTCTTTTCTAGGTACGCTTATGAGCCTATACTACCTCAAATAGCTTAGCATGATCCTCCGTTATGTCGAAAATACTGTAGCATTCATTTGGAAATTAATATTTGGTAAAGTTGAGGATTAATGTTAAGTACTATGTTAAAAGTTAAAAAAAAAAATATCGGTCCGTTGGAGTCTTCTCCCTTCCACCCTGTCTCGCTTGCTCGCGTGACCGCGGGAATAGTGCGCGAGCGAGATAAAGAGTGAAGTGGCGCTGAGGTAGTATGTGTCTAAATATATTTTTGATCAAATCACCTCGATCACAGTAAGCTGGTTAAGATTTCTTTAGAAATAAGCATAATCTTTGTACGTGTCTCTTTTCCTTACTGTATCGTCTACATAAACTGTAAAAATACAGAAAATAAGTCTAAAACTAGCCTAGCTTATAAATATGTGGAGGCTAGAGCTAAGTAGGACCTACATAGGGGTGATCGTATGAATGAGCGATCGATCGGAGTGCAAACCATTCTATTTCGGTATCCCTCAATAGGTATTTAACGAACCGGTGTCTTGGAAGAGAATAAAGAACCGGTCGATATTTGTAAATAATTCAATGTAATGTTTGCACATATAGAAGCCACACTATCCAAATCGAATCAATCCACAACGGTGATAACGTACAGCTGTACAGTCTTGAAAACATTTTCAGTTAATAATTTTGTGATTTCCTGAAACATTATTTGTATTTTAAGCTGGCTTGTGTCGGCCCCGGCCGGGCTGCATAGTTTATAAGATGCAGAAGATCAACTGCTCTTTCGCTGCTGAGTGTATGAATGTATCTGTACTGGTAACTCGACGTATTCCTTGCAGGACGTCATAGTATGGTTAAAATGCAACAAATTAAGCCACCAAATGTTCTACCGAAATTCAGTAGTTTTTGGGTTAATTAGGTTTTTAGTTCTTTTATGAAAAATACATTTTAAAAATGATTTACGGTGCGACTATACTGGAATTTAATTTATTATCATAGCTGATGCCGTAGCAAATCTTTGTTAATAATTAAAAAATCTAAAATGCCAAAAAAATTGGCAGAGATCACTAATTAAACATTTTATTAGACATAATTTTTGTCATTACTTTATTTTAAAAAAACTCAAAAACTACTGAATTTCGGTAGAACATTTGGTGGCTTAATTTGTTGCATTTTAACCTTACTATGACGTCATGCAAGGAATACGTCGAGTTAACAGTAACCCTGTATATGCTGATATACATTCACTTTGCAAGTACCTTGTGTCGTCAGAGAACCCGTGAGTTAACGTCCACCTGGAACGATGGGTGTGTGCAGCCGGCAGCGTGTTTGCCTGTCAATGCGGAGTGGATATGCGGCAAGCGACGTGACGCGGCCTGCGCACGCAGCTCCGGCTCGCTACTGCCAATAACCCGCTAGATAGAAGCCGTACCGCGCGCGCCTCTCGCTCCTGAACAAAATATCGACGCGTAAACCTTACAACCACCCTGTTAACTCACTCTGAAAATTGTGCCATAGTTTTAGTGCAAACACTCCCAATACATCAGTGGATTAACAAAAAAATCAACGCCTTTGATGAAAGCAGTTGATCAGTGCACCACGTTATCAGTTTATCAGTGAACTGCACACGATTTTTCATGTAAGTGCAATGTTTTATTTTATGTGTCTTTGTATATTTATTTTACGGAATCTGTTTATTCGATACAATGCGTTATCTTGTTGTTTAAATAAAAACTGAGTTCCCGCGATTAAATCATTACTTTGACATGACATGCCCGTTTGCACATTTGGAATTAAATTAAATGATTTATTTCCATGTACCTATTCTTCAAATACCTATTTACGTACCTATTAACAGTGTTTACATAAGTAGTAGGTAATAGTCGTATTAATTGATTAATGATTAAGAGTATTATTAAATGCGATAAGTTACACGGTTTAAAAGTTACAGTACCTAACTTAGGTATCTATCAATAGTTAAACTTAACGAGGGTGGCTACGTTAGGTTACGTAAGTTTATACTTATTTTCGCAACAAAGATTTTTCGCATAACAAACCATTAAATTCGTAAATTTATGCGAAGACAATAGTTTATAAAAATAAGCTGATGAAATATACCTACTTTGCTACCGGAGTGCACGCAGAATCTAAATGTTTTCAAATAATTTTCGGGAAATGGGTAATGCTACTTATGGATGGAAATGTTTCTAGATATTGGTCCAGTTTCAAATAGTTTGTATTTATAATTTAATTATTATCATGCCTCTAAGTATCATTAATACTTATTCATGTAACACGATAAGAATTTACCGTTTAGTAAGTTACTAAATTAACACAAACACACACACACAATATACAGTACCTACGCAAATTAAAAAACTGGCCAAGTGCGAGCCAGACTCGCACATGGAGGGTTCTGTACCACCGTACGGGTAGGAAGTGTATTTAGAAAAAAAAGTCGAATAAAACACGTTTCCTGTATGGGTAGGTACTCCCTTTAATTTTCTTGTTTCCTTTAATTTTCCCTATAATTTATTTGTTGATATAGCGGCATTTTTTTTTTTTTTGTCTTTGGGAAATTATCAAATAACTTCTCCCGCTCTGGGCGGAGAGCCCGTGTCAGACTTTTACTGAAGAAAACCCACCCGTGTTCCTGCCGTTGCCTGAGACACGGGATTACCTATTACGGTTCATGAGATACAGTCCGCTGACAGACAGACGGACGGACGGACTGCGGCTTTGTAATAGGGTTACATTTCGCATCGTTCGGGTACGGAACCTTAAAAAGATAATGAGTATTCTATTCTATTCTACCAACTAATTTCTGAGTAAATTGTATTGTCAAGCTGTATTAAAAGATCGAAAGTATAGATAAAACTACAAAATGGATGATCTAAACTAAAAAGAGAAAATATTTAACTTTTGTATGTTTGTTTGTTACGCTTTCACGCTAAAACGGCTGAACGGATTTGGATGTAATTTGGCACATGGGTAGACCATGACCTGGGTTACGACATAGGATACTTTTTATCCCGATATTCCCCCGGAATCGAGACTTAAGCGGGAGAAACCACGGGGCGCAGCTCGTACCTCAAACGTAGTTAATTACCACATTTAACCCGCTGTGAGTTTATCTTTTTCATAGTAACTGCTATTTGCATTCTAGTTAATGAGTGATTGACTTAAATAATGTTATTAAAATAATAATTCATTTTATTTAAATTAGTGAGTTGTAAACAGATAAACAACGATTACATTTCGTTGGCAGTTTTATTATATAAATGAGTGATAATAATTAATACCATTGTTCCGTGTGGTGCCAGACGTAAAGAATAGCACGATCCTATTTATTCCCGTGGGTGTCGTAAAAGGCGACTAAGGGACTTACTTGAGAATGGGCAGCAGCGTTCTGCATTTTAACACCAAACTGTTGTCGCCAACCCGCCTGCCAAGCGTGGCGATTATGGCAAACCCCTTTGGGTGAGGCCTATTACCAGCAGTGGACGTCTTTCGGCTGAAATAATAATGATGAATTAGGGTGCTACGGTGCATTTTAACACCATACTGCGTTCTCCAACCCCCCCCCTCCCCCCTTTGAGGGAGGCCTATATCCAGCAGTGGATGTCTTTCGGCTGAAATGATGAGGGCACGATGATTAGGGTGCTGGGTTCGTTTTTTAGGGTTACGTACCCAAAGGGTAAACGGGACCCTATTACTAAGACCCCGCTGTCCGTCTGTCACTAAGCTGTATCTCATGAACCGTGATAGTTAGACATTTGAAATTTTCACAGATGATTTATTTCTGTTGCCGCTATAACAACAGATACTAAAAACAGAGTAAAATAAATATTGAAGGGGGCTCCCATACAACAAACGTGACTTTTTTGCCGTTTTTATAGATTTTTTATACGTTCAAAACCCTTCGTGCGCGAGTCCGACTCGCACTTGGCCGGTTTTTTATGAGAATTCGCCGCAGGCAGTTAGGTATACTTAGGTAAACTAAAGATTCGTTGTTGGAAATTCAGATAAGTAGTTTTCATGACCTTTTCAGGTTTCAAGCGTCACACAGTCTACCTTCAGTCCTTTATCGTCTTTGAAGGCAAAACGAAGTCTAGTTATCCCCATATTAAGTAGGTATCGATAGTATGTAGATCTAAATAGTAGTAGGTACAATTTCCATGAAGTTTTCATAGAAATTGTTCTACTAGAGTCGCATCGCGCCTGTCTGCGGGAGCCTTTACTCACATAATTATGTGGGTGTGTGTTTGTTTGAGGAATACGTACCTAGGGTTGCCAACTTTTTGTACAAGAAACAAAGTTAGATTATGGTCAGAGTGGGGAAATAAACAGTTCCTAGAGTTTTTTTTTTAATATACCTACATTTCCCAGAATTAACGCAGAACCTCTTAAGGGGTCATTGCACTCATCATTATGAACAACTTTTACTATGGGAACAAACCTGAAATCGCAGAAAAAAATCAGCTGTTTCAGAGAGGAACCTCCTCACTATACGTGCCGTGTCCAGGAGTACTGCTTTCTGAATCAAGCCCTTGACCCAGCCGCGCAATGAGAGCCTCCTGAGGTGTTGGTCAAGGTTCTCCGCTATTATTATATTATCATAATTATTATGATTCTGCCAAAGCGTTCATTTTAGGCCCCCAAATCTATGAACGTAGGCGAAGCAAAAGGAGCGTAGCAGGTGGAGTTCTATAGTTTCTGCCTACCCCATGAGAAGAAGGCGTGAGTTTATGTATGTTTGTATTTTTGTTGATCAGTAAACAGTAGGTATTTTAGAATGAAAAACAGTATAGTAGGTACTGTTTTTAAAACAGAATGGTTGACAACGCTGTGCATACCATCTGTTAAAATAATGTTTGTTGTTATTTCACGCATACCTACTCGTATCACATATTTACAAAATGCTCAAGGACGATGTTTCGTAAAAACATACTATTACTTGTGTAGATCGATACCTGTGCTGCTGCGTTCGATTTAAAAATAAACTATAGGTTACTACTACACCAATAAAAGTGCGTGATATTAAAAAAAATAAGAAAAAAGTAAAGGATTAAGGGTCGTGTTGCTCCGGTTTGCACGAGCCTTTAGAAATCCATACATGATACGATAAATGTATTCTATTTGTAACCCACTTCCAAAAAGGACGAAGTTCTATGTTCATAACTTCGTATGTATGTTTTTTTTTTAATGTATTTTTACGACTTCATAAAAAGGAGGAGGTTCTCAATTCGTCTCTGTATATAATTATATTCAAGAATAACTTATTTGTTTATGAAGCGATTTTTAGCTTGCGCGGTCCCAATGAATTTTATTAACTTGGCTTGGGTAGTTTTGAGTTAGCTTCAATAATACGTATTTAGTCTACTCGGTGTATGTTGATAATTTTATAAAACTTCCTGTCACTGTTGTTAAATTAAATACAAAAACAATACACAATTTTTTCAATTTTTTAAGTGTACAATTAAATAAGTAAGGATAATAATTTTCCAGGCGACTAATAACTTAAAGGGCGACTAACTATTTGCTACTAAAATAATAACTTGGCGACTAATAACTTAAAGGGCGAATAACTATTTGCTACTAAAATAATAACTTGGCAGCGACTAAATATTATTTCTTAATCGCTGCAAAGTCATCTACTGTTATTGAATCATTTGGGTTAGGTTAGGTTAGAACAGTAACCATTAACAAGCGAAGGCGAGCGAGCGAAGCGAGCGTGCCACGGCAGCGGCCGCCGAGCGCCAGATCCCCTCTATTGTTGGTAAATTCAGTTACCAAAACAAAAATTCGATGCCAGTTTAAATTAAAATAAAGCTAAAAACTGATTATTGAGCTGCTACTTTCTACTTAAAATAATACTTCGCTGTAGCTGCCAACCTATTATTTTTGCTGCCAACCTATTATTTTTGCTACCGGCTTTAATTATTTTTTAATCCCAAATTCAGATTAATTTGTCGCCGTGTTAAATACATGCCAATAAGTAATAAATAGTTGACTGATTAATAAATAAATAAAGTTAATTAAATGTCGTAAAAATATGAGTAACAAATAAATGTCAGATCAAATCGATTACTTAATGTCAAAAGCACAAAGCAAAATAAAAATTAATTAAATAAGACAATAAAATAAAGTAAATTATGTTAAATAAGTAAGTTTTTAGTAAGTGTTTTTTTTTGGAAGTCGGTTGTTTTTTCTTGTAAAAAGTTTTTTTCTACATAAAATCATTGCCCATCCCGCTCTTTATACAAATTCATATTTTTCACAACTGAGAGTTGTCAAGTTTTCTTGGTAGATTTTTTCAGGTAAAGAGGAAGATTTATAATTATATTAGGTATAAGAACGGGTTATAATTCGTTTTGTAATAGCAGTTTAGTACTCTTTGGACAATAAAGGCTTCCGCCGACAGGCGCGACGCGACAGCGTAACGTGACACTAGTAGCACAATTTCTATAAAAACTTAATGGAAAGTGTCACGCCGCCGCCGCCTGTTGCGCCCGCGATATCGCGCCAGTCTGCACGAGCCTTAATATATTCAAATAGGTACCTACCTACTTGAACATGTTATTGTCCTCTACTCTGTAGGGAGAAAACTAGATTAAGCACCTACTGATAACGATCTGCACGTAAGTGCCAATTGAATTAAGTCTCGCTGAAAAATTTATGAAGAGCACTCGACGAAGCCAATGCCAATGTAAAATACTTACCTGCTATGTAAACAGCAAAGCACAGGAATTTATTACCTACCTTTTTCTTTTGTGTGGGAAATTATCAAATAACTGCTTCCGCTCTGGGCGGAGCGGCAGGGCGTCAGACTTTTACTGACTAAGACCCACCCGTGTTCCTTCAGTTGCCTGTGTGCCAGGGCCACGATATCCCTTACGGAAAAACTCGCAACCCTGACTTGCCCTACCGGACCCCGTCAGTTGGTGCTGACATCTCTTTGAGGCGCGCGTGGAACACAACGCGCCATCGACCCGGGCCAGGGGGTCTACTTCGAACATAAATCCGAAGTATTGGCCGAATGTTCGGTCGTTTCTTTACTACGGCTAACTATCGCTGACTACGGCGAAAAAAAAAAGAAAAGACAGTCGAAGAGATAAGCCAAAGTCAAAACTGTGACTTGAAGTCGGGTAAGGCCTCAAAGTCAAAAAAGGAAACTGTGGAAGTTATAAAACGGCCGAAAATTCGGCCGATACTTCGGTTTAGCGCTTCGGAGTAGACCCCCTGGTCCTTATCGGACGGCGAGCTACCCATCGCTCACCGTCCGCAAGTCCGCGCCTATGGTGGCCGGGAATCGGCCTGCGACTCCCGACGCCATCTATTACCTACCTACTATTGTTATCTACTGTACAGTGGCGTAGCTACCGGAGGACTAGACGGGGCCCCGGGGCATTGCCCCTCGGACTCTGACTTACAAACTATAAATTGAATTAGTGAAAACTTCTCCCACAAAGTTCTCCCACATTCGGAATATAAATACCCAGATTCCAGGAATGCGACTTTAATAATGGCTTATTTTTAAAAAAAATACAGGGGAATTCCCAACAAGTCTCGAATATCTAAAGGTTTGAAACTTGCGGGGAACTCCCCTGTATTCTTAACCTCTTAGGCTGGTTATAAGGCTCTTACAAACACACGCGATATCGCGGGTGCGACATGCACCGACAAAGGAATTGTCTTTGTCGGTGCCTGTCGCGCCCGCGATATTGCGTGAGTGTGTAAGAGCCTTTACAGTCACACCGTCAAACGACGCGTTTCAACAGCACAGAGTACATTATAATATACTGACATTCAACAGCACGCGCTTGACGCAAGGCGGATCTATGAGAAACGTGGCGCGCTTCAACGGCGTGACTATAAAACGCTACTAGTGAATTTACAAGCGCGCGACTGTATTAGGTAGGACGAATCTGGATTACGTCGAATTCGGAAAACGACGAATACTGAATAAACGATTTTACTTGGGGCCCTAGTATATTATTTGCCCCAGGGGCTTTGGTTACCTAGCTACGCCACTGCTACTGTACCTAATGATTATAGGTACAAACTTAGCACCTTAATTGCATAACACACTAACAATCATCATCATCTGCTTAGCCTTTTCCCAACTATGGGCTCAGCTTCTTGTATAACCGGATGCAGCTGAATACCAGTATTTTACATGGAGGGACTACCTATCAGACCTCCACAACCCAGTTACTGAGTAATACGACAGAATAGAATGGAATAGAATACTCTTAATTATGCACGTACCATAAAAATTACAGATATAAATGTAGAAATTTTACATAGAGTGACACAATGGGCGGTCTTATCGCTAAAAGCGATCTTATAAACGAGCTCCCCTTGGTAAGACTGGTTGTCAGACTTTCAGGCTTCAACGACCCGTACCGACTGTCGACGATCCACGAATGACAGCCGGGAACAACGGCTTACCGTGCGTTCCGAGGCATGGAGAGGTCTTAGTTATGTAAAGATGGTCACTCATCTACGGACCAACCGCGGCAAAGGTAGCTTAACCTGGTCGATCGACCCGTGCGGCTGTTATTACTTAACGACAAGCCCCTCAACACGCCATCAATCACAGTCTGAATGATTTTGAAGTATATTGCTAAACCATTGCTTCATATGTTCGAAAAATTTGTCTGCTCAACAACGTTAATAACGCAATGAATGTTGTTGAATTGTCAAAATGAAACCCATTGCTAAAGATAGTGTGTTACTATTTTGTTTTACATCGTAAGCCTATCGACAGGTTATATTATTATCATGACGGATTATCATTCATCATAGCTCTTTTTTCAATGATCTGTTATGATTTATTAAATTAATTCCGTTAATAAACTGTTCACAAGTGTACTATGTTAACCGTTTCTTATGTAAAATATAGCTAATTTTATCTCAGGGGACCAATAGGCACCTGAATAGGTGCCGAATCTTTAACTTATATTGTATATATATATTATAGGGGACGAATGGGTACTTACCTTAAAAATAATATTTTTTATTAAAATATTAATAGTAATTTTTTATTACCAGGAGACCAATGGGCACCTATATAGGGGCCGAATCTACAACTTTTATGCTGGGGGACGAATTTTAGGGGACGAATGGGCTCTGACCCGGCTGAACAATTCATTTGGGGTGGAGGAGTCTGTCAGTCTCTTACTGACTAAAAACCACCCCAGTGTTCCTTTCCCACACTTGCACCGGGGATCATGGGAGCAAGTGCGACTTCCGCGATCCCCGGATATTGGCACCCCCTCATGCAACCTCCAAAGTCGAGCTAGAGTATAGGTAAATAATGTTTGGGCACCTAGATACAGATTTTGATCTGTGGCCTCTGGAAAGTAATCCTGTGAACTAATTGTACCTACTCAGCAACAAGAACCAAAGAATAAAAGACTCCCGCAGACAGGCGCGACGCGACGGTGCAACGCGAATGCGATTCTGATAGAACAATTTCCATGAAGTTTTCATAGAAAATGTTCAGCTAGAATTGCGCCTGTCTGCGGGAGCCGTAACTTGCTTATTAGCGTGCCTATGGCAATAATAATAAGACTAAATACTTTTTAAGTTTGTACAGCCCAAAATTCAGCATCTCGAATACCTACCGTTTGCTGACGCAGTCCTAAAGAATAACCTAAGAGCCATATTAGACTATCATAGAAATATGATTAGAGATGTATAAGTCATTTTTATTAACCGACTTCCAAAAAGGAGGAGGTTATATGTTCGGCTGTATGTTTATTTTTTCCCATGGAAATCGAATCCTCAAATTTTATAGCCATACTTATAGTAACTCGTGCATTTGGTATCGGAAAGCACCATTTGGTGAAGTGGAACTGATGATGAAGACTACAGATGGCCACCGGAACTACTTAATAATAAGTATTTCACCGTTGCGATTCGATTAGGCACTTTAATATGGTTGATAAGCAATTTATGCTCGTCAAGATGCATGTGATGAAGTCACCATCAGTTCTCCTGGTTCTTACTAGGAGAACTCCTCAACAATTAACGCCCCTGCATCGGGACAAACAATATATTGTAAAAGTTGATGAGCATTTGACATTAGGAGGCTATTGTAAATTAGATAAATTACAAACTGACCCACTAAAAAGTGAAAAATAAAACCTTTTTACAACAAAAAAACAACCGACTTCCAAAAAAACACTACAAAGTGAAAAATAACTTTAACTTCGGAAGTCGGTGGCAAAAAACTAAAATGCAGACCCAAAGACACCGACTTCCGAAGTTAAAGTTATATTTTTCACTTTGTAGTGTTTTTTTGGAAGTCGGTTGTTTTGTTTTTGTAAAAGTTTTTTATATGAAGAACCTATGATGGTATAATATCTAAATATGATTCAAATTGTCTATAATTTATAATTATAATTTATAATTTAATTTATTCACTAAAATAAGAACACGTATTACAGAATTTAATAATAACAATATACACTAAATAATGGCTTAAAGTTTGTAATATACAAAGTTTGGGACTCTCTGCATCCGAACTAGGTGGTAACCCTGTATCTCGGATTACATTTGATTCCCATAAATAAATTGTGAACAATTAGTAGCCATGTTTAAGTTTAAGTTTGTATACATTATGATTGCCATGTAAGAATGTATGTGGAAAGTATGCTTAATGTATGAGAAAAAATCTAAGTATTGCGTGAGTGAGTGTATGTGAGTGATAGTGTGTGTGTGAGGGTGTGTGTGTGTGTGTATGAGTGTGATGAGAATAGGATGATTGTTCAATATGAGTGATTAAAGTAGTAGCTTGTCTATTTAGGAATGTTCAGAATCGCTTCAGTTTCATCGTAAGAAAGTTCTTGTAGGTAGTCTTGTATTTTCCTTTTACAGTGGGTCTTATTAAGTGGATATATATTAATAACTTTGTTGATTTTGTCGTATAAGTAAGGTCCAAGGAAGATGAAGAATCTCTTAATAAAAGATGTTTTGGGAACATATGTACGTTTGCATACTGCATGTTTTCTACGTTTGCGCAGAGTGTATGGATCGTATATGAGATCACCATGTTGCTGTAATATTATACTAACAACAAAAAGTTGACGAACGGTGAGAACTTTGCATGATTGATATAGCTGTAGTGTAGGATATAGAATAGGCCGAAAAGTGATTGTTTTTAAAATAGCTCGTTGAGCTATTTCTACTTTTTTAAGGATGGTTTTCGGAGCGCCTCCCCAAGACGAGATGCAGTACGTAATTATTGACTGGCAAAGCGCAAAATAGACTTGCTTAAGTAATTTGGCATCGGCGGCATTTCTGAGATTTCTAAAAACATATATTAGTTTGCGTACGCGAGCACTTAATTGTTTAATGTGTTCCCTGAAACTAAGGTTGCTATCAATTATAATACCCAGGTACCGGATGTTGTGAACGTGCTCTAGAGATCTACACGAGCATTCCATTCCAGACAAGCATTCATGAGATATGACGTGACGATTGTTCATGGCTTCACCGAGACATCGAGCACTAAAGGTCAAGTATTTCGTTTTTTGCACATTTAGGGTTAAGATATTAGCCCTGAGCCATTTCTTTACCACATTGAATCCCTTCTGGGCAGCACTGAATACCTCATCACAAGTATCGGCGGAGAAAAGGAGAGCAGTGTCGTCTGCATATGAGATCAATTCGCCTCGGGGTAGATGGAGGTTAGTGAGGTCGTTAATGTAAACGAGAAATAGAGTCGGTCCCAAAATACTACCCTGTGGTACCCCATAGTCAACTACACGATCACCACTCGTGTATTGACCCACTCGGACACACTGTTTTCACCCAGTAAGATAGCTCTTGAAAAGATTCAGTTGCGCGCCTCTAATTCCTAATCCATCTAGCTTGTTTATCAATAGAGGAACAGAAATTGTGTCAAAAGCTTTGCTTAAGTCGAGGAAGATTGACAGGCATTTTCTTCCTATATCTAGGTTAGTAGATATATAGTTAGTAAGAATATGCACTGTTTCTTCAGTAGATCTACCTCTCCTAAAGCCAAAGTGTTTATCTGAAAGCAAGTTGTTCTTTTCCAGGTAATTTACTAGCCTTATATTGATAGCTTTTTCCAGGATCTTTGACAATGCAGGTAGGATTGATATTGGTCTATAGTTAGACAAGATATTTGTGTCTCCACCTTTGTGTATAGGACGCAAAACTGATTTTTTTAAATGCTCGGGAAAGATGCCGCTCTCGAGGCAGACATTAAAAATGTATGTGAGGGGAGGAACTAGAGCATTTTTATTGTTCTTTAATAATCTGTTTGAGATTTTATCCCAGCCTACTGCAGAATCAATTTTTAGTCCTACGATAAGACGTTCTATTTCTTCCTCAGTTACGTCAATCATTACAAATGAGTTGAGCTGAGAAGATCTGGAGGTAGTGATCGGGATATCATCAAGAGACGTAAGTGCCGGATTGTTTTGCGTTAGGAGACAGTCATTTGCCAAGTTTTCACCTACACTTGCAAAATAATTATTGATTGCATTGACTGATAGTTCAGGAGTAGATCGCAGATTGAGAAGTTCATCTGGGTTTTTGGGTTCTTTTGCTGTGTTGGTAATAGTTTTTATAGTTTTCCAAAGGGTTTTGGGACCATCTCTAACTTCTGCAATAAGGGATCTATCATATTCTCTTCTTACTTTTTTCAGAATAGCGTTGTAGTAATTTCTGTATCGGACATAAGTTATTTTTAAAGTCTCATTGTCTGGTGACATGTTTGACTTTTGGTGTAGCATGTCTCTGGTTTTCATAAAGCGAATAAGTCCCTGAGTGACCCAAGGTTTTATAACTTTTTTACGCCTCGATAGTTTTATTACTTTAGTATTCTCATCTAGAGCTTCTTGTATCTTAGTAATAAGGTAATTTAGCATATAGTCAGGGGATTGAGATGCATAAACAGGATCCAAGTTTATTTCAGAAATAGCCAATTTTGGAGATTCAAAGTCAACTTTGGTAATTGTGGTGGTAGCAAATTGGCGTGGGTGCTTGAAATTGATGCATGTTAAGACCGGATAATGATCTGTTATATAAGTTCTGGGGATAATTGTGAGACCAGAGTACTTCGTTTTCATCAGTACGTGGTCAAGGCATGTTCCAGTAGCTTCACGGGTCACTTCTGTGTGAGCTGGTAATAGTCCGTGAGAGGCAGCAAGAGTAAGGTATCGTTCGCCAGGATATTCTATTTTTGAGCTATTTATGGCAATGTTTATGTCACCGATTATCATAACGTTTTCGAAATGTACAAATTGAGACAAGATATCGTTTAAAGACGTAAGAAATCCATCAATATTTTTGTGAGAGGGTGAGCGGTATATAGATATAATTACCGTGCGGTTGTCACATATAATGACCAAACAATTACCGTCTGTAAATTGAGGCTCGTGGATTGTGAAATTAAGATGAGCTTTGAAGTAGACAACCACTCCATCATTTTGCCTAAGATTTATATTGGTGGTAGAGGAGCGATATCCTGGCACTTTGGGAATGACGGATGAGGCTGATATCCCACATTCAGCCAGGACCAACACATCACATTCGCGTTAGCATCATTTCGAAGCCATGCATGTTACAGTTTATACTCCGTATGTTCTGGGTAAGGATAAGTAAACGACTGGATTGCGAATGTGGTAAATGTATATGACAGTTATCAATGTCAGAAACAATTGATTTAGAGACAGTTACATTATCAATATCAGAAGATATTTCAATCAAGTTACTGAATTTTAAAATAAGTTATTGTAAGGATCGAGATAGTGCGCGATAGATTTAAATTTAACGATAGATTTAAATTTATGTAACTGCGTAATGTGTATAGGACGGCAGGAGATTCTTTAGGGTTTGATAGGGTACAAATGACCATTAAGGAGTGAATAGTGGTATCGTACAGTATTTTACAGTATGTTATGTAGTAGTAGGGAGTAGGGAAACACAGGTGCTTGTCTGAGTGGATTTTTTTTTTATTGTTGTAAAGTTTATGGTGATATTGTAGTTGTAGTGATTTAGGTGTTTCATGGTGCTCGATGTAAGAGTAGTTTTGTGTGCTGTGTAAGACTTGCATTTGCAATAAGATTCGCATAACACCAGCAATACTTTTGGTGACACACAGTAGATTTAAATTATTAATATAGTAATCAAGAAAAGCATGCAAAATTTTAAATAGTGATAAAAATTATTCTGAAAGACCTTCCTAACTAAGACACGAAACATAGAATATGAAATATAAAATATATCCACAAGTCATATAGCATTTCTCATCTTAATTAGGTCTGATTCGGTATTAATTCTTACAGCGTTTTGACCCTCCTGCTTTCGAATGTAAATTTTTCCATATGAAGTCCAGCAATATTGTAGATTGTTTGATTTAGCGTAATCTCGAGCAAGATAAAATAGTCTCTCTTTTTCTTGTAAGTCAGGTGTTCAGACATGAATATAAGGTTTGATGGACCTTCAATTTTTATATCAGTTGTGGTTATTCTATTATCTTTGTTAGTTTTATTGTAGTTTTTAAAGGCCTGCAAAAAGTCATCTTTTTTTATGACTGTTGTAAGCTCGACAACTATTGTATTTGCGTTAGTATTGTTCGTGTGAATTTTGGGTTTCAGGCGAAAGACATCTCTTATTTCTGACTTGCTGATTTGAGCATCTATAGTTTTTCCTATGTCCATGATAAATTGAGAGAGGGTAGTCTTGGTTTCCCCTTTATTTTCAGGTATATTTCTAATTTCTATGCAAGATGACTTGCAAATGACATCCAAATTTTCAATTTTTTCTTCCAAATTCTGTATGTAGGCAACTTTATCGACGTTATCAGACTCCAGTTTGTGGAGTTGGGCTTTTATATCGTCGTATTTTGCGGATACAAACTTTAAGGATTTATCAATTTCATTATATTGTTCCTTAATGTCAGTTACTTTTGCTAACAGTGACCTATACTTTTCATCCCTTTGCTCAGTGAATTCTGCAAACATCTTTTTAATTTCAGTCATAAATGCTGAGATATCATCTCCTTGTTGATGTTTGCGCTTGCATCTTTGTGTATTTAAAGCTGGTTGTTCAGCAGGCACAGTTGATGTTTTCATGTCCGGCTCTGAATCGTAGAGTGGCTCTGTAGATGTTTTCGGAGGGGTTCTGTTGATCGGCATTATTAATTATTTTATTAAAGATATAGTAAAGTAACAATACATGACACAGTTTTCAAATAAATGCCCACAGAAAGAAAGATAATAGACTAATCCAAAGAAAAAAACAAAAAAAAAAAAAAAAAGTTTTGCACTTCTGACGGATCGAACTTGTGTCCTTAGATACGGGAGATCGATGTCTCTGCCGCTAGACCGGATATGCGATAATTATTTTGTTGAAAAATTAGGCCAGTATAAAGTTGCGTTCATTGATTGCTCGGGTGTACTATTATCACGATTACCCTCAACCACCAATACTTGCACTTATTTGTCCTATATTTTTATTAAAGTATTTCTTCAACTTCGCAGTATAACACGTTGTTAGGTAGTGTTTATTTGCACTGATTTTACGGCTAGTATTTTGCGCATCGATATGCAAATGTTTCAAGTCGAAATACACTGTTTTTACTAAACTTTGTGAATTATAAAGCACTGAGTCGGCATGTATGCGTTAGGCTAGCACAAAAGCGCGCGTGGGAATTATGATCATAGTTAAGAGCGGTCATATTTTTCATACAAACGCTCGTACGTGATTATGGCATTATAACACATCTTTCTTTGAAATGTTTGAACTAATAGGTATCTTCTGCACTATATCTACTTAGGTATCTATAATAGCAAAAAAAAAAAATATTTGGAGGAACGAATTCAGTATATGCCTGCAAAAATCTGCTTTGTTGCACAAATTTTACCTGAACTTTGGCTGTTCATAATAATATGTAGTTACTCATAAATTTTAAAGTAAAGAAATCATCTCCTAATGGAGATTCTAAATGATAAACATTTATTTCACAAATTTGAAAAATATTGCAAAAACACGTAATATCTGGAACAAGTTTTATGAAATCTCCGCACACTATTTTTCGTTCAATGTTATCGTGTTCTCACTTGCGCTGAACGAAACAACAAACTATTCGACCATGCTCGCGTTGACAATAGACGGACCGGGAAGGGCCCTCTTAAAGAATCCTATTTATCCTAACAGCAAGCGTACAAATATGATCATATGCATCTAACCTCAAAAATAGCGTCAAAATACAAGAATTTCGACTGGAATATCGAAAATATGAATAAACCAGCTTTACGAGGAAAATGAGTATTTTTTACAAATTTTTAACTGTTTTTGCAATTAATAAAATTGCACCCATAGTAACGTCAAACACGGCTAAATCGTTATCCATCTTGATTAAGTATGGCGTCTATTATGATCACAAGTATAATATTATGTAAAAATTAAGAAACGCATCATTTAACTCAACATCATCATCCCCCAAAGGGGGATTTGCCATAATCGCCACGCTTGGCAGGCCGGTTGGCGATCGCAGTATGGTGTTTAAATACTTAGAGAACGCTGCTGCCCATTCTCTAGCCGCCTTTTACGACACCCACGGGAAGAAATAGGAGCATTTGATTATGATCATACAATTTGACAGATAGGTATGAAATTATATTTGTATGATAAAAATATGATTGTGTAATTAAATAACTCTTTTGTAAGGCGTTTTGCTAATCCTTGTACACGTGTACTCTGTGGGTTCGATATACGCAAAGGGCATATAACGCCCTCAGAGTTCAATATAATAATGCCTTCAGAATGTTGTTGGGGCCCCACGTTACTGCAGTGCATCAGCAATGTTTGACGAAGCACATACTGATGGTTTCAGTACCATCTTGCGAAATAGGATAAGGAAGCGTCAACGACATTCTGAAGGCACATTGGGTGCATGTACCCGGTGCGTCAAGTGAGTGCAACAGGTATTTGAATTAATATTGAGTTGCATTTGTTACTAACATAGCATAAGTATTGTGTATTACTAACATTATGGATCAAGGTCCGAAATAAATCCTTTTTTTTTATTGCGGCCTGACAGGTTTATACTTACTATGTAAACAATACTCATTTATGAATGCTCTGTAAGTGCTGCGACAATGGAGAGAAAGGTGTATTATCATCTATTCAGCGGGTTAATCAAAACATAACCGACGACTTATTTTCAAACATCACTTGTTTTAAAGAAAACAGTGACAAGAGTATCGTGAACACGCGCAGGCTACATAACTCAGTAAGTAGGTATTTTAGATAGAGCTCTATAATTGATTTGAATTAATCAAAAACATGAAAAGTACTTAGTCACTTCACGAATTAATGAAACTTCAGCGTACATTTTTATTTACTTATACAACATTATTTTAAGTATGCGAAACCTGAATATAGTTTGTTTAGAATAAGGAACTGAATTGATTTCAATAATTTTTACACCATGTTATATTATTTTGTCCCAAAAATATTTAAGTGTGATGGGAAATGTTATCACCATTTAATTACTTACAATACAATCGCCGTACGGTTAGGTACCTACTGCCAAATTATTATCAATGAGCGCAAGACGACCCTGGAGGCGCGGGGGCCGGGCTCCGCGCCGCGCCGTTAGCATGATTTTGTACGGACAACCCTTATATAACTTTGTGATTTTTCATGATACAGTTTTGAAATTTTGTACATAGATTCTTTACATAAAAATACTAGACACGTGTTTCGGGTTTCGCATATACTAAAACTAATATTGTATAATTGGTTCATAACAATTTTTACATTATGTTGAATATGTAGGTACACATGCAATTTACATACAAATACAAAGAACTATGAATAATTCATTAAAATTCCAAGTGAAATTCAAGTATAGTGCTAAACAGTTTTAAATATAATGTCAAACAATTTTAAATAAAATGTTTAACTGTTTTAAATATAATGTCAAATAGGTTTAATCAAATCTAAATCAAAAATTTATAAAATCTATGTGTTTAAAATAGTAACGAAATCAAAACTGTACATTGAATATTTTTGAAAAAAGTAATTGATACCAGGTGTGGGAACGAGTCTGATGCCGAAAATATAGTTTCTAGAATTTCCGTCAGTTTGTCTGGATGTATGTTCCGGGTTGGTGCAAAAATGGCTGAACGGATTTGGATGAAATTTGGCACACAGATGTTTTATAACCTGCATTCACATAAAAGTTACCTACTTTCAATCACGGTAGTACGTTACCATAGGATATTTTCCGACTTCCACGCGGGTGAAGACGCGAGGCAAAAGCTAGTAACTTATATTAAGAAAATAAAGAATGTTGTGGAATGTTCTTTTATGTTTGGATACGAGGCTTTTGGCTTCTTTGTTTGTGTGTTTATATTATTTAATTGTAATGTGCGCTTTGTTTGTGCAGAATAAACATTTTTTATTTTTTTTCAATTAGTAAGTAGGTAGATAAGTATACCTAACTATTTACCTACTCAGCTCAGATTCAGCGGTTCTTATAGTAAAGAACGGTAGCGAACCATTCAAACAGAATGCATGAGCGACCGTAAGAATATTATCGTTTTTGCAAACAAACATTGAATTTGTATCCGATGTAAATGTTGAACATGTAAGTAGCGCCACCTCACTATTTATCTCGCTCGCGCACTATTCCCGCGGTCACGGGAGCAAGCGAGACAGGGTGGCAGGGAGAAGACTCCAACAGACCGATATTTTAGTTAAAAATAAAGGTAATTTAAAAAAAATATATAACATAAGACCAGGGGCTCAAGTCTGCTATTTTTATAAATTCAGTCATTCCAACACGATTCCATTGTCATGCCATTGTCATTTTGCTAAAAGTTCGTAATCTGGTAAATTCATAATGGTCGATCATTTTCTTTGCAATTTCTTTCAATGTAGTGTCAGTTGCCGACCATTGGAAAGTCATAATGACGCCATTATAATAGTAGATTACCAAACTTGTCAAAATCAACAATTATGAAGTCAATGATCGACCATTCTGACACTATTGTAATAGCAGACTTGAGGCCCTGCTTTGTAGTTAGTTCAGTTAATATGCAAAGTTTCATTACCTATCTAATTTAAAGTATTTTTTAAAAACCAGCGGTTTATTGTTCGGTTTGGAGGTAACTTTGGGTTTTCTAACAAGAAAATTAACATTAATCCTCAACTTTACCATATATTTATTTCAAAAATGTATGCTTCAGCATTGTCGACATAACGGAGGATCATGCTAAGCCATTTGAGGTAGTAAAGGCTCTTAAGGGTCGGATAATCGCCGTTGACTTAGGACATTTTGTATATATGTTACGGCTAATACCCGAAGTGCGGCTACACCTAGTTTTAGCCGGTTAGAATTATAGGTCCAGGCAATCCCTGTTGGATAAAACCAATTTACCAACAATAGAGGGGATCTGGCGCTCGGCGGCCGCATTTCTCAACGAATTCATGATGGGATGTTTTGAAAAACAGATGACACGTTTACGTACCAACTTCCAATCGGACAGGAATACTATTGTGTTGAGACGAATGGCGCATACGCACATGGCGATTGTCTTGGACGATACTTACGTAACTACGAATGACTAAATTTAAAACTTTGATTATTTATAATTCTAGATATTGTCGCGCTGCAAAAGAACTAAAACAAACAGGCCAACTTTGATAGGCTGGTGTGTGTGACAGCTACGTCTTACACTCGCGCCACATCATTGTGCTGTCGTTGTGTTATTCTAGTGTGCGTGCATTTTGCGGCCAACTGTTGGACGCATTTTTTTCGACAAATTCCCAGCTTTGCATCTATACATATTTATAACATCTTTGTTTTTAAGACTGATCTTTAAAACAAAGATGTTATAAATATAATATGTCCAGATAGATTTCATTCGTTTCCACGTTGAGGTTGACCGAGAAAATCTCTTCAACATACCAAAACTTCCGAGAATGCGTATAAAATCGAATGCAAAAAAACATCATCAACAGTCGAAATTAATCTACGGAATACTCGTAGACATTGAATTGAACGCGACTTTGTATTCGTAATACCATCATGAACTACCTATTCAAAATTTCAAATAAAGGTACAACATATAATTTACGTACGAAATAGCAAAGACTATAATTTAGATGTTGCCTTTGGAATTTTTATCGGTCCAAATTCTTTTAGAATCGAGTTAATAAAAGAAAGTAAGTTAACAAACCTCCAAATTAATTAAAATTTTAATTAAATGGGCTTAACAAAAGTACTTCTCCGTCGTATTCATTTTATAGGTACTGCATAAACATCATCTTACAATTTAGTTATTTTAGATAAACCACATTGTTTGTGGACGTACCTAAGTCGGAAATAGTGTTCATTACAGCGCAGACGGATCATTTGCAAGCGACGGACCAGAGACAATGGGAAGCGTGCACGGCTCACACAGTCACACGGATTTGCTCCAGTTTCCCACCACTAGCGGTGCATCGATACTAAAAAGACAAAGCGAACCTACACCACGATCTTTCTACCTGACTTCGACCTACAGGCCTACTTGTGCGATGTCAATGCCAAGCACTGCAGTCGTGTTGCGGTTACATCGAACCAAATTGTTACAAAGATTTCGGTTCTGTGTAATGTTTTCTACGGTTTTAGATAGATAGATGGATAGAATATGCTTTTTTGTAAGATACACTAGCCTCTGGGCTGCTACCGAGATATTCCGGATGGAAAAACCCAATGACACTTTGCCCGACCCGGTAATTAATAAAAAGTTTATTTATTAGGAACAATGTAGACCGTATAACTTAACAAAAGACACGAAGATAGCTGCACCAAACCGAAAACAGGATCTCATTTACAAACTAATCAAGGTAATTTACAAAGTAACCAAGGTTATTTGCAAACGTACCAAGGTCATTTATAAACTAACCAAAGTCATTTACAAACTAACCAAGGTTATTTACAAACTAACCAACGTCATTTATAAACTAACCAAGGGCATTTACAAACTTACCATGGTTATTTACAAACATACCAAGGTCATTTACAAACTAACCAAGGTTATTTACAAACATACCAAGGTCATTTACAAACTAACTAAGGGCATTTACAAACTAACCAAGGTATTTTACAAACTT
Organism: Tiliacea citrago; assembly: GCA_963921375.1. Taxonomy (NCBI): domain Eukaryota; kingdom Metazoa; phylum Arthropoda; class Insecta; order Lepidoptera; family Noctuidae; genus Tiliacea; species Tiliacea citrago. Next base: position 15,869,839 of record OY992803.1, read on the forward strand.
ACCAAAATCATTTACAAACTTACCAAGATCATTTACAAACTTACCAAGGTCGTTTACAAACTAACCATATTTTAAACTTAGGCTAAGATAATTCGTGGCGCAATGCCCGCAAAATCCACCATTATCTAGCTCTTATTTATTTACTGCTTTATGTAGATTCTTCAACTGTTTACGAACAGAATTACGGTCAGATTATCACAACTCCAAATTGCACTCATAAGATCATAGTATGACTTGAATTTGATCTCTCTGATAATACCGGCAACAAATCTCTGTATACGCAGCTATAAAATGATATATTATGTGTATGATATTAAAAATGTAAGGAGGACTATAGGTAGACTGTAAACTAAGTATCTTCTGTGTATCTAGCTTACGAAGAACATAATGTAGAGCATTTCAATGAAACAAATTGCATGGACAATAAATTATCATATAAACTAGCTGACTCGACAGCAGGCTTAGCATGACGCATTTCTACTCTACTGTAGAATAGAAATCGCTTGTCTACCGAAAATGTTCTACTGTCTACACGGAAACGTTATTTTTGTCTACTCTTCCGTCGACAAAACGCTTCTCTACGGTTCTCGTGCTAAGCCTGCTGATGTATCCTGTCAGAATTTCAATATACAATAGAAAAAGCACTCTCAGTTTTTCCCGAGTTGTCTAATTTTGTGGAGAACCTTTCCATTTTTTTTGCCATAAAAACCTAATTGTGACTATTACGAACATTTTAAAACAAAAACTAACCAAATCGGCCCAGGCTTTCTCAAGCGATGCATACCAACGAACAGCATAATTCATTTTTTTATTTATTTACTAGCTGCCCCCACAGACCCTTGTCTTGTACAAATTTTAATAATTCATACAAAATTTTCATAGTTAATGCATTCAGTTTTCCCGAATTTTCCCGGTAACTTAAATTTTTTCTCTTCCCTTCTTCTTACTAAAGCTCAAAAAACATGTATCCGAGCAATTTGTGGTGCTCATTCTTTAGACAGCTGTAAGCCACTATTTCAAAAACTTAACATTCTACCTTTGCCATGTTTATATATCTTTGAACTATGTATTTTTGTTAACTACAATTTATTTGAAACAAGCACGGACAGGCCAAATAGCCGAACACGGCATAAAGATAGACTTCGGCTGCCACCAATAAAACTAAAATTATTTAAGAAAAATGTCTACTGCATGTCGATTATTATTTACAATCATTTACCAAATAGTTTGCAAAACTTACCGCTGAGAATGTTTACTTACCGCTGACAATGTTTAAAAAAATACTTTTACTAAAAAACTATTACTATTTAAAAGATATTATACCATTAAGGACTATTTAGAAGACAAGTCAATAGAACCTGTAATTTGTAAGTTAAATGAATTGACATCGCTGATTGTGAATTCATTTGCACGCCATGTTATGGCAGGATATGCTGAAACAAATTTACTGTAACACCCTATGTACCATATTCTAGCAAATAAATTTTTTGATTTTTGTTTTGATTTAATTTTACTATGGGACCAAACCTGAA